>CM053785.1:177337307-178639807 GCA_028749045.1 Cupressus sempervirens | reverse complement strand
CTACCTACTCTTTGATTTTTTTTAATCAATAGCAATTATACGTGACAATACACTCAAAATATATGGTTTCAAGGAAATGATCTAATTAAAACTCGAAATTAAGTACTTAAAATGCATAGTTGCCAGCTAGCATGAATGATCTACCTGGTAATCAAGTAGAACCTTGGGAACCAAAAATATTGCTAACATTTTCTTGCCTTCCTTATGCATGTTTTTGCATACACTTCTCATCAGGAGAACAACAATTAGGGTCTTCCTAGCTCAAGTTTCAAGGAATACAACATTTCTCTTACATATGCCTCCTATTTTCAAACTAGTTTCTTGTCACTTTTCTTTGAACTTGTGACTTTCTCTATGTGAAGTTCTTAAATGAACATGACATTTAGGTAGTATAATCATAATGTTACATACTAACCTATAATGAAGTTAGTATATAATTTAATGTTAGTACTAGTTATTAGTGATTAAACAAATAGAAAAATAGGAGCCATAAATAGAAGAGCTATGCACATACATAGAATAAGTTGTATGCAGCTGATCATAGTTTGTATATAGATCCAATCACATGAGAAATAGTAGTAGGTCTTTCCTTTGAGCACCTACTACCCAACCAAACCCAAAAACATCTTAATATGTAGCAAAAATAACTATCATCAAACTTCAAACAATCTTCACTTATACATAGAGTCAATAAGGATCCTGGCTTTCTTTTTTTTTCCATGTTTTGTCAATTTGAATTCTCAAAATAATGTTAAAAATTGAAGAAAAGGTAGAGGAAACTACTTTTTTATTTAACTTAAGGGCATTTCCATAGCATAGAGATATAGAGTGAAAATAAAAATAGAATTTCAAGTAATGATATGAAGAAAATAGATTGTGTATTTTATATTCATATTATTGATTGCATTGGCAAAACTTTAGTTAACTTTTCAACAAGACAAACACCAAATAGTTTCCTAGTTATGAGATCAAATATTAGCCAAGTCCTTTTGTCATGGCCTCTAAGTCACCAACTTACATTGATGTGGTTATTGAAGGCTATGAAGGACCACCATATCTCCTCCATGCTCCACCTGCAAGAATAATTTAATCTTATTCAACTTTTGAAAAAATAAATCCATCAAACACATCATTACATTCTTAAAAAAATCATGATTCTATTGGATACAATTGTTCAATTGTGTGTTGTCTTTGATGTTACACAAATTTCATATCAATTATCAGATAGAGTCTACCAAGCTCAGTTGGTCAACAAAGAAAATTCAAAAGTCTACCAAGTGTTCCTGAATATACTCTGTGGAAATAGTTTCTATCAAGCTCACTTGGGTGTTGAAGGTTTCTATGGCAGAAGTTAGTTTCTACCAAGCTCACAAGGTCAGTAAAGAAAAGTTAGTATTTATTGAGTTCACTTGGTCTCCAAAGGATTTTGTAGAGTTCACAATGTTCACCGAGCTTCAGTTTGTTAACACTCGAAATCATTTCTGGAGCAATGTCTACCGAGTAGGGTCGACCAATGAAGGATTTCATTATTTTTGGAAATAAATTGTAATTGTTTCATGTAATATTTGTAGCCGACTAATGTAATGATTATTGGTAATTATAACTTGTAAATGAGCCGACTTGACAATTTGTAAGGTATAAATGAAAGGTCAAGTTGTGAATTCTAAATGGTAATGAGGGAGCATGCAATTGTGTTGATTGTGTGAAGTGTTGGTTTAAAGAATAATTTTGACAGCTGAGTGTCAAATACACTTAACCATTTTTTCACTATACATGACGAGCAAAGAGTAGGAGCCGAGTCACAGTCATGTGCTGAGAAATCCAATTTTATCAAGTTTCGAGTGATATCAAGTGTCGAGTGATATCAAGTGCCAAGTGATATCAAGTGCTGAGTTATCAAGTGCTTAGTGATATCAGGTGCCGAGTGATACAGTTTTGTTTAGGTGTCGAGCTATCCAAGAAACAACATGTGTCAAGCATCAGTAATGCTTCATGAGCCAAGTAACTTAGAATATTAGCATAAGAGTTTGTAATTACACAAACTATGATGTAAAACATTTTTGTAGCCAACACAAGGAAAATATTGAAAGATCTAGAGATAAGAACGAATCTTTCACATTTCCTATGCAATCTGCATGCAGCCAATTGGAAAATTGGAAAGGCATGCAACTAATCAGAAAAAGGCAAGTATTGAGCAAGAAATTGAGATTCAATGAGGACCGTAGATCCATATCTAACCCTAAGTCTTTGAAGTCTTTTTAATGAAGACAAAAGTCTCACTGAAAAAGAATGGAAAAAAGAGAGAGAGAAAAGTGTTAAAGGAAAAACATAGTGGAATTCAGTGAAAGGAGACATAGAGGGTAAGAGCAAGAATTTTATATTCAATTGATCAGAACAAAGCAAAGGAGACGAACAAAAATTAGATCTCAAAGGATCAAAATGAGAGAGAGAGCCAGAACAAGTGCCTACATTCAGCAATCAAGGATTGCAAACTATTAGGTTTATAATACCTAATACTCTCTTACCATTGTATTAGAAAGGAAACCCTATGTAGATAGGTTGGCTTAACAGATATTTGTAGATCCTTATCAAAAGGTGATTAAATCCTTTAACAGGGTGACACTTCATGTAAAGTGTCTATAAATCCTTTAACCAGGTCACTATTGACACAGTGTAAAGCCCTTAACAGGGCAGATCATCAGAAGTGGTTGAACAATATTGTTGCAATAATTTTGTGGGTATCATCCCCACCCCAGTTTTACCTTCTTATTTTTGGAGGGTTTTTGGGTTACCAAATTCCAGTGTTATTTGTTGTTGATGTATGTATTAGTTTCATGTTTATTTGATATGTTTACATGCATGCAATTTACTTTCAGTTGAAAGTTTTATTGATAAAGTGTGATACTTCTGATTCACCCCCCCCCCCCCCCCCCCCCCTTCCCCCCTCTCATAAGTATTCTTTCCATATTTAAATATTCCAACAATTGGTATCAGAGCAATTGGTTCTCACAAGAAGAAGTCTAACAACTTGAAGAAAAAGATCTAAAGATGGAAGTCTTCAAACTTGGGAAGATTATTGACAATCAAGTGATTGATGTGCAACTAGCTCTACACAAAGTAGAGGAAGCAAGGGAGGAACTGAGAAAATCCTTGAAAAAAAGAAAGAATTTAGCCATAGCTGAAAATGAGATAAACTACAAGGAGATTGATACCACAAATATATTTTCCAATGGAGACATTAAAGAATTTGATGCAACAATAGCAGAGCTGATGGAGGAAAACAAAGATCAAGCAAATGAGATAAGATCTCTCAAGATGGAACATGAATCATAGGCCATAATGTTATGTGAAATCACTGAACAAAAGAAAAGAGCAGTTAAAGACAAAGTCATGATGGAAGATGACAAAAGAAATCTTGCAAACAGGCTAGAAGAAAAGAGTACTGAATTAACAAGGATCTCAAACATGCAGATGGATACACTCGCCCAAATGATGAACCTTCATCATGAAATAAATGTGGAAGACATTGAGATCTCTACACTAAAGATGCAGATTGAACAATTGCAGAATGACTTGAGAAGAGAAAAGGAAATCTCAGAGAGCTTCAACAAACCCAATGAAGCCATCAAGTATTTCAAGGAATTGTTGAAATCCCCAAGATCAACCCATGATACATCAGGACTTGGATACAACAGCACTGAAGTTGAAGAATCATCAAAAAATGCTAAACAAAGAAGCGACAAAGGTAAGGATTCAAAACCCACTTGTCATTACTGTAATAAGAAGGGGCATACTGCTAATGTTTGCAAGAGTAGGAGAATCAATCAACCAAACACACATAAAAGCAAGAGTTACTGTCACAAGTGCAAAATGCAAGGACATATGACACAAGATTGTAGATCCAATGTCACAAGGACACACAGATTTGATGGACATTGTCATAATTGCAAGAAGTATGGACATAGGGCATTTGAATGCAGATTAAAGCCTATGTGGACATCAAATCAGCCAGCAAAAACAAAAGGAAATGAAAGTCATTATCATTGGGATTACAACACCAAGTATAGTTGTCACTATTGTCAGGAATATGGACATATACCCTAGAATTGCATAAGAACACATTTCAGGGGGAACTATAAAAGATGGTTGAATCAAACCACATGTTTCAGTTGCTTGAAAACTGGTCATATCAATAGGAATTTCCCAACAAGGTCAAAGGCACCAAGTCCTGAGTTCAACAATGGAAAGGCAAAGATAGATGTTGAACACATTAGGAGTGAGATGAATAAGACATGGAAGAAGAAAGATGAGTGTAGCACATCAAGTGCAAAGATCACTTCACCTAATGGGTCAAGTGATCACACTTCATCTAATTAAGCAAGAATGGGTGCATGGGACTGATATACTAAGTTATATCATACATCAGTCCCAAGACATAGAAGAACTACAAAGAAGAAATCAGCATAAGCAAAGATGCTAAGTCAAAATTGAATCTTGCAAAATTTGCCAAAGTTCTCTTCAGGTGTCGAGTTACTAACAGCGATCGAGTTAATAGTTGATGCCGAGCTGTGAAATATTAATGGGAGTCGAGCAAAGTGAAACAAAATGGGTGCTGAGTCATGTTGAAATTCTTCAAGTGCTAAGTAGACAGTTGTCAGCACACTAAGAATTAATTACTCTATTTTGAAGGCTACATAGGTCAATTTTTTATCATTTCTCACCATTCAAATGCAAAGCAAAGACGAAAAGAGCACAAAAGATCAAGGGCAACTTAAAAGCCATTTGCAAGGATTTCCATAGCGATCTAGCATGAGTTTCATCGATTTGAGGTATTTTACTTGTGTGCCAAGCTATGCAGTGTTTATAAACTTGTTTAAACTATAAATCCTAGTCTGGAAAACAATGGCATCTGGGTCTGGAACCACTAAGAGAAAAGAGAGTCATGAAATATAGTTAGTTAGTAATGAAGTTAAGCAACCAAAGTTCAAGCCCATTCCAGAAGTTGCATACAAGAATGATCCTGCAAGTGCATTATCCATTATTTCTAATAAAGTTGTCATGGTCCAAGATGTTCGTAGATGTTACAACTACAAAATTGGAGCCATAGGAGATCTAGAAATTTATAATGCATATGACAAGATATGTGAGAACAAAATACTAAAAGATGAGTTCTTAATAATCGAGAGAAAGGGATTGACCAAAACCCTAGAGTTTCCAATTGTTTTCAAAGCTGAATGGGTATGCATAGTTTTGGGCAGAATACATGATGGAGCCTTTTGGTTAGAAATAGGGCCAGTGAAATTTAACAAGAAAACTGTTCATAGGGTTACTGGTATTCCAACCCTAGATCGGCCAAAGACCCTACGTAGTGACAAAAAGGAAGTAATAGAGAGAAACACTAGTGCTAAATGAAATAATAGGGGAATGACTATTGATACAATCACAGAACCCCTACTAGATTTTGTTGTGAGAATCATTTCACACAAATTCTATCAGTCAAGCAGGTTAAATAGTGTGCCTTGTATAGCAGTTGATGTTGCATACAAATTGGTTAAAAAGGATCATACCTATGATCTAGTAGAGTTCATGTTTCAATAGATTAATGAGAATTTGGGAGCTATAAGGAAGAGCAAGGGAGCTCACTGCAAATTTGGATCAGTTTTGGTGTGCATGTTTTTCTATCTAATGAAAGAATTTCCTTCTATAGGTAAGGTGAAATGAATCTTGATAAAACAATTTTTGAACAGATCAATGGATATATTGAACAGATGGGTGATAACTTTGATGCCCAAATGACTTGCTACTTTGAGGACTTCAAAAATTCTATGAAATAGAGAATGAGGATTCCACTCTCATTAACTGAGAAATATGAAAAAGACATTTTTTTTCTTGTAGATATTGATTATACTTATATACAAGTAGTCATAGCTAGAGTGAGATGGCTTAAGCCACTAGGTTATGAACTCGATATTGATCAAGCCTCTACAATAATAACAACTCTCCTTGCAGAAGAAGTTGACAAGAATGAAAAAGGCTTTGGAAATTATGATGTTGTAAAATCAAGGGTGGTAACAGATTTGAAAGCTACCTCAGCAGTAAAGAAGAAAGAAAAATTGGTAAGGAAAATCAAGAGAAAATTTGGTGTTGAAGGAGAAGGAATGGAAAAAGAGGAAGAAGAAGACATTGAAGATGAGGGAGATGAACCTCAAGGTCTGACTCGAGGGTTAGGAGAAGATAAAGAGGAAAGTGCTGAGGAAGAAGAAGCCGAGGAAGCACAAGTTAGAACCAAGGTCACAAAAAGAAAGACCACAACTCCTCTTGCTCCTCAACCCAAGGCAAAGAAAGTAGCTGCTCTTGCACCAAAGAGACCTACTACAAGGGCTATAGCACAAAAAGCCCAATAGGAGGCAAAAGAGAAGAAGAAAGCTTCAAAGAAGACTGCTGCCAAGCCAAAGAAGAAAATAAATTTTTTTGCCCAGCCTCAAACAGATGAAGAGAAGACTGAGTCAGAGGAAAACAACCAATTTCAAGTGGTTAGTCACAAACCTTAGACTGTCATTGATAAATTATGCTCAAAAATTAAGAATGATGATTTGAAAAGTTTAAAGAACCTAAATTTTTCTAAGCTCACCAAGGAGGAACAAAATAAATTAGAGGAATCAGTGTATGCTATGATGGCTGATTATAAGCACAAACCTCTAGAGTTAGATGAATCAATGCCTAAGGAATTGTACAAAATTGTAGAGGATAAATGGCATTTTTGTTTGCAAATGGAAAGGGAGATAAGGGAATCAAGATTAGCCAGGTTATTGCCTGATTTGACTAAGGATCAAATAACAAATGTAGTTAAGAGGCATAACAATAGATTCACTCCCAAACATAGAGCTTTTAGCATTTTGCAGAACAAAATTGAGGATGTAGTTACAAAGTCCACAAGATTGTGGAGGATAATTTACAAGAAAACTAAAGATGTTTACAATGAAGAATATAAGGCAGAGGCAAGTGCCAGGAAAAGGAAGAAGGTTGAAGAAGAAAAGAAAAGGAACAAGTGGAGAAGAAGGTTGAAGAACAAAAGGAAGATGAAGAGGCACATACAGAGGAGAAAGAGGAAAAGAAAGATACAATTGAGCAACAAGATCAAAGTGTGCAAGACACACAGCTATCACCTCCTAGTCCTCCTCATGCCATCATCACACCTGCGGAGATTGTCAAAATCAAGGATGTTACAGACACTTCTAGTCCAAACATCAATCCATTAATTGCAAAGGATTTAGCAAAAATCCTTGACCAATCAACACTAGTATCAAAACTGTGTTCAAGTCCTATATTGGTCAGTGTTGATGAATTGGAGAATCCAGTAGCTAAAAAAAAGGTAGTTAAGGTGAAAACACAAGAACCACCTTCGACCATACAACCTACTAGTATTCTATTCCTTCCTCCAACACCTTTACCAAGTGTAGTCACTGATACACTTTAGATGCCAAGTACAATAGCAGGGGAAGTCAAAGAAACATCTGAACAACTAGTAACTTCAACCCCACCTATTGATCACCAAAAGGATAAACAAGTTGAAGAAAAAAATGAGACAAGTAAGAAGGAGGAGTATGCAATACAAACATTGGTTGCATTACCCAAATTTGGTACTCCAACACAGACTCTTCAGTTGCCAAGCACCGATAGGTTACCATTACAAATCAGGACACTAGGGTCGAGCTCATCAAAGGCAGTTAGGAAACTTCACTATGGAGTTCCTAAGCTTGATGAAGAAATAAAGATTCCACATTATGAATCCAGCACTCTCACTGAAGAGGAGATCAATGAAATTCAAAGTGCATTGGATAGAAGAGGAAGACAAGAAGCACTAAGAAGAGAACACAAGCAAAAACATACCATGAATGAAATCAAAGACATATTCATAGGATCTTTCAGCTTAAAGTCTTTAGATGAGTCAAGGCCAATCATAGAGCAACTATCTAATATAGTTGACCATGTGACTAGTGAAGACCAGGATACAGATGCTAAATTACTGGAATGGTCAGAGAGAAAGTTTCAAGGCAAGGTAAATAAAAAAATATCCGATGATATAGCATTATCACAAGTGGAGTTGGCTAAGAAAATTGAAACAGTCAAAACTGTACTTGGAAACATATTTTCCCTATACAACAAGTTGTGTGATTTTTCCACATTCACACAGGACACTAGCCAGAAAATACTAAGCTTGGAGAGAAATCTGAAGATTTCTAGCATGCAACTCCCCACAAATCCAGCTTAGAGTGAGAAGCATTTTTCCCAATCGCTTCACACACAAAGAGAGTTAGTTGTTTTAACAGTAGAGGAGGCAACCACCAAAGCCAATTTGATGCAAATTCAATCCTTAATATCTTCTCATTTGGAAGTACTTCATAAGGAGCAGATGAATGCAGAAATAGTCCTCAAGAAAGACCTCAATCTTTCTACATTTGATGGACTTGTACACCTAGCAGCAGAGATTGCCATCTAGTATAAGTCATTGGATATTGCACTAGCAAATTGGGATGTAGCTCTAAAGGTACCCCTTGAAGTAAACAGTCCATTTTTGGCCAAGTATGGCATTTCTCTATCGAACCCTTGACATAAGTGTCAAAAAAGGGAAAGATTAAGTATGAGGGAGTTAAGTAAAGATTAAGTATGAAGGAGATACAGAATGAAATGATAAGTATGATGAAAGGGGTGATGCAGGAGCATCCAGAGGTATAAGGGCAATCCTGTGTCACCCAAAAAAATAATGTACTTAGACTTAGTTTCTATTTCATGTGTTTTCATTTTTGGATACCCATTTGGGTCAAATAAAGGTTCCAACTCTCATAGTTCCACTATCAGTGTTCTAGGATAGAGTATTTGAACACCTTGGGATACGTGTAAATGCCAAAAAAATAAGAGTATGTAATTGAGCCATCATTTTGGTGAACTAGAAGGTGTAAATTGGCAGGATGAATGTAATTGTAATTTAGATCATTCCAGAAAAAGAATCAGGTCAAAAGGCCCCACGATTTGAAAGTTATTATAGTTTTTCAGTTTTGGAGACCTCCTAAGAATGCTTCAAAGTCATATTAGGGCATTAAATGACCTTGAAAAGGGCCAAAAAATGGGGGACAAGCAAATATTTTCCATAGGGCTATAAAGCGCTTCGAGAGCTTTTCAAAAATGTAAATGGTTCGTCAATCGAAGCTACGGTTCAAAAGTTATGCCTCCCAAAAATTCGGTTACCATTTTTGGATTCTTCTAGATTTGCACCAACTTCTAACGCGGCTTCTAGAGCCTTCTACTTGGTCAGTGGATGCCTACTAGCACTTTCTAGAATGTACTCCTAGTCCGTAACCCTCTGGGGTCTATTTAAGGACATTACTGGCATTGTAAAAGGCAGTTCGGAGTGGAGTTTGAGAGGAGGTACCAAAAGGACAAATTATCTCCAATTTTGTGCTATTGTAAGCCCTTAGGTCATGTTTTGAAGTCTATTATCTCTGTACTAAATGTACTAGCTTATTTTCACAGTTAATACAATTTCCCTTTTCCTGTTGTGTCCATTATGTGCTTGGGTTGTGATTGGATGGATTCTGAGGATTCCTAGACTTGAGAAAATTAGAGCAAGAAATTGAGAGGCATTGATAGTTGATTTGCAGAAGCAAGTGAATGAATTAGAAGCTGAGTTGCAGAAACAAAGAGCACGTAACCAGAAAAGAGATGTTGATAATTCTTTGGATGCAGAAAAGAAAGAAGATCTAGTGGAGTATCAGACATGTGGTACAAAAGAAGAGCAAGAGGATGCAGAGGAAATCATTTGCGAACCTAAAGTTGAAGAAGATGAAAGAGAAGAGAAGAGCATGAAGATGACAAGATTTATGAACATAAAATAGATCAAGATGATTTGAAGATTACAGCAATGGAGGAAAAGTATAGTGCCTTAGTTGGAGATCAAGCAAGTGAAGTAGTTACATGCATTGTTGATGACATGGAAGAGGCAAGCAAAGATGAATATGTCAAAGAGGTAAATTTCTATGACTTATGGGATGCTAAATTTGAGATGAGTTTGAAAGATATTGATAATGGTTTGCATGAGGATCTTGTTAGTCATGTGTGGCATGCAAAAGAAGATTGGTATGGTGTTGCTGGGTTTATTATAGGTGTGATTAATTCAACAAGATTGAATGAGGATGAGATTTATACTTGGACAAAGTTCATTGCAAAGGAGAAATTTCAGCAACAGACACTTGTTCCGACTAGGTGTTGGAAAAGAAGAAAGAAGAAAATATATTGACACCAGATACTTGTTCCAACTATGTGTTGGAGGAAGAGGGAAAAAAAAATGTCAACAGTGGCTACTTCATTTTGTGAATCCATACTCACAAAAATTCTTCCTCCCATGGGAGTTGGATGCAGGAGCATCATGCATCAGAAAAAATGTAGAAGATTTGCATGTTGGTTTTCTTGTCCCTATTGAGGTGGAAGCTTTTGGTGAAGATGAAGATGGTTGTATATCTTTCTTTTGGCGTCAAAGTGCGGGACACACTTTTCTATCTACTAGGGGAGTCTGATGTAGGAGCATCTTGCATGGGAAAATTAAATTATTAGAAAGAAAGAAAAAAAAAACTTGTGGAGTAGAGAGAAAATGACGAAAATAGAAAGAAAATAATAAAAAATAAAAAAATAGAAAAAAAAGAGAAAAGAGGAATTTCTATTTTCAAGGTGCATAGGTGGCGTAAATATAAAATAAAAATAAAATAGTGTCATTCCATTAATCGAGGTGTGTAGGTGGCATCTTAGAAGTCTTTGGAAAGTTCCTTAAATCATGCATTTAATATTTGTTGTGATCTACAAAAGAAATGTAATTTTCTAATTGGGCCACATGGTGGTACTTAATTGTATTTAGGTAAAAATTCTAGAAGGTTGTGGATATTGTAGAAGGTTGTGGAAATTCTAGAATGTTGTGGATAAATCATGCCTTGGGTGGTAAGTGCCTATTTAAGGAAGGCTTATGTTCATTTATAATCAATCTCTTCAAGTGTAAGCTCTTGTAGTAAAGCACTTTGGATGTAATTTCTTGTAGAAGCTCTTCGAGTATAACCTCTTGAAGGATAGGCTCTTCTTGTAGAAGCTCTTAGTGAGAAAATATCTCTTATATTGTAAGAATTTGGAGTTCTTTCATTTGGAGAATATTGTAATGAATTGCAAGTATTAATGGAAGTTTTATGAAGCATTTTGTCATCTCTTTTTCTCCATCTTGGTTGTGAGTTGGTACGGGTGGTAGCAGAGCGTACCTCCATCAAGGGGGAGAATTAATTTTAAAAAATTTTGATTTAACATATTGGTCAGAATGTAGAAACAGGACATAAGTCACTAAGTGCACAAAGCATAATCAACTCACAGGGAGTCATAAGGTATATTGCTATTTGTTCTTAAAAATTTTTTTTAAGCAAATAAGAGGATGCATGAAATGATGTCAAGACCACAGGATCTTAGTTAAGTGTTTTTGCCACTCATGTCAAAGGGGGAGATTGTTGGTTTAAAGAATAATTTTGACAGCTGAGTGTCAAATACACTTAACTATTTTTTCACTATACATGTCGAGCAAAGAGTAGGAGCCAAGTCACAGTCATGTGCCGAGCAATCCAGTTTTATCAAGTGTCGAGTGATATCAAGTGCCGAGTGATATCAAGTGCCGAGTAATATCAAGTGCTGAGTGATATCAGGTGCTGAGTGATACAATTTTTTTTAGGTGTTGAGCTATCCAGGAAACAACATGTGCCAAGCAGTAATGCTTCATGAGCCTAGCAACTCAGAATATCAGCATAAGAGTTTGTAATTGCACAAATTATGATGTAAACAAATTTTGTAGTCGACACAAGGAAAATCTTGAAAGATCTAGAGATAAGAACGAATCTTTCACATTTCCTATGCAATCTGCATGCAGCCAATTGGAAAATTGGAAAGGTATGCAACTAATCAGCAAAAGGAAAGTATTGAGCAAGAAATTGAGATTCAATGAGGATCATAGATCCATATCTAACCCTAAGTCTTCGAAGTCTTTTTAAGGAAGATAAAAGTCTCATTGAAAAAGGATGGAAAAAAGAGAGAGAGAAAAGTGTTAAAGGAAAAACATAGTGGAATTCAGTGAAAGGAGACATAAAGGGTAAGAGCAGGAATTTGATATTCAGTTGATCAGAAAAAAGAAAAGGAGATTAACAGAAATCAGATCTCAGAGGATCAAAATTAGAGAGAGAGCTAGAACAAGTGCCTGCATTCAGCAATCAAGAATTGCAAACTATCAGGTTTATAATACCTAATACTCTCTTACCATTGTATGAGAAAGGAAACCCTATGTAGATAGGTTGGCTTAACAACTATTTGTAGATCCTTATCAAAAGGTGATTAAATCCTTTAATAGGGTGACACTTCATGTAAAGTGTTTGTAAATCCTTTAACTAGGTCACTATTGACATAGTGTAAAGCCTTTAATAGGGCAGGCCTTTAATAGGGCAGATCATTAGAAGTGGTTGAACAATATTGCTGCAGTAATTTTGTGGGTATCATCCCCACCCTAGTTTTACCTTCTTATTTTTTGAGGGTTTCTAGATCACCAAATTTCAGTATTATGTGTTGTTGATGCATGTATTAGTTTCATGTTTATTTGATGTGTTTACATGCATGCAATTTACTTTCAGTTGAAAGTTTTATTGATAAACTGTGATACTTCTGATTCACCACCACACCCCCCCCCCCCTCTCTTATAAGTATTCTTTCCATATTTGAATATTCCAACATGAAGAGGAAAGTGAGTGGATTTTGAAGAAGGATCAAATATCCTTGAGGAGTAGCAAATTTGTATTTGATCAGAAAGGATCTAGTGGAGTAGAACAAAGATATGTATCAACAATTCAATTGTATCTCATTCAAGTCACTTCATTGTTACTTTCTCACCATTGTAGTAGTGATTCCTAAATCTCTTAATAGAGTTGGTTTAATAGCCATTTTGTAAATCCTCTAACAAGGTGATAGTTCTATTGAATTATTCTAAAGTCCTCTAGCAAGGTCAGTCCTAGCAAGGTGATTAAATCCTCTAACAAGGTCACACTTAACAGTGTGTTTTGTAACTTTTAACAGGGCTGGCTCCTAACAAGGCTCAATTTAGAAGAGTGAAAATTAGTAGCTAATTACTTAGTGGTTTTTCCCATATTGAATTTCTATGTTAAATCTAGTATCTTATCTATCCATGTTATTTCTTTATGCATGCATGTTAATAACTATGAATTTTTAAAGTTCTATTAAAGTTAACACACACTACATCTACCGAGTTACAACATTTTTCTATGTGGCTACTGAGTGACAGCAGTAACTAATTTTTTTTAGACATCTAAGGGATCTGTGGATTTGTTTTTGTGGTAGTTGATTCACCCCCCCTCTTAGTTACTCCATCTATATTTCCAACAATTGGTATCAGAGTGTTTGGTGCTTATAGGAAGGATTTCAAGGATCTAAGCTAAAGATCAGGATTTCTTACAAGAGGGAAATTCTAAGGCTTAATAGGGATAACTTTTCAGCAAGGCAAGGTCTCATGAGACTCCATCTGACTTCCATTGGAGATATAGGATTGAAATATTTTGATGAAGAATATGTAACTCCTACTAGTACACTATCTATTAATGAAATTACTAAGAAGAAGACTCATAACACCATGATGATAGACATTGCATTTGCCCTAAGCTATGAAGAATTTGATGATATCAAGGACTGCAAAATTGCCTTTGCTATGTGGAACAAGCTAAAAGACATCTATGGAGGAGATGATAATATGAGAAGAGCCAAAGTAGAAATTCTAAGAGGACAATTTGATCAGATGAGGATGACAGAGTATGAGAACATTGCTAAATATGTTGAAAGAGTCAAAGAAAGTGTCAGTGCAATCAAGGCTTTTGGAGGAGATATCAAGGAGGAAACAATTGTAAGTAAAGTTCTTCGAACATTGCTTCCCATTTATGCAATTAGAATTTCTGCAATTCAAGAAAGAAGATGTGAAGCAAATCATAAGATAAATTTAGAAGCCATAGTAGGAAGATTGACTACATTTGAGCTAGATAACTATGACAACTATGTTCCAGCTTCCAAGAACATTGAATCAGCATTTGAAGCCAAGCTTTCACTCAAAGAAAAGGGCAAGAAGATAAAGGATTCTCAGTCAAAAAGTGAAGAAGAATCATGACAGAGTTATGATAGTGATATTAAGGTGGTTGAAGCTCTAATTGCAAGGAAATATTCTAGAGGCAAAGGAAAATGCAAAGTTAAAGTTCCTTTAATCTATTTTTCATGTGAGAAAATTGGTCATATGGCTGCTAGGTGCCCAATAAAGCAAGACAAGGATGAGAAGAAAGGTCACAAGTGTAATAGCAAGAAATATTTCAAATCATTCAAGGACAAAGGTAAGAAAACATGTTTCATGGCTAAGGATTCTAAGGATTCTGACAATAGTGAAGATGAAATTATTTACATTGTTGTGAAAGATGAATCTAATAATGATGAGGAAGATAAGATGGCACTTATCTCTCATCTGAGAAAAATGATACATGGATCATAGACAATGGTTGTTCACATCATATGACTAGTGACAAAATGAAGTTTGAACATTTTGAAGACTATGATGGTGGTAGTGTGAGGTTTTGTAATAATGAACCTTGTTGTATAAAAGGAAGAGGAAGAATCTCATTAACTAAAGAGCTTGTATGTGATAATGCCTATTGGGTTGAAGGACTAAAACACAATTTATTGAGTGTGGCATAGCTAATCAATATTAGACTCAAGGTGGAATTCATGCAAGAAAAGGCAAGACTATTGGATGAAAAAGGAAAGCTGATTGGATTAGGCATACAGACAAAAGGTAACTTGTTCTATCTTGAACTTGGTGAATGTTCATGTTTTATTGCTCAAGTTGAAGAAAGTTGGTTATGGAACATAAGGTTATGTTAGGTGAATTTTCATAACCTGATAAAAATAAGAAAATTCAGAAAAGTAAGAGGCATTCCTAGTATAAAGAAACCTAATGTTAGTCTATGCCAGAATTGTCAGATTGGTAAGATGGGAAAGACTAGCTTTAAAAGTAAAAACTATTAGTCTGAATGTTTTTTGAAAATTTTGCATACTGATTTGTGTGGACCTATTGGAATTGAGAGTAATACTAGAGAAAAGTTCTTCATTCTTTTTTTTGATGATTACTCTAGAATGATGACTATCATGTATCTGAGAGAGAAATTAGAAGCATTTGCAAAATTCAAATGGTATTTGGTCAGAGTAGAAAAGGAAACAGGGAAAAGACTAAATTTTTTGAGATCAGATAGAGGTGGTGAATTCATCTCCCATGAATTCAATAACTTTTACATTGAAAGAGGAATCAAAAGATAGGTATTAGCCCCTAGAACTCCTGAGAAAAATGGAATAGCTAAAAGAAGGAACATATCTATCATGGATTGTGCAAGAACTCTAATGATTGAAAAGAATATTGCTATCAAATATTTGAAGGAAGTTATCAACACTATAGTTTATACCTTGAACTGAGTATGGTTGAAGAAGGACTCATTCAAAACCCCTTATGAGTTATGGTATGGCTATAAATCCAATTTAAGTTACCTAAAAGTATTTGGAAGCAAATGTTATATCTTGAAAGAATCTAGAAAATTTGATGTGGAGGGTGATGAAGGCATATTTTTTTGAGATATTCTTGCAAGAGTAAGGCATATAGATGTTTGAATTTATCTACTCACAAAGTCATAGAAAGTGCACATGTGAAAGTTGATGAGTTTGTAGAAAGGACTAAAGAAGAAAGCAAAAAGGAATCAAAAGATTATAGGAGATTTATTTTCATTGAACCTGATACAATGCCAAATACATCTATCAATTAGGAAACTTCTACTCTCGAGTCTTCAGTCATCGAATTGGAAGAAGTTCAAACTGAGTTGCAAGAACCCGAGTCACATTCAAATGCTACCAAGCCAATGCTTACCGAGTCTAAAGGACCTAAGCAGCAGATAGATCAACCTAAGCCAAAAATTGAAATTCAAAATGAAGACAATAAAACTTAGTCAAAAGGCAAGGAACCTGTATTGGCCAAGTATGTCAAGAGACATGATGCACCAGATTAGATTATTGTAGACAAATCTGAAGGTACTATGACAAGAAGTAAGCTAAAAGGTACTTGTTTACGTGTTAATTTTGAACCTAGAAATGTCAAAGATGCATTAGAAAATAAAAGTTGGATTGAGGCTATGAATGAAGAGATAGAACAAATAGAGAAGAACAAAATGTGGACTCTTGTACCTAGGCCTAAAGATAAAAATGTGATTGGAACTAAGTGGGTATTCAGAAATAAGTTGAATGAAGATGGTAAGGTATCAAAAAACAAAGCTAGCCTAGTATGTAAAGGCTACTCTCAAGAAGAAGGAATAGACTATGGAAAAAATTTTGCTCCTATTGCAAGATTGGAAGTGTCAGGACCTTACTTGCATATGTTGCATACAAAGGATTTAAGGCATATCAGATGGATGTCAAATATACATTTCTCAATGGTATTCTGGATGAAGAAGTCTACATTGAACAACTTGAAGGTTTTGTTGATCCAGACAAGAAGGAAATGGTCTACAAATTACACAAAGCATTGTATGGTCTGAAACAAGCCCATAGAGCATGGTATGACAGTTTGCATAACTATCTTATTCAAATTGGTTTTTAGAGAACTAATGATAATAGTAGCTTGTATATCAAGGAAGGACTAGATAACAAAATTGTTTTGGCAGAAATATTTGTGGATGATACCTTGCTTACAAGAAATGATGATCTATGCAAAGAATTTTTAGAGCAAATGAACAAGGAATTTGAGATGTCAATTTTTGGTGAGATTAAATTCTTTGTTGGTCTTCAAATTTAGCAGAGCAAGAATGGTATCTATATCACTCAATCTAAATACATCAAGGAGATACTCAAAAAGTTTGGTATGGAAGATTGTAAACAAGTTGGGACTCCCATGTGTACTGGACTAAAGCTTACCAAGGATGATGAATCAAAAGAGGTAGATCAGACCTTATATAGATCAATGATTGGAAAGTTGCAGTATGTAGTTCATACAAGACTTGATATTGCTCTTGCAGTTGTGATTGTAGCAAGATTTTCAAAAAAACCAAGAGAAAATCGCATGATGGCAATCAAAAGGATTATGAGCTATTTGAAAGGCACTAAAGATTATGGATTATGGTACAAATTTGGAAGAAATTTGAACTTGAAAGTGTTTATTGATGCTGATTGGGTAGGAAACATTGATGATAGAAAGAGTACAAGCAGTGGAGCATTGTTTCTTAGAAACAGGTTGGTTTCTTGGACAAGTAAAAATAAAAATTGTACATCCCAATCTACAATAGAAGCAAAGTATGTTGTTGCAGTAGTAAATTGTTCCAATATTGTTTGGTTCAAGTAGTTATTGGAAGGCATGAAGATTGAGATCAAAGAACTAGTTGTTATGTTTTGTGATAATACAAGTGCAATCAACATATCAAAGAATCTAGTAATGCATTCCAAAACCAAGTACATTGTAATAAAATATAATTTTGTTAGAGAATTGGTGCAAGATAAGGAGATCAAATTGGAATATGTCCATACAAAGGAATAGATTGCTAACATATTCACCAAGCCATTACTTAAGGATGCATTCTTGTATCTAAAAGGTAAGTTAGAGTCATTCCCCTATCTGAAGCTCACTAAAATGAAGCTTTAGTGATGCATCAATAGATACCAAGTTGAAGATCTATTAGTTGATGCAACATAGTCATGGGAACATTGCATATGAATCAGTACTCAAGGTACATTGCTACTGATTTGGTTTGTGTTGTCTTTGGCATGTGTTATTAAAGAGGGAGAGTTTACTGTCATATATTTCTAAAATTTGAATTTTTTTGTGGAGAGTTTTCTATTTGAAAAGAAGTTATGTAATTCCTTCACAGAGGGAGATTACAACATTAGAGAAGCTTGTGGCATAAAATCTAAGAGGGAGAAATGTTTTGTCAAAAAAGACTTGTTCTCAAATTTCATTGTGCTATGACATGTTGTGTTTCCATCAATGCCAAAGAGAGATATTGTTGGATACATTTTTTCAATTGTGTGTTGTCTTTGGTGTTACACAAATTTCATATTAGTTATTAGATAGAGTCTACCAAGCTCAGTTGGTCAACAAAGAAAATTATAGAGTCTACCGAGCATTCCTAAATATACTTTGTGAAAATAGTTTCTATCGAGCTCACAAGGTCAACAAAGGAAAGTTAGTGTTTACTGAGTTCATTCGGTCTTCAAAGGATTTTACAAATTTCATAGTGTTCAGTGAGCTTCAGTTGGTTAATACTAGAAATCATTTCTGGAGCAATGTCTACTGAGTAGGTTTGGCCAATAAATGATTTCATTGTTTTAGGAAATAAAGTTTAATTGTTTCATGTAATATTTGTAGCTGACTGATGTAATGATTATTGGTAATTGTAACCTATAAATGAGCCAACTTGACAATTTTTAAGGTATAAATGAAAGGTCAAGTTGTGAATTCTAAATGATAATGAGGGAGCATGCAAGTGTGTTGATTGCATGAAGAGGAAAGTGTGAAAAAATTTTGAAGAAGGATTAGATATCTTTGAGGACCAACAAAGTTGTATTTGATCAAAAAGGATCTAGTGAAGTAGAATAGAGATCTATATCAACAATTCAGTTGCATCTCATTCGAGTCACTTCATTGTTACTTTCTCACCATTGTAGTAGTGATTCTTAAATCTCTTAACAGAGTTGGTTTAACAACCATTTTGTAAATTCTCTAACAAGATGATAGTTGTATTGAATTATTCTAAAGTCCTCTAGTAAGGCCACTCCTAGTAGGATGATTAAATCCTCTAACAAGGTCACACCTAATAGTGTGTTTTGTAACCTTTAATAGGGTTGGCTCCTAATAGGGCTCACTTTAGAAGAGTGAAAATCAGTAGCTAGTTACTTGTTGGTTTTTTCCATATTGGGTTTCCACGTTAAATCTGGTATCTTATTTGTCCATGTTATTTCTTTAATCATGCATGTTAATACTGTGAATGTTTAAATTTTTGTTAAAGTTAACACACCCTACATCTACCAAGTTACAACATTTTTCTGTGTGGCTACCGAGTGACATTAGTAACAAGTTTTTTTAAGACATCTAAGGGATCTATGGATTTTTTTTTCTGGTAACTGATTCACACCCCCACTCTCAATTACTCCATCTATATTTCCAACAGATTCAACTTAGTGACTGGTCAATCCATGGTCCACATTAATGTAACTGTCATTTTTAAAGAATTTTTCTAGACTTGTACTTAGACATTAATATCTTTCAACACTGAATGCATTTTTCAAATTGCTTTGGTGAGATTGTGGATACTTAGACCAACCAAAACATATCCAAAATTTAGAATGATCCAATGGTGAAAGTGAGAGTTATACCCCCATACCTAGACCCGTTTTGCCTGTTATAAATAACTCAAAAAATTGAATGTTTAGCTTGTTAGGGCATCAATTTTCTTGTACCCTACACAACCATTCACTCTAAAACAAATTGCATGGAATAACATAGTGAGTGTGCTTTAATATAAACCAATGATCTTAATTTTTCAATGGTTAGAAGTTGAGAAAACAACAAACCCTTGCAATCATGTGTGGGACTAAGGTTATAGTGACATATTTCATAAAACATGTCCAAACTCTTCTTGTGGATCATGACCAATTTTGAAACTTTATGCACATAAAAGATTATTCACTATATTAGACATCAAAATCACATTTTGCAACCATTAAATCCATTTACTCTATGAATATCACAAGAAACCAGAGAGTTATATGCTTGTCATAATATCTGTGAGTAGTATTTGCAATTTAAACATCAAAAACTTGTTTTAATATTAACCAAGATACAATACAAATTTTTTGAGTCTATTCTCGCTTGGAATTCACTCCTCATCCTTTAATGAATGTTTTCCATTCAAGGATTCCTATCTGTCACGACTATCACTATGAAACTACAATTTGGGGATAGTAAGAGGCACATTTTGATGAAAATCTTCAAGTTTTTTCCTCCAACCTGTACACCACGATCTGGATTCAACTAGTAACTAAAATTTATAATGTTCCCTCAAAGTCATACTGACGTATCTAATCCTCTCAATTTTCTTGTGCTACATGTTTTAAATCAATAATTGTTCAGCATTGAATTTGTATAGAAAAATCCTTGAACAACAACTCTTATATACATTAGATCCTTGTGATTTCTCATTAATTATTTTTCACTATTTCATTATATACTATATGTTTCCAAATATTAACATCACTTCCTTTGATCATACTTTTCTTGGATATAACAACAATAGTTGTTTACATGATGTCTTATGTCACTATTGTTAGAGTAATGTTTTGCTTTCTCACTACTTAAATCTTTTTGATTTAATTAGTTAAGTTATTAATGTTAGTGCTTAACATTTCTCTTAGGTGCATTAATAATTAATTCTTATATTAATTATTAATTTGCAACCTAGCTTTCTTTCCCTTTAAGGTTTCATTTTCTTTTAAGGTTGAACTCTTCTAAATTTTTTTTCAATTTATCTTAGAATACAGTTTTGCTCTAAATCCATTGAGATTTTCCAAGCTCTTCTTTTTCCTTCTCTAGTTTCTCTTCAGCATAGGCTATTTGCATGCAGGTGTTCTTGGTGATTTGTGAAATTGGTTTTCACAACTTCTACATAGTATTAGAGCATCCCTGTTGCTTCCTAGTTTGGAGATTTTGAAGCCACAATTTAGAGATAGAAACCCTAGCTTTTTTGAGATTTTTTTTTCAACTAGGAGGAGGTGCATTTTTTTAGTACACTTTGGGCCAAAAAGGATGTTTCCATCATGCTCAAAAGACCTAGTGTAGTTGAAATTCATATAATTTTTTAAATTTTTGTCTACAGTAGCCTCTGGGAAAAAAAATTGGCCTCCCGAGGACCGTACAGACTCAAAAAATGAAAAAAAAGAAAGCAGCTTTTAAAGCCGCTTTGTCCAACAGCCACCCAAGTGCCACCTCGCTACCATTGGATTGTTGCCTGCACTTGGCATGCACTATGTCGTAGCCGGCACACAGCCAGTGGCATGGCTCGTGCCTTGTAGTGCCTGCCCCTAGTTCACATTTTGCTAATATTGTTGAACTCTTTTAGGGCTAGTTTTATGTTGGTGGTTAGCAGCATTGTTTTGAGATTACTAGATATTGTGCTATGGATTCAGTTTATTATGTGATGAGATCACTTAGACTTTACATTTCATGTATGCATGATGATTATTTTTAGTGTTTGTAGTTATTAATGATGATTAGTAAGATGATTTATCATATGTGTTTTATTATGGATACTTACCCCATACTTGCATGTGTATGGTGTGCGTGTTTTCTTTGCGTGTTTACTTTTGTATGGCGTGTTTGATGTGGTTAAGGAAGGGAGTCGCAGTCACCTGCTAGTCAGGATCTACACGATGCACCACTTCCTGCCATTGCCTATTTAGTTTAGTATATATTGTGCTTGTACATGCGTGGATTTTATGCAGGTTGCAGGTACTGGGTATCGACTTCCCTGAATTGCCAGAATGAGCGTACCCTATCACACTATCTCAATGATAAGAGAGGGGAGATAAATTCTCAAGTCCAAATCCCAACCCTTTAAGCCATTTGTTCTAATTGAAAAATTAGGACAAGTATCTGAGTTGAGTACCCTCCGAATATGTTGGATAACGTAATTCGTGATATAAACCCTTGGTTTGATTTTGTATGTATTTTGGCTATGATGGATTTTCGTATTTTTACCTTGTGAGTCTTTGATGTATTTTCTATTAATTAAGCCTAATTAAAAGATTTAATTTAATGAAAAATTAATATAGTATTTTAATATTTATTTTATTTAATTAATTGAGAAATTAATTAAATAAAATAATTAAATTTGGAAGATAAAAGTTAAAAGTTTAAATTTGGAATGTGACAACATTTATTTTAATAATAATATATTTGGAGCTCATTTTTAAATAAATGACTAAATAATATTATTAAAGCTAATAAATATTTTAGCAATTAAGTTTTGAAAAATGAAATTTAAAAGTGGAAAATATATTTAAAATTATTAAAAGATTCTAAATCTCATGTGATTAAAATATAAATATATTAAGATTGAAAAATGGAATTATTAAAGTTTGTGCATGAGATTTAATAAATAAATAAATTAATTAAATTGGAAAGAGTAAAAGTAAATATTAAATTAATTATTGTGTATTATTTTATTATTTGCTCACATAGGAGTTGGCAAATTCTCGAGAGTTGTCATGTAGACAACATTGGAGTTTGCACTCTAAGAATGCATAAGTTGTCTACACTTAGAAGTTAGCATTTTTATTTGAGCACATGGTGTCTACAACCTTAAGACTTATCTAGAAGGTTGGAGAAGGCCCATGCTTGGTTGTCATGCTTATCTTCTAGTTGTCTCTAGAGACACTCTAGATGCATCTTAGAGGCCTTTAAATAGAGGCTCTCCTAGTGTGTTTGGACAAGCTGAAGTAGAAGCTTAATGAAAGCTACAAGCTACAAGTTCATATTCCTCTTCATGTTCATATGCTTCTATATGCTTCCATGCTTCTTCTAGCATTTTTAGTCACTTAGAGATTCTCGGTTGGCTTGGATCTTAGAGGAATTGTGAATGATTGGAGAAGGAAGGGATTTTTATATGGACTTCTGAGACATGGCGGATTAGCATCAGTGTCCAGGTGCACTCGTGATATTCACATATTCTCTTTGCACCATTTCTCTTCCTGTCTTCATCATGTTTGTTAGATGTGTTTGATTATATTCCATGAATGAATTTGAAATTTGGAATTGGAATCTAGATATGTTATTGGTTGAGTAGAAAACATTAGAAAACCCTAGATCCAGTTAAAGGGAAATTAGATCCAAACGGGTTTGGGTTCGAATTAGAATTAATTTGAGAAAGGTGATTTCAAATCAATAGTTAAACCTATTGGATGAATTAATGGATATGTTTAGTACATAATTATTTAAAAAGGAAAATTCTTGTTTAGAAAAGCCTTTTAATTCTGAGTATATATTCTCTTTTGTAAATCTGTATATATATATATATATATATATATATATATATATATATATATATATATATATATATATATATATATATATATATATAGTTTATATATATATATACTTTAAATATAGTAATAAGTGATAACTAATTATATATATATATATATACATACATATTCTTATATACAGATATATATATATATATATATATATATATATTTGTGTAAGTCAAGATGAGAAACTTTATTTATCAAACCCAAATCGCATGTTTTATCGCATAGTAGAAAACGTTATTGCAAACGTTTCATTAAACAAAAATTATATATTAGTGGGAGGGACTCCAACGTACCCCCTGGTGGCGTACCTGCACGAGTTGCAGAGTACCCGCGTGTTCGCAGGGTACCTGCGACCCGCGGGTCGCATGGCCTTTCCTTGAGTATGGTTGGGCAAGAGTTTTAAAAAGTGTGTGACCATTAACACTTCCACTGACGATGCGTCAGGTCGCACGGATATTAATAACAAACTGCGCACGACGTTGCACATCACTGTGACATGACATGGCTCTTTTATAAAATGCCGACAGTGATTCATTGCACAGTAATGAGGATTTCGGATTTTGCAATTCAATTTAATAATATTATATGTTTATATATATGTGTATGAAATATACATATGCATATATAATATTGTAATTCAACTTTGTAATTATTATGAAGTATTGGATATTAATTGTTATATATATATATATAATATTAGCAAGATTTTGTTTATGTTGATAATCGAGTTATTGAAATTTCAATAGAGCAATATAGTTAGAATTTATAACTACTTAATTAGTCTAAAAAGACTAATAAGAATGTTTTAAAAGAATTAATGGGGATTTTCATAGGAACGATTGTAGATAGAACTGATGGAAGAGATATATTAAATAATTTAGATGGTAATTTTATATTATGAGATGAATTAAATTAAGTGACTCAAATTTTATTGATATTGGACAATGGGTCATTACAACATTATAACATCGTTGTAACATTGTTATGTTAATGTTAATACGTTCGAATTATTAGGTATCTTATTGTTATACCTTAATCGTACTAAGAGTTAGTCAAATACTAACTAATGAAGTTTATGTAAAGATTCTCTAGATCGACTATTTATAGTTGTGATTAGTTTATTTATTAATGTTTGTTGGGTCTAACAAACTATTAATAAATAATAAATAGTTTAACTAGATATCAAATAATCTGATTAAAGTTAATCTAGTGGAGATCATTTATTGATTGAAGTTTTACAAAAGACAATAATTTTTGGATTTGGATTATAATTGATTTTAATCGATTAATGTTCATTGAGTTGTCAACATAATTATATAGAGCTTTAACTTGAAATAATTATCAAGACAAATGTGGTCATTATGGATAAGATTTCCAAAATAATTTGTTAAAAGTATTATTGAAATATTAATATTTGTGTATTGAAGTAGACTTTGACGTACAAACTATTGTTAGTCAAATGATAATCATTGGGTTGATGGTATGGTTGTGCAATTATTAATTAGATCAATTAATAGAGTTAGTTGGATTTAATTAATAATTATGTTATAGAGATTTAATTGATATGATTCTTTTAATGAGATTGTAGAAAAATTGGTATCAAATTGATAAGTTTTATGACTTGAATTATGACCTTAGATATTTTAATAGTGAGACTTAGAGATATTTAATTGAGTTTTAACTATTATAATGTTAATAGGTCAAGGACGGTGCACCTATGTTATTTGATTGGTTAAACTGATCATTCTAATTAAGTTATAACCTTCCTATTTATGGATTGATAACTGGCTCTTTTATAATTTAACAATTAATGATCCTTGTTTTATGTGAAAAGTTGAAGTAACGATAAGAAGAGTTAATCAATTAAAATATGGATCATGGTTAAAATAGAGAACAATTTAATTAAGATCAATGATGATCAGTTTAGTGAATAATTATCCTTAAGTTATTCTTAGGATAATGCTATCGGGGAACAATTGGGTTGACTTGTAGGTCAAATGATGAAACTTAGACATTTGAAGTATACTTGCAAACAGAAAACTGAAACCCCTACACTTGAGAATGGAAACTGAAACTCTACACATTATTCAACTATGTGATATTAGTAAATCAAAACATGTGTCTGCATCGTGTATTCTATATGCTTCTTGTTTTGGGTTTTTGGGTTGACTAGTGTTGACCAGTCCTAGGTTGTTACCAGAGGCTCGGGGGTTATGAGATGTGTTGGCATGTTGATCTTATTTGGTCTCGATCTTTATAAACCCAACCATGGTAATGTGATCGTATGCTCTATGAAATGTTTGTATTTATTGATTATCAGTCTTCATGTGTGAAGCTGAGATGTATATGTATTTGAGACACCTGAGCTAATCATTTTTGAGTCATCGATCAGTTATCCTTGGTTTGTTTTCTAGTCGCCATGATGGGACTAAAATATGGATTTATTCTTGATGATGTCATGTTGTGACATATTTTGACTCAACCATTTTGGAGTCTTCGATCAGTATGATTTTGAGATATTATTGGTTGCTTGTTGAGAACCAATGGATGTGATGATTTATTTTGGTTATTGAGAACCAATGATTATTATGATTATCAGTGATGCCTTCAGTTGCCAATAGAGAACTGTTGTGATCATGATTTTCTATGGATGTTGCTCA
Organism: Cupressus sempervirens; assembly: GCA_028749045.1. Classification (NCBI taxonomy): domain Eukaryota; kingdom Viridiplantae; phylum Streptophyta; class Pinopsida; order Cupressales; family Cupressaceae; genus Cupressus; species Cupressus sempervirens. Next base: position 178,613,918 of record CM053785.1, on the reverse strand, counting down.
TGGAGATTTGATGCTTTTATGCATATTTGATGATTTTATCATGGAGATTTTGATGATTCTTATCTTGGTGATTTGATGATTCTTATTATGGATATTTGATGCTTTTATCATGGATATTTGATGATTCTTTTTATGGATTATCTTTTGGATTTCTTTACAGTCGCTTGTACAGGACTATGGTGATTTATGATTCCATGAGCATTAGGGTAGGTAATCTACTTGTAGTGTCGGGAAGTGGCTTGCAATGGGGGTCGGGGCCCTAAGTGGCTGCTAGGGTAACTCATTGTAAGTTTGGTTAATAAGTGATAACACTTACACACTAAATGGGGATTAAATGAACCTAAAAAGATAATTGTTTTGGTTCTCGCCCATGCCTTGAGCGCTTGTACAGGCTAGGATGGGAGTAGTGAGACGCATGGTTGCGACCTTGCATTCCATAGTATGCCTCGTCAGTATGAGAGGATACTAGTGGCCGCATGAGATCTGTATGGACCCGTGGAGTTTAGCTAACTGCCAGGGTAACTTGTACGAGATAAATGCAATGACACTTTCCCGCTTACAGAGTAGGTTTCCTACATGTCATTGTGTGCCTCTGGGAATTAGATGTCAATTTTGTGTGTGTTGGAACCTTTGAGTTAGTATACTTTTAGGATTCCTAGACTTATAGAGATTTGTGCTTTGTGAATTGATATCCTATTTGGGACTTGAGATTATCTCCTCAACACGGTGGGAGTGGACCACTTAGGTTCCATGTGGTCGGGTGGTAGTGTTTTATCACTCTTATCATTTGAGATCCGTCCGAGACACTGTGGCTGGAGTATTATTGGTTGGTATTTATCTTCATTCTGTTCTTGGAGCATTATGATAGATGGTATACCTTATGATGGATGTATTTACTGGTATGTTTCTTATGTTGATGATTTGCATATGTTAGATGATGTTATCTTATGCTTTGCTTTGCATGTTAGTAGGATGTTTTTAGGAGTGACATTCCTACTATGTTAATTCCGATGATCTCTTCGGTGCTTTGGAATGTTATGCACGGAGGGATGGCTAGGATCCATGATGGTCTAATGATGCTATTTACGGTTGGGAGGAACCGTGCATTTAGTTGGTTATGTTTGTGATATATGGTTATCTTTTATGATGGATGTCTACATCTTTATGATGATGATGTATCATGTAATGTTTATGGTTTCATTTATTTTAATTGCATCATGGATTAATATTGGATGATGTTGTACTTTATTTGTACAAATGTTTATTCTTTTAAGCCTTTTCATACCCTGTAACATGTATAGTGGATGACTGAGCAATCTAAAATGTAGTTACTAAAAGGACACTTGTATATTGTTTAAGAACATTGGATGTATCATTGTTATTTCATAAGATGTGATGTTAGATGAATAAGTTATGATTAGAAGTAATTCAACATTAAGGGATCTTTAAATAATGTAATCTGTTATGTTATGTTATTTTCAGATGGATGTTACTATTGCTTCCGCAAAATGTTGTGAATGGTTTATAATTTATGTCTTAAAAAAAAATTGTTTGGAAAACTTAGTGAAATTCTTTGGATCCCTTAGCGGGGCATTACATGCCCCATCGCCATCGGCAAGCTGCCCTTTGGCCACCTCCGTCAGTGCAGTGCCACTCGAAGACCACCGTCATTGGTGCAACATTGCCCAACAACTACCGCTGACACTCGGCTACCATCTGGCATGCTAACATCACTTTTCTAATGCTGATGTCACTTTTCTAATGCTGATGTCACTTTCAATTAGGCTGACATCAAAATTTTTCCCAATGAATTTTTCCATTGCTAACATCACTTTTTCAGCTATTGACATCATTTTTTGGCAGCCAATTTTTTTCCTAGCGATGGGCATTTGACGACCATATGGCTATCAAAATTTTTTCCATGACTATATTTTTCCAGTGAGCTTAATTTTGGAGGAGCAATTCATTTGTTGGCCATAACTTGAGCATACGTAGGTCTTTTTTATCCAAAAGAAGCACTAAAAAGTTGGTTCTAAGCTGAAGATGATGATGCAAGCTTCATTTTGTTATGAGGCTATTTGAGCTCCTATTTTTGGCATTGAAGTAGAGGCTTTAGTTTCCTCTCTCTCTGCATTTGGCATCTAGGTTGTCTTCTCATTTTTTCTGCTTTCCTTAGTTGGTTCTTTGGTTTATGAGTGATAGATTTATACATTATGGGGGGTGCATTTTTATTTCTATCATTTAATTTAGAAACAACCCTTTTCCTTTCGTCTTCTACTCTCAATGGTGTACTCTTCTGTCACCTACCTTACACCTCACAACTACCATACTTGGAAAGGATAGATGACCAGATTGCTTATGGAAAAGGGGTTATCATGCCTTAATGCAGTTTAGCTAGTTCTACAGAGGCCTTATGAGGTTCTTATGCAATGCAATCAGATGGATGAGGCAATACGCCTCATTACAATGAATATTTTTGATGGGTTACTATTTCACCTAGATGGTTTGACTACACCCAAGGCTATGTGGGACAAGTTTTCTACCTTGTTTGGCATAATGAATTAGTTCAGGGTTCTATAGATAGATGCAAAATTCACCACCTTGGTTCCTAAATCATTCACTAGCATTGAGGACTTCTTGATGAAATTCAAGTCTCTTCAATCTATTTTACAAGTTGATGGAAAGACAAAGTTAGATGATGAGTGTATATTTTTGATACTTTCAAAGCTTCGAGGTCCTTATCAGATTTTCACTTCTACCTTCTACTCCACTATGGATGCTCTAGGTGTATGACATGTTATGCTCTCTTTTGAGACATTTTGTGATAGGTTAAATCATGAGCAGGCCAAACTCACTTAGATGGATTCTCTTATAGGTTCATAGTCATAGGCATTGCTTGCCAAGTCACCTCAGGATACTCAGAAGCCGAAGCTGAAGCAGATATTAGATTCCTCTTCTCAGCACTCTTTTGGCCCATCATCTTCTTCAAAGAAGGAGAAAAAGAAGAATGAGACTCCTACCTATTCCTATTATCAGAAAAGACCTCATGATGAGTCAAATTGTTTTCAGAAGAGATTTGATGGCTATGAGAAACAAATTGTAGATTTGCAAGCTCTTCTTTAGAAGAGCATTGTTTCCTCTCCATCTTCTTCTACGTCATAGGGGTCTTCCTTTTAGTCTTCTTCCATCTCTTCGACATCTACACCAGATTGTGGATAGGGTCATGCATTACGAGCATCCATTGCATCCCCTTCCTAGGTCCCTTGGATATTGGATTCAAGTGCTTCTCACCATATGGCATCTTCTCAAGGGGTCTTCTCCACTATTGAGGCTTCTCCCATTCCTTATATTCTCACAGAGAATAACACTGCCTAACAGTCTATAGGAAAGGTTTAAGGTGGCACATTCAATGATGTATTGTATGTACCATCTCTATTTGCAAACCTTCTCTCAATTTCTTAGATTACATGTAGTGGATCAGGAAAGATAGTTGAGTTCACTACAGATTCAGTCTTCATTTAGGATAGTGCAACAAGAGGCCTTATTGTTGTAGGCATAGTAGATCATACCACTCATCTCTACACCTTCTCGCATTTTGGTCCATTATCTCCATTTTCAGAGCAAAAATCTTCTCTTTCATGAGAGCATCATGTGGTGTAGTCAGGGCACTTGAACCTTTGTATTGTTCTCGAGATCCCTATTTTGACTACCACACCACATCTAGTTGAGGTCTTTCCTCTTCAACAGGATTCTTCTTCCACTTTGCATGACCCTCCAACTCCATTTATTAAGCCTCTAGGTGTACTTGTTGAGGATTCTATAGAGGATATTCATCCCCTCTTTCATGACAGTGTTAGCACACCTGCATTGGGGATTCCCTTTTAGGATCCTCATGTTTTCTCCTTTGCGCATCATTTCGGCCTTCCAGTCATTTAGGGGTTTCCATGTTTGGTGTCCTTATTTCTTTCACATTGAAATTCCATTGATTTGCTCACTTCTACAGGGACTCCATCATTCTGAGGGGGCTTTGGTGTCTCTTCTCTCTCTATTGGGGGGCAGGGGGGGGGGGGGGTTATTTGCACTTATGGTTTTGAGAGAATATCTTGAGCCATTTCTTTTTGTTATTTTTTTCATCTCTTTTTGGACAGGATTTTTTCCCACTGGGTTTTCTCCTTTGTCTCCGGTTTACAGAGATTTCCTTGTATTGGGTACCTGATCATGCCTTGTTGTTGAGACCCATTTCCTGCTTTCATAGCTATGCTAGGTTAGCTTTTCCCCTTCGCTTAGCTTAAAGGGGGGTGTTAGAATAATATTTTTCTTTCTTAATACTTAAATCTTTTTTATTTAATTAGTTAAGTTATTACTCTTTAGTGCTTAAGCTTTCTCTTAGGTGCATTAATAATTAATTCTTATATTAATTATTAATGTGCAACCTAGCTTTCTTTCTGTTTAGGGTTTCATTCACCTTGAAGGTTGAACTCTTATAATTTCTTTTTCAATTTATCTTGGAATATAGTTTTGCTCTCATTCTATTGAGATTTTCCAAACTCTTCTTTTTCTTTCTCTGGCTTCTCTTCAGCACAAGTTATTTGCATGCAGGTGTTCTTGGTGATCTATGAAGTTGGTTTTCACAACTTCTACAAATGTGCCAATTCACTTATTTATAGTATTATTTGATAGTCACTACATTCTATCCTTACCTTCAAGATCACTTCTTTATAAGGTTTTTCACATATTTTTTGATACTTTACAACAAAACATTCAACTTTACACAAAGTCAATAAATCTCTGTTATGTTGGGGAAAATAAAAACTAAATTTCATCTTGGGAACTTTCAATGGTAATAGATCCATGACCTATTGACATTTTAGGAACAACACTTTTCTTGCATTCACACTGAAAGCCAAAGATTTTGTTAAATTTAGCTGCTAGGGCATCAAAGTACTTTCTTATGCCAATTTTTTCAACATGAAACCAAGTGTTTTTAATGAACCATGAATTCACTCCAAATTGTCTAAGTTTCATGATTTTTGAACAATTAGAAAATAAGTTATAAGAAAACCCTCATGACCAGGGTTTCATGCCAATTCCAAGAAAAATTAGTAGATCTGTTTACCAGTTTATTTGTTTGTCTTCAATGAGTCCTTGTAGAAGATTTGATCTTTTGATGATAGGAAAATGTAGTTGATAGAGTATGTGCATTAGACAACAAAGATTATATTGATACACCCATGGAAGTGTAAGTGGGTTTTAGAGGCACTAGATGTGAAATGCAAAAAGACGGGTAAAAATTTATTAAGACAGAAAGGAATACAACAAGGAGAGCTCAACAAGGAGCTCGATCCTGAGCAACAAGATCATCAAATTCTTGCACCATCTCAAAGGACAGTTGCCTCCTATCCCTAATATTCCAACCCGGATCATGACTAGATGCCCATTTGGCTAAACAATCAGCAGTTCTATTCCATTCACGAGGAATATACGTGAACCTAATGAACTGAAAAGAGGAAGAGAAGAAAAGAATCTGCTTAACAATAGTAGCCAGCTGCCAACTAACATCCTCAAGCTCTTGCGAAGAAAGCATGTTCACCACCACCTGGGAATCAGACTCACAAATAATCTTACTCCATCCCTGCAAGCAACACTGTTCCACAGCATATAAAATAGCCTGAGCTTCCATGAGATTGTTAGTATAATCACCCTTATGAACTGAGAAGAAAAATTTAACATCCCCAGAACTACAACAAGCCACTCTGCCAATACCAGCCAGACCAGGATTCCCATGGGAAGAACCATCAATGTTAATTTTCAGAACTCCACAGGGAGGAGGAGTCCAGTGCCCATCCCGGTTAACCCGACCCTTCCTCTGATGGTGAAGCTGCCTGGACATAGAAGGAAACCTATGAGTTGTAACCCCATCCTGCAGATGAAAATTGAGGCGATTACAGATAGCAAGATCAATCGGATCCATACCCCCATCGAGCTCACACTTCACAAGAATAGTTTCTTGAAGAGAATGTGATATTTTCCACCAAAGATGCAAAACACCAAGCCGAACATCTTGGAATATGCGACGATTCCTCTCCAACCAGATATGCCAAAGCATGAGAGATGGGCCAGCAATCCAAGCAGCATGAAGAGAAGAAGACTTGGAGGGAGCACTACCCAAGCGGGCCCAAAACTCAAGCAAAGAGGAAGCATGCCGACAAGAGCAACCCCAAGCGCTCCACCAAAGGTGCCATATCTGAGTAGAATACGAGCAATGGAAGAACAGATGGGAGACAGACTCCTCTCCATTACCACACAAAACACAATAAGAGGGGCCCTGAAATTCACATTTACAAAGATTATCCCAGGTAAGACAATGATTGTGAGCCACTAGCCACATGAAAAAATTGCACTTGGACCAAGAAAATTTATTCCAAACTTGCTTCCACCAAGGGACCTCAACATCCCCAAATAATTGTCTAGTTATCTCCTGATACCCAGCAGAGACATGATATTTACCAGACAAGGTACCGCCCCAAGCCAAAACATCTGGACCAAGCAAAGAAGAACACTCTCTAGAGGCCAGAATTTGAGAAAGCTCCTGACGATCCATGTCTGTACCTCCAGGAGGCCAATCAGAGGAATGCTTCCATCTGTAACCAACAACAGGTCCCAATTGATAAGGAGTCTTGTAATGAGCCACTTTATCCCATCCAGCGGCAAGAAAAGAGTCACAAAGAGGCTGAAGATGAGGGTATATGGATAAAATGGAAGGGAATCCATCCCAAGCATTAGACGAAAACAAAGCCTGAGAACCTCCTTTACATATCCAGAACAGACCCCTCTTCACCAACATCGCACCTGTCTTTAAAGTATGCCAAACCATTGAGCCACGACCTTCAAAAGGAAGTGCAGAAACAGAGCAAGGATTAGCACCATGAAAATATTTATGAGTGATAATACGAGCCCAAAGTTGATGTTGTCCAGAGCACCATCGCCAATAAAGTTTAGCAGCCAAAGCTTGACTACTCAATAGAGCAGATCAAAGACCAAGACCACCCTCCTTTTTAGGCCTACAAACAGTTGCCCAATTAACCAAGCTCCATTTAGTACTACAAAAATTACCACTCCAAAGGAATTGTCGAGAAAGAGCATCAAACTCCTTGAGAAAGTAAATAGGTGCAGCATGAACCATGCTTCTATAAGTAGGAAGAGCTTCGATAACAGCTTGAAGAAGAGTAACCCGAGCAGCAGTAGAAAGCCATCTATGAGTCCAATGATTTACCTTATCCTGAAGCTTGGTAATCAAATTTTTTCAGAAGAGACGTGGCTGCTTGGAAACAGCAATAGGAATGCCAAGATAAGTCAAAGGAGGTGAACCTATCTGAAACCGTAGGATACCAACAATCCTGTGTTGAATAGAATCAGGAGTGTTAAAAAAGTAAATGAAAGATTTGTGCTCATTAACTTTCTGGCCTAAAGCTGCCAAATAAACGCCCAAAGCATGTCGAAAGGCTTCAGCTTCCTTGATCCTAGCAAGACCGGCAAGAGCAGAATCATCAACAAATTGAAGATGGGAAAGAGAAGGTAAGCCATTACCCCACCGCCAGCCTTGAATAGAATTCTAGGACACTTGATGCTTAATGAATCTGCCCAAGCCTTCAGCTATGATGATGAATAGATATGGGGAGAGAGGGTCACCCTGGCGGAGGCCTCTAGAAGCACCAAATAGTTGTGAAGGTTGACCATTAATAAGAACAGAAAAAGAGGCAGAAGTAACACAACTCATAATCCAACTCACCCAGTCAGAGCTAAATCCAAAAGAAAGAAGAATACTCCTTAGGAAGCTCCATTTAACTTTATCATAGGCCTTAGCCATATCCAGCTTAACAAACATGGCTCTCTCCCTTGAAGTAGCCATAGAGTGAATAGCCTCAGTAGCAATAACCACCCCATCCAAAATTTGTCTGCCAGCAACAAAACCACCTTGTTCTTCTGAGATAATAATGGGAAGCCACCTTTTCAGTCCCTCAGCAATTAGCTTAGTAATAACTTTGTAAACCACATTACATAAGGCAATTGGTCTAAAAAACTCCAATTGATTAGCACCCTCTCTCTTAGGAATAAGAGTCAAGAATGTATAGTTCAAAGCTCGAAGCATCATGCTTACTAGCATAGGATTCTTTAACCACCTCCAATAAATCATGATTAATGATGTCCCAAAATTCCTGAAAGAATTCAACTGGAAAGCCATCAGGACTAGGAGCCTTCCCCTTAGGCATGCCAAAGACCACCTCCTCCAGCTCTTCCAAAGAGATAGGACGCATGAGATAATCATTCATTTCCTGAGTGATAAGGGAAGGAATACAGGACAAAATAATATTTTCTTCATTATCAGCAGGAGGAGAGTCCTCAGAGAAGAGGGTAGAGAAGTACGAAATAGCCTCCTGGAACAAAGTTGGCAAGGAATTCAGTTGGATACCTTGAGAATTAACCAAAGAAGAGATAGTGCTCTGATTTCGGCGAGATTGCATTGTTTTATGGAAAAAGACAGTGTTTCGATCACCTTCTTGGAGCCAATCAACTCGAGCCTTTTGCTTCCAAAAAATTTCCTCTCGAAGTTCCCATTCTTCTAGAGCTCTAGAAGCAAGGGATTCAGCCTGGCCAAGATCCTCTAAGAAACCTCGATCTCTAATCTTCCTTGTGATGACATCAAGATTTTCTTGCGCAAGCCTCTTCATAAAGTGAAGATTCCCAAAGCATTCCCTATTCCATATCTTGAGCTGCCTTTTAACATATTGAAGCCTTTTAGAAAATGAGAACATTGCAGTACCATATGCAGGAGCACCATCTTTCCACCAACAAGGCACTAGATGTGACTAAGGGTTTGTCATATCAATTTGGCAAGAACTAAAATGCTCAGGATATCCCATTTGGTTCTATGAATGTATAGATGATGCAGAAGAAGATGGGAATCATGTAATAGTCTTAGAAATTAAAGATGGTATTGCTATACCCATGGGAGTGCAGGAGGATTCTAGGAGGACTAGATCTGGCTGAGTGTTACACTATGTTAATTTGGAACTAACCAGAACAAATAGTACATCCCAAGTGATCCTTCACATGTATAGATAATGCAACGCAAGCATCCATTTTACACATTGAAGCTGTAAATCTAGTACCATCCTCAGAAATAAACATTAAGCAAGCATATCTATTTTAGCCAAATTTAACTGTAAGGGATATTTTGTCACAGTTTGCACAGGGGCTAATGAGGTTCCTACAGAATTTAAAATAGGAATTGGTACTGGGAAAAGCTGAGAACGTGAGGTAAATTTGTATGGTATGACACCTGGCTATGGCACAAGCTTTGTTTTAGCAATGCCAACATTGCTGGAAATTCCATTTGACCTTATAGGCTAATAGATTTAGATTCTTCATACTCTGATGCCACTTCAAGTGATAACCTTGAATTAACATAGATTGAATGGTAGTCATTGATGGTGTTGTATTCAGCTGAAGGACGAGCACATATTTTTTATCATAGCCTATATTTTTAGGAGGTTCCACCTGCTTCTGAGTAGAGAGAGATGACACTACTGGAAGGTTAGGAAATGGTACTGAAGATGACATCTTGTATGAAAAAGATGTGGCTTGGAAAGGGGTTGCAAGATTCTGACAACACTTCTTATTTATTATCTCAGACACAATCTTCTCTAGTGTAGAAAAATATGATGGTGCAACAACATTTGGAACTGAAGCTAGTACTAGTGTATTGCAGCTCTATTCCCAATGAGTCATAGCTTTTCTAGCACACAATACTTCAAAAAAGGAACATTCTTCTCTTTGTTTGTCAATTTAACATATGGTACAATGTCACTCACTTCTGAAATTGGAACACATGACTCTGGTTAAAATACAACACCCCACATTGTTGTATCTGTGCCTCCCACTCAGGTGTTGTTTTTAATAATGCAATCCCATGTTTTGTTTTATGAAATAATTAGAACCAATTCATAGTATTTTAGAACCGATCCAACACAAAGTTCTGCATTTAATATTTTATTTTTGGTTTGGAGCAAGTAAGAGTTGGATTTAATAATTTCTGAGTTGCATGTGTCACCTTTTGGAGGAATCGATTGGTTTACTGGAAAATTTTCCATTTTTGTTTCTAAATAAAACCAAGCCATCTTATTTTTCTTATTTTAATTGCCGGCAGCGACATGTCTTATGATTTAAGAATTGGCATTAAATATAATGGGTGGTGGATAATATGATCAGTTATCTTAACCAATTCATGGTGTCAAGAACCAGCCCATTAATTTATTAAATTTATTACATTGTCTAGGCATGTTGAATATGAGAAAAAATGATATATATTTGGTTGGAATAGATTTCTTTCATTATGTTTTGAAGTTGATTGATTACTCTGTTATTATGAACATACCTTCTTCAAGATTTCTATGTTATGCCATCTGTTTGAATGAGGAATTTCAAAGCATATTTTGCTTGAGAAAAATCAGATTCTTACGAGATTCTTAATGGGATTTTGATTGAAAAAATCAGATTTAAATGAAATTGGTTTATGGAAGGGAATAAGGGATGTAGGATAAGAGGAAAACCAAGACAATAATCTATTCTTTATTCCCAATTTCCTCATTAAATACATATTTCAGTTTTACTAATAGATAAACATGGTTTTGGTTTTATATTGAGCAGATTTTCTCAAGAAGGAAAACCAATTCGTAGTATTCATTTTCATAGTATTGGATTGAAACCGTAAATCAGATTTTGTGTTTGGGAAAATCTGATTTTTAATTCTTATGTGGCATGAGTAGTAAATATTGAGTGAGCTGAAATGGTATCAGTTTGTTTTGGCAAATCAAAGAAGAGATTTTTTCTTATTTCAAGAATCCGTTAGAGTTTGAATGTTCTAATATTAATATTGCTTTGAGGACTGATTTGAGGAGGAGTAAATTTTTTATTTTGAAATTCAATGTTTGGCCTTTGGATGCCTAATGCATATAATTTACACGTGCTAAAATTTAGAAGGCATCAGTTTATGGTTTTCATTCACAATCAGTGTTGGGAAAATGTTTGGTTTTGAGGTTTGACATAAATTGTTGATGATAAAGTTTTATTTGGGCATGAGTAAGATGTTCAACATGGAGTTGCTGGGTATAATGAAGTTTGCTTCAAGGATATTATTCCATGTGCAAGAATATATATTTATATTGATATTTCCTCTTACTATCCTAACTATCCAGCATAAAATCATAGACATGTGATAGAATCTACACCTATTTTAACACTTTGATGATTAACATTATTGTTCCCTAATCTCAACATTCCCCAAGTACCAAAGAAAAAATTAGCAATGTGTATGCTTCCTTCAACATGGGTGACCTTACACCAAAAATATGTATGATAATTACTATGATGCTCTCTAATTACTGAAGAAACAATGCACAATATGTATGCTTATTTCAACATGAGTGACCTTACACCAGCAAACAACATTTTGCCACAGTCAAGCACCGATATTTCATTTTAAATTACTGTGTGACCTGCAAGTAAATATAGTCTACATGATATGCATGACCACAATGAAGATTTACAATCTCATTATCTATTTCATACTCTTCCTGAAAAATAATATATCTTTAATCATTTTCTGTTAGAAACAAACAATATTAAGAGAGATGAATGGTTATAGATTGGAACCCATTCCAATTCCCAGAAAATATGAGGACACAGCCACACGCAGGTACATGCAACTTTTAGCAACAACATAATTTCTATTTGGATTAAATAAGGAAGAGATATCAAGTGAACACACAGGAGCAGATAGCCAATATGAAACAACAGTATGAGAACTTTGACGGCATAGGCAGACATCATATGATGCAAAAAAAGTCCATAAGGTAGATCTATCTCGCAGCTAATTCTAAACTCAATAACTCTTGAGAGTCAGCACAGAGAGTTCTGAGCATAGAGGCAAGATGTGGCAACATTAGGGAAGATCGCCAGCAAGTAAATCCTACTTAAATTAGCTTGAAATTCACATTTTAATTTATAGAAACTCTCTAAAGATGTAATTATACCATGAAGAAAAGTATGTCATAATTGTAGGCAAGTCTTTGCTTCATATGCTCTTCCATCAAGGTTTGCACCAACAATCAATATTTGGCAGATGATTTTGCTTATGTTGGTTAGCTTAAAAGGTAAGTCTACTAAAATCACTAATGGTGCTGCATAATTATTTATTTACTATAATGGAGCGGCAATAGAGGTAGACAATTTTAAAATATTAGGCTCTCAAAATTTGACAACTATCCCATCAATGAGCAATGAGCGTTAACCCACTCTAATCAATCCATATCTCACTTCATAAAGGATCTCACTCAATTTTTCAGCTTTCAATTTCCTCTGTAGTTGCAAATAGAAATTCTTACATTTGTAAGCAATTTTTTTATATTTTGAGCTTTAGCTAACTATGAGCTAAGCAATACAACCTATAAGATTTGACAAAAAATTAAACAAGAACTTGTGATATTGCTATCAGGATTTAACTGTGTGATTTTTGAGTCAAACTCATTGACCCATGTTTCATGAGTAGTGATTCAACATGAATCCATCTCTCATGAGAATAAATGGAACACTTAGCACTCATTGGATCTAGGTGATGCTCATAGGAGTGAAGCACCGAGACTTCCTGGGAGGTCACCAATCCTAGTACTACTCCAGCTTGAGCGTGCTTAACTATGAAGTTTCCTCCATGGTTAAACCCAAAGCTTGCAGCCCCATTTGTAAAACCTTCACCAAGTGTTGTGCCTTATGAACCATTCATTAGAAAGCCCCTTAAGCTCATCAATTGATAAGTAGGAGATAATTTCCACAGCTAGTCAAATTGTGATATTGCTATCAGGATTTAACTGTGTGATTGTTTGAGTCAAACTCATTGACCCATGTTTCACGAGTAGTGATTCAACGTGAATCCATCTCTCATGAGAATAAATGGAACACTTAGCACTCATTGGATCTAGGTGATGCTCACAGGGGTGAACCACCAGGACTTCCCAGGAGGTCACCCATCCCAGCACTACTCCAGCCTGAGCGCACTTAACTACAGAGTTTCCTCCATGGTTAAACCCAAAGCTTGCAACCCCATTTGCAAAACCTTCACCAAGTGTTGTGCCTTATGAACCATTCATTAGAAAGCCCCTTAAGCTCATCAATTGATAAGTAGGAGATAATTTCCACAGCTAGTCAAATTGTGATATTGCTATCAAGATTTAACTGTGTGATTTTTGAGTCAAACTCATTGACCCATGTTTCATGAGTAGTGATTCAACATGAATCCATCTCTCATGAGAATAAATGGAACACTTAGCACTCATTGGATCTAGGTGATACTCACGAGGGTGAAGCACCTAGACTTCCCGAGAGGTCACCCATCCCAGTACTGGAGGAAACTTTGTAGTTAAGTGAACTTCGTAGTTAAGCATGCTCAGGCTGGAGTAGTTCTGGGATGGGTGACCTCTCAGGAAGTCCCGGTGCTTCACCCCTATGAGCATCACCTAGATCCAATGAGTGCTAAGTGTTCCATTTATTCTCATGAGAGATGGATTCACGTTGAATCACTACTCGTGAAACATGGGTCAATGAGTTTGACTCAAACAATCAACACAGTTAAATCCTGATAGCAATATCACAATTTGACTAGCTGTGGAAATTATCTCCTACTTATCAATTGATGAGCTTAAGGGGCTTTCTAATGAATGGTTCATAAGGCACAACACTTGGTGAAGGTTTTGCAAATGGGATTGCAAGCTTTGGGTTTAACCATGGAGGAAACTTCGTAGTTAAGTGCGCTCAGGCTGGAGTAGTACTGGGATGGGTGATCTCCTGGGAAGTCCCGATGCTTCACCCCTGTGAGCATCACCTAGATCCAATCAGTGATAAGTGTTCCATTTATTCTCATGAGATATGGATTCACGTTGAATCACTACTCGTGAAACATGGGTCAATGAGTTTGACTCAAACAATCACACAGTTAAGTCCTGATAGCAATATCACAATTTGACTAGCTGTGGAAATTATCTCCTACTTATCAATTGATGAGCTTAAGGGGCTTTCTAATGAATAGTTCATAAAGCACAACTCTTGGTGAAGGTTTTGCAAATGGGGTTACAAGCTTTGGGTTTAACCATGGAGGAAACTCTGTAGTTAAGCGTGCTCAGGCTGGAGTAGTACTGGGATGGGTGACCTCCTGGAAAGTCCGGGTGCTTCACCCTTGTGAGTATCACCTAGATCCAATGAGTGCTAAGTGTTCCATTTATTCTCATGAGAGATGGATTCATGTTGAATCACTACTCATGAAACATGGGTCAATGAGTTTGACTCAAAAATCACACAGTTAAATCTTGATAGCAATATCCCAATTTGACTAGCTATGGAAATTATCTCCTACTTATCAATTGATGAGCTTAAGGGGCTTTCTAATGAATGGTTCATAAGGCACAACACTTGGTGAAGGTTTTGCAAATGGGGTTGCAAGCTTTGGGTTTAACCATGGAGGAAACTCTGTAGTTAAGCGCACTCAGGCTGGAGTAGTACTGGGATAGGTGACCTCTCGAGAAGTCCCGGTGCTTCACCCCTGTGAACATCACCTAGATCCAATGAGTGCTAAGTGTTCCATTTATTCTCATGAGAGATGGATTCATGTTGAATCACTACTCATGAAACATGGGTCAATGAGTTTGACTCTAAAATCACATAGCTAAATCCTGATAACAATATCACAGTTTGACTAGCTGTGGAAATTATCTCCTACTTATCAAGAAGAACTTACTCTTTGTAGACATGTTTTCATCTATTATATATCAAAGTTTCAAACTATTGGTTGTCAAAAAATGTGACTTTTCTAGAACACAAACTAAGAGGTCTATGCCATTTTTATTAGAGCCAGGACTTTGGAATTGACCTGAACTACAAGTGTTTACATCTGGGGAGCCACTTTCCAAAATAGACAAGGCAACCCAATATAACAACTTATTAATAGGTTGGAATTGACCTCTTTAGTCTAAGACAAGAGTAGCATGACAAAGGTGGCAAAATTCTTCACCTTCTTGTCTCTCTTCAAAACATGTGTAGACAAGAACAACAGTGAGGTTGGAAAACCACAATGAGTCTTTTTCACCTGCTGGTCACTCCAAATGTGCTATATGGCTGTATGGTTTGGGGAAGTAGTCTTTCTAACCACAAGTGGAAAAAAATTAAATGTATACAAAAACATCTTATCACTACTGGCCTTGAAGTCAAATTAGCAATTCTGTATGAGATTCTTTTGGCTGAAGAAGGTATGTCCCCAATGGAAGCTTTGGTAGTTTTTCATTTGTTAAGCTATTTTTAAAATAGTTGAGGATACAAAAAGTATTGTTGGCCCAAGTTAGTGGTCAATGAGATATTAGTCCATAGAAAGAAGGTGTGAATGAGGCAGAACAAGGCATGGTTGAATAAATGAGACAGTAACATACAAAAATATTCCAACACCATTGAAGTGATAAAAAGACTCGTGATGGAAAAATTCAGGGTTGCTATGTAGATACAGAAAATGCAGCAGGAAAAAAACCCAATATGGAACATGCATATAATTAATTGTAATTCTTGAAATAAGATGTTTTGGTAGAAACATATCATTTTGGTATCAATAAAGAATTGTCTTCTACAATATTTCATGATTTTGTGATATTTTATATCCCATTTGCAGGATATTTTTGTATTAATTCTGTTGGTATTTTGTCCAACCATTTATTGGATCTTGAGGAGACGTGAATCCTATTAATTATGGCATTTGAATCATTTGAATTGGTTAAGAATTGGAAAATTTATACCATTTTTGGCGTAAGCAGCCTTCACATTAAAATCTGCATCCTTTTCTTTCTGAGAACAATCTGTTTCAAGCAGAAGATTCTATTGGGATATGTTACATTTAGTTCAATACTTTAACAAAATTAATTAAGGTCTAAATGCACTTGGTTTTATCATTTATTTCATTTGATTACATTTGGTACGAATAAATATTTTTAAATTTTATGCAAACTACTAAAAGCCAACTTAAGAGTAATTAGCTGATTAGGTTATTTACGACAGGATTCTTGGTTGGGAATTGTCCCATTCAAGTCAGAATACACTTCAGATGCTGGCAAATGGTGCTCAGCTTTGAAATAGTGCTCACTCATGGGATATGAACTTCAGTGTGCATCTTCGGTGTATATTTCCACATCATGCTACTTCCCCTATGCAGTGTTCACCACGAACCTTCTATGGCCAATTGTTGTCGTGCTTGGTTGTCGATAGAGGTGCTTTGTGACTTGCCATGGGTTTTTCCTATCGTGTCAGACTAGCATTTACCATGGGCATCGCCCGACTACCTTGTGATTAGTATTAGTAGGGCTTATGCTCACTTCTTAGTGCATCATGCATATCAGGAGTTCTGAATTATAGAGGTATTTTAAACTCCTGTTATTTCCGTCTTCCATTCTTTCTCATTTTTTATTTTCCAGACAGGGTTTTTATGGATCTCTCCCATGAGGCATTATGCATTTTTTTATATTTGATGTTGTTGACCCTTTCAAATTTCTGTGACATCTGTGTGTGTGTGTCTGTATATATACGGTAAGATGTATGTTTGTGTCTAATTCCATCAATGAGAGAGGATTTTTTGTGCACATCAATGAATATTTGTGGTCATTTCGACTGTTTTGAGTGGCAAAGTGGTTCCATTTTTTGATTTTTTTGCCTGCATTTGAGAAGATGTAATGAGGGATGCACCTATAAATGTATTTATTATGCCCTGGATTTATGGATACCTTTTGCATGGGATGAGTTTCTTGTTTTTTCCACAAATCTACTTTCTTCCTTTGGGTGTGCAATGATATTATTGATGGAGGGAATCAACCAGAAGTACATTCATCTAGATAGTTTTGTAGTTAGACCACATATTGATTATTTTGCTTCCAAGAGGTTATGTTTATTAATAAATAAATTATTAAGATATTCAGGCAGGCCCTCACTCTCCTCTCTTTTTTTTTTTTTCTGAAAAAAATGATAAACTCGTTAGCATTAAAATCATGGACATCTATATTATTTTTATTTTATTTTAAAAGCCCTCTTAAATATTTTATCAGATTGATCTATGTTCCCCTGCCACAAATCATAATAGCATTCCAAACTGATGATGAGTTTGAAAATATTGGTCCATTGAAACTACATTAGATCAATACCCTGAGGGTAGTAGAAGTGTTGGACTTATAACTTACAAAATTCTCAAGACAGTTGGAGACATTTTGTCAAATAGGTCACATGCTCTGCATGTGCTTCAATTTGTTATACGCTGGGAGGATATTAGAGTAATTTTCTCAAAATCCCCCTATTACAGCTATTTTCATATTTTAGGTTGAGGTCGCATGTTGTATAGACTTGTTTTGGTCTTGGAATATGTGTAAAATTGGTCAAGAGGGTCTACCATAGTAATCCATTAAATTTGAGGACAAAAAAACTCCAAAATTTACATGAAAAAATCAAACTTCAAAGGGAATTTTCAGACCTTGACTTGAAACTAACAAATTTTGATCTCTTGGTGCTTCAAAACAGTCCAAGAAACTTTGTTTAACCTTGATGATCCACAATCAACTTCTGCTAGTTTCAAAGGCCTAGGAATTTTATATGATTTTTCAAGAAAATCAACCCAAATAGAGGTGTTTTCAGACATTATTAGTTTGGAGATACTCACTTCTTAGCACTTTGATACCTCCACCTGGCCCTCGACTTCAAGCATTTGCCTCCCAAACTGCATCTAATCAATCTTGAAAAGATTTAGATGCTCAAGATTTTCCCCCAATTTTGGAAAAAATGGCCCCATATAGGGTAATCTTCAGACTATGGTGCACAAATGTCTTACTTGTAGCTCTTCCTTGCCTTCAAATTGATCACAAAATCTTAGAATTTGCCTCTCAATGACCCACAATCCACCTTGGACAAATTTATCTCTTGCATTTTAAGAGGAAATTGAGAAGTTAGGAATTTAGAAGTTGTCAATTTCAACAATTAATCATTGTAATGGGGTTGTCAATTTAAAAAATTAATCATTGTAATGGGGTGATGAACCAATTCACACATGTGAGTGGAAATAAGTTTCAATTAGTTTTATAACCACCTCATAAGGCAGTAGAGACTTGGGTGTTTATATGTGTATTATAACCACCTCATATGCACAATCATACTCTTGTTGTTCAATTTCTATGTAGGTTTGAAGTTTATAATAACAACTACTCTTTCTTCATTTATGCTTAGGTTTGAATTTTATTAATAATCTTTTCATTTATCCCAAATAGTTAGTTGTTTGTGGTTTCAGATTTACTATTTTACTATGCATTTTATTTTTAATCATCTTCAAATCAACCCTTCCACTTTCTGTAACACTCAATTTTTAGTGCTGAAAAGCTTAGTTAAGTTTCAAGAATTTGTGAATTAACAACAAATTTAAATACAAAATCAAAATCAAAATTGTTGCATCAATAATCGGCGTAACCCTTGAACCTATAGGGTACAAGTGCTCGTTAGTAACTTTGTAAAATTTGGATTTGCAGTGCAATGCATGGACCAAGACCCAAATTCAAAATATATGGTGGGGAACACAATATATTTTATGTCCTTAAGTTGGCAAGTCTATTGTGCATGAGTTTGCACATGCTTTGAATGAAGGAAAGTCTGAGAAATAGTCTCGATTAGTAACAATACTATAGTGCCAAATTGACCATGTTTTATGTGAACGGTAAAGTTTGATGGGAAGTTTGGGATTTTATATGGTATGAGTGGGGGTCTACAATGTTTAATGGGAAGTAGTGCCTAATCATTTTTCATTCCCACACTGACAGTCCACTCACTAAATAGTTGTTGATCACATATGAATCTGGTGCACTGTGACTAATAAAGATGGGGCATTATAAATGGTTTATTTGTTAAATAACATGTTCTGGCCAAGCCATTTATATTTTATGTTTATTGGGCACTACTTACTATCAAATAAGATATGTCCAAGCTCAAGTACTTGAACTAAATTCATTCTTGTATTGACCCTAGTTATGGTTCTTGCAGAAAATATCCAAGTTCCTCAAGATTGCAGGGTCCTTAATGTTTCAAAATGCTAGAAATACTTTTCATAAAAGATCCTAAATTTATAGGGTATTTAATGAGAAAAACCAATAAATGACACGTGACATTAATAATTGAAAATAAAGAAAAGAGTTATTAATAAGTGACGAAAAAAGAACTAAGTTTATCTGACTCATAAATCATGATAATTAAATCTACGATATTTATACCATGTAGTGTTTGTTAGCTATGCTTGTAATATTGATATTATTATTTTTGCCTTGTGCATTTGTTATAGTTTTTAATATTTTATGTATGGATGTTGTCATGACATGCCATAACAAGAGTCATTTCCTTGCATTTGTTTTCATTGAGCAAAGAAAAATTCAGCTTTATAGTGTTAAGATTAATGGATTCTTTCTTTGTTGCCATTTAGAAGTTGTGTTGTCATTTCCATGGGAGGTAATTTAGGGAAGTGTTTGGCGATACCTACATAAGTGTAAGCATGTTTCTAAATCTACCTATTCTTATGTAACTTTGATTTAATTTTTTTAACTTATTTGGGATATTGTAGGAGTAGAAATCAAACCATTCTATTGACTTACATGATTACATATACACTATTTGGAAGAAGTAATAACTATACATGATATTAAAAACTTGATTACATCAATTTTATCAACTCATACTTTTGATGAGATGACCATGGGCACATTCTAAATTCATCCATTATTACATAGTTGTATTTTTATTTCTTTTCATATTGCTCGGGACACTCTTATAGATTTAGGAGATCAATGCATTCTATCAATTTGTATCCACATCTAGCTCTGTCTAATAGAATGATCAACATCTTGTTTTTTCTGTAATATTTAATGTCTATGCTCACATATTCTTTTGATCATTAGAAAACTAATATGTACTATAAGGTTGTTTTCAATTTCATATATTATTTAGTTTATAGTGTAATGAGAGTAATAGGTTTATATGTTGGTTGCAACAATGAATAATCATGAACTTCTTGTGCATAGAAAAAAGAAGATGGATGAGACTGATCAAGCCATAGATTGGATAAAAAAGGTAAATATATCAATGGGCACCTATTTCAAATGAGATGGAAGCATATTTTGTTTTCGACTTTTAATTCTTATGTGAGCCATGTTTGAACATCGAAATGATTCCTTCAAGTCGGTGCTCTTTTTTTGTCATCACTGTAGATAATAGTAGTATGCCATATAACTTGTTGAGTCCTTTCTCAAACACTATGATGCATAGGTAGTTAAAGAAATTGTAAACATGGGGGCATAGACTGCAAGACAACTAAAGAGTCAAGTGAGTATTGATGAAGTTCTCTCCTATCTTTAATTTAATATTTTCTTCTATGGCTTTGCTTGGTTATTTTGCTATAAGAATCATTATTGTTTTCAAGCTTTTGGAATTAGGCACTTGCAGGTACATTTGGAATAACTCAATTTTTTCTCCAACATAAGTGGTTTTGTGAAATTTATGGACTATTTATGGTGTCTGGTTCTAGTTTTGATCTCGCTTTAGGGAATTAAGGAATTTAGTCTATTTGATTCTAGATAAAAGATTTGAAAACATACAAGCAACACAATTTCATGAAATTTCTTTGGATCTTAAAGTAATTGAATAATTTAAGATGAACAAGTTGGGTACATTCATTACTTAAAAGTCCTAAACTATGCTCTATCTATTTATTCTTTAAACTTTTGCACCTAAGAAATTCTTCTATCAGTTATTTATAAAATGTATTCACATGATGTAACTTCTTTGCACACATTCTTCCCCAAGTGTTATTTTCTCTCAAACTATGTTTATGTTTATTATTTATAAAAATGTTTAACACTTTCATATTCTAGGAAATTCATTAATACAAAAATTATTTCTTCAATATTTTACCCATCTAATCCACCCCTACAAAAGCACTAGCATTGGATGAATTGGTGTGGATTATTCATCCATGAGGCTAAATCCCATCTTGATGTTGTGATGTAGGGTGAGGTGTTGCTGATGTGTGGATTAGTGTCAAAGTGTTATAGTGTCCTACTACAACAACCAAGCTGGTCGGTATTCTAGTAGTACCCCTTTTTTAGATGATTGTTGCTGATGTGCTTTCAATAGATTCTATACTCATATCAAATGGGGGGAAGTTTTTCTAGATCTCTTGTATGAGAAATGTATGAAATATACAACCTCATAAAAGTATTCTTTAATGACTCCACTCACATTATTAACAAGCACTAGTTTAAGGATTCTTTAGTCCTTAATTTGGGAAAAATAGTAGGGGTTCCTAGCAGGCCCCCAAATATAGAAAATGTACAAGGAAAAATGATGAAAAACTATTTCAACAATGCAAAGAAATAAAATTATCTACTACAACTATTGCAAATATCTCCATGTGAAAAATATTTTTCTAAGAAAATAGTATTATGCTAAAAGGATTAGCAATTACTTAAAAAAAGCTTAGAACTTTCACCTTTTACCATGAATGTGCTTAACCCTATATGACAAGATTTTCTTAAAGTGAATTGAATCAGAAAATTTTGGGGTTGTTCATACTTATATATAGAAGAGTGTGTTAATGCAATATCAATTATCACATATTCTTAATATTCTTTCTTCTTTATAGTATCCACTGATAGAACTGCAAGTCTTTTTGGTCTATGATTTGGCTAGAGTCTTGATTGGAATGACACCTTCATTCAATTTACATCACTCAGGCATAGTTGTGGAAGCAATAACTTTGTATTTCACATCCAATATAACAAGGTGATGTGGTTCTTGTTTCATCAAGTTTCCTATGGAGTTTCACCATTGAGTGCTTTCTCTTCTACTTTGAAGGTATTTCAAATGATTTTTAGATTATTTTTTTGAAAGGAATTTAATGTGTATGTGTTGTTTTTATTTACATGCCAATTAGGATTTTTTCTTTAAGAAGCCTTGAGTTTTTCTATATAGGTTTCTATAATTTTATTTCTATGTCTATAGGTTACCTATATTGGGCTTTCTCTTATTGAAGACTCATATTCAATTTCATGATTTTTGTTATTCTTGTATTTTGAGTTGCATGTGTAGTTGTATTTGGACACTAAAAAAGATGGATGAGCTTTTTGCCAATTTTTGATAATATTTTTTTCACATTTATTGAGACAAAGTCATGTACAATAAAAATTATTGTCAAATATTGTAAATAGTTAGTATTTTTTTGATTGTCAATGCTAATTTAATGTCACAAAAGCTCTTTACATGTAAAATTTTGTCACATTCACTCAATTTTTCTCTCAACTGAATTTTTATCTCAAAAATAGCTTTTAGAATACTTTGTTGGTAGAGACTTTGTGTAGCCAATAAGGATGAGGACATGCTTGTGTTATCAAGAGTGAAACTAAGAAATATTATTTGGTGAGTGTGCATTGAAACACTTTGAAAATAAGTGTACCCCATGCAGAGGATAAACATAAAAAAGCTGAGATACCACTTTCAAAATTACTAAAGACAATACATTTGGATTCAATAATTGGAAAGTGAAATAGAGCATTTTTTTTGTAAGTTAAAGATGGGAATGTCCTTGACCCTAAAATTTCATAGGTTCTGTGTTTTTCACCTTTTTTAGAAAATTTATCCTTTTTCACAACAAGGATGTACACTCTTATTTTCACTCATTGTTCTTTTGCCTGTAGCTATGATATAATTTTCAATTCATCTTCCATAGAAATTGTTGTATGTAAGATCTTTGATCCGGTTCTAATCAAGGATGGTGTATCCATCTTGAGATGCAAATAGTTATAATTAATATTGTGTGCTGATGAATGAATATATAAATATTAATGAAAAAATAGGGTTGATGGTTATGGAACATGGGTAAGTGCACCAAGTTGTGGTGCCAAAAGGGGGGTATAAGTGGACACCTTTTTCTTGAAATCAGCAATTTCTGAACTTCAACAAGAATTTGAAGATAGTTATGCTAAAAATTTTAAGATATGACCAAAAAAAAATTCGTAGTCCTTCGAATCTAGTTTCTAAACTACTAATTTTTTTTGAAAATGGTTCAGTTTTAGGTCCTCAAAAAAGGGGGCCACAAAAAGTGGTACCATTTATTCCAAAAAAACATAACACAGTACAAAGTGTGCCCCCCCTAAAATTTTAACTTTTTTTTTGAAATTCTTTAATTGCTCTAGTCAAAAGTTACTTAACACTATGTAGTTTATCCCAGATTTTTTGAGTAATTTTATAATGTGTATTTTTTTTTAATGAATTTTTTAACTAGATACATCCCAAAAACATGAAATATTTGTGTGCTCCCCCTAGAAATAATTGAAAACTAATCTAAAATCAAAACTTTTTTTTTTTCAAAGTGTGTAGAATGGAGTCTAGTTTCTAAAAAACTAAGTTGTTGTAAAATTCAATGAACGAGCTAAAATCTATAGCCCAATTAGTACATGGTGGTTTTTGACAAAAAATGAACATACATTCAAATGAAATTATAGATGAAAGGCTTGAAATAGTTCAAATTAAAAATAAATTATATGGTTAGATAGCTAACACAAAGACCTATAATGTCACGTAACCTGATCTTATCGATACCCAACCACGAGGAATCTTGAAGGAGAGCACACAAGAAAAATTAATCATTTTTTATATGTTTACTGGAAAACACATCTCAAACCTGTTTATAAACTCCAAACCTTTGGGTTGGATCTCCAAGGAAAAACCAAGCCTTAGGCTTGGTTTTAATGCAAAGCTTTCAGTAGTGCGTGTGCCCTATAGTGCACACTATTAGAACCATTTAAATTCTTAGTAGCACATGGACGATATAGGGTGCATGCACTATTGAGGCCTAAATTGCAATGCAAGCACAAGAGAGAGCTGGGGGGGGCAGGGGAATGGCTATGTGTGTGTGTGAGAGAGAGGAAGTGTGAGAGAGAGTAGGGGTGGCAAAGAGATAGTATAGGATGGGGGAGAGAGATTGAAAGTAGGGGATGGGAGAGAGAGGAAGTGTGAGAGAGAGTAAAACTTGGGAGACAAAGATTGAGAGTAGGGGATGGGGGAGAGAGATATTAGGCAGTGGGAGATGAAGTGGGAGAGAGAGAGTGAGGGAGAGGAGGATGGGAGTGCATGTGTGTGAAAGAGAGAGAGTAGGGAATGGGAGAGGGGGGAGATAGAGTAGCTCGAGAGAGAATAGGGGATGAGAGAGAGAGTAGGAAATGGGAGAGGGAGTGGGAGAGGGGTAAAGAGGGGGGATGGAAATGTGTGTAAGAGAGAAAGAGAGAGAGTAGGGGGTAGCAGAGAGACAGTAGAGAGAGAGAGAGAGAGAGAGAGAGAGAGAGAGAGAGAGAGAGAGAGAGAGAGAGAGTGTGTGTGTGTGTGTGTGAGAGAGAGAGAGAGAGAGAGAGAGAGAGAGAGAGAGAGTAGGCAATGGAGAGGGAGTGGGAGAGGGAGAGCGAGTGAGAGACAAAGTAGGGGATGGGAGAGGAGAGAGGGGGGAAGGGTGTGTGTGTGAAAGAGAGAGAGTGGGGAATAGAGAGGGGAGAGAGAGATAGAGAGAGTAGGGGATGGGAGAGAAAGAGAGTAGGCAATGGCAAAGGGAGTGGGAGAGGGAGAGAGAGGGGGGATGGGATGTGTGTAAGAGAGAAAGTAGAGGATGAGAGAGAGTTTGAAAGTGTGAGAGAGAGTAGGGGTGGAAGAGAGAGAGTGAGAGTAGGGGATGGGAGAGAGGGAGAGAGTGAAAGAGAGAGAGAGAGATAGTAGGCAATGGGGGAGGGAGTGAGAGGGAGAGAGAGGGGGAATGGAAGTGTGTAAGAGAGATAGAGTAGGGTATGGGAGAGAGTAGGTAGTGGGAGAGGGAGTGAGAGAGAGAGAGGGGGGAATGGGAATGTGTATAAGATAGAGTAGGGGATGGGAGAGAGAGTAGGGGGTGGCAGAGAGAGCCCATACAGGATGGGGAGAGAGAGAGAGAGAGAGAGAGAGAGAGAGAGAGAGAGAGAGAGAGAGAGAGTAGGGGATGGGAGAGAGTATGAGAGAGAGTAGGGGATGGAAGAGAGAGAGAGTGAGAGTAGGGGATGGGAGAGAGAAAATAGAGAGGGAGAGAGAGTACTTGAGAGAGAGATAGTAGGTGGTGCAAGAGGGAGTGGGAGAGGGAGAAAGAGGGGGGATGGGAGTGTGTGTGACAAATCTAGAGAGTAGGGGATGGGAGAGGAGAGAGAGAGGGGGGATGGGAGTGTGTGTGAAAAATCTAGAGAGTAGAGGATGGGAGAGGAGAGAGAGAGGGGGGATGGGAGTGTGTGTGACAAATCTAGAGAGTAGGGAATGGGAGAGGAGAGAGAGAGAGAGGGGAGATGGGAGTGTGTGTGTGTGTCTATGAAAGACAGAGAGAGTAGGGGATGGGAGAGGGGAGAGAGAGAGTAAGGGATGGGGGAGAGAGAGTAAATGGTGGGAGAGGGAGCAGGAGAGGGAGAGAGAGAAGGGGAATGGGAATGTGTGTAAGAGAGATAGAGTAGGGGATGGGAGAGAGTGCGAGAGTGTGAGAGAGAGTAGGTGGTGGCAGAGAGAGCTTATACAGGATGGGAGAGTGTGAGAGAGAGTGGGGGATGGGAGAGAGAGTGTGTGAGAGTAAGAGATGGGAGAGAGAGAGAGTAGAGAGAGAGGGAGAGAACTTGAGAGAGAGGGATAGTAGGTGCTAGGAGAGGGAATGGGAGAGGGAGAGGGAGAGAGATAGGGGGGATGGGAGTGTGTGTGATAGATCTAGAGAGTATGGGATGGGAGAGAAGAGAGTGGGGGGATAAGTGTGTGTGTGTCTGTGAAAGAGAGAGTAGGTCACAGGAGAGGGGAGAGAGAGAGTAGGGGATGGAGGATAGAGAGTAGGTGATGGGAGAGGGAGAGAGTGAGAGTAAAGGATGGGAGAGAGTGTGAGTGAGAGTAGGGGATGGGAGAGAGTGAGAGAGAGTAGGAAGAGGGAGATAGAGAGAGGGGGATGGGAGTGTGTGTGAAAGATCTAGAGAGTAGGGGATGGGAGAGAAAAGAGAGAGGGGGGATGGGAGTGTGTGTGTGTGTGTCTATGGGAGAGAGTGTGAGAGTGTGAGAGAGAGTAGGGGGTGGAAGAGAGAGAGTATGGGATGGGAGAGAGAGAGAGAGAGAGTAGGGGGTGGTAGAGAGAGAGAGTACGGGATGAGAGAGATAGAGTGAAAGGATGGGAGACAGTGAGAGAGTAGGGGGTGGCAGAGAGAGAGTACGAGATGGGAGAGACAAAGTGAAAGGATGGGAGAGAGTGTGTGAGAGAGTAGGGGATGGGAGAGAGTGTGAGAGAGAGTTGGGAATGGGAGAGAGAGAGAAAGAGTAGGGGATGGGAGAGAGAGAGAGAGTAGAGAGGAAGAGAGAACTTGAGAGAGAGATAGTAGGCAGTGGGAGAGGGAGTGGGAGAGGAGTAGAGAAGGGATGGGAGTGTGTGTGAGAGATCTAGAGAGTAAGGGATGGGAGAGGGGAGAGAGAGAGGGGGATGGGAGTGTGTATCTATAAAAGAGAGAGTTTAGGGGATGAGAGAGGGGAGAGAGAGAGAGAGAGAGTAGCCTGAGTGAGAGAGAATAGTGGATGGGAGAGAGAGACTAGGTGGTGGGAGAGGGAGTGGGAGAGGGGGAGAGAGAGGGGGGATGGGAGTGTGTGAGAGATCTAGAGAGTAGGGGATGGGAGAGGAGAGAGAGAGGGGGGATGGGAGTGTGTATCTTTAAAAGAGAGAGTTTAGGGGATGGGAGAGGGGAGAGAGAGAGTAGTAGATGTGAGAGAGTGTGAGAGAGAGTAGGGGGATGAGGGAGAGAGAGAGATAGTAGGAAGTGGGAGAGGGAGGATGGGAGTGTGTGTGAGAGATCTAAAGAGTAGGAGATGGGAGAGGAGAGAGGGTGAGAGAGGGAGAGAGAGTAGGTGGTGGGAGAGGGAGAGCGAGAGAGAGAGAGAGAGAGAGAGAGAGAGAGAGAGTAGGAGATGGGAGAGGGGAGAGAGAGTAGGGAGAGAGAGAGTAGGGATGATAGAGATTAGGGAGGATGGAGAGTGATGTTTTTTCACATAGTTCATACACACTATAGTGCATACATGCTTTATAGTGCGTACGCGCTATAGTGCATATGCACTATTTGAAATCACCTAAAAATAGTCAAAAAGCAACTTTGGGGCCCATTTCATCCATTCTCTACTTTTGGTCTGTTGTGCACTCTATTATTCTAACAGAAATCATGGATTTCCACATAGAAAACACTATTTCAACACTTTTTGAAGCTAGCAAACACCAAATTCAATCATTGGATACACGATTTGAAGACTTTTTAAAAATTCCTTGTATAGAAAAGGTTAGTGCAATCCATTTTAAATATTGTTTGTTGATATATAAATACTAATTTGATTATAATTTGACATGTTGTTTAATATATAGTGAATTCATTGAAAATTGTATGTTTGAAAGAAATGTTATTTCAAAATGGTTAGAAATTTGACAGGTCGTTTGATATATATTGTGTATTCATTCAAATAATTATAGGTTTAATATGTATTGAATAATTTGTAATTTACAAATTTTAAGTAATTTAGATGTTTGAATAATTTGACATGTAGAAATCATCATCATGCCAAGGAAGAAACCAAAAACTCAAACAAATGAAGACAGGGAGAGAGATTTGGCAATTAAAAGAGATAAAATGAAATTACTACATGAACAAAGAAAATTGCAAAGAAATAATGAAGAATTGAATTTAAAAGAGGACCAAGAACAACTGGTACAAAGAAATAAAGAGGAAGAATTGGAAAGAGAAAGAATGAATGAGACTATTACACTCAAGAAGACAATTGAATTGTGAAGCTACACCATCTTCCAATGTTGGAGTCATATCGTCCACTACACCATCTTCCAATTTTGAAGTCATATCACCCTCTCATGTTGAAGAGACATTGATTTGTAGATCCGATGATATACACACTCCATCATGTCATGTTGAAGGCACAATATCAACACATCAAGTAGGTGATATTCCATCTTTTGTATCTTATTGCCAAGGCGCATCATCTTCGGTTCAAGGTATGCAATACACTCAACCTTATGTTGATGTTTAAAATGTTGAAGGAATTGAAGAGATTATAACACCTTCTAGAATTCATTTTAGAAGACCAAAATATTTGATTGATATTGATACTAACATTTTAAAATCAATGCCTGACAAGATTAGCAAGCGTACTTGTCAAAGAAAAGTTAATCGTATGTGGAGATTATTTTTTGAAGAATTAAATATTACAGGTCAATGCCAATTATTTGTTGAAATGATGAAGAATTTTAAATTTAGGCCTATCATGAAGATTCTTGGGCTAAGAATGATGGATGATTCAAATGAAAAAAATATTGTAAAGAATCTAATGAGTGCTTATGACAAAGTGGTTTCTAAATCATGCACCAAAGATAGTAATATCACAAGACGAGTACTTACATTAACAATAGTAAGTAGCCAAATGAAGAAAGCTTGACTCATGAGAAAGACAAAAAAAACATTAAAAATTGATAGAGGTACTCTAAGGAGAGCCATGCTAAGGCATGAGAGATTGGAAGATCCAACAAAAAATGAGTTATGGACAATTACTGGTAGACTACCATGAAAGAATAAAAAAATTAGTGAAGCTTTGAAATCATTGATCGAAGATTTTTGGAAAAATAACACATGTGTTTCCCCTAATTAAAGAGATGTTTTAAGAAGGAGGATTGGTAGCCAAAATCGCGATCCACATGCGAAATATTTTTTGAACTCAACTCAGACACAATTATTTGCAAAATTTATTGTTATGTATCCTCAAATTCGAATAAGTCAAATTTTTTTGAGATGGGTAAACTTTTTTATGTCAAGATAAATCACACACACACAACTTCTTGTTGTAGGATACATATTGAATTTTCTAACCATTTTGATGTTTTTAAGCATATATGTGTGTTTTTGCATTCTAAGTTTGTTTTGCAGGATTGTGACATGAATGAACCACCAAGATCTTCAAGGGAATTCATATCCAACATTTTATGTGAAATAGGGGATGGCCAACAATTTTAAAAGACATCATGCTTGGATGGTACATGCTTATTTTGTGGTTCTTTGCAACTTTTGTCAACTTGTCAACATATGGATAGTACACATGAAATTGGAAATGAAATAGTAGATTATGGAAAATTTAAGACAATGACATATGCTCTAAAAGATGAGAAACAGGGAAAAAGATGTGATTTAGTCATTGAAAAGATTCTAGTGTATGAGTTCATGAAGATTTTTTGTGAAAAGATTATTTATGAGTATGCAAGACATACACATAGAGCTCAATGGCTATATTTTCAATTCAAGTTGTGTAAAGATACGTTTCCACTGGATACCATTGTTTTGAGTGTAGACTTCGTAGATAAGTACACATTACAACCACAAAATGATGTGCAAGAAAAGTATTAAATCTCTCAATAGGTTTCCATATTTGTTCACATAACATTCATGCATTCACTTACAAGTAAAGAGGATGACAGGAATATTTTGAGGGAGTACCATTTTTACATCAGCGATGATCGATCACATTCTACGAAGTTTGTACAGGGTTGTTTTCAAATATTTTATGGAGATTTGGCTAACAAGGGCATCACATATCGTCAACACATTATTTGGTCAAAGAATTGTGCATCTCAATTCAAGAATACACAAATGTTCTATTGGTTAAGTAAGATGCACAAGTTGTGTAGAATTCAATATATGTGGAATTTCACAGAGGTTGGTCATGGAAAGGGAGAGCACAATGGTGCAGGGGCATGCATCAAAAGAGCCTTAGCTCGTGAAGAACTAAAGTACAAAGATGGAGCAATATTGATAGATGCAAAATCTATCATCCAATGGTCTAATGTTACAATGGGTCTAGGTAAGGAAGGTGAGTCTACGAATCGTAGATTTTTTTTGGTTGATAGATAATACTAACATTGCACCATATCAGGATTGTTACACACTAATAGGATCCAATGAGTTGCATTCTTTTAGAAGCTCTGATGTAGGTTCATGGAGTATCCACAAATAAAAAATGGCATGCTATTGTTCATCATGTGCAGAGGAAAATTGGGATGATTGTGAGTCGACTGAATGGGTGGACAAATGGGATATACGGGTTTTGGACCCAATTGACACCTATCATCTCCACAAGCATTGGAAATGGTAGAGATGGATTCGTCTATTGACTTTGACCACTTGCCAGATCTAGTGCAACCTGGTAATATATATATTTATATATCTTTGTAATTTCAATATGTAACTTTATAACTTTTACCTAATTATTTTTTGAATTAATGACTACATTTTGTACATTTGTCACTGCAGGCCATGTTTTTGCTATTGTTGCACCCGAAGATAATGAAGAAGGGACATAATATTATTTGTGTCATTGTGTCCAAGCCAAACCTAAATTGGATCACTCGGTTATAGATGGTGAAGGTTTAGAGTACCATGTTGGTGTAGTGGTTGTAATCAACACATGGCTTAGACGATATTCTATGAAGAACCCTAAGTTGTGGTTATTTTAGGATTGGCAAATAGAGAGGAAGATTCTTCATTATTCAAACCTTGTTGTCGCATCAAATTTCCACTTGATAAAATATGGTGGAAAACCACATAATAAGATTCTTTGGAAAGTTCATGTGTCAGACCACAAGGCAATACTTGAGACATTAAAATGTCGAGTAGATCCAGTTGGCTCATTAGATTGAATAGGGAGAGAAAGGGAGAGAGAAAGAGTGATCAGTTGGATCCAAATGCAATTTTGCAACCTCTTCCCCAAGACTGTCCACATGACTAAGGTGGATCATATTGTTATGATGTGTAAGTGATGAGATTTAGTTTAAATCATAGATTTTATGTTTTTATTTGTTTAGAATCTAGATACATTATTTGAATTTATATTAGATTCTTTAATAGGACCCATTTTTAGATTAGTCATTTGAATAAGTGAAAGTTTAGAATTTGTTGTTTAGATCAAAATGTAATGAAAGAACATGAAAATTGTTAGAATGTGAATGCTTTGTGATGTAAAGTCATGATTGTGTGCAACTAGAAACTTCAAACTGGCAAAAGCAAGAATACAATGGGAGAAGTTTTCAATACTCATCAAGCAAGGGTTATCATACAACTTAGAAAGCAAGGGTTTGTACAAATGGATAATTCTTAATCACAAGCCAAATTCAATTTTTGTCATTCTCTAATCTTAGTGGATTAATCTTATCTTAGATTTTTTAATATGCTAATTCTTCATTTGCAGGTCACCAAAGAAGAGGGCTAATAAAGTCAAAACACTAGTGATAAAGGGTGAGACAACAAAATAATCTAAAAAATGGTATTATCAATTCACATCCTCAATATTTATTAGTGTTTTTTGTTCAAGTATCATTGTGTGTTAATTATCTTGTGCCTAGAATTGTAGAGGATTTAGGTATAAAAAGGAGATGTGTTGAATTGGAAATTGTTATATATTCTTAGGTTCAACTTTGTTCACATATTCATCATTTCCTATAGTAGCTCCCCCATTTACTTGTATAAATTATGTGCTTGAAGAATCACATGTTTAATATTTTATTTTCTAAAGAGATGATCTTAGAAAAATGACTAACAAAGTCATGTGCTCTTGTTTCAAATGGCCCTCCATAAGATTTACACTCATGATGGTTGCATAACTATCTCCCATCATACAAACCACACCCTTCTAATAACCTAATTTTCCTGGTGTGAATAAAATATCTAATGAATATAAAACATGGTGAAATAGATGTTAGTTACATATTCTAGAGATAAAAATATGATGATTTTGACACTAAAGAATATATGTCATGATATAGATCTAATTGCTTTTATGTATACTTATCTTAAGAATCTGTTACTATGATGGAAAAAATTGTCATAAGAGAAGAAAATGGATAGTGTGGGTAGAGGAATGAAAAAGTGAAGGAGAAATTTTAAGAATATTTAGACATAAATCTAAAACTATAGGAAGTCAATTAGGGCATACTTGAGCTATTAGATGGAGACTCCCCTAACTAAAGCTTGGAACTATAAGAAAATAAATTTAAGGGAAAAGCCACTTGTTATATGCCAAAGCTACATCCTTTGTTTTAACTATAGTTTGAATAAGTCAAACATTGTAACTCCTCATTAAGTAGAAGACAAAAGATAAATAAAAAATGACCTAATATGGTCAATCTAGTCATGAACAAAATTCTGGAAACATTCTTCAAGAACCTTATTTACAATATTAAAACAATGATCAAGCTAAAGAAAAATTGACTAAGAGTATATACAACTCGATCAAAAGATCTTGTGCCAAATCAATAATGGAGACAAACAATTCCATAATTTTTTTCTTCTACACAACCTAATGATGGGAGGGATACATTATGAAGTGAAAATATATTTTCTGAAACAAGTCATTCCAAGATTTTGTATAGTGAATATTAAACCTAGTTATTATGCAGATTTTAAACATGTCATTCCAAGGTTTGAGAAAAGAAAATTGTATCTCGTCAGAAAAACCATAAACTTAACATTATGATTTGAAAATTGACTATGCTTTTTCCATATATCTAATAAACCATATTAGATATTGTTGGCATATGTTTTCTACGTAACCCATGTTATTTTATATCGAAGAACAATATAAGATTTCTATGGTTATTTTAATTATTGTAGATCATTCTTTAGATTGATCTATTACTATTTCTACATCAAATATTTTCCACCACTATTATTTGTCCTTGGACAATCTTTCAAATAAGAGTTTCTTCAATTTTTCTTGCATTTTGTAATGTTTGTTTTTCTATATTTCAAACTGCATATATGAAGATACATGGAAAATTGATTAACAATTTCCAAAATGTTGTGCAGGTGAAGGGTCCAGATAAGTTCATCATTATTGGTGTTGGTTTGAAGAAAGAACCTTTAACATTGGATAGGTAATCTTATAAATTTCATCAATAGAATCCTTTCTAAATTCATTTTTATATCTAAATCTTATGATAGATTTGTTCAAGTGATATATGATGAGGTTGTCTATACAATGTAATGATTGAGTTGAAGTGATTTATGAAGTAAAGGGCTATTTAATGTAGCTATTTAAATCATGCATATTTGATGGCCATTTCCCTCTATTTTGTAGTCCTTTTTCACAACACTATTTCTAACATGTGTTAGTTGTTCAACTATATGAATGATCACAATATCTGTGACTATACCCAAGGAATTAGACTCTACTAGGGTTCAAGAGGAGGTATCTGACTTGGTAACATCTTCCTACAACCATGTCTAAGAGGTTATAACCCAAATCTTTAGTTTGTCTTCTAAACACTCACATTGTTCACCATGCACCTAGTGTACCCTGGTGCCTCCAACATACCTAAACTCATCCTTGGCTTCATACCATGACCCCAACACCTTGGATCATCTCAACACATCCCATATAACATGTTCCAACTCCTTGCACACTCTCAGCAACTCATCTCTTACAGTTTCTCAATTTTGCCTCTTCTAGGCTTGTTCCAACTAGCCCTTGCCAGTCACTAATTTGTTGTTTTCTCCAAACTTTCCCACAAAAATTCCTAAAATATTGTGTGATTAAAATATCCTTTTCCTCACTCTAAAATATACTCCAAAACCAACTACACTTGTTTTGTAAAATATCACTCAAAATTAGCTATTTCAGTCTGCCAACTAGTCATAGTTTCAGGCCATTTACAAAGCAACTCACAATCCTTTGACTCTTGGAACTCCCATGACCCAAAATAGTCTTAAGAAATGAATCGAATGAAAGAATTATTTTATTTTTTTGGTCTCATGATCAACTTTACAATGGTTTTTACAAAACCCTCCTTTCTAGCCCCTTTACCCTAGGGCTTTCTAGAAATCTTACTTTACAACGTCTCTAGAACCCCAAAATGGTTCAAAAACCTTCAATTTGGTTATATTAGATGACTTCCAACATAAAATGCAACTCTTGTTTGGAGAAAACACTAAATCCATCTTTGGAGCAATCACATACCCCTTTTTATGCACTCTTTCTCACTCAACCCCATACCCTTGGGCATTGAAAACTCAACTTCAGGTTCTTCCCTACACGTGAATGATTAAAGAACATATTTTACAATATTATTGACCCATTCCACAAGCCCCTATAATCACATAAAGTAGAATGGGTCAGATTCACAAAATGACTCTCAAACCCCTCTTAAACTATCACGTACAATAGATTTTAGGACAGTCAATATGAAAAATAAAAAATGATTGATTAAACCTTCATAAAAATGCTAAATGAAAGTTAAAAAATTTCCCCATCACCTACAAAAAGAATCAGATCAAAAGATACTGTGAAAATGAAATTACAACAGTTACAAGTTTAGATTTTTGATCAAAATTTCAAGGAAAACTATGCATTCATTGCTCAAACTTCAAAACTCTTACATTACCAATCAATTTCAACCATCCAAACTTGTTTGCCACACATGGGAATTAGATTATAAACTCATTTAGACTCTCAAAACCAAATGAAGCCTCTCTAACTACCCCTCTAACCACCTTTGTGTATTAATCACCTTATTTTGTTGTCAAATTGACACTTTTAGTTGTTAATTGACAAGTTTTTGATCTTCCTTGCTACATGACTATCCCATTACATTAATATGGTCATTTGAGACCTTATTAAACACAAAAAATTAAACAAAACTCATATCTACCCTTTGAACCCCTTACATGATTCTATTAAGACCATTTTGGCTTTACAAAATATTGCACTTTTAGTGCCTTTTACATCTTTTAGAGGCTTGATAGCCTTATTACATTATTCAAGACCTTTATAGGTCTTTTCTATCCACCCCTAACCTAGGATCAATCCAAATCCATTCCTAGTGACCCCTAGGTACCTTGGCTCAATAATGTCATTAAGGCTTACATTAAAGCTTTCATTACAATATGATCAATCTATGATCAAAACAAGATCACATGTCCATGATTAAACTCATTACAAGTTTTAATGACCTTAGAAGCCATTTGTCTTCCAATCCACCTAAGGATCCATCAATGTCCCTGTTAGAATCTGATAAGATTAATAACCCAGAAAACTAGTGCAAAGAGTAAATATCTAAACTATGAATGCAAATGATACAAAATCAAAATAGCATCATAGAGTTAGTCTCCAAGAGAGTAATGCAAATGCTGGAAGAAAAATAGCATTAAGAGGATGCAAAAAAAAGAGATACAAATACAAGCCAGGTAGCATGCTTATATAGGCTAGGAAGAGGGAGGAGGTGGTAACACCAACCAATGAAGAGCAACCATGTATCGGACTAAAGATAGAAAAGTATCTTCCCAAGATAGCTAATGAATTCTCACATGTAGGAAGGTGACACCTCACAACCATTCACCTAATAAGACATGCTTTATTAACCCAAGCGAGATTATTAAAAGTGTAAGAAAAAACTAGCAAAATAGGAAAAATAAAAAACTACACTAACACCCCCCTATAAGCAAAGCTTAGGTGGATGCTAACCTAGCAAAGCTATGAGAGTAGGAAAACGGGTCCCGGCAACAAGGCCTGATCAGGTACCCAATACAAGAAAAAGAACTAGATGAAGGAAACTAAGCCTCCAATCTAGGAAATGTCCCAAAGAGAGGAACAAAAAGAGCATGAAGCATGAAGCTGCAAACACTATCAGAAGAAACTGTTGGAACCCCCACTGAAATAGTGCATGACCAGGTAGAGAAGACAAAGTCTGAAGAGCTGATCAATCAAAGAGGTGACCTCCAAAAGTAGGAATGAATGAGTGTCTATATAGTAGATGAACCATCTCACCGAAATGCATAAGTGCCTAGCCACTGCATCCGCCTAGTACATAGGAACAAAAATTGAATACATAGATCACTCAACCGAACCAAGGAAGCAAAAGAACCAACAGGTGAACCCCCCCCCATAATGCTGAATAGGGAGAGGGGTGACAAGAACACTGAAATGCAATGCCAAAAATATCTGCAAGAAGAAGACTCAGGAACACTAACAGTGCAATAGAAGTACAAGCACAGGATAAAGGGCGGTGTCACCGACATATTGTATGGGCTAATGTCATGGAAGAAAAATTCACTTGACAAAGGTGGATGAGCACAAAATGGAAAAAAATCATGACCCCCCATGGTACTTTATAACTAAGTGCGAGTACAAACAAACACAAGGTGTACAAAATCCCAGATATGCAAAAGTAGGCACTTTATCTTAGTGCATTTACAGAAAAAAGAATGCAATAGAATAGAAGCATACAATGCTCAGAAGTCAGAAAGAAGAGTGAGCCAAAAGAACAGAAGAAGAGATTCCAGGACCTGTAGAATCCAAGTAATCCGCCAAAGTGCGAAAGTGAAAAACTCAAAGGAGAAAGAACCTAGAATAGAATTTGGATAAAAGACCTTTGCAACTAAATAACTTACAAAACCAGCTTTCCAACGATATCTGGCGAGCCCAAAAAAGAGTCTGAATGAGCGAGATATGGCTCCCAGAAGGCAAAATAGAACATCTAGCTTTGATTGCCAAAATAGGCAACTAGACTATAGCAAAAATAAAAAAAACCTATACCATCATCTTTGTCTCAGAACCAGCTTTTTGATGCATTTTTCAAATTGAAAAAATATGTCTGTATGCTCAAGTTACGGCGAAAAAACCAATAGGGCCTCCTCATGAAGAGCATATGCTAAAAGTGAAACTTGGGCACAATAATCAAAGAAACAAATAGCACCATTGCGATCTACTTGACAAATCATGCACTTTCAAAAAAAGAATTGCCTCGATACGAGGTCGTATGAGAAAGTTATGATCCTCCGAAGTTTCCAAAATGAGAACTGTACACAGTCATGGTTGAGAATCTGCAATTTCTGAAGAATTCATGTACGAAAATTAAAAAACAACTCCACTAATGGATAGAAAATGAAAAAATAGTCAAGTTCATAATAAGAATCATCAAAATCAGAGTCCGTATGAGCAAGAATGAGACATTTGAAAATTGCGTTCAAATCTACAATTGCCAATGGAGAGGGGTATGGCTATAGCTTTGTATGCTCAATTTTGCAAAATATACAGATTGCATGCAAAATCTAAAAGATACCCAGATGATTTTTCGGGGCTGCAAACAAAACCCAGAAAGCATTTTTCTTGTTGATGTACAGAAGATGTTGCTATAGTGTAAATTAGACACCTTTAACAGTAAAAAATGGCTCCAAAAATCAAAAACCGACCACAGTAACCAAAATATGACATGAAAATGCTGGATCAGCTTCTTAAGTCCATCAATGGCATGCTGGAACCTGCAATACTAATTGAAAACTCCAAATATGCAAGTTGGTTGTCAGATTTGAGATTGAAACCCCAGAGAAAAACTGTTTTTGTCAAAACTTTTTTGATTCTCAGGATCATCCAAAGATGCAAGAGAAGAGCATACTTTTTTTTTTTAAAAACTACAATAAATTTTACTAGCCCCCCCTGAATCTCTCAAATAAGGAAACTAAAATCTACTCTTGCAGATAGAAAAGCTCTGATACCATGTTAGAATCTGATAAGATTAACAACCCAGAAAAATAGTACAAAGAGTAAATATCTAAACTATGAATGCAAATGATACAAAATCAAAATAGCATCATAGAGTTAGTCTCCAAGAGAGTAATGCAAATGCTGGAAGCAAAATAGCATTAAGAGGATGCAAAAATAAGAGATGCAAATACAAGCTAGGTAGCATGCTTATATAGGCTAGGAAGAGGGAGGAGGTGGCAACACCAACCAATGAAGAGCAACCATCTATCAGACTAAAGATAGCAAAGTATTTTCCCAAAATAGCTAATGGATGCTCACATGTAGGAAGGTGGCACCTCACAACTATTCACCTAATAAGACATGCTTCATTAACCTAAGTGAGATTATTAAAAGTGTAGGAAAAAACTAGCAAAATAGGAAAAATAAAAAACTAAACTAACAGTCCCAACTGCTCATCTTGCCTCCTACTTGTGACCTTTGTGCTCCTACACTAGTGTTGGCCAACAATTGGAAAATTTGTGTTATCGATTGAGCTACTAGATCTTGTCATTTTTACTTTTTTCCTTGAGAAAATTCGTACACTTAGCATAGCTACTATCTTTCAAAATTTCTTCCTTATCCTTATAAATATTGGATTTGAGTGTAGTTTCAATATTTGGTAGCTTATTACCAAGAGTAGTTATCTCATAGAAAAAAAGTCTTCCAGCGTAAGCTTCTC
The DNA here is from genome assembly GCA_028749045.1 of Cupressus sempervirens. Lineage (NCBI taxonomy): Eukaryota > Viridiplantae > Streptophyta > Pinopsida > Cupressales > Cupressaceae > Cupressus > Cupressus sempervirens. The sequence continues at coordinate 178,575,454 of CM053785.1, read as the reverse complement.
TTGAAATTTGTTTTACAGTTCTTAATTTCAAAATAGATATGACTTTTTCATTGTAACATGTAGGCAAAGATCTCATAATTTTACTCATGTTCATCATCAGTGCTTAATGGTGTAGGGGCACCAAGGTTATTCTATGAAGATACATTCATTGAAGACACCAAGGACTAAGGAGGAGATCTTGACAACAAAGCCAATAGATTGGAATATTTTGAAGACTATTTCTTTGAATGATTTCATTGTATATTCATTGACTACAGCATTCAAATCTTGTAGCGATGAGTTAAGACTTTCATATAGTCATTTAATGGTTGTTTAAAGTGATCTTGAAGCATTAAAAGTCTCATTGTCTTGTTATTTACACTAACAGTGCTGTAACAGTCCCAAAAAATTAACTATTTTGAGGGGTTTTATGATGATATGATCCATTCTTTGGGTATTTTCTTATTTTTTCCTAGGTTATGGATCTATTATAACATGTTTCAAATGCTACTAACCAATTTTAGTGTAGGAAGAAACATTTAAGTGGTGATCACCGTGACTAATAGTGGGAAAAAGAGAGAAAAATGCTGCTACAAGAACACTAGTAGAAAATTTACCTTAATGAGGGTATTATTTTATGTTTGGATGCATTAGGGCATGTCCTAAATATGGTGTTTAGTCTTTGAACGAGTTTTAAAAGTGATTGGAAGTGTGAGAACCATAAAACCCTTGTTTTGCACTATTTAATGAGAGGGTTTGTTGGAAAGCATGCCTAGAAGAGTCAACTTGGAAAAAGGACTATGGAATCCTTATTTTAGCATCAAAATACCATATTGTATAAAGTTTGGAAGTCTAGAGCTAAGTTTAAAGCACACTTGCTTTGTAAAAGTGGCCTAATTAGGCCTAATTTTGAGACAAACTGCCCTGTTCTATACAATCTTAACAAAGGAGTGATATCTTGTTTTTAGATATGTTATACAACTTTGAAAAGGGTATCTGAAACAAGTGTTTATTTGCTTGGTTTTTTGGAAATTTTGTGAGATAAGTCCAAAAAATAGTGTTTGCTGACCTAATAGAGAGAGCAACCTAGTCAAGGGGGGTAACTTGGTTTGTGCATGAACTTGAGTTTTGGGGTTATAAAACTTGTTGAAACATGTCCATTTAAGTCTATATCTTCTTGATGCATTTCATGTTGCACCAGCTTTTCCATATTTTGTGAATCCTCACCACGTGATCCTACATTGTACTAGTAACTATACTTAAGATTTGATGCCTTTGGCTTGGTCAATTTATCCTTGTAGCTTTTATCAACTACTCACTTTGATCATCCAGTAGAAAATATTTATATCTTCTAAATGCTTTTTCCTCCATGAGCTTAACATCACATCTGAGTATAACTTTTCTAGTGTTTGGAAGAAAATTCGTATATTCCTTTGAGGTTTTACTATACCAAACAAAGTACCCGATATCTATAGTTAGATCTTACTTAGTACATGTGTATCACTTGGAATATGAAAATATATCAAACTTCCAAATATATTGATGCAACTAATATCTAGCTTCTTCCCTATGAAAGCTTCCTCTGGTATCATCTTCCCTAGCATCTTGTGTGGAGATTTTTTGTATGTGTATACTATTGTACTACATGTCTCTTCCCATAGGTAACAAGGCATGTCCTGGTCATGTAGCATATAACACTTTCTACCTTATATATAGAATGATTCTTTCTCTCAACAACTCCATTCTACTATATATTATAAGGAATATTTCAATCTCTTTTGATTCCTTCCTTGGTATTCCCTTTGTACTAGATCAAAAACAACCTCAAATCTAGTGTCACTCATTAGAAACGATGATTTTGTAAACTTCCCCAAAAAATATCCTTTACATGCATCATAATGATCTGTGCTTATCTCTAGAATACATGTCACTATCTCTTGAAGAAATTTAAGTTATCCATGACGAATAAGGCCCATCCTCCTATTCGATATTTCTCTAAGAAAATGCTAATGGATCAGCATTAATTCATACAACTAGACACTTAGCAAAGGGCCACACTTCTTAGAGATTCCAAAAGATCAAATTTTGACTCTGTTTCAACACCAACTAATGCCCACTTTGAGTCACAGACCTAATTGGCTAGATTAGGCTAGGTTACAAAGGAAGTATGAGTACTACCAATCTATACATACCAACCATACCAAAATTTCACTACTACCAATCTGTACAAGCCGTACAAAATTGAAACAATAGAGAAAAAGGCAGAAATTCTAAGTTTTATTCAATGTTTGCTACTCACTAGTCAAGTTGATCACATATAAGTATGGATATCTAGTATGGTTGGATAGCTTTGTGAATCTTCTTTCTGTTGCACTTGGAATGAGGTTCTAATTCACTCTACAACTCAAGATATTCCCATTTTACTAACTATTGTCCCTATTTTGTGCCATTGCCTAGGGTTTCATCTATTTTCCTTCATATCTTGAGATTCCACCACGGGAAATTAATGACCCTTGGTGGAATCCAAGTTAGGAATTTTTTTTTTACGTTTCTTTTGGTTTTAGGTCAAAAGAATGAGGCTGGAGAGAAAAACTTGATGCCCTAGGCATGCAAGATCCAAATGCATGCTAGAAATTCATAGTAACATCTTCCATAACTCACTACAAAGAAGGTTTCAAGGCTTGAAAATTAGTATGTGATCATCTTACATGATCCCCCTCATGTTCCAATTTTTGGTTTGAATTTTTGCTCAAGGGGTAGGGTACTTCCTTTGTTAATGGATGCCTAATTGCTTACATTCCTAAGTGAGCCTTAAAAAATTTGGTGCATACTTCTCTTGAGATCCCAAGGCTTTAGTATTTTGTATAAAACCCAAAAGGGTATCCAAATCCGTGATTCTTTTCTTTGGGTTGTGAGGAGATGATTGCGATTTTCCATATTCAAGGCTAGAAGCCTAGTCTTGAGTTTGTGAAGTAACTAGTCAATGAAAGTTTCATAGTTTGAATGTAATGTTGGATTCATGTTAGTTTGAACCTAAATAGACCCTTTCCATGCTTGGAAGTCACCTCTAGTCATTATTTTTATTTGTGGGGTTTTGTGTCAAATATGCCTATGGGCCACCTTTTAGGCATAAAAATGAGCAATATAGGTGATTTTTCAAGGCAAAAAAGAATTTTATGTTTCTTAGAAGGTTATAAATGTCCTTAGGGTCATTAGGTTATGTTTTAGGCATCTAGGAGTTAAGATGTAAAAAACTGCAAAAAATTGCAAAAGTTGTCAAAGCAAAATTGCAAAAATGCTGACAACTTTGCAGGATTTTGGGAATTGGTAAAGGGATGAGCATTTGGAAATAAGTTATTTTACTATTTTCAAACCTTTTCTAAGTCATATAATTGGAATCAACTGAAAAATGTAAAAATTGCACTTTTTGTGCAAAGTTGCATTGTTGAAAGTTATAAAAGTTGCTCAAATTTGCAACTTAGTGGAAAAAGGGTGATGGGATCGAACTATCTACTCCATTAGCTTTGAGTGGCTGGGAAAACCCTATCCCCAACCTTGTCCTATCCCCTTCAATGCTCGAAAATTCTCATGCATGTCAAACCAAAACATCCCTAAGGGTCATTAAATGCCATAGGGTTGCGATCTTTGACAGGGCATATCTTGGAGCTCGTAAAAGGTATGGATGTGATTCTAGTTCCTATAGGACTATGTTGTGGAGACCTACAATAACCTCACTCACTTTTTGGAGATCACACTCCATTTTCATTTTATGATGCCATCTTAGGTGATGCTGAAACTTGTAGTATTGGCCAATACAAAGTTGCCAACTGCCAAATCCCTCTCACCTTTCATCGTGGGATCAAAATATCTACACCATTAGCTCTAGGTGGTTGGGTAAACCCTATCCCCAACCTCATCTTGTCCCCTTTAGTGCTTGAATGATCTCGGGCATACCGAACCAGAACATCCCTAAGGGTCACTAAATGCCATAGGGCTGTGATCTTTGATGGGGCATATCTCAGAGCTCATGTGAGGTATGGATGTGATTCTAGTTCCTACAGAACCATGTTGTGGAGACCTACAATAACCTCTCTCACTTTTTGGAGATCACACTCCATATTTTACGATGCCATCTTGGGTGATGCTAAAACTTGCAGTATTGGCCAGTACAAAGTTGCCAACTGTCGAATCTCTCTCACCTTTCATCATGGGATTGAACTTTCTACTTTGTTAGCTTTGGGTGGTCAAGTAAACCCTATCCCCTTCAGCGCTCAAACATTCTCCGGCACACTGAACTGGAACTTCCCTAAGGGTCACTAAATTCCTTAGGGTTGTGATCTTTGATAGGGCATATCTCAGAGCTTGTGTAAGGTATGGATGTGATTCTAGTTCCTACAGGACCATGTTGTGGAGACCTACAATAACCTCTCTCTTTTTGGAGATCACACTACATTTTCATTTTATGATGCCATCTTGGGTGATGCTGAAACTTGTAGTGTTGGCTAGTACAAAGTTTCCAACTACCGAATCTCTCTCACCTTTGATCATGGGATCAAACTATCTTCACCATTAGCTCCAAGTGGCTGGGTAAACCCTATCCCCAACCTTGTCCTATCCCCTTTAGTGCTCAAACAATCTCGGGCACACTGAACTGAAACATCCCTAAGGGTCACTAAATGCCATAGGGCTATGATCTTTGACAGGGCATATCTCGGAGCTCATGTGAGGTATGGATGCAATTCTAGTTCCTACAGGACTGTTTTGTGGAGACTTAGAATAATCTCTCTCACTATTTAGAAATCACACTCTATTTTCATTTTATGATGCCATCTTGGGTGATGTTGAAACTTGCAATGTTGGCCAGTACAAAGTTGCCAACTGCCAAATCTCTCTCACCTATCATTGTGGGATCAAACTGTCTACTTTGTTAGCTCTAGGTGGGTGAGTAAACCCTATCCCCAACCTCATCCTATCCCCTTCAGTGCTCGAACTTCTCAGGCACATCGAACCAGAACGTCCCTAAGGGTCACTAAATGCCATAGGGCTGCAATTTTTGATGAGGCATATCTCAGAGCTCGTGCAAGGTATGGATGTGATTCTAGTTCCTATAGGACCATGTTGCAGAGACCTACAATAAGCTCTCTCACTTTTCAGAGATCACACTCTATCTTCATTTTACGATGCCATCTCGATGATGCTGAAACTTGTAGTGTTGGCCAGTACAAAGTTGCCAACTACCAAATCTCTCTCACCTTTCATTGTGGGATTGAACTATTTGCACCTTTAGCTCTAGGTGACTGAGTAAACCCTATCCCCAACCTTGTCCTATCCCCTTCAGTGCTTGAACGATCTTAGGCATGTCAAATTGGAACGTCCCTAAGGGTCACTAAATGCCATAGGGCTGCAATCTTTGATGGGGCATATCTCAGAGGTTGTGCAAGGTATGGATGTAATTCTAGTTCCTACAGGACCATGTTGTGGAGACTTACAATAACCTCTCTCACTTTTTGAAGATTACACTCCATTTTCATTTTATGATGCCATCTTGGGTGATGCTGAAACTTGCAGTGTTGGCCAATACAAAGTTGCCAACTACCAAATCTCTCTCACCTTTCATTGTGGGATTGAACTATCTACTCTATTAGCTTTGAGTGATTGGGTAAACCCTATCCCCAACCTTGTCCTATCCCCTTCAACACTCAAACATTCTTGAGCACGCCAAACTAGAATGTCCCTAAGAGTCACTAAATTCCATAAGGCTGTGATATTTAATGGGACATATCTCAGAGCTCGTCCAAGGTATGGATACAATTCTAGTTCCTATAAGACTATTTTGTAGAGACCTACAATAACCTCTCACACTTTTTGGAGATCACACTATGTTTTCATTTTATGACACCATCTCGGGTGATGCTAAAACTTGTAGTACTGGCTAATACAAAGTTGCCAACTGCCAAATCTCTCTCACCTTTCATTGTGAGATTGAACTATTTGCTCCATTAGTTTTGAGTGGCTAGGTAAACATGGCTAAATCAATTTGGCTGGGTAAACATGCCAAATTTCTCTCACCTTTTGTATGTCTTTCTTGATGTGTTCCTAGATTCTAAATATTAATTTGAACTTAGTTGACATGGTTGTAATGATATGTAGGCAATACTTTACAAAGTGTTTAATGGTTATCTAATTTCAACTTATTATATGATATATCTGACCTATATGCATATAAAGGTCCTATTACTATTATCGACATTATAGGTAATGAAGATCTACCATAAGACAAGGAGCTACAAGACCTCCCTCAACCACCAGTACAAGAAATTGAATGCATTCTAGACAAGAGGATATCCAAACAAACCAAGAGGTCTACTTACTATAAATACCTAGTAAAATGGAAACACCATTTATTGGAGTATTCTACTTGGTTGACACTTAAAAACATTAAGAATACTACTTTCAATTTAAAAGAATTCCTAACTTAAGGAACTTAAGTTATTTGGTCTTAGGGAGTATGGTTTTAGTTGTGCGATCGTATCTATGGTGATTCTTAAAAACTAAGTTGATTTTTTGAAGATCCTTTATGTTATTGTGATATTTTAAATTGGTTTGAGATAGTTTAGTTTTGATTTAAAGTGTTTAAGAAAAGTTTTCTAGAAACAATCTAGGAAAAGGACTATTAAGAGCTCATTCCACAAATGAAGCCCTAACTTGTATTTGAACTAGTGGAATTCTCTAAGATTCTAGAAAATTCAAAGAAGGTATAATTATAGATTCCTAGAGCTTAGGAAGTGTCTCGACAGAAAAACCATGTTTGCATTAGTCCCTAAGTTGAATAGCTTAGTGTATTCCAATAGGATTGAGACCAAAAAGATTTAAAAATGTTGAATTGAATTGATGGGTGTAGTGTAGTGGTGGATTTGAGTTATTTTTGGTTAGTAGTGGAGGTTTGATGCCATGCACCAATTCATGCACCAATTATCTAGTAATTACTTTGAAAACCAAACCTAGTGTGACCTTATTAGGTCTATGTATTTTGCATGGGTTAGGTGCTATAGGAATGGAATTGGGAATCTAGGCTTTGGAATCTTAAATAAATTCCAAAAGGGTTTCTAAATCTACCCATAGAATAGTTAGATTTCAACATAAGAGGAATTTAAGTCTAGAAAATCAGAGTAGGAGACCTATAAGGAATTCTATGATAGTCAGCATTTTGTACTGTACAACAATTGGAGGATTAAACCAAGAGTTGATTCTTGATCAGTTCAACATAAGGAAGGTGTCCCAATAGAAACATGGGTTTGGTGAAGAGTTATATTTATTGGCTTGCAATAGGGCTAGTGTCCCTAAAACTAAAAGGTGCAAGATCTTGATTGGAGAAGTACTCACTTTGGAGGAGTTCACAAATGACCCTATCACTTTGGATAGGCCACAAAAATGATATCCTAAAGGAGTAAGATATTAGGAAGGCCACAAGTTTATTTTGGTAGATTAGGAAGAAGAAAGTGCTTAAACCTCACTTCTTGCTCAACATCTCTGCATTAGTGAGGGGGAGATAAAGAGGATAGATGGCTACATAGATATCAAAAAAAATAGATATGGAGAAAATAGAAATATAAAGAGGGGGGGAATAAGAGAGAGTGAGATATAAGGATAGAGAGATATGATTTTTTTTTTTTTTTATAGAGAGATAGAGATAGAGAAGTAGGGAAATATAATTATAAAGGGAGAAGGAGAGAGGGAGAGAAGGAAAGATGTATATAGATAGAGGGAAACAAAAGAAGGTGTAGGTGGACATGAAGATTAAAGGAAATAAAAAGATAGTGATAAATGAATAGAGATATAAGAAGAGGATGAATGTGAGATAAAATAAAGAGAGTTAGGGAGATGCAAAGAGACATCTAGATGGTGATATAGATTCACAGAGATCATCATATTAATACTTAGTTTTCTCTAATTCAAAAAATATTGAAGATGTCATGTTAGAACTCTCTTATTAATTTTTTATCGACTTCATACTTAATTTGTCTTCTTTAGGTCATCCTTTTTAAGTTTAAGTGTATGTGCATACATTAATGATTATTAGCAATTGTAAAACTTGATCTTCTTCTTATGTAACAATATTTAAGATTAACCTAAATAATTAAATTTACAAATTTTTTACATACGAAGAATCATTTATAACCATTGCATTGTACTAAAATGAATCTAATCTACACATTAATCTTGGATACTTGCATGGTTGATTATTATTTGTATGAATACAACATTGGTGTAGTTGAATAATTTGACCTTGGATAACACAAGATAACACAACTCTTATGATCTAGTGATCCATCCCAAGGTATTTTCCATACCACCAATCCTGATAGAAAACTTAAGAAATAAAATATATGGGTGAAATAGAGGGTAGGAGCATAGTTATAATATCACTTTGTGTGTTGGGTTAATACTATAAAGGGTAGGATTGGTGCAATGTTGATTTGTAGGTAATACCATGATAGATCTTCCATTGTTACTATGCTTAATGGGGCCTATATTATATTATCAGCTTTTTTATCTAATGCTCAGTGTATTTTGAATTTGATTGCTTCGATTTGGAATAAACTAGTAGCAGATATTATTTTTGTTAAGGGAAGTGTTAGGTATATTATAGTAATGGATTTCTTTCCAGGGCATTTGATCTTTTTGTGACTACCTCATAAACAAGTCAAGCTATCAAGAAATGCCTTTTAAACTTTGTGAGATCGATCTTGACTAATAAAGTCTATTGCCAATCAATATTGTATAAAAAATTTAAACTAATTAGGTATTGAATTAAACTTGATAAACAAATGACAGAGAAGGAAAACTTTAAACATGAACAAGATCATAAATCATATGATGATGACATATTGGAAATGATTAACTTATGCTTAAATAGTGATAAAGTTTATTGTTAATTAATATTCTATCAAAGTTTCAAACATATTAGGTATTGAATTTAATGTCATACATGAAAATATCTAATTTAATGTCATACATGTGCATATCTAATTTAATGTCATACATGCACATATCTAATGTAATGTCATGCATGGACATATCTAATTTAATGTCATACATGAACAAACATGTAATATGAAATGATAACCAATAATGTCGTTTATGAACAAACATATCATATTGTAGACACTCAAAAATGGTTTGCATCTATGGTTTCATCACTTCTTCATACTAATTTGTCACATTTTCTCATTCTACTAACTCTAATCTTTTGGCCATATTGACCATATTTCATCATTTGTATCCCCTTTCACATCAATTTCATATCAACTCGGAATCATATCAAATCAACTCAAAATCATTTCATATCAACTCAAAATCACTCCAAATCAACTCAAAATCACTTGAAATTAGCCCTAATCAACCCAAAGCATATTAAACATCCCAAATCAATCATCATTTATCTTATCCTAGGTATTGTTGTGGCTTTTAGTACCTTGGAAACCTATCAATTTATCAATCTTATCAATCTGACCTTAGTACTGTTGTGGCTCTCAGTGTTAGGTCAAACTATCATTCATATCATTGAGGCTTTCAATGTTAGATCATGGCATCATCAACCATTTTAATAATATTGACAGTGTCCGTCAATGTTATTATGATCAAACCTTTTCAATCAATTTCAATCCTATAGCATTTACAATGTCGGTTAAATGTTACATATCAACCAATTCATGTCATGTGTCCTTGGCATGTTATCAACTTCAATCAATCAATCTAACCATGGCTTTGGTCTACTTTTCATCATCTTATTCGATATCCATTATCATCACATTTTTTATCAAAGGGTACGATCGCATTCATTTAATCAAATTGGCCAATCATCTGCTAATTTTCTCTATAGGATTAAATAACCCATAATTTAATTCTATTATTCCTTCTAATTATCCTTCCTAATTATCATCCTCAATTAATTAATTTTATTAGTTAATTGGTTCATCATTCAAAAACCATAGAAATTATTAATTTCCTAAGTTCCATTTTCCATCATTAATTCCATTTTCTACTAATTCTTCTTTTCTGGAATAAAAGGATTTTTAATTCAAATATTCCATAAAATATTGCATCATCATGACACTTGGATATGACACCTCATGGATTCTCCTTTGACACTTGGCTAAGATTTGTCATAATCAAATATTCTTATTTCTTACACATATCCCTATTTGGCTTATTCATCATAGATTCTTGGCTTTAAGTGGGTTGAGGTGTCTTATGATGCATCATAGATTCTCTTCGACATTTAGCCATGTTTGACTTTCATGCATCATATAATCTTACAACTGGCATATTTTTTCATATGCGTCATGGATTCTCAAAGGAATCTCTTGCCACATCGCATATCTATGGGTGACAAATCCAATGCTCTCACACTCCATGCCCATTATAAAATGAGCATTCTTTATCTCATTTTCGATCTTGGAAGTCCTTGAACCCTTGAAGTCTTTTGAAGTCTTTGAAGTCCATAGATCCTTAGCTTCTTTTCATTTTCACATCATTTTCTGTCAAGCTTAAACCACAACTTCAAGTATTCTCATGGCATTATCCATATCATAGGCTTTTGCTTCAATTTTGTGTGCACTATAGGCAACTTTGGAGCTACAATCATTTGGAGAAGAAAGAATGACATGGGAGTTACAAATGAAAGAGGGGGTTTTTATTGCTTTCTTTATTAGTTTGTCTTTCATGGTAGACTAGTGGTTGCTAACGTATGTTGATTGAGTTTTGTGATTTCTCATAGTATGTTATGCATTTAACCCATTTTCTAGTTGCTACATTTGGTGAACTCGACATTAGATCATGGTTCGCATCTACGATTTCATCACTTCTTCATACTAATTTGTCCCATTTTCTCATTCTTCTAACTTTGATCTTTTGGCCAAATTGATCATACCTTATCATTTGTATCCTCTTTCACATCAATTTTATTTCAACTTAGAATCACCCCAAATCAACTCAAAATCACTTGAAATCAGTCCTAATCAACCCAAAACATATCAAACATCCCAAATCAATCATCATTTATCCAATCCTAGGTATTGTTGTGGCTTTCAGTGCCTTGGAAACCTATCAACCTATCAATCTTATCAATCTAGCCTTAGTACTATCACGACTCTCAGTGCTAGGTCAAACTATCATTCATGTCATCCAATCTTTGACATTGTTGAGGCTTTCAATGTTGGATCATGGCATTATCAACCATTTTAATAATATTGACAGTGTCCGTTGATGTTATTATGATCAAACCTTTTCAATAAATTTCAATCCTATAGCATTTACAATGTCGGTTAAATGTTACATATCAACCAATTCATGTCATGTGTCCTTGGCATGTTATCAATTTTGATCAATCAATCAATTTGACCATGGCTTTGGTCTATCTATTATCATCTTATTCAATCTATATCATCATCGCATTTTCATCAAAAGATACTGTCGCACTTATTTAATCAATTTGGCTAATCATCTACTAATTTTCTCTATAGGATTAAATAATCCATAATTTGATCCTATCATTCTTCCTAATTACTCTTCCTAATTATCATCCTCAATTAATTAATTGATTCATTATCTGCAAACCATGGGAATTATTAATTTCCTAAGTTCCATTTTTCATCATTAATTCTATTTTCTACTAATTCTTATTTTGTCAAATAAAAGGATTTTTAATTCAAATATTCCATAAAATATTGCATCATAGTGACACTTGGATATGACACCTTGTGGATCCTCCTTTGACACTTGAATAAGATATGTCATAATCAAATATTCGTATTCTCTTACGCATGTCCCTATTTGGCTTATTTGTCATAGATTCTTGGCTTTAAGTGGGTTGAGGTGTCTTATGATGTGTCAATAGATTCTCTTCCACATTTAGCCAAGTTTGACTTCCATGCGTCATAGAATCTTACAATTTGCATCTTTTATCATATGCATCATGGATTCTCAAAGGAATCTCTTGCCACATCATATATCTATGGGTGACAAATCCAAGGCTTTCATCCTCCATGCCAATTATAAAATGGACACTCTTTCTCTCATTTCTAATCCTTAGGTTCTTAATTCCTTAAGTCTTGGAAGTCTTTAGGTCCAAACTCTTGAGTCTTTGAGTCCTGACTTCTTTGCATTTTGCATTTTTGCTCTCACACTAAAATCATATTTCTAGTATTCTCATGGAATTATCCACATCATTGACTTTTTCTTCAATTTTGTGTGCACTATAGGAAACTTTGGAGCTACATCGTTTGGAGAAGAAAGAAGGACATGGGAGTTACAAATGAAAGAGGGGGTTTCTATTGCTTTCTTTATTAGTTTGGCTTTCATGGTAGACTAGTGGGTGCTAATATATGATTATTGAGTTTTGTGATTTTCTCATAGTATGTTATGCATTTAACCCATTTTCTAGTTGCTACACATATATTAACCAATAATGTCATAAGTAAAATAATGTCATACATCAAATATAGAATTTCATATACATCAAATGTGTATCAAATATGTCCACCAATGCCTATACATATACATGTCTAGATCAAATATATCTTTTCCTTCCCATGAGGGGAAGGAAACAAATCTCTCGAGGTCTTCTGTCATCGTGTGGAGGGAGATGGTGGAGATGATGGGGTCTTCTTGACATGCTCCCTCGTCCTCTTATTGAGGCTCTTCTCTAACTCGAGCTGATAAAAACAAAGTAGATATGAATCAATATTTATTATATGTTGAAATCAAATATATGTACACACAAAATTAATTATTTTCTTACCGCCATCAAATAGTCACTCTATAAGTCCACCTCAAAGGCTTGTGGATGATCAGGTGTAACGAAACCCTAAAAAATTTCAATCAATATAATCACTTTTAACTAACATTAGAAATTTTGATACTAACTATTATACACAACAACTAAAACCAAGAAAATTCTTTCATACCTCAGTCAATGGTTGTGAGCTAGCCATAGGTGTGGCCTCTCCATGATTGACGGATAGTCAGAGATGAGGAGGAGTGTCTGACATCATGAGCTGCATGTCATAAAATAAACATTACATGTTACATGAAACATGAAACAAATATAATCAAATGAATTAAATTAACATGAAACAAATGTACCTATACATAGCTCATATGATGTCCATGCTCTGAGGCCATAGTAAAGGTTGATGGTCATGTAGAGAACTGATGCACATGCATAATTTTTTTCATCAATCCTTAATATGATTACTTAATAAATATATTTAAATGATTAAATCAATACATACCTCTGGACTGATGGACATAACAAAAAATGGGGTTGGAGGATCACTACTAGGCTTGCCAACACTCTGACCTTGAATTTTGAACAATGTCAATAGATGCTACTTAATTAATCATTCACTATACATATGAAATGTGATCAAATTAGTAAATTATAATTTTAATTTACCTATGTGTCAATGCCAAATGTCTCATTTAGGAACTGATCAGTGATGAGCCCATCATCTGCACCATCTCTAGCATGAGTGTCAAATGTGCATAAGAATCTGCATGAAGTGTACATGTGACCACAATGTGTGGAAGGCTCCCCCTCAACTAATGGGCTTGTGCAATGGATGAGTGTCTATGTTGAAGTGTTAATAGTCCCTAGAGCATTGGCCTCTACATGCTCCTTCACAACTGAAGGAATAGTCACATGCTCACACTTTGGGTTGACCACATGTGCCCTAACTACGTTAGGGTCACGACATGCTCCCAGCCTCTCAAATGATGACCCCCCACCTCTACCCTAGGAGTCTAATATATCAAAATAATTGGGGATCTCCCCAAGGACAAACTCACAATACAATTTCTTCAAAAAATACATAGGGACCTCATGATTGTTGCAAGGAGGGGCATCAAAAACAATCCACCACCTATCCAAAAAATTATTTCTAATAGCATCATGTATGCACCAATGGATGGGGAACCATTTAGTACCCTCTCTAACAGTATCTTGCTCACCAGGTTTTCTACATAATGCACATATTCTACCTTTTGGTATTTCCTTTTTTTTAACATCTTCATATGACAATTTATTTGCATAAAATCTTTTTTGTTCATCCCTCTTAACCTGCCAAATATCTAACTAACCCCTAACTGAGGCTATCTGGGTCTTAATGGATTTGAGGGATGATGTCATTTGAGCCCTCATTGGATTGGTTTGTCTAGATTCTTTCAACCAACCAATGAGTCCTAATTTAGCTTTGCCTCTTTCTATTTCATTTATTATATTTTCTTGTGTGCTAGGTGGAGGTCTTACAATTGGTTCAAGTTGAGAAATTTGTTGTTCTTCTTGGGGAGGGTTTTGGTTTTGAGTTTCTTGAGGTTTTTGAGGTTCTTGTGGATTTTTCAGTTGATTATTGCAATTTCCTAATAAAAAATCAATTGAAATCTAAATAAATAAACAAATCTAAATAAAAATTGTAAAAATCCTACAAAACAATATAAAAAACCTACAAAACAATATGAAAAATGTATCAAATAATGCAAAATGAAGTTTAGATCACATACGGCATGGGCGTGGGTGTGCTTGTGATCTTGAATTTCATTAGCAAGGAGGCATATCGGCAAGGTGGTTGGTGAAAAGTTTTGTTTTATCCAACTTGTGTACACACTGTTGTTGGAAGAAGCTAAAAACATGAGATAAACTTAACGGGCTATGGGTATGCAGCCCATTTATATAATTTGACTTTTTTTAAAGCACATACACACTATAGCATGTACACCCTATTCAAAATATGAAAAAAAAGGTTGTCACCTTTTTGGCACCACAGCTTGGTGCATATACCCACATATTTCCTAAAAATATGATTAATATTAAGATATTTGGAGCATACATTAGAGTGTGAAAGTTTATTATTCTTTTAAGGGTACTAGCTCAATGGAGAGAGAGAGAGAGAGAGAGAGAGAGAGAGAGAGAGAGAGAGAGATTAGGGGATATGAGATAAAGAGTGAGAGAGAAGGGGATAGGAGAAAGATAGATGGGGATAGGATAAAGAGAAAAAATGTGTGTGTGTGTGTGTGTGTGTGTGTGTGTGTGTGTGTGAGAGAGAGAGAGAGAGAGAGAGAGAGAGAGAGAGGATGGGATGGAGACAAGGATTGGGGGATATGATAGACACTTGTTTAGTATTATACTAAACAAGTGTCTATCATATCCCCAAATCATTGTCTCTAGAGAGAGAGAGAGAGGATGGGATGGAGACAATGATTGGGGGATATAGAGAGAGAATGGGATGGAGAGAATGATTGGGGGATATGATAGACACTTTTTTAGTATTATACTAAACAAGTGTCTATCATATCCCCCAATCCTTCTCTCTCTCTCTCTCTCTCTCTCTCTCTCTCTCTCTCTCTCTCTCTCTCTCTCTCCCTTTCACCCATATCCATCCCACCACCTCTTTTTGATAATTAGCATTTATCCCTAGTTCATGTCTCTCACCCTTTCCCTCTTCTCTCTATTTCTTTGTCACATCTCTCTCTCATGTAAATTAATCTCTTTCACCCTCTCTTCTTCCTTCTCTCACCATCTCTTCACCTTTTAATGCCCCACCCTCTCTCTCTCTCTCTCTCTTTCTCTCTCTCTCTCTCTCTCATCTCCTACTCTCTCCCCATCCTCTACCCTCTCCCCCTCTCTCCTTCCCTCTCTATTGAAGTTTAGCCTTACATAGTGGATATGCTCTATGTAAGCCTAAATTAAAAAATTCTTTAAATAACACACACACACACTATGGCGCGCGCGCGCACACACACACACACACACACAAACTATCGCGTGCACACACAAACACACATAATTTAAATCTTTGGATTCTAGCAAGCCTAAGGCTTGGATTTTGTTTGGGGATCCAACCCAAAGTTTTGGAGTCTCTAAACTAGTTTGAAATGTGTTTTACAACAAGCATGCAAAAAATGATTGTTTTTTTCTTGTTAGCTCTCCTTCAAGTTTCCTCATGGTTGAGAATTGATAAAATCAGGTTACATGACATTGGAGATCTTTGTGTTATAGCACATACATGTTTTGTAAGAATAAATTTAAAAAAATTTTAAATAGCGTGCACGTGCTATGGCATGTACACACTATTTAAATCTTTGGATTCTACCAATCCTAAGACTTGGATTTTCCTTGGGGATCCAAACCAAAGGTTTGGAGTCTCTAAACTGGTCTAAGACATGTTTTACAACAAGCATACAAAAAATGATTGTTTTTTCTTGTGTTCTCTCATTCAAGTTTCCTCATGGTTGAGCATCAATAAAATTAGGTTACATGACAATATAGATCTCTGTATTAACTATATAACCATATAATTTATTTTGAATTTGAACTATTTCAAGCCTTTCAACTATAATATATTTTGAATGTATGTCTATTTTCTCTCAAAAACCAACATGTACTAATTGGGGTGTAGATTTTAACTCGTTCATTGAATTTCAAAACAACTTAGTTTTTTAGAAACTAGACTCCATTCTACAGGCTTTGAAAAAAAGATGTTTTGATTTTATATTAGTTTTCAATAATTTTTAAGGGGAACACATAGATATTTCACATTTTGGGATGTGTCCAATTACAACATTCATAAAAAAAAAACACATTATAAAATTACCCAAAAAATCTAGGATAAACTACATGGTGTTAGGTAACTTTTGACTAGAGCGATTAAAGAATTTCAAAAGAAAAGTTTTCTAAAAGAATAGTACCACTTTCTGTGGCCCCCGTTTTTGAGGACCTAAAACTAAACCATTTTGAAAAAAACATTAGTAGTTTAGAAACTAGAATCAAAGGACTACTATGCTTTTTTGTCATATCTAAATTTTTTAAGCGTAACTATCTTCAAATTCTTGTCAAAGTTTAGAAATTGTTGATTTTAGAAAAAAGTGGCCACTTATACCCACTTTTGGTACCGTAACTTGTTGTACTTACCCAACAATCATCATTCTAGAATAATCATCAACAAATAAAATAAAGTACTTATCTTATGTGTTGATTCCTATGTAAATAGGTCTACAAAGGTCTATATGGACCAGCTCCAACACTTCTTCAAATTGATAGTTTTTTCTTTTAAAACTTGTCTTTCCCATCTTCCTAATTTGACAATTCTTGCACATGCCCATGTCAAGTTTCTTCAAGCTTGGAATGCCTCTAACCATTTTGTTCTTACTTATGTTTATTAGGTTATCAAAATTCACATTACATAACCTCTTATGTTATAACTAGCTTTCTTCTACTTGAGCAATGAAATACGAACCTTCATTAAGATCTAGGTAGAATAGGTTACCTTTTGTTTGCTTGCCAGGCCAACTAGATTACCTTTTCCATCTAAAAGATTGGCCTTTCCATTCATGAATTCTACCTTGAATCCAATGTTATTCAATTGAGCCACACTATGTAGATTATGCTTCAGTCCTTGAACCCAATAAGCATTATCACATTTGAGATTATTGGTTAGTACAATACAACCTTTACCTTTCACATAACATGGTTCATCATTGCAAAATCTAACACTTCCACCATCATAGTATACCAAGTTCTCAAATTTAGATTTGTTACCAGTCATATGGTGAGAACAACTACTATCAATAATCCATGTATTGTTCTTACTAATATGAGAGACACATGCCATTTTATAATTCGCATCATCTGGTTCATCCTCAACAACAATGTAGACCATTTCATCTTCTTCTTCACTACTTTTAGAATCTTTAGCAATGTAGCAAGTTTTCTTACTTTTTTTTAGTAGTCCTTATAGATTTTGAAGTCCTTCTTGCCCTTGTAATTGTCTTTCTTCTTTTCTTCTTTTCCTTCTCTATTTGGACACCTTGCAACAATGTGACCAACCTCTTCACAAGAAAAATAGATCAAAGGAACTTTATCTTTGTACTTCTCTTTGCCCTTGGGAAATCTTCTTGCAAGTAATGCTTCAATGACTTCAATATCTTCATCAAAACCATTTTCATCCTCACTGTTAGATTGCCTTTTAGATTTTGAATCTTTCTTCTTGAGTGATAGCTTGGCTTGAAAAGTATACTCAAGGTTACTAGTGTTAGGAACATAATTATCATAGTTATCTAGCTCAAATGTTGTCAATTTCCTCACTACTACATCCAATGTTATATCATTCTTGGGATTGCATCTCATCTCTTCAATTTTTGACACTCTAATTCCATAGATAGGAAGGAGTGTTTTGAGAAACTTTCTTACCACTATCTCATCTTCAATATATCCTCCTAAAGCTCTGATTACACACACTAGCCTTTATTCTTTCATTGTATTTTGCAATATTCTCATCTTCTCTCATCCTTATTTGATCAAATTGACCTCTTAGAATTTCTAACTTATCTCTCCTTACATTATCATCTCCTCCATAGATGTCCTTAAGATTGATCCACATCTCATGAGCATTATCACAGTCTTTGACTTCATCAAATTCAACATAGCTAAGAGTTGAAGCAATATCAATCATCATGATATTATGATTCTTCTTTTCTATGATTTGTTCAATAGTCAAAGTTCTAGTAGGTGCCACATACTTGGAATATAGGTACTTTAGGCTTGAGTCTCTAATAGTTTCCAAATTTAATCTCATTAGTTCTTGACATGCCTTGAAGTTATCATTGTTCAGCTTAGGAATCTCCCTTTTGTAAGACATCCTAATCTTTAGCTTAAGTCCTTGAAACTTTCTCTACAAGCACCAAAGCTCTGATACCAATTCTTAGAAATATAAGAGGAGTAACTAAGAGGGGAGGGGTGAATTAGTCACCAAAAAAATAAATTCTAGATCCATTAGATGTTAATACAAATCAAAATATAACTTCTATTGAAACTCAATTAACATGGAGGCGCACGGTTAACACTAACAATTTACTATCACTTGATAAGTACAAAAATATCAACTGTAACTTGGTAAATATTGAACATGCGCATCTTAAGATATTAAAGTGATTAACCTTAATTAACTTAGTTACATATACATAAAAGAAATAGAATGAACACAAGTGACAATAGGATTTAACATGGAAACTCAATTTGAGAAAAACCACCAATTGCAACTAGTTACTATTTTTTACTCTTTTGAAGTGAGCCTTGTTAGGAGCCAACCTTGTTGAAGGTTACAAAACACACTATTAGGTTTGACCTTATTAAAGGATTTAATCACCCTTTTAGGAGTGGCCTTGTTAGAGGCCTTTAGACACTTCAATCTAGAAATGACACCTTGTTAGAGGATTTGGAAAATAGTTGTTAACCTAACTCTCTTAAGAGATTTGATACACTACTACAATTATTAGAGAGTAACAATAATATGACTTGATTGTTGATGCAATTTTATTGTTGATTTTGGATCTCTATTTTGTCTTGAATACGTGATCCTCCTTGATTAGATAAAATTGATGTAGGAGCATCCTGGGTTGGATTGCTATCCTACATATTTTTCTCCTTTCTTATTGTTGCCAAGTGCACTATCTTGCATTGCTGAGTTTCTTAGTTGGTGTCAATTTCATAGTAGTTTTTGAGTTCATAGTTGGTGTCAATTTTTTGGTTGGTGTTGAGTTCCTTTGGTTACTAAGTAATAGTATTTCATTGGAGTCTTCATTTGCCGAGTTGTCTATGTGTGGTTTCTTGTTGAAGTTGACCTTTGCATTTCATTTAGTGATAGGTATTTTCTAAGAGTTGAATTGTATCTTATTCAAAAATTTAATATGAGAGCTTATTTTTTATAATTGCAACAAGCCAACTTGTGGCCATGTATGTATTTAAAGAATTCTTTGGTAGAGTCTTCAAAAAGGGATTGGAAGAGTTGCAAGATAGATCAAGGAGGTTGAAGTAGAGTTGAAATGTGAAGTTTTATCATTGAAGATTAATATATGTTGGTTGTAACCCATAAGGCCTTACAATTGGTTGTGTATTTGGTTATTTGATAAATATATGAAGGCATTTTTTCCTCTATCTCCCGAGTTTGTTGTTATTTGGTGTTTGTTTCAATTATGTTTACTCTTGTAGGTGGTTTGAATAGCTAGGTGTGCCTTTAGCCCTATTTATCTCATCCCTCCCTATGTCAAGTGGTATTAGAGAAGAGATTCATCCTTATGGAGATTGGATCATGTAGAACCCTAAGTAAATTTGGGTTGTAGGGTTGGATATCTATGGATTTGACCTATAACTTGTAGAGGGTTACGATCTTGTAGGAACTTGACTGCAAAGATGGTTTGAGGTAGAGGAAATGCTGACAATATCGTGTTGAATACATTGAGATAGATTGCAGCCAAATTAGATGATGCAAAGAAAACCCAGAGAAGAGGAGTGCATCTTGATGATGTGAGTGATTATGAAGCAGTAGCATCAAACTCTAATCTAGAGCCTAAAAAGGATCAAGATGAGTTAAGGTTGTTGATAGTATTATCTAAGAAAAATTCATAACCTACTTAGAAGTTTTTCCTCGTGATGGAAAATTGGATACCAATTTTGTGATGGATTGGGTCTTTAAAATGGAGAAGTTCTTTGAGTATGAGAACACTCCTGATAATAGGATGGTGAAGATTGTAGTTAGTAGGTTGAAAGGACATGCCTCACTATGGTGGGAACATTTGCAAACTAATAGAGAAAGGAGAGGAAAGGAGAAGGTCAAGACTTGGGAAAAGATGGTGAACAAAGTAAAGAACAAGTTCCTTACTGCTGATTACCAAGTTAGTTGGTTGAGAAAGATCTAAAATTTGAGACAAAGAGACATGATTGTCAAGGAGTATACTGAGGAATTCTATAGATTGGACATTAGACCTAGACATGTGGATGATGATGTTGAGAAAACTATAAGGTACATTAATGGATTGAGATCTAGAATTCAAGATGAGATAAGTTTTGTGAAATTGGAAAGTGTGGAAGAAGCATATCAATATGCCTTGAAAGCTGGGGAGATCTTGTCAAAGAAGCACGAACAAAGAAAAATAGGTAGAGGTGGTAGATTCCAGAGAGGCAGAGGTAGATTTGATGGAGAAGGTGGTAGATCTGGTAGTTCTATGTAAGACAAGGGAAAATCTAAATGGAAGAATGATGATAAAGGAAAGACTAGCTGGAAAGGTGGTGATTCTTATTGAGAAGGTACTAGTTCTTATCAAGGAAGAAGTAATTCTTATTCTAGAGGTGGTTTTCATGGTAATTATTTCTAATGTGGTAAAGAATGGCATAGATATTTTGAGTGTAGATCTTCTAAAAGTAGGCAAGGTAATAGAAATTTTGTGGTACAAGGAGACACTAAGCGGACCTAAGGCTAGATAAAATCAGATGGTGAGAAGAACCTTATGTAATAAGGGAAGTGATGATGAACTTGTCTTGAGGAGAAGTCTTTTCAAGACCAGATGTAAGATGGCTAAAAAATATTGCAAGCTAATCATTGATAATGGAAGTTCTAAAAATTTGACATCAAAATAATTGGTTACAAAGTTGCAGTTGTAGAGGTTGGAACATCCTAAGCCTTTTCATGTTTCATGGGTCAAAAATGAGCATAAGATATTGGTAAGTGAACAATGTATTGTGAAGTTCAAGATTGTACATTACTTTGATGAAGTTCTATGTGATATTATGCCTATGGATTTTTGTCATATTTTGTTGGGTAGACCTTAGAAATATGATAGATACATTGTACACGATGGAATATTGAAGCAATACACTTTTTGGGTGAATGGAAAAAAGAAAATATTGTTACCTTTGATTGAAATTATGGATGAGGTTAAGTGTAATACTATGAGAATTTGCATGGTTAATGGAAAGAAAATTGAAAAGAAATTGAAGAAGAATCAAATCTATTTTTCTATAATCCCTATGAGACTAAGTTGTGCTAGTAGTAGTTGAGTATCAGAAAATAGTGCTAACCGAGTGCCAGTCAGTAATAACCAAGTGATAGTAGAAACTAGTAGTATTAACCGAGTGAGTAGTGGAATTATAGAATTGTTGAATGGGTATAAATATATTGTTGTAGAGGATATACTTGATGGTTTACCACTAGTAAGAAGTATAATGCATTTTATGGATCTGATTCTTGGAGCTAGTTTTCCAAATAAAGCACCATATAGATTGACATCTATTGAGAATGAAGAACTTAATAGACAAGTGCAAGATTTGTTATAGAAAGGTTTGAATAGAGAATGTTTGAGTCCATGTGATGTACCTATCATATTAGAACCAAAGATAAATTGAGAATGGAGAATGTGTATTGATTCTAGAGCTATTAACAAGATCATAGTGGAATATAGGTTTCCTATGCTGAGGATGGATGAAATAATGGATTGTTTGAGTGGAGAAAAGTATTTTACCAAGATTTATTTGAAGAGTGGCTATCATTATATCAGAATCAAAGAAGGTAGTGAATGAAAGACTACTTTTAAGACAAAAGATGGTTTGTATGAATAGTTGGCAATGCCTTTTGGTTTAACTAATGCACCTAGTACTTTAATGAGGTTGATGAATGAGGTCCTCAAAAGGTTCTTGGGTAAGTTTGTGATTGTTTATTTGGATGATATTATAATATTTAGTAAGACCGAGGAAGAAAATATTGAACATGTTAGACAAGTATTGTAGATATTAAAAGAGGATAAGTTGATTAATATGAAGAAGTGTTCTTTTATGCAAGAAGAGATTTTGTATTTGGGATTTGTGATTTCAGCTGATGATTTGAAGATGGACCTTGAGAAGGTTAAATAAATTTTGGAATGGCCTACACCTAAGAATGTGGGTGAGGTAAGATCAATTCATGGTTTGGCTAGTTTTTATAAAAAGTTTATAATAATTTTAGTTCTATTTGTAATGCTATGATTGAGACAATGAGAGGATATAAAAATGAATTCAAGTGGACACATGGAGATGATAATAGTTTTGAGACTTTAAAATAGAAGGTTGTAAAGTTACCTATATTAGTTTTTCTTGATTTCAATAAGGTATTTCAAGTTGAATGTGATGCAAGTAATAGTGCAATAAGAGTAGTATTAAGTCAAGAAGGTAAACCTATTGCTTTCTTTAGTGAGAAATTGAATGATGCTAAAATGAAGTATTCTATGTATGATCAAAAGTTTTATGCTATTGTTCAAGCATTGAAGAAATGGAGAAATTATTTGATTCCTAAGGAGTTTGTGTTGTATACTGATCATAAAGATTTACAGTACTTGGAAAGTCAACATAAGTTGAATCAAAGACATATGAAGTGGGTTGATTATTTGTAGAGTTTTACATTTGTTATTAAGCATAAGAGTGGATTCACTAATAAATTTGTTGATGCATTGAGTAGAAGATATTCTTTTTTGATTGAGATGAAGGTTGAAGTTCTTGGTTTTGATGAGATGAAGGAGTTGTATGATACTAATCTTGATTTTTCTGAGATGGGGAGAGAGTGTAGAGCACCTAGTTTGACAAAACAACTAGGTAAGTTTCATGAATATTTTATTCAAGAAGGTATGTTGTTTAAGGGTATTCAGTTGTGTATTCCTAAGATTTTTATGAGGTTGAATTTGATTAATGAAAAGCATAATGGTGGATTGGCTGGAAATATTAGAATTGATAAGACATTGAGTTTGTTGAAGGAAAAGTATTATTGGCCTCAGATGTATAAGGGTATTTAGAAGTTTGTGAAAAGTTGTGGAGCTTGTCAAGTTGCAAAAGTGGTAAGTCAAAATACTAGTTTGTATACACCTATTTCTATTCCTGAGAAACCTTGGAGTGGCATCAGTATGGATTTTGTTCTTAGATTGCCTAAAATAGTGAAGGGATATGTTTCTATATTTGTTGTTGTGGATAGATTTTTTAAAATGGCTCATTTTGTACCTTGTAAGAAGACATTAGATGCCAAGCATGTTGTTGAGATTTTTGTTAAAGAGATTGTTAGATTGCATGGGTTATCAAGAAGTATTATTTATGATAGAGATAATAAGTTTGTGGGTTATTTTTGGAAGACTTTGTGGAAGAAGATGGGCACCGAGTTAAAGTTTAGTTTTACTTTCCATCCACAAATAGATAGATGGATAGAGGTTGTGAATAGAAGCTTGGGTAATTTGTTGAGATTCTTATTTGGAAATGAATCACATAATTGGGAGATGAGATTGGCACAAACTGAGTTTGCATATAATAATTCTATGAATAGGAGTACACGGAAGGCACCTTTTGAGATTGTTACTCAAATGCAACCTCGAGGATTATTAGATTTAAGGTATATTGCTAGTGAAGAAAGAGAAGTGATGCAAGAGAACAATTTTTTGATTTCATGGAGTCTTTGCACAAGGAAGTGAAACTGAAGTTGGAACAAAGTAATTAGAAGTACAAGGAGAATATTAATAAATCTAGAAGACATCATGTTTTTGAAGTTGGTGATGAGGTGATGGTTTATTTGAAGAAAGGAAGATATCCTATTAGAACATATAGTAAGTTGAAGATGAAGAAGTTTGGACCTTGTAAGACCTTGAAGAAGTTTGACAGTGGTAGTGCTAATGAATTTGAGTTACCTGATGACATGGATATATCTCCTATATTCAATGTTGCTGATTTATACAAGAATCATTAGTTAGATGATGAAGTTTCCATGTTAGATGATTATCCTAAGAAGTAGATTGAAGAAGTTGAACAAATATGGAATTAGAGAGTTGGTAAGAGCACGAGAGGAAAATATTACTATGAGTATTTGGTGAAGTGGAAGAACATGCCTATTGATTATGCTTCATGGATTTCTTAATCTAAGTTGGATTCAACTCAGGTTGTGACATCTCAATGATTTAAGAGAATAATTTCTTTCAACTCCAGTTGTATGATGTAGGAGCACCCTAGGTTGCATCAGGTTGTGACATCTCAATTATTCAAGAGAATCATTTCTTTCAACCTTAGTTATCTAATGTAGGAACATCCTGGGTTGCAATTCTATCCTACATATTTTTATTCTTTCTTGTTTCTTCCAAGTTGCAACTTGCATTTTTGAGTTTCTTAGATGGTGCCACGTTCGCAGTTGGTGCCGAGTTTGCAGTTGGTGTCAAGTTCAAAGTTGGTGTTGAGTTTGTAGTTGTTGTTGAGTTCCTTTGGTTGTCAAGTTCCTTTGGTTTCTGAGTTCCTTTGGTTGCCGAGTGATAGTATTTCATTGGAGTCTTCATTTTCCAAGTTGTTTGTGTGTGATTTCCTATTGAAGCTAACCTTTTCATTTAATTTAGTGATAGGTATTTGCTGAGAGTTGACTTGTGGCTTATTTGACCATTTAATATGAGTGGTTTTTTTTTGTAATTACAATGGGATGAATTTTGGTCATGCATGTATTTAAATAAGTCTTTAGTAGAGTCTTAGAAATAGATTAAAAGAGATGGAAGATAGATCAAGGAGGTCAAAGTAGAGTTGAAATGCAAATTTTTATCATTGAAGGTTAATGTATGTTGGCTATAACCTAGAAGGCCTTATAGTTGGGCATGTATTTGGATATTTGATGAATATATGAAGGCATTTGTTCCTCTATCTCCCAAGCTTGTTGTTATTTGGTTTTTTTTCCCACTGTGTTTACTCTTTTAGGTAGTTTGAATAGCTGGGTGTGCCTTTGGCCATGGTTATCTCATCCCTCCTTGCATCAAAGACATCACAGCTCAGTCAACTCTAGATACTCTTCTATACTTCCAATTCACTTTTGTGGTTTATCTTTTCAATCCCATATTCCTTATATTCAATCCCACAACTTGACCTTATACTTATATCCTTTTCCTTGTCCAATTGGCTTGAATACACTTAGAAATATTCAATATTCATCCCTTAAGTCAGCTAGACTTAACAAATCAATTCATTAAACTAAATATTCTGATTCAAGAAAATCCTTTGTTAGGAGACCAAACTCAGTAGTCACTAACTCTAAAATGATTTTCTTGTGTTACCCAAGTGAACTTAATTAACACTGCAACTTCATAACCTTCCTTTTGTACCCGAGTTAGCTCAGTTAACATTAGTTCCATGCCAATTTTCTTTTGTAAACTGAGTGAGCTTAGCTAACATTGAACTTCTATGAACTTCTCTTTGGCTCTTGAGTGAAACTTGGTAGATACTATCTTCTAAACTTGGTTTACTTTGGAATGCTCGATAGACACTAGAAATTGTCTTCATCACCTAAGTAAGCTCAGAAAACATTGACTGGTAAAGATATGACATTTTTTGTAACATTAAAGATGATATAAAATTGATCAATTATTTTCAATAGATAGAAGAAGAAGGAAATTTAATTACTCAGGTAGAAGTTAAAGAGGTTCCTTCTAGTGTTGCACAAGGAAAAACAAGAAGCCCTAGTCCATTCATAGATGAATGGGTATATTTCTTTTCGAGTTCCTCAAATGCATAATCTACGAATTTACATGTCTTGAAGGACCCATTAAGTTTTTGCAGAGATGAAATAGTCCTAGAATGAATGGGTATGAATTATTTCAGTTCTTCTACAACAACAAGATATGAAAACCTCTAATTTCAAATCCTCAGAATAGGAATTGAGGTAAGCTACTTGTGCCAGAGGTTTTTGTTGTTGTAGACTTGCTAAAGGCTTTTATTAAAGCATATCATCTAGTGAGCCACCCATTTGATAAGAAAGATAGAACTATATTGTGTACATTGGACATGAATAATTTTATATAAGGTTTCAATTCAAGAAGACTGATGACTCATCTTATTGAGTAGGAGAAACTTGAAGCGACTTTTAAGACATGAAATATTTTTCTCACTAGAAGGGTCATGAGGAAACATATTGGTGTAGGAGCACCCATAATGAATCCTAACCTTATAGACCAGGTCAAAAACCTTAGACCAAAATATCAAACCTTAGATGTCAAAATAAAACCTTAGAAAGATTAATCAAATAGGCATCTAGACCAAACTGTATGACCCAGTTCCAAGATTGGCATTGTTATAAGCCCTTGGTCAACTATGATCAAAGATGGCCAAAGAGCCTAGAATCTTAGGATTTTGGATTATTTCATGTTTCATCATGTTTAGGACCTATCCAGGTCATTATATTTAAGTTTTCATAACATTTTCTTATAAAGCACAAAAAGTGCAAGAAAATGTAAAATTGCTTGAAAAGTTCTCAAACAACTATTAAGCAACTTTTTGCAAACCAAAGAAAATAATTCCCCAATTGCCATAAAAAGTTTGAAATGTTTTTATAACTATTGGAAGGCCTATAATAAGCCCTTTCAAGTAGGTGATAGGCATAGATTATGCATTTTCAACTTTTAATCAATAAAGATACCCTATTTTTACTACAAACAACCTGTTGTCCTATGTTGTATGGATTTGTATGGATTCATCCAGAGTATGAAACCTAAATTTTTGAATAGGTGGGTGAAGTAACTTTCCAATTTTTCTCATTTGAAGTCTTCATCTATTTCCTAATTCAAGATATTCACATTTTTGTGTCAGTAGGTCCAAATTTCTTGCTAACCTATGATTTTGAAGCATTGTCAAGCATAGAGGATGATTTCTATTGGAAGCATGAATGTTGATGATAATTATATGGGGGATTATTGTAGAAACATGATTAGATCATTATCATGATGATATTTTACATTCATAACTATTTTTGTCATTGATGTCAACATAGAATTTTTTTTTGGTATCTAACAGAAGAACAACAGTAAAGAACAAGTTGGTACAGAAAGATAGTTGAGTATTTTTACTAAGAAAGTTTAAAGGGAGATAATACTATTTGTCTAGTATATGCAACTATATTTAGAAGCATAAGATATTAATTTTGGAAGAAGTTATGCAAGTTTTGGTGAAGACTATTCTGAGATAGAGTTTACAGAAGCATGTTGTAGTAAACTTGTTATATCTCTTAGCAAAGTTGTTATTTTGAGAAGCTGAAGTTAAAGATGTGAAGAAGACATTTTGAAGATGACATAGCTAAGCTTGCTTTTCATAATGTTACACATACAAAATTTTATTCAAGTTACAAGGCAAAAAATTAATGTTATTGCTAAGTATAATGTGTTCTTAATGAGGTCCTATAATAATTAATTAAGAAGATGTAATAGCCAACTCAAGGAATTTTTTTATGGATTTAGTGTAAAGGAAGAAAATTTTCCTTTATCATGAATGGAATGAAAGAATGATTTTCAAGAAGTAAAAAAAGTATAATGTGAAGATAAGTAGAGTGGAGTGAAGGTGAATAAAACTTCATTATTGAGGTTTTATTATGAGATCTAAAGCTTGATATTGGGATATGAGGTTGACTTGGTCTACAAGGTGTGACAAAGATTGGTCCAATTGACAGTGTTGGTCTGATTTTTCACAGTATAGAAAAATTCTAAAAATTTGGGTGAAAAAGCATTTAAGTTTTTGAATTAAGTAGATTAGGGTTTTCATTCCTCATATTTTTCAAATTTTTAAGTTGCCCTAGTCATGCCATGTTTCATGTGTTGTCTTTTCCTTTTAAATTCTCAAGGTTTGTCTCTCAACCTAGCCATTATAACACCCTAAGTGTGAAAATCCTTAGGTCTCTTTTTAAATTTTTGAAAAGATTTGTAGAGTGCTTAAAATTTTCTCTTTACGATCTCACAGTATAGGGTTGAGCAGGTGAGCACAAAGGGTTTGAAAAGGCATTCCCAGGCATATGCTTAAAGTGATTTGCGAGTGAGTGTAAAGGTTTAAAAGGGAGATGTCATATTTTTTTACGTGGTTATGGGTAAGCCTTTAAGCAAGTAAGCAAAAATATGTTGGGTCTTGATTTACGTGCTTATGATCTGGGGGATGGCATAAGAGCGTAATACTTTGCACAATGAGAAGGCATAAATTCCTTTACGGTCTTACAAATGAAAGCGACTCATAAGATCGAAGGTGTTGATTAGTAATGTTTATGTGCCTTCACTTTGCAAAGACATATAGATAACCGTAAAGGTTATATTATGATGTGAACATGTCGAGTGGGACCTATTGAGTTGTCAGATGGGCCTTGTCGCAAGCGAATCAGATGAAGACACAACATCCATGTCAGATGAGCCCAACTTGCATGGCATACAACTTAAGGTCTAAATTTTGCATGTGCACAAAATTAACGGTGATGTTATTTTGATTTTCTGAGATCAAATCTGGGTCATTGATACAGGAAAAGGGCAATTTTGTCATTACACCATTACGCTGGCAAGCTAAGTGTATGAATGAAGAGCCTTTTAATCCTTTCTCCATGGTTATGAGTTGAGTTTCAGCATATAAGCATAAAAGGGTAGATAAAGGAGATGAAAAGAAGTCTTTACGCTTCTACGAGAAAGGGTAAATGTAAGAGCGGGATATCATCTGAGGAGGCTCTTTGAGGTTATGAGGTAAAGGAAACTCATAAAGGTGTAAAGGAGAAATAAAAGAGGTAAAAGGTATTATGATGCTACAGGTAAAGCTAAGGACGTATGATTGAAGGATGAATTTTGAAGTCTTACGATATCCCAAGTAATGAAGTAAGTAGAGCAACATAAAGGATATTTTTAGGGTTTCCATTGATACGTGTGCGTAAGAGTAAAAGGTAAAAAGAAAGCCTTAGCAAGGGTTTTATGCTCATATGATGAAAGTCTAAATCGTAAGAACGAAAGTATCAAGTGAATAGATTTGAGGTCATATGGGGTAAAGGGCATCATAAGAATGTAAAAAATATTTTCAATACAGTGCCAAGACATCATTACATTCTTACAATTTGGGTATGCTGAAGTGTTTCCGAGTGAATGTTGAAATTCATCAAGGGTATCTCTGGTGTTACAAAAATTGAAGGTTTGACTCAGCGTAAGAGCGAAAGACCATAATTTGAAAGAAAGTAGTTGATGTGTTGTGCTAGGTAAGTAGGAAAGACAAAATTGCCATAGCCAAGTAAAATAGAGCTTTGAAAAGTACATTAGAATCAAATTTTGTGATGACAACTTGCATGAATGGTTTTAAAGCTTGTGTATGCTAAATTTATTGAAAAAGCTAGTAGTTGAATGATTAAAACATCAAAGATTTAATTAAATGATAGAATATTTGCCACTTTGAAGAATTTTCTTTCTATTCCATTTTAAAATCTACCAATTGTAGAGTTTTGTGTATCCTATAAGAGTCAAGAACACACTTGTATAGAAGATGGAAGACAAGGAAGTTGAAGAAATGCATGAAGAAGAAGTCAAAGAAGAAGACGAGGGTGACGATGTTGTAGAGGTCACACCTGAAGGAAAAAGGAAGAAATATGCTGCTAAGACTGAGAAGAAGTCAAGGGTCAGGGAACCAAATAAGCATGTTGAGGATTGGTTGAAAGTTCTCCCAGGATCATTGAATGAAATTTTGGAAAATGATCATATTTTTTGAGACCCATATGTTTTTGTTCGAGATCCTGAATGCCCTAGAGTGACTGGTTATGATCTTTTTATGTACTCCTATCACAATAGAATAGAAAATGTGCCACTGTGTAACCCATGGAACAAAAATATGGCAAAATTGATATTTCCATAAGTGTTCATTGATGTTGATTTGTTTAAAGCCCTGATGAATTCCTACAATCCAATAACCAAAACATTCCATAGTCATAATGGGAGTATACTATGCATGTTGGATAGAACTTCTTTTGTTGAGGCCTTTGGATTAATGGGACAAATGGATGTACCTATTGACATTGTAGATTTGTAGGGAAATTTTGACAGGAATAAAACATACTTTGTGAACAATGTTATGCTACCACATATTCCTTACAGGGTAAAAATGTTGGGTTACTTCCAAAAAAGGTGGGGGATTTTCTACCTTTGAGTAGATTTAAGAATTATTTCAAAAACATAGTGTATGGGTTGCACAAAGTGATGGGAAGTGATGGTGCAGAGGATTGTGTGTATGGTTTCCTCTTTCTAATGGCATGCAATATATAGGACCCTTTCCACCAAAAGGAGTATGATTATGTAGCCTTCATCATTGACAATATGCATATGCAGATTTGTGATGCAAATAAGGGAGAGATGAAAGCTTTCAAGTTCCACCATTATTCACTATTGATGCACCTCATCCTATATAACAACATTGGATACATCAGCGGGGACTTCATTGATCAAACTTTTGATGAATTTGGTGAGTTACCTGTGCAACTTTGGACTCATATTTGGCATAAGGATTTCTATTATTCAAATACCCTTGTGTTCTTTAATTTTTTTAGTTCTGTTATTATGAGGATGGTAGACCATACCTTTTTTAGAGCACCAAATGTTTTAAGACCTTTTCTTAGACTTGCTTTCCTAGATTAGAAAAATAGGATAGATCATAATTGGGGGGACATCTTTTTGTTTAAGGAATGCACATTGATTAGGGTATATGCATATCCACAACCTCCTCATATTTTACCCAAATATGTTCCCCCTAGATTCACCATTATTGACTTCTTTTGGCAATTTCTATTGATGAACAAGAGATGATCCCTCCTACCTTACACAAACCTGCATTTGTTTGTAGAACTTTTAAAATAGGGGATTTTAAAATTGGGAAAAATGCACATGAGAAATTGAGTGAGTATTTAAGCCAATATAAATTTGCTACTGGGCCATATAGGATGTATGACCCTAACAATTATATTATCAATGAGGTCAAAGCCATTAGGGGATATGTCCTACCTCCAAGAAAACCTATTCCTATCGAGGATTTGATTGCAAATATATTAGCAACATGGGAGGCTGATGAGCTACTTGAAAAGTATGGTGAAATTAGGAAGGTTGAAGAGGCTTTGAGGAGAACAAATCCTGATTTTAAGGGTTTTTACACAGAAGTGCCCTATCCTAAAAATTTAAAGAAAATGGTGGAGAATTTTGACTACATTATGTCCTAAATGCCACATGAACTAGAAGGAGAAGAGGCCACTATAAATAGGGAATCACCTAAACCAGATGTGTAGCTAGAGGTTAAGTTAAAAGAATAAGAACCATCAACCTCAGCATGGGTCCCTGAGGGAAATAAAAGACAAAAAACAATTCATATCCTAGTGAAGGTAGTGAGTAGAGCTTTGCAGGTAATCCCAAGAAATGATGAGTATTTTGCTGAAATAAGGCAAAATTATCTATATCAATGAGCTAATAAAGCAGGAAAGGCTTCCACTAATTTACAAACTGTAGCTTCAAGATTGGATGACAGGCTCATCCAATCTGAAAAATTCATGGAAGATGATGATTTTATTAAATCATCAGAGTTTAAAAGTGCCTTGTATAAAATAAAACAAAATGAGCTCACTTTGAGCCTTATGCCAGGAGAATACCTTAAGAAGAATAAAGAACTAGTGGACAAACTGCTTGCATATGATCCTAAGACTGAAAAAATGACCCATGCTGAGGCTAGGGAGTTGGTACACAGGAGTGGTATGATTTTGATACCTAACTGGGATATTGAGAGAGCTTTTGTCCTTGATCAAATGAGAAGATAGGAGAAATCTATTAGCTATAAGGCTAGTGGTAGTGAGGTATTGAAGAGGGGGTCAAGTTTTAATGTAGATACAAAAACCATAGTAGTTTGGAGTATTGCCTCTGATACAACGAAACCAAAAATGACGGATATACAAGAAACTACCCAGGGTAATATGATTGTTTGGACATTAGATAATACTTCTGGAAGAGAAATTTCTAGCCTGATCAAACATTTTGCACTCATGAATGAGGCAAAAGTTAATAAAATTGAAGACAGGTTAGTTGCTATGTACAATCAATGTATAGATATCTGAAAGTTGTATGAAGAAGAGCTCAAGATGAGCCATGTGTAAAAACAAAAGATAGAAGAATTGGAGGGGAAGATACACAATTAAGAAGCAAAATAAGTATCCCTCAAGGAAAAACTCAAGGCAGCTTTAGAAGCAGAACATGTACCAATGCAGGAAATAGAAGGAAGGCACACTATAGAAGCAGAGGCCCAAACAAAGGAGATAGCTATAGGGGTAATAGTGCTAGTGCCAATGGTTAATGTGGAGATAGGAGCTTCCCAATCTGATAGTGCCACCAAGAAAAATGCTTTGATAAATGTATTAAATCATAGAATAAGCACTCTGAAAAGAATATCTCAAAATGCTTATAATGCATTCATCAATCTACAATCTATAGAATAATTATGCAAGGATGCAATTGGAAGGCTTGAGCCTATTTTTCAACAATAGGGGCCATATATGCAATTCTTTGATAGGTTGATACCCTTTTTAGCCAAGAAGCCAGATCTCCTAGATAAAGTTATTACTGTGAAAGAAGGTATGGATAAAGTGAAAGACTTATTGAAAATTTTTACAGGGAAGCTGGTAGTAATTTAAAGCAAAATGAAAGTGCTGACAAATGGTTTTTATTCTTTAATTCTTTCTGTTACTAATTCTGATGACAAAATGGAGGATTTTAAAGAGTGGTCTAGTTCTTTTGATCACATTGTAGACTTGCCACAAGTGGTATCCATTTTCCAAGATGGTATTGATGAATGTCTTTTCAATGAACTAATTGATACCCTATTCAAGGTTGAAACTGAAATGAATAGGTTTTCCATAAAAGGAAGGGTGATTACTGATGCCAGGTGGTAGAAAAATGTTGATGAACTAACAATAGTCAAGGAATGTGAATGGCCCACCAAAAGAGAAGTATTTGTTTAGGAAGCGATCACAAAAATCAAAGCTATACCAATAGGGAGTAGTTAAAGAAAAAGACAAAATTAAAGATCTTATGCTCCAGCTTTCATCTGCAACTACTTTTTGTTTCTTTTTGAATTAAGGTGTCCGGATATTTTTGAAAGAGGTTGATGTACTCATTTTTGTAAAAGGACACCTGTCAATCACATTTTCCCTTTGCTTGTTGCAACTCATGTTATATAAATTAGTTTTCAAGGCAATGCGAGGGTCCAAATTTTGTATAATTTTTAATCTTCTTAGAGAATACAGTCAGTTCAATAGTGTGCAGTTGTTTTAAGTTTATTTCCAGTTGTACTTTTTGATGATATTGAAATGATAGAAATAGCAATATGTTCTAGGCTTTCAATTTATTTCTATTGGTCATTGTATTAGTCATCTAAAAGGATAATACAAAGGGGTATTTACACTATATTTGTGTCATCAATTTCTATCTCCATTTTATGGATTTGTCTGCTTTGAAGTCATTTAAATAAGGTTTAACTTGGCTAAATGCAATCTAAATGGGTTGTATACTGATATCACTATTGCTTTTAATTCAATGAATTATAGAAATTCCTCAATAAATTAGTAGGGTTTATGAGTTTATAGAAAGGATACTTCATAAGAATGGGAATGGGTGATTACAATTGATTAATTCATTTACAAGTTATTTGAATTAGATCTCCTACCAATAGTCAATTTTCTGCCCAATGGAATAGGCACTGGTCACAGAAGTCAGAAGTGAACAAGGATGAATTTTGCTGCTACATATCAAACCAATTATAAAATCAAAACCATCTTTCATTCCATTTTGTTCAAAGTTATAAATGCTAGTCACTACTCATTTATATCTATTCTTTGAGTCTTAGGTAGCTGCTATTTCCAGGATTATTTGTAAATCCTAGGAGAATTATGACCATATCTGCTAATAAGGGATGCATACAAGTTTGAGAACATTAAAAGAAGTGAAGTAAACTACTCATGTGTTAGTGGGTAATAGATGAAAATCATAATGAAACTAAAAGAATTTCTACACAACAGTTTGCATTATAATCATCCCTAGGTATACCTACCTTGGTTTAGCAGAGCCTAAAGAGTAGAAAACCATTTTTGGTTTTGTTGAAGTTGGGTCAAAGTGGTTTATTCATGTAATTGCTACTAAGAATTGGCTAATCCTTAGATTGTGTGAGTAATTTCACCGTGATATTGAGCATTTTGTTGCTTAGTAGTTTCAAACACCAATAGACAGGATAGAGGAAAGGAATTAAAGTACAATACAGATAGTTATTTTGCAAGGAATAGTTAAAAGATTAGTTGGATAGTTACTCCTAACAAGGTTGGAATCTCCTAATATGGATTCAAAGTCTCCTAATAGGGACTTATATGTACTAAATGTTCTAATAGACTCCTAACATGGTCCATCCTCTAACAAGGAATATTTATATTAGTGCACCATCTTGTGGGCATCATTCCCACTAGGGTTTCCCCTCTGATCAAGGGTTTCCCTAGTTAACATATCTGGTGTAATTGTGTATGTGAATTTTAGCATGGTTGTTTACTTTGATTGAATGGTTAAGATTATTTAAGGTTGATAATTATTAGATAACTGATTCACCCCCCTCCCCCAGTTATCTTGGTGGACTATTGTTTCTAACAATTTCACCATGGAAATTTAATGGCCTCTTGTGAAATCCTAGTATTGGATATGTACTTTAAGATGAAAGTGGTTTTAAGTTTGTACTTGCAGGGACCCTTGAGAAATTTGATGCCCTAGGTATGCATTTCCCATTTGCATGCTAGGAAAAGCATGCAACATCTTCCACAACTCCAACCAGACTCAACATTAAGGCTTGAAATCAATTTTGTAACTTGTCTATGTTTTCTCTTACATGTTACCATCATTATTTTGTAGGATGGAGTCCTAGAACATGTACTTCCTTTGTAAATGGAGGCCTAATTGCCCTAGTTGCCTAAGAGAGAGTGAACAAAAGCCCATTTGTTTGTTTCATCAAGCCTTGGTGCCTTAGTATGTTTTCCAAGTCCCAAAAAGGGTGTCCAAAACCAAAATTTTTTACTTGGGTTGGGTGGAGATATTTCCTTTAGAATATGGTTTTCATCAAAAAGGGCTACTAGACTTTTTGGATGGCTTAACAAAACAACTATGTGGAAAAACTTACATAGTTTTGTTTTAACCATTGTTTCATGTCATTAATGACCTAAATAGACTATTCCCATGTTTTGGTGTCTTCCTTGGTAATTTGAAGAAGTTTAAGGTTATTTTCACAAAATTTGTCAATTTGTGCATTGTGAGCAACTTGTGATAAGTTGTCTTGTTCATAGGGTCCCATAGTGATTAGGGTTTTCCTTGTTTGGGTGTAGGGTTGTGATAACTTGGTATTATCCTTGAAGCACTTGTGATTGGTGCTTGCACATTTGATCATCTTTACCAAGAGCTTTGGTTGAAAGACTTCAGTGATGAGGGTTTTTGGACTAATTGATCACCTTGTGATCAATCCCACTAGGCTCCATTGCATCACATATCCCTATGTACAATAAGGATAAGGGTGATATTATAAATAAGGTAGGGGATTTAATTCCCCCTTGAATACTTTAGAAGATATATCCAATACACTATCTTTAGTCTAAACAAAGTAGTTATATAGGACATGACTATGAATCCTCCTAGTTCTCTATATATAATGGCATTCGATATACAGGACCAACATTAAAATTTTGGATATGATTTCATCACCCATATAATTAATGTCATTTATAATAAGATTTTTTCTGCACTATAGGGAGACTTAAAGAATTTTAAGTTTCACCAATATTTGTTGTTGATGCATGTGATCCTATACAAGACTATGGGGTATATAAACCCAAGCTTCATTGAAGAAACAAAGGAGATGGGAGAAAATCTACCTGTGCAACATTGGAAAAGGTTATGCAAAAAAAATTTCCCTAATGCAAATCCTCTTTCTTTTTACAATGATTTTGTATATCCTATTTCAAATATGTTAAGTGATGTGACTGAGAGGGTCCCAAGGGTTTCAATGAAATTGCTTAAACCATCTAGGTGCTTTGACGAGGATAGGAAATTGGGAAATGATTGGGAAACATATTTTTATTTGAAAATTGTTCTATAATAAGGGTTTATGGATGCCCAAAACCACCTCATCTTCTGCCCAAATGTCCTTGAAAGATTAAGAATTATTGAGTTTTTCTAGCAACTAATTTTGATGAATAGGGAATACTTAGGGCCCATTATTTGAAAGGGGAATTTTGTATATAGAAATTTAAAAGTGGGTGACTTAAACATAGGCAAATATGCAATTGAGGAACTTGATTCATTCTTTATACAGTTTAAGTTTCCAACTACACCTACAAGGACATATGATCCCAATAATGTTGCTAGGGAAGCTTTGAGACAAATGAGGGGATTCAATTTTCCCCTAATAAAACAAATATGGGAAGAGGATGTAATCATTAATTATTTTGGAATACAAGTATACAAAAATAGACCATTAAAATGGAGAGAAATAATGGCCAATGAAGAAGAAATGAAGAGGATTGGCCCTTCATTCAAGGGTTTTTATCATGAAGAAAGAAATTTGGATAGATATAATAAATGTATTCAGAATTTTCAAGAAATAATAGCCCAAGTTCCTTTGGAGGTGAGAGATAGATTGGAGCTTGAGTCTCCTAAGAAAGATATTATGCATGATGTTGATCAAGAAGAGGAGAAACCAAAAAGCTCCGCATGGGCCCAAGGAGGAAAGAAGAAGAAAAAATTGATTGAGATACAAAATAAGGTTAGGGAAAATGCTATGAAAATCAGGCCAAGAAGGAACCAATACTTTGATGATCTAAGGAATAGATTTTTTATGAGGCAAGCCACTAAAAATGAGAAAATCCATAACAAGATTGAGCTTGGGGATAGGA
Organism: Cupressus sempervirens; assembly: GCA_028749045.1. Lineage (NCBI taxonomy): Eukaryota > Viridiplantae > Streptophyta > Pinopsida > Cupressales > Cupressaceae > Cupressus > Cupressus sempervirens. Next base: position 178,537,892 of record CM053785.1, on the reverse strand, counting down.
TGGTTGGTGATAGAATCATACAAGCTCAGGAATTTATGTGTGATGGTGATTTTATCACAACTAAAGAATTCAAAAGCTTTCAATTTAAATAAAAGAAAAATAAACTTTAAATAAAAGAAAAATAAACTAACTTTAAAATTATATCCAAGAGGTTAAGATGAAAAGGTGGTTGAACTGGTGGGAAAGCTACAAGAATATGATCCTAACAGTGAAACTATCATTGTAGAAGAAGCCAGAGAGCTAGTGAGAAGAAGTGGAATGATATTGTTCCCTAGCTGGGAAATGAGTTCATCTTTTATGCTTGACCAAATAAGGAGACAAGAAAGATCTATATATTTTGAAAATGTAAGTATAAATAGAGAGTTAAAGGGATATGGTTTTAACATCAATGCCCAAACAATGGCAATATGGAGTATTGCTCCAGAATCAGATAAACCAACATTGATAGAGGTCAAAGATTCACCACAAGGAAATCTGATTTTTTTGAATGTTACTTCCACTTTTGGAGATCAAATTTTAAACATGATGAATATAGTGTCTCTCATGGGAAAGATTAAAATGGATTTACTAGAAGACAAGCCACATTAGGCCTATGGAAAATATATAAAAACTAGAAAAAAAATGAGGAGGAAATGAAGAAGACCTATATATTGGAACAAAGGAATGCTAATATGGAAAATGAGGAAAAAAAATTGAAGGTATTTACTTGACCCATCATAGAGGTAAATGATAAAGATACACAAATAGAAGGAGATGTATCAAACATGGGTGTAATGGAAAATCAACCAATGGATGTGGATGTGGATGTGGATGAAGAAGAAACATTTAAGAAAATGGAGATAAGGACAATGGAAAATATGCTTGCCTATGAGATAGGTATTCTATATAAAATCTCATAGAACATCCATATCAGTTACATCTCACTGCAAGGTGTTGAATACCAATGTTTAGAAGCCCTATGTTTGCTTTCCCCTCTTTTTATTAATTGAGGTCCCTGCATACAATTCTATGATAAACTTGTTCCAATATTAACATATAGAAAGGAATTACTGAAAGAAGTTATTATTCCAAATATGATATTAATAAATAAGGTTAAGGAGTTGGGCGGTTTCTTCTTGGGAAAGATGTAGATAATTGAAAATAAGATGAAGACCATTGCTAAAGGCACACCTAGCTTTGTACCAAAAATTGTTGATAATGAGGGCAACCTGAAAGACTGGTAAGAGTGGTCCATTTATTTTGAGGATATTTTGAAGCACCATAGGTTTTTTTCTTATTCTAATAATGAAACTAATGTGGAAATAGTATATGATATGATTGATATCCTATAAAAAATTGAAGTGGATATGAATAAACTAGTTGTAGATTTTAACACTATAACATATTCAAAATGGAATAAATGTCTAAATGATTTGGAAACTCTTAGAGGAGCCACTTGACTAGACATAAAAACTAAATTATCATATGGGAGGTTATAGTTGGTATCAAGGTGTTACCATTTGGAGATAGTGATTGAATAAGATGAAAGAAGTTGCACTAGAAACTAGAGGAAGGACAACTACTTCAATGAGATACCTTATCTTTGTGGTTCACCTACTATGGGTATTCTCATGTTGCAAACAAAGAAGTTGATCCTGAACACCTACAATGACAACTATCCAAGTGTTGGCTATCTCTAGATTTTTCTATTGCTACTATTATGTCTATTATGAACGAACATTGCCACAAGTTGTAATTTGACATGTGTCAACCCTTTCCATCCTAAAGCTTGTCGTAATCCTTCTACTATAAATGGATTCCCAAGGCTTGGAAAAAGGGTCTAAATTATTATTTTGTGATGCATATGATTTTGAGTTGGTTCTAGGTTTGGTGCTAAGTGTTGATGTATTCAACTTGTTTTCTGTAAAAGTTTGAAATTAATGAAAGTCTAGTTTTAGTCATATATCTCTGTCATCAAATATCATATCAAAATTATGTTTTTTTTTTCAACAAATTTAATACAAGAAAGAATTTTAGGATATTTGTCTCATAATTTTGTCTCCATTTTCATGCTTTTATGATTTTGAGAATGAATGAACAAGTTTCATTTTATTCAAATGTGATTTAATGAGTAGTATATTATTTTAGAGTTTCTTTTACTTCAAATAATTAAGTAAATTCTTCCATGGAATGATAGGATCATTTAGGGAATGAAAGGGTTATGATAAGTATAGGATTTGAAGATTAACAGTTGATACATTTAATTGCAAGCCAATTAAATGGATCTAAACAATAACTAATATGACTCTGTTTTGATAATGGATTAAGGAACTGGTCTTTACGTTGTAGAAATCAAGAAACATCAATCTTGTCTTTGCATGAACACATTCTTATAAATCAAAATAATTAAATAGTTTATGTCATAAAGGAGTGTAAAGTTGGTCATTACTTGTTGCATAAATCTATCAAGTTCATTGTTAGCTTTTTTTAACTTGTCATTTATTTTTCAATTTAAAGAAGTTTTAAGGCCAAAATCTGCTATGAAGGGTTTTTATTACAAAGCATTATTCATAGAAATTTATCAAATCCTTAGGTTAACTTGTTAGAAACAATAGTCCACCAAGATAACTGGGGGGGGCTGGGGGTGAATCAGTTATTGAATCAGTTATCCAATAATTAAAACATATATCTTTATTAACTAAACTTAACCATTCAACCATGATAAACAACAACCATAATAAAATGCACATAGAAAATCACATTAGGTATGTTGAATAGGGAAACCCTTGATCAAATGGAAAACCTTGGTGGGAATGATACCCACAAGATGATGTACTAATATAAATATTCCTTGTTAGAGGATGGACCCTATTAAGAGTCTATTACAACATTTTGGACACAGAGTCCCTATTAAGAGACTTTGAATCCCTATTAGGAGATTCCAACCCTGTTAGGAGTTATGCCAACCCTATTAGGAGTTTTAGTACAATATATGCAAGGTGAGCCCACCGCCCAAACATGTAATTTCAACTACAAGAAGAGCTCACTACTCAAACAATTAATTTACTGTTATGTTCCTCTTTCCTCTATATTTTCAACAAGACCAATCATTGTTATAACTTGTAGACTAGGTCATGAACTTAGATCCAAATACCAAACCTTGGATCACTTAGCAAAACATCAGCAATGAAGTTTCCTTCACTTTTGCACTGCTCTACTCAACTTTGCATTCTACACTCTCTGCTGCTTATCAAACATTCAAAATCCACACTCATGATAAAATAAAATGTCCTTCCTTTATATCAAGTCTATTAAAAAATTCTTTGAGTTAGCTATTAGACCTTCTCAATTAATTATTGTAAGACGTCATTAAGAAAACATTACACTTAGTGATGACATAAATCTTTCACCTTCAACTTGAATAACTTTCTATGCATGCCATATTATGATGAGTGAGCTTAGCCACATCATCACCAACATGTCTTCCCCATGTCCTCAACCTTAGTTCTCAAAATATCAACTCTACTAAGAGATATAACAAGTTTACTAGAACATGCCTTTGTAAACTCTATCTCAGAACAAACATCACCAAAGCTTACATAACTTCTTCCAGACTTATCCTTTCTTCTTTCAATGTTAACTGCATGTACTAGATACTCAGAAGTATCTCCCATAACCTTAGATAGTTAGAATACTCAACTAGCCATCTGTACCAACTTGATCTTTCCGTTATTCTTTTGTTAGATACCACACAAAATTGTTATGTTGACATCAATGACAAACTCAATCATGAATGTAACATATCATCATAGTAACATATCTACAATACTCCCCCATAGGAATATCATCAATATTCATGCTTCCAACCAATCTTCTAACATAACCCACCTTTTTTTAGCAAAACCTAAAGTGTAGAAGGCATTGATGCTTTTTTAAGTTGGTACAAGACTAAATGGGGTATAAAAAATGGCAACTCTACTAAGGAGTACTGCAGAGGCATATTAAAAATATTATAGTACACATCAAGTCCTTTTCCTATTGGGGTAGATCAGGATTATTTTTAGTTAGAATTCATTCCATATGTTGGAAATGAAAAGGAGTAACTAAGAGGGGAGGGATAAATCAGTTACCACAAAAACAAATCCAAAAGTCCCTTTAAGATGTCAACACAATATAAACCAAAAACTTGTTGTAACTCAACTAACAATATATATTCTATAGCAGCTTACTTAACACTGAATATATTACTGTTACTCGGTTAGCACTAGACATGTAGATCTTAAGAAATTAAATGTGATTAACCTTACTTAAATTAGTTGCAGAAACATAAAGAAAATAAAATGAACACATGAGACACCAAGATTTAATGTGGAAACCCAATTTGGGAAAACCACCAATTGCAAAACGTTACTATTTTTCACTCTTCTGAAGTGAGCCTTATTAGGAGCCAACCTAGTTAAAGGTTACAAACACACTATTAGGTTTTACCCTATTAAAGGATTTAATTCACCCTATTAGGAGTGGCCTTGTTAGAGGTCTTTAGACACTTCAATCTAGAAATGCCACCTTTTTAGAGGATTTGGCAAATAGTAGTTAGGCTAACTCTATTATGAGATTTGATTCACTACTACAATTATTAGAAGGTAACAATGACTTGATCTAATTGTTGAGGAAACTTTCTTTGCTGATTTTATATCTCTATTCTACCTTGAATAATTGATCTTCTTTGATCATAATTTTCTTTGCATCTTAGTCAACTTGGATACTTTGATATCCTTCCAATTTTCTTCCTTAATTTATCTTCTTCAATCCCATGCTTCTTAGAATTCAATCCTTAACTTGACCTTATACTTATATGAATAGACTTGTCAAGTTGGCTTGAATATACTTTTAAACAAACAATTTTCGTCCCTTAAGTCAACTAGCATTAATCAATAAATCAATCAAACTTAATATGCTATTAGCTGGCTAACATAGAATTGAGTACTTAGTCAACTCAAAAAAAATCTTTGTTAACCAACCTAACTTGGTCAATATTGATTCTAAACTAACTTTATGAGTGAACTAGGTCAACTTAGGATCCATGCCAACTTTCCTTTGTTAACCGAGTGAACTCGGTTAATGCAAGATCTTCCTTCGATGCCTGAATGATCTTGGTAAGAACTAACTCAAAATTGAAATTATCGACATACACATGAAATTGTCTTCAATGCCTAAGTGAGCTCAACAATCATTGATTTTCTTAGTAAGGATTGACATTTTTTGTAACATTAAACACAATATACAATTGCATAATTGTTTCCAACAAACTCTCTCTCTTTGGAATTGATACACAACATGTCATAGTACAATGAAATTTTAGATAAAAATAGAAGTAAGGATAATATCCTTAGTGTTATTTTGATTCACATCCATGATAGATCCCTCTATTAGTAAGAACTCCCTCTTACATCAATCTCTTACTTAGACTATAGTTTCTCCCTCTAACAACAAACTTTTCTTCTTTATTGATAAATAAAATTTCTTTGATATGACAACAAACTCTCCCTCTTTGACATATCATGCTAAAGACAATAATCAATGTATTTTTCATGTACCTTATGTACTAATTTGTATGCAATTTTTTCTAACTATGTTGCATCAACTTGTTTGATCTTCAAAGTGCTCGATTGATGTATCACTAAAATCTAATTAGTGAGCTTTAGATAGGGGAATGAATCCTAGCCTACCTCTTAGATACAAAAATGCATCTGTAGGTAATGACTTGGTGAATATGTCTACAATTTTTTCCTTTGTATTCACATATTACAATCTCACCTCCTTTTCTTGCATTGATTCTCTTAGAAAATGATACTTTATTGCAATGTGCTTTGTCTTGGTATGCATCATAGGATTCTTGGAAATGTTAATTGCACTGGTGTTATCACCAAAGATAACTATTTGATGCAGGAGCATCCAGAGGTATAAGGGCAATCTTGTCTCACCCAAAAAAAAATATACTTAGACTTAGTTTTTGTTTCATGTGTTTTCATTTTTGGATACCCATTTGGGTCAATTAAAGGTTCCAACTCTCACAGTTCCACTATCAGTGTGCTAGAAAATCCTAAAAAACTAGGAGCATGTAATTGGGCCATCATTTTGGTAAACTAGAAGGTGTGAATTGGCCAGATGAATGTAATTGTAATTTAGAGCATTCCAAAAAAAGAATCAGGTCAAAAGGCCCCACGGTTTGAAAGTTATTGTAGTTTTTAGGTTTTGGAGACCTCCTAAGAATGCTTCAAATTCAAGTTAGGGGCATTAAATGACCTCAAAAAGGGCCAAAAAATGGGGGACGAGAAAAGCTAGTCCATAGGGCTATAGAGAGCTTCGAGAGCTTTTCGAAAAATGTAAACGGTTCGTCAATCGAAGCTACGGTTCAAAAGTTATGCCTCTCGAAAGTTCGGTTACCGTTTCTGGATTCTTCTAGATTTGCGTCGACTTCTAATGCAGCTTCTGGAACCTTCTCAGTGGATGCCTACTAGCACTTTCTAGAATGTACTCCTAGTCCTTAACCCTCTAGGGTCTATTTAAGGAGATTTCTGGCATTGTAAAAGGGAGTTCGGAGTGGAGTTTGAGAGGAGGTACTGAAAGAAGAAATTATCTCTAGATTTATGCTATTGTAAGCCCTTAGGGAATGTTTTGAAGTTTATTTTCCTATACTATTTGTACTAGCTTATTTTCTCAGTTAATATAATTTCTCCTTTTCTGTTGTGTCCATTCTATTCTTGGGTTGTGTCTCCATCACTATTGGATCCTTGATTTCTTCCTTCATATCTACTATTAGTTGCTTAAACCAAATTATGTTGGAACAATTAACTACTACAACAACATATTCTACTTTTGTTGTCAAATAAGAGATGTAATTCTTCCTCTTGGTTGTCCAAGACACTAGCCTCTTTCCAAGAAAGAATGCTCCACCACTAGTGGTTTTCCTATCATTGATACTTCCTACCCAATCAACATCAGTGAAGGCTTTCAATTCAAAGTTTTCTACTTTATTATAACACAAATCATAATCTTTAGTACCTTTTAGATACCTCATAATTATTTTTATTGCCATCATATGGTGTTCCTTTGGATTATTAGAGAATCTTGTCATCATACCAACTACTAATGCAATATTAGGTATTGTGTGTATCACATATTGAAGTTTTCCAATAATTGATCTATATGTAGTCTGATCTACCTCTTTGGAATCATCATTTTTGGAAATATTATGTCCAATAGAAATAGGTGTTCCAATTGTTTTGGAATCTTCCATTCCAAATTTCTTCATTATCTCCTTGTTGTACTTTGATTGAGTAATGTAGATACCATCTTTCTTCTATTGAATTTTCAAGACAACAAATAATTTAATCTCTCCAAACATTGACATTTCAAATTCTTTACTCATCTCCTTAGAAAGTGATTTTCATAAATCATCATGTCTAGTGAATAATGTATCATCCAAAAGGATCTCTCCTAGCACCATCTTCTTAATTGGTCCTTCCTTGATGTATAGGTTTTTTTTGTCATTTGTCCTTTGAAAACCAATCTTTACTAGATGACTTTGCAATCTTTCATACCAAGCTCTAAGGGCTTTTTTGGCACTATATAAAGCTTTGTGTAGTCTAAAAACCATATCCCTTTTTCTAAGATCTATGAAACCTTTAGGTTGCTCAATGTAGACTTCTTCTTCTAGGATTTCATTCAATTATGTTGAGTTCACATCCATCTGGTACACTTTGAATACTTTATGAGCATCATAAGAAAGTAGTGTTATAACACTTCTAGTCTTACAACAGGAGAAAAATTCTCTCCATAATCAATACCTTCTTCTTGAGCATAACCTTTGCAAACTCACATTTCCTTCTTTCTTGAAGCTTCTCCATTCTTGTTCAACTTATTTATGAATACCCATTTTGTACCAATTATATTTTTGTCCTTGGATCTAGGAATAAGAGTCCAAGTTTTATTCCTTTCAATCTGATCAATCTCTTCATTCATTGCCTCAATCTAGCTTTCATTTTCTAATGCATCTCTAATAGTTCTACTTTCAAAATTAGTAAGCAAAAATGTACCTTTTAATTTATTCATTGTCATTGTAACTTTGGATTGATCTCTAATAATTTTCTTGGGTGCATGATGTTGGAAATATGGTTAGATATATATCTTAATGGTTGTCATTAATGACAACATATTTTCAAGATTTCATTTATGCATTTAGAGTTAGAAAATTTTCGAAATGTTAGATAGTTTATAGTAGCACATAGAACAAATGTTAATTGTATGGATGACTCGTTGAGACTTAGCCCATGCACACTTGAGGAAAGCTTCATGACAATATCATGATGATGTGTACTAGTACATAGATGTGTATGAATAGTATGACATGAGTTATGATTAAAATACAAATACAGGTATTTAACAACCAGAACAGAGCATAGCAAAGAATTGGATTGTACGATCTTAGAAATTATTTTGGTTACAAAATAATTACTAAGTTATGATGAGCCAACTATGTGGATATTATTCCATAAGTTATTTTGTATTATGTCAAGTGTGTGAACACATGAAGGCCGACTCAACAAATTTTTATAACTATGTAAGGTATAAGTAGAGATCTTATCTTGTGAAGTTAAGTGTGCTATCTATGATAGACAAACAAGAGCTATGTGATGTGAACTATTGTATAGAAAGATTGAAAGATTTGTGAGTCTTATGTGATGTAAATTATGTTGTATGATTAGAACAAGTGTGAAGTATAGTGGATAATAAGTATTGTATGTATATCTATTCTTGTGAAGAACTTAATTGTATAATTGGATGGTATGGCAGTGGGCTCTTCTTGCATACATTATATTTGTTCTACAAACTCCTAATAAGGTTCAAGAAACTCCTATCAGAGTTGAGGATTCTAACAAGGCCTAGTCTCCTAATATGGACTTGAGACACTTAATGTACTTCATAGACTCCTAGTATTGTCAATATCCTTAACATGATCATATTGTTTAGTGAATCATCTAGTGGATATCATCCCCATTGAGGTTATCCTTTGGCTAGGGTTTCCCTAGTTAAAACATAATGGTGTTATGAGTTATCTATGTGAATGGTTATATTTAATATTCAACATTGTTAGTTTAATTTTATATGCAAATTATAAAGTAATTAACAATATTTAGTTGTGGGAGAAAGTTGGTAGAATATGAATTCACCCCCCCTCTCACTATTATCTATTTCTAATAATTAGTATCTGAGCCTAGTTAATTTGAAGAAGTTTAACAACTTGAGCAAGATCCCTAAAGGTATGGAACAATTGAAGAAAAACCTAGAAGAATCTCTTAAGCAGATTGACCTTCTTATTGAAGAAAGAGATAACCTAAAAGATAGGTATGAAGATGCGAAAGTTTTCATTGGAAAATTGAAAGACAAGATTAATGATTTGGAATTTGGCAAGGAATCAATTATGTAGGCTAGTGATAATGATGAAGTAGGAGATCTTTAGAAGGAAAATAAGATATTGAAACATGAACTAAAAATAAAGAATGCAAATCTTAGATCCCAGTTAAATCAAGTTACATTTGAACTAGATACTATCAAGATTGAATTTGTTAAGTTAGAAAAGTACAACATTATTGTGAAAGAAGAATTGACACAAGCTAAGAAATAGTTAGAGAAACTTTATTCTAGTAGTGAAATGATATATCAACATATATTTCATTAGAGACCATCTTATGACAAGAGGAGACTTGGATATTTGATTGGAGAGAAATCAACTAAGAAAGTTGAAATCAAAAGAGAACCAAATCCAATTATTGAATCCCCTAAGGAATTTGATCTAAGTAAAGTAGAATCAAGAACATCTACTAAAGTATCAAAGGAAGTTGAGTTAATTTATTTCTTAGCTAAATCTGATGAACTTAAGAAAATAGAGCAAGTTGATAAACCTAAGCAAGATGAACCACCCAAGGAAGTAAGACATGAGTTTAGAAGTAGATGCTTCATATGTAATGAGGTTGGACACATGAAAATAGATTGTGTGGGTAGGTCTTTTAAACCCATTACTAATTTCTATTGTTATAATTGTCATGGTTATGGACATAAGGTAGTAGAATGTAAGAAACCTAATTTTGATGGTAATAATGTGAATAGTAGATTGTCTAAGAATACTAAGCCCATAGGTAATGAAAGAGGAAGATCACAAAACATATCCAATGTTGGAGAGAAATCTAATAGAAAGAAGAACCAATTAATGGGTTACAAGTGTAACAATCCTAGACACATTGCAAGGAATTCTAGAGCACTTGAGAATCAAAATGGAACCAATTAGGGAAGACATGCACCTATATGTTAGTTATGTAATAACTTTAGACACACAACATGATATTGTAGAATGGACAAAAGGGACATTAACATGAATTTGAATAACTGAAGGAACAACGATAGAAATGACAAAAGGAATGTTAACGATAGTAACAATAGTAAGAAGAAAGTAATTAAGGAATACGTTGATGAATTCAAAGAAGTAGTTATGATAGGTAAAGATCCAAATAGCTCTTATACAATTTTGAAGGAATAATTTTTTGATGCACCTGATAAGACATTGGAGTCACAAATTGTTTATGACTCATCCCACCTAAATTAAGTAGTTTTAGTTGTGGCAGTGCATCAATTGGCTAAAAATGATGTTAGAGAGAGAGAGTTGGAAGTTGTGTAGTTAACAAGAGGTTAAGGACATAGAGAGAAGGCTAGGGTCAAGTGTGCAAGTCTTGATATGATTGAAGTGAGTAGGTATTGAGAAATCAAGCTTACTGGTAAACAAAGACAATATTTCAATCTATGGTAGATATGTATTTAATGCACAATGTGATTTGAAATAATTTTAGGATCATAAGAAAGATTATATGTACCATTTGTTCATGTGAAGTGTCTTGAGAAAATTGAAGAGAAATTTGACAACGAATCAAAGTGAGAAGTGAAGATTGTAAAGTGGAAAGTTGCAAAAGCCCTAAATTGCATTTTTAATTTATTTTACAAAGTTTGAATCCATAATTTTAGTACTTTCAGTCACAATTTAAATGGGTAGTCAGAATGTATATGATGTGAGTGATAAACCATAATATGAGTTTAAGAAACATCTATTTATTTTGTTATTGGATGATCCATTTGGTACATTTTTGCAAGTTTTAAAAAATGTGTTACATGTTGAGGTTATAAGAAGCTATATTCACGATAAAATTGAGAGTATAGGTGATGAAAAAATTCATCGAGACCTAGGAATCATGTGCAACAATGAATTATCCTTAAAGTCTAAGTATGTGCACCTAGAATATTTGAATTTGGTAAGTTATATGTTTTATATGGAGTTTGACAATCATGATTGGACCCAAATAATTTTGAGTAGGGTACACGATGATATGTTATGGCTAGGTGATATGTAGATTGTTATTGATAATGACCTAATTCACAAGGTCATAGGATTGAGTAATGAAGGATGAAATTGAGTTAAGAGAAGAATGTTAGGAAGATGGTTGAGATGAACCTGAACACAAGGTTTGATAGAAGGAACATGAAGGTTGAATCCATTCAAGGAAAAGGAATAAAATTACTAAGCAAGATATTAGGGTACAAGTTAAATCATGGATCAAGGATTAACTTAGTACCGGATAGATTTTTGCATGCAACTTATGTAATGGCTATGCAAGGAAGAAAAGTTAATTTTGCAAGATTATGATATTACAATTGTTGGACAATATTACAAAGACTAAGAAAACTAAGAACACAATTTTTAGATTTGAGTTTCTATTGACTCATATATTCTTCTATGATGACATTGATAGGATGATGAATAGCTTTTAGACTGAGATGAAATAGAGGTATAAGACACCTCCCTCAATGGTCGAGAAGTACAAAGAAGAATTATGTTTCATGGTGAAAATAGATAACACCTACATGGAAGTAGTGATACCAAGAGTCAAATTTATAGAGCCTATGGGATATGAGATGAGTGTTGAGCTCATAGAAGGGTACACACATATTATAATCTAGTCAAAAAAGGAAACAAAATGCCCTAGATGGGGTACTTTTGAAGAAAATATGATAATAGTTCATTTAGAATTGTACAATAAGGAAAGAAATAAAAAGGTTGAGAAAGAAATAGATTCCATTCTTAAGGAATTTGGCATGAATAGGAAAGAGTTTGATGAGATTAAAGGCATTGTGCTAGAGATGAAAGCCAATGGATGGACTGAAGTGTTGGCAATAACTCCCATTATTGTTGCGAGACCTTTAGAAGGTGTGAAAATAGAAAAAACTTGTACACAAGCCCCTATTATGCCTTATACAATAGTTGCAAAAGTGCAACTAGTCAAAACAAGGGATGAACAACCTAGGAGGTAGATAGAGGTGAAAGAAATTGTTGCGCAGATAAAGTATGAGAGATCAGTAAGGGTAAAGATGGAATCTACACCATTAACTAAGAAAAGGGTCAAGCACACCACTTGTCAACTAGGAAAAAGGAGAAATACAATTCAAGTAAGTAGTTTAGAGAGTTTTGAGGATGAAGTTGAAGATAAACTTGTTGAACAAGATGTGTAGGAAGCTAGAATGATAGCTAGAAAATGAGCTTGGAACCCAAGGTAGAGAATCTGAACATACAAATAATTAATGATGATAACTTTGTATAGTCAAATAAGTATTATAGTATGTATAGAAATATGGATAGAAGAAAGTTAGAGAATGCTATCATAAGGAATATGATTATGAGGAACAAGAAGTTTGAAAACATATAGAATAAGATACCTGAAGACCTATACAATATGTTAATTAATAGGAAGAAGAGAGTGTTAAAAGAGGATCTAAGTATGAGGATCACATTAATAAATAAACTATGTAATGTTGACTCCAAGGAAGACTCAAATATAATTTTGAAGGGTATTGAGCCCTTATTGAGGAACAAAAGAAGAGAAATTCTTTTGATGGGAGGCAATTATGAGGATGTAAGGAAAGAAATTGAGGAGATAGTTGAAAAGTATATGACTACAATGCCTAAGGTGAGTGTGTAGTCAAAGCATGACAACCTAGTATATGTGCAAGTACATATACCTTCTAGGGAAGAGGAAGAAGTAAAGAAGACACAAGAGGAACCCTCACCACCTCACATTGTTATGGGTACTGAATTCATGCAAGTGAATAGTATGCACATAATTATGGATATAAAGGAGAATCCTTTTGCAGCTTTTGGCCAATCCATTGTTGGCAATAGTACTACATATACTAGCTCTAATGATGATAAGGAAGAAAAGAAGAAAGGAGAAGAAGAGAAGAAAAGAAAAGTAGAAGAGAAAAAGAAAAAGGGAGAAGAAGAAAGGAGAAAAAGAGAAGAGGAAGAATAGAAAAAGAGAGAAGATGAAAAGAAGAATAAAGAAGAAGAAAATGGAAGAAAAGAAGTTGAAGATAAGAAGAAGGTTGAGGAAGAGAAGATGAACACAAAACTAATATCAGTTCCACTCTTTCTTGCAACAACTCGAATAACAACAGAAGTAGCATCAACAGTGGTAGCATTACCATCTAATGATGATGATGATAAGAAGGGTCTAATGAGTACCTTAAGAAATCTATTCAAGAAGAAAAAATATTTGAAGTTGATGCAGGAGCATCCTAGGTGTAAGAGCAATCTTGCATCACCCAAAAATATTTTCTTTTTAGTCTTTTCTATTTTAATAAGGACTAGTAGATAGGGTGGTTACTACTTATGGGAACTTTCTATTTTTAGTAAGTTTATCATACGAGCTTAGAATGTTCTCATTTTCTACATGAAGGTTCATTTTAGAGTTATAGGATTACCATAAAAATCTCATTTCTTCATCTTAATTATTAGAGAATTTATTATGAATTTTTGGTGGAAATATTTACAGAAAAATCTTTAGGCTCACAGTTGGAGGCCTTAGATTACCAATACGAGGTTTGAAAACTCGATAGAAAGGCACTTGCATGGTTTTGAGCCTGTAGATTAAGAGCTAACATTTTCAAAAAGTGGTTATAATAGCCAATCAGATTATCAGTTTGTGAGTTATGACCTTTCAAAGTTGGGCTACCCAAAATATCTAAAATAATTGTCAAATATGTATTTGGCCAACTCTATATGTATTGTTAGGGTCTGTTAGCCCTAGATATTAAGTTTTAATGTCGCAAACCTTCCCAGGCGGCATAAAATTTCCTATTTAAGAAATGCTCAAACATTGTCTAGGATAGCTCTAGGTAGTAGTTTGTAGCTTAGTCTTGTAGATTATTGTAATGAAGGTGCCCATTTGGGTCAGCATATTGTAATTAAGAATTCTATAATTCCTCATTTTCTACGATTATAAGAAGCCCATATTTTGTTCTTGCATTTGCTATTGTTTCTTTGTTTTTGTTATGTGTTTATGGTATTAAGGGGAGCACCCTTCATCAAGTGGTATCAAAGCTAGAGTTCTTGAGTGTGTGAACACATCATTGATTATGGGGTAGTTTGCACCAGGACCATGGTTTGGGCTGAGTGTGTAGACATATCACCAATTGTGAGGCTATTTGTAATAGGGTTTTAGTGGAAGGTAAAAAATGCCTCCATAAAGAGAGTGTGGTAGAAGAGATATAGGTGTTACACTTGAGGGTTTCCTAGCCCTCCAACAACAAACACAAGCATTAGAAGAACAAGTGCATAGAGGAATAAATCTTCCCATAAGAGATGAAAGCGAGGATGAGGATGAAGTAGAAGAAAATGTCAAAACAGAGGCAGTTCAAAACCCAGAGGAAGGGAGGCTTTTAAGGGCCATTTCCAAGATTGGAAAAAGACCTAAGTTTGAGGTTCCCAAATTTTTGAAAAATCTTAACCTAGAGGAATTGATCGATTGGATCAATGAATTGAAGGAGTACTTTGAGTATGAAGATATTGAGGATCTTGATAAAGTCAAATATGTGAAGGAAAAAATGAAGGGACATGTGAAGATCTGGTGGTAGGAGGTTTAGTTGGAGAAAAATAGAAAGGAAAAGGATAAAATCACCAGATGGGAATGAATGGTAGGTAAATCAAAGGGAAAATTCATTCCCATGGATTATGAGCTTGATCTACTAAAGAAAATGCAAGGGTTGAAGCAAGTGGGAAAATCTGTTCAAGAGTATATTGAAGAGTTCTAGCAAGTTCTCATTAGAACTATCCATGCAAAAGTTGATAAGGAGAAAGTGGGTCATTATCTTTATGGGTTAAGGCCAAGTATTCAGGATAAGATGAGTTTGGTTTGAATGAATAGTATTGAGGAGGCATACCAATTTTCCCTAAAATTTGAGGAGAAACTAAGTAATAAGTTTGAAAACAAGAATATTAGAAGAGGTCGTAGTGGAAGATCTAGTAGATGATCTTATGGAGGCCATAATGATGATCAAAATAATAAGGATCAAGCTAGAAGTAGTAGTCAGAACCATAGGGGAAATAATTACAATCATTTCCATGATTAGAACAATAGAGATTAGAGAGAAAGATGTAGAGAACAAGGATCTAGACAAGGAGGCTTCCATGGAAAATATTTTCACTATGGAGAAGAAGGGCATAGAGCATTTGAATGTTCCCAGCACCAAGGAAGGATAGATAAAAGAATAGAAGGCTAGGCTAGAGTTACACATGTTGATGAAGATGTCGGATCCTCACACTATGAAGATATTGAAAGAGGAGAAGTCCTAGTTAATAGAAGAGTCTTGCTGAGTGGTGAGAATGAACATAATCAAAGAAGGAGTTTGTTTCACACAAGGTGTAGATGTGAAGATAAGTGTTGTGATGTGATCATTGATGGTGGAAGTACTATAAATTTGGTGTTAGAAATGATGGTCACCAAGTTGAAGCTAAAGAGACAGAAACACCCACATCCATACTGTATTGCTTGGGAGCAATATGACCACAAGGTCATGGTCAATGAGCAGTACTTTGTGAAGTTCAAGATTGGAAGCTACCAGGATGAGGTACTATGTGATATCATAGCTATGGACATATGTCATATGTTTTTTGGTAGGCTGTGATAGTTTGACAAGCATGTTGTGCATGATAAGTGAACAAATACCTACACTCTGACCAAGGATGGAGTGAAACATAAGTTGAAACCATTTAAGGATAAAGAAGAAAAGGTATGCAGTACTGCCAGGATATGTTTTGTTGATGAAAAAGAGTTTATCAAAGGTATGAAGCATGAGCATATGTGTTTTTCTATAATTCCAAAAGATTGTAAAGAAGAAGTAGAGGAGGTGCTTGCAAGAGTTGCAGATATGTTGGGAAAGCTTTCTAATATTGTATCAGATAATGTACCTAATGGATTTCCCCCACTAAGGAAGATCAATCACCAGATGGATTTGGTTCTAGGAGCTAGCTTACCAAACAAGGTAGCACATAGAGTGACACCAACAAAAAGTGAAGAGTTGAATAGACAAGTTTATGAGTTGTTGCAAAATGGGTTGATTCGAGAGAGTCCGAGTCCATGTGCTATACCAATAATATTAGCACCAAAGAAGAATGGAGGATGTGCATAGATTCTCATGCTATTAACAAGATCACAATCAATTACAAATTTGTATTGCCAAGGATGGATGATATTATGGACTATTTGAGTGGAGCTAACTATTTCACAAAGATAGATTCGAAGTGTGGTTACCATCAAATTTGTATTAGAGAAGGTGATGAGTGGAAGATTTATTTCAAGACAAAAGAAGGACTGTATGAGTGCTCAGTCATGCCTTTTGGGCTAACCAATACATAGAGAACTTTCATGTGGCTCATGAATGAGGTATTGAAGGAGTTTTTAAGTAAGTTAGTTATTCTTTACCTAGATGATATTTTGATCTTTACTAAGACATTGGAGGAGTTTTTGATCCATATTTGCAAGGTGTTTGATAAGTTGAGGGAAGAAAAATCACTAATAAACCTAAAGAAGTGTAGTTTTGTAAAGGAGTTGGTGTACTTGGGATTTGTATTCTCAACATAAGGTCTGAAAATGGACCTAGAGAAAGTTAAGGCTATCCTTGAATGACCTACTCCAAGGAGTATGATAGAGGTAAGATCTTTTCAGGGACTGGCTAGTTTTTACAGAAAGTTCATAAGAGGTTTTAGGTGTATTTGTGGATCCCTAGCTGAAACAATAAGAGGGGATAGGAAATAATTTAAGTGGACCATAGGGGTAGATAAGAGTTTTAATTTGTTGAAATAGAAAGTTAGTGAGTAGCCTATTTTAGCATTTCCTAATTTTAACAAGGTGTTTCAAGCAGACTGTGATGCTAATGGTATTGCAATAGGAGCTGTTATAAGCCAAGAAGGTAGACTTGTTGCTTATTTTAGTGAGAAGCTAAATGATACAAACAGAAAATATTCTATTTATCATTAGGAATTTTATGCTATAGTTCAATCATTGAAGAAGAGGAGACATTATCTTCTTCCTAAGGAGTTTGTTTTGTATGCATAATCATCAAGCTTTGCAATATTTAAATAGTTGAGAAAAATTGAACCAAATGCATTTGAAGTGGGTTGAGTTTTTGTAGAGTTATATATTTGTTTTGAAACAAAGGAATGGGAAGTCTAACAGAGTTATAGATGCTCTTAGTAGAAAACAACTTTTTCTGACATAAATGCAAATAGAGGTGGTTGGGTTCAAAGAACTCAATACTTTGTATCTAGATGATCTTGATTTTGGTGAAGTGTGGAAGCCTTGTACAAAACCTATTACACTTGATAGGACAAAGTGGTTGGATTTCATGATCTAGGATAGTATGTTGTTCAAAGGAAGCCAGTTGTGCATTTCTAGAAGTTCAATGAGAGACAATCTCATCAAGGAGAAGCATAATGGAATGGGAACTATTATTCGCCATAGTTGCAACAAGATGTGAAGAAGTTTTTATAGAGTTACAGAGTATGTCAGATGGCAAAAGGAGTAAAGTTGAATACAGGGTTGTATCAACCATTACCTATACTAGAGAAGGTGTGGGAGGATGTTAGCATGGATTTTGTTCTTGGATTACTAAGGATGCAATGTGGGCATGCTTCTATTTTTTTGTAGTTGACTAGTTTTCAAAGATGAAACATTTTATTCCTTGCAAGAAGACTAGTGATGATGTTCATATGGTAGAGCTGTTTTTCAGAGAAGTGGTGAGACTAGATGGTCTTCCAAGGAGTATAGTTTTAGATTGAGATACCAAATTTGTTGGGTATTTATGGTGTACATTATAGAAGAACTTGAAGATAGATTTTAAATTTAGTTCACCACATCATCATCCACAGATTGACAGATAGACAAAAGTTGTGAATTGCAATTTGGAAAACTTGCTGAGATGTTTGGTTGGAGACAAGCCAAAAGGATGGGATATGATTTTACCATTGGCATAATTTGTATATAATAATTTTGTGAATAGGAGTACTAGTAAATAACCTTTTGAAATTGTATATGGGAGTAGTCCCAGAAATGCTTCTGAATTGAGGTAGTTGGATTAAGGAGAGATAAGTAGTACTAAAGTAGAGAAGAATTTGCTGAACATTTGAAGAACATTCATGAGGAGGTAAGGAAACACATCATAAAGATGAATACATGGTATAAAGCTAAGGCATATGTAAAAAGGATGTATAAGGAATTTTAGATTGGAGATGACGTAATGGTTCATTTGAGAAAGGAGTGTTTTCCAATGGGTACATATAATAAGTTGAAGATGAAGAAGTTTGGACCATGCAATATAGTGAAAAGGCATGATTCTGGAAATGCTTATGAAGTGGAGTTTCCTACTAAATTGAACATTTCACCAGTATTTAATATTTCAAATTTGACAAAGTATTATGAAGGAGGTGATGGAGATGAAGTTACAGAAAAAAATGGAGTATTCCAGTAGCTAGTTTGGCTACAAAGGAGATTGAGGAGATACTGGACAATCATGTTGGAAAAAGTACAAGGAACAAAACTTACGAGGAATACCTTGTCAAATGGAAAGGGAGGCTAGTAGAGGATTCATTATGGCTAGAAAGAAAGGAGGTTCACCATCTTGGTTTTCCTTTAAACACCTAAGATGTAACATAGTCACTTCTCAAATTACCCCAAGTGTCTGATGCACGAGCATCCTAGGTGTAAGAGCAATCTTGCATCGCCCAAAAACATTTTATTTTTAGTCTTTTCTATTTTAATAAGGACTAGTAGATAGGGTGGTTACTATTTATAGGAACTTGCTATTTTTAGTAAGTTTTTCATATGAGCTCAGAATGTTCTCATTTTCTACATGAAGGTTCATTTTAAGTTATAAGCTTACCATAAAAATCTCATTGCTCCAGCTTAAGTATCAAAGAAGTTACTGTGGATTTTCAATGGAAATATTTGCAGAAAAACCTCTAGGGTCATCGTTGGAGGCCTTAGAGTGCCTAGATGAGGTCCAAAAACTTGATGGAAGGGCGCTTTAGTAGTTTTGAGCCTATAGATTAGGAGCTGGCATTTCTGAAAAGTGATTATAATAGCCAATCAGAGCATCAATTCATGAGTTATGGCCTTTCAAATTTGGGATACCCAAAATATCTAAAATAATTATCAAAGATGTATTTGGCCAACTCTATATTCATTGTTAGGGTTCATTGGCCCTAGGTATTAAGTTTGAATGTCTAGAACATTCTCGGGTGGTATAAAACTGCCTATTTAAGAAATGCTCGAACATTATCTAGGACAGATTTTGGTAGTAGTTCATAGCTTAGTCTTGCAGATTACTATAATGAAGGAGCCCATTTGGGTTAGCATATTGTAATTCAAAAATCTATAATTTCGCATTTGCAGTGATAATATGAAGTCAATATTTTGTTCTCGCATTTGTTGTTATTTCTTTTTTTCTGTTATGTGTTTATGGTATTAAGGGGACCACCCTTCATTAGAAGTCTTTGGAGAAGACTCTAGCTAAAGTCTTGGATCATATGTAGAAGATAGTTACCTCAACTATAATCAATCCAGACTTATAGGTAAAGGCCAAAGAGTTGGTGAAGACTTTTGATGGGGAATTCACAACTCTATCAAAGTAGCTTGAATGTAAGGACAAGTGAAGCATGATGCATCATTGTTTCATATAGCATGCACAAATATCATAAATGATCTGATAACCTTTGATGTTTGCATCAAAGATTTGAGAAGAAGTATAGATGAAGGTAATAAGTTGTATGGACAATGTAAAATGTCATACAATTACCTATCAGATTTTGATAACTAGATCAAAGAAAAAATGAGTAAGCTTCATATACTCACTACCAGATTGTAGCAACCAGAGGCCAAAATTGAAGATTTCAAGGCTGAGATTGAAAAGATTCACAATGCTATTAGAATAATTGAGGTTAAAAAGGAAAAAGTATTAAGGAGGTTCTCTATTCTCAGAGAACACTTATCATCCAAAGTTGTCATTTTGTAGAGGTAGTTGGAGGAGTGTCTTGTAGCTAAGACATCCTATGACTAGTTTTCCTATACTGACTTGAGCATAGTTGAAGTGGCATCTTATGCACTCTATGCACTCATCAGTATATCTGATACAATCAAAGTAAATTGGTAGAAGGACTTTGACAAGTTAAAACATGATTTTGCATATTGCATTTTCGGAATGACCAACTGATCAATAGAAGGTAACAAAGTTTTTGTAGATATAGTTTTTGACACCTTTTCCATTGATGTCAAAGGGGAAGTATTATGTAGAAGGAAAATTGTATAGATGTATATTTATATGTAAGGGGGAGCTTATGTATGTATCAATGAAAAGGAGTGATACTGAATGTAATGATCCATCAAAATATGAATAAAATTGTTATGTTTTGAAGGCAATTGTGTGTAGTTACTTTTATTTATTTTTGTTATGTATGAATCATTTTGGAACTTAGCCAATTTTCCCAAATGTTTCCATCAATTTTGAAGGGGCAGATTGTTGGAAATATGGTCAAATAGATGTCTTGATGTTTGTCATTTATGAGAACATATATTCAACATTTCATTTATGCATTTAGAGTTAGAAAGTTATCCAAGTGTTAGATAGTTTACAAAAGCATAGAGAACATATGTTAAGTGTACAGATGACTCATTTAGGGTTAGCTCATGTATAGTTGAGGAAAGCTTCATGATAGTATCATGATGATGTGTGCTAGTGCACAGATGTGTACGAATAGTACAACATGAGTTATGATTAAAATACTAGTGTGGGTATTTAACAGTGTATAATAGAGCATAGCCAAGAATTAGATTGTATGACCTTAAGAATTATTTTGATTACAAAATTATTACTAAGTTATGATGAGCTAACTATGTGGATATTATTCCATAAGTTATTTTATAGTATGTCAAGTTTGTGAAAACACAAAGGCCAATTGAGTAGAGTTTTGCAATTATGCAAGGTATAAGTAAAGATCTTATCTTGTGAAGTTATGTGTAATATCTGTGATAGATGAGAAAGTTTTATGTGATGAAAAATATTGTACAAAATCCTTGAAAGATTTTCAAGTCTCATGCGATGAAAATTCTGATGTATGATCGAAAAAAGTGCAAAGTACAACAGACAACAAGTATTGTATGTATATCTATTCTTGTGAAGAATTGAATTGTATAATTGCATGTTAGGGTAATGGGCTCTTATTGCATACATTGTATTTGTTCTACCAACTCCTAATAGATTTGAAGCAAATCCTAATAGGGTTGAGGCTTCTAACAAGGTCTAGTCTCCAAACAGGGACTCGAGACACTATATGTACTTCATAGACTCCTAGCAAGGTCAATATTCTTAACATGATCCTATTGTTTAGTGAGTCATCTAGTGGGTATCACCCCCACTAAGGTTTTCCCTTGGCCAGGGTTTTCCTAGTTAACAAATAATGGTGTTATGAGTTATCTATGTGCATGGTTATATTTATTGTTCAAAATTGTTGGTTTACTTTCATATGCAAGTTATAAAGTAATTAACAATATTTAGTTGTTGAAAAAAGTTTGTAGAATATCAATTTTCCCACCCCCCCAGTATTATCTATTTTTGAATTCACTTGGTTCACCATGCTCAAAAAGATCTTTTGAATCATTCTTGGGTCTCACTATCAATGACTCAGGTCCTTTAGTTTGTGACTCGGGTTGCACTAGCTACAACTTGGGTTGCATTGGAGATTTAGGGGACTCGAATGGTGAAGAATACTGACTAAAAATTACAATTTCTTAAACTTTAGGTAAAGTATTAGGTTCATAGTAAACAAAGATTTTGTAGTTTTCAAGTTCTTTTCTACTTTTCTCATCACTCTTTTCACAAAACTCATCAATTTTCACATGTGCACTTTCTATGACTTTGTAAGTAGAAAGATTGAGACATTTATATGCTTTACTCTTGTTGGAGTATCCCAAGAATATTCCTTCATCACTTTTCACATAAAATATTCCTTTCTTGTATTCTTTGAAGATATAACATTTGCTTCCAAATACTTTGAAATAACAAAAATTAGGTTTATAGCCATACCATAATTCATAAGGTGTTTGATTTGAATCTTTCTTTAGTTGAACTTAGTTCAAGGCATAAACTATTGTGCTAATTGCTTCCTTCCAGTATTTGCTAGCAACATTTTTCTCTATCATTAGTGTCCTTGCACAATCCATAATGGATCTATTTCTTCTTTCTACTATGCCATTTTGCTGAGGTGTACTAGGTGTAGATACCTATCTCTTGATTCCTCTTTCATTGTAGAATTCATTGAATTCATTTGAGATGAATTCTCCTCCTCTATCTAACCTTAGACACTTTAGTTTCTTTCTTGTTTCTTTCTCCACTCTAGCTAGATACCACTTGAACTTTTGAAATTCTTTAGATTTATCTTTTAGGTACATAACTGTCATCATCCTTGAGTAATCATCAAAAAATAAAATAAAGTACTTATCTCCATAGTAGATTTCTATGCCAATGGGTCCACAAAGATCTATATGAACCAGATCCAAAACTTCTTTAGAATGGCAATTCTTGCTTTTGAAACTTTTCTTTCCCATCTTCCCAATTTGACAAGTTTTTCACATCCCATATCAGGTTTTTTTAAATTAGGAATGTCTCTCACACTTTTTTTCTTTCTTATATTGACCAAGTTATCAAAATTCACATGACACAATCTTTTATGCCATAACTAGATTTCCTCTACTTGAGTTAGGAAACATGAACTTTAATTTAGATCTAGGTAGAATATATTATGTTTGGTTTGATTGCTAGTCCCAACTAGATTTCCTTTCCAATCTAGTAGCTTGGCCTTGCCATTCACGAATTCTACCTTGAATCCAATGTTCTTCAACTATGCCACACTAAGTAGATTGTGCTTTAGTCCTCCAACTCAATAAGCATTGTCACATTTGAGTTCATCAATCAATGTGATGCTACCTTTTCCTTTCACATAACAAGGTTCATCATTTCCAAATCTGACACTCCTAGCATTATAGTGTTCGAAGTGCTCAAATTTAGATTTATCACCAGTCATGGTGAGAAAAACTACTATCAATAATCCATGTATCATTCTTGCTAATATGAGAAATGAGGGTCATCTCATTGCTTTCATCATCTTATTCATCTTTTATAGCAATGTAAACCATTTCATCTTCATCACTACTATCAGAATCTTTAGCCATGTAACAAGATTTCCCACCTCTATTCTTGTAGTCTTTGTAGCTTTTGAAATCTTTCTTTCCTTTTTACTTGTCATGATTCTTTTCTTCTTTTCCTTCTTTTTTTGGACACCTAGCAAAAATGTGACCAACTTATTCATAAGAGAAACATATTAGAGGTGTTTTACCATTGTACTTTCCTTTTCCTTTAGGGAATCTTCTCGCAAGCAGGGCTTCAATGACTTCCAGGTCATTATCAAAATTATCTTCATCTTCACTATCAAACTTTTTGCTTTTGGATTTTCCACCTTTCTTCTTGAGTGATATATTAGCTTGAAATGTAGAATCAATACTACTAGAGTTAGGAACATAATTATCAAAGTTATCTAACTCAAAGGTTTTCAACCTTCCCACTAGTGCGTCCAAAGTTATATCATTTTTAGGATCACATCTTAATAGCCAAAAAATTGATTGCATAAATAGGAAGAATAGTTTTGAGTACCTTATTGACTACTATCACATCATCTATTTTCCCTCATGAGGCTCTAATTGCACTTACACTTGCTTTGATTCTTTCATTTTATTGTGCAATTTTTTCATGTACTCTTATCTTCATCTAATCAAATTGACCTCATATACTTTCTCCCTTATATCTCCTTACATTTCATCTCCTCCATAGATATATTTCAACTTGTTCCACATTTCATGAGCAATAGGACAATCTTTGACTTCATCAAATTCAACATAATTGAGAGTAGAGGCAATGTCAATCATCTTTATGTTATGATTATTCTTCTCCACAATTTGATCTATAGACAAAGGTCTAGTAGATGCCACAAATTTGTTATCTTGATATTTCAGGCCTATGTCTCCAATGGTTTCCAAATGTAGCTTCATAAGTTCCTACCATGCTTAGAATTTATCTTTGTTCAGCTTAGGAATCTCCCTTTTGCAAGACATCTTTGATCTTTAGCTTAGGTCCTTGAAAGATTATCTATAAGCACCAATGCTCTAATACTAATTATTGGAAATAGAAAGAATCAACTAAGAGGGGAGGGTGAATCAGTCACCAAAAAAATAAATCCAAAAGTCCCTTTAAGATGTCAACACAATATAAACCAATAACTTGTTGTAACTTGGTTAGCACTATATATTTTGTTGTAGCTTGGTTAACAGTAAATATATTACTATAACTCAATTAACACTAAACATGTAGATCTTAAGATATTAAATATGATTAACCTTACTTAACTTAGTTTTAGAAACATAAAGCAAATAACATGAACACATGAGACACCAAGATTTAACATGGAAACCCAATTTGGCAAAACCACCAATTGCAACTAGTTATTATTTTTCAATCTTCTGAAGTGAGCCCTGTTAGGAGCCAACCTAGTTAAAGATTACAAAACAAACTGTTAGGTGTAACCCTATTAAAGGATTTAATTCACCCTATTAGGAATGGCCTTGTTAGAGGTCTTTAGAAACTTCAATCTAGAAATGCCTCCTTGTTAGAGGATTTGGAAAATAGTTGCTAGGCTAACTGTGTTAGGAGATTTAATTCACTACCACAATTATTAGAGAATAAAAATGACTTGACCTGATTGTTGATGCAACTTTCTTTTTTGATTTTAGATCTTTTTTTTGGCTTGAAAACTTGATCCTTCTTGATCAGAATGTTCTTTGTAGCTCAATCAACTTGGATACTCTGATATTCTTCCAATTTGGTTTATTAATTTATCTTTTTCAATCCTATGCTTCTTATAATTCAATCCTCGACTTGAATTTATACTTATATGAATAGAATTTTCAATTCATCTTGAATATACTTTAAAAATAATAATTTTCATCCCTTAAGTTAGCTAGCATTGGTCAATAAATCAATCAAACTTAATATGATATTAGTTAGCTAACACAAAATTAAGCACTCATTCAAATTAGAGAAACTTTTCATTAATTGGCCCAACTCAGTCAATACTAATTTTGAAATATGATATTATTAATTTTTTAAGTGAACTTGATCAACTTAGGATCCATGCTAACTTTCCTTTATTAACCAAGTGAACCTAGTTAACATAGGATCTTCCTTTGATGCTCGAGTGAGCTTGATAAGAACTAACTCAAAACTAGAATTCTCAACATATACAGGAAAATATCTTTAATGCATGAGTGAGCTTAGACATCACTAAATTTCTTGGTAAGGCTTGAAATTTTGTGTAACATCAAAGATAATATACAATTTCTTAATTATTTTCAACACCATAAGTACTATCTAGTAAAAATCATACCCATTTTTCTAGTAGTAAGTGATTTAGGAGATTTATCAAGGTCTTTTGATTTCAGTTACATTTCCCATAAGTAGTGTGTGGCAACTCTAAAGTAATAGAACCAATGGCATTTTATTCTGAAAACCATGGATAGAGGAAATAATACACATACATTTTTTAGAAAAAATCTAGAAGTAAATCTCTAGGGAGATCTTCTTCCAAAAGGAAGAAAGGGTTGGCTAGTAAAAAAGAATGAACCACCAAGAGAGACAAACCCTCAAGAACAAGCTACTACTAGTAGGAATTCACATCATTATGTTAGTGAGAAGAAATATTTGTATAAAGTTCCAAGTCTATTAGTGAACTCTCTTATGATAATTTTTATGACACCCTAGAAGTCATAAGTTAGGAGAAGTTGATATACCAAGACCCAGTGAATGCAGAACAAAGAAGAAGCAATAATTACTAAGATCACATTCTTTCCAATCATCCCCATAAGGTGTCAATATGTGTATATCTTATAGATACAAACATGACTTCTAGTTCTAAAGATGTTAGGTCAAATCTAGATGATTTAAGCGTATTGAGAATGCAATTTGTTAAGAAATTGGAAATAAAGAGGCATCTTTAAAAAGAGAGGGAAGAGGAGATAAGAAAAGTGATAGAAGAAAGAGAGAGTCTATTAAATATCATTAATTCTTTGAAGAAGAAAAATGAGACGGCTACTAATTCCTGGAAATCCATGATGTTGGATGATGTTGTTGATCTAAGGAGCAGGAACATTTGATGACTAACCAAGAATTTGAAGAGGAAGGCCCTATCAGGTAGGTGCAAAGTTATAGAACCATACCAGTTGAAAATAATAAAGATAAAGATGCTAGGTTCTCTATTGTTGAGAAAAATAAAGGAAATAAAAAGGTGACTAGTATTACAATAAATGAGCCTATAAAATAACAAGTACCCAAGTAACTATGTCAGCCTCTAATATAGAACTAGATAAGAAGAAAAAAGAGAGGGAAGAGTTGGCAAAGGAATTGGAAAGAGTAGAGAATGTGATTTTTATTTTAAAAATGAAGAGGAAATTTTATTTTATCACAAACACTTCATGTTGGAAACTTACAATTGGAACAATTGTTGTTTTGTCATTGATGTCAAATCTATGGATGAGACATATTCCAACCTAATCTAAAATGTCATATCTATTTGATTGATGAAGATAATTTGTGAAGTTACTCATAACTATAGGACATAGAGGAAAGGTTGAAGTTATGAAAAGGAAGTTACAATGGACATTTGATTAGATATAATTTGATAAAACAAAGTAATTGTTTATGTCAAGAAAGATAAGTTAAGTCAAGAAAAAGAGCAAAATACTAAGGAGTGCCAAGTAATGCTAGTGTCAACTAAACTATAGTTAGTGTCAAGAAAATAAAGTGTTGACTGAGTATTAGCATCAACCAAGCAAGTTAGTTGATGCCAAGAAAGAAGCTTTACAGAGATTGAGTATTTTAGTTTTGACTGAGTATTGGTATTTAGAGATTGTCGAGTGATAGTAAGAGAACAAAATTCAAAGAAATGATCAAGCTGACTAGGTCAATTTATTGGGATATGTAAAACATGTTGAAGATAGGATTGATGAGTTGGATCATTAATATCAAGGAGGTGATTAGGTAAAAACCTAATAGATGAATTGTAGAGAAGTTTCTAGAGG
The DNA here is from genome assembly GCA_028749045.1 of Cupressus sempervirens. Classification (NCBI taxonomy): domain Eukaryota; kingdom Viridiplantae; phylum Streptophyta; class Pinopsida; order Cupressales; family Cupressaceae; genus Cupressus; species Cupressus sempervirens. Next base: position 178,510,299 of record CM053785.1, on the reverse strand, counting down.
GTGATCAAGAAGATGAATAGATACATTGAATCAAGTTGAATATGATTGTGAACCCTAAGATCTATAGTGGATGTAGAAAATACTAGAGCACAAATTGCCTATTTAATGACATAAATAATTTATCATTAAGCATGATGTCCAATTATGTCTAGTTAAGCCAAGCCAAGCCCAACCGATGAGTGTATGAGTGAGTTTATATGTGAAGAGAGACATACAGAGAAAGGTTTATCAAAAGAACACAAGTGTGTGAATGCAAAGCTAAAGGAGAAAGCTTGAAAATATGATTTTTTTGTTGATAATAAAATTAGAGAAGAAGGCTTAAGTGTTGATGAGAAGAGTGGACTAATTTCTTGGAGGGTGACCAAGTAGATCAAGATCAGAGATGATAGTGAAAGGATTATTAGTGAACCAACATAAAGACTGAATAGATTTCTAAACTAGAAAAAGTTAGTTGTAATCACATAGATCAACCCTACTATTTTCTTTCTTATCATTGTAGATAGTTTGTATTGAAATCCTTTTAATAGAGGTTAACCTAATAGTCATTTGAAGACTTAATAGTCTATATAAATCTTTTAACTAGGTGACATTCTAAATGGAATGATCAAAGTCCTCTTACAAGGTCACTCCTAATAGGGTGATTAAATCCTCTAATTAGGTCACATTTAATAGTGTGTATTGTAACCTTTAACAGGGTTGGCTCCTAACAGAGCTCACTTCAAAAGAGTGAAAAAGAGTGACATGTTGCTGGTGGTTTTTTCAAAATTAGATTTCTACATAAAATCCTAGTGTCAAATTGCGATGAATGTTTTATGAATGATTAAATTTGATAATGTTTTCATTGTGTAATGCAAGTTATGTTTATAACAGGTCTACAATAGTGATCAGGCAACAACAAGATAAGTAGAACAATGAAGTGATTAATGTTAAATTATTCAAATGGTACATATAGACCTTAAGTAACTGATTCACTCCCTCCCCCCAATTATTCTAAATATTTCTAACACTTCAGACATTTAGACAAAAAATACTCCTAAAATAGGCATGCCTTTAAGTTCCATGCCAAAAACTAGTGCTAATAAGACTATTATATTTGATGCCCCTCCTTCATCTTCTCAAAAAATAGATAGTAATATTAAGGTATTTTAAAACACTAGTACATATAACACATCTAGCTATAGTGGTAATACTAGGGTGGGAACACAAAGGAGACCAATCCAAGTGGAGGGATATATGTAGTTGTGTTTTAATGGGATCCTTGGATATCCAAATAATATTGTGTAAGAATTGAGAAACAAATTGAAAAAAAATTCTAGGAATAATATTTGAGATTTTTCTTAGACTTGATAAATGATTATGAAGTTGAGCATGAGGATGTAACTATGAAGTTATTTATATAGTCACTAACTAAAGATGCAAGGGAGTGGTTCTAAAGATTTCCTGAGGGATCGATATCCTAATGGATAGAGCAAGAGCATTGTTTCGAAGAGCAATATAGTGATAAACCAAATGCTAGTTACAGTTTGAATGAATTAATAGTATAAAGAAGCTTTAGAATGAATCTATCCCTAAATTCAATGCTAGATTTTAGAAGGGGATGTACATGAAATTGTTTCAAGTTATTAGACTTGATGATAAGGTGTATCTGACCACTTATTTTAATGCTTTTGATGGTAATATTGGTTACTTTTTAAGAGAAAAATATCTAAGCACTCTTAGAGATTCTTTTAGGATTGTAGTAAATATTAAGAAAAATATGAGGATCTCTGGTAATTAGTTGGGAATAAGAGAGATGACCCTATATTATTTGGGAGTAAAGGAAATAAGAAAGAAGATCATAAACATCTAGGAAATAAGAAGCAAGAGGTAGATAAAATAGATCAAGTTCTTAGTGTCGTCAAGGATCTCAAAATCCCCACAAATAGAAATGAAAAAGGTCCTCCCACAGATAAATATCAATTCAAATGAAATTACAATAGGAAAAGTAGGCTTCAAAACTATCCCTACAATACCCAATGGAAGGATGGTAAACTTATTCTTCCTCCTCCCAAAAATACAAATGAGAAAGTCACCCTTGATCCTTTGCAAAGATACTTTCTCATCATGATAGATGATTCCCAATGCTGCATGATATATCAGTCACCTCATTGATTAGAGTATTGTGTTGTTGCAATATATTTTTCTAATTCTCAAAGTGAAAATTATTAGCAACCTAGCCATGAGAATAATAATGATGATATAGGTTGTAACATGGTCGAATCCTATTATAATGATGTATCTAATTGTGATGATGTTGATAATGATGTATATGTTAAGAGGTAAATTCATGATGCTATACATTAGTAAGTTTTCTTAGATGAAGATGAAGTGGATGATGTAACTTGCAATGTGATATCTTCAAAAGATGAAGTAGTTTTGACAAGACCTACTAAAGAGGAAATTGGGGAGATCATTTCTAACATGGCTGCACAAGTGCAGACAAGAGGTATGTTATCTAGGAATGGTGGTGGTAAAGTGGCTAGTATCTTTGTCAAGAAGACAGATCCTAAAGAGCATAAGAAAAATAAACCTAAAGATGGTTATGATATCAAGATCAAGAATCTGAGCAAGAAATTAAAACCCAAGAAAGAAGATACTTCCAAAATTCCCAAGGCTCAAAATAAGGATGGGTAGAAGGGGGAAGAAAAATCATCTAACACAACTATTGAGAATAAAGAGAAGAAAAATCATGGTGCTTCTATTGTCTTTGAGAAGTAGAAGGAGACAAAAGGTATGCAAATAGAGACTCATATTGTCCCTCCTATTGATATGTTGTCTATGCTATCACAAATTATAGTAAAGGTTCCATTGTCAAAATTGTTAAGAATCCTAGAGCATAAAGATAAAGCCTTAACATGGGTTGGGAGTGTTAGAGAAAATGTTGACCTTAATTATAATTTAAGTAAATCATCTAAAGAAAAGAAGTAACCAATAGAAATGAAGGGTGTCCTATCCAAAATTCTACCTATGTATTTAGATGATTCAATAAACCAATGCTTGGGAAATATTGACCCATTTTTCATAAGTATTATTGTAAATGGAAAGACATTAAAGAACTGTATGATAGACTTTGGTGCATCAAAGACAATAATGCCTTTTTAGGTTATGGAAAAGATAGGATTGAAGTTAGACACTACTCAAGGTAGATATTGTGTTATGGACCAAAGAGAAGCTATTGTCACAAGGACAATAAGTGCATTGCCTTATAGATTGTCTACCTATTCTAATAAAAAATTGATAATGAGTGTTTTAGTTGTGGATATTCCACCCCAATATGGTATGTTTCTATCTAGAAAATAGAGTGTAGTAATGGGTGGAAGCCTACAATGTGATTAATAGGGACATTTCAAATAGATGAAAAGTTGGTTAAAATTATTAGAGAACAAAAAAGTATTTAAATAGTGAAAAAAATCTTTATGGTGAGATGATATGTTTTTTGGACATTGATATTAACTTATTTGAGGCTGAGATCCTAATTTTGGAGAAAGAATCTACTAAATCAGTTATTGTAGTAAAAGGTTAATTGAAATTAGACAAAGGAGACTTGTGGACCATGTATATTTATGGAGCATGTTGCAAGGATGGATTTGGAGTAGGTATTATTTTGATATCCCCTAATGAAGTTACTTATATATTTTCTTTCACTTTGAGTTTCCCATGCACCAATAATGTTGTAGAATATGAGGATTTGTTCTTAAGAATGAGATTATCATATAAGCACATAATTAAATATTTGCATGTACTTAGAGACTCTAAATTGATTGTCTCTCAAGTGAAATATGGTTGTCTCTAAGAACAAAAAGTTAAGGTAGTATAGAAATGTTGTATGGGACATGATAGAAAATTTTGATGCATTTGGGATATCTTGGGTGGAAGAGGTAACCAAAAGATGATTGATCTATTAAAAAACATTTCTCTAAAGCTTGATAATATTACATTTTCTAGTGTGTCAAAAGTAGAAGTAAAAACAAGACCATCTATCCTTGAAAACATAAAAAATTGGTAAGTTTTTGAAGATGATAGAGACATCTTGGGATTTGTAAATTGTGAAGACTAGTTTTGGGGTTAGAAAATTGATTGTGTTTCTATGATTGAAACAATAGAAGGTAAGGATACCATCTTTGGGAAATAAGTGGTTCAATTGATAACAAAAAAAATTCTCAAAGGGTTGGTGGTATTAGAGACTTTTTTTTATAATCATGATAGATCTAAAGTGAATACTAAGGATCATGATGCTAAATACTTAGAGGGGATTAATCTTGGGACTAGAGATGCAACAAAAAATGTATACATTGTTAAGATATTATCTCCTAGAGCAAGAAAGGACTTGATAAATTTGTTAAGAAAGTATAGGCATGCATTTTCTTGGTCCTATGATGACTTAAAGGCCTATAGAGAATATTTATGTTAGCATGAAATCCCACTGAAGGAAGGTGTCAAACCTTTTAGGTAGAAGAAAAGACCTATTAATCCAAGCTTGGCACCAAAAATGCAAGATGAATTAATGAAGTTAAGGGATGCTGGAATTATCAAGCCAATAAGGCATTCCTCTTGGGTATACAATCTTTTCCCCATTAGAAAGAAAAATGGAAACATAAGCTTGTGTAGTGAATTCAAAAATTTGAATGCATCTTCATTAAAGGAAAACTATGGCTTTCCTAATATGGAGGCTATGCTACAAACGGCTACTAGATCAGAGTTAATGTCCATGATGGATGGTTCCTCTGGATACAACTAGGTGGTTGTCAAAGAATTAGAATAGTATAAAACTATATTTACAACACCATGGGGAACATATGTATATAGTATAATGTCATTTGGTCCCACCGGGCGTGCCAAAATGTAGAACAAGAATTAGTATGCAAAGAACATTAACAAATAAAGTAAACATTCACAAACCAAAAACTAAATTCACATATATGCTTAGACAAAGAAAGCAAACAAGAAGTGCAAACCTCACAAGAGAAAACACTCCATGCTTTCTTGATTCTGTAGATGTGTCCTTTTGCTATGGATGTATGCTCAAGATGCTCAAAAGCCACTTCAATGGAGATGGGTAATGGAAAATTGGTAGCTTTGTGAGCTCTCAATTTGGCATTATAAGGGTATGGTTGATGGCTTTGGTTCTCAAAATAGCATGGTAACTTTAGCTCAAAGATTGTTGATGAAATGGCTTGGGATGGGATTCAATTTATAGGCTAAGGGGTAGAGGGATGGAGGGCTTAGATGCAAGGATGGATGAAGGCTTAAGGAGGGCTAGGATGCACTCAAAGGAGAGCACATGGATTGTGCTTGTTTAGCACCAATGGGAAGGTGACACTTGTCACAAGGAGGATGAGTGTGAGAGGGTAGGGTAAAGGGTTGGTTAAAGTCATGATGAGTGGGGTTGAGTGTGTAAGAGGGATGTAAGAGGAATGAGTGTGGAAGAGGGAAGAGTGTGGAATATGGGTGTAAGAGTCATGAGTGGGCTTGTAAGAGTCTTTTATGTTTTGTAAGAGCACTCATGACTTAGTGGTTGGGTTTTTTGAGGGGAGACTTTGGTTTGGATTAGGAAAGTCATAAACTTGTTTAAGGAATGTGACAACATTAGGGGGTGGATTAGGCTTGGGTTTAGTATTAGATTAGGAGTGTTAGAGATGTGCAAGTGGATGGCATTAATGAGGGTGGGTGAGTTAGTGGCTAAGCTTGGTTAGTATGGGTGGATGGGGTGGATTAGGCTAAATGGAGGATTAGAGATAGGTTAGGGGTTTTTGAATTTGAGGATTTCATTTATCAAATAGATTTATTTAATAAATGGGGATTTTTGGAATTAGATAGAAGAATATGATTTAATTGATAAATAATAGATTATTTGATTTATCAATTAGGACTATAGATGATTAATTAAATTAATCAACTAGGGGATGACAAAAGATTAATTAAATAGAAATTTAATTAATAATGCCCTTTTTAGATAACTAAATAGGATTACTAAAATAGTGTAATCAAATTTAGGTGTCTACATTTTGCCCCTCTTTGACATAGTGTTGAGACAACACTATTTCAAAGAATTTTGAATGAAGACGACACGAGGAAGATGTTTTAGCAAAAAGGTTGCCCCAGTCTCGGATAAGAAGAGGAGAGACTAGACTTAGATGATGCCCCCTCATGAAGGTGGTGGGGAGAGAAATGAGGGTCGACGACTTCTTGAAAAGTACAAGAAATTGAGACGAGCTGAGACGCAGGTTGGCGAAGAGAAGGGGCTGAATTAGCTCAAACTCTCACTACGGGAGAATGATAAAGGGAAATTAGAGGCACAATAGTAAAGCAAGCTTAAGACTTTCCAGGATTTGGGGGGGGAGATGGAGGAGCGGAGCGCTATAAAAGGAATCCATGGTAGGGAGATGGATGATAGAATGATAAAGCTGATGCAATAGGATTTCAAAGAGTCAGACTGGCAGAAGATGGGTTTCAAAGATCCCTAGGACTAGGATTGTGGATCTCGAAAGATGAAGCTTGGTGGATTGATTTGATTGGTGGATCCCTAAGACTAGGATTGTGGATCCCTAAAGCTAAGTGTGAGGAGTGATTCAAAGAGATACTGATGCATAAGCTGGGGTAGGAGCGACAGATGTAGGATATGGATGGGGGATAATGGAGATGAAGGGAATCCATTGAAGCTTTTTGAGCGGGGGGATACTTCAAAGAGAAGTACCACCATGTAGTTGAGCACTAGATTTGCTATAAGACTATTGGTTAATTGCCAAGGTTACCAAGAACATCAAGGCTTTTTCACCAACCGTCCAAAGGACTGACGAACTGACTCAAAACAAACACACAAGGATTGCCCCAGTATCACACATGAATCCCAGAGGAAGCAGCGTGGAAATGACACTAGGTAACCCACAAGCAGAAAAAGAAAACAAGCAAAAGACTTGATCAAGACCTTATGCTCTAATTACCCCATTCGCAGCATACCATGATATGGAAGATCGTGGCAACCTTGAGGAGGGAACAAGGAGATTGCTTGGAAAAGATATTTCAAGACCCAAAAGGGAAGATCCCAAATCAAAAGAAAGCAAAAATCCAAAAGAGAACTGTTTGCCAATGAGATGGGTAGGATGAGGTACTAACGGACCAAGATCAGACATGAAGAAAGCTATATCCTGCAAGGATCTATCAGAGAGAACCTAAGCTAATGGATCTGGATGAGTGATGCATCTAGCAAGCTGAACTAAGAAGGATAACACTTTGGTGATAGGAGATCTAGCTAAAGGATGCATTGGAATATCTAACCAAGGTGTGCGATGTGTGCAAGATGTTGACCAAGGATGAACTAACAAAAAAGCCGGATAGATACAATGATACTAAGCTAAAGAGGATGTACAAGCTGACAGACCAAGATATGTTACAAATGTACAAGTTTGTTCATGTTTTTTTTTTTTTTTTGTGAGATGGAAATGTTTGTGAAGGATGGGATGTCTATAACAGTTGATAGGTGGATAGGTAGATGGTTTGTGAAAAGCTTAAGGAAAATGGGATTCTGTGTGTGCATGTGATAGGATACAGGCTAGGATACAAGATTATTTACAAGCTGGGATATGGTACAAGCTTTGGACAAGATTTGAATATATACAAGGTATGGTACAAGATTTACAAGGTATAATACAAGCTTTGGTACAAGATTTACAAGCTGTACAGGAGGTATTGACAAGCTCCATCAGATTTTGGATATTTGATTGTAACACCAAGGGAACAAGCAGGTGTTTTATGGGATGGTGGGTGGATGGATGAGGGATATGATGGTGATAGATAATGGATTATTCTTTAGCACACAAGGTGCTTGAATTACCAGGTTTTCACCAAGGTACCTATCCAAGGCGCTTGAATTGCCAAGTTTTCACCATTGGATGCTTATTTCTCTTTACTATTTTTTTGTATTTTTCAAAAGCTGGGTATACCAAAGATCTTCAAGCATAGAACTTCTTGAGATGAATGATGTTAGTGGGATCATTCAAGAGTTCTCCTTCTAGTGTAGATAATTGATAGGCTCCGGAGCCAAAGGAGGCAGTAACCACATAGGGACCAAGCCATGTAGGTTCAAACTTGCCTTTCTTTTCTCGATCTGCTTGGACTTTCATATTTTCTTTGAGGACCATATCACCTGGCTGAAAGTGTTGTGGGAGCACCTTCTTGTTGAAATTCCTTTTGAGATGAGTTTGATAGACTGTGAGATGGTCATAGGCTTGTTGTCTCTTCTCGTCTAAGAGATCTAGCTGGGTGAGTCGAGCTACTCTGTATTCTTCATCTGAGATTTTCCCTCGCAAAGATATGCGTAGTGAGGGAAGTTCAACTTCTATAGGTAATACCGCTTCGGCACCATAGACTAGGGAGTATGGAGTTGTGCCTGTGGATGTACAGAAGGAAGTTCGATAGGCCCATAGAGCCGGATTTATTTGAAGGTGCCAATCACGACCGAAATCATTGACAACTTTCTTTAGGATTTTGAGGAGGGTTTTATTAGTCGCCTCTGCCTGGCCATTACCTTGTGGGAAATATGGGCTAGAAAAGCGGTGATGGATGCAGAGGGAAGTACATAATTCTTCCATGTTGAGATTTTCAAAGTTACCTCCGTGGTCAGTGAAGATGGTGGATGGGATGCTGAAGCGGCAAACAATGTGGTACAAGATGAACTTGGAGACTTGAACTCCTGTAGCTGAGACTAGGGGGACTGCTTCCACCCACTTAGTGAAATAGCCTGTAGCTGTTATTATCCATTTATGTCCATCAGATGAGAGAGGTGTGATAGTTCCAACTAGATCAAGGCCCCAACAAGCAAAAGGCCAAGGTGGTGCAATAGGCTGTAGATCCTGTGCTGGAGCGTGCACAAGATTTGCATGCTGCTGACATGGGAGACACTTTCTAACAAAGTCACAAGAGTCTTCTTCAATGGTAGGCCAATAGTAGCCTGCTCTAAGGATTTTTCATGCTAGGACAATACCACTCGTGTGGGCACCGCAAAGTCCAGAATGTACTTCTTTTAATGCCATCGCGGCCTCATTTTCATCTAAACATCGAGAGAGAGTATCGTGATAACCCCGACGATATAGGTTATTGGCTATGATAACATAGCGGGATGATTTTTGGATGAGGTTCTGGCGTTGGGTACGTGTGAGGTGAGGGGATATGATACCATCATTAAGGTAAGCGTGAATTTCATGGTACCAAGGGGATTGGGGACCAACCAAGATACAAACACGGTTTGAATCCTCATTCGCATAGGCAGGTGTGAGGAGCTGCTCAACTAAAAACTCATACTGCATAGCTTCTTGGGGAATTTCCAAGAGTGAGCCAATAGTGGCCATGGCATCTGCTACCTTGTTCTGCATTCGAGGCACTTGTGTAAACTAAAGCTTTGTAAAATGTTGGGTCAGCTGATCAACTAGCTCTTTGTAGGGTAATAGCTTTTCATCTTTGGTTTGATATTCATTTAAGACTTGTTTGATGATGAGTTGGGAATCACCAAAGACTTGTAACTCAGTGATATTCCATTCTGCAGCTATCTTTAATCCTGCTACAAGAGCTTCATATTCTGCTATATTGTTGGTGCTAGGGAATTGTAGCTTGAAGGCTTTTGGAATGTAATCTCCTTGAGGTGTAACTAATAATATTCCTACCCCTGATCCATGAGAGGTGTATGAGCCATCAAAATAAAGCTTCCATGGGGGCTGTTCTTCAATTAGGCAGATATGCTCATCTGGAAATTCTGTGAGCAAAGGATATGCATCTACTAGAGGTGCATCAGCTAGGTGATCTGCTATAGCTTGCCCTTTGATTGCCTTTCTGTCCACATACTGGATGTCAAACTCACTTAGTAGCATAACCCATTTGGCCAAACGGCCTGTAAGTGCTGTTCTGGAGAGCATATACTTGAGAGGGTCAATCTTGGAGACTAGTTGGATGGTATGACTTAGCATGTAGTGGCGAAGCTTTTGAGTTGAGAAAACAACTGCCAAACAAGCTTTTTCCATAGGAGTGTAATTGAGTTCATAACCAACTAGGGTTCTACTGATATAGTAGATGGCTCTCTCTCTGCTATAATCATCATGTTGTGCTAGAAGTGCCCCTAGAGCAGTAGGTGTTGTTGATATATATAAGATCAAGGGACGATCGAGAACTGGTGGAACCAAGATAGGGGGATTGGTGAGATACTACTTGAGCTGATCGAAGCTACGCTGACATAAAAGATCCCACTTGAAGTTCTCATTCTTCTTTAGCAAGTGTCAAAACGGTGTAAACTTATCTGCAAGTTGGGAGATGAGGCACCGGACAGATTGAAGTTTTCCCTGAAGAGAACGAAGCTGTCACAGTGTCTGGGGAGGAGGCATGTCTAAGATAGCCTTGACCTTTTTGGGGTCGATCTCTATACCCCGTTTAGAAACTATGAAGCCTAGAAGCTTGCCAGATGTGACCCCAAAGACACACTTCTTGGGATTTAGCATGAGATGATATTGGGCCAACCTATCAAAGACTTTTTCCAGGTCAGCAAGATGATCCATGAAGGTGTGAGATTTGACTAGGATATCGTCCACATAATCTTCCAAAATGCTATGGATAAGATCATGTAAAATGGCTATCATAGCTCTTTGATAGGTAGCCCCAGCATTCTTTAGGCCAAAAGGCATCATGGTGTAGCAAAAGGTTCCCCAAGGGGTAGTGGATGTTGTCTTATGCTGGTTCTCTTCTGTAATCTTGATCTGATTATACCCAAAAAATCCATCCCATAAGGGACAGAATTTCATGTCCAGCTGTAAGATCTACAATCATATCTATGTTGGGCAAGGGAAAATCATCCTTTGGACAAGCTTTGTTAAGATCTCTAAAATCAGTGCAGATTCTGATGTCACCAGAAGGCTTAGTGACAGGGACCATGTTGGAGATCCATTCTGAGTAGTCGATAGGTCGGATAACCTTAGCAGCTAACATTCTTTCTAGTTCAACTTTGACTAGTAATGCGACCTTGGGGTGCATTTTTCTAAGCTTTTGTCTGACGGGCTTGATCTTTGGATCGACTGCAAGATGATGAACTACAAGCTTTGGATCAAGTCCTGGCATGTCCTGATATGACCATGCAAATCGGCCAATGTTCTCTCATAAAACCTCAAAGAGGAGGTCAGCTTGGTCTTGTGATAGGGATGCAGCAATGTGAACAATTCTAGGGATCTCTGAAGAACCAATGTTGACTTCTCTAGTATCCTCTATTAGAATAGAAGACACCTCTGGTCGATTATCTTGAGGAGGCAATACTAAATCCTCATGTTCTACTTGTGGCTCTAGATTTTCTTGCTGAGGGGTTCTCTTCGTTGCCTTAGCTAGTCCTAGATTTACCTTAGTTCCAGTTTTGGGTGTATCGAAACTAGGTTGGGGATTTTCTCCAAAATACCCCTTGGGATCTAGCTTGTAGATGTAGGCAGAATCTAGCTTTGTCTTCTTATGAGGAGTTTCAACTCCCATGAATCTTAGAAGTGCTTCCTCTGGTGCGAACTCATCAATATGTATGACACTTGGTTGGTCCCAATCTATGAGTTGTGGATAAGCAAGTGGTAGGTCAATGAGATGGATGGATAGTTCTTGGAGAACAGAGTCTCCTAGGAAGATTTGGTCTAGGATATCATCGTAGGCTCTCTTTTCAACTTCCTCAGGAATGTCTTTGATTTCGACAAAGTCGCGGTGGATGTTCAAAAAAGCGTGACCATTCTTGTTGGTGCCCCCAGTTGTGGGTATGCCAAAGCCAAGTCCTGAATTTGTTTCCCAATTATGTTCTTCGATGGGACATTGCATGCCCCTTTCTTCTGGTCCTAGTCCACCTCCTTGATAGTTCCATTTTTTAGTGATGAGCTTATGTTGTTGGCGATACTTCTGGCTGAAGTGATCAAGGCATGCTTGATTTCTTGGAGGGGCATCCTTATGTAACCAATTGTTGATATCTGGAGTGAGCTCCTCATGAAGAGGCATTTTTGAGGATACAAAGGTGGTTGGGCCAAACCATTTGTATCGAGGAGGTGGAATCTCCTTAGCTTTTTGATATGTTGGCCATCCATGGGTATGTGGATCAAGTGGGATTGCTCCGACAGCAAATGCATCTGATAGACTATATTCTCCATAGCCTTTGTTGTTGATCTTTATAGTAGATAGGGTGGAGGCGAGGATGGTTTCTGCGTCATTACAAGTGTGGGATGAGCTGGCAATGGCTGTGCCGATGTCTATTCCAGGGAAATGGTTTGTATATGAGGCTTCAACCGCATTGCAGTAAGCAAAGGGTTTTGGATCGGCGTGGATGGTTTCCTCAGTGCCCTGATGCAAAAATTTGATGCACTGATGGTAGGTGGATGGAACGGCCTTCATAGCATGAATCCATGGGCGAACGAGGAGGATGTTAAATGGTAGGTTTAGATCAACAACATGGCAAACTGTCTCTTGGATAACCGGCCCAACCTTGATTGGTAGCAAAATAGTCCCTTCTGCGGTCCTTTCCAAGTTGTCATAAGCTTTGATGGTGATAACTTCACTGATCATATCTGCCTCAGTATACCTAGCTTATTTTATAAATTTTAGGGTGCAAATGTTCAAGGCTGATCCATTATCTATCATTACTCTTTTCACGGCAAAATTGGATACCATGATGGCTATGCAAAGTGGAAGGGTGTGATCTGGCTCAACCATGGGTATGTCGGTGGGTTTGAAAGATAGGGCACATGAGGATGAAAGGTGTCTAACAAGATTACAAAAATCAGTAGCATTGATATCAGAAGGGACACGGGATTCTATGAGAGCACTATCAAGGATGTCTTTGTACATAGGACTAGTGTGGAGAAGGTCTAAAATGGATATTTGGGCTGGCATGTTCCCAAGGTGTTCCAAGATATTGTACCAACTTTTTGATGGAGCTGATGGTGCTGATGAAACTGGTGGGCCTGCGATGTTAAATCGCGCTCTTCGAGTGGTGACCGCACACTCATTGTCTGGTCCTCGGATATTGATAACATTGACAGAAGGCTCTTTCTCAGATATACAACCTATAAGGCTACCATAGTCTATATAGGATGAAGTGTGGTCATTGTTCTTCCCATGCTGTTGGTTTGGCTGGCGGTTGTTGGTGTTGTTTTGGATAGGTGCTTTTCCAGTATTTTGGTTGTTGTGTGGAGGAAAAGCATTTTGATAAATCTGCAAGCCTACATTGGGAGAGGTTTGGGCACTAACAATGATTTCCTTCCGATCAATGAGGTCCTGCACATAGTCTTTCAGTTTCATGCATCTGAGGGTGGTGTGACTGTTTACCCTATGGAACTTGCAATACTCATTGTCCTTGTACCATGCAGCTTTGGATTGGCTTGGATCAATTTGCTGGGTAGGTGGAAATTTGATGAGGTTTTCCTTAGCCAATTTCTCAAAAATAACATCCAATGGCTCACCAAGGGGTGTATAGTTTCTAGGTGCAGGTTGGAATCTGGGCTTTTGCCCTGTAGCTACATTGATGGCATTAGCTTGATTTTTAGACCCTTGAAAGTTGGGTCTTGTATTGTGGTTTTGATAGCTTTGGTTATTTCATTGCTGGTAATTGATAGCTTGTTGTTTGTTTGTTTGATATGGTGGGTTAGACTGGTTTTGAGAAGGACCAACGATATTCACATGTCTGGTATCAGTAACCCCATCTGTTGCAACATGCTTGTTTTTGTTCCAATACCTAGACTTGTCATTAGAATGTGATTGATTTTGGTTGGCCTCTTTATAAATCTTTACCACACCATCTTTGATGAGTCCTTGCTCAAGAATCATTCCTTTCTCTTTGATATCCTTATAGGTCTGTAAATAGTTCATGGTCATGTGGTGAGCCAAGCTGGGATGTGCATTATCAATAAACATTTTCACCACATGGCATTCTGGCAAGGTGCAGGATATGCGGGTGGTAAGGGTTTGTCATCTTTACAGGTATTCGGCAAGGCTTTCTCCACCTTTTTGCTTGGTGTGGACAAGATCAACTATTGATAGCTCAGTTTCAACAAGATGGGCATATTGGGCTACAAATGCCTCAGATAATTCAGCAAAGTTTTTAATTGTGCCATAGGGGATTCTATAAAACCATTCAAGAGCTGGTCCAGCCAAGCTTTTGGGAAAAAGGCACAAGAGGAAGACATCATTGTATGCCATGTCCTGGCAATGCATGTAAAATTCTTTGATATGTGTGGCAGGGTCTCCTTTTCCTTTGAATTTGTCAAATTTAGGTACCTCAAAGTGTTTGGGAAATGGTGTCGTGGTAATGGCTCTGTCAAATGGGTAAGGACACACATTCTCAAACTTGAATGTCTTTGGATCATTCCCTTCTTGGATGGCTTTCAGAGCTATCTTCATTTGCTCCCACTCTGAATTGATAGGTGATGGTTGGGGTGCCCCCAATGTAGGAGTGCCTTGAGGTAGGTATGTGATGGATGGGGCCACTAAATATGGATGGCTGTGAGGGATTTGCTGATAGGGATTGTACATTGTTTGGGCAGCTGCATGGTGGATGATGGGTTGTTGAGGGGGAGGTGGCGCATATTGCTGCATGTGTTGCGAGGCTTGCTATTGATATGGGATTTGAGGTTGGGATTGAGGAACATAAGCTGGATGTGGGATAAATGGATTGCTTTGTGAAGGTAAGGTATAAGATGGTTGTGAGGCTTGGGGAAAGGATCAGAGGGCTTGTGGGGTTTGACTAATATATGTGGGTTGTGCCCCCATTTGGGATGGTATCTGCAAATAATTGGTGGTTGGCTGGGGCGGTGGATTACCTCCTAGAAGTGGCATTGAAAAGTAGTTGGTAATTGGAGGTAATGGATTAGTTGGTGGTGGAGGTGGTGGGAATTGAAAGCTTGCGAATGGAACTGATGGGGTTTGATAGCTTTGTGGCTGGATTTGGAAGCTTCGTAGAGTGGTGGCGGGAGCTGGGGTCACTTGGGAGCTTGGTAGAAGATTGGCAGTAGCTTGTGGGATTTGATAGCTTTGTGGAGTGAAGGTAGTAGCTTGTGCATTTGTGGCTGGTGGTATTGAGCTCCCAAGACCTAATGGAAATGATGGGATTGTGCTTTGAGTTGTGGTGAACAAGCTGGGGGTGATGAAAGGTTGAATACTTAGCCCCATGGGTGGCATCCCTTTTGTATATTGCTGAGGTTGGCCAAAGATGCTTGCACTGATTTGGGAGATGGGTGGATTTGGAAGGCTGGGTTGGGGAGCAGTAGCAATAGTGAAGGGGGTGAACGGTGAGATGTTTTGGGTAAAGGGGGTTTGAAGCGGAGAGGTATGAACCAAGGATGGAGTGGTGGTGGCTAGGTTGGCTTGCGGCATGGAGATTTCAACTTGGGTGGATGCTGGTATGTTTGGGTCTGTTGGGTCATATGGATTGGCTGGTGGCTCTTCTTTTGGAATATATTGAGGATAATTTGGATCATAAGAGCCTATGGGTGGTGGCAGCTGCCCAAACAATGGGTGAGATGGATCTGATAATGGAGGGAGTCTTCCAAAGTCAAAGGTTCCTACATTGTCCCTTCGAAAATTAGCCATGATTGTCTCTTTTTTTTTGTCTATAATGGCGTTTACGAATACTGCATTTCCTGGTTGGTTCATGAAAGCTTCAATGTCAGTAGGTGATGGCATAGCTTGCTCTGGGCTGAAGGATGGCTAAGTGCTCAAGGGGGGTGAGGCTGTTCGATCCAAATGATAGGGCTCCATTGTTTCTTTCTTCTTGGCTAAGCGAGTGACGGGTGGCATGAAAAATGCTCCTAAGGATGAGATGCAATAATGCTGATGGATGCAAAAGGGGGAAGGCTTTTCTATGCAAATGATTTCCTAGGTTGAGGTAAAAGCTATATGACAAAACCTAAGGAGGATTGGGTTGGGGATTCTAACTTCAAAGATATGTTGTCAAAGCACAAAAGGTCTGCTTTCCTATGTGCAAGCTTGGTGGTGATTGTGTCAACTTAAGGATAGACTGATGATCCTTTAGGAAGAACACGAGATTGACCACTTGCGGATCCCAACCTTTAGCTCAAGGTGATGAGGGATAACAAGTGACAAAGCTAGATTACCCTAGACAAAGCTCTGTCAAAGGGATAACCTTGGTGGGATTGGTGGATTTGGAAGATTTTAGGGATGGCAAACTTTTAGCAAGGTGACAACAATTTTGAAAGCTTAGATGTGCAGATTTTGGATTGCTGGCTAGATGGTTTGATTCTAAATGAGATGGATGAGCTAATAATGCTTAAGGGGATAACCTAAGATGGCTGGCTTTTCTACAAAGATGACTCTAAAGTGAAGCTTATCCAAGAAGATGTGGAGAAACAAGGGTGTCTAATCATAGAAATCATGCCTAGTTGGTAAGGCATAAGCAGGATTAACTCCTAGATGTTGGCTAAATTTGATGGTGTGCTCTAACTAGGCCTCTTGAAGTGCTTCGTCGGTAGCTTTGTCCTCTGCTTTGTGGAGTTTGGCAATTCGTGGGCTTGGTGTTATTTCTTTTCTCTTGGCTGAAAGTTCTTGGTATGCTAGAGATGGCTTGAGTTTGACCTTGTGAAACTTCTGTTTGGGTTTGGGTTGTTCCGACATAAATTCCTGAATTTTCTTGGCTTTGGGAGATTCTAGTTGTTTTGCTTCAACTTGTTCAACTTCCAAAATAGGCAGTGACTACACTAAGTGTGCCCTAAGCTAGGATTGACCAAGTTTGGCAAACATTCATTCAACAAGTAAAATAGAAACAAGCAATAGATAGGAACACCCAGATAGAATTTTGTGGTTCTCAGAATGTGATACTTGCGCCAAGGAGTGTGTATGTTCTACAAATGTTTCGATCAGTCACTCCAAACACATTAACATCCTAGATGTTTTTCTGCAAGGCTGACAATTGGTTTAGCTAGGGAGTCCTCGATATATGCAAGGTACGTGAGGCCCAAATCCGTAGATGAGACCAAAAGGATGTCACACAGCCGAGAGGAGCGATAATTCTCCTCTTTCACTTCTCAAGGGTATAAAGTTCCTTGAGGCTTAGCCCGAATGACAAAATCTTGATCCAAAGAGAAGTGTCTTTCGATTCACCTCCCGATTCTTATACTTCGCCGGAACACTGGAGTTGAGGTCATCCAAGGGGTGATGAAATCCCCAAGCAGGCCTCCTAAAAAGAAACAAGGTTTTGGATCCTAATCTTATGCACCCAAGATGGCCTCAAAAGACGACAAGGGGAGAGAAGACTTGGATGACCTTGGGCTAAAAAACACGCTTGTTCTTTTACCAACTGACTCTTATGTGTGCTAATCTAGACTTTGCAAGCACTCATGTTTAAGAGACAATGTTCAATTCCAACTTGAAGTGCCAACAAAAGTAAATCGATCGAAGAATGCAAACAATAAGAAGAGTTAGGGTCAACAAAAGCAAACTCGCGCACCCGGAGGCCCTCCACGTCAAGTATCGATTAATTTTCTTTAAGGCATTCAAGATTGAGTGTGAGTTCGTTTTAAGCCCAAAACAAAAGTGTGTGAGATTCGATTTCAAGCACGCACCCGAAGGCTCTCCACGTCAGTTGTTGTTCAATTTTAGTGCCCAAACTTGAAGTGTGATCGATTTAATCTAGAGTTTTGGCCATTTAAGAATTTTGATAAAGTTAAAGCAAATGTTCAAAGACCAAGTGAGTGAGTTAGATTGTGGAACATTTAACACCTTTTTCAAGTAGACCCGTCCCCATAAATGGCGCTGAGATTGCAACCAATGGTTAATATTTGATGGGTGATTAGAAAAGAGGTGAGTCCAAGGAACTACTCAAATTGATTTTTGTAAATTTGTATTTTAACTTAACAAAGTTTCTTAAATGTCCAAAAATCAAACTTTACCTAGATTGCATGTGGAAAAGAGATTTGTTTTGTTCAATTTTAGAAGCTCCAAATGAAGTGTTTGATATTGCAATGGTTAATTGATCCTTGGCATTCAAGATTGGATTTGTTGTTTTAAGCATGCATTTCAAGGAAAGTTGATTTTAATCCATGACATTCAAGAGTGTGTTTTGAGCAACATACATTCAATGGAAAATGTGTTTAACCATTCAAGTTCATTTTTTTAGCAACATGCATTCAAAGACAAATGGTTAAACATTCAAGTTCATTTTTTAGCAACATGAAAACCTGCAAGAAACATGGTTAGTGGTTCCATATGTGCTCCAACCTGCAATGAGACAAAAAAAAGCAATTTAGTTAGTTAGCCAAAATCTTCAAAAAAATGAGAGCTTAACTATGGGAAATTTTTTTTTAACTTTTTAGTCTGTCAAAATACAAAGACGTTGAAATACAGAGACGCCAAAATACGAAGACGCTGAAATACAAAGACGCTAGTATTCGAAGAGGACAAAATAGATTTGCAGCATAGAACACAGGTGACAAGCAGAGACGCCGATTTGCGCAGATGTGGATTTTCGCAGACAACGATTTTCGCAGACGCAAATTTTCGCAGATGTCGATTTTCGCAGACGTGAATTTTCACAGACGTCGATTTGCGCAAATGTCGATTTTTGCAGACGCAGATTTTCACAGACAGAACAGGTTGCAGACGCCAAAACTGTGCCAAAAAAGTTGAAAAATGCGAATTTTTTTTTTTTTAGATGGTATTTCTTCTTCCTAAGTGCGTTCTTTAACCTGCAAAAATAAGCAAAACACCCTCACAACACACTCAAACAACAACAAACAGTAGATGGTTAGAAAAATGACATATAGATGAAAATAGATGATTAAATGACCCATAGTGGGGTCCCACCGGGCGTGCCAAAATGTAGAACAAGAATTAGTATGCAAAGAACATTAACAAATAAAGTAAACATTCACAAACCAAAAACTAAATTCACATATATGCTTAGACAAAGAAAGCAAACAAGAAGTGCAAACCTCACAAGAGAAAACACTCCATGCTTTCTTGATTCTGTAGATGTATCCTTTTGTTGTGGATGTATGCTCAAGATACTCAAAAGCCGCTTTAATGGAGATGGGTAATGGCAAATTGGTAGCTTTGTGAGCTCTCAATTTGGCATTATAAGGGTATGGTTGATGGCTTTGGTTCTCAAAATAGCATGGTAACTTTAGCTCAAAGATTGTTGATGAAATGGCTTGGGATGGGATTTAATTTATAGGCTAAGGGGTAGAGGGATGGAGGGCTTAGATGCAAGGATGGATGAAGGCTTAAGGAGGGCTAGGATGCACTCAAAGGAGAGCACATGGATTGTGCTTGTTTAGCACCAATGGGAAGGTGAAACTTGTCACAAGGAGGATGAGTGTGAGAGGGTAGGGTAAAGGGTTGGTTAAAGTCATGATGAGTGGGGTTGAGTATGTAAGAGGGATGTAAGAGGAATGAGTGTGGAAGAGGGAAGAGTGTGGAAGATGGGTGTAAGAGTCATGAGTGGGCTTGTAAGAGTCTTTTATGTTTTGTAAGAGCACTCATGACTTAGTGGTTGGGGTTTTTGAGGGGAGACTTTGGTTTGGATTAGGAAAGTCTTAAACTTGTTTAAGGAATGTGACAAAATTAGGGGGTGGATTAGGCTTGTGTTTAGGATTAGATTAGGAGTGTTAGAGATGTGCAAGTGGATGGCATTAATGAGGGTGGGTGAGTTAGTGGCTAAGCTTGGTTAGTATGGGTGGATGGGGTGGATTAGGCTAAATGGAGGATTAGAGATAGGTTAGGGGTTTTTGAATTTGAGGATTTCATTTATCAAATAGATTTATTTAATAAATGGGGATTTTTGGAATTAGATAGAAGAATATGATTTAATTGATAAATAATAGATTATTTGATTTATCAATTAGGACTATAGATGATTAATTAAATTAATCAACTAGGGGATGACAAAGGATTAATTAAATAGAAATTTAATTAATAATGCCATTTTTAGATAACTAAATAGGATTACTAAAATAGTGTAATCAAATTTAGGTGTCTACATAACCAATGTTGGTGCTACTTTCTAGAGAGCCATGGATGTGACCTTTGTAGACTTTATTGACAAGTTTCTAGTGGTATATCAAGATGACCTAACAACATATTCAAAGAAAGAAGATGATCATTGTATGCATTTGGAAAAGGTGTTTGTTAGAGCCTTAGAGTATGGTATCTCTTTGAACCCAAGGAAATTTTCTTTTGGAGTTATTGAAGGTAAGATCTTAGGAAATATTGTTGGAAAAGGAGTGATAATAAACCCTTAAAGAGTAGAAGCCATTAACAAAATTTAGAAGCCCATAAATGTAAAAGGCATTCAATCTTTCTTTGGATAGATTAAGTTTTTCAAAAGGTTTGTTACTAAAATTTCAAAGGCAAGTAGACCTATCTCTAAAATGCTTAATAAAGGTTTTGAAATTAAATGGGATGGTGAGCCAACCAACGCTCTTCAAAAAATAAAGAGATAAACTAAGGATGCCCCTGATTATTCAAAGGCCATGCACATATTCTCATTTGCTTCATTTCACACTATTGCAGCAATCCTATTACAAAAAAATGAAGAGGGATTTGAGGAACCCATGACATTCTTTAGCAAATCCCTGAAAGCTACATAATTGAAATATGAGATAAATGAAAAAAACATATGCATTAATCAAATTTGTGAAAGCATTTAGATGTTATCTCATGGGGGATTGTAATTGTCTTTGTCCCAAGTGCTATAGTAAAAGACATATTCTCTCAGTAGGAGGTGTCAAGAAGGAGGTGTAGATGGATCGATATTGTAAGAAATTTCCTTAGGAAAAAATTCACCCAAGAACTAAGAATTCAAACTCAAGCACAACTATAGACTAGAAAAAGTATGATCAAAATATCGATATGTATTTGATTCAATATCAATGAAAGTAAACTAGGAGTGCCTATATATAAAGGCCTCTGAGATGCATCTAGAATGTCTAAGAATCAACATCATGATAAGTCATACAACTAGGCACATGTCAACCATATATGAATTGTCCTCCATTAAGCATGGAAGTAAGTGTGATGATGAGAGGATAAGCCTACAATGGTGTAACACATAAATTTATGTTGTAGACAACATGTGCTAAAAAGGGAGTGTGAATAACTATGTTATCTACATGACAACTTAGTGAATGATGCAAACTCTAGTGTTATAAACACCATGTGCTGAATTAGAGTTGCATACTTTTGTGTTGTCAACATGACAACTCATAAAGGTGCACAAACTCCTAAGTGTCTCACAAAATAAATAATAAAATAATGCATTAATCTAAGTAAACTTAAGTAAGTGTAAATAGTAAATACATATGTACACCAACACCCCCCCTTAAGTGCAACTTAGGGGAATTCCCTTATGCTTATGAAAACTAGGATGAAATGCAAGATGGGTCCTAGCTACTAGGCCATGTTAGGTACCCATGCACATAATGAAAATGCAATCTCTCATAAAGTGGAGAAAGAGGGAAAACCTCATGGGAAAAATCCTCCCCCAAAAAGAGAGATGAGAAGACAATATGCATGGATGGATGGAGTAATCAAGACCCCCATACATTACAACATACATGAAGTATATACAAAAAATAAGTGTAAGGAAAAAACCCCCTAAGAGGAAAAAGTGCCCCCCCCCCCCCCCCCCCCCCCCCCCCCAAAAAAAAAAGGAGAAGAAGGAGATGAGGTAGTCCCCTCCCCCTAAAGGTAGTGTGTTGACTAGTGAGAAATGCTTTGATGTAGAAATTGATCCGTGACCACTAAATGATGTTCCTCCCCTTTGGAAGAAACAATGGAAAGGGTACCTATGAGATGCTTCCCCTAGATGGAGAAAGAATCTTTATGATGAACAATGTCTCTAAAACTTGTTCAAGTGTCCCTATGTCAATACTGATGTGGCTCCTTCCAAAATTGCTAAGAAGAAGTGTAGATCAACCAAGGATGCATATAGAACCTATCTCAAGAAACCAACAATCTCCTCAAATGATAGAGAGACCTCTTGCAACTTCTATACATAAGGATCTACAATCAAATCAGCCTATAAAGACTGATCATGTAGAGAATGGACATGAGGGTCAAAGTGAGCCCTCACAACAACTATAGAAGGATTATCCTCATCAAAGATAAGTGGTATATCATCAAAGAAGCCTCCCAAATCTACTATGTGTGACTCCATGAACAAACCTAAAATGTCAATCAAGAAGTCATCACCTGAGGTTGGAACTGGAAGACAAAGTGTATCCTATTGTGGTGAAGTACATGAATCTATCACTATGGCAATGGATGAAGAATTCACCACAAAGAGATGATGAATATCATCAAGGATGTCTCCCACATCTTCAATGTGAGATTTCATGAACAGGCCTACAATGGTAGAAAGGAAGTCGTTGCATGAAGATAAAGTAGGAAGATATAAAGGGTCTTGCTACACTAAATCCAAAGCATCTGTGATTGAAACAAGATTAGTAGGAGCAACAGGAGCATCTAGAGGTGTGATTGCATCTAGAGTTGAAGAAACCATAGCTAGAGTGACTGGATGTAGAATGTCCTTTGGAGATAGAGGAACACATGGATCTCCATATGCTTCCCAAATAGACATCCAAATATGATAGGGAGAACTTTCCATTCTAAGAGGAGAAAAAGATTCCTTACTCATACTATTATATAGAAAGCAAATAAGGTGTCCAATTAAAATGTAGTGGCAATGAATAGAGATAAGGAAGCAATTCTTGATGGTCTCTTAGATGATCAAGTATTAAAGTACTCCATTTGTAATAGTTCCTTGTTGTCAACTATGGTCTAGTACCAGACTAACAAATATGAAAAGACTCCATGAGATCAATCAATGAACCCCCAAAGAATCAAAGAACCCCCCCCTAATGAATGATTTAGGCACTTGGTAGCCACTTGCTAATTTAGGGTCTATTTTTGAAAGCAATATTTCTACCCATAGAACCTATAATATGATTACAAATCTAGAAATTAGACAAAAAAATGCACTTTCAAAAAAAATGGAACTTGATTTGGAGTCCATATGAGCCCATACTAAGCATTTTAAGTGTCAAAAATTAGGATTTTTAAGTTGTAAAAAAATTCAAGAATAAAAATCTTAAACCACTTGCACCAATGTGTAGATCATGAAATTCTATCCCAAAACAAAAAAAAAATTGCTCACAAAAAGAAGTTCGTATGAGGGAGATGCTATTTGAATATCGTTGTTGCTGTTATTTTTTCTAAATCACTATCGTGCCTCCAAAAATCAAATGGCTCTAGATTTTACCTAAGATTTCCAATTTGAATGAAACAAAATCTGATTTGGGATTTTTTTGACCTTTTGAATGTGATGCAAATATCTGATTTGCACCAGCAAACACCAATCTTCACTTGCAAAAAATCTCTCCTATGGCCCGATGGCCAAATTTTTTTTGGAAAATAATGCAAATCTTAAAAAAATAGTAGAGATACAGATGAAAACAATGTAGAACTAAAAATTAAATGTACAGATTTGAAATGATCATACCAATTCTATAAATTGATCCTTCGGGTGCTTGCAAAAAAATTTTCCTCACAATCAACTTTGACCTAGGGTAGGAAACTTTATAGCTGATTTTCACTAAATTGAAATTCCAAATGCAATGGCGAGGTCAGATCTAGTTCTAGATGCTCCCAATTTCTACTATACTCTAAATTTAGGTGGAGGTGCTGAAACAAGAAGATGGTCTCAAATGGCTATGTGAAGAGAAATTCTCCAAGAGCTTTAATACCATGTAAGAATTTTCCTTAGGGAAAAATTCACCCAAGAACTAAGAACTCAAACACAAGTACAATTGTAGACTATAACAAGTATGATCAAAATATCGATATGTATTTGATTCAATATCAATAAAAGTACACTAGGAGTGTCTGTATATAAAGGCCTTTGAGATGCATCTAGAATGCTTAAGAATCAACATCATGATAAGTCATACAATTAGGCACATGTCCACCAAATATGGTTTATCTTCCATTAAACATGGAAGTAAGTGTGATGATGAGAGGATAAGCCTACAATGGTGTAACACATAAATTTATGTTTTAGATAACATGTGCTAAAAAGGGAGTGTGAATAATTGTGTTGTCTACATGACAACTCAGTGAATAATACAAACTCCAGTGTTGTAGACACCATGTGCTAAATTAGAGTTGCATACTTTTGTGTTGTCAACATGAAAACTCATAAAAGTACACAAACTCTTAAGTGTATCACAAAATAAATAATAAAATAATGCATTAACTTAAGTAAACTTAAGTAAGTGTAAATAGTAAATAAATAATTACACCAAAAAATATGATCCAAGAATTTAATATAGACATTCAGATCACCAAGTTTGTTAGAGGGAAAGGACTTGCAAAGTTAATGGAAGACACCAATTTGGAAGCAAATCATATAAACCAAGTTGATAATAATTAAAGAAGTAACTTATGTGATATAGATTCTTGGGATTGATACAAGGGTATATTCATTATATACAATGTATGAAGAGTCCACCAAAGATAAGTGATAATAAAAAAGGGCATTGAAGTTACAAGCTATCTAGTATGTCATTTTCAAATGAGAGCTATACTAGAGAAACATGGAAGGTGTATTAATTAAATGTGTTGATGAAGAATAGTCAATCAAAATGCTAAATGAAATGCATAGTGGAGTGTGTGGAGGCCATTTTATGGGTAGAAAATAGCTCATAAAGTGATTAGAGCTAGATTCTATGGCCTACACTATTAAAAGATGCACATGACCTTGTAAAAAGGTGTGATGCTTGCCCAAGATTTACTAGCAAGTTAAAATTTTGTGGTAACTTACCACTAAGACCAATAGTAGTAAAAACACCATTCCAATAATGGGAAATTGATTTTGTTGGAGAAATTATAAACAAATCTAGTGGTGAGCATTCATGGATTTTAGTTGCACTAGATTATTTTACAAAATGGGTTGAAGCAATCCCCACCTAAAGAGAAACTAGTAAAGTGACGATGAAGTTTATCCTAAAATTATCATCATATTTGGTTGTCCAAAAAATATTATCATAGATAATGCTATGTGTTTTAGATCAGAATGATAAGAATTTTTTTTGTGAGAAATATAACATTACAAGATGTACATCATCCCCATATCACCCTCAAGGGAACGGGCAAGAAAAATCCAGTAATAAAAGCCTATTGAAAATCATTAAAAGGATTTTGTGTGAGAACAAGAAGGCTTAGGATTTCAAGTTACCTTTAGTAGTATGGGTTGATAGAGTAAAAATGAAGAAAGCCATAGGTTGTGCACCCTATGACTTAGTTTATGGAATACAAGCCAAGTTAAAACAAAACAACCTAAATGGGATGTATACTTTTATTCAACAATACAATGATGATGTAATAGATAAAATGAAAAAAATAATGGATGACATTATGCAACTGAATGAAACCTGAGGGGAAGCTTCTACAAGAAATGAAAAATTGTGATTACAAGTGAAACATTTTAATGATAGAAGGACATCAGACAGGAAAGTTGAATTAGAAGAATTGGTACTACTTTGGAATGCTAGTATGGAGGATAAGGGAAAACATGGGAAATTTGATCCCATTTGGCTTGGTCCATATTTGATTCATGAAAAATGGTGACAGGATTCACATTTCATCAAAGAGTTATTAGGAGATATTCTAGAATTGCTAGTTCATGGACAATTCCTTAAAAAGTACCTCTATTAAAGGTACATTCTATTCCATGAACAATAGTTTAGGGTTTTGTACATCTATAAATACTATATATTCTTGTAAGTGTTGTGTTCTTCCTCTAATTTGATTAGACATTTCTTTCTAAATAAGTTACCATTTTGTCAAGTTTTTGGTTCTCTATAACCAAATATTCTAGATCCTTGCATGGATGTGGGCTATCCATCATCCCTAAATAGAGCCATTGATGGCCTTTATTTTTACCATTCAAAAAATTTAAAATATTACTGTGAGGATTTAGGTTAAATATGTGAAATTAGGGTTTACATGTCTTTTTTGTAGAGGTTTATCTAGAGAAGCCCTAATCTTTGTCCTTGCATGCCTTTTCCTTACCATGTTTTAATCCCTTAAGTAAATCCTTTACATGCACTTTTTGAGTTAAAACAAGGTTGATGTATCTTTTAAGTTGCGGAGTCACATTTCCTTCTTAGGGGCTATATCTATGGTCTAGTGATCCCAAACTATTTTGAGGTTGCAGTGGTGTGGTATGGTTTTGTAGAAGGATTTTGTAGCATCTATGTAATTAGTAATGATGTTTTAGCTTGGCCAATGATGCTACAAAATACTTCTTGACACAAGATCTCTAGGGTTGTGAAAGTACACAAAACGTGCCACAAGGAATGATCCAAGAAAAAAATTATAACATAACAAATTTCAAGGTAGAGAAGGACTAATAAATAGGTAGGTAAACTATAACACTCCTTTGTGGGTTTGAGTTCTTAGTGCTAATGTTAAGTGAACATGGGAAGATCAACCAATGTTCACAACTTTGCATGATTAAGAATGCGGTCCAAGCTAACAATTATGATTTAGAGAAAAAATTATATAATGAAATGAATTTGGTTCACACTAATGTTAGAAGCATGAATGATGATGATGCTTCTATGGGGGAGTACTATAGAAACATGTTTAGATCATTATCCTAATGATATGTTACATTCATGACTATGTTTGTCATTGATGTCAACATAGCAGTTTTTTGTGGTATATGGTAGAAGAACATCGGTAAATATCAAGTTGGTATGGACAGATCATTGAGAATGTTCACTAAGAAATGTTAAAGGGAGATACTAATAAGCATCTAGTATATGCAGCTAACCTCAGAAGAATAAGATATAAAGTCTTGAAGAAGTTATGCAAGTTTTGGTGAAGATTATTCTAAGATAGAGTTTACAGAAGCATGTTCTAGTAAACTTGTTATATCTCTTAGCAGAGTTGCTATTTTGAGAAGCAAGGTTGAAGGTGTCTAGAAGACATATTGGAGATGATTTGATTAAGCTCACTCATGATAATATTACATGTACAAAAATTTATTCAAGTTATAAGGTGACTGATTAATGTTATCGCTAAGTGTAATGTGTTGTTAATGAGGTCCTATAATAATTAATTGAGAATGTGTAATATCCAACTTAGGGAATCATTTTATGGATTTAGTATAAAGGAAGGACATTTTACTTTTTTATGTATGAATTAATGAATGATTACTAAGGTTTTATTCTAATATTTGAGGTTTGATATTTGGATCTGAGGTTCGTGACCTAGTTTATAAGGTCTGACAATGATTAGTCTAGTTGACAAGATAGAGGAAAGAGATTAAAGCACAGTACAAACAAGTATTCTACAAGGAATAGTTGAGAGATTAGTTAGATAGTAAAGTTCATTGGTCTTTCCCCAAAAGCTATTTGGATAGTGGGTCCTTCTACCTTCTAGAACTCCTAATAGGGTTGATATCTCCTAACATGGATTTAAAATATCCTAACATAGAATCTTATGTACTCAATTTGTTTATAGACTCCTAATAAGGTCCATCCTCTAGTAAGGAATATGTCAATATATCTTTGTGGGAATCATTCCCACCAGGGTTTTCCCTCTGATCAAGGGTTTGCCTAGTTAATAGATCTAGTATAATTGTGTATGTGCATCTTGTTATGGTTGTTGTTTACTTTGATTGGATGGTTAAGATTAATTAAGGTTGATAATTTTTTTAATTGGATAACTGATTCACCCCCCCTAGTTATCTTGGTGGATTATTATTTCTAACAACTAGATCTCACAGTTAATGACATAAGATTAGTGAGGGGTTGTAAAGCAATGAAAAGGGTAATGTAATAGTGTTCACCACTTCGTCAGGTGTTCTGAAGGCATAAAAAGAAAGTTGTGATGTGGAAATCAACTATAAATATGGACATTGACATTAGATCTCTACCTTAATGATTTCCAGTACACTATCTTCTATCTGAACAAAGTAATGGGACTAGATGAGATTACGACTGCTCCTAGTTCTCTATTTATAATGGGATTCGATATACAAGACAAACATAAAAATTTTGGATATGATTCTTTCACCCATATAATAAATGTCATTCATAATAAAATTATTGCTACATAATAGGGAGACTTGAAGAATTTAAGTTTTACCAATATTTATTGTTGATGCATGTGATCTTGTACAAGAATGTGGGGTATATAAACCCAAGATTCATTGAAGAAATAGAGGATATGGGAGAAAATCTACTTGTACAACTTTGGACAAGGTTATGGAAAAAAATTTACCCTTATGAAAATTCTCTTTCTTTTTACAATAATTTTGTATATCCTATTTCAAACATGCTAGGTGATGTGACTAAGAGGGTCCAAGGGCTATGAGGAAATTGGTTAAACCATCTAGGTGCTAGGATGAGGATAGGAAACTGGGACATGATTAGGGAAGCATAGTTTTGTTTGAAAATCATTCTATAATAAAAGTTTATGGATGCCCGTTGCCACCTCATCTTCTTCCCAAGTATGTCCCTGAAAGATTGGGAATTATTGAGTTTTTCTAGCAACTTATTTTGATGAATAGGGAATACTTAGGGCTTACTATTTGAAAGGGGACTTTTGTCTATAGAAATTTCAAAGTGGGAGACTTTAACAAAGGAAAAGATGCAATTGAAGAACTTGATGCATTCATTAGGGAGTTTATGTTTCCATTTGGGCCTATAAGGACATATGATCCCAATGATGTAGTCAGGATAGCTCTGAGATAGATGAGGGGATTCAATTTTCCCATTAGAAAATAAATATGGGAAGAGGATGTAATCATTGATTGTTTGGAAACAAAAGTCTACAAAGATAGAACTATAAAATGGAGAGAAATAATGGTCATTGAAGAATAAATGAAGAGGATTGACCCTTCATTCAAGGATTTTTATCATGAGGAATGATATTTGGATAGATATAATAAATACATCAAAAAATTTCAAGAAATAATAGCCTAAGTGCCTCCAGAGGTGAGAGATAGATTGGAGCCTAAGTCTCCCAAGAAGGATATTGTGCTTGAGGTTGATGGGGAAGAGGAGCAACCAGAAAGATCAGCATGGGTCCAAGGAGGCAATAAGAAGAAAAAATTGATTGAGATACCAAATAAGGTTAGTGAAAAGGCTCTCTAAATCATGCTAAGAAGGAGCCAATACTTTTATGATCTACGTCATAGATTTTTGATGAGATAAGCCACTGAAAATGAGAAAATCCATAACAAGATTGTGCTTGAGGCTAAGATGATTGATGAAGAAATTATAAAAGCTCAAGAATTTATGTGTAATGGAAATTTCATCACAACTAAAGAATTCAAAATATTTCTCTTTAAATTAAAGAAAAATGAACTAACTTTGCTATTATAGCAAGGAGATTCAAATGAAAAGGTGTCTAAACTAGTGAGAAAGCTACAAGAATATGATCCTAATAATAAAACCCACATTGTAGAAGAATCCAGAGAGCTAGTGAGCATAAGTGGAATGATATTGTTCCCTGGTTAGGAAATGGTTCATATTTTATTTTTAATTAGATAAGGAGACAAGAAATATCTATATCATTTGAAGATGCCAATATAACTAGAGAGCTAATGGGATCTAGTTTTAACATTGATGCCCAAACAATGGCAATATGGAGTATTGCTCTAGAATTAGATAAACCAACATTGATGAAATTCAAAGATTCATCACAAGGAAATGTGATTTTCTAGAATGTTAGTTCCACTTCTGGAGATTAGATTTTTAATATGATGAATACAATATCACTCATGGGAAAGAGTAAAATGGATTTACTAGAAAAATGACTATATTAGGCCTATAGAAAATATATAGAGACCAGAAAACAATATGAGGAGGAAATGAAGAAGACCTATGTATTGGAGTAAAGGAATGCTATTTTGGAAAATAAGGTAAAACCCTAAAGGTTGTTACCAAACCCATCATAGAGGTAAATGATAAAGAGACACAAACATAAGGAGATATGATGAGTATGCTTCTGGATTTTATTGTGTATGTTTTTTTATCATCAACTTTTCATATCACACTCTATGATCCATCATTAGGATGAGAGAAGGATGAAAGATGTATCTAGACCAGCCAAGCCAAGTAGAATAAAAAGGAGAGAAGGGAGAAGGAGCATGCACCATGAAGAAGAACAAGAAAGAGGAGAGAGAAAATATTAAAAAACTTCTAAACTAGAGAATAGAATAAGAGAAGAGCAAAAAATAATAGAGAAAAAAGAGAAAAGATACCACCAAGAAGGTAAAGTGCAATAGTTAGTGAACAAAGGGAATGAACAAACAAATGCAACAAAGGGGTGGGGGGAATATAGAAATATAAAATGTATAAAAATAAAGAGAGAGACAAAAACCAATTATTACTAAAAACTAAAACCATGCCTATATACGCAAGTGCGAAATCTATTTAATTTAAAAATACCCGACGAGAAGGAAAATAAAGGATGCGATGCAATTGAATTAACACAAAAGCTAAAAGACAAATATATTGTTTTTATATATATTAATAATATTTTTATAATATTATTCTTATAATCTCTCATACAGATGTTATAACATATATATATATATATATATATATATAGAACCTATTGGCTTGGTTTTTCACCACTCTTATTTTTTTTTATTCAATAGTAAAAAACCCTAAATGTGCACTCCAAGTA
This sequence comes from Cupressus sempervirens, assembly GCA_028749045.1. Lineage (NCBI taxonomy): Eukaryota > Viridiplantae > Streptophyta > Pinopsida > Cupressales > Cupressaceae > Cupressus > Cupressus sempervirens. The sequence continues at coordinate 178,479,555 of CM053785.1, read as the reverse complement.
ATTTGAACTTTGGTAAAAAAACCCCAAGCAAAAAGTTCACCAAATAACCTTGTGCCTTGCCTTGTTTGACCTTAGCCTTTGAAAGCTTTAGAAAATATTATTTCAAATAAATTTTGGCAAGACATTTTTATCTTAAAGTTTTATTTATGTAAGAATGACCTTTTAATCTTTTGATAAACCTTATAAAGTTTTCCTTAATTGCATTATTTTATTTGAAAAGGTCTTATGTAATACAGATTTTGTGTGACCATTGATCTTGATCAGATCATGGGCCATTGCATTCCCATAATAAGAAGATGTAGGGCTTTTAAATATTGTAGGCAAGTGCCTTTTTAGCATGTAGCCCCTGTTGACGTTTTAGCCTCAGTGCACCAAAAAAAGTTTGTGGTTGTCAGAGCTAGTCAGACCTTTTTGCAAAATAGTCAGTGTTCTCACGCACATCTTGAAATTCCTACAACATCATTGGCCTATTCTTTTATAAAGGTATTATTTTATAGCAAAGAATTAAGGGCTAACACATGCCCACAATAGTAAAGTGCACGAATGTTATATATTGCGGGGAAGCACCAATGCGGCGCATGGCATAGTGGGACATAATGGGCCCACCTTTCTCAGAAAATAATAATAGCTTGTATTCCATGGCAGTTGTCAGGTGAGTTGGAATATAGAAGAAGTGTCTCATTGGTCTATCCAGCTGATTAGGTACACAGTTGTACAATATTTTTAATCACCATAGATTTAAACAAGATCGACAGAATGTGCTTGCCTGCAATATGGAACTGATCAATTTTTAAATAATGTGGGCATGTGCCTTTGTGATGTGTGGAAAAGTGGGACAAAGCCTTGAAAGGAATACTAAGACATGCCATGCAGCAATAGTCAGGTGAGTCAGAGCATGCAGATTGAAAGCAGTCATTTCATTGGCCCAAGTGGATGATGCAAGCATAAAATGCAAAATTGTTTTGCACCATTGATCCTATTCTGATCAACGAAGGGTGCTTGCCCACATTAAGAACTTGAATGAAGTTTAAGTAAAGCAAGTATGTGCCATGTGGACATGTGTCCATAATGATGTCTAAATTCTTAGCTCAAAAGCTCTGCAAGGTATAATCAGTGTCACCGTTGATCTTTAAAAAATCAATGGCTGGTGCAATCCCACAATAAGGAAATTCTTGATCAATAAGGGAAGTGGGAATGCACCAGCTTGACACATGGAAATAATGATGTCAAGCACCTGCTCACTCAGAAGAAAATATGGGATCCATTGGCGTGGAAGTTTTCAGAAGGCACAAACTCATATAAAGGCTTCCTATTGGTCAGTATAGCTAACTGGACTTTGTTCAAATATGAATTGATCTAATTGTTGATCTTGTCTTGATCAACAAGCGGCACTTCCTCGAATTCTAAGGTGCAAGAAATTTAAGAAATGTAGGCAAGCGGTATTGTGACACATAGCCTTGTTTTTAAAGACATAAAGTTTTTTGCCTTTTAAATTAGAGTCGTCCAATCTAGAAAAATCTACAGATAGGATTCAAATTTGGTTGCAATTTGGAGGTAATGGTTACTAAGAGTAAATATGATTCAGATTTCCTTTGTGTGACCTTAATGCATGGGTATAACATAAAAAATTTCCATTACTAAATCACAAAGTTGTAGATTTTCTCAGAGCAAAAGGATTTCTAGAGCTAGGGCACGAAATTTCACAGTAGTTTCAATGAAATTGTAGAGAAAGAAGGTAAAATTTAGTCGGTAAGTAACTTGTAACCATAAGAAATCTAGAATTTTTTGTGATAAGAGTTTAAAATTTTTAAAAGATGCCTCCATGGAAGGAATTTTCTGGGCAAACTGATTACTTAAAGAGGGTTGTGCATGATGATATCCTAGAACAATTTCCCTTATTAGTAAATGAAATAACTAAAGGAAGGGAAATCATTCCTAAGAACCCTATTTTAAGTGTTATTGAGGGTTTATATGATAGGGAAAACTGGGTAAGAGACGCCCAAGTATCTATGGGAGGTTTGCAATTGTTCAAAAAATGGTTTTTAGAAAGGAATTTAGATACCCCCATGAGCAATGTCTAGGAATTCAACATTGGAAAATTAATAGTCCCTATAGTTTTCTTTGATAGTGATCTATTGGCTGACCTGGCTAAGAAATATGATCCTATTATGGGTTGGGTGAAGAATCATTCTGGAGTGAATCTTTTTAGGGTTTTCCTTGAGTTGTTCAGTGAAGTTTTTAACCTTAACCCTAACCACGTTGTTCATGAAATCATTGATATGGATGATTTGCAAGCAAGATATGATGCACAAAGAATGTACTTGAGGCTAGGATGATTGCAGGAGCATGCTGCTAAAGTTGGAACCTTTTTTATGATTACTGCTAGCACACCCAAGCCATTACTGAAAAGACAGTTTAACCCTAGGGCTCAGGCATTATATATTTTTCTTTGTAAAATTTTTGGAATGGATGAAGTCAAGCAGATTCTAGGTTCAATTGTCCACATAATAGCTCAAACTCTTCAATTTGGAATGAGCACTATTCTCGATTTTGCTACTTTTCTTGCAAAGGAAATTCACAATGGTTTGGTGGGGATAGCAAGGGGAAAAGTGGATAAACCTTTCTATTGGTATTCATTGCTCATGCATATATGCTTGTACAAGGGATTCACCTTTTTCTCCAAGGGTATGGAGCTAGAAACAACTAGAAATGGAGAGAGGAATCCAGTACAGTTGTGGACTATGGACATGACCTCAGAAGCCATAGATGCTAGTTATGTGAGGTTTGTCAAATATTTTGCATCAAAGCTTAGATTGCTTTTGAGAGGAGACAACCCTAGAATTCCACAAGCACTATTAGAATTGGTCAAACCCAGGGACCATGCAAAAGGGCTATTGGTTAATCATAATTGGGGGGATATAATTCCCTATAATGTTTCAACAGTAATAAGAGTATATGGCTTCTTGGGAAAGCCTCATGTGCTGCCATTTCATGTGCCTCTAAAGATAGGAATAGCTGAGCTATTATGGCAAATAGGCACTATAGATGAGAGGGAGTTGCCTAAGAAAGGCACATTTTTTGCAATTGTTACTGTGGCACATGATTTTGTCTTTATAAGGAAAGGGTGGAAGTATTTGAATTTGTTCTTAGATAGATATAACATGACAGAGTCTCATGCCAAGTTTATTGATCCTGAAGGATTCTATGACCTCTTAAGAGAGAGAATAAAAGCTTCTCGCATGGTGAAACGAGTTTACTAGCCAAAGGATGTGATTAGAAATGTTTTTACTTTGCAAGAGCAAGAATTGAGAAAGGAGAAATGGATAGTATTTAGCAAAACCCTAGAATTCATTAATGCTTTTGACCTCCATTATGATCCATTAAAAGAAAAGAAATATTGGGGAGCCAAGATGCAAGCATTGATGAATAATTTTGCTATGATAATACAAGCCATGAATGAGAAGAAGGATTCATATGTCAAGGCTTATCCAGACAAGGTTGCAGAGGTGCAAAAGAGAACAAATAGTAGAAATATGGTTTCTCTTGGTCAATATACTTTGCAAAGAAGGGTAGGTTATGTGATGGTTCAAAGTGTGCAACAGGCACCCCTTCATCAGAGGCCAAGACTAGAAAGTCCACCTGCAACTAGTGCTCCAAAAAGACAAAAGTTAGAGCAAGGGTCTTCTTCCCAAGTGGAGCAATATTCCCTAAGCCAATCTCCAATTAGGATTGACAATGAAACATCTCTAAGAGAGCAGCTTAGAAAAATTGGTGGAGAGGGAGATGTAATTTTTACCTCCACATATTTGGAGATTGAAGAGCCATGAGAACCACCTACACCTTCTTTGGATTTAACTTTTGCTGATTATCAAGGTAAGAAAATTGATCCAATAGTTGCCCAAGCCTCTGAGAAATTTATTAATGATGAAAATTTTGTAAAATCTAGGGCATTTGGTCAATTTTTATGGAGGCTAAATATAGGAAATTTTGAGAAGACTCATGAAAAGATAAAGGCATCGCAACTTGATAAATCTGACTCTGTTATTAAAGTGGAGGTAAAGTCTAAATTTTTGAATGATTTTTCTCAATTTACCCTTAAGGCTAGAAGGAAAGTAATTAGATAGTCAAGAGTCCTTATTTTTCCTGAATGGGATATAGTGAATGCTATAGTTTTTGATTCAGTAAGGAAACAAAAGGATGTCTAGTTTAAGACTAAGGAAGAGATATTACAAGCTCATAGGGGAGTCAAGTTTACTGATGACCACCAAGCCCTTGTTATTTGGTCAATTGAAAAAAGAGACAAGACCAGAATGCAAAAAATCTCTACTACACAGCATATTGGTGCATTGACAATTTTTAGGGCTGGTGAGGTAGGTAGTAAATAGATAATAGGAATGGCCTCATAAATGTTAAAATTTGGTAGTGTTGTATCTAGCCAGAAAGAAGATAGATTTTCCCAAATCAATGCTAGGTTTGAAGAAGTTTTGAAAGCATATGAGGAAAGGGGTATGCAGATACAATCATTGGAAAAAAAAGTATCTCAAATGGATAAGGTATTGGGGAAAAGAAAAATAGAAGAATCTAGTAGACCCAAGATTGTATACCCTCCCAGGCCACCTATTGAACCTTTCAAGTCCACTCCAATTGTTGAGGTACCAGATACCCCAGAAAGGCCATAGTTCTACACTACAAAGGAATTTAAGGAAGAAATGAATAAATTATATGCACTATATGCGGAACTAAATAATCAATTTGAGGAGAAAATAAGGTAGGGTATAATGTATTTATTAGATAAGATTGAGTGGCTATCATTTTTTGATTTGTTATCAGGGATTGCAACCATTAGGGATGAATTGAAGAAAAATAAAGCTACATTTAGACCCCTCATGTAGAAATGGACAGAAAGAAATAAAGATATCACTATTATGTGTATATCTATCATTCACTACCATGTCATCAAATAGAACATATTTTTGATTTGCTTAATGAATTGCAAGGTTTTGATGACAAACAAGATTCTTTTCAAAAAAGATTAATTTTTTTTCCCTAGTATATTGCAAAGAAGTTTGATTCATTTTCTTGTGCTTTAAATACCATTGATAAAGTGAAGGAAAAGGAAGAATGGAAGAGGGAGCTAGATGAAGTCTTTTGTAAAAGAATAAATAAAGTTATAAATGAAACGGGTCATTTGTTATGGGCAATGACAAATGAGGAGTTGGTTAAAGTGCAAATATTCTACAACTCCATCAGGAAAGAATTAGTTGGTATAGAAACAATTTGAAATTCTTTGATAACTGTACAAAGGGAGGTTCTAAATTTTGATTGGTCAAATGACACTACTTATAATGAGTGGAAAGATAAATTCATGTCTACAGAGAAGATGTTAGCAGATGACGAGGCAGAAGATGATGCAAGTGTAACTATTACTTTAACAGTTGATGATGAAGACAAAGAAAATCCCCAAGTTAAAGTAAACTTTCAGGTAATTGAAGAGGACACATCACTTTCAAGCTTCATGGTCATTTATTTTGAGGAATAAAATTGATAGAAGAATCAAATCATTATACTCTACAGATTCTAAAAAATGTAACAGAAAGGGGCCCACAAAAGGAATGTTTGATATATAAGTCTTTATGTTACTCTCATTTTGTCATTTTGTGATAGGTGTATGTAAATATTTCTTGTAAAGGACACCTGTCATTCTCTCTTAGCCTAAAGCTTGTTGCATCTCACACTATATAAGTGAGATTCCAGGGATAGAGAAGGGTCTAATTTTCTAATGCTTAAGTGATATACTTATTCTTTTTTTAGTCCAATGTTTGGAGAAAATTTTATGATGTATTATCTCTGTTAGTTCCTGAGAATACATTAATAGAGAATGATCTCTGTGTTTTTCCTAAGGTCATTCTAAGTTCACTGCAAATGTATACAATTTTCAAAGAAAATGAATACAAATTATGAGTTGTCCCCATATCATTTCTTTCTAAATTTTGTCTCCTTTTTAGTTACTTGGTCATCTTGATATTGTATAAGTAAAGGCTTGTGCAATTGAATACAATCCAGTTAGGTTGTAATCTGTTCACCATTGCTATTAATTCAATGGATTAAGTAAAAGCTTTGATGAATTTGATAAGGTTGCTATAGTAGTAGGAAGGATTTTTTTTGAATGATGAATTTTGATAAGAATTGTTGATAATATTTTTTGTGAGGCAACAAATTAGATCTAAGGATTTGTAGTAGACTCTGAAGCCTAATGAATTAGGCACCAGTCAAATTGATTCAGCTAGAAGAGAAATATGTCATAAATGGTTTTCAAATGCAGAATTATAATCAATTTTACTTTTATTTCCTGAAGATCTTCAAAGTTGGCTAGTACTTTTTTGGATGGAATGTTTTAGCTTCAATTAGCCACTATTGCTAAGAACCCGTGCAGATCTATAGAAGAATTTTGGCCAGATCTATTATATGGGATGTGTTTATCAAATTGTCAAGAATTATGCATGTATTTGAAATTTTGAGATCAGAATCAGAATAAAACTAAAATAATTCTCATATAGCATTTCCTAGTCTTGAATCATCCTTGGGTATACCCACCCTAGTTTTGCAGAGCCTAAAGATTAGAAAACCACCCTTGGTTTTGTTGAAGTTGGGTCCAAATGATTTGCACACATAATTTTTAATAGGAATTGGCTAATCCTTAGATTGTGTGAGTGATATCATTTTGGTATTGAGCATTTTGTTGCTTAATAGTTTTAAAACTCCAACATAACCAATAAAGTTTCCTTGCTCAATAATTTCATAGATTTCCTTCTTATTCCTCCATTCTTTATAGCTAGCTGGTTCAATTCTCTTTCATTTTCCTCCCATCTTCCTATTTTGAAAATAAAAATCTTGTGTTTTCCAAAAAACCCTCTACAACTAAATGAGGTAATTGATATCACAATCAAGGCACATAGTGGCAAATAAGACCCACAATCCATGTGAAATTAAGTGGAATAACTCTATCCTTCTCATAAAAGCCCATCGTAGCCCAAAACTATAACAAAAATAATTAAATATTTCTAACATGGTAACCATTAATGGACCACTTTTTCTTACTTCAAACTTGGTCATGTTTGATCATTAAGCATCCCTCTACGGGTATAATATCATTATTATTCTATATTACCTTTTCCTCACTCTTACAAGCCACATTGGTAGCCCAGTCAACAACTTGATTGGTTTCTCTAAAATTATGAGTAAAAATACAGTTTTCAAAGAAATTAATAAGATCTCTAGCTTGGTAAATAATATTATTAATAGTCTAGGAAGACTTGGTAACTCCATTAAGACAATTGATAATATTAATGGAATCCCCCTCAAGCCATATATTATTCAAATTCAAACTCTTAGCATAGATAAGACCATAAAGGGCAGCATTAGCCTCAACCGCATGATTAGTTTGAATACCAATAGGGATGGTCGTACCCCCCATTCTATCTCCATTCTCATTCCTAATAATGACTCCACAACCCACAATTCCTGGGTTGCCCTTCAAAGCCCCATCAAAATTTATCTAATACCAATCCATCAAGGGACAATCCCATCTAGCTATTTCCCTAAGGTTAGGACCAATTTGAATTAGGTTGATATCCTTAAGATTCCAATTATGGATCACCAAATCTTCCCATTCATTTAGAGATTGTTAACCTTATCTACTGGATCTCATATTCTCAATCACCAAATTCTTAATCTTATAGAAAACTTGATTAGGATTTGATTCAATTATCCTAAACACCCCAGCAAAGGAATGGGAGAATAAAATCCCACAATTGCAAAACTAAGGCATTATTAGAAGGTGGCTTCAAACCATTAAAAAAGTGTTGAATGGTATCAGGGAAAACCCAAGCAATATTCAGTAGACCACATACCCTATCCCACACCTTTTTAGTATAAGAATAGTTCAAGGTCATATGGTTGACCAACTCAACATCATTCTTACAAAGGTAACATCTATTAACAATGTTGAACCCCCTCTTCAAAAGGCTATCCAAAGTCAAAAAAAAATCCTACAAAAGTATACAAAAAAAATATGTTAACTTTGGGAGTCATACCTTTAAACCATGCTTTAGCCTAGTAAGGATCTAGATGCTCTTCAAAAACATTAACATATACTGAAGACATAGAGAAGAGACCATTAGGATTGAATTTCCAAATTAGTGCATCCTTCTCATGGCTTAAGAAGACCACATTCAACATCTTGTTGAGATCAATTAGGTTTCTATCCACCCTTTTAAGGTTCATTCACTCATTCCCCTCCCAATAATCCTCAACAAAAATCTTGGAGAGATTCTTACATTGCTCCATAGAATCATTCCACCTTTGTCTTACATTGCTCCATAGAAGCATTCCACCTTTGATCAGCACTAAGAGGATGATCAAGAATCCAAATATCATCCTAGAAAAGAATAGTCCTCCCATTTTCCACCTTCCATCTAACCCATTTCTTAGTAATATTTTTATGATTATGGGAATTTTTCCAAATCATAGAACCTCCTTGTACCAACTCATTATTAAGAAAGTATTTAAGATCTTGTTTCTCCCTCTTATACTTATCATTCCAAATTTCACACCATTATCCTTCTTCTTTGTGCCACCTCCATAACAATAAGACCAACAAAGCATCATTCATAGTAGTGAATCTTCTCATACCAAGGCCACCTTTATTATAAGGCATGCACACTTTCTCCCAAGCAATCAAAGGCAGTCTTTTCCTTTTTGCATACCCATCCATAAGAAAATCTTCTAAATTTTTTCAATAGCCAACACAAACTTTCTAGGGATCTTAAAAACACTCAAAGCATATAGTGAAACATTCTGTAAAATGGATTTGAGAACAATAATCTTACTAGACTAAGTAAGGAGAGAACCTTTCCAACCAACTAACTTTGAGTGAATTTTGTCAATCAACGAACTCCAAAAGGTCTCTGGTGAATCCAAAAAAAGAGGTAATCCAAGATAAGAACCTTGTAAGGAATTGATCTCACATCTAATGATCCTTTTAATTTTATTCTAGCTCTTCTCATTCACATTGACAAAATAAATCACACTTTTACTCCAATTAATAAGTTGACGCAAAGCTTGCCCATAATCCTCCAATGCCCTCTTTAAATTTCTAGCATTTCTAACTGAGGCTTCGCTCATAACTATAGAATCATCCAAAAAATATTTGATGTGAATAAATCAAGTCTTTGGAAGAGGGTTTGAGACCAACAAAATCCCCCACACTCACCAACCTTTCCACAAATCTTCCTAGACATTCAGCCATCAAAATAAAGAGGATAGGTGAAAGAAAATCCCCCTGCCTTAAACCACACAAGGCCTAGAAAAAAGGTGTAGGTGAACCATTCAAAAGAATTGAGAAAGTAGCCAAAGAGACCAACATAAAGACTAGATCCCTAAATCTCTTGTTAAAACCAAAAGCGTCAAGTCCTCCTAGAAGAAAAGCCCAATCCACTCTATCATAAGCTTTGGATAGATCTAACATAAGAAGAAACCCCTCTTTCTTAGAAGCATTGAGAGAGTGAATATTTTTGTGCACTAAAATAATTTAATCCAAAATCTGCCTTCTCAAAACAAAACCATTCTACTACCTAGAAATCAAGCTAGGGAAAAGGGACAAAATTCTAAGAATAAGAACTTTAGAAATAATTTTATTACAAAGAATGATTGGTCTAAATTGATCCAAACAATCAACACCCGACTTCTTGAGAATTATAGAAATGAACGTGCCATTCAACTCTTTAAGCATTTTCCTAGAGCCAAAGAACTCCTTAACCCCATTACAAATATCATCACTGATAATAATCCAATACTTATGAAAAAATAAGAAAGGAAACCCATTCGGCCCCAGAGCCTTATCTCCATCAAAGGAGAAAACAACCTTAGATATCTCTTCATAAGACAGAATAGAAGTTAGGAATTTATTCTGCTCCTATGAGATATAGTTTGGAATATAGTCTAGAAACATATTTTACTTATCCTTGTCCAAATTGGGGTCCTCTTGAAGTAGATTGCTGAAAAAATTCATGGCTTCCCTTTTGATGATCTCCTCATCCTCTGTGTGCCTGCCATTAGTATTGAGTCTAGAAATTCTATTAACCATCCTATGCTTCAAAGTGGTCATGTGAAAGTACTTAGTATTCTAGTCTCCTTCCTTCAAAAAACCCTTTCTAGATCTCTGCCTCTAGAACACCTCCTCCTTGGTAATAATGTCATGAATATCAGTCAATTTCTCACTTTCTTCCTCCCTAGAAACATTGTCATAACCGTTAGCCTGAATACTATCCTAAATATCTTTAAGTTCCTTTAAGACCTTCTTTTTATTCTAAAAAATGTTCCCAAAAATATCCTTATTCCAAATTTTGATTTTCTTTTTTTTTAATGTTTTTTAGCTTAGCAACAACTTTGAACATAGCAGTACCCTTCACACGAATGTTCCACCATTCTTTGATAAGATTTTCCAATCCTAGATGGAGGGTCCACGTTTTCTCAAATCTAAATAAATAATTCTTCTAAAAGGTTAATAGATCTACCCCAAGAAAAATGGGATAGTGATTCGAACCAATATGGAATTGAGCAATAAGAGAACATTTATATTTTAAAAACTAGTCACTACTAATGAGAGCTCTATCCAATCTAACCTAAATGAGATCCTTACTAGTTCTTCTATTGGTCCAAGTATAATCAATTCCATGTAGATCCATATCATGAAGAAGATGATAATCAATGAAGTCCATTAAATCCAGTCTATTATCCAAGTTGGTTTGACTTCCTCCCATCTTTTCAAATTCTTTCAATGGGGTATTAAAATCCCCCATAATGATCAAATTTTCTTCCACAAAGCTTTTTCTTTGATTGGTAATATTTTCCCAAAGAACCTTCCTACCCCATTTAGAATTGGGAGCATAGACATTAGTAAGCACCCAAGTAGAGCCATAATTAGAATTGGTAAATCTAATGTTCATCATGTTTCTATTTTGAGAAATAAGTTCCCTGATAATGTATTTATCATTCTAGTAAATAGCTATACCACCTAAGGCCCCATCTAAATAATTCCCAATAATCTTGCCTCACTTGAAAATCAAGAGATGTTCAACTCTATCCTTTGAAATTTTAGTTTCTTGAATTAGAACAATATCTAGTTTATTATCCCTAATATTCCATGAGATGAACTTAATTTCTTATGGAATTTTTTTGTTTCTAAGATAGTCCTCTAACTAGCATTAGCAATACTTTGGTTAGTCTCAACAATTCTTCTTTGCATGTTAGATGGTCTACCAATTAAAGAGGGAGATACATCAACATCTCCAACCTTAAAGCCTTTACCTAAAGTTGTTGCCTGTGGATAGCATTCCCTGGCCTTGCTATTCTTCACTTCCCCTTTTTTATTTTTTTTTCCCAAAGGTTTGTTAAGGATATCATCTTTCTTATTGATCCTAGTTTTAACCACAACTTTCTCTTTATTCTTTTTGGATGAGACACCCTTATTTTTCTTTTTACATTTAGAAGTTCTAATACCCCCAATGTAAGTCCATTATACTCAACAATTCACCTCTACCTCCTGTAACACATTACAAATTTCCTCAATTTCCCCCCTCTTTTGATAGCTTTCTACAGTTGTAGCATTTGTCAAAGGTTCAGTCAAACCATGATCTACCTTACTTATGGGGAGAGAACCAACTTCCTCAACTACCACAGAAACTTCATGAGTGTAATCAAGCTTAGTCTTTCCACCATCATCTCTTTCCCCATTAATGGGACTCCTCACACCTCCTTCCTTAGAGATTACAATGTCCACACTACTAAGACCCAATGGGATAACCTAATAATTTCCTTTAGTATTCCTCTTTGGTTAAGAAGGATGCTCAATGGTCATCAGTGGTTCCTTAGCAAAATTGCTGACCACCAAGGAGTTCCTAACCTCCCCACTGCAAATCTGACCTCAATTCTGAACCTCTTTTCTAACCAAAATTTTAAAAAAAATTTAGGTACCTTATTCAAAGATGGAAATTTTTTAGCCCAATGTTAAAAAAAATTTAGTGGAAACAAGCAAAGGGGATGGTCTCATACTCAATATGTTGTTTTGATATACCAAGTTTAGATTTGAGCAAGATATATTCTGGCATATCTGAACCTTGAAAGACACCCACTCACATTCTAGCATAGGTCATCCTTCTCCTTGAAATAGTGATTGGATCCATAGAAAGGAGTTCACCAAAGGTACCAACAATACCTTAAAACACATCCTCCACCCAAAACTCCAACGGTAACCTTGTTAATCTAATACATACAGAAGCTTGGATTCTAGATTCATCCATAGAATACAAGTTTGGAGCTCATTTCTATAGGACCAAAGTATGTTTACCCACAACCTAGGGATCATTGTAGAGGATCTCACATTTATCTTCTTTACAAGAGAAACCAAATTATAGGCATCCTTTAGCCATCGCTACAATATCCACTTTTCCTTTAAGAACCCACTTCCTTCTAACAAAGGTCCTAACCACCTCAATGTTGGACCTAGCCCCTAAAAATTTTCCTACCAAGGTCGAATCCATCTTAGAGATATTTTTTTCAATGATTTGATCTAGTATTTCAAGTGTAAACATACCTTTATCCTGATCTAAAATACTCTTGACTAGTGGTAAAGCAGATTTGCAAGTAATTTGATACCAAATAGACTGGCCCATTTCTTTTGTGAAAAAATAGTCTTCTTTGGACCACCCCCGCCCCCCCCCCCCCCCCCAAAGATCCTCCATAGTCCCACCATCATTAGGATCATTTATCTTTATAGTATTGTCCCCTTCTTACTCTGATTGTACTCTCAATCTAGTTGAATCTATCTCATTCCCCCCCACAATTTTGAAACCAATTTTCCTACCTCCTGCTCCTATACTGCTCCCACTTCCACTTGCCATTTTTCCATTTGTTGATAATGAAATTTAATGAGTTATATATCATTTCAAAGTTTCTTTTAATTCAAATAATTAAGTAAATGCTTCCATGGAATGATAGGATCATTTAAGGTATGAAAGGGATATGACAACTATAGGATTTGAAGATTAGTTGACTTATAATTAATTGCAAGTCAACTAAATAGATATAAATGATAACTAATATGAATCTATTTTGACAATGGATTAAGACAATGATCTTTAGGTTGTATAAATCAAGTAATATCAATCTTGTCTTGGCATGAATAGATTCTTATAAATGGTAATCTTATATTGATTTTGACAAATTAGTGACAAAACACTTAGTCACTATTTAGTAAAGAATAGTGCAAGCCAAGTGATTAGACTGAGTTGAGCAATCAGTGTGTGCCAAATCATTCAGGTGCTGAGCCAATAGATGGAGCCAAGTAAATATTATGTTGCCAAGTGATTTTGGTTCTAAGAAAATAGAGTGTGTCAAGCTATTTAGGAGTCGTGTATCAATATTAAGAGCATAGTGAAGGTCGAGCATTAGAGCCTTTGGATGTCAAGTGAAAAGTTTATGTTGTAGATATCTTAATGGCACAAATTTCTATGTAAACCATTTTTTGGCTAACATAATCATAATTTTGATTATAAGAGATAAGTATGGAGTCATATTACAAATCCCTATACAATACATGCAACCAATCATATTGAGGGAAGCATTAAGTGGTAATAAGGATTGGCCGCATCCATTGATTCTTACCTAATCCACCACCACCAATTTTTATTTAAGAAGGATAAAACCTAAGAATTTGATGAGTTTGTGAGGATATGAATGCTAAAATTTTAGAGGGCATTCATGGTGGTTTAGATGGATATGACAGAGTTATACATTGCAGAATCAATTTGAGAAGAATAGAGTAAAGAAGTGAAAGGAAAAAAGAGACATATCTGATTAGGAGGATTAAGTTTTAAATAGTAAGGAGGATATCTAAAATCAAGAAACAATGTGCTAACCAAAGGATCATGGTGTTGAATCATTCTAACAAGTCATATAGAGAAAATCTCTTAATTGAGTAGTCCTAATAGGCTATTGTAAATCTCTTCACCGAGTGCTTATTTTATTGTAAGTTTAAATCCTCTAACAAGGTGAGACCTAACAATATTTTTAATCCTTTAACATCATAGACCTTTCATAGGGTAGATCATAGCTTATGATCAAATGCATTGTAGCCATAATTGGCCACACTTTATAGCTATAGTAGTAAATATTTGTGGGTGTCATTCTCACCCCTGCTTTACCTTCTCATTGGAAGGTTTATGGTTAACCAAATTTATTGTATTATGTGTTATTTACTTTATGTTATGGATTTGGTGCATTCTAACTTGTTTTATTTTATATGTCAAGCTATGAGATGGATACTAGTGATATGTTTTAAGAGGAAAAAGTTTTAAGTGTTGATTCACCACCCACAACCCCCACACCCCCCCCACCCCCCAGAACTTACTTTCCCATTATTATTTCCACCAATTGGTATCTAAGATTTTTTCTAGAAAGGAAATTTTTACAGCTTTGGAGGTAAGATCTTGAAGATGGAAGTCTACAAGTTGGGAAAGACTATTGAGAACTAGAAGATTGAAATATAGCTTGCCCTACATCAACTCAAGGAGGCAAGAGATGAATTGCAATGTTCATTGAAGACAAGAAAATAATTGGCTATTCAACAAAATGACACTCAATACCAAGAAGAAGACACTACTAGATTGTTTAAGGGTGGAAGCTCATATGAATTTGATGATTCTCTTACAGATCCGATGGAAAAGAATTGTGCCCTAACTATAGTAGTTAGAAATCTCAAAAGAGGACAAGAAGTACAATCAATATTGCTATGTGAGAACTAAAATGAAAAAGAAAGTTGAGGAAGAAAAAGTCATGAATTAAGAAGATAAAATAATACTATCTAACATACATTAAGATAAGACATTAGATGTAAAAAAGCATGCTAACATGCAATTTGATACAATGAATCATTTGATGCTTGCAAACCATGAATTAAATGGAAAGGACATTGAGATCACAACCTTAAAGTCAAAAAATGATCTATGGCAAAATGAATTAAGAGAAGAAAAGGAATTCATCAAAAGATTCAACAAACCAAGAGAATCCATAAAATACTTTGAGAAATTGATGGAATCACTATGATGTAATAATTATACCATTAGATTGGGATACACTAATATGGAAGAAGGCAAATTGTCTAGAAGTGGTGAGAAAAGGAATAACAAAGGTAATAACTACAAACCCACTTCTCATAATTATGGAAAATTGGGCCATATAGAAAATGTTTGTAGGAGAAAAGTTGTCAACCATAACCCCAAGAAAAAATATAGAGGATAATGCTACAATTGCAACAAACAAGGACATCAAAGAAATGAATGTAGGACCAAGACCATGAGCACTCAAAAATTTGAAGGATATTGTTACAATTGACAAAAGTATGGATAAAAATCATATGAATGTAGATCTAAGACCAAGTGAACATCACAAAAATAGACAAAGGTACACCACAATGGAAACTCCTATCATTGGGATTACAACAAAAGGTAAAGTTGTCACTATTGTCAAGAATATGGACACATTCCTAAAAATTACATAAGAATAAATTTTAGAGGAAACTATAATAGATGGTTGAGTGAGATTACATGGTTTAGTTGTCTCAAGACTGGTTATGTTAGTAGAAACTATCCAACTAGGTCACCAATGCCAAGCAATAAATTTAGTAAAGGTAAAGAAAAGGTCAATGTTGAGAAAGTGAAGGTGTAGATGAACAAGACATGGAAAAGGAAGGAAGATTTTAGTACACCAAGTTTAGATGAGGTCACTTCATCCAATGGATTAGGTGATCACATCACCCCCAACTAGGAAATAAAAGGTATGTGTCAAACTGACATTTGAAAAGTTATATTATGCATTACTTCCAAATATCTAAGATCTAAAAAGAATAAATATGCATGAATCAAGATGCAATGAAGAATTTTAGAGTAAGAGTCACTCTATAGATATATTATTTTCTATGTTATTGTTGAGTGATGGAGACAAGGCTAGTATGAGTCGAGCTTGCTATATTAGCCAAGCATGTTGAAAATCCTATGATAGCCAAGCTTATAGATGTATAATCACTGAGCACTTAATACCAAATTTGACGGGTTATATAGTCAATTTTGACTTATTTTTATTCACTAGAGGTTGAAAATCCCAAAGAACATAAAAGTGATTGGTGAAAGGAGATTCTAGCATTTCCAAACTAGATCTAACTGTTGAACCCTTGGTATTTGGTCTTTGATTGTTTTCATTGATGTCAATAATGTAACTATAATCATCATATGGTATGGTTAACATCATGTAATTATCTTATTTGATGTCCTTAAATATTTTTAAAAAAATATTCAAGATAAACACTTAAGTGTTAAACAATTAACACTTAATGTTCACATTAGTTTAGAAAATGGTTAACAAAAAATAGTTTTGGTCTATGAGAAAGTTGAAAAGATTTTTTATTAGATAGGCCCCAAATATCATGCCTTTTTGGAAAGTTCTATGACTTAGCTCAAATTTTTCTTTATTAATTTTTGCATAGCACATGTATGGAGAGAGGAAAAGTATGTTTATCAGAAGCAATTACCAAATTGTTATGACAATTTTAGCAGTTTTGAGTGGTTTTTGTCTAATGGAAGTTTTCGGTATGTGTGTACCTCTAAAATTTTGAATTTCTTGGTTTATTAGTAGAGGATACATTCCTCTAAAACATATAATAGGTTTTTTTGATATAATTTACAAGATTTGTGTGGAATTCCTTATAAACCAAATAGTTTGCAGGCATATTTTTAATATCAAAGAAGAGGGTAATGCTTTATGTTTCTATTTTCATATTTGTGATATAATTTTTATTGTAGAATTTGTCAAAGGTAGAAGAAGGGTTATATATTTATTCTTCATTCATTCTTATCAGTATTTGATCAGATCTTTTAATGCAAAAAGAAAATATATTTGGATATTGGATGTTTTGAGGAGAATAGAAGTATATCCCGCATTATGTTTTCAACAAGAAGTTGAAACTAGTGATTCATGATTTGTAATAGACATTATCCTCTAATTTTATATCTCATTTTTTCATTTTGGAAGTTGGTGCTTCTTGTATTCATGAAGTTGGTGCTTTAGGTGTAAGGGATTGGTGTTCTTTGAAATTGGTGTTTCTAAAATAGGGTGTTGGTGCTTCCTAGAGTTGTAGCTCTAAAAGATTTGCCCAAGAGGCCAGTAAAGTTTTAGATTCAAAGTGGTTTTTTACCATAAGGAGTTTTCTATGTTAAAATATTGTTTCACTTTTTTATTCATTAACTATCTTGCTCATGTGTTAAATTTTTATAACTTACATTTGTTTCAAGTTTTGAAAAGTTTTTTAAACCATTGATTCACCCACACCCCAAATGGTGTTTGTATTCCAACACTAACTACTACTCGACACCATTCTATAGATTCAAGAGGCATTTAGCTTGTACCAAGTTCTGATGCTTTGTTTTTTGCAAACCTTAGGAAATTAAAATGAAAGCTAGTTCATCATCTATTGTTAGGAAAGAGGGGAAGGAACTTTTCAAAGTTTATTTGATTAGCAATGATGTTAGGTAGCCCCCATTCTGAGAAATTCTTGAGATTTCATACAAGGGAGATTTGTATGGTGTAGTATCTATAATTCCACCAAAGGTTCTCATGATTCAAGATGTGAGATGTTGTTACACTAGAAAGATTGGAGAAGTTGGAGATATAGAAATTAGGGAAACCTACTAGAAGTTGTGTGATAATGTCATTTGAGGGAAGAGAATAATATTGTTGAGCAAAAAGGGTTAGCACATTCCCTAGATTTTCCTCAAATGCTTAAAATAGAATTGATTTGGATTTTTCTAAGTCATATATATGAAAACTAGATTTGTTTAGAGGGTGGACCAATTAGGATTACTAGGATGATTGTGCATAGATTAATAGGGTATCCTACCCTTGACTAACCTAAGAGTGTGTAGAGTGATACAAAGGAGGTTATTGAGAAGAACACAATTGTCATATGGAACAAGAGAGGGATGTCAATTCACACTACTTTAGATCCCATTATTGCCTTTATGGTCAGAGTCATTGCCCATAAATTCTTTTAGTCAAGCTAGCTAAATAGTGTTTCTTGTATGGTAGTTGAGTTAGGTTACAAAATTGTAAGGAGAGGTCAATCCTATGACCTTGCCAAGTTACAACTATAGTAGTTATCCAAAAACTTGAAAGCCATTAGGAGGGCCAAAAGTGCATCTTTTAAGTTTGGTTCCTTGATTGTTTGCATATTTTGCTATGTGCAAAACACATTCCCCACTTTTGGTAAAGTTTCTTGCAAGGCCAATAGGTTAGTTACACAACAAATTAGATAATTCATTTTGAAACTTGGAGATGATTTTGAATCAGTCATGACCAGCTATTTTGAGGATTTCAAGAAATCCATGAAACAAAAATTGAGGATTCTTGTATCATTAGTAAACCAACATTACAATTATGTGTGTTTCCTAGTTGATGGAGATTATAAATATGTGCAAGAAGCAATACCTAGGGCCAGATGGTTAAAAACCTTGGCATATGAAATTAATATGGATGAAGCCTTAATTTTTTTTTATAGATTTATTAGAAAAGGAAATTGACAATGATGTTACATCCTTCTGAAACTATGATGAGGAAAAATATAGAATAATAACAAATTTACATATTTTTTTGTTATAATAAAGAAGAAAAAAATAGTGAAGAAACTAAAAGAGAAGTTTGGTGAAGGTGATGAATAAGTAGAAGAAGAAGATGATGATGAAGAAGAAGTGAAAGAAGCAACACCATCAAAACTTATGCAAGGTATAGGAGAAGATGAAGATCCTAATCTTGAAGGTGTCAAGGGAGAAGAAGTTGAGGAAGCACCTAAGGTTGCCAAGAAAAAAAGAAAGGCAAAGGAATAGGTAGTGGAGAAACCTAAGAAGACTGTGAAGTAGTCATGAAAAAAGCCTAGTATACATTTAACTAGGTCAAGTAGTAGGGAAACCACTGCACAGGAAAAAGAAGTTGCAAAGCTTAAAGGAAAAAGAGAAAATGTCATAGCAGAGCTGAGCCTACCTACTCAAAAGACTTTCAAGAGATTAAGGAAGAACTAAAAGCCATAGGATAATTTAGATGAGGAGAAGATAGAGTCTGATGAATTGAGTCAATTCAAAGTGGTAAGCCACAATCCCTTTTCTAACATTGATCACTTGTGTGAAAAAATTAAAACCAATGTAGATTTGTTAGGTTTTACACATGTTGATTTTGATAAGTTAGGGATTTTTGATAAAAATAAGGTTGAAGAAGCCATATATGATATGATGGCTACTTTCAAAACTACTCAGCTAGATATTAGCAACTCATTACCTAAAAATTTTTATGACAGAGTTGAGCAAAAGTGGCAATTCAATTTGATCACTAAGAGACAAATAAGGGAGGCTACATTAGTCTAAGTTATGCCTTCTTTGGATAAGAAGATGATTTCTAAAGCCATGGACAAATATAAAGGGAAATTTTCTCTAAAGTACTAAGCATTTAATATATTGAAGAAATAACTTGAGGATATGGTAACCCAGTGCACATTGCTACGAAAAGTTATTTATGGGTTATCCACTAAAGCAATAACTAAGAAAGGTGAACAAGAATAGCAAGAACCTAATAAGAATGAGGAAGAGAAAGATAAAGAGGTGAACCTAGTTAAGGAAGGTAATATGGAGGGAACTAAAGGAACAATAAAGGAGGCATCGGTTAAAGAAGAGCAACAAGATGTATAGGATACATAGGTGTCGAGTGCCAGTTCCCCACATGATGACCAAGATAATCAACAGGACTCAATGAGCATCAAGAATGTTCCTAATGAAACATCATAGAATGTTAATCCTTTTACTAAAGACGATTTGAAGAAAAAATTTCAAGACTCTACCAATGCAACACTTTTATGAGGTAATCCAATATTGGTGAGAGTGGATGAGATTCAAAAGGCAAAAATTGCATCTATAGGGGAGAAACAACAAAACATATCAAATGTGCCCACATAAACTACAGAGATAAAGGAAAAGGAATCAAATGATCTACAAAGAGATCAAAGTGTAAATATTGAATAGTAATTTGATACAACAAAGACACCATTTGTTATGCCAATTGTTTTCATCAAGATAAAAGAGGTAGTAGCACAACCTACAAGTATATTTGTGCCTAACCTAAATAGTCTAGGTTTACCAGTTGTAGAGATTGTTGATAAGGATGGAATAGAAGTACCTAAGGGTTAAGAAGAAATTCATGTACCAATTCCACCATCATAGGGTGAAGTGTAGAAGGAAGGAGACAAGGCTAAAGTGTTGAAGCTGACTATTGAACCTGAGGAGAAAATTGCAATATAGACTCTGGTTACATTTCCAATTTCTAAATCTCCTCTTAGGAGTCACACTCTTCAAAGGTTGAGTACAAATGCCACTCCATTATAGATATCAAGGCCAAGTTCCACCACACCAAAGAGTGTTGTAGTTACATCATTTGAGGATGTAAGCTTAAATGAGATGATTGAGATACCAAAGTTTGATTTGAACATAATTACAATTGAAGAAATGAGTATTCTTCAAGACGCTCTATAGAGGAAGAAGAGGCAAGAAATCTTAAGGAGGGAACATAAGAAAAAGAAATTTTTGTAAAAATAAATATAAGCCCATTATAGAGTGACTTGTCAACATTGTGGACAAGATAAAGGATGAAGACCTAGATTCTAATATCAAATGATTAGAATGATCAGAAAGAAAGTTTCATATAAAGGTTTAGAGATGATATCTAGTGCTATTGCACTAAGGTTGATCTTGCAACAAAAATGAAAAGTGTGAAGAAAGTGTTAGAGAACATGTTCTCTCTCTACACAAAGCTATGTAATGTTGATCTATTCACTAAGGAAAATTAATAGGCTATTGACTAGCTACAAGGATATTTGCAACTCACAGCTAGTACATTAAAACTATGTCTTGGTAATACTCAGATACATTTTAAGAGGTCACTAACAACTCAGAATAGGCTTGTTGAGTTGCAAGAAAAAGATGCCAATATTAGATCTACTATGATCAGTATCCAATCCATGTTAAAACCTCACCTGGAAGTGTTACACAAGGAACTAGCCTTTGTAGACACTTTGCTGAATAAAGATTCCCAACTTTAAACTCATGAAGGCTTAATTGACCTAGCTTCTAATCTTGAAATACAGATTCATTCATTAGATGTAGCATGCGATAACTTGGATGCAACTTTGAAGATTATAATGGAACTACACTAGCCATTCTTGGACAAACACACTATAAGTGTACGACCCAAATGATATAAGTGTCAAAAAAGAGGGATGTGAAGTTTTGGATAAGTATTTTTGTGAAATTTTGAAGGAAATTTATCAAGGCAGAATATCTACTTTGTAGGAGTAATGAATAAAGAAATAGAAATGAAGTATTTATTCATGGGGAGTAATAAGGTATGGAAGACATAAGTATTTTGTGAAATTTTGAAGGAAAATTATCAAGGCAAAATATCTACTCAGTAGGAGTAACGAATGAAGAAATAAAAATGAAGTATTTACTCAGGGCAAGTAATAAGGTATGGAAGATATAAAACAATTTGCAAATTTTGAAATTTTAAAGTTTTGTATTGAAGTTGACAAATGAAGAAACATTATCTAACTTATGTATTAGATAAGAATGTACATGACATGAAAAAGTGTTTTTTCCACTCATGTAAAAGGGGAAGAATGTTAATCTCATATTGGTTTTGACAAAGTAGTGACAAAACACTTAGTCATTATTCAGAAAAAAACACTACAAGTTCAATGCAAAGTGCATGCCGAGTGATCAAAGCAAGCCGAGCAATTAGTGTGTGCCAAGTTATTTAGGTGTCAAGCCAACAAAAGGGTCTAAGTAAATAATATACGTCGAGTGATTTTGGTTTTGAGAAAACATAGTATGTTCATCTATTCAGGAGCTAAGTATCAGTATTAAGAGCATAGTAAAGGCCAAGCATTAGAGCCTTTGGATACTGAGCAAATAGTTTATGTCATAGATTTTTTTAATGGAACAAACTTATATGTAATTTTTTTGGGCTGACATAATCATAATTTTGAATATAAGAGATAAATATTGAGTCATATTGTGAATCTCTATACAATACATGCAACCAATTAGATTGAGGGAATCATTAGGTGGCAATTAGGATCAACCCCACCCATTAGTTCTTACCTAATCCATCACCACCAATGTTTATTTAAGAAAGCTAAACCCTAAGTGATGCAGAAGCACCCAGAGGTATAAGGGAAATCCTGTGTCACCCAAAAAAATGTACTTAGACTTAGTTTCTATTTCATGTGTTTTCATTTTTTGGATACCCATTTGGGTCAATTAAAGGTTCCAACTCTCACAGTTCAACTATCAGTGTGCTAGAAAAGCCCAAAAAAATAGGAGCATGCAATTGGGCCATCATTTTGGTAACCTAGAAGGTGTGAATTGGCCAGATGAATGTAATTTTGATTTAGAGCATTCTAGAAAAAGAATCAAGTCAAAAGACCCCACGGTTTGAAAGTTATTGTAGTTTTTCAAGTTTTGGAGACCTCCTAAGAATGCTTCAAAGTCAGGTTAGGGGCATTAAATGACCTCAAAAAGGGCCAAAAAATGGGGGTGGAGTGAAGCTTGTCCATAGGGCTATAGAGTGCTTCGAGAGCTTTCCAAAAATTTAAATGGTTTGTCAATCGAAGCTACGGTTCAAAAGTTATGCCTCCCAAAAGTTCAGTGACCGTTTCTGAATTCTTCTAGATTTGTGTTGACTTCTAACACAACTTCTGGAACCTTCTATTTAGTTAGTGGATACCTAATAGCACTTTCTAGAATGTACTCCTAGTCCTTAACCCTTCGGGGTCTATTTAAGAAGATTTTTGGCATTGTAAAAGGCAGTTCAGAGTGGAGTTTGAGAGGAGGTACTGAAAGGAGAAATTATCTCCAGATTTATGCTATTGTAAGCCATTAGGGCATGTTTTGAAGTGGTATCAGAGCAGGTTTTCCTTAGTGTGTAGACAGAGCACCGATTGTGAGGCAGTTTGCACCAGGACTGTGTGGTTGTGGGTTCAAGTTAGAAGATGCCTCCACGAAGAGAGCGTGGCAAAAGGGCCAGAGCTATTAATCCTAAGGAGGTTAGAGCCCTCCAAAGGCAGGTACAAGCATTGCAAGAGGAGCTCTGTAGAGGAGCAACTGTGGCCGCAGGTGATGAAAGTGAAGATGACAACGAAGAAGATGAAATGGGACCAAAAGGGGAATTTGATGGGGAAGTTATGAATCATGCGGAGGAAAGGCTTTTTAGGGCCATTACTAAGTTTGGGAAAAGACCTACAATTGAAGTGGGTGTATTTTCAGGAAATCTGAAACCAGATGAGTTCATCGATTGGATCAATGAACTGGAAGAATACTTTGAGTATGAGGATAACAGGGACCCAGATAGGCTTAAGTTTGCAAAGGCCAAACTGAAAGGCCATGCCAAAATCTGGTGGCAAGAGGTTCAATTGGAAAGAAATAGAAGAGGAAAGGAGAAGATCACAAGATGGGATTGCATGGTGGACAAATTGAAGAAGCAGTTCATTCCTGTGGACTACTAGCATGATTTGTTTAAGAAGATGCATGGGTTAAAGCAACCAGGAAGATCAGTCCAAGAATATACAAAGGAATTTTACCGACTCTTGATTAGAGTGGGGCATGCAGAAGAAAATAAGGAGAAGGTTGCTCATTATATCAGTGGGTTGTGACCTAGCATCCAGGAGGAATTAAGTCTGGTAAGAATGACCAGCATTGAAGAGGCATACCAGTTTGCCCTATGAGTTGAAGAGAAGCTGAATAAAAGGTTTGAAGGAAGACAAAGAGGGCATGGAAAAGGAGGAAGGGGAAGTGGTAGATCGTCTGGAGGCCGCAATGAAACCTAAAGAAAAATGAAGATGTGGGTACTAGCAGGAACCAGAGGAATGAGGGTTTCAACCACTCCCATGATCAAGACTTTGGAAATCAGAGAGGAAGAGGTAGAGGATTCCGACAAGGAAGAGTAGGCTTCTGTGGTACTATTTCCATTGCAATGAAGAAGGTCATCGTGCCTTTGAATGCCCTTAATGAACTGGAAGGACAGATAGGAGAGTTGAGGGCCAAGCTAGGGTTGCTCATGTGGATGAGGATGCACAATTATCACATTCAGAGGATGCAAAAAGAGGAGAGACCTTGGTAAATGAAAGAGTCCTACTAAGTGGTGAGATTGAACTAGGACAATGGAGGAGTTTGTTTTGTACCAGATGCAAGTGTGAGGATAAATGTTGTGACGTGATCATTGATGGTGGTAGCACTGATAACTTGGTATCAGAAGAGATGGTCTCTAAGTTGAAGCTCAAGAGGGAGAAACATCCCTATCCCTATCATATTGCTTGGGTAAAAGATGATCATAAGGTCCTAGTAAGTGAACAATGTCTAGTGAAATTCAAAATTGGGAGTTACCATGATGAAGTTTTTTGTGATGTTATTTCGATGGATGTTTGCCATCTATTGTTGGGTAGACCACGGCAGTTTGATAGACATGCAGTACATGATGGACATGCAAACACATACTCTCTGACAAAGGATGGAGTTTTCCACAAATTGAAGCCCATGAAAAAGGAAGGTGAAAAGGTATGTAGCAGTGCTAGGATTTGTCTTGTTGATGAAAGGAAGTTTTTAGATGGCATGAAACATCAGCATATGTGCTATGCTTTGATTCCTAGGAAAGATAAAGAAGGTAGTAGTGAAATACCATTTGAAGTTTCAAATTTACTAGGGGAATTTGGAGATATTATCTCTGATAATGTTCTAGATGGATTGCCACTAGTAAGGCAAATTAGTCATCAGATAGATCTAATTCCAGGAGCTAGTTTTCCTAACAAGGCTGCTCACAGGATGACTCCTACTGAAATAGAGGAGCTAAATAGACAGGTTCAAGAGCTGTTGAGGAAGGGCTTGATTCGAGAGAGGCTGAGTCCATGTGTAGTACCTGCAGTACTCGCACCAAAGAAGGATGGAGAGTGGAGGATGTGTATAGATTCTTGAGCTATAAATAAGATAACCATCAAGTACCGATTTCCTTTGCCAAGGATGGATGATCTTATGGACTACTTGAGTGGAGCTTAGTACTTCATAAAGATAGATCTGAAGAGTGGTTATCACTAGATACAGATTCAAGAAGGAGATGAGTGGAAAATAGCCTTCAAGACCAAGGAGGGTCTTTATGAGTGGTTAGTCATGCCCTTTGGATTAACGAACACCCCAAGCACCTTCATGCGGCTCATGAATGAGGTACTTAAGAAGTTCTTGGGAAAATTTGTTATTGTCTATTTGGATGATATTTTAATTTTTAGCAAGACTTTGGAAGAACATTTATTGCATATTCGTAGTGTCCTTGAAAGGCTAAGGGAAGAGAAACTGTTAATTAATCTGAAGAAGTGTACCTTTGCAAAAAGGGAGTTAGTCTATTTGGGGTTTGTTATATCACCTAAAGGTCTCAAAATGGATCCAGAGAAGGTAAAAGCCATCTTGGAATGGCCTACTCCCAGGTTTGCTACTGAGGTAAGATCATTTCATGGACTGGTTAGTTTCTATAGAAAGTTTATTAAGAATTTTAGTGGCATATGTGCAGCCCTAACTGATACAATAAGAGGGGATAGAAAAGAGTTCAAACGGACTGCAGCAGCTGCGAGAAGTTTTGAATTGCTGAAGAAGAAGGTGACAGAACAGCCTATGTTGTCACTTCCAGATTTTAGAAAAGTGTTCTAGGTGGATTGTGATGCTAGTGAAAGTGCTATTGGGGCTGTATTAAGCCAAGAAGGTAAGCCTATTGCATATTTTAGTGAAAAATTGAATGATGCAAAGAAGAAGTATTCTATTTATGATCAAGAGTTCTATGCAATAGTTCAAGCCTTAAAGAAATGGAGGCATTATTTATTGCCAAAGGAGTTTGTTTTGTATACTAATCATCAGGCATTATAGTACCTAAATAGCCAAGGTAAATTGAATTAGAGGCATATGAAGTGGATAGAGTTCTTGCAGAGCTATACATTTGTGTTGAAGCATAGAAGTGGAAAATCTAACAGGGTTGTAGATGCACTAAGTAGGAGACAATTGTTGCTTATAGTAATGTAGGTTGAAGTAGTTGGGTTTGATGAACTCAAAAATTTGTACCCCGAGGATCCTAATTTTGCTGAAGCATGGAAAGCTTGTAAAGAACCTGTTGCTATAGATAGAACCAAGTGGTTAGACTATTTGATTCAGGATGCCATGTTGTTCAAGGGTAGTCAGTTGTGCATACCAAGGAGTTCTATGAGGGAAAATCTAATTAAGGAGAAACACAATGGAGGGATGGAAAGAAATTTTGGTCGAGATAAGACCATTTCCATTCTTAGAGAACATTATTTTTGGCCTCAAATTTTATAGGATGTGAAGAAGTTTGTACAGAGTTGCCAAGGGGTTTAGTCACAATACTGGCCTATATCAGCCATTGCCTATTCCATCAAGGCCATAGGAGGACATAAGTATGGATTTTGTTCTTGGATTTCCGAAGACACAAAGGGGTAATGACACAATATTTGTGGTGGTTGATAGGTTCTCCAAAATGGTACATTTCATTCCATGCCACAAAACTCATGATGTTGTCCATATTGCAAACTTATTCCTCAGAGAGGTGGTGAGACTACATGGTCTCCCAAGGAGTATAGTTTCTAACAGAGATACTAAATTTGTGGGGTATTTCTGGAGGACATTGTAGAAGAAGTTGAGAACAGACCTAAAATTCAATTCCATGCATCACCCGTAGACTGATGGGCAAACAGAAGTGGTAAACAAAAGTCTAGGCAATTTGCTGAGATGTTTAGTTGGGGATAAGCCCAAGGGATGGGATTTGATTCTACCACAAGAAAAGTTTTCTTACAATAACTCTATAAATAGGAGTACTGAAAAATCACCATTCCAAATTGTATATGGAAATAGCCCAAGGACTGCACTAGAATTGAGGAAGATAGAATAAGGGGAGAGGACAAGTGCTGAAGCTGAGGAATTTACTGAACATATCAAGTGTCTACATGAGGAGGTTCAAGCACACATTACCAAGATGAATCAAGAGTATAAAGCTAGGGATGATGAAAGGAGAATACATAAGGAATTCCAAGTAGGGGATCTAGTCATGGTGCACTTACAAAAAGAAAGATTTCCTGCTAGTACTTACAACAAGCTGAAAATCAAGAAATTTGGCCCCTGCAAAATTTTGAAGAAACATGACTTAGGAAATGCATATGAAGTGGAGCTGCCAGATGGTATTCACATTTCTCCCATTTTCAACATTATAGATTTAACAGAGTATCATGATGATGGTGCAGATGAGGAGCTGGTGTTAGAGCCATGTCCAATTCCTGCTTCTAAGAAGGAGATAGAAGACATTCTAGATCATCATGTGGGTAGGAGTACTAGAAACAGACAGTATGAAGAGTATTTGTTCAAATGGAAAGGACAATCGATCGAGGACTCAACTTGGATTTCAACAGCTAAGGTTTCCCATTTGGGATTTCCTCCACCATTCATAAAGTGATAGGGTCACTTTTCAATCTACCCTAGGTGTCTGATGCAGGAGCATCCAGAGGTATAAGGGCAATCCTATGTCACCCAAAAAAATGTACTTAGACTTAGTTTCTATTTCATGTGTTTTCATTTTTTGGATACCCATTTGGGTCAATTAAAGGTTCCAACTCTCACAATTCAACTATTAGTGTGCTAGAAAATCTTGAAAAAATAGGAGCATGAAATTGGGCCATCATTTTGGTAACCTAGAATGTGTGAATTGGCCAAATGAATGTAATTGTGATTTAGAGCATTCCAAAAAAAGAATCAGGTCAAAAGGCCCCACGGTTTGAAAGTTATTGCAGTTTTTTGAGTTTTGGAGACCTGCTAAGAATGCTTCAAATTCAAGTTAGGGGCATTAAATGACCTCAAAAAGGGCCAAAAATGGGGGAGGAGTGAAGCTTATCCATAGAGCTATAGAGCACTTCAAGAGCTTTCCAAAAATGTAAACGGTTCGTCAATCGGAGCTACGATTCAAAAGTTATGCCTCCTGGAAGTTTGGTGACTATTTTTGGATTCTTCTAGATTTGCGTCGACTTCTAACGCAGCTTCTAGAACCTTCTATTTGGTCAGTGGATACCTACTAGCACTTTCTAGAATGTACTCCTAGTCCTTAACCCTCTAGGGTCTATTTAAGGAGATTTCTAGCATTGTAAAAGGTAGTTTAGAGTGGAGTTTGAGAGGAGGTACTGAAAGGAGAAATTATCTCCAGATTTATGCTATTGTAAGCCCTTAGGGCATGTTTTGAAGTTGATTTTCTCTGTACTATTTGTACTAGCTTATTTTCTCAGTTAATATAATTTCCCCTTTTCTGTTGTGTCCATTCTGTTCTTGGGTTGTATCCCCATCACTAAGAATTTTATGAATGTGTGTGGAGATGAGTGCTAAGAGTTTAGAGGGTATTCATGGTGGTTATGGTTATCTTTTCATTATGTAACCTTTGTAAAACCAATTACAAGTATTTAAGTTGCTTTTCTTTTGGTCTACCTAAAATTAAGATAGCATCAAGCTAAACTACAACAATGTACCTATAAAGTCATGTGGCACTCCATTCATCAACATCATGAATGTAGAAGGTGTATTTGTCAAACCAAATGGAATTAAAAGACACTTATACAACCCTTTAGTAGTTTTGAAGGTTGTCTTCACACATCTCCCTCTTTTATCCTTAATTTATGATACCCACTTTAACATCATTTTTTATGAAGTATCTTGCACCCTTAGACAATCCATAAAATTTTCAATCCTTGGTATGTGGAACCTAGATTTGGTAGTGATCTTTTTTATGGCCCTCAAATTAGTGCATAGTCTCCAAGTACCTCCTTTCTTGGGTGTTAAAAAAACAAGATGTGAAGAAATTTGTACAAAATTAGAGAGCATGTCAGATGGAAAAAGGAATGTGATAGAACATAGGGTTGAATCAACCATTACTTGTACCTAAGAATACATGGGAGGATGCCACTATGGATTTTGTTCATGGGTTACATTTTACCAAGGACACCATGAGGGAATAGCTCAATATTTGTGGTCGATGTTAGCTTTTCAAAGATGTTACATTTTATTCCATGCAAGAAGAATAGTGATCATGTTGTTCATGTGGCAAAATTTTTCATAAAAGAAGTGGCAAGACTACATGTTCTTCCAAAGAGTATAGCTTCATATCACAATGCCAATTTTTTTGGGTAATCCTGGCGTACATTATGGAAGAAGTTAAAAATAGACATGAAATTTAGTTCATCACATCACCTATAGACTAATGGTCAAATAGAAGTTGTGAATCAAAGTTTGCAAATTTTTTTGAGATGTTTGGTTGGAGATAAACTAAAAGGTTTTCATTTTATTTTACCACAACAAGAATTTGTATACAATAATTATGTCAATAGGAGTACTTGTAAATCACCATTTTCATATTTATATGGAAAAAATCTCAAAAATGCTTCTGAATTGAGGCAATTGGATAAAAGGGAGATAAGCAATTGTTAATTAGATTATGGTTTTGAAAAATTAGTGATAAAACACTTAGTCATTATCTAGCAAAGAATAGTGCAAGCCAAGTGCATAGTGCATGCCGAGCATAAGCTTCTAGATAATACATGCCAAGTAATATGGCAGTTAGTGTGTGCCGAGTCACTCAAGTGCCAAGAAAATAAGAGTCAAGAAAATAGTGTGTGCCAAGTGATTTGAGTGCTAAGAAAGAGTAAGTGTTGAGCCATTTAGAAGCTGAGTATCAATATAAAGAGCATAGTGAAGGTCGAGCATCAAAGTCTATTGACACTGAGTTACCAGTCATTAACATAGATGTTTTTTATGGTGCAAAATTCTATGTAAATCATTTTTCGCTGGCATGAACATGAATTTTTAATATTAAGAAATAAGGATCTATTCATATTATGAATCCCTGTGCCAATACATGTAGCCAATTAGATAGAGGAAAGAATTAGGCAGCAATAAGTATCAACCACAACTATTGATTATGACCTAGCCCATCTCCATAATTCCTACTTAAAGAGGTAAAACCTAAGAGGGAATTATCATGATGCAAAGAAAATTATTGCATGTATAAGGAGAGGAATTCCAAGAGCATAGAGAGCATTTCATGGTGAAAATGATGGTTAAGTTATGGAACTACAATGCATAATCAGTTTGAGAAGAATGAAGATAAGAAGTGAAAGGATAAAGAAGATAGATCTTATCAGGAGGATCAAGAGATAACTAGTAAAGAGGAGATCTTGTTGAAAACAATTGGTTAATTGTGTATTGTCTTTTATGTTACAAAAAATGTCATATCTTTACCATTTAGTGTATGTTGACCTTATTTAGGTGATGAAGATAGTTTCCTACGTCTGCCAATAATTCTAGTATTTGCCAAGTTTAGAAGGTAGTGTCTACCAAGTTCATTCGGGTGTCAAAGAGAAGTTGACATAAGCTGAGTGTTAACCAAGCTCACTTGGGTAACAAAGGAAAGTTGGATCGAACCAGTGTTAACCAAGCTCACTTGGTTATCAAAGGAAGTTATCAAAGATGCAGTGTTAACAAAGTTCACTTGGTTAACATAGGAAAATCATTTTTGAGTTAGTGTATACTAAGTAGGGTTGGCTAATGAAGGATTTTCTTGTTTTGACATATTGATTTCAATATATTTGTTTGTTGGTTCTAGCTAACTAGGGAGATCAATATTAATTATTTTAAGTTATATTCAAGCTAACTTGACAATGAATATGATATAAGTATAACATCAAGTTCTCAAGAACTTATTCTAAAGCATGTCATTATAGATTCCTCTTCTCCTCTAGATCCAAGCATTTATCCATATCATTATTCACTTATCCCTCAAGATCCATTTATCCCTCTTAATCCAACTCATGATCCCCTTCCTAATCAAGATCAAGACATCCATTTACTATGCACATTACTCATTCCATTCTATCTCAAGAGTTAGCATCCATAGATCCTCCACTTTATGAAGATTTTCCTTCCACTCCATCCACTAGATCTCCTCAATGTCAAGATCAAATCACTCCATCTCATGGTTCCATTCCATCCACTCCATTATATGATTCTATTCCATCTCATGATCCACTCATTCCACTACATGATCCTCTTTTAAGTCAAGATCAAAGTACCCCTTTATTTTCCTTTCATGATCTCACTCCATCTCAAGATCCTATTATCCCTCATAATCCCCCTTGTAATCTTAATCTTCCACATGATCCTATCACACCCATCCAATCCACTCATAAATACCATATACATGGACTCACATCTTGTATTGAAAATGATAAGTATCCCATTAGAGAAATATTGTCTCAAGATGTTCGTACACCTTACACTCCTTCAAAATCCAAAATCAATCCTTCTAAACCTAAAGATTCTGATCATCCATATTCCAAGTGCATTTTGGGCCCTTATATCCATATTCCCATTCCTCATTTCCATCCATTTTGGGTCCTTATGTTCCAAAGCCAAACCCTTCATTACTCCCATCCATTTTGGGTCCTTACATACATTCACCCACCATATCTAATCCTTCCACTTCATCCCCTCATATACCTATTAAAGATCAAAAAAGGAATACATCCTTGAATTCCTTCCAGTGTTCACCATCCATAAGCTCTCCATACCATTTATCCTCATACACCCCTACCATGGCCAATGGAAGCAAATTGGATGCCAAAGATAAAGTGAATCAAGCCAAATATCCACAAAAATCCAAGAATCAACATGTCCCCTCTAAAAGACATGTTCAAGAAAAGAAAAATATAATCCAAAACAAAATCAAAAGGCCACAAAGGCTGAAAATAAAAAATGAAAAAATTATGTGGATTCCAAAGCTACTTAATGAAGCAATGAATCTCAAAGAAAGATTCAAAATGACATCCAATTTTTCTAATCCATGAAGGATGAGTATTTGAAGTATGGATTAGATACTTATGAAACCCATATGATTGATAGTAATGAACTGGAAAGCATATGTATTATCTACACTTGAAATCTCAAAGATTTAATGGATTCAATCCCATTGAAACTTTCATATTGCAACAAGTCAAGATATGCGATATTTTCTTCAAAGAATAAATATGTCAAGAAGGCATGCTTCAAATCAAAAGAAGCAGTAATTCATTTGGTCTCCATTTTATCAATGGCTTTCCCAGAACCTAAGTCATGTGGGAATGTGCCAAGCACTTTTCTTCAAAAAAGAGAGAAAGTTAAAGGTCTTGATAGAAAGTTTTTTTGAGTTTACATCCCAACACTATCAAGAAGGTTTTCAAAGTGTCAGAGACTCTAGAATTTTCCAATCTAAAAAGGAGAATGCATGACAACTCAAATGAGAAAACATTTTTATCACATAAAATTTTTAAATGACTACTAGAAACTCATCAAATAGAATGCAGTGGTGCAGAATACAAGGATCATCGATCCTAAAATTGTCACAAAGTACAAGGCCTTTGTTGATAGTCTACATGATTGATTAATTCAAAATCAATAGTTTCAACATTTTCTTCAAGTGCTTTCCATCGTTGTAGATACAAAAGATGGATTACATGTAATCCAATTACATGTAACTCAAATGCATACAAAGCAATTTTATGTTATCTAATTACATGTCCTCATGACATGTAATCCAATTATTCTTCTCACCTAGTTTTACTGAGTCAAAGTTGGTTTAGTTGTTCCTACTTTTTCTTCCTTCTTTTTCTAACTTCTTTTCCTAAAAAAGGAGTGTCTCTCTCATTATAAAAATAATCTGTTATTGTATGCAAGAAATTTATTCCAAACTTGTACATGCATAACTTTGATTATATAGTACCAATTTGGGAGAAAAGTGCATATAGGAATCAATTGGATTTGAAGCTTTGACTAGAAAAAATTGTGATAGTTCAAATTAGAAGCTTTCACTATAATTTATGCTTATTATCTTTGATTCATGTTATTATTATGTGTTTAATCATAGATCATAGTGGGTTAACAAACAATTGGAGCTAAAGATTTGAATAGGAGTAATTGTGGTAATATATAGATTAGAAACTTTGACTATAGCTTATATTACCTTCTCAATTCACCAAAATAGTTAGAATTCCCTACTTCTAGAAGTCTTTGTGCCCCAATGGTAGAGGTTAATCTTATATAATAGATTAAGTATTCTTTTAACTAACGTTTGAGTTAGTGTTGGTTTATTAGTTTCGTCATTTCCAACTATTAAATAGAAGTGTAGTTAAATATTTTATCTTGCCCATTACTCATTCTACAGGTAAGTGTAGTATTTTATAAAAGTCAAGAGGAAAGAGTATCCGTAACACCCTTTCAAAATCTCTCAACTTCTTGCTTACTTTGAGTTGATCCAAGGAACGGTGAGAAGGGGGAGCCTTCCTTTTAAGGTAGGAGAGAATTTATCTCATATGCTCTAGTTGGTCATCCTATTTTGCAACTAGATTTTAAGAAAACTTTTGATTACAAAATATCCACCCAAAAGTTTTTGGTCACTTTTTTGGGGACACAACAAGCAGTTGAGAGCCTCTTACTTTCATTTAAAGTATACATGTGTCCTTTTTTACTATAAGTATTTATTATATTTACTTCAAGCATTTACCAAGGAAATGTAAATTGATCAAGGTCCTTGGGGAAATGCTTATGGACCATTGAATCTAGCTCCACCTCTACATGATCTTCTTGGTGGCTCATGAAAGAACTTTTCTAGGCTTTTTAGTGATAAAGAACAACATCCTGATGAACATATTATTTCTTTCTACATTACATGTGGTGTTTATGTCATTGAATATGAGAACATGTCTGTAAGGTTATTTTTGGAAACTCTACAAGGTGTGGTTTCTGATTGGTTCTACCTTTTACCACAAAGTATTATCATAAACTAGGCTACTCTCATAGCCAAGTTTGAGAAAAGGTTCAAGCCTCTTGAAGATGCCCATACATTGTTGGCTCAATTTTCTTAGTTGAAGAAGTTATCTTATATGCCTATGTGTGAATTTTTTGCTTATTTATTGACATGAACAATTCCATTTGCTTCTCAACCTAAATTTGAAAATTTGAAGTGTTTCTTTGTCAGTGCTCAAATTTTTGAAGTGAGCTGTCTATTAAGGAGAGAATCCTCAACTACTCTAGAAACTATATAGGAATTGGCCATTGAAATGAAAGATGATATTATTCTTTTTGGAAGATAAGA
Source organism: Cupressus sempervirens (assembly GCA_028749045.1). Taxonomy (NCBI): domain Eukaryota; kingdom Viridiplantae; phylum Streptophyta; class Pinopsida; order Cupressales; family Cupressaceae; genus Cupressus; species Cupressus sempervirens. Next base: position 178,445,151 of record CM053785.1, on the reverse strand, counting down.
ATCAAAGAAAGTGGGTTTGAAAAAATTTATTATTCATTTTCTTGTAGCACAAGGATAGATCTTGTAGTGCAAAGATTGGAAAATGAGTTACTTTCCCTCAAAAATAAAATATCTCAAGGCACATTCTTTGTTCCTTATGAAGATGTACAAAGGAAGTCTTCTCTAACTATTCCTTATAGTTATGTTGTTGGGAATTAAAAAAATTTAGTTTCACCATCAAAGAAGCTTACAATTAAGAAACCATTAGCGAAGATAGTAGTGAAGCATCATGTGTTTCAAGCTAGTGATCTTGCTATTCTCTTCTAGGAAAAGGAGGTAGACATATCTGGCGAGTCTCATATCTGGTGTACATAATCTTAGAAGGTTAGAAGGTTAGTGATGAAAAGATAAGGAAGGAAAAAATTCCTTCCAATGGTCAAAATAATCATGTTATAAAGGGGGCATGCAAGAAAGTTGTAATCAAGCTGAAAATGATGTATTTGTTTCTCAAGTTCATGAACTTGAGTACACTATGCATAATAGTTCCACCCCAAAGCTCAAAAATGAATTTCTCATAAATAATAAAGACTTTCACAAGTCAAAATTTTGTGAGCAACATGTTGAGTTGTGCAAAGCAGTCATGTCATTATAGAAATAACATAAGCAAGATCTTCTTGATCATCCTAAGGTGTTAGTGATTGATGGACTAGTCAAACAAGTTATAGTTGGAAATAAGGGTACATAATTTGCTCAATCAAGAGGATGTCCAATTTGACATCTTTCTTGTTTGGACGCTAATAGAAAGCTAGAAATTATACATGTACCTAGACATGAAAATACTATCAAAAAGAAGTCAAAGAAGCAAGTTTTGGTGTTATGGAAAAGAAAAAGAAAAGTTCTTTTCTGAGCAAGAAGTTTACTACATCAAGAAATTTGGAGATAGTGTACACAGATTCAAGTAGTTGTACAAAGGCAAGAGCTTTCTATGGTGAAAGGTATTTCATGATTTTTTTTGATAATTTTACTAGGATGATGTGGGTATCATTTCTTAGAGAGAAATTTGAAACATTTGTGAAGTTTAAGGTGTTTAAGAATAGAGTTGAGAATGAATCTGGTTTGAAGATTAAATGCATGAGATTTGATAGAGGTGGAGAGTTTACCTTGAATGAGTTTAATAAGTTTTGTGAAGTGAATGGTATTAAAAGTAAACTTTCAACCCTCAAGACACTTGAGAAGAATGGTATGGTAGAGAGAAGAACTCTAGATTAGTAACAAAAGTAACAATAGCTATGATGTTTGAGAATAATGTGTAGAAACCCTAAAATTGGCAAAGACCTAAAACAATGCAAATTTCAAACAAAAAACAAAAATTAAAAATAAAATCAGTTAAAATGAGGAAAAATAATGAACTTTCAAATCAATTGTAACATCAAATCATTTAAGTGGTTAATTAATTAATCACCTATCAAATTCAAAAATACCAAAATCACTTTTAAAAGAGGAAAACCAATTCATAAAATCAAGTAAAATGAATAAAAAAGGAAAAAGGTAAGGACAAAAGTTGAAAATAGATGCAACATTTAATAAACCAACAAAAAAACATTTATCCTTGTAAGAATTAGCCTTAGGAAAAAATGACACCAAGATCAAGAAGCACAAGAATTAGCACAATATGGACCAAATGATACATGATCATAATAATAATATGAGAATGAAAAGGTGATGTGAATACACACTAGAAGTGCTTGTATATAAAAATATCTATAATGACTAGGAGTTAGCAAAGTGATAAGCATGACAACTAAGCACACATCCACTAGAAGTGGATTATCCTCCATTGTGCATGAATGTATGTGCAACAATGAGAGGATAAGCATAACAAGGTGTATCTTATGAAGAGATGTTGTAGACACCATGTGCTTAAATAAATTGCTAACTCCTATGTTGTCAACAAGACAAATCATATGACAACGCATACTCTTAGGTGTCTAGATAATGCATTAACCCAAGTAAACTTAAGTAAAGTGTAAATAGTAATTAATTATTTACACTAACAATCCTCTCAAAAGTAAAATCCACTCTTTTTGGAATTTAAAAAATTGAAAATCCCTATTTATCCTCACAAACCAAGTCTGTTGGATTGTTCCTCTTGGGGCCTTATGAGATATTTTTAGTTTCACCATTACCCCTAGTAAAAGGTAAAATCTAGATCCTTACCCCAACCCCCTTCTAAAATCATACAAATAAAAGGGAAAATCAAGATCAAAGGGACCCAAGTTTTATGCATCTATAGTATAGACATATGAGAGCTCTCATTTTAGCACCATTGTTGTAGAGATTTAATGCCATTTTAGTGTCATTCTAGCATTATTTTAGTATCTATTTAACATTTCTTAGCATTGTTTAATCTCGTACATGCAATTATTTTAGTATTTTTACATTCTCATATTAGAATTTTCATATAGATCTCATACAGACATTCATAGATTGGCATTAATAACATACTCCCATTCTAGAACTGACACTAAGATACTGGTCTAAGAGAAATTTTAGCAATCATAGTTAGGGAAACATGAGATGTTCATAGTGTCATTATTTAACAATTTTTCTTGGGTTTAGATTAATTCATTGTTATTCTAATTGTACACTACACCAAGGTCTCATCAATACATGATTCCATCATGTAAAATTGGTGCCCACCATGGGGCTGAGTTCTAAAGCCTCATTGTTTTTTAATCTTTTGTTCTAATCTTTGAATCTCCTTGTAGATCTATGTGATTCGCTTATTTCCAATGCAGATCTAATTGATTGCAAGATTAATAACATTTGGGAAGACTCATAATTGGAGAAACAACCTTTCAAAGATGATTTTGAATGTACAAATATTAGATCTAAGATTTATCTGACATTCTAGTGCTTTTAGACACTATTTTAATGCTTTTATATTGTCTTATTATGCATTTGAAGTGTTCTATAATGCATTTGAAGTGTTCTATGATGCATTTGAAGTGTTTTTTAATGCATTTGAAAGATTAAATAATGCACATGCAATCTTTTCCAGTGTATTTACAAGTTTTCTAACACATATAGATCATCCTGTAGTGCTTTTATAAGCTTATATAACACATTTGAGTAATTTTGTAGCCCATATGTGCATTTCTATAGCACATTTGATCAGACTCAAAATTTGTCATATCAAACTTGTAGATATGGTTTCTAGGTGTTTATAGGCCTCTTCCAATCTATACATGAGCTCCTAAGTCACTAAACTTGCAAGAGAGGAATAAAGACAATAAAAAATTTGCCTATCCTTTGCTTGTGCCAAATCAAGTAGGCCTAGAACTCTTGTCAATTAGATTGTGACATTTCAAAGTTCATAACCTAGCTTAAGTAAGAAGTTTGATTTCCTTGATCTACTTGGAAATTGGCCTATTCTCTCAACTCTTTGAGTTGATCAAAATGCCAAACCTTCTAAAAGGGTCAAAAGGAATCAATTTGGGAATGAAAAAACACATAGACTAAATAGGAGCCTCTTGCTTTCCTAGTTAAAGGCTCATAAATGAACATCCTTCTTGTTGTGTTTGAGAAGTTGAAGTAGTAGGGATATGCTCTTAGCCTTTTAGGGTGATCAAACTCCCAAACCTTCTTTCAATTTATGTTTCTCACGCTCTTCCATAGGTAGTTTTACTCAGCCATAGAAAGTCATATCTCCTAAAATTTTCCTTAGTAGGGATAGTGAGAAGGAAAGCCTTCCATCTTGTATTCCTAATCAAATGCAAGATGTTTGTGTTCAAAACATAGTCTTCCTCTAGTAGTCTTGAAATATATTATGCCAAACCTCCCTCAAATTTGTGGGAATCTCTCTTTCATAGAGAGGTAATTTCAAACATTATCAAAAAAATACTAAAACCTCCTAGTCACCAGCCTAAGCAAACCATTGACATGAAGCCATTTTTTTACATTCTAGGGTTGTGCATGGGATATTTCATTTTTCATTTTTGATTATTGTGCTTGAGAGTTCTTGTTTAATGCATGGTAAATAAATTAAAATTACAACACCTTCAAGAAAAACTTAGACACAACTACAAACCAACCCTAAATCAAATGCAAACATTGCAATACACCTATAAACAACACATTTGCTTACTCTTTTAATGCATTTTCAACCTAGAATAGTGCATTTGAATGATTAAATATCACATTTGAGCACTAAAATAGAACATATGCATTTAAAATAATGCTTTTGCACTGTAGACGAATGCCCAATACAAAATCAAATAGTATACTTGAGCAACTAAATAGCACATACATGTCTTTCTGCAACACATTTGAAAAATAAATGTTAAAGTTTGGTTGTTTGTGCACATAATATCCCAAAATAGAAAGCATATTTGGATACCCTTTTCCTCCACTGATACTCCACAAACCCGAGGACCTCATAAAATGATCATCACCTTTAAAGATCAAGCAAGAAATCTTCCAACCCTACTTAGGGACTTTTATTAAACATACATCACCATCCCAACCTCAAATATCAAGTCAAACACAAAAGGACACACACATCCTTAAATCACCCAACTTCATAGAGCTGAGTCCTATCATCATCAACATTACTAGAAACTATTTGAAAGGAAACTTGATAATTCATCATAAGTTGGCCTAAAAGAATTATCCTCACAACATGAAACATAGAAGGACTAGAGGTTTCTATTCACATCTCATATCACTATGCAAAATCAGTGTAAGTGATAAACAAAAGGAACCAAAAAGATTTCCCATATGAGTAAGTGCCAAAATAGTAAAGCAAACAACAAAATTTACACAATCCTTAAGCACCATTGATATTATAATACTTGTTGATTGTTTGTCAGCCACCATTTCTAAAGAACCACCCCTATTTGAATAATGGATTCTAGAACCCACTAACAAAATGATTTCATCTCATGTCTAGGGTAAGAATAGACTTGAGTCAAAGATCAAAGATTTTCAACAAAACCCGGAACTTGTCAATATAATGGAGAAACTACTAGATTGACATAAAGAACATTCCTTGTTATCATTGGCACAACAAGGTACAAAACTACCTGCATATTTTTTATATATCTAACCTTAGAAGGGGTCAAGAAGATTCACCCTTAGATATTTTTACCCAAAAGCTCTAAGACCTACAAATGGAAATGGAAAAGATGAAATGAGGGAAAGTCCAACTGAACAAATTTAGTCTAGATAGGATATGTCCTCTCTATTGGAATTATTTAAAATAACTTTTGTGGGGGGGGGAGGGTGAATCAGTTATTCAAGGTCTAGATGCATAAATAAAAAATTTCACAGCTTAATGAACCTATAAAACATTCATACTCATGCATGCATCCATAGGATATTATAGTTACTAAAACTTGTAGGTTACTGTTAAATCAAATTGTAGAAATGTAAAGCATGAAACATAATATATTCATCAACACACTTGACACAATGATTTACATGAAAACCCAATTTGGGAAGAACCATCAGTAATGTGCTACTCCTTTTCACTCTTCTGAAGTGATGCCCTGTGAAAGGACAACCTTGTTAAAGGTTACAATACACACTGTTAAATGTGACCCTATTAAAGGATTTCAATCACCCTATTAAGAGTGAGCCTTATTAGCGGAATTTAGGCCATTCACTTGGAATGCCACCGAGTTAAAGGATTTACAAATGAATGTTAGGTCAATCTTAATCTAAAGGATTTACCCTAGACTAATACAATTGTTAGAGAGTAATAGTAGAGCTTTGATTTGATATAACATATAACTTTTCTTGCAAATTACAGATCTCTATTCAGTCCTCAATTCTACTTGGCTTTTATACTTTGTAGCTTTGATAGCTTGTTCACCCTTGAAGCATTGATCTCCTTAAGCCTTCTTTCTTAGCACACTATTGTAGGCTCTTCTCTTAGGTCATTTGATTAAGAAAAACCTTTTCTTCCTTAGGTTCTCGCATCCAACTCTTGTTGTTCTTAGATTGGTTTTGACAAATGAGTATCAACACACTTAAGTCATCTACTCAGTTAATGCAAAATTAGTAATACATGCTGAGTACAACATACAAATATTAGACCATGTCGAGTTACAATGAGTGCCAAGTCACTCATGTTTCGAGTCACTCAAGTGTCAAGTAGATAGACCATGTCGAGTGATTCAAGAGCTATGTAAACAATGGATGATGAGTAGTGTAGGTGTTGAGTGAGAATAGAAGTATAGTGCATGCTAAGAATCAGTGACTTCATAGGCCAAGTGACATAGTTTGGACATATTTGTTTTTAATGGCACAAACAACTATGTAAACCATTTTTGAGCCAACTTAAAGATCAAATTTTGACATTTGGAGATAAGAAAAAATCTATATGTGGATTCCATATGCAAATACATGTAACCAATCAGAAAATAAGAAGGATTAAGTGGAAAAATGGATGAATCTTAGCCATAGATTTATACCTAACTCTAAGCCACTGAAGTCTTCTTAAGAAGGATGAATTCCTAAATTCAATATGGAATGAGAGAAGAATTGGAGGAGCAAACAAGATAGTTTGCATGAAGAGTATTCAAGGTGACTTAGATGAAAGAGTGAATTGCTAAATTACTTAGAGAAGAATAGATTATAGAAGAAAAGGATACAACCTTGACAAATTTGATCGAGAAGGATCAAGAAAATAAGTTTTTAGAGGTGATCTATCATTAGGCAAGAAAGTACCAATCACAGGATCTATGTTGAGACATTTTAATAGGTGATTTTAGTTAAATTTCTTAAGTAGAGTAGTCCTAACAGGCTATATGAAATCTTTTAAGAAGGTGCTTAATTAGTTGTAAGTTAAAGTCCTCTAACCAGGCACACTTCTAATAGGGTGTTGAAATCCTTTAATGGGGTAAGACCTAACAATATTTGTAAGCCTTTAAGAGGGCAAACCTTTCACAGGGTAGATCATGATTCATGATCAAAATATTGTAACCTTAATTGGATACACTTTACAACTATAGTAGTGAAGATTTGTGAGTGTCATCCCCACCCCAATTTTACCTTCTCACTTGGAGGATTTTTGGGTAATCATATCTAGTGTTATGTGTGTGATTTCTTACATGGTTATATGTTTTAGGTGCATATGCTTTACATGTTATTTCAATTTACTTATGTATATATGAATGGTGAAAATTTTATGGGTCCAAGGTTAAACTATTGATTCACCCACCACCCCCCCCTCCTCAAAGGTTTATTCTTTCCACTTGTAATTCCAAAAATTGGTATTAGAGTTAAGTTCTTAGAAGAAGAAGCTTTGTAGCTTTGAGGAAAAAATATTGAAATGGAGTTCTACAAGTTGGGAAAGACTATTGAAAATTAGGAGACTAAAATACATCTCATACTAAATCAACTAACTGAGGCAAGAGAGGAACTAAAGAAATCCTTGAAGAGAAGGAAAGAAATTGCTATTGTAGAGAATGAGACACAGTACAAAGAGATCAACACTACCAAGCTATTTTCCAATGGAGACTCCAATGAATTTGATGCAAGAATTGTAGATTTGATGGAAAAGAATAAAGTAAAAGCTAAGGAAATTAGAAATCTCAAGCTAGAACAAGAATATCAAGCCATGATGCTATGTGAAGTAACTGAACAAAAGAAGAAAGCTATGGAAGATAAGGCCATTATTGAAGAAGACAAAATAATTCTAGTCAACAGACTAGAAGAGAAGTCAATAGAGCTAACCAAAATCTCCAACATGCAATTGGATACTCTAAGTCAAATGATGAATGCTCGTCATGAATTAAATATCAAGGACATTAAGATAACTACACTGAAGTTGCAGAATGAACAATTGCAACGTGACCTAAAAAGAGAAAAAGAATTTCCTAAAATCTTAAACAAGCCAAATGAAGCCATCAAGTACCTTGAGAAATTATTGAGATCCCTTAGATCCAACAATGATACACTGGAATTGTGATTCACAAGCACAGAAAAAGGAGAATCATCCAAAGTTGCTAAAGAAAAGAACAAAAAAGGTAAGAACTCCAAACCTACTTGTCATAATTGTGGTAAGAAAGGACATATTGCTAATATGTGTAGGAGCAAGTTTACAAATTAGAATGACAAGCCCAAGAATGTAACTCATTGTCATAAGTGCAATAAGCAAGGACATTAGGTACATGAATGTAGAACCTACACCATGAATACACAAAGATTTGAAGGTTATTGCTACAACTGTCAGAAGTATGGACATAGAGTTTTTGAGTGTAGATCCAAATCCATATGGTCATCAAACAAACAAGAAAAGGTAAGGAATAATGGAAAATCTTATTATTGGGATTATAATACAAAATATAGCTATAATTATTGTCAAGAATATGGACATGTTCCTAAGAAATGTATTAGGAGACACTTCAAAGGTAACTACAAAAAGTGGTTAAGTCAAATCACATGTTTTAGCTGTTTGAAGACTGGTCACATCAGTAAGCATTGTCCAACTAGGTCAAAGGCATTGAGTTGTGAATTTGATAAAAGAAAAGGCAAGGTAGATGTTGAACACATCATAAATGAGATGAACAAGACATAGAAAAAGAAAGATCATTGCAACACATCAAAAGAAATCAATTCACCCAATGGGTCAGGTGATCACACCTCATAAAACTAGGCAATCAAAAGGTATGTGGGACTGATATTCAAGTGTTATATCATACATTGGTTCCAATAGAGATAGAAAAGACTATATTAGCATGAATAAAGATGCAAGATGTTGAAAATTCAAGTTAAATCTTTAAGTCTTTCATGTTGTTGTTGAGCATGAAATGTTTCCCATGAATGCCAAGTGGAATGTTAGTTGATGCCAAGTTTTTAAGACTAGCTAGTGGATGCCAAACTTGTAGTAGCTATTAAGTGATGGAAATATCAAAGGATACTAAGTGATCCTAAAATTGGTTGATGTCAAGCTTACAGCTATGTAAGCACTCGATATTAAATACAAGGTTTTCGAAGGGTATATGATCAATTTTTTCTCATTATTCATCATTTTGAATTCAAGCAAGATCGAGCAGAGAAAAAGGTGATTTATAAACTTGTTCAAAGAATTTGTAGAAACTTTGATAGTGATCTCACACTAGTTCTTTGGATTCCACAAGGTATTTATCATAAGCCAAGCTATACAGTTTTACTTTGCATAAACCCTAGTTTGACAAATGGTGTCTAGTTTGAAAAATGTTGAAGAGAAGAAAGTTTTTAATGTTTAGTTTGTTAGTAATGAAGTCAAAAAACCTGTGTTTTAGGTCATTCCTAACATATCTTCCAAAAAAGATCCTTCTAGCACATTATCCATGATCTTGCCAAATGTAATAATGGTGCAAGATGTAAGGAGATGTTATATTTGTAAAATTGGTAGCATTGGGGATATAGAAATTAGAGAAGCATATGATAGGTTATGTGAAAATGGTGTTTTGAAGGAAGAGTACAAAGTCATTGAGAAAAAGGGTTTAACATGTGCCCTATATTTCCTAGTGTATTTAAAACTGAATGGATTAGAATTGTGTTGAGTTGAATACATGATGGATCTTTATGGCTAGAGGGTGGATAGATTAAGATTACCAAAAGAATAATTCATAAGGTTACTAGCTACCCAAACCTAGATCAGCCCAAGACTCTGAGGAGTGATTCCAAGGAAGTGATAGAGAAAAACATTGGAGCAATATGGAATAAGAGAGCTATGACTACAGATACCATCACTGATCCACTACTAAACTTTTCTATATGGGTAATCTCTCATAAATTCAATCAATCAATTAGATTGAATAGTGTAGCCTGTATCACTATGGATGTTGGCTACAAGATTGTAGAGAAAGATCATACATATGATCTGGTAGAACTATAACTACAAAAACTAATGGAGAATCTTGGAGCTATTAGAAAAACCAAGAGTGCACAATGTAAATTTGGTGCAATTCTAGTTTGTATATTATTTTATGTGTAGAATACATTTCCCTCTTTTGGTATAGTTGGATGGAAGACCAAGAGGTTTGCTACAATTCAAATTGGTGAATTTATTGAATAGATGGGAGCAAAGTTTGGAACTATCATAATAAGTTATTTTGAAGATTTTAAGAAATCAATGAAGGAGAGAATGAGGATACTAGTTTCATTGGTTGAACAACACTACAATGACATACGTTTCCTTGTTGATGTTGATTACACATATGTGTAAGTTTCCATACCAAGGGTAAGATGACTAAGACCCTTAGGATATGAAATTAATGTTGATGAAGCCTCAAAAGCCATCACAACTCCACTAGCAGAGGAAATAGACAACACTGCTAAAATCTTTGGGAATTATGAAGTGATGAAATCAAAGATTGAAATGGAGTTGAAAACTACCTCTACACTCAAGAAGAAAGATAAGCTAGTTAATAAGCTTGGGGATAAATTTGGTGAGGGTCTAGATGAGGAAGAGGAAGAAGATTAGGAGGATGAAGAGGAAGAACAAGAACAAACTCAAGAACCTCTTACATTGACCCAAGGCTTTGGAGAAGACAAGGAAGAGGAGGAAACTAAAGATGTTGAGGGAGAAGAAGCCGAGGAAGCACCTACTCCTACTATGCCAAAGAAAAGGAAGGATAAGGCATAGCTAGTGGCTAAGGCAAAGAATATTTTCAAACCTAACCAAGCCAAGCTAAGTGCACCTACCACTAGAGCTACCACATGTGCAATCACTCAAAAGGCGAAGGAAAAATCTAAATAGAAAGAGCAAGGAGGATAACAGCCAAAAAGACAAAGAAGAAAATATGTGGCAATGAGATTTAGATGAAGAAAGGACTAGATCAGATGATATAAGCCAATTTAAGGTGGTAAGTCACAATCCCCTATCTAATCTTAAAAATTTGTGTGAAAATGTCAAGAATAATGCAAATTTATCTGGTTTTAGACATGTAAATTTTGATGATTTCAAAAAAGAGGACAAAAAGAAAGTGGAAGAAGCCCTATATGCAATGGTGTCTAAATTTAAGAAAACACCATTAGAATTTTCCAACTCAGTACCCAAGAAACTATATGACTTAGTTGAGCAAAAATGGCATTATGGTTTAAATTTGGAGAAACAAATAAGGGAAACCACTTTAGCCCAAGTAATGCCAAAATTGAAAAAAGGGAAGATTGCTAAGACCAATAAGAAGTATGGAGGTAGGTTCACACCAAAATATAGAGCCTTCATATTTCTTCAAAATAGCATTGAAGATGTGGTGAAGAAATCAACCCAAATGTGGAAACTCATTTATGGGTTGACCAGTATGAAACAAGGAGAAGCTAAATTTTTTGAGGGTAAAGATGATGATAAGGATGAGGATGACATTGAAGAAGACAATACAGTTGGGGAAAAGATAGAAAAGCAAGATGATGACATGACAATCATTGAGCCTGAGCAACAAGATGAATAGAAGAGCAACAAGTGCTAAGTGTCATTCCTCTCTATGACACAACCACAACCATTGAGACCATAACTGTAAAGAATGTTTCTGATGCATCTGCACAAAACATCAATCCATTGACCATAGAAGATTTAAAGAATATTCTAGATACATCCACACTACAAGCTAAGTTATTTGTTAATCCTACTTTGGTCAATATAGATGAGCTCCAAAAGGCAGTAACTAATGTCACAAGGGGCAAGGTGAATCCACAAGAACCATCTTTTTTCATCCCTTTAGTTACTTAAGTACAACCTTTGACTCAAACAATAGTAGATACATCTACTAAGGTTGATATACTTGTTAAAATTGAATAGTTGAGTAGAAGTAGACTGAAGAAGAAGAGAAAGACACTACTACTAATAAAGGAAGTAGGACAGAGAGATTCAATATCTGTACCTAAAGCACAAGGACAAGGTGCTAGTCATGTCATTGTGATAGACAAGAGCAAGTTCAAATGAAGTGAGGAAACATAAAAAGTGAAGGAAAAAGGAGCCATCTAGGCACTTGTAACCCTACCAACATCTGACACTCCTACATAGGTTCTTTAGAAGCCAAGCATAGAAGCTATACCACTACAAATCTCAACACTAGGCTCTAGCTCTTCAAAATTTGAAAAGGTAATTCACTATGGAGACATCACTCTTGATGAAGAGATTGTTATCCCCAAGTTTGATTATCATACAATGACAATAGACCAAATAGGTATATTGTAGCAAGCCTTAGAGAGGAAAAAGCATCAAGAAATGCTTAGGAGAGAACAAAGGCAAAAGCAAGCACTTCAAGATATTAAGGACATCTTTTTGGATGCATTTAGTCTATTAACTCCTAAAGAGACCAAGCCACTACTAGAACAACTGTCAAATATAGTGGAAAAGGTCAATAATGAAGACATTGATACTAATGCTAAACTCTTAGAGTCATCTAAAAAGAAATTCTAGAGCAAGGTAAATGAAAAGATATTTGGTGATATAGCATTCACTCAAGTTGCATTGGCAACAAAGGTTGAGGATGTGAAGAAGGTACTTGAGAACATATTCTCATTGTACACCAAATTGTGTGACCCTACACTCTTCACCCAAGAGACTAGACATAATATTCTAAGCTTGGAGAGAAATCTCAACATATCAAGTACAAGATTACCTCAAAACCTTGCACAGAGTGAGAAGAATTTTAATACATTTCTTCAATCACAAAGTTAGTTAGTTGTATTAATAGAAGAAGAGGCTAGCATAAGAGCCAAATTGACATGTATATAGGAATCCCTCATGCCACATATGGAAATATTGCACAAGGAGCTAGGTTATGCCAAGAATCTAGTAAAGAAAGACCCCAATATTTCTACTCTAGATGGCCTAGTGCACCTTGTTGTTGAGCTTGCAATCCAAATCAAGTCATTGGATGTTGCATGTCAGAACTACAATGCAACTCTCAAAATAATACTAGAAGTACACAAATCATTTTTGGACAAACACACTATACATGTTAACCCATTTGACATAAGTGTCAAAAAAGGGGGAGAGTAATACAAAGGGGGAGAATTAAAAACAAAAGAGAATAATAAGAAAGGGGGAGATACATCATTAAGGAAGAAACACAACACAATGAAGAGATATCAACTAAGGTAGAGCATGAAAGAGTATAAGTGCATTTGAAGTCACAGAGTATCAGATACAATGCATTGAAGTCAAAGAGTATTAGTAGAGATACACTTGATAAGAAAGAAGTACAAATTTTGGATACATAATAGATATATTAAATCAAGGGGAGTTATTAATTTTGAGGTATATAGGTTATTATAGAATTTTGAAATTTTGAAGTTTTGTATATAAGCCAAGTCATGGATATGTTATACTCGAGAAGATTAAGGTTGATAATGATATTTGAGTGTTTTTGACACTCATGTCAGAGGGGGAGAATGTTGTTCTTAGATTGGTTTTGACAAATGAGTGTCAACACACTTAAGCTATTTACTTAGTTCACACTAAATTAGTAATACATGTCGAGTACAACATACAAATATTAGACCATGTCGAGTTACAATGAGTGTTAAGTCACTCATATACCAAGTCACTCAAGCACCAAGAATATAGACCATGTTGAGTGATTCAGGAGCTGAGTAAATAGTGGATGTCGAGCAATGTAGGTGTCGAGTTAGAATAGAAGTACAGTGCATGCCAGGCATCAGTGACTTTATATGCCAAGTGACACAGTTTGGACATATTTGTTTGTAATTGAAAAAACAACTATATAAACCATTTTTGAGCTAACTTAAAGATAATATTTGAATATTTAGAGATAAGGACAGATCTATATGTGGATTCCCTATGCAAATAAATGTAGCCAATCAAAAAAATTTAAGGATTAAGTAGCAAAATGGATGAATCTCAACTGTAGATTCATACCTAACTCTAAGCCATCAAAGTCTTCTTAAGGGGACATATTCCTAAATTTAGTATGGAATGAGAGAAGAATTGGAGAAGTGAATAGGATAGATTGCATGCAGAGTATTCAAGGTGACTTAGATGAAAGAGTGAATTGTTGAATCAGTTAGAGAAGAACATAATATAGAGGAAAAGGACACATCAGTGACACATTTGATCAAGAAGGATCAAGAACATAAGTGTTTAGAAGTGATCTATCATTAGGGAAGCAAGTGCCAATCACAGGATCTATGTTGACACATTTTAATAGGTGATTTTAGTTAAATCTATTAAGAAAATAAGTCTTAGCAGGCTATATGAAATCCTTTAATAAGGTGCTTACTTAGTTGTAAGTTAAAGTCCTCTAACCAGGCATACTTCTAATAAGGTGTTGAAATCTTTTAACAGGGTAAGACCTCATAGTCTTTGTAAGCCTTTAACAAGGTAGACCTTTCATAGGGTGGATCATGATTAATGATCAAAACATTGAAACCTTAATTAGATACACTTTACAATTGCAATAGTGAAGATTTATGGGTGTCATCCGCAACCCAATTTTACCTTCTCACTTGAAGGGTTTTTGGGCAATCATATCTAGTGTTATGTGTGTGATTGCATACATGGTTATATGTTTTAGATGCATATGCTTTACATGTTATTTCAGTTTACTTATGCATATATGAATGGTGAAAGTTTTATGGGTCCAAGGTTAAACTACTAATTTACCCCCCTCTTAGAAGTTCACTCTTTCCACTTGTAATTCCAACAACTCACTGCTCTCTTTACTTCATGACTAGACATTCCCATATGTAGGAAATTAAGATACTTTTCTGCTCTATTTTCCATCATCCATTTTAGGGTGTGGATTGATTAAGTAGGATACAATGTATCTGCCCCATATTCCATCTTTCTTCTAGAAACTTCTCCTAGAATCCATTTGAATTTTCCTAAAAATGGTTTACCTCAAATTCTATGCCACAAACTCATCATCCTTATCTTCTTCCTGGTTTAAAAAATTCAAGAAAATAAACTTTTCAGCTTAGATTCAATGAATCTTTGATCTTTTAAATAATGCAACAACTCAACATTATCAACCTTCTAATGCTTGGCACATACTATGTTGCTCAACATCAACTACAGTTTATTGGTGGTCATCATCCATTAAAATTTACTCAACACTCACTATTTTTCTTAGCATACACTAGAATTTTCTTTTACTCGGCTTCAACTGACTTTCTGCTCAGCTTGTATTGACTTTAGCTGGCACCTAGTATCCATTTGGTCAAGCTTGGTAGACAAACTTTGTGTAGCTTGCTCTTCTAAAGTTTCTAAGTGTAACCAACCTTTGTAACCTTAAGTAGATTATTGATACATCATGTCATCACTATCTTAATTGACCCTTATACTTTATTACATAATCATAACTCAACCTTTCCTCTAGATGCTATTGTTACCTCTTATTGATCAAATCCTCTTCATCAATCAACTAAGTGATAGTACTTGAATCTTATAAGAAATTATCTTACCAGAAAATGGTAGGTTTGACATCAGTGACAAACAATTATTGAAACACATAGTCTTCTTCAAAAATCTCCCTCTTTCAGTAATCTCTCTTGGCAATGATCTTTTCAATCAAATCTCAACAATCTCCAAACTGATCAACCAAGTCACCTAAATGGTAAAACAATTTGTTCAACCAAATTGACTAGGTTAAAATAGTAAGACAAAACCAAAAAGAAAACTTGTATCAAAATTTCTCCCTCTATTTCCATCTTTTGATTGGGTTACAAAACTCCTTATGACTCTGTCTGAGTTTCTTCTTGAATAACTCCCTCTTACTAGGTAGATTAGGATTTCTTCATGATTCTCTTCTGATCACCAACATTGGCAATTAACTCCCTCTAAGATTGATATCTCTTTCAAATAATGATCAGACTAATGTTCTTTTCTCCTTTCTGATAAGCAAAATATCTCCCTATTTTTTGAATCTTGGTCAATTCAATATCTCCTTATCTATTCTGGATCTTGATCAGTAGAATATCTCCCTCTTTGACAACAATGCCAAAGAATTATCATCTTTTCATCTTTAAACATGCAGATGTAGGCTTTTTTAGTTTCTTCAATTTGTCCCTCTATCACCTTGCTTGTGACTATTTTGAAGTTTCAACACTTTGATTACTTCAGGAAGCTCCTAAAGTAAGATCCTTTATGTTAACATATTCCATCTTCACCTCTTTATCTTGAATTAACTCTCTCAAGTAATGATACTTGATTGCAATGTGCTTTTTCTTTGTATGCATTATTGGATTGTTTGATGTGTTGAAAACACTTGTATTATCACAATAAAGTATGACTAGTTCTATGATCTCTTCCTTCATTCCTCTGAGTAGTTTCTTGATCCATGCAATGTTTGCGCAATTTACAATAACAACAACATATTCAACTTCAGTAGTAGATTGTGAAGTATAACTTTGTTTCCTACTAGTCCATGTAACTAGTCTTTTGCCTAAGAAAAGTTTTCCTCCATTGGTGCTTTTTCTATCATCTATGTTTCTAGCCCAATCAGAATTAGTGTAGGCTTTAAGTCAAACCTTTCGTTCTTCTTGTAGTATAGACTAAACTCTTCTATTCCTTTTATATATCTCATTATTCTTTTTATAGCCATTAAAAGATTCTCCCTAGGATTTGCAAAGAATCTTGTGACTATCCCTATAGATAATGTAATATCAAGTATTTTATGTACAACATATTGCAATTTTCCAATCATAGACCTATACATTGTTTGGTTCACTTCAACAGAATCATCATTCTTTGACAAATTGTGTCTTGTCACCATAGGTGTACTTACTAGCTTGGAGTCCTCTAATCCAATTTTTTTTGATATTTCCTTAACATATTTTAACTGAGTGATATATATATATATCATATTTCATCTAAAATACTTTCAATCCCACAAAAAAATTGATCCCTCCAAACATAGACATTTCAAATTCATTCTTCATTTGATTGGAAAAATCTTTACATAAAGCATCTTGTCCTCCAAATATTATATCATCAACAAAATTTTAGATAATAGAATACCTTTGCCTTTCTTTATCTTTATGCATAGATTGTTGTTATCATTAGTCCTTTCAAATCCAATCTTCACATGATACTTATGAAGTTTCTCATACCATGCTCTTGGTGCTTGTTTCAAACCATATAGAGCCTTATGTAGTCTACATACCATGTTCTTTTTGTTATCATCAACAAAACCTTTTGGGTATTCTCTGTAAATTTATTCTTCTAATATGCCATTCAAAAATATAGATTTAACATCCATCTGATAGATTTTGAATCCTTTATATGTAGCATAAGCAAGTAGAGTTCTTACTCCTTCTAATCTAGCAATAGGGGAAAATGTATCTCCATAGTCAATTCCTTCTTCTTGTGCATATCCTTTGTAGACTAATCTTACTTTGTTCCTTGTGAATTCACCATTTTCATCTAGCTTGTTTCTAAATATCCACTTGGTGCTAATTACATTTTTGTCTTCTAGTCTAGGAACTAGACTCCATGTTTTTTTTTCTCAATTTGTTCAATCTCTTCTTCCATGGCTTTGTACCAATCAACATCTTCTAATGCATATTTTACTGATTTGGGCTCCTGCATGCTCAGAAAACATGATTCACTTCTTAATCTATTTCTTGTCATTGGTCTTACATCTTTATCTCCAATGATTTGAGCAAGATGATGATGTCTTGTGACATATTTGGACAATCTTGGCTCAGGTCTTGTTTCTTCATTTTGTCTTTCAACTTCAGAATCATTGTGTACATCTCTGTTAGGTCTCTCAACATCTCTTCCATGTATATTAACTTCAAAATTAGAATGTTCATCTACTTCATTTTGTAACTCGACATCTAAATGCAACTTGGTTCCTGAATGCAACTCAACTCTTGAATGCAACTCGACACTCATAGGATGTGATTTGGTAGTCACCGTATCTTTCTATTGATTTGTGACTCAATTTGCAACATCTTCTTCAACATGCATTCCTTCATAAAAGTATAAAAATGATTTGTACATTATTTTGGTCTTTTCATAGGTTCATCCTCATGTGCTTCTGTATATTCATCAAATTTCACATTTGCACTTTCCAAAATTTTGTTAGCATTAGTATTCAAACACTTATAAGCTTTACTTCTTGTGGAGTAACTAAGGAATAAACCTTCTTCACTTTTGGAATCAATTTTACCCTTCCTAAAATCTTTAAGAATGTAACATTTTCTTCCAAATACCTTAAATTATATAACATTGAGTGAGTATCCATACCATAGTTCAAAAAGTATTAAATGAGTACCTTTCTTGACTTTTACACAGTTCAATGTATAGACAACTATGCTACAACTTCTCTCCAGTATTTCAAAGCAACATTCTTCTCTATCATGAGTGTTCTAGCACAATCCATTATAGACCTATTTCTTCTTTCAACAATTCCATTTTGTGGAGGGGTTCTAGTTGTAGAATTTTGATTCCTCTATCATTATAGAACATCTCAAACTCATTTGATGTGAATTCCCCTCCTCTGTCAGATCTCAAACACATTTTAGGCTTATTTCCTATTTCCTTCTCAACACTTGCCAAGTACCACTTAAACATTTGAGAAGCATCAAATTTCTTTTTTAGAAACATAACAATCATCATCCTAGAATAATCATCAACAAATAACATTATATACTTATTTCCTTTGTATCTTTGCACTTCAATTGGTCCACACAAGTCACTAAACGACCTCTAGTATTTCTTTAGAGATATAATATTTACTCTTAAAACTTGACTTTGTCATTTTGCCTAGCTGATACTATTTGCATATTACATTATTAGGCTTCTTCAACTTAGGAAATCCTCTAAATTTCTTCATGTTACTAATACTAACCAATTTATCAAATTAAACATGACATAACCTTTTGCGCCAAAGCCATAGATTATCAAATTTTTCAATAAGACAAGTAGCATCCTCTATATCAAGATATAATAGATTACTTCTAGTTTGATCACTTTTTCCAATCAGCTTCCCAGTTTTATCATATATCTTAGCAATCTTGTTTTCAAATTAAACCTTGTATCCCAAGTTTTTCAGTTGTGACACACTGAAAAAATTGTAGAATCAAACATGGTGCATCATTATCAAATCTTACATTATTCCTTCATAACAATTTAGGGTAATGAACTTACTTTTTTCTTTAGTCATATGATGTGAGCATCCACTGTCAATGATCCATCTATCAATTTTGTTCACACAAGTCACAAGTGCAATTGCCTCATCTTCATCAAATTTAGCCTTCATTGCAACATACACCACTTCATCATCATGTTCACCAAAATCATTCCCTTTAGCAATGTAACATTTCTTGACTTTGCCTTTGTAATCCTTGCTATCTTCATTTGTTCTACTTTTGTATTTATCACTACCTCTATGGTTCTTCTTATTTGGACATCTAGTAGCAATATGACCAATCTCATTGCAATTGAAACAAATGATAGTTAACTTACCTTTGAACTTGCATTTACCTCTATGAAATCTTCTTGGCAATAGTGCTTCTAGTTGTTCAACATCTTCTTCATCTCTATCACTATCACTAGACACATGTTTTATCTTTCTTTTCTTCTTTTGCTTCTTCTCATCAGAATCCTTCAATAACAACTTAGATTTGAAAGAAAATTAAAGACTTGTTGTCAAAGTTAGATAACTCAAAAGCAGTGAGTCTTACTACCAGACCTTCAAGGGTTAGATTATTTCCTAGAATACATCTCAATTCTTGAATTACAAAAACTTTAATATTATATATAGGCAGTAATGTTCTCAAGACTTTACTTAGCATAGTATCATCATCTATCTGACTAGTAGCTCCTTTTATTATACTGATAACTTCTTTTATCCTAGCAATGTATTAAGAAATATTATCACTTTCTTATATTCACATATCATCGAACTTACCTCTAAGACTCTTAGATTTGGCTCTTTGAACATTTTTGTCTCCTCCATGGATAGTGTATAGAACATTCCACATTTTCTTTGCAGTATCACAGCCTTTGATATCATTAAATTTGGCATAGCTTAGGGTAGAGGCAATTTCCAAAATTGCCTGGTTGTGTTCTTTCTTCTTCCTCATGTCTTCAGTAATTAGGGTTCTAGTTGGATTGACATGCTCCACTAAGATGGTAGATTGTGCATGATCTCTATGTCCTTCAAGCTGTAACTTCATCTAACTTTTCCATGTACAAAAGTTATCTCTATTAAGCTTGGGTACATCTCTTTTGACATCTTGATCTTTATCCTTCTAGTACCTTCAAACTAGTCCTCTTAAGTATATGTCTTTGATACCAATTATTAGAATTCTTTAGAATAATTGAGAGTGGGGGTGAATCAGTTATTCAAGGTCTAGATGCATAAATAAAAAATTTCCTAATTTAGTGAACCTATAAAACATTCATACTCATGCATGCATCCATAGGATAATGTAGTTACTAAAACTTGTAGGTTACTGTTAATCAACTTGTAGAAATATAAAGCATGAAACATAAAAAATTCATCAACACACTTCACAATGATTTATGTGGAAACCCAATTTGGGAAAACCACTAGTAACATGCTACTCCTTTTCACTCTTCTAAAGTGATGCCTCGTGAAAGGCCAACCCTGTTAAAGGTTGCAATACACACTGTGTGACACTATTAAAGGATTTCAATTACCCTGTTAGGAGTGAGTCTTGCTAGAGGACTTTAGGTCATTTAGTTGGAATGCCACTCGGTTAAAGGATGTATAAATGACTATTAGGTCAACCTTAATCCAAAGGATTTGCCCTAGATTAATACAATTGTTAGAGAGTAGCAGTAGAGCTTTGATCTATACAACTTACAAATTTTCTTGCAGATTTCAAATCTCTATTCAATCCTCAATTATGCTTGGCATTTATACTTTGCAGCTCTGATAGCTTGTTCACCCTTGAAGCATTGATCTCCTTAAGCCTTCTTGCTTAGCACACTATTGCAGGATCTTCACTTAGGTCACTTGATGAAGCAAAACCTTTTCTCCCTTAGGTTATTGCATCTTACTCTCTTCTCTCTTTGCTTCATGACCAAATATTCCTATATGTAGGAAATTAAGATACTTTTCCACTTTATTTTCCATCATCCATTTTAGGGTTTGGATGGATTAGGTAGGATACAATGTATCTACCCCATATTCCATATTTCTTCTAGAAACTTCTCCTAGAATCTATTTGAATTTTCCTAAAAATGGTTTACCTCAAATTTTGTGCCACTAGCTCATCATCCTTATCTTCCTCCTAGTTCACAAAACTCAAGAAAATAAACTTGTTAGCTTAGATTCAATGAATCTTTTATCTTTTAAATAATGTAGCAGCTCAACATTATCAACCTTCTAATTCTTGGCACATACTGCATTGCTCAGCATCAACTGTGTAATCACTTGACATCAACTAAAGTTTACTGGTGATCAACATCCACTATTTTTCTTGACATACACTAGAATTTTCTTTTACTCGGCTCCAACTGACTTTCTGCTCAGCTTGTATTAACTTTTCTCGATACCTACTATCCATTTGGTCAACCTTGGTAGAAAAACTTTGTGTAGCTTGTTCTTCTAAAGTTTTTAAGTGTAATCAATCTTTATAACCTTAAGTAGATTATCAATACATCATGTCATCACTATCTTAACTAATCCTTGTACTTCATTACATAATCATAACTCAAGCTTTCCTCTAGATGCTATTGTTACCTCTTATTGATCAAATCCTCTTCATCAATCAACTAAGTGATAGTACTTGAATCTTATAAGTAATTGTCTTACCAATAGATAGAAAGTTTGACATCAATGACAAAAAAATGATTGGAACATATTGACTTCTTCAACAATCTCCCTCTTTTAGTGATCTCTCTTAGCAATGATCTTTTCAATTAGATCTCAACACTCTCCCCTTTGATCAAAGTATCATCTTGATACCTTTTCTCCAAAATATGCAAATACCAAAATATGAAAAATATTTTGGTACATCTGATCCCCAAGATCATCTTTACCAATTATATACTTTAAGTATGGAATTCATGCATGATACAACCTATAGAACATAAGATTAGTGTGCAAAGAAAATTAACATGAATTGAAACATTCACAAACTAAAACCATATTCACATATGAGATTAGACAAAGAAGGTAAAAAGAGAGTATAAACCGAATTATCCTCCAAACCTCATTGATTGTGTGGATGTATCCTTTGATGGAGATGTGTGTTCAATGGTGTGCTTCAAGATTCAATGAATTATATGGATTAGAGTGGATTTGGATGGATATTTCCATAATGATAGTATTTTGGTAGTTTTTAGGCTCTCAAAATAGTATATAATTTTGCATGAAAGTTGGATTGTTTTGTGAAGAATGAACAATTCAATTTATAGGATAGGGGAGGGTCTGATGGACAGTTGAGATGAAAATATGATGAATGGCTAGAATGCAAGGAGAAGAGGCACATGGATTAATGGAGGACATTTCATAGTATAGGAATAACCAATGGGATGAGTGGGAGATAGACTTGAGTGGAGGGATAAAGAATGAGAGGAGACATGGATGAGTGGAAGAGTAAAGAATGGAAGGAGTGGGAGACATGGTAGAGTGGAAGAGTAAAGAATGAAAGGAGTGGGAGACATGTTAAGGAAATGAATTAAAAATTCATTTTGAGGGCTAGATGGATAAAGGGGGAATAAATGATTTTCAGAAATCAATTATTAAATTTGATGGAGGATGGGTTAGGGTTAAGATTACATTAATCTTAATTGGGGTTTAGGATTAGCTAAGCATGTGGAGGATTTTTAAATAAATGAGATTTATTTAAAAGGAGAATAGGGATTTAATTGATAATTAGACTATTGGTTATCATTTAAATATATCAATTGGACTATAGCTAGTTAAATAAATATATAAACTAGGGGACGATGATAAATTAATTAAATATTTAATATTTAATCAATAATGTCTTAAGAGATGACTAAATAAGATTATATAAATGATGTAATCAGATATAGGTGTCTACATTTTTCCCCTCTTTGACATACTGTTGAGACAAAACTATTTTGAAGAAGTTTAAATATAGATGACATAAAGGAGATTTAAAGAAACAAAGTTTCCCTAGTCTCCAAGAGAAAGAGGAAATACTTAATTGTGTGATTCCCCCTCGAGAAGGCAATAGGGAGAGAAGACAAGGCTTGTTGGCTTCTTGAAAAGTACAAGAATTTGGAGCAAGTAGGAGGACATAGATTGGCTAAGAAGGGTGGACAGGGGCTCAAAATCTCACTATGGGAGAATGAGACAATGGTGAACCATGTGCAAGAAGTGATTGGGGGGGGGGGGGGGGGTGTGGGAAGGAGGGGATGGCCTCTTAAACTACACCCAGGTGGAATGAAGAGGTTGGTGGAAACTTTGGATGTTGTTGGGATTGATAAATGTGTTGGATCATGATTGAAAGGACTGATTTGATTGGATACTTGGATAGGAATCTTGATTGAATATTGTTGGGATTCTAAAAAGTGGCTGGTGTTGGTGGAATGAAGGAAGGTGGAATCCATTAAAATTTGAGCATGGGGGTACTCCTAAAAGGGAGAAACTCCATATAGTTGAGCACTAATTTTGATATAGGCATATTGGAGATATAAAAAATTCACCAAGAACATCAAGGCCTTTTTACTAATATTAAATAGGACTGATGTAAAACAAACATGCAAGGATTGCCCCAACATCACACATGGATCTTGGAGGAATCAAAGTGGAAATGAAACTGAGTAACCCAAAAGAAAATGGTATTTCCCAAGTGCACCATGTAACCACAAGTGGTCATATTTTTGGAATATGTAAAGGTCATATCTAACTAACTTGCAAGTAGAAAAAAAGAAAAAGACCTGATCAAGACCTTGCTCTCTAATTGCCCCATTCGTAGTACACCATGATATGAATTATCATGGTGACTTTGAGGAGGGAACAATCAAATTGTGTGGAAAAGATAAACAAGAACCAAAATTGAAATCCAATATCAAAAGAAAGAGTAAATCAATAGAAAATAACATTTTTCCAAAGAGATTGGTAGGATGGGAGACACGCAGACCAAGATTAGACAAGAGGAAAGTTTTATCCTATAAGGATCTATCAGTGGTATCTAGAGGGGCAATATGATGGGGGAAAACTGAAAGTTTGAGGACAAAATTTTGATGATAAAGGATCAAACATAGACTGACATGAAAAAATGAGATATACAATAGTACTAAGCTAAGGACTAACTATAGGGGATGTGCAACTAACTGACCATGATATTTACAAGGATCGATGTGGAAAAGTTCAGGATGAGGTGATAGCAGATGGGAAGCTCAAGATGAGGTGATAGTAGGATGAAAATCTTAGGATGAGGTGATAGTGGATGGAAAGCTCAGGATGAGGTGATAGAAAAATGAAAGCTATGGATGAGAGGATAGTGGATTATCGATGACAAGGGATGGACCAAGTGATTGAAAGATGGAGGTAATGTTGGGAGATGAAAGGATAGATGAAAAAAGGGTATGATGGATAGAAGGATTTGGATAGAGGGATACAAAAATAATGGGATTGGGAGATGAATAAGGAGATGGAAAGATGGGCACAACACAATCTCCAAGGAATATAGTTCCCCCATTTATTATATACCATTCATCAGGAGGTCTTTATGAGGGGTGGGATAGGATGGAAGGTTGGACGACAAGAGGATGGTGAGGTAGATGAAAGATAAGATTGGAAAGGTGAATGAGCAAGGGTAATAGTGATGGGTGAATGAGGTTGATGGAGGAATTATATGGATGAAAGAATGAATGGATAAAGGACAGGTGGATACAAGCTGATAGAGAAATGGATTTCAAGAAGGTGACCAAAAGCATGCATGTGGTGGTGGCTTGGAATTTTTATCAAGATCTGAATGAAGGAAGGAAGTGAAATGGATAAGGTGTGATTGATATGGTGGGAGGGCATGGATATCATGGGATGAGATGGATATGGTGGTTGCTATAAATTGTCCACCAAGTGTGCCAAAATGTAGAACACAAGATTAGTGTGCAAATAGCATCAACATAAATTGAAACATTCACAAACTAAAACCATATTCACATATGAGATTAGAAAAAGAAGGTAAAAACAGAGTGTAAACTGAATTTTCCTCCAAACCTCCTTGATTGTGTAAATGTATCCTTTTATGGAGATGTGTGCTAAATGGTGTGCTTCAAACTTCAATGAATTATATAGATCAAAGTGGATTTGTGGATGGATTTTTCTATTATGATGGTATTTTGGTAGTTTTTAGGCTCTCAAAATAGCATGATAAATGTTGTCACAAAATTTTGCACCCTTTTCCAAAGTTTTTACCTAAGGACAACCTTGGGAAACATGTAAAAAACCTCCAAGCTATGGGACTTGAATTGTGAGGTTGAGTCTTTGGAGAAGGTTGGCTTCCTTTTCTATCAGGATGCATCTAACTACTCTCGAGAGGAAAAGGGAGAAGGAGATGCAAGAAACAAAACCTACCTAATCTATTCTAAGGAGGTGATGCACCAAAATATAATGTTCAAACTAATCTCTTGTCATATATGCACTTCTGAACCATAATGACACCAAAAGATATACACATCCAGACTTGATTTAATTCAAAAATCACATTTAGATCAAAAAACCCAAATAAATGACACAAGGAAAATGAGATTCACTTATATATCATTCATAGGCCAGAGAGATATAGTCATCCAAGATTGAAAATATACACAATACACCAATGATAGGCAAGCAATTCTTGCACAATACATCAATGACTAAAGGAGATAAGGTAGAATGGAAAATAGTTCAAAGGAAAAGGGGATTTATAGTGGCAAGCTAGAGAAATGCTAGAGAAATAGAGAGGGTCTGACCATTTTAAAATTTACAAAATCTACATTTATAGCTTAGGCATAACTAAGATATTTTCTACCCTAAATCAAACTCAACCACTACACCTAGCAGTTACTACAAATCTAGAAGAAATCTTATCATGGAACAACTCTAGCTACAATAGTAACAGGAATAAGCCAAAATCAATGCATCCAATTGTAAGAAATCAAATCCAAAAGATCTAATCACTACATGTAATAAAAAGGCATGGATATGTATTAACGCCATGGAACAAGGCCCAAAATTTCAGTTTTCCCTAAAGAAATGATACCTGCAATGTGTCATAGCCACACCAAACAAATTTGTATTGCTATCAAAGAAAATGCAATATGGGATAACACACAAGTTAAGCCATCGCAAAAATATAGAGTTGATCCACGTGGAATAAATTTGATCTTCCTAGAAAGATGTAAACCGTCGATGTAGATCTTCATTTGAAATGAATGGCTTAGATGCTGCAAAAATATCCTCAACTAATGAATAAAATACAACCATAGATCAAGATATTCCTTTATAACCATGGACAACTGAGATGCACTCATAAAATATCCAAACATTTTCCAAGATCTAATGACCATCATATCTTTGAAAGAGCAAAGTGTAGCAATACAAAAATATGACCACTATCCAATCAACCCACAAGATGCTTGACAATCTAACGGTCATCATATCTTTGCAAGAGACCCAAGCAATGATGCAAAAATATGACCACCATTTGATCAAAATAAACCTAGCATGATAAGGATTCACCACAGTACAACCTATAAAAGGGGAGGACCCACCTACCACATGGCAAGTGCTCGCTATGTCACATGAAATAACTGCCTTGCAAATTTGTGTAGTGACATAGTGACAACCATAGATGATCCTTGATTTGATGGTGAGTAAAATGCAATGAAGGAATTGAACCACCACTTGACATTAATTTATTTGTTGGCACATTTCCCAATATGCAGTCAAAGAGGTAGAATATAGTTTCACAATTTTAGAAAGAGTAAAAAATCACTCTCCAAAATGACAAAAATGGTTAATGTGAAATGTTAACCTAGAAGAAAATGCGCATTAAACCACAACTTGACACATGAAGAAATTAGACTAGCTTGGCACATGAAGAAACCAAGCCAACTTGGCACATGAAGAAACCATGTTAACACTAGATGTTAACTTGACTGAAAAGCATGTTATTATTGTGTTATTATTATGGAGTCTGATTAGAATCCAAGTGGGAGATTATTGTGATGTGGAGCCTAATAAGACTTAGAAGTTTATTCAGTGTGATTTTTTCTCCATATTATTTCTATGGGATTTGGGGGAAGCACATTAAGATGGGGTCAAGGGGAAGTGCCCTTGCAGGGCCCTGGGGTAGCACACTAAGTCTACTTCCTATCACAATACAAGGTGGAGTCAAGCATAAACACCCCCATGAGGGTTTTTGGGGGAAGCAACTCCAAAGCCAAAAATGCCCTTATATTGTAAAAGGCATCGACTACTATTTTTCCCATTGGATGACTTATTCTATCCCTAAGTTTGGAAGCAGAAAAAAAACTTAGGGTTAGGGATTTCATAAGGTAATGGTGATATTATAGCTTCTTATGGTAGAATTTAGCTATAAGGGATTTCCAATTGTAATCATTGGATACTAATAATATTGGACTTGCTATTGGTGGATGTAGCCTAGGGATTAGGTGAACCACATTAAATCTTGGTGTCTTGTGTTCTCTTTTATGCGATATACTATTTTTTGGCACTGATTATATTTGTATGTAACTATTATTTGTGTCTAAGGTTAATCCTAACATTATGCTAACATACTAGATTTAGACCCTAACCTAATTATTCATCACCACAATATTTCTCTAGAGGCTAAACCAGTCAAGCAAAAGCTTAGAAAATGCATCTGCATATAGCACTTCTAGTTAAAATAGAGTTGGAAAATTTACTTTATACCAATTTCATTAAGCCATTGGTGTATGCTTCATGGATCTCAAATATTGTGCCTATTTCAAAGAAGGATGGAAGTATATAGATCTACATGGTTTTCTACGGTGTCAACAAAGCATTTCCCAAATATGACTTTCCCTTACCAAGCATTGATGTCATTGTAGACCTAACCATAGAATACTCGATGTTCTCTCTTATGGATGGCTTCTCTAGTTATAACTAAATTAGGATAAGACCTAAAGACCAAGATAAAAATGCCTTCTCTTTTACATGAGGGACATTCTATTGGAACACCATGCCTTTTAGTCTTAAGAATGTAGAAGCCACATATCAATGAGTTATGACCATAATATTTCATGACATGATGCACACATTTATGGAAGATTATGTAGATGGCCTTCTAGAAAAGTCTTATAATCATGAAGACCATCTTGTAATTCTAGACAAGATATTCACACGTCTAGAAGCTTTCAAAGTTAGGTTGAATCCTAAGAAGTGTGCTTTCAGGGTGCAATCCAAAAAGCTCTTGGGCTATATTGTCTTCACCAAAGGGATAGAGATAGATCTTGAAAATGTACAAGCTATTGTCAACATGAAACCTCCCAAGAACCTAAGCCAACTACATTCTCTACAAGGGAGACTTTAGTCTGTCTGAAGATTTTTATCTCAATTGGTTGAGAAATGTGTGCCTTTCACTCACCTTCTTCACATAGACATAGTTTTTAAGTGGGAAAATTAGTGTCAAACAAATTTTGATCTTCTCAAGAATTATCTAATGAATCCACCTGACTTGGTGCCTCTTATGCCACACAAACCTTTACTATTGTATATCTCCCTAAGAGAAAAATCAATAGGATCCCTCTTGGCATAGGAAAATGACTAAGAAAAGGAATGAGACATCTACTACATTAGTCAAACCTTTGTTAATTACGAGCTCAACTACACTTATATTGAGAAGGTGTTTTAGGTAGTAGTTTTTGGTTCCCAAAAATGATGCCATTACCTCCTAACACACAAGGTGAAACTCATAGCCAAAATTGAACCTCTAAAGTATCTTCTCACCAAACTAGTGTTAATATAAAGGCTAGCCAAATGGGAAATGATTCTAAGTCAGTTTGATATAGAGTATGTTGATAGAAAGGCCATAAAAGGACAAGCCATTGGAGATCATTTGGCCAAGGCACCCCAGAAAGATTGAATCCCATCTTAGTAGATTTTTAGGATATACACGTCCTTTAATTAGAGCTAGTAACATGGAAGTTTTATTTTGATGGATCGTATACACATCATGGTTTAGGTGCATGGATTCTATTCATCACACCTTTAGGCATGACCATACCAAAGTCATACAAAATATTGTTCCCATGCACTAATAATATGGTAGAATATGAAGCCTTAGTTCTTGGTCTTAAATTAGTCTTAGAATGGAAATTGATGATAATAGAGGTCTATGGAAATTCCCAACTAGTCATCAATCAAGTGAATGACACGTATTAAACCAAATATGAAAAATTGATATCTTAAAAACATTTGGTTGATACTCTCAAAGAAAGCTTTGTTTAGATTATATTTGAGCATATTCATAGAGGCAATAATAGGGCAGTTGATGCTATGTCTACTTTGGCCTCTTTACTCTAGCTACTAGACCAATAAGAATGATACGAGCTCTTAGTAGAGGAGGTGGTTCAACCTACATTTAGTAAACAAAAATACCACATCATTTTCCTCTTAGACACTTCTAAATCCCCTTGGTATGACTCCATTTCCACTTGCTTACAAAATAACATTATGCCTTCTAACCTATACCAAAACCAAAAACAAAAATTTATCTAACAAACCTCACATTACACATTGGTGGCTAATACATTTTATAGGAAAGGACTATATGGCACTTTATTTAGGTGTCTAGAAATTGATGAGTCTAGGGTTGCTTTGCAAGTAAGTTCATGCTGGTATTTGTGGGTTACCTTCTAGTGGATTCACTCTAGCCAAAAAAATCCTTAGAATGGGCTATTACTAGATCAACATGGAAAATGATTCTATCAACTATGTCAAAGCTTGCAAGAAATGTCAGGTCCATGATAATCTAATTCATGCCCTAGTTCAGGAACTCAACCCCTTGGCCACACCATGGCCTTTTTATCAATGGGGTTTTGACTTGATAGGTTTCATTAACCCACATTCCTCTAGTAGACACAAGTGGATTATCATAGTAACAACATATTTTACCAAATGGGTTGAAGCAATACCACTCACAAAAGCCACTAGCAAAAAAACTCCTTGTTGATCATTAATTACATAATTTTTTGGTTTGTCATACCTCATGTTATTATAATGGATAATGCCTTGTATTTCAAAAGCCAAATAGTTGATGAGTTGTACGAAAAGTTCCACATCATTCACTGTTCCTTGTAAATCTATTATCCCTATGTCAATGGCCAAGTAGAGGCCACCAAAAAAAAAACATCATCAACATCCTTAAAAGATGTGTCAATGACACTAGTCAAGACTAGTATTTATAGCTAAATCCTACACTTTGGGCCTATAGAATAAGTATTTAGACACCTATGGGCACAACCCCCTTCTCTTTGGTCTATGACAGTAAGGCAATTCTTCCCCTAGAGGTTGAAATCCCATCTTTGAGAGTCACCTTGCATGATGTCATGATATATGATGATTATAGAGTGACCCATTTAAAAAATTGGAATTCTTGGAGGAACATCAATGCACAACCCACAAACATCTCAAAGTATATCAGAATAAGTTATCCAAACACTATATAAAAAAGGTGAAGTCCTATATTTTTCAAAATGGAGATCTAGTCCTCCATAAGAACCCAAAAAAATCAGGCAAAAAGGGAAAAGAAAGGAAAGTGGGAAGCCAACTGGATTGGCCCTTATATCATCACAAAATCTTTTGGGATAAGTACATACAAACTTTTTGATTGTGATGGAGAAGAACAAGTAGAACCCATTAAAAATATTCATCTAAGATGGTTGTATGTCTAAGGCCTTGATGAAACAACTCATAGCAACAAATATAAAATATAACTAGAAAGCATTCCAAAAAAAAAGAAAAGGAATCTGGTATAAAAGGAGTAAGAGATACCAACTTTGGGCTTCCCTAACAAAAAAATTCCTTCAATGTGCAAATACAATAGGACATGGCTACAAAAAAACTATCCATGACAATTTTTCTTATTTGTAGCCTTTCCATTGCATATCTCCACATTACCTGACACAATTAATAGGACACCAAACAAGAGGGATACTAGATGCCACATTTGAGTTAATTTTACACATACGTTATTGAGAAATACTTGTGGGTTATAGCTCAGTGGTTTCTTGACATTAGAAACAATTCACAATAGAGATAACCAACAAAAAAAATAAAGGGAAGGTGAACAACTCAGAGGAAACATGGAGTCCAATTATTTTTTAAGATGACATAGGCATGAATTATAGAAAAATAAATGCAAATCTCAAATATCTACTGCTACCAAAATTCCATTTTAACCTCCATAAACTCCATCTATGGTCCCAAAAATCCTTTTAAGCATCCATAACCCCATCCCAACACCAATGGATCTCCAAACACCACTATTGACCAAAATGACTAACAAAAAAAGACACAAAACTGAATTTGAATCAAAAAATTCTGAATTCAAAATGTAACACCGAAGGATTGAAGAGCATCTAAGAGGGTAGTTAAAACACTTCCCAAAAATGTTGGGTCAAAACAAAAAATGCTCACTATCTATTTGGACAAGTTTTTGCAAATACCAAGCAATACTTTAAAACAACCCTATGATACTTTCTAGTATTGTACAACCTTTCTCAAGAAGGGAGGTGATAGTTTTAGGGATAGGGGTACAGTCCTCAAAAGGGCATACAACACTTTACTAGTATTGTATGAAACTAATTCAAAGGGGGTGAAATACTTTCTATTATCGCACGACATTTCTCTAAGAGATGTGTGATACAATCAAGGATTACACAATAGATCTCTATTGGGTATGTGACATTATATTTCATCACCCCATGTTGATACATGGTCACCCAGGAATGCAAGAAACAAACTCTAAGGATGAACTAAAGAAAAAACTAGAGTTTAGAAACTCCACACTGGGGAGTACTAGATCCACAATTTAAGGCATAAACACTCAAACACAATCTAATTATCTAAAAATTAGTGAAGGGAAAATATAGAAGGAAACATCATAGTATACTAAAGCAACATCACAATAACTAGAGTAACATCACAATAAAAAATACAACCAAATTGAGTATGCGGTTCCTCCCAACCATAATAGCATTAGAAGATCATCGTGGGCCCTAGCCATCCCCCACACATAACATCCCAAGCTACTAATTAGGTCATCGATAGTATCATGTAAGGATGTCACTACTAAAACATGCTACAACATAAGCAAAAGAAAATCTAACATGCTAGAAGTAAAACATAAGATAATTCTAAAAATATAGATAACATCATCTATCATATGCTAATCATTATAATAAGGAAATGTGTCAATAACTAACAAGATCTAAACATGATATACAAGAATCCCAATGAAATCATAAATCACAAGAAAGCATACTATGGAGCCAGAAGTACCAAGTGAAAACATCCAACAATGGTCGCACTAGGAAAAAAGACTATCTTTGTACACCAATCCCCAATAGTGGTATAGGTAGCTACATCTCCCAACCACATGGAACATGTAGGCCCACTCTCACCATGCTGATAGAGATAATGAACCAACCTCCAAAATAGATAAAGTACATAGTCCATGGCTAACACACATGCCAAAAAATATGATGACTAAAACCAAGAGCATAGATAATGCATAAACAAAAGGTCTTGGTTAGACATTCAATGGGCTACTAAATAGTTGCTGACATCATGGAGAGTCACTTGGCATTGACAAGCCCAAGCTTAGATTTGTGTGGACTTAACTTCCCAATGGTAGTCTCACACACTAAAACATGATTTTATTATCTTAAATTTTATTACCACCTAGTGTTTTATTTAGTTATCACTTACTTAAAACTTCCTTTTCCAACCTTATGGCATCATGACACCAGGATGTGAAATAGAAGCCCCCTCCATATGTTACCCTACCCTACCCATGCTCATTTAATGATGAGTTCCCATAGGCATGCAAATTTCCAATCCAACCCCAATGATCATAACTTTCAAAAGTACTACAGAAGATCAAGCCTCACAAGTCACCTAAGAAATGCACACACATGTACTCATGTGTGGCATACCACCATTATGAAGATCATAATACATGGACTAGATGAGAACACAAGAACAAAGTCACTCAACCAAAAATAGATTTAGGAGGATGGATCCAACACGTATCCTAATGCAACATAAAAGTACAATAAAGGTCTGACCAACATCCAAATGGATAATCCAGGCCTACAACCAAACTCATGCCAAGAAAACTCAAGAAAATAGGATGACACACAAAATAAGGTAAAAACCCCCCAAAAATGGAAAACTTAAAAATTAAAACCCATTTGGCCTTTGGGTACAAAACCCCAAAAATCCAATAATATTTGTGTTTAAACATCGTATGCAAAAATGATTAGCATAACGACGTGAAACCCCACACCCCCATCCCAAAAATAGGGAAAATGTTCATACCCAACCAACCATGCAAAACCAATAAAAAAAAAACAAAAGGGAACACTAGTTCTCAGCTTCCTAACAAACTGCTACTAGAAATAGAAGTTGAAATGAAGCAAAAATAAAAAAACTGGAAAGTCCTACCTAACAGAAAAAGGGGTAGAAACTGAAAATAGATCAATAAAATAAATTGTCTGTTGAATCTAATGAAAATCAAGACAAAGTAAGGTCTACCTGAGCTAGATCCAATGAGACTAATCTCATGAAAAATCCATGCTTACAACTCTTAGAACGAACAAAAATCCAATCCTTCAGAAAGAGGATTTTATAAAAGCTCCAAATTGTAAAATTGAAAAGTGAGAAAACAAATCCCTGTTTCAATAATTATTCACTCTTTGAGTGAATAATCAATTAGGGAAAATAGCTAGTTAGACTAGCTAGACTGTAAATTGACCCAAAAAAAAAAGGTTATTCCTCATAACAAAAATTCACCTAAGGCAAACATGCAAAAAATTAAATATAATAAGATTTAAAGCCTAAAAAGCCAAAATCATAGAAAACCACTTAACAACTTTCACAACAATGAAAATATCTAAATGTATAGATACACTCACTGGTTTAATCACATAATTCAAATGATTTTAGATTTAATTATCACTAAAAGGTTTAATTTAAATAGTTAAATAAGGATACATTGACCATATAGGGACGACATTGGTAAAATATGAATAGCTGAATGACTAACTCCATGTGCCACTGCTAGGGATATAATTCCCATATAGTAAAACACATGATCAAGTACAATTACATATAATATAATAGCCAAAGCAATAATTCATTAAATACCTAATTGATCCATTCACATTACTCACATTCACATAAAGCATAAAGAGACAAGAATGAAGTAAATCACGATAGCATAAAATTTGTCACATAACATAATCAAAAAATATGTCCAAATACTAGATAATCATATATCATTATAGATCTACTATCATCTCAAAATGGAATCAATATGAAAATATGATAAACTAAACAACATAGCAGTATAGAATCTATGATATTGAATCAAAGTATAACATCCAACCCTCAGGTCATCTCAAAGTACATATAATAAGAGCATCAAGTATCTCTCAAATAAAAAATAGACAAGGTATAGACTGTAAACACGAGAGGCACTACATCCTCCCCCACTAGCATAGGCTTACTCTTGGAAGCTAACAAAAAGACATGGGTGCAATCCCCTTAATCTTGTAGCATCCTCCAAAGTCGAAGAGGTCTCATCACTCAGGTCCCATTGGACCCTTACCTACTTGATGTCCCAACCTCACAAGGTTAGCCTCTAGTGCTAAGGATATGAAAGAGCTCCAAAGTAAGTTTCTTGTTTGCTACCTATAAAGTATCCCAATCAAGAACATGGGTCACATCTAGAATATACTGCCTCAAAATGGAAACATGAAAAAACATTGTGGATGTGTGATAGGCTAGGTGGCAACACTAGTCAATAAGCAATAGGACCAATCCTCTCAAGGATCTCAAATGGTTTGAAAAAATGTAGCACCAAGTTAGAGCATTTCCCATAACAAATGGGGCTCTTTCTTGACCACAATCTCAAAAACACCCTATCACTAGTAGAAAAGTGACAATCCAATCTATGGGCATCTGCATACTTCTTTTGCCTATCTTGAGCAGTAAAAAAATACTCCCTAATGAAAATAACCTACTACTCCATATTCTAATGCATCTCTAGACCCAAAAAAACTTAGTCCTCTAAGAAATTCCAACTCAAATTGGTACGACATGGTCTACTATACAAGGCCTAAAAAGGTGACATGCCAAGAGAACTATGATACCTGTTATTGTATGCAAACTCAACAAGGTACAAATAGTCCTCCCACTTCACCTACTTTTCCATAACATGCATGCAAAGCATATCCTTTAGAACTTGATTCACTCTTTTTATCTAACCAAAGGTCTCTAAGTGATAAGACAAACTCAAATGGAGCTGCCCGCCCAAAGCATGGTCGAGAGACATCCATAGTGTAGAAGTAAAAATTGGATTTCTACCTGAAATAATCTAACAATGGTTCCCCTGCAAATGAACAATATCCTCTAGGAAAACATATACTATAGCAGAAGTTGTGTAGGATGCTCTCATGGGTGGTGTGCTACCTTGGACAACTTGTTCGTTGTCACCATGATACAATCATGTCTCCGTGATAACATAGGCAAACCTATGATAAAATCTATAAATATTGTATCGTACTTCCACTCCACAATGGTGTATGACTACAAAAGACCTATCAGATGTTGATACTCTACCTTTACTCTCTAGCACTCAAGATACCTAGTAAAAACATCAGCAACATCACATCTCATCCATGCCCAACAGTACAATTGTTTGAGATCAACATGCATCTTCTTAACACCAAGATGTGAAAAATAAAGTGCATGATGTGCTTCCAAAAAAACCAATCTATGAATATCAATTGACATCGGCACATAGATATTCCCCAAGTTCCACAGTAATCCATCAAACTCAAGCATATATCCTAAAAAACCTCCCCTCAACTCCTGATACCAAGTGTCACTAGGAAAAGCCTCCAAGATACGACCTCACAAATCCACTCCCAATGACATCATTGATACCTCATGTCACCTCCTACTCAAAGCATCTATGATGACATTCTCCTTCCGTTTAATTTAATGAACATCAAATTCATATTCTCACAAGAACTCCATCCAATGATGATGTTGTACATTCAAGTTTGGCTAAGTAAAGATATACTACAAGCTCCTATGATCACTATGCAACTCAAACCTATGTCCCAAAAGAAAATGCCTCCAATGGGAAAGGGCATGCACCATGTCTGCAAGTTCCAAATCATGAGTGGGCTAGTTAAGCTCATGGTCCTTGAGTTTTCTAGACTCATATGCAATCACTCAACCATCCTGCATCAAAACCACACCCACGCCTTCCAACGAAGCATCTTTGAAAACAATGAAATTACCTACAAGATTAGGCACTACAAGGACTGATGCACTGGTCAAACACTCCTTAAGAGCATTAAATGCTACCTCACACTAGTTTGACCAAGCATACCTCTTCCCTTTCTATTGAAGACAAGTGATGGAATGAGATGAAACAATGAACTTTTGAGACATTAGTGGGTACCATCCAATCCATGATAACACAAATCTTCTCTGAATCCACTACAATTCCATCACTAGTGATGATGTGTCCCAAATACTTCACCTCAGACTGGAAGAACCCACATTTACTTAAGTTTCTATATAATTAATGATCTCTCAAGCACTACAATACCTGATATAAATAGAATTCATGTTCCTCCACAATCTTAAAATAAATCAATATTTCATCCAAGAGTACAATGACACACTAATCGAGGTAAGTGTGAAACACACCATTCATCAAACTCATAAATATTGATGGCACATTGGTTAACCCAAAGGGTATAATTGTAGACTCATAATGCCCATACTATGTATGAAAAGTTATTTGATGAATATTGGCCTCTTGGATATGAAGCTAATGGTATCATGACTTAAGATCAATCTTCTAGAACATTCATGCTCCCTTCATCTAATCAAACATATCATCTATCCTTGGCAAAGGATAACAATTCTTCACCATCACCTTATTCAACTATCAGTAGTTAATGCACAACTATAAGGAACCATCCTTCTTCTTCATGAAGATGTCTAGTGCACCCCATGGGGATACACTAGGACAAATATGGCCCTTGGCCAAAAATTCCTTCAAATCTAATCTAAGTTCACTCAACTCTTGAGTAGTCATGCAGTAAAAAACTCATAAAATTGGCTCTGATCCTAGTACAAGATCAATCTAAAAATCAATGTCACACTGTAGTGGCATACCTAGAATCTCTTCAAGAAATAAATTTACATACTCACGAAGGAGTGAGTGATCATCAAGTGTCATCGTATGACCCTTGGATTCCTTGATACCATTGACTAACATAAGAAACAAATGACAACCCTTCTATACACTCCACTTTAGTTGATTAGTTGAGATCATTTGAAGTGAGATTGGTCTCAGGACTCCCAAAAGTTCCACCTACCCATTAGTGTCATCTACACACTATACCATCTTATGAAGGCAATCAATATTTTCTTAATGAGAGGTTGACCAATCCATGCCCAACACAATGTCATATGATACCAGAGGTAGAATATGAAGATCCATTGTGGTGGTAAAGGTACCCAAATTCAAAATAAAACCCCTAACCAATGAGTCTACAACCACTTTGGAACATGTGGCTAACTCAACCTACTACCTATTGACCTGACACACTATGAAAAGCCCACATCATTGAATGAAAGATGTTGAAATGAAAGAATATATAGTGCCAAAGTCAAAAAAAATTGAAGTTGAAATACCATGTGTAGACGCTCAAAAATGGTTCGCATCTATGACTTCATCACTTCTTCATACTAATTTGTCCCATTTTCTCATTCTGCTAACTTCGGTCTTTTGGCCAGATTGACCATATTTTGTCATTTGTATCCCCTTTCACATCAATTTCATATCAACTCAAAATCATATAAAATCAACTCGGAATCACCCCAAATCAACTTTAAATCACTCAAAATTGGTCCTAATCAACCCAAAACATATCAAACATCTCAAATCAATCATCATTTATCTTCTTGTAGGCATTGTTGTGACTTTCACTACCTTGGAAACCTATCAACTTATCAATCTTATCAATCTGACCTTAGTACTGTCATGGCTCTCAGTGCTAGGTCAAAATATCATTCATGTCATTCAATCTTTGATGTTGTTGAGGATTTCAATGTCAGATCATGGCATCATCAACCATTTTAATAATATTGACAATGTTCATCAGTGTTATTATGATTGAACCTTATCAATCAATTTCAATCCTATAGCATTTACAATGTCGGTTAAATGTTACATATCAATTTATTCATGTCATGTTTCCTTGGAATGTTATCAATTTTGATCTATCAATTAATTTGACAATGGTTTTGGTCTACCTTTTCATCATCTTATTTGATATCCATCATCATCACATTTTCATCAAAGGATATGGTCGCATTCATTTAATCGATTTGGCCAATCATCTGCTAATTTTCTCTATAGGATTAAATAACCCATAATTTAATCCTATTCCTTCTAATTATTCTTCCCAATTATCATCCTCAATTAATTAATTTTATTAATTAATTGGTTTATCATCTGCAAACCATGGAAATTCTTAATTTCCTAAGTTCCATTTTCCATCATTAATTCCATTTTCTACTAATTCTTATTTTGTGGAATAAGAGGATTTTTAATTCAAATATTCCATAAAATATTCCATCATCATGACACTTGGATATGACACCTTGTGGATTCTCCTTTGACACTTGGCTAAGATTTTTCATAATTAAATATTCTTATCTCTTATGCATGTCCCTATTTGGCTTATTCGTCATAGATTCTTGGCTTTAAGTGGGTTAAGGAATCTTATGACGCATCATAGATTCTCTTCCAAATTTGACTCTCGTGTGTCATAGAATCTTACTTTTGGCATATTCTGTCATATGTGTCATAGGAAATATTATTACCTCTTACACATGTCCCTATTTGGCTTATTCGTCATAGATTCTTGGCTTTAAGTGGGTTGAGGAATCTTATGATGTGTCATAGATTCTCTTCCAAATTTGACTCTCATGTGTCATAGAATCTTGCCTTTGGCATATTCTGTCATATGCGTCATAGGAATCTCTTGCCACATCACATGTCTATGGGTGACAAATCCAATGCTCTCACCCTACATGAAAATTATAA
Organism: Cupressus sempervirens; assembly: GCA_028749045.1. NCBI lineage: Eukaryota > Viridiplantae > Streptophyta > Pinopsida > Cupressales > Cupressaceae > Cupressus > Cupressus sempervirens. Next base: position 178,405,863 of record CM053785.1, on the reverse strand, counting down.
AATTAACACTCTTTCTCTCATTTTGGGTCTCTTGGATCCGAATGCTTAAGTTTTGAGAGTCCAAATCTTTGAATCTTTGAGTCTCTACTTCTTTGCATGTTGCATTCTCTCTCTCACATAAAATCACACTTCAAGTATTCTCATGGAATTATCCACATCATAGGCTTTGGCTTCAACCTTGTGTGCACTATAGGCGAATTGGAGCTACAATCATTTGGAGAAGAAAGAAGGACATGAGAGCTACAAACGGAAAAGGGATTTTTTGATTATGTTTTCTTTATTTTGATTAGTTTGGATTTCATGGTAGACTAGCGGGTGCTAATACATGCTGATTGAGTTTGTGATTTTCTCATAGTGTGTTATGCTTCTAACCCATTTTTCTGGTCCTACATTTGGTGAACCCGACGTGAACATGCACATCTAACTTGGGTTTTCTTGTTTGTGCTTGTAGGTGCAAGGAAGGAGCTCACTTGGAAGGGTATAACAACTATTTACTCTTCCTTTTCACACATAGATTAATCAGGGTGTCTAGTAAAATGCTTATATGCTATTTTTTCATACATTCTGTTAGCTTGTTGTCCTAGGGTGCACTCTACTCTATCAGGGCGCACTTGGGACACCTAGGAGCAGTTTTAAGAGCCTAGAAGACACCAAAGCCTCTTTCTGCTATTTCCAACTTACCAACTACACCCATCTAGGCCCCAACTACATCATTGATGCAGTTTGCACTATTTGGGCACACTTGGGAGTGTAGCTTTGAAAATTTTAGTTTCTGGGTCTTGACTAGGCACCCATTTCCCCACACCCTGCACTTGACTTCCCAACTGTGCCCTAAAACTACCAACTGCACCCAACTAGGCCCCAACTACATAATTGATGTATTTTGCACTGTTTGGGTGCACTTGTGGATGTTCAGAGCCATTTTGGCCTTCTAGGGAGCAATTTGCACTATCAAGCCAACCTAGGTTCATAGTAAGCACATGCACCAATCAAAATCTGCATTTCAAGTTCCTATCACCCTCTAGGACATAGATTAGGTGATTTTTGTGTTATTGATGGTCTATTTGCAGCATGTGGTAATTGTGGGATGAAGACATGATCATAAACTACTAATGCTTTGTTTGCAGGACGTAATCGAAGACTTTGTGTGTCTTTCAAAACTATGTGTGTGGATTTCTTAGATTAGATAACATTTTGTTTGGTGCTTAAAAAGAACCTTTTTCTTTTTTGCCTGGCGTGTCTATACTATTAGATCCCTAGGAGTTGCATTGGACATATCCTCTCCCCTCGCCATTCGTAGATCTTGGGTGTAAAAGCAATCTGTGTAAGTTCTATAGGAGGCCTACCTTGGACCAAGATACTTGATATTGGGTATGCCAGGGGACGACCTCAGAGTGATAATGGGAAAATCCAAGTCAATGTTCTAGCTGCTATATAAAATTTAATTACAGTGAAAGTTGTGTTGGTGGTATTGCTGCATGATAGCTCTCCTCCAGTACCCTTGTGGTGCGTCAAACTCCAGTTCTTGGGGCTGGGAGACCTTCTGTAGAAGTTTATCATTAACTTGCCAAATGGAATGCCCTTACTAAAAACCATGTTTTAGTGGCTAAAATCCTTTCTATCCACTGGCTCAAGGGGTCACCCATGCTCGTGAAGACATCCTACATTCTCGTGGTCCTTAGTAGAGGCAACAATCCCTTGTGAAGTCATGCCCCTTGGGAAGAAGATCTTGGTAGCCTCGAGAAGTGAGTGTACTGTAAGGGGGAGCCTATGGTGCCAAGATCCTAGGTTGTCCACTCTAGATAAGTGCGACTAAACTTTGGTTCAAGTAGGAATTCAGTGGATACCCTAGGTTGTGGTGTATTTGTTAACTTTTTACAATAGCTATTCTTGTCTTAATGTGTCTTGCGTGTGTGTAAAACATAATCAAGATAAAACCCAAACTTTTAAGTTACACCTTGGATATCATTTGAACTTGTCAAAACACCACACATTTCCAAAACATTTCAACCTTTATCAAACTTTGCAAACATTGATTCAACACACTCGAACCTTGGAAAACATGGCGACTTGTGCTCTTAAATGTTCTTGGAAAAACATAGATCTCACACTTGCATAGATTTCACTTGCATTCACCCTAGTCTAGGCTTCATTCTTACATCATATAGACTTCATATTACACCTTTTAGTCCTCATTTAGTATCTATTACTTTTCATACTGCATCCATTTAGGTTCAATTTTACTTTCCTTAGTTTTTGCATTCCCATCTCAGAATCAACACTTTGCACTCATCACCTTGCATCCTTGCATACCTATTCATAATATTGACCACTTTATCCATCATTTTATGTGTCCTAATCATCATTTTGAGCATCCAAACTAGCCCTAACACTGTCCTCTACCATTTACCTCTCTGTGACATCAATCCTAAAACCATAGCTTCCAGAATTGCCTTAGTTTCAACCCAGTTTACCAACTACGCCCAGAAACTACCAACTGCACCCAACTGGGCTCCAACTATGTCATTGAAATAGTATGCACTATCTAGGCACACTTGGTGGTCCTGAGATCCAGTTTTGGGTTCTAGATAACATTTTGGGGCTTCAACAGTGTCCTTAGGTTCTTGGTTTGCTCCCCTTGCACTAGCTTGCCCAGATCTGCATTCTACAGCACCTAATCTTCATCACCTTCACTTAGTACATCATTCTATATGTCATAACCTTCATTTTTCATCTCCCAACCCATCCTAACATCAACTTTAGTATCCTAGCTTACTGGCATGTCAGTTTGGTAACCATACCCCTCAAAATCAAAAAACATTCTTCCTAGCTTACCAACTGCGCCTAGAAACTACCAACTATGCGAAAACTAGCTCCAAGTGCATCAATGATGTATTTGGTACTTTTAGGGTGCACTTGGGTACATGCATGACCATTTTTGGCCTCCGAACTGCACTTTAGGACCCCAAAACTGCATCTAGGAGCCTCTAGACCTACCCATTCTGCACTTGACCCAAAATCATATCCTGCACCCAAAATCCCCTCTTTCATCATAGGCATTGTCTGTATCACATATCCACTCAGCATCGCCATCATTTCGAGTCCTCAAAATGTCATTTTGAACCCCCAAAACCTTTGAATTTAGTCAAAAATCTAGAAAAAGTATAAGTCTTAGAGTATCTCCTAGTGTTGACGGATAATGGATCTTGACTAGTCCTTTTGTCTTTGCTTATCATTTTCTTTGGTCAAAATTTATCTATGTCTTGATATATTTGACCTTTTCATCTTCTATCAATTTGATCTTTTCGTCTTTTATCAGTTTTTGGTCAAGATCCAAAGTCCTTTATCACAAGGTTAAACTCTTAGGCAAAATACTTTCAAAAGGTTTTATCTAAGTTCAAAACTTTCCATATACCCTTGTCATAGAATAATCATATCCCTAGCATCCCCAAACATTATTTTGACCTACCCTAGTGGTATATCTGCTTCATATTGCATTGATCAAAATCCTTAACATCATTTTCACTACCAATCCCTATCAAATTGTTCATCAACCGAATTACCTTCTTGAGCATTTACCCTCATTTTGCATATCCCAAAAATCATTGTGAACCCTATAACATCATCCTTTACATGATACACCTTGCATACATCAACCTTTAGTACCCTTAACAAGTCCAAAACATAACCCTAACTATCATTTTGCATACCTTAGAGTCATTTTCATTCCCTCTAGTCAAAATTCAAAACATCACCTTGCAGTTGCATTTGCATAACATCCCTAGGATATTTACACTTTGCACATCAAAACCCTAATTCATTTAGCATTTCCTCACATTTCATAACATTCTTAAACAATTAAAAATCCCAAAAACACTCATATCTTGCATACCCACCACTCTTTGCACTCTTAGGTATCATGCCAACACTTACTAGGAGACAAGCAGCTCAGAGACTAGAGGAACTCTATCAACCTTTGTTTTTTGAGTCACAAGCATAACCAAAACCTCATCCAAGACAAAGAAAGAGCAAGAGAATCCAACAAACCTTTGACAAAGACCAAATCGAGGCATCGCAACCATTACTATCAGACCCTTTGAATATGTATCCGCAAGATCCTCATAATCAAGCTATGGCACAACAAACCTTGAAAAATGCACCTATGATGAGATTTCCTCCAAACACTTCCCCCACACATGGGATGGTTCAATGGAGTCCTATCTTTGAACCTATATTCATGCCAATGCCACCAGGAGGAGGAAGTGTACCAAACTCACCTAAAGATGAACAATCACATGCATTTGAATTTAGCCAACCTAACACATCAAACATACAACAAGGTATTGTACACCTAAGTGATGACTTTGACACTGATTATGGCATCACTGATGAAGAAATGGCTAGGGCATGTCAAGAGAAAAGTTTTTTCCAGAACTTCAAATGTTTGGCAGCACAAGAAATTGTCAAATTTAACCCAAACTTGGAAGGTCCGAGGTCCAAAAATCAAACCAGCACAACAATTTAAAACATCCAACCCATGATAAATTTGGACTTAGATAAGGGAAAACAACCTTTGGAGTTTTCAAACACAATAATGGCACCTATAAGGTCCCATCAAGAACCAACAATTGAAATCCTCCAAAGTACATTTGAACACATCAATGTTAACCCCTTGTTTGATGAAATACCACCAATCCCTAAACACCCCAAAAGGACATTAAGACTTGATTTTAGTCACATGATGCAACAACAAGATGCACCTAAAGGGACCCATGCTCTAGGGATGCCAGACATACCTTCTTTAGAGGCAAATAAACAAAGTACACCTTTGCTCCTAACTTTACCAAGTGCTATGACATCAAACACTATAGAACCTCTCATAAGTACAACATGTGAAACATCAAGCACAACCATCCCTATAGACACACAAAGGAAAAGTCTTATTGACATTACACCTGTTCCCAATAGAAATTCATCTCATAGTCAAGTCAATATGATGTTGCAAGCAGGAACATCTAAAACACGTACCAAAACAACAATACAAACCTGACGTTCAATTCTCAAGGACTTAGTCAACCCCCATGACAACAAAAACCTACAATGGTACAAGGACTGAACACTTCCAAGGCACAACCAAGTCTACATCCACTTGACACACATCCCCCATATCAAGAACAACATCAAACACAATGACAACAACAATAAGTGGGGCAAACATCCAACATTCCTAACACGCAATCCCATGTGGACCCACTTGACTTACACACAATTTATCAACAACAATTTCAACAGCAATTCCAACAACAAAAAATGATGTTTGCTAAACAACAAGAGCAACTCAAGCAATAGTTGGAATACCAAAAATGCCTTGAGCAAAAAATCACATACCAGCAACATTTGTTACAACAACAACATGTGCCACAACAACCTCGATAGATACCTCTAGAACAACAAGCATGCACATGGTCTCACATACAACCAATAGAGGTATCCCAACAACAACCACAACACACAACACAATAACAACACATGGTACAACAATCATAGTCAATCTCACAACAAGTGCCACATCAAATACCACAAAAAGTTCCCCAACAACAGGGACCTTTTTGTCTTTGAGGGGCCAACATACCTCCACCACCTAGCAACACTTCATCTGACTCATCAAACATAGAAATGTCAGAACCAAGTAGACATAGTTCTCGCCATAGAAAACAGTCTACTCATAGACACAAAATACTTGAAGGAAAGACCATCATGCAAAACCCCAATGAAAAAATATTACAACAATTCAAACAAATTTCCAAACAAGTCGAGGCATTGGGAGTCCCAAAGAAATAGGCTCTATATATGGAAAGGGACCTATGTCCTAACCCATTCGATAAAAGTCTGTATTTGCCTCCATTCCCAATATACTTTGAAGCACCAAGATTTGAAAAATACCGAGGAAAAGGAAACCCTATTGATCACATCCAATAATTTTGTGCTTCATGTACAAAACTTAGCAATGAGCCCACTTACCTTATGAGATTGTTCCCTCGTTCTCTAGGTGGGCCCGCACTTGAATGGTACTCCAAACTTCCTGGTAATTCAAATCTTGGTCAGAACTAGTAGACAAGTTTATCTCCCACTTTTCCTTTAACATTACAAATGAGATGACACTTTCTAATTTGTGCTCAACTAAACAAAAGATAGGAGAGCCATTCATCACATTCTTACTCTGTTGGAGAAGCTTAGTTATTCAATGCTCACTAGACATTCCTGAAGAACAACAAGTAAACTTGTGCATTGAAAACTTAGTCCCTAACTTAATGTATGAACTTAGAATCAAGAATCCAAGCACCATTTCCAAACTGATGAAAAAAGGGGCTAGTATTAAAGATGCTCTTATCCATAAGGGAATCCTCAAGATAAACAAAGATAACACAAACACCAACTCGTCTAATGACAAAGCAAAATTTTTCCCCAAAAACAAGAGTGTGACTAATGATGGCATTGTGGATGCCCACACAATTAGCATAGCACAACCTCAATTGACTTTGAAAGGTGTAAACCCTAAAAATTCACAAACTCCTAATCAAACAACACCTCAACAACAAAAAATTGAGACTTCCACACAAGACAAAAGATATCCTAGAACCAAAGACAGGAAATTCACACCATTGGGAAAACCACTTGAGACTACATTACAATAATTACTGAGTAATAACTTCTTGCAGCTACCCCCAATCAAAGATGAACCATTAACTAAAGTAGATTGGTGGGATGACAAAAAGTATTGTGATTACCATCGCACCAAAGGACACAAGACTTCATCATGCTTCCAATTGAAACATGCAATACAAGACCTTATCAATGATGGTGTAATCATAGTTGATCCATCACTGTTAGCATCCAACTTTGATCAAACTATTTTCAAAGATCCTTTGGGTAATCATGACAAAGAGAAACCCTCAAGTTCAAACTCAAACTCACAAGGCAATGTGAATTATACATGCACTGGCTATGACTACACCATCAATTGCTTTAATGAGTCTAACTTCTGCATATCCACATTCACATTGAAGGCTGAAGACCTTCATTGTGCTATCACTACACATCATAGCAAGATCACCCTACCTAGAGCCCCATCTAGACCTACTGCTTCTACTAGACCTGCACCTCCAAGTAGACCTATTGTTCCTACTTCATCTGATTATAGCCTTGTTGAACAACTCGGAAAAACCCCTGAATAAATATCCATTTTGGACCTACTGCGTGCATCTCCCCAACATCATAAGATCTTGGATCAAGCCCTTAAAGAGTTAGTTGTCCCAGATAACATTGATGTTTCCCAGTTCCAAGCCATGGTTGGGAACCTATCCGCATCACAACATATCACTTTTTCACCTCGAGATATTCCTAAGGACAAACCTAACCATAATGATACCCTTTATCTCGAAGTCTTCATCCATAATGCCAAAGTCAGACGTGTCTTAATAGATGGAGGAGCAAGACTAAACATATGTACCCTTAAGGTTGTCAACAATTTGGGTTATTCTGAAGATGATGTGGATCCATCTCAAAGAATCATAATAAAAGCTTATGATGATGGTGAACGCTTCTCTAGGGGCATCATCACATTACCTGTCAGAGTTGGTCCAGCTACTAAAGACACATTGTTCCATGTCCTAGACATTGAAATGAATTGCAACATGATACTAGGATGCCCTTGGCTTCATGCTATGAAAGCAGTTCCTTCTACATATCATCAATCTTTGAAGTTTTCCTATCACAACATAGAGGTTACCATCCCTGGTGATCCAGATCCTTTCTAGTTTTGTGCTAATCTAAGAGATGCTACTGCATTCCAAATCCCAAAAAATAATGAAGCACAACCCACAAATTCCTCTAAGTATGTGGATGCTGATATACTGCTCAGTAAAGCCAAGGAAAAGATGAAGATTGAAGACAATGGGTGTGGCAAGTACTTTATGTCTCAAGTCTCTCACATTAGGGAGTCACCACTTTCTCCCATCAGCACAAAGAATGATACTTCTGTCAATGAGAATATATCCATATGTATTGAGAAAGAAAAAGCAGAATGAGAACCCACTTTGATATCTCCTAGCAAGTATGGACTTGGGTTTACTATCATGCAAAAACAAGGCTATGATGGCTATAGTGGTCTTGGATCTCAGAAACAAGGAATCATTGAACCCATCACTATAAAAGGACAACCTCCTAGTTTGGGGCTTGGATTTAAACCATTATGAATAGGTCCTCCTAGTACTATGGTACCTATGTGTAAGACTATGGATGTTTTGAATGATGAAAAGGCATCTGAGGATATCCCACCTAAAACCAACAATCCTCTAGCTTCTAAGCATAACCCTAATGACCCAGTTGAATCCGATACAGATATATCTACCTACAACCAAAGTCCATTCAAAACTAATGATGACATCTCCTCAAGTTATCCTGAACCTTTGGATTGGGACCATCGTGGACCACCAATTTTTGATCGATTCAACAATGATGACACTCTTATAATAGACTTTGAAGGCATTATGACTGAAGATTATAAAGAAGCAATTTCTCCTAAAGAGAACACATTGGCATACTTTGGGGAGCCTACTCCACCTTCTACTTACAAAGAAAAAAGAGAAAGAAATAACAAGCATAGGTCTCTTGGTGAAAATCGAAAGGCACCATTAGACTATAAAAAATCAAAAGCTAAGCAGCTCCCAAGGATACAAAATGAAAAAGATGATGCCATGAATATCAATGTTCCAACATTCAACATGCCACAAAGTCTTTTGGAGCTCTCTCAATTAGCTTTCATGCGGAAGGTCATTGGTCTCAACCCTCCCAACCCTCCCTTATATCCCTTTGTTTATCCCCAAATCCAGCTACCTAATTTTTCCAATAACCAAAATCAGTCCTTTATCCAACAAGCCTTTACATATGTCATCATTAGTGACATCCCACATGACATTTTTATTGACCCAATTATCCTTATATGCCTTGATTCACAAGAGATAGACATTGTCTTACATACGGTACATGATGGTATATCTCGAGGCCTTTCCAATAGTTTGATTTTAGCTACAGACTCGGAACAAATCCTATGTGGTTATGGTTAGTCATGGATTCAGAGCTCATTAGCTAGCAACACCAACAACATATATCTTCTTAGCATTTGTCAGTGACATTCTTGATTTCATCTAAAATTCCTAAAAAAAAACCTAAAAAAAAAGCAAAAAGTCATGAAAAAAGCAAAGAAAAAAGTGAAAAAAGTCATGAAAAAAAAAAAAGCAAAAAAATGGATGCCTTGATGAAAACCTGGCAAACAGGTGTCTTGGTACGAAAATTTGAGTCAAGAGAAAAATTTTATCCAAAAGTAAAAACCTAGCAAATAGGTGCTTTGGGAAAGTACCATGGTGAAAACTTGGCAAACAGGCGCCATGTGTAATCAGTTATTTCTCCTCCATCTATTAGGATTCCATCTGGTCTTTTCCCCCTCTATCATTCCTTGATCATATCCTTCATATTGCAAGACATCCTTGGTTCCTTATCATGGCTCATGAACTGGTTAATGTCCTTCGTTACCTTGCTTAAGCATCACTAGCCTACACACACACTCTGTCATTAGCCTCTGTACATAATTTGTGTCTTGTCTGGGGACATATTACCTACATGGTGCATAAGTTTGAATTTGAACTAGGGGCATATCCCTAAGTTCTTTTTATCCATTGGATCTATCGCATAATGGATTGGAGCTAACACTTGTATATGCTTATACGATCCTGAAAAAATCCCTGAAAATCACATAATGTCTTGAAAAAAACCCTTAAAAATTTAAGTATGATCTTGAAAAATTACTAAAAATCATAAAATGTCTTGAAAAAATCCCTAAAAATCATAACATGTCCTGAGAAAATCACTAAAAATCGCATAATGTCCTGAAAAAATCCTAAACATTCAAATACGATCCTAAAAAAGAACTAAAAATCATAAAATGTCCTGAAAAAACTAGTCACACAAAAACATCAAATATCTCCACAAAAACCCTAAAAATCATAAAACTTGTCAAAAATTTGCAATAAACCTTGTACATACTCACTGTGGATAACCATCCCTTTTGCGTTCAAACTTGCATTTTGCAGCCTAAAACTCAAAGCACTACACTTCAATGCAAATCACAATATTGAGCAACATGACCAACAATCAATCCAACATATCACTACGAACCTATCAACTAAATCCACAAATAGTGCTACCACATTATCAACCTATTGAACACCATCTAAACACCTAAAACACTAAAAAGCAAGTAATAATGGACAAGGATAGTTGTTGGCTCACGCTATTTAGTGAGTGATTTATTTTTTGCTTTGTTTTTGTATGATCATGTTCCTATGCCACTTGATGATATAAAACTAATCTATGAGACTGGCCGAGATGGTTCATGGTCATCTTTTTCTATTTTTGTCTATTATAATATACCTTTGAGAGTCTGGGGCATGTACATATGCCTTAGGAAGGACAAGGTTATTCTCTATCTGCATAGTGCTTGTTTACGCAAAAGGCTTGCATTTGCGCTCTGGCCCTTTATGCCATGATGCATTGCATTCCATTTTCCATATCAAAATAAATCTCCATTTGACATATAGTGCACTTTCTAGAAGCAAAATTCTTTCCATCATACTAACATCTTTTCATCTCATCTTTCTTCTTCATCTCATTCTCCATCACCATGATCATGTCTTCTAATTCACCAAATCATCTTCATCTTGCATTCATGCATTCTTGCATCATCCTATGTTTTCAATCACCTTTCTGTGGCTTTCCACCTAGTTCAACCTCAGTCTGACATTTGTCTCATCATATTTGACCAAATACGACCATTTTTGATGATTTCCCTCATGTTATGACATCTTTCCATCATTTTGGGCATGCACACACAGTTTTGGGTCATTCCATCAGTTGCTATGGTTTTGTCTTCTTGTTGTTGATAAATTGACTTATCATATGCTTATCTTAGTCAATTTCTCGAGGGGGCACCCATATATATCATCCCTACTAGGGGACGTTGTGGCTTTCTCATCAGTTATTCTTTGATACAACACTCTAAATCACATTGTATCAAAGAGGGGCAAAATGTAGATGCTCAAAAATGGTTCGCATTTATGAATTCATCACTTCTTCATACTAATTTGTCCCATTTTCTCATTCTACTAACTTCGATCTTTTGGCCAAATTGACCATATTTTCTCATTTGTATCCCCTTTCACATCAATTTCATATCAACTCAAACTCATATCAAATCAACTCAGAATCACCCCAAATCAACTCAAAATCACTCAAAATTGGTCATAATCAACCGAAAACATATCAAACATCTCAAATCAATCATCATTTATCCACTCGTAGGCATTGTTGTGGCTTTTAGTGCCTTGGAAACCTATCAACTTATCAATCTTATCAATCTGACCTTAGTACTGTCATGGCTCTCAGTGCTAGGTCAAAATATCATTCATTTCATTCAAACTTTGATGTTGTTGAGGCTTTCAATGTTAGATCATGGCATCATCAACCATTTTAATAATATTGACAATGTTCGTCAGTGTTATTATGATCGAACCTTATCAATCAATTTCAATCCTGTAGCATTTACAATGTCAGTTAAATGTTACATATCAATTTATTCATGTAATGTGTCCTTGGCATGTTATCAATTTTGATCTATCAGTTAATTTGACCATAGTTTTGGGGGGAACTCATCAACATGAGAGTCTTTGAACTAAGGAGATAGGAATCCCTCTTGGAGCCTCTCGTCAAAGATCTCCCAAGTGAGATCTGCAATAATAATCTTGAGATTCAACCCCTCAATATTCTACCATACAGATATGTGGTCCCTCAACTACATAATCACACAACATGCCCTCAAAATGGTTGCATATGGGTACATGATGAAGCAACACTCCATGTCTAATAACCAGGTTTTTACCTTGAGCCAACCTCCCTTACCATCATACAATAGTGATTTGTATTGATTAAGGGACTTCATGATACCCAACCTAATGGAATCTTCACTTTTGTAGTCCCTACCACCCCAACAATGCTCTCTACCACATGGGAGAGTATGAAAACATTCATGTTCACATTCACGTTCCTCCTCTCTATGCTCTAAATGATGGGAATCCCCATAATGGGACCCTTCCTCCTAGTTATGACCCTATCAGCATTCCTCTACATGAGGGCCCAAATGAGCAAGAATCTCTTGAAGTATTGGTATCAATGCCCCACACCATTTTGTTTATTATTACCCTATTCTCCCTCTCCTTCTTAACATCCCTCTTCATGGTGTTCTTCGCCATGGTTATCACTATCGGTACTACCTCAACCACCAGGTCTTCATGTAGGAGACATCACTATGGGAACAACAAGATACTGTTAGAACAATCAGATCACAAGCATAAGGGTCAAAACCATGAACTAACAAGATATCAAAATTGAAACTATAATATGATAGTACATAATGGAAAACAAAACCATAGTGGAAGCATAACACAAAGATTGAAATGTTGCAACATGGGCTTTGATACCAAATGCAATGACCCACCTATATATCCTTAGAAACAAGGATAAATATAAGCCAAGATAATAAAAAATTTAACTAGTATGAATGCACATGACATACAGTGTACAAGGATCACAAAGATCACAACAGAAGACTAACCAAACATCCCAACACTAAAGAATCTCCAAATGCAACTACTGACCAAAATGACTAACAACAAAAGACAAAACTAAATTCAAATAAAAAAATTCCAAATTCAAAATGCAACACCAAAGGATTAAAGAGCACCTAAGAGGGTAGCCAAAATAGTTCCTAAAAAGTTCAAGTCAAACCAAAAAGTGCCCTCTATCTACTAGGATAGGTTTTTGCAAATACCAGGTGATACTTTAAAACAAACCTGTTCAATACTTTCCAGTATCATATGACCTTTCTCAAGAAGGGGGTTGACACTTTCAAGGATTAGGTGAAACTCCTTAAAAGGGCATGCAATACTTTACTAGTATCATATGTCACTACTTCAAAGGGGGTCCAATACTTTCTAGTATCACACAATATTTCTCTAAGAGATGTGATACAATCAAGGATTGCACAAAAAATCTCTATTGGGCATGTGACATTATATTGCATCATCCCATGCTAACACATGGTCACCTAGGAATGAAAGAAATAAACTCTAAGGATGAACTAAAGAGAAAACCAAAGTTCAAAACCTCCACACTGGGGAGTACTAGATCCACAATTCGAGGTGTAAACACTCAAACACAATACTAAAATTTGGAAACACAATCTAACCATCTAAAAATCAGTGAAGGGAAAGTATAGAAGGAAATATCACACTATACTAAAAAAATATCACATTAAATAAAATAATATCACAATGAATAATATAACCAAACTGAGTACATAGTTCCTCCCATACATAATAGCATCATAACACCATCATGGGTTCTAGCCATCCCCTATGCATAACATCCTAAGCTACTAATTATATCATTGGTACTATCATGTAAGGATGCCATTACTAGAATGTGCTACAACATAAGCATAAGGAAATATAACATGCTAGAAGTAAAGCATAAGATAATCCTACAAATATGGATAACATCATCTATCATATGCTAATCATTGTAATAAGGAAATGTGTCAATAGTTAACAACATCTAAACACGATATACAAGCATCCCACTAAAAGCATAAATCACAAGAAGGAATACTTCAGAGCCCAAAGTACCAAGTGAAAACATCCAACAACAATCATACTAGTACAAAAAACTATCTCTATACACTAGTCCCTAGTAGTGGTATGGGTAGCTATGCCTCCCAAACATGTGAAACCCATAGGCCCACTCCCACTATGCTGATGGGGATAATAATCCAACCTCAAACACACATAAAGAAAAACATCCATGGCTAACACACACGCTAGACAATATGATGACTAAAACCAAGAACATAAATAATGCATAAACTATACGTCCTAGTTAAATACTCAATGGGCTACTAAGTAGGGGCTAACATCATGGAGAGTCACTTGGCATCGACAAGCCCAAGCTCAGATCTATGTGGACTCAACTTCCTATTGGAAGGTTGACATGCTAAAGCATTGTTTTATTATCTTAAATTTTATCACCACCTAGTGTTTTATTTAGTTATTACTTACTTAAAACTTCCCCTACTAACCCTATGGAATCATGACACTAGGCTATGAAATATAAGCCCCCTCCATATGCTAGCCTACCCTACCCTACACATTTTTATCCAATGATGAGTGCCTGTAGCCATGAAAATTTGAAACCCAACCCCAATGATCATAAATTTTGGAAGTACCATGAAAGATCGAGGCTCGCAAGTCACTTGAGAAATGTATGCACATGTACTCATGTGTGGCACACCACCATCATGAAGATCATAACACAAGGATTGGATGAGAACACAAGTAGAAAGTCACTCAATCAAAAATCAACTTGGGAGCAGGGATGTGACACACATCCTAATGTAATATAAATGTGCAATAAAGGCCAACTGACATCCAAATGGATAATCCAAGTCCATGACCAAACTCATGCCAAGAAAACTTGAGAAAATAGGGTGGCATGCAAAATGAGGTAAAAACCCCCCAAAACTAAAAACTTTGAAATTAAAACCCATTTGGCCTTTGGGTACAAAAACCCTAAAAATCCAATAATATTTGGGCTTGAACACTGTATGCAAAAATGACCAGCATAACAATGTGAAACCCCAAACCCCCATCCCAAAAATTGGAAAAATATTCATACCAAATCAACTAGGTAGAACCAAAAAATAAAAATGGAGGGGAACAATAGTTCTCAAACTCCTAACAAATTTCTACTAAAAATAGAAGCTGAAATGAAGCAGGAACAAGAAAACTAGAAAGCCCTACCTAACAACAAGAGGGGCAAAAACTAAAAATAGCTCAATAAACTAAATCACCTATTGAATCTACTAGAAATCATTGTAAAGAAAGGTCTACCTAAGCCCGATCCAATGAGACTAATCTCACAAAAATCCCACACTCACAGCTCTCAGAATGAACAAAAATCTAATCCTTCAGAAAGAAGATTTTAGAAAAGCTCTCCAATATCAAAATTGTAAAATTTAAAAACGAGAAAAAAATCCCTTTTTTAGTACTTAATCACTTTTTGAATTAATAGCCAATTAGGGAAAATAGCCAATTAGACTAGCTAGAGTCCGAATTGACCCAAATGAAAATAGGTTATTACTCATAACAAGAATTCACCTAAGGCAAAGCTACCAAAAATTAAATCCAATAATATTTAAAGCCTAAAAATAGAATATCACAAAATATCAATTAACAACTTTCACGACAATGTGAATCTCTAAATGTACTGACATGCTCACTAGTCTAATCACATTATGCAAATGAGTTCATATTTAATAATCATCAAAAGGTTTAATTTAAATAATTAAATAAGGATACATCAACCATATAGGGACAAAATTGGTAAAATATGAATAACTAAATCACTAACTCCATGTGCTAGTGCTAGGGATATAATTCCTACACACTAAAACACATGATCAAGTGCAATTGCATGTAATATTATAGCCAAAGAAATAATGCATTAAATACCTAATTAATTCATTCACATCACTCATGTTTGCATAAAGCATAAAGAGACAAGAATGAAGTAAATCACCATAGCATAAAATCCATCACATAACATAATAAAAAAACATGTCCAAATACTTGATAATTAGATATCATTATAGATCTATTGTCATCTCAAAATGGTATCAACATGCAAATATGATAAACTAAACATCATAGTAGTATAGCATCTAAGATACTAAATCAAAGTATAACATTTGATCCTTAGATCATCTCAAAGTACATATAATAAGAGTATCAAGTATCTCTCAAATAAAAAATAGACAAGGTATAGATTGCAAACATGAGAGGCATTGCGGTTCTTTTCTTTCAAATTCTATAGGCCACGTGGGAAATCTTCTCCCAAGTGTAGTTATGATGGAAAAAGTTTAAAATTTGTATTCTCTACCTTGTTGTCATTCTTTCTATCTTTTCCCTAGCTTAATCTTTTTAACATCTCCATGTGATCCCTAGAGAGATCCCAATGAGGATGTTCAACAACCTTTCATTATTGAGAGGCATAGTGACTTTGAAGACAAAGCCACAAGAAAATAGGGCAAGTGAGGAAGAGATGGAGCATTTCATGGCCACTGATGATAACACATCATAGCATTCTAGATTATGTACTAATGCCCAAATTAATAGTGGAAGTAGATGCTTTGGTTTTAAGCACAACAAAAGACCTATAAACTAGGCAAGAGTGGTATAGAGCACCCATGTTTGGAGAAAATTATAGTTCCATGACATGAAAAAGAAATGTAGAGTTCTACATAACAAGAATAGAGTAGAAAACCCATATTACAAGGAAAGACCTACAAAGCATTCAAAGGTAGGAGTTGGATTAGTTACATAGAAAAGGGGAGCTCCATGGTAAAATTTAGTTGCAGGAGGATTGTGTGAGGACTATCTCACAGCTTCAAATTCCACATTGGGGATGTAGTTTGTTTGGTTGTTTATAGTCAAAGAGACACAAATGCTAAGTGTCTTTAATACACAACATCTTATAGAGACATGGACGCTTGTGTGAAGGAGAAGGTGAAGACAAACAACATCAGCTTGTAAAATTTTTTGCACATCTTATTAGATATTTGATATTCCCTTAGAAGGGGGTTTTCCTCATTGCTCTTTAAGAAAGATATTTTCAATAATTTTGCAACAATATTAATCAATTTTGATTGTTGGCAGATTAAAAAGGGAGATCAGTTTCAACAACAATAGAAAGAATAAGTTTTAGTAGGACACTTGGCATGAATCATATTTTGATATGGTCTTCTTTTTGTCTATATATTCTTCTTCTCTACTCATTCTAAGGGTTCCAGTTCTAGAGAATTTTTTGCAACTATGATAACATGGTTGGTTCTAGTTTTATGATTGTGATACCATTCCTTAGAATTTTTTCTTTTTTATGAATAGCAATAGTATAGTTTCTTCTAAGAATTAGTCAATTTAGTCATCTATTGTATATTTTCTGAGTTTTTTCATATATTTAGTGTACTGGTTTCAAAGGAATTAATAAAAAGCTTTACTAAAAATGTTTCAATCTGAACCTAGTTGTCTCCTCTTTATGGTTTTTGTATTTTCCTATTGATATATGCATAAAGTGCATATTACCCAATTACATCTTGGATTTGAAGTTGTATGCCATAGTGTAGTTTGTTTTTAGGTCAAAGAATTGAGTAAATTGCTTAATACACATTGAAAAAATTGTAGGGTCGTGGGAGGGAAAGTGAAGTATGAGTGTCATTTTGAAGATAGATGTTTGTGAACTGAAGTGAATAGATAGATCTAATATCTAAGTGCATTAGTGTATCTTGGGTATCTTGGTGTATGTTCTGATTCAGTTAATGCCCAATGGATCAGGGACTGATAAGCTTGAGAGATTACATTTTCTCTATTATTTCATGTTAGGGTTATGCTAATTTAATCATTAATCAAATATAAATTTACCCTTTTATGTAATGAATAACTAAAAGTGTTGATTGTTACTTATTTGCATTTACTTTTCCTTTATTTATAGTTAGCTACTGTGATCAAGAAGTTTATAAGAAAATCATAGAAGAACATTGACCACTTTTTTCTATAGGGGATAGTTTTGAAGAGAGGAATATAAATTAGTTAGATCAATCCCTAAGGTTTTCCTAGCTTGGCCCTGTAGAGCCTAAAGTGAATGGAGTCCTAATGATTGTTGATGTTGCCCAGAACTAAGAGTTAAACCTTTTGAATATAGAATTTAGCTAATCCTTAGGCTTTTCCTTGTCTTATGCTTCCTGTTATTAGGTTTAAATTTAACTAATATGTTCTTTACTAGAAAGAACTCCAATACATGGATAGCTGAAGAATTTTTCAACAATATCAAAAGAGTATTTCAAACTTATTTATGTTGCAAAGGCCATGATTGATCCAACACCCTTCAACAAATATATCAATGCTATCCTGAAATGCCCTTGTGAACTCTTGTCTCATCTCTACAATTTAGGGACACATTGGTAATCTGGGCATCACTTAGATTGCCATAGATATTCATCAAACTCTTTTATCCCCATCTGGTTGGGCTACCATTTTTCTGACATCACCAATGTTGCTAGTGCTCTATCAAGTTGGCTTACTTCCCAATCATAAGAAGCAATACATCAAACTATATCCCGTACCAGTCAAACTCTTGAACCTTGGAGCCAATGGTGGCACATAATAAGTAAACATATGGGAGACCACAATGGCCTCCCCTACCTCATAGAGGCCCAAATGACTTTTTGCGTCCCTCTAGTACCTTTTTTGGCCACTTAGCACCTTTTATAGGCCACTCAATGCCTTTTATAGGCCCAAAGCACCTTTTTAGGCCACTCAATGCATTTTATAGGCCCAAACACCTTTTTCAAGCCCCCTAGCACCTTTTTAGGCCCAAAATTCTTTTTTAAGACAATTTGGCACCCTTTTTAGGCCCAAATACCATTTTAGGCCCTAAGCACCTTTTCTATCTATGCAATGCCTTTTATAGGCCCAAATGCAATTTTTAGGCCACCTAGCACCTTTTTAGGATTTTAGCACATTTTTCTAGGCCTTTAGCACCTTTTTCAAAGCCCCAAATGCCCTTTTAGGTCCACACCATTTCACTAGCCCTATAAGTATTCGTCTTGACACACACCTAGAGAAACTTTCTAACTTTGGCCCTTACTTATCTATAAAGGCTATCAATATACACATAATTTTACACTCTAAGTTCTAACTTTAATTCATGGTTTAGGAATTCCTTCTTTTTCCACCTCGTGCACTTTTGCTCTCAAACTATTACCCAAGTTTGTACTCATCTTTTATTGAGAGACCACCTTGGAATTCAGTTATCACACATAAGTGAAGATTAATCCTCCTCTAAATTATTGGAAATAATTGAAAATCTCATGAATGAAGAATAATGGAACTGGTAAAGAATGTTTTCAATCACTGTTTTGTCATTGATGTCAAACTTGCTACTTGCAAGAATAACAATTTCTTTAGTGATCCAATACTATCAATTGGTTGATTGACAAGGAGGTGGAAATCAATAAGATGTAACTAGAGTACCTAAAGAAAGGTTGAAGTTATGATGTTGTAATGAAGTATAAGGATCAAATAAGCCATTGATGAAATAGTGTATTGATGACATACTCTAAGACATAGAGGATGGACACACTAAGACACATCAAAGATGTAAGGATTAACTAAGTCCATTGGAAGGAGAACCAAGCTAACTAGTAAGTGCCGAATAGATTCTCAGTTAAAGTCGAGCAAGTTCAACTTAGTGTGTGCCAAGTGATCTTCAGGTGTCGAGTGCCAGTAAAATAACAATAGAAGTTGAGCAACACAGAAGGAGTTGAGCATTAGTAAATCAATGATGCCAAGTTGCTACATTATTTGTTAAGTCAAAGATTGCCAGATCAATAGTAATAAGTTTGTTACATTGAATTTTGTGAATTAGTTGGATGATAAGGATGATGATTAGATGTCATAGAATTTTATGTAAACCATGCAAAGCAATTCAAGGCGAATGCTAATGGATTTATCATGAATTTTCTAGAAGAAACAATTTGGAGGGAAAACAATACTATTTTCTCAAGATCAAATTAAGATTTGAGTGAGAAATGAAGAACATAACTTCTTTATAAGGAGTTACTAGTCAGAGATCAAATGTGTATGTGAGAGAGGGAGTTGGTCGTAAGTGTGGTCATACTAAGAAACCAAGAGGAGTAAGAACAAGACATCAAGACTCTGAGTTGATCAAATGATCATGGAATGCATTGACATAATGAGTATAAGAACTCAAGGAGACAAATCTTGAAGGGTGAAAAAATTTTTAGCACTATGAGTGACGAAAGCCAAGCAAATAAAAGGACTAAAGAGCGATCTAAAATTTGCAAGGTTGAAGTTGCAATCTAGATCAGGTCAAAACCCTTCTAATACTTTCTTACCATTGTATTAGATATTGAAATCCTATATTGCTAGGTTAGCTTAACAACTAGGTGGATAAGTCTCAAGAAAAGGATAAAGAGATCCCCAAGAGAAGGATAAAGAGATCCTCAAGAGAAGGATAAGAGATACTTAGGAGGAGGATAGGAGATCCTTAGAGAGGGATGAAAGATTCTTTTGAGAAGGTTATTGTAAATCCCATGGACTAGGGTGAGCCTAATAGCTCTATGTAAACCCTTTAATAGGGTGACGTTCCAAGTTGAATGTTCTTAAAGTCCTCTAACAGGGCACACTCCTAATAGGATGTAGAAATCCTTTAACAGGGTTACATTTAATAGTGTGTTGTAGCCTTTAACAGGGTAGACCATCAGAAGTGGTTGAAATTGATTACGCGGTTATTCAATGGGTATCATCCCCACCCCAGTTTTACCTTCTTATTCTTGGAGAGTTTTTGGGTCATCAAAATCCTTAGTGTTATGGTGTGATGCATGTTTACTTTTCATTATTGTTTAATGTTCAATTGCATGCATGATACTTTTAGTTATATGCCCTTAAGGATTAAAAGAAAAAGTTGTATTGGACATTGGACCTTGGATAAATGATTCACACACCACCCCCCCGCCCCGCGACTCTCAATTATTCTAAATAATTCCAACATAAATATCCCATTGCTCACACTTTTTATGGATTTTGACAACCTTCCACAATTTCAAAAATACCAAAAACATCCAAACAGTCTCAAAAAAACACCAAAAACATCCATAATAATTTCAAGAATACCATAAACATCCAAAAAGAATAAAAAATACTCAAAACATCCAAAACAATTCAATGCAAAAATATCAAAACAAAATTGACAATAATAATTAGACACTTTCAATTACATTGTACATAACACACGGAATGAGAACTAGTCAC
Source organism: Cupressus sempervirens (assembly GCA_028749045.1). NCBI lineage: Eukaryota > Viridiplantae > Streptophyta > Pinopsida > Cupressales > Cupressaceae > Cupressus > Cupressus sempervirens. The sequence goes on along the minus strand of CM053785.1, from coordinate 178,384,810 downwards.
CCTTTTTGTTTGCCATAAACAACACACTTTTTATTCTATTATGAAAACAAAGACATAATTATTATTAGCAATATTAGCAATCAGTCAAATAAGGTGAGATATGTGGTTGTCATTTATGGAAACATACGTTTTGCATTTTAAGTATGATTATTTGTGAAGGAAAATTGTCTAAGTATTGGACAATGTTACAATAGCATGATAAGATTTATTGTTAGTAGAATATTCCCTTGGAATAATATCTTGCATAGTTAACCATAGATACATGACATCATCTTGATGATGCATATCAGTGTGCATGTTCATACAATCAACCAAGTTCAAGTTATGGAGGAAATGTTGTTGTAGATACTTCACTGTGCAAAACAAAGCATGTCAGTAAATTGAGCTATATGACCTACAACATTATTTTTACTACTAAAAATTTATGAGTCAACTCTAAGGATGATATGTGAGCCAACTAAGGAAGGATTTACTAATATTTCTGATATAAGTAAAGGAATTCACTTGCACATATAAGTGTGAATGTGAAAATCATGTTATGTGATGTGATAATGCGAGATATGATGCAAATTGATATATGTGTAGTCACTCTTTGCTAATGATATTGAGAAAATTGAAAAGAAGATTGTCTATAGTCCACCAAAGGCTTGTATGAAGAAGTGAAAATTAGAAGAATTGCAAAGTACAACAAGTGATCCAATTTTGTATGTATATATATTCTCTTGAAGATCTTATTGTATAGTTACATGTTAGGGAAGTGGGCTCTTCTTGCACACATTTGTATATGATCCACCAACTCCTAATAGGTTTGAAGAAACTCCTAATAGGGTTAAGGCTTCTAATAAGGTGTAGTCTCCTAAAAAGGACTCAAGACACTATACATTCTTCATAGACTCCTAACATGGTCAATATCCTTAACTGAATTCTTTATATAGTGAATCATCTTGTGGGTTTCATCCCCATCGAGGTTTTCCCTTGGCCAGGGTTTCCCTAGTTGACAAAATATGGTGTCATGAGCTCTCTTTATATATGGTTTTTTATATTTTTCAGCATTATTACTTTACTTTCTTATGCATGTGGTAAAGTAATTGATAATATTCAGTTGTGGGAAAAAAGATTGAAAATATTGTTTCACCCGCCTCTCAATATTATCTATTTCTAACAATTGATATTAGATCTTAATTATTTAGAAGATGCTTAACAACTTGAATAAGATCCCTATGGATATGGAATAGTTGAAGAATAATCTTGAAGAAGCTCTTGAACAAATTTATCTCCTTACTAATGAAATAGATGGCCTAAAAGACATATATAAAGATGCAAAAGCTTATATTGGTGAACTAAAGGACAAGATAGATAACCTGAAGAAAAAAGGACCTAGTGAGAAAACCAATGATGATGATATTGAAGATCTAAAGAAAGTAAATGAGATCTTAAAACATGAGTTAAAAATAGTTGAACTCAAGCCAAGTCTTAAGAAAAATGGAGGAAAGAATGAGTTTGAAATAAAAGCTAAAAATGCAGATCTAATATCTTAGTTAAGAAAAGTAACATCTAAATTAGAATCTATCAAGTTGGAGCATGCAGAATTAGGAAAACAAAAAACTATTGTGAAAGGTGAATTGGTGCAAACCAAACAGAAACTTGAGAAATTATATACCAACAATGAGAAGATTGAAGAACAAATATTTGTACAAAGACCTAGTTATGATAAGACTGGACTTGGATTCTTCCTTGGACAATCCGCCAAGAAATCTATTGAGAGAAAAGAACCTAATACTCTAGAAGTCAAAAAGGATCTAATTATAAGCAAACCAAATGATACATCTAAAGACAAAGAAAATGTTACTCTGAGAAATCTAAAGAATCTAATCAATATGAGGATAATAGAAGCAAGGAATCTCATGCCGAGTGTAATGAACCTGAACATACTAGAGATGATTGCAAAGGAAAGTCTTTTAAATCTATTTCAAAATTTTATTGTCATAATTGTCATGGATATGGAAATCATTTAGTAGATTGTAAGAAACCTAAAGTTGATAATGATAATGCAAATAGTAGAATGTTTAGGAACACTAACCATGTAGGCAACATAAGAAGATCTCATAGCAATGAAAGTGGAGAAGAAGATAAATTGTTTGTTACAGATGCAACAATCTTGGACACATTGCAAGGAATTATAGAGCACCTGATGACTAGCAGAATGAACAAAGAAGGAATGTACCTATATGTAATAATTTTGGACACACAAAAAAGTTCTATAGAATGGATAGAAGAAAACTTAATAGAAATTAGAACTACGAAAGGAATAACATAAGAAGTGATAATAGTTTGAAGGAAGAAATGAAGGAGTAGATAGAAGAACTCAAGGAAACATTTGTAAAGGCAAAAGAACCTAGAAGTTCTCATATAGTTCTAGAAGAAGCACATCCTAATGTACATGATAGGATAGTAAAGCCACTTATTGTCTATGACCCATCCTACCTACATTAAGAATTCTTACCAAAATAGTGCATTAGTTAACAATAACTGATGTTAGAGAGAATATTACAAGTTGCACAGTTAGCAATATATACTAGACATTGAGAGGAGTCTATAGTGAAGTGCACATTGCTTATTATGACCAATATATGGTTGTGTAAGAAAAAATAACCTCTTTTTTATACAGAGACAATATTTTAAACTACTGGCAGATATACATTTAATGAAAAGTACATATTACAAAAGATTAAAGGATGAAAATTGATTTATGAACATCATTTTCTTGTGTAAAATATTAAGTGCAAGATTGGAGAGAGATTTTAAGTACTCAAGAAGTTTGTAGATATGTGAAATCACTAAAAACCCTAATACATGAAATTGAGGTATTTTTCAAATTTGTTGAGCATATTTTCAGTAATGGCAGGACAAGAAGTGTTTAATATCAGTGATAGACCTAGATATAACTTCAAGAAATACCCATTTATTTCTTTGCTTGATGACCCCATTGGAGCATTTTTACAAGTACCAAAAAATGTTCTTCATGTCAAAGACATAAGAAGTTATATTCACTATAAGATAGAAAACATAGGAGATACTAAGATTCATAAGGAATTGGAGAGAATGTGCAACAATGATTTTTCATTGAAACTAGAATACGTATACCTAGAACAACTTAACCTAGTTAAGTACATGTTCTATGCAAAATTTGATAACTACAAATGGATAAGAATCAATCTAAGAAGAGTTCATGATTACCTTCTATGGTTGGGAGATTCAATTATATGCATTGATAATGACCTAATTGACAAGGTCATAGGTTTGAGCAATGAAGGATGCAATCCCATGAACATAAAGAATGTGCATAGATTAGTTGAAACAAATCTCAACACAAGTTTTGATGGAAAAAACATGAAGATTGACATCATTAAAGATGATGGAGTGAGACTTATTAGTAAAATTTTGGGATATAAGTTTAACCATGGATCTTGGATAGATTCAATCCCTACAAGATTTCTTCATGCGACTTATGTGATGGTAGTAAAGAGTGAAAAGGTTAATCTATATGATATTATCCAAACATAGCTATTGGATAACATATCAAAAATCAAGAAGTATAGGAGTGTAATCTTTAGGTTTGAATCCCTATTGACTCATATATTCTTCTACGTAGAAAAGAAGTTTCCTGGTATTTCAAATTGGAACAAAAGAGAGTGTACAATGCAAATTATCACTTTTGCTTACAAATATAAATCAAACAAGGATAATGATATTGACATAATGATGAAATCATTCCAAGATAAAATGAATCAATGGTATAGGAGACCTCCTATGCTGATAGAAAAATAAAAGGATGAACTATGTTTCATGGTGGAAATAGACTTCACATGCATGGAGGCAATAGTTCCTTGAGTAAAATTCATTAAACCCATGGGTGATGAAATGAGTGTTGAACTAACTGAAGGCTATGCACAGATAATTATACACTTTGAAGTTGATTTTGTATGCCTTAGATGGGGTACATATGATGAGATGATGAGAGAAGTCAAAACAAATCTAATAATCAAGGACTTAAAGAAGAAGGTACAAAAAGTAACTGATTCTATCTTAAAATCAAGGATGTCAAGAAAGGAATTTGAAGAAGTGAAAGGGATAGCCTTGGATATAAAGGTTAGTGGTCAAACTAAACTATTGACCCCTACACCTATTATAGTGGCCAGACCTATTGAAGAGGTCACAGTTGCACAGATAAGTGTCAAAGCACCTGTAGTGCCATATGTAGTAGTTGCATAGAAACAACCTTTGAGGAATCCAAATAAAAAAAAGAAGGAGTCAATACCAAGGAAGTCCACAAGGCTTGAGAAAACTAAACCCCCTCCTAAGAAGAGAGTCAAGAAAACAATAAGTGGACCAAGTAAGAGGAGAAGAACCTTGCAAATTAGTTCATTAAAATCAAAACAAGAGACTTGTGACAGACCAGTAGAGCCAACATATTAGGAAGTGAAGACTTCAGCAAGTAGAAAGCATGGAAACCAAAGGTAGAAAATATTAACATGCAAATTATTAATGACAATAATTTTGTGCAATTGAATAAGTATTATGATTTGTACAATAATATGGATAGGAGACAACTAGAAAATGTCATAGTTAGAAACATGATTCTAAAAGATAAAAGGTTTGATAGCATAAGAGGTCAAATTCTTAAAGATTTGTACAATAGACTAAGAAATATAAAAAGTAGAGTAGTTGAGGAGGATAAAGAAAAAAGGATAAATATGGTGAAAAAGTAATGTATAGTAAATAATGAGGAAGAGATAAAGGAAATTTCTAAAAGGAATAGCACCATTTTTGAGGAATAAGAAGACATCTATTCTTCTTATGGGAGGAAACTTGAAGAAGTGAAAGTGGAAAATCAAAAGGCAATAGTCACATACATGTCTACTATTCCTAAGGAGTCTAAGGAGAGTGCATAGTTTGAAAAGACAAGCCCTACTATGGCAGTAGTCAGTCCACCTCACAGTTCTAAGCAACCAACTGAAACCTTAGTCCCAAGTGATTTGCCATACCTTACCATTGATAGTGAATCCATGCAAGTAGATAACACCAATGTAACAATGGATAGAACTGAAGACCCATTTAAAGAGTTTGGCTCTAGCATTGTTGGCAATATTGTTGATTATAGCAGCTCATCTAATGAGGAGAAAGAATAGGAGCTAAAGCAAGAACATGTACCTTATGAGAAGAAAATTGAATCTATGCCAACTCGCACTAAGGCAACTCCCAAAATTACACCCTTAGCAAAAGTTACACTGAAACCTTTTGTACCACCTACTCAAGTAGCAGTGGTCACTACAACAATAGTACAATCAGATGAAGAAGATGAAGCAGAAAACCATATATCTTCTTTGAGTAAATTTCTTGAAAAGAACAAATTAGTCACATCTATTGAGAAGATTTTATCTTTAGTATTGGAGAGGTTGGAGAAGATAGTAAGTTCTATGGATACATCTAAATATATTTAGTAGAGAGCATAAATTGTGTGTAGAACCTTTGATAATGAGTCTACAACCCTTACCAATGTGGCTACAATTGAAGAATAGACTAAGCATGATGGTAAAATTCTTAACAATATGTGTACAAATATAAGAAATGATATATAAACATTAAATGTATGCATTAAGGCATTAAGGTAGAGTATGGAGGAAGGGAAGCAAATATATGCTAAGTGCAACATGGCATACCTTCACCTTCACAATTTTGATGAGTAGAGAAAAGGATAGGTAACTGAACTTCAAACACGCACTGATAAATTTCTAAAATATAATTAAAATTTAGAAACATTTGAGAATGCAATACAAGAAATTCATGATAGCATCCAAGATATACAAGTAGAAAGGGAGAAAGCTCTAAAAATATTTACTATTTTGAGGGACCACTTATCCCTACATATTACATTGTTACAAAATTAGTTGGAGGAATGCTTGGCAGCTAAGACCTCATATGACAAGTTTGTGGCTATAAATTTGAATGTAGTAGAGCTAGCCACATATGCTCTATGTGTGATAATAAAAGTATCTTATGCACTGAAAGAAACTTGGAAGAGATATCTTATGTAGTTGAAGACTAACTTCAATGATTGTTTTTCTAGATTTTGATACAATTTTTAGTTTTTGATAAGTTTTTATTTTTGGTCATTGATGCCAAAGGGGGAGAAATAAAGAAAATTATAACTACAAATTATATAGTTGTACTTTAATGTATATTAGTAAGCTTTTCTTTAAGAAAGCTTTGTAATCATAGCTATAAAGGATGTAACTTTTTTCAGAACATGAATGCAATGTTTTTACTATGTTATGGTTATTTATTTTGATTGGTATGACAACATGTTTGGGAGTTAGCCAACTTTCCCAAAATGTTTCCATCAATGCCAAAGGAGGAGATTTTTGCCAATATGGCCAATCAGTCAAATAAGGTGAGATATGTGGTTGTCATTTATGGCAGCATATATTTTGCAATTTAGGTATGATTATTTGGGAAGGAAAATTGTCTAAGAATTGGAAAATGTTACAATAACATGATAAGATTTATTATTAGAAAAATATTCCCTTCAAATATTCTCTTGTGTAGTTAACTATAGATGCATGATATCATCTTGATGATGCATACTAGTGCACATGTCCATACGGTCAACCAAGTTCAAGTAATGGAGGAAATATTGTTGTAGATACTTCACTATGCTAGAAGATGAAGCTCCTAGTGTAGACCCCCCTTGCACCCAAACAACATCCATTAATATTCAAAACCTCTCACTATGTAGTCAATCATTCAATAGTTGCATAAATTGCCTATCCATGAACTAGATCTCCCATTTTCACTTCAACAGGATTACCTGATAATTTAGCCCCATATAATATGTAGCTTCTTAGCGTACTTTTGCAATCATTTTCATATCCATGAATATAGTGTCCAACAACTTATTAATACCTGACGCAGTGATTTCCCATTGATCCACATCTCACATCTATTTAGTCACTATTCTCCAATATTCTACATATGCTTTTGTCTCACCTAATTGTCATTGTAACTGCCTCACCTTTGCATCGATAGCTACTAACCACTCTTGCAGCTGTAATGACATGGTGTTCATTTTTGACACCACATCCTTAAAAGAATCTAACTACACCTATACTGACACCAGTTCATTTTACACACTTTCCAAATCTATTTATACAATTCTTAGAGAATCCTATAACCTTTGTGCCTATTCTCACTCAGCTTGGATCCTTGCATTTTCCCCCTCTGCTCATGACCATTCCACCCACAACTTAGCTTCCAACAATTACACTCATGCCAATTCTATATTCACCACTGCTTGGAGCCATCTGGCTTCAATTTGTGCTCCATCCTCAAGAGATATATCCATCAAACCCAACAAAAATATGATTTCTTAATCTACATTTCTTCCTTGACTCTCTTTGTGGCTAACATTTTTTGTAATTCCTCCACTTCACTTATTTCTTGTGCCCCACCCTCTACCTATGGTTTTGGCTCCACCACACCCAATACACCCATCTCCTCACTCATTGGCCTTTTTACTGGGATTCTAAGGCTAATTAACTGACTCACTATACTTGTCACCTCAACCAAACTAACATCATTTGTTTCCCCCTACATTTTTCCTATTATCTACCCAAGAGAGTTCATCTCCCCTGCATCCATTGCCACTTCTGGCATGCTTTTTGTCACCCCAGGAGGACTACTTTTTTCTTGCATCATAAGATCACCACCCATTTCCTCTTGTAATGCCTATTGCACTACAATCCCTAACAATATCAAAAATGCTAACAAAGGAGCTTCTTCCACCCTAACTCTTGAGCCCTCAGGTTGTGCTTACACCCACCCTACCTGACTCAACTCGCCATGCTCATGAACTAGTTCCTAGAGCTCAAGATGATACACTAGTTCACTTGATGCATGATAGACATTATTTTTCCTACATCCTTGCCTCACTCAACCTCCCTAGCCAACATCCCCCATCTCTACATCCTATTGTGACTAGTCTGGTGAGCCTGCCATGCTTTCAAAATCACAATTACTTTTCCCCTCTAACAAATGAATCTCCTAATAGTTGCACTACCTATTCTATTACCATGATTCTTTTCATATGTGCATACTCATCTATTTATGGCCATCACTCAACATGCATTAAACTTAACTAGCCTTGCCACACACTCCCTCTATGCAACCTGTCGCACCTATACCACATACACTCATCACTCTACTCTAACATTACTATGCCATGATACACCTACTCATCCCTCACTAACACATACCTTTCAACATAATCACCATACATCCCTCTGTAAAATCACCACTATCACACTCGATGAATTGTCACACAACTCATAGCAAAACTTTAATTCACAAGGAACTAAATAAACTTAACATTATTGCACATACTTATCGACATGATTGTCTGTAAGTATTGGCTTTTTCACTATCATGTGCTTCTAGTAATTTTATGATGTATTTGACTAGAGGGACCGAGATGAAACCATGACCTTTTATTTTCCTATTGTTTTCATTGTTGTTGATCTCATGATCCTTTGATTTTATGCATTACTAGTGTCCACTTATAAGTGTCTCCTCTCACTTGGCTGACCATGTGTACCTTAACCATATTTGCATTACATCTCAACTGAGGTTCCTTATCTAAATGTGTCTATCTACATTTGTACTAAGTTTAGCTTCATGTTTTCTTTTCTTGCAACAAATTTTTTGTTAATGGGTGCCATATTTTTATTCTATACATTACTCATTTTGTTTGGAAATAATCCACATGATAGAGTATTCATATTACCATAGCTAAGCTAGTGGTGATTATACAATATTCCTTTTTATTTAGGTGCTCAATGATAACATTTAATTTGTATCTCTTTACATAATGTGACAATTAGCTGCATTCATATAGATTGAATTTCATATGGGGCCCCTTAAAATACATGGTTGACACAAAAATGGGGAATAAACAAGAAGTTTTGCACAACATTATCCAACAGATTAATAGCAATACTGTGACATGGCAAAAAATGATTGACAATAAACATCACCATCACAATGAGCTTTCAATATTCAAGTATTGTGGACTTTATTTCATCCCAACATCACCATGGTTCCTCACACTTCATCACCTTATTATCCCATCATATCAATTCTACCTATTGCACTATGTGACCTTCGAATCTCAAAAATTCTAAACACAATTTCTTCTCATTACCTTTATTTTTCTTCCATCATCAATCTTGTTCTATTTCATTCACAAATTCAACTTTCTCTTTTCTTTATCACTTGTGCCTCAAGATTTCTTTGTGGCCTTCAAATTCAAATTTTGAGTTGTATGACTACCCAATTACACTCATTTTCATCTTCCATTTATTTTGTATCATTTTTATCCATCCCTTCATTTCATTATCATTCCATTATCCTATTTACATCTCATCCTTATTTTATTATTTTAATCATTGTATTCACTTTTCATTAATCCATTCTGAGCCATTTCATTGTTCTACATCATTTTAGTTCTCATTACCTTTTCATCTCATCATCCTTTTATCATTTTCATTACTTTCTTTTTTTTACATTACTTTCATGTCTTTATTTTCCATCATTCATTTCATTCCTCTACTTATATTTCATCATTTTCATAATTTGATTTTCACTTCTCTATCTCATTTTTCCTATCATTCTCATTTCATTTTATTATAACCTCCTATTCATCTTACACCATTTCATCTTCCTCATCATTCCATCTTCATTTCATCCTACTACATCATTTTGTAGGCCACAGTAAACCATTACTTTCCACCTCTTTATTTTTATCATTTCTGTCTATTTTTCACCTCATTCTATTATAACTATTCTCAATCATTTCCTATTCATTACTTTTCATCATTTCATCTTCCTACCATTAAAATCATTTCATTACTTTCCATTTTCTTTAATCATTTTCTTCTACTCCATTTTCGTATCATTTCTTTTTTTTTTTTTTTTTTTTAATTAATCATATCATCTTCATTTGTTCATTTTACATTATTTTCATTTTATCACATCTTTTCCTTAATTTATTTCATCTTATCACACTCATATTTTCTTAATTATTTTCTATTCTTTTTTATCATTTCATGGCATCATATCATTACATTACATTCATTCATTTCATTTCTATATTTAGCATCTATAAATGTTTTTTTTCACTACACTAAGCATTTATTCATATACACATTCCCTACATTATCCATCCACATCTACAACTATCATAAAAATAAAACAACATACACATATCACATAAACCCATCCATGACATTAGTAATATAAAGTCCATGATACAAAGACATGAAGATTCAACATAAACTCAAATATAAAATATTGATCAAAATAATCATATCTCAAAAGGTCATCATCAATAATGATACATCTGAGAAGATAATAACATGCAATACAAAATTATAAAAAGAATCACTCATGTGTCTCACCACCTACATCATTTGTTTGTGTCTAATTAGGAGGTGCCTAATCACTAGGGAGACTCATCCCATCTCATGGATCCTAATTTGTAGAACCTATAGCCTGTGTCCCAAGAATAGTGAAGGCTACCTGACTATTGGTTGCCCCATCTATCCTTGACAATGATGGTGGAGGTCGAGGCCTTGGTGTCATCGAGGCTATGAATGCCTACACCATGCTCAATAACTAACTAATCTACATCCCAATTAATCTAACTTGTGCCTCCATGGCACTCATATGGGCCTCCATATTGAATGAAACACCTAGTCTAAATGGTAGTGACACTAGAGATATAAATACCTATGGTTGTGAGCTATGTACCCTTGTGGTAGGATCCTAAACCTAAGGCCTTTGTCTCCTAAAAAACTAAACACTCGCTGATAATAGGACCTTGGTTTGAACTTCCCTACCTTGACCCAAATCATCTACTCTCCTACTTGGCCTTACACCACTACCTCTTCCTCCTCCCATCACAATCCCAGCTCACCCACAGACCTCCTTAGGCCCACTACTATCCACATCTTCTAGCCTTTGTATCAACATCTGCCTTAGTACTAGAATCAATGATTCAACTCTCCATTGTAACAATACCACAACCTTACCTTTGCCTCCATACCTCCCTCATAGATTGGCTTGGCCTCTAGCCCTAACTCTCCCTTGACCACCTCCATCATCATCATTCTCCCCTTCCCCACTCGATGGCTCCTCAATACTAGGTATCAGCTCCACCAGATATGTATATCTCAGAAAGAGATGATCTCTAAACCATTGAGCATGCATAGTCTCCCTCCATCCTAACATCCACCTCCCCATCCCTCAAAGACCATCTCTAAAGTGTCTCTATCATCTATATGAATGCCTCTTGTTATGCCCCATACTCCTTTGTAGGACCCCAAACTAGTCTCTCTAATTGATAAAACAAAACCTCTCAATCACTAAGGGGATTAGGCTAAGAAAATATTATAGAGAAAAGAAGCAAACCATCTCATCATCATCCTTGGCCCATGGCTTTGTAAACCTGTATAGCCTCCACATGACCTCATCAAGGTCATCCAACATTTTTTGTTGATACTTTGTCTTGCCCAGATGGGTTTGGAAAATCACACCTAAATACACATATATGTATGGCATATCCTATAGTTGTTGACACACACATATTGGACAAGTAATGGGAAGATGCTCCCATGTCCATATCTACAATAATAAAACACCCACTAAAAGTGGTGTCGCCCTTAAATATACCACCTAATGCAAATCATGATATAAATAGGCTAAAATGCAGCTAACCCACAAAAATATTCATGGTCAATCAATGCAAGGGATCATATTACAACATCTAGAACCATGGTACACTATCATCCCTAATATTGTCATCACCAAATACGTCTCTGAAAACTATCCCATCATTTTTCTAATCATAATAGACTAGATCCCCCACTATAGGTATCCTATAAATCTTGTATACACCCTTGGGAGTAATCGACATCTCTCGTAGGGGCATGTGAAATGTGTTGTGGTCCGAGTGCCACTGCTCAACCATAGTTGTCAATAATCCTCAGTTCACCTAAAATTGAGGCATCTAGAGAAGATATGTGAACTTGGATCTATCAATAACCTAATACTCAATCATTAATAATCTATCTATAAACTCTAGTGGCCACAAATATAATCCCTACACCATGAGCTTCCACTCATGTACCTATTTCACAAAACAAATAAATAATGGCATCAATTTTTCATTACAAGTGATCATCCTACATTGATCTACATCAACATCTAGCTATCTAGCTACTAGTTCTATCATGAACCTATTATCTATCCCACTCTATATCTTGAGATGGACATGTGAGTTTCCCTACTGATGGGGACACAACCCAAGCATAGAATGGACACAATAGGAAAGGGAAAATTTTATTAACTGTAAAAATATGCTAGTACACTTAGTGCAGAGAAAAAAACTCCAAAACATGCCCTATGGGCTTACAATAGCATAAATCTAGAGATAAATTCTTCTCCCAGTACCTTCTCTCAAACTCCACTCCTAATTGCCTTTTACAATGCCAGAAATATTCTTAAATAGACCCCAAAGGGTTAAGGATTAGGAATACATTCTAGAAAGTGTTAGTAGGCATCCACCAACCAAATAGAAGGCTCTAGAAGTTGCATTAGAAGTCGGTGCAAAATTAGAAGAATCCAAAAATGGTAACAGAACTTCCAAGAGGCATAACTTTTGAACCGTAGCTCCGATTGACGAATCGTTTACATTTTCAAAAAGCTCTCAAAGCACTCTATAGCCCTATGGAAAAGCTTCACTCATACCCAATTTTTTGGCCCTGTTCAAGGTCATTTAATGCCCCTAACCTGACTTTGAAACATTCTTAAGATGTCTCCAAAAACCAAAAAACTGCAATAACTTTCAAACCATGGGGCTTTTTGACCTGATTCTTTTTCTGGAATGCTCTAAATTACAATGAAAATCTTCTAACCAGTTTACACCTTCTAGTTCACCAAAATGATGGCTCAATTACATACTCCTATTTTTTTGACATTTACACATATCCCAAGGTGATTAAAAACTCTAACCCAAAACACTAATAGTGGAATTGTGAGAGTTGGAACCTTTATTTGACCCAAATGGGTATCCAAAAATGAAAACATATGAAAAAGAACTAAGTATAAGTACATTTTTTGGATGAAAAAGGATTGCCCTTATACCTCTGGATGCTCCTACATCAGACACCCAGGGTAGATTGAAAAGTGACCCTGTCGCTTTATGAATGGTAGAGGAAATCCCAAATGGGAAACCTCAGCTGCTGATATCCAAGTTGAGTCCTCGATCGATCATCCTTTCCACTTGACCAAATACTCTTCATACTGCCTATCTCTGGTACTCCTACCCACACGATGATCTAGAATGTCTTCTATCTCCTCCTTCTTAGAAGTAGGAATTGGACATGGCTCTAACATTGGCTCCTCATCTGCACCATCATCATGATACTCTATTAAGTATACAATGTTAAAAATAGGAGAAATGTGAATACCATCTGGCAACACCACCTCATATGCATTTCTTGAGTCATGTTTCTTTAGAATTTTGCAAGGGCCAAATTTCTTCATTTTCAGCTTGTTGTAAGTACCAACAGGAAATCTTTCTTTTCGTAAGTGTACCGTGACTAGATCCCCTACTTGGAACTCCTTATGTCTTCTCCTTTGATTAGACCTAGCTTTATACTCTTGATTCATCTTGGTAATGTGTACTTGAACCTCCCCATGTAGACACTTGATATGTTCAGCAAATTCTTCAGCTTCAGCACTTGTCCTCTCCCCTTGCTCTATCTTCCTCAATTCTAGTGTAGTCCTTCGGATACTTCCATATACAATTTGGAATGGTGATCTACTAGTACTCCTATTTATAGAGTGATTGTAAGAAAACTCTACTTGTGGTAGAGTCAAATCCCATCCCTTGGGCTTATCCCCAACTAAACATATCAGCAAATTGCCTAGACTTCTGTTTGGCCATCTGTTTGCGAGTGATGTGTGGAATTGAAGTTCAAGTCTATTCTCAACTTTTTCCACAATGTTCTCCAGAAATACCCCACAAATTTAGTGTCTCTATTAGGAACTATACTCCTTGGGAGACCATGTAGTCTTACCACCTCTTTGAAAAACAAGTCTGCAATATGGACAACATCATGAGTTTTGTGGCATGGAATGTAATGTGCCATTTTGGAGAACCTATCAACCACCACAAATACTGAGTCATTACCCCTTTATGTCCTCGAAAATCCAAGAACAAAATCCATACTTATGTCCTCCCATGGCTTTGATGGAATAGGCAATGGCTAATATAGTCCAGTATTGTGACTAAATCCCTTGGCAACTTGACAAATTTTGCAATTCTATACAAACTTCTTCACATCCTGTGACATTTGATGCCAAAAATAATGTTCTTTGAGAATGGAAATGATCTTATCTCAACCAAAATGTCTTGCCATCCCTCCACTGTGTTTCTCCTTAATTAGATTTTCCCTCATGGAACTCCTTGGAATGCATAATTGACTACCCTTGAATAACATACCAACCTAAATCAGATAGTCTAACCACTTAGGTCTATCTATAGCAATAGGCTATTTACAAGCTTTGCACACATCAGCAAAATCAGGATCCTCATGGTATAGATTCTTGAGTTCATCAAACCCAACTACTTCAACCTACATTACTATAAGCAACAACTATCTCCTACTTAGTGCATCTACAACCCTGTTAGATTTTCTATTTCTATGCTTCATCACAAATGTATAGCTCTGCAAGAAATCTACCCACTTCATATGCCTTTGATTCAATTTACCTTGGCTATTTAGGTACTATAATTCCTGATGATCAATATACAAAACAAATTCCTTTGGCAATAAATAATGCCTCCATTTTTTTAAGGCCTAAACTATTGCATAGAACTCTTGATCATAAACATAATACTTCTTTTTTGCATAATTCAAATTTTCACTAAAATATGCAATAGGCTTACCTTCTTGGCTTAATACAAGCCCAATAGCACTACCACTAGCATCACAATCCACCAGAAACACCTTTCTAAAATCTAGAAGTGCCAACACAGGTTGTTCTATCACCTTCTTTTTCAGCAATTCAAAACTTCTCGTAGCTATAGCAATTCAAAACTTCTCGTAGCTATCGCAATCCATTTGAACTCTTTTCTATCCCCTCTTATTGTGTCAGTCAAGGGTGCACATATGCCACTGAAATTCTTAATGAACTTTCTATAAAAACTAACTAGACCATGGAACAATCATACCTTAGTAGTAGACCTTGGAGTAGGCCATTCCAAGATGGCTTTTACCTTCTCTGGATCCATTTTGAGACCTTTAGGTGATATAGCAAACCCCAAGTAGACTAACTCCCTTTTTGCAAAGATACACTTCTTCAGATTAATTAACAGTTTCTCTTCCCTTAACCTTGCAAGGACACTATGAATATGCAATAAATGTTCTTCCAAAGTCTTGCTGAAAATTAAAATATCATCCAAATAGACAATAACAAATTTTCCCAAGAACTTCTTAAGTACCTCATTCATAAGCTGCATGAAGGTGCTTGGGGCATTTGTCAATCCAAAGGGCATGACTAACCACTCATAAAGACCATCCTTGGTCTTGAAAGTTGTTTTCCTCTCATCTCTTTCTCAAATTTGTATCTAGTGATAACCACTCTTGAGATCTATCTTTGTGAAGTACTAAGCTCCACTCAAGCAGTCCATAAGATCATCCATTCTTGGCAAAGGAAACCGATACTTGATGGTTATCCTATTTATAGCTTGAGAGTTTGTACACATCCTCCACTCTCCATCCTTCTTTGGTGCCAGTACTACAGGTACTACACATGGACTCAGGCTCTCCCAAATCAAGCCCTTCCTCAATAGCTCCTGCACCTATCTGTTTAGCTCCTTAGTTTCAGTAGTAGTCATCCTGTGAGTAGCCTTGTTAGGCAAACTAGCTCCTGGGACTAAATATATCTGATGACTCATTTGCCTTACTGGTGGCAATCCTTCTGGAACATTATCAGAGATAGTATCTCCAAACTCACCTAGTAAATCTAAAACTTCAAGTGGTATTTCACTACTACCTTCTTTATCTTTCCTAGGAATCAAAGCATAGCACATACGCTGATGTTTCATGCCATCTAAAAACTTCCTTCTATCAACAAGACAAATCCTATCACTGCTACATACCTTTTCTCCTTCCTTTTTCATGGGCTTCAGTTTGTGGCAAACTCCATCCTTTATTAGAGAGTATGTGTTTGATTGACCATCATGTGCTGCATGCCTATCAAACTGCCAAAGTCTTCCCAACAATAGATGAAAAACATCCATTGGAATAACATCACAGAGAACTTCATCATGGTAACTCCCAATTTTGAATTTCACTAAACATTTTTCACTTACCATGACCTAATGATCATCTTTCACCCAATCAATCTGATAGGGATGGGGGTGTTTCTCCCTCTTGAGCTTCAGCTTAGAGACTATCTCCTCTGATACCAAGTTATCAGTGCTACCACCATCAATGATCACATCACAACATTTATCCTCACACTTGCACCTGGTATGGAATAAACTCCTCCTTTGTACTAGATCAATCTCACCACTTAATAGGACCCTTTCATTTACTAAAGTCTCTCCTCTTTTTGCATCCTCTGAATGTGATGATTGTGCATCCTCATCCACATGAGCAACCCTAGCTTGATCCTTAGCTCTCCTATCTATCCTTCCTTGTCATTGAGGGCATTTAAAGGCATGATGACCTTCTTCATTGTAACAAAAATAGGTACCATGGAAGCCTCCTCTTCTTTGTCCATGTCCTCTACCTCTTCCTCTCTGATTTCCAAAGTCCTGATCTCGGGAGCAGTTGAAACCCTCGTTCCTCTGATTTCTGCTAGTACCCACATCTTCATTTTTCTTTTGGGTTTCATCTCAGCCTCTAGATGACCTACCACTACCCCTTCCTCCTTTACCATGCCCTCATTGTCTCCCTTCAAAACTCTTATTTAGCTTCTCTTCAACTCTTAGGGCAAACTAATATGCATCTTCAACGCTGGTCATTCTTACCAGACTTAATTCCTCTTGGATGCTAGGCCGCAACCCATTGATATAAAAAGAAACCTTCTCCTTATTTTCTTCTGCATGCCCTTCTCTAATCAAAAGTTGATAAAAATCCTTTGTATATTCCTAGACTAATTTTCCTGCTTGCTTTAACCCATGCATCTTCTTAAACAAATCAAGCTCATAGTCAACAAGAATGAACTGCTTCTTCAATTTGTCCACCATGCGATCCCACCTTGTGATCTTATCCTTTCCTCTTCTATTTCTTTCCAATTAAACCTCTTGCCACTAGATTTTGGCATGGCCTTCCAGTTTGGCCATTGCAAACTTAACCATATCTGGATCCCTGATATCCTCGTACTCAAAGTACTCTTCTAGTTCATTGATCCAATCAATCAACTCATCTAGTTTTAAATTTCTTGAAAATACACCCACATCAATTGTAGGTCTTTTCCCAAACTTATTAATGGCTCTAAAAAGCCTTTCCTCTACTTGATTTAGAACTTCCCCATAAAATTCCCCTTCTAGTCCAATTTCTTCTTCTTCATTGTCACCCTCACTTTTGTCACCTGCAGTAACATTTGTTCCTCCACGGAGCTCCTCCTGCAACGCTTGTACCTACCTTTGGAGGGCTCTAACCTCCTCAAGATTAATAGCTCTGACCCTTCCACCATTCTCTCTTCATGGAGGCATCTTCTTAACTCAAACCCACAACCACACAGTCCTGGTGCAAACTGCCTCAGAGTTGGTGCTCTGTCTACACACTTAAGAAAACTAGCTTTGATACCACTTGATGGCGACACAACCCAAGCATAGAATGGACACAACAAGAAAGGGAAAATTTTATTAATTGTAAAAATATGCTAGTAGACTTAGTTTAGAGAAATAGACTCCAAAACATGCCCTATGGGCTTACAATAGCATAAATCTGGAGATAAATTCTTCTCCCAGTACCTTCTCTCAAACTCCACTTCGATTGATGAACCGTTTACATTTCTGGAAAGCTCTCAAAGTGCTCTATAGCCCTATGGAAAAGCTTCAATCATCCCCCATTTTTTGTCCCTATTCAAGGTCATTTAATGCCCCTAACCTAACCTTGAAGCATTCTTAAGATGTCTCCAAAAACTGAAAAACTGCGATAACTTTCAAACCGTGGGGCCTTTTGACTTGATTCTTTTTTTGGAATGCTCTAAATTAAAATGACAATATTTTGACCAATGTAAACCTTCTATTTCAACAAAATGATGGCTCAATTACATACTCCTATTTTTTTGGCATTTACACATATCCCAAGGTGATTAAAAACTCTAACCCAGAACACTAATAGTGGAACTGTGAGAGTTGGAACCTTTATTTGACCCAAATGGGTATCCAAAAGTGAAAACACATGAAACAGAACTAAGTCTAAGTACTTTTTTTGGATGACACAGGACTGCCCTTATATCTCTGGATGCTCTTGCATCACCTACTCTGTATCCTGAGGGGGCACACTTTTTCCTATCTATCCAAAATCACTTGATTGATCCTACCTATCACTTTGTGAGCACATATGCCCTATCGTCTTAATTCAATATGGGAACAAGTCTCTAGGTCAACTCCAAATTCATTGATTCAACATCAATATTTTATCTTACACTCTAATCAATGTGTCACATATTCCCATCTACCTATCTGGATGCTTTACTAGTAGACAAACCCTACATTATCCAAATGCATTATCCAACACACCAAAGCATTACAAGATTACTTTGCATTATTCCATACATCATGTGCACCATTCTACATAGTGTACACACCATGAAAATCAAAAGCACTATACCATTGATCATATGTGCTCTTCCATCACATGGATGCACTACAAGTAGCAAAAGCACTACTAAGTTAATCGAATGTGTTATTACATAAAGCCAATGTGCTATCAGATATAACAATAGTATAACATCCATCATATGCACTAATCCATCACATATATGCACTACACGGTATATAGGAGATAGAAATCATTTTAAATACACTATAGGACTCTGACTAATATTCATCATTATGTGCAATTCATCACAATAACCAAATGTGCTAATCTAATCTCTATATGCATTATAATTGGATATGTATGCACTAGAACAAGTAGAAGCACTATAATTTTTTTCATATGCTCTACAATTTTATCATATGCACTATTTTATGAAACTAGGGTAGATTTAAAAGTGCTAATCCGCTACACAAATGCACTATTATATGCTTCATATGCATTAAAGAAATGTAAATGTGCCACAAAAGCCTCTAAATCACTACAACATCTGACACATACATTTACTAGTCCATATCACACAAAGAATTTACAAATTCCTAGAAAAATGGAAAAATCCAAAATCATGAAGGTGCGCAATGACTTACCAAGACACTATAGTTGGTCAAATTCTCGTATCTACAACCCCACTCAAATCGGTGCTCTCATAATGGGACCACCATCTTTGTCAGCTCATTTCTCAAAAGAGAGGAAAATCAAAGGGGCATGTAAAAATGAAATGGGTAAAAGGTCTTTTTTATCTATTGAACCCTTACTTGAGGCATTTTATGACATTTTAAAACATTATTCACCCCATTTAATGCCTTTAGATCCATTTTCTCGAATAGGGTACCATTCCATTCTACTCAACATCACACCTAGAACCCAATTTATCTATAAAATTTATCATCAACATTTTTTAGAATTAAAATTGGATTATGCAAATCTCCCAATTTTATTTTCAAGGGGGAAATATACCTATATAAAATTGGTGGATCAAAAAATTTCAAACATAAAAATGTTCTACCCCAACCAAATTTCAACATCAATCAAATAAACTAGGGTATCCAAGAAAACTATTCTAAACCAAAGATTTTAAACATCACAATTTCAAAAATTAGATATCATATCAACTACTTCGAATCAAAAAAACATCAACATCGGGCATCAAATCACCAAAAATAGACATCGTATCAACTTTGAATCAACAAAACATCAACATCAAGCATCAGGCATCAAATCGCCAAAAAGAAGACATCTTAGCAATTTCAAATCAACAAATCATCAATATTAAGCATCAAATCACCAAAATTAGGCATCATATCAATATCAAATCAATAGAGCATCAACGAGCAAACACTCAATTATTAGAATTTGGCTAAGAATTAGAAAATTGATACATTCTTTAAACTAATATGCTTCGCATATTAGTTCAAAGGGGGGAATTTTCAGACACCTTAAAATTGACAAAGACATAAAATAATGTGAATTTTGATCAAACAACAAAAATTAAGGACAAAATTAGTTTAAATGAGAGAATATAACATACTTTTAAATCAATTGTGACATCAAATCATTTGAGTGATTAATTAATTAATCACCTATCAAATTAAAAAAAAAACAAAACCACTTTTAAAAGAGGAAAACCAATTCATATAATCAAATAAAATGAAATAAAAAAGGAAAAAGGTATAGACAAAAGGTGAAAATAAATGAAACATTTATCCTCTTAAAAGTAAAATCCAATCTTTTTGGAATTTAAAACAATTGAAAATCCTTACTTATCCTCACGAACCAAGTCTTTTGGACTATTCCTCTTGGGGCCTTATCAGATATTTTCAGTTTTACCATTACCCCTAGTAAAAGGTAAAATCTAGATCCTTACCCCAAACCCCTTCTAAAATCCTATAAATAGAAGGCAAAATCAAGAGCAAAGGGACCCAAGTTTTATGCATATATACTATAGGCATATTAGAGCTCTCCTTTTAGCATTTGAAAAACTTTTTAAAAATATTTGGTTTGGAAAGTTGTAAACCTATTAGTGTGCCTATGGTAATTGGTCACAAGTTATCTAGAAAAGTTGAGACACCTATTATTGAAAAAAAGAACTATAGGTCTATGATTAGAGGTTTGTAATGTTTAACACATACAAGACCTGCTATTGCTAATGCAATTAACATTGTCATGAGATTTCAAGAGGATAATAAAGAATCACATTATGCAATAGTAAAAAGGAATTTTAGATATTTGAAGGGTACACCTATTTTTGGATTATGGTATGATAGATCAAATGAATTTACCTTGTGTGTATACATTAATGTGAATTGGGCATGTGATATGGATGAAAGAAAGAGTACAAGTGGTGGAGCATTTTTATTAGGAGGAAGATTCGTTTCTTGGCTATGTAAGAAACAATATTGTATTTCAGAGAGCACAACAAAAGTAGAGTATGTAGGGACATAAATGAATTTTAATTAGATCATGCAGATAAAGAAAATGTCAAAGGATATTGGAATTGAATTCATAGAGCCTTTCATCATACATTGTGATAACACAAGTACAATGAGTATGTCTAAGAATCCTATTTTACATTTAAAGACAAAGCACATATCTATTAAGTATTAAATTTTGAGAGAGAATAGAGAGAGATCAAATTAGATTATATCAGTAAAATAGACTGATAGAAGATATATTTACAAGGACTTTTTCAAACGATATGTTTGAATACTTGAGAGGTATGCTTGGGGTTATGTCACTGCCTACTTCTAAATAGTTGATGTAGAGATTGCATCATCTAGTGCTATAGAGAACTATCCTATATCTAGATTGGATGCTTGATGCTTCCTATATAATGGAGTATCTATGTTTTAGATGAGTCATAAAGGACTCTTGGTAACTAGTATTTAACAATGTCTTTGGACATTTGAGCTTATTTATTAAGATCTTATTAAGTAGAATTGACATAATGATACCTTTGGCATTGATGTCAATGGGGGAAGTTGTACATGAAAAACATTTTATGGTAAAATAGGAGAGAATATTAATGGTAGAGAAGTCTTGTGAGATTCAAATTTGATTGATGAAGAGGATTTAAAAATATATATGATTACAAAAATAGTGAGTATTTGGTTTTCATAGAACTTAGATGTTATTCATCTATGTTTCCATCAATGATAAAGGGGGATATTGTTAGCTAAATTTGATGATATTCTCATGGGGGAGTATCCTAGAACTATTGGAGAGATGATACAATGATCATGTAACTGCATTCATGATTGTAATGGTCATTGATGTCAACATAAATGTTATTCTATAGAGATTGACAAAGAATAAGAAAAATATTGAGGTTATGTGGTTTGAGGATTGTAGATGAGGCTAGCATGTTTGAGGAAATGTTCTATATATTTTCATATTTATGTGGCTAAGTTTGGATGGGGAATGTGAAGATATATGATAGTTATTTGAGATTTATTGATGACAATGTTTAGACAAAGTACCTAAGAAGTAGCTACAAATGTCTTGATTATATATCCTAACAAAAACCAAATTTGGTTAAGTGTAGTTGAATAGATGTAGTAGAAATGACGAGGATGTAGTGGTCAAACACACAAATTTTGATGAAGATCACATAAAGAGTTATGAAGACTATGATATGACAATTTGGTTGTAATTATGAAAAGATGTAAAGATGTAATGTATTATCTTAATGAGCTTGTAAATTGGAATTATAAATTGGGAAAGCCTCAAGGCTGACTCAATAATCATTTTAAGAACTTGGCATAAAGGAATGTTGTTTTTCCTTGGGATAATATGGATCAAGTATGAAAACTTGGATGTGAGATCTAGTGAACCTAATATTGAATATATATTTATGAGAGAAGTGTTTGGTGTGGTTAAGGCATAGTGAGAAGATAGAGAGAATATATTTTACAAAGAGGTTATGGTGGATAGTTTTTTATTAATACTATTCTAAAATAGATAGGCTTGTTGAACTTTGATTTTGGTGGTCTTTCCCTTGAATTTGTTTGGATAATGGGTCCTTCTGCCTTCCACAACTACTAATAGGATTGGAATCTCCTCACAAGGATTCAAAATCTCCTAATAGGGATTGATATGTACTTAATGTATTTCATTGACTCCTAATAGGGTTTATCCTCTTAAAAGTGAACTTATATAGTAGTACATCATTTTGTTGATACCATCCCCACCACAATTTTTCTCTCTAATTAAAGGTTTCCCTAGTTAACAAAATATTGTATTATTGTGTATGGTTATCTTCTTATAATTTTTGTTGGAATTATTTAGAATAAGTGAGATGGGGGGTGGATTAGTTATCCAAGTTCCAAATGTATAAATAAAACTTTTCATAGCTTAGTGAAATCATAAAATATTTATCATCATTCATGCATCCATAAGACTATGCAATCACTTAAAACTTGTAGGTTACTGTTAAATTAATTGCAGAAATGTAAACATGAAACATAATAGATTCAAAAACACACTTGACACAATGATTTATATGGAAATCCAATTTGAAAAAAACCACCAGTAACATGCTACTCTTTTTCACTCTTCTGAAGTGATGCCCTATGAAAGGTGAACTCTGTTAAACGTTACAATACACATTGTTAAATGTGACCCTATTAAAGGATTTCAATCACCTATTAGGAGTAAGCCTTGTTAGAGGACTTTAGACCATTCACTTGGAATGTCACGTAGTTAAAGGATTTACAAATGATCATTAGGTCAACCTTAATCCAAAGGATTTACTCTAGACTGATACAATTATTAGAGAGGAACAATAAGGCTTGATCTAATAACAACTTACAACTCCATTTGTAGATTACATATATTTATTTCAGTCCTCCATTCTACTTGACTTTCACACATTTAAGCTCTGATAGCTTGTTCACCCTTCAAGCATCCATAATCTTAAGTCTTCTTTCTTAACATGTCAATGCAGACTCTCAATTAGGTCAATAAATGAAGCAATACCCTTGACTCCTTGTCTTCCTTAGGTTCTCACACATGAAAACCTTGCTTCTGACAAGCCATCCCTATAAATTGAGAATTAAAATTTTTTTTGTTCATTCTCTATCATCCAATTTAGGATTAGGATAGATTAGGTAGGATTCAATGAATCTACCCCTCATTCCATATCATTTCTAGAAACTTGTCTTTTAATTCTCTTTGAATTGACCTCAAAACAATTTACCATGAATTCTATGCCACTAGTGTAAGAATTTGGTATAGCTCTAATACCATGTAAAAAAATTCCTTAGGGAAAAATTCATCCAAGACCAAGAAGCTCAACAACTAGCACAAAATAGACCAATAGAGTATGATCAAAATAATAATATGATATTCAATTGATTGTATAGTATACTAGAGGTGTCTATATATAAAGGCCTCTAAGATGAATCTAGAATTTCTAGGAGTTAGCAATAAGATAAGCCTCACAACTAAGCACTTGTCCACCAAGAGTGGATTGTCCTCCATTACACACAAGAGTTAATGCGATGATGAGAGGATAAGCCTATAAAGGTTTGTCACATAAAATTATGTTATAGACATCATGTGCTTAATTAAGAGTACAAACAACTCTATTGTCAACATGACAACTTAGTTGATTATGCAAACTCCACTGATGTAGACACCATGTGCTAAAATAGAGTTTCTTACTCCTATGTTGTTGACAAGACAACTCATATGAGTATGCAAACTCCCAGGTGTCTAACCTAATAAATAATAAAATAATGCATTTATCCTAAGTAAACTTAAGTAAAGAGTAAATAATAATTATTTACACTAACACCCCCCCTTATGTGCAACTTAGGGGAATGCACTTAAGCTCACAAAAGCTATGATGAAATGCATGATGGGTCTCGACTGCCAGGCCATGTTAGGCACCCATGTACAAATGCAATGAAATCTCTCTACAAATGGAGAAAGAGAGAAACCTCATGGGAACCCCCCCACTCCCAACCCCATCACCCCTCCCCCCCCCCCCCCCTTCCCAAAGAGAGAGAGAGAGAGATAAGTATAGTAAAGAAAGATGCATCAATGGATGGAGTAATCAAGACCCCCCATTATGACATACATTATGCATATCCAATAGAGAATCCCTCGATGAAATCCCCCCCTTAGTGAAGGATCTCACGATGATAAGTTTCTAAAGAAAAAAGAAAATCCAATGCCTACAAACAACATTTCTCCCTTTAGGAAGAAGATAAACCAAGTATAGGTGCAAGTATGCTTCCCACTATGGATAGGAAGATGGAAGAGGAATCCAGATGTAGTATGCTATGGATGCTACCTCTGAATTATACTCAGATGTTGAAAAGTCCTTGATGAATGAAGATTCCACAAACCAAGTTGATGAATTCCCAAAAGATAGTGGTAAACAAGGAATCATGTCCATGGATGAAACTAAAACAACCTCCAAAGATAATGAAGCATCATGATAGGAAGATGGAGGAAGAGAAGCAATGTCGCCTCCCCTCAATAATGTAGGCACACCTGTGATATAAGTTCCTTGATGATGAAAGAAGTTGAACCATGAAAGTAGAATGATGTTCCTCCTTGTAGGAAGAAATGGTGCCATAGGTGTAGTAGAGAACACTCCTCAACTGATAGGAAAAATCCTCAAAAAATATGATGTCTAAGGAAACTGGAACACAATCTCCAAAGACTAATATGAATCCTCATAAGTGAAAGAGTACATCTCCATCTACGATAAAGAAGCCACAATGATGTCAAAATGATCAAGTGGTTGAGGGTCAGAGTGTGCCCTCGCAACGAGAGAAGAAGTCTCCTCAACAAAGAGAAGATTGATGTCATCAATGACATCTCCCAAATATTTAACGTGAGACTCCACAAATAGCCCTACAATGTCTAGAAGGAAGTCATCCCATGAAGCTAAAGTAGGAAGACATGGTATATCCTATTGCATTGAATCAAGAGCATCTATGGCCAGAATTGGATCACTAGTAGAAACAAGTGTATCAAGAGGTGTGATCTCATCTAGAGTTGAAGGAACCATAAGTAAAGTGACTAAAGATATAATGTCTTCTGGAAAGGAAGAAATATTTGGATCTCCATATGTTTCCCAAAGACCTATCCAAATATCATAAGGATACATGAACTTGTCAATGACTTTAAAGAAAGAATGAGTAACATTGAAATAAATGATGTCAAAAAGTCTTGCAATAGGTGGCTGATTACTAGAAGAGATTAGTTGTTTGAAACATAAATAAGGAAATACTTCCTTATGCTCTCTTCTTTGATGATCAATGATTAAGGCACTCCATGTTTGGTAGTTCCTCTTTGTCAACTTCGGTTCAAGACCATTCCAACATATGAAACAAATCTCCATGAGATCAATGAATGTATGCATCACCCAAAATGCAAAAAATAATCAATGAACCCCTCCAATGTATGATTTGGCACTTTATACATAGTGTGATTACAATAGGCCACTTGCCAATTTAGGCCTTAGTGGACTTCTAATTTTCCATTTACAATCTCTTTTTATAGTTCAAATATGGAACTTTATAATGTAGCTCAAACATACAACAAATTTGAAGCAATACAATGCAAAGAATGGACATATTTTTGAAAGTGATATTTTTTCCACACAAGCCTATAATCTAATTGTAGATCTAGAAAGTAGAAAAAAAATTATACACTTTCAAAAAAATAGAACCTGAGTTGGAGTCTAGATGAGCCCATACGGAGCAATTGAAGTTGCAAAATTTAGGATTAGATAAGTACAATCACCAAAAATTGAAATTTATGAAAAATTCATGCACCAAAATTAGAAAAGAATAGCACCACGAAAAAGATCAGGAAATTCTAGCCAACATTAAAAAAAAATTACACCTAATTTAAAGCTCGAATGACTGAGATATGGCCTCCCAAAGTCAGACTATCAAATTAAAAATGAATCTAGAGAGGGGTTTGATAAAAAAAATATGAGGTTAAATTTGACATCCAAATGACCATCGCAGTACTGTAAATTGACCTATAGATGATGGTCAAATGGTCGTCAAATTTAATGATAGGGTATTTGTCAAATTTTTCATTAATTGAGGATTACTATTAGGATATTTATTTATGTTTTGAAAGGGTATTCAAGATGACTTTTCCTAGCTTATGATATATAAGAAAGGTCAAGTTATGAGGATAAAAGGTAACAAGTGGATAAATAAAATAAGATGGATATGTGAGCGAAGGAAAGACAGAGTAGGAAAGTGTGGAAGATAAGCTATAAAGAACATTTGATTAGGAAGGATCTAGAGGTGAAGCTAGAACAAAGATCTGAATCTACAAAGAAAGTTGCTTCATAAATTAGGTCAAATTGTTATTACTTTCTAATTATTGTGGTAGAAAATAAATCTTTTAATAGAGTTGACTTAACAAATATTTTATAAATCCTCTAACAAGGTGACATTTTAAGATTGAAGTGTTTGAAGACCTTTAACCAGGCCACTCCTAATAAGGTGATCTAAATCCTCTAATAGGGTCACACTTTATAGTATGTTTTATAACCTTAAATAGGGTTGGCTTCTAACAAGGCTTACTTTAGAAGAGTGAAAATTGTTGTGACTAGTTTCAAGGTGGTTTTTCCCAAATTGGGTTTCCATGTTAAATCTTGGTGTCATATGTATTCATGTTATTTTCTTATGCTTTATGTTTCTACAACTAGGTTACTAAAGTTAAAATAGATTAATAATCTTAAGATTGCTTTGTTAATTGAGCTAGTTAGTATTGCATGATCTGTGGAAGTTCTTTTTGATATCTAAGGGACAAGGATTTATTTTTGTGGTAACTGATTCACCCCTGCCCCCTCAATTACTCTTCTTACATTTCCAACACATTCACCTTAGCAATAGTATTTGCCTTGGATAATTTGCATCTAGACACTATAGATGTACCAATTGACCTTGAATCATACATATCAAATGTCTTGAAGATCTCCCTAATGTACTTAGATTAAGTCACATATACCATTTTTCAACTGAAAAAAATTAGCTCAACAAACATAGACATCTCAAGATCCTTACTCACTTGATAAGAAAATAATTTGCAAAAAAGATCATTCCCACCAAATATGATATCATCCACAAATATCATAGCAATCAATATCATGTTTTCAACTTTACTCTTCAAATAGAGATTACCATTTTCACTTGTTCTCACAAATCCAATCTTAAGAAAGTATGAATGTAATATTTCATACCATGATCATGTTGCTTTCTTCAGTTGATACAATACTTTGTTCAACATGCAAATGAGGTACTTCTGATCTCACTCAACAAATCCTTTCGGTTGTTCTATATAAACTTCTTCAATTATTCCATTCATAAATGCTAACTTAACATCCATTTGATATACCTTTAATTTCTTGTAAGTTGCATATGTGTTGGCTAACAATTTGTCTTCCTTGATATATTGGTTTATAAAATAACTCTTTACTTTCCCAAAGGCTTATGGAAAACACAAAATTAACAATAGAATGGGTCAGTGTAGTAATCTATCAAAGGCCCCTAAATTGAAAGGTACAACTCCCTTATGAGTGCACGATATGCAATAAATTTGTCTTTCAGGTTTTGGGGGTATGCTCTTAACCAGAGAGAAGAAGAGGCAAAAACTAATTCATTCAACACTTTATACAACCTACACAAAAAAGGGGGAATTTTTGGAAATATTATGAAAGGCTAAGTTACTAAGAGGGGAGGGGTGAATCAGTAACTTTAAAATTTTTATCTTTGATTACCCAATTAAACCTTGCATATATTCTAATCTAATTGCATGCATAAGAAACTAAAAACATGAAAGTATACATAACACTTT
Source organism: Cupressus sempervirens (assembly GCA_028749045.1). Classification (NCBI taxonomy): domain Eukaryota; kingdom Viridiplantae; phylum Streptophyta; class Pinopsida; order Cupressales; family Cupressaceae; genus Cupressus; species Cupressus sempervirens. Next base: position 178,356,017 of record CM053785.1, on the reverse strand, counting down.
GACACATAGATTTGGTGACCCAAAAACCTTGCAAATAGAAAGTAAAACTAGGTTGGGGATGATACCCACAAACTTAGTACTGCAGCATAAATTTTCCCTATTAAGGCTTACAGTGATCACTTTTGATGATTTGCCCTATTAGGAGCAATAGGGACTGCTAGGTCCACCTTGTTAAAGGATTTACAAACATACAATGAAGTATGCAATTGGTAAAGATATTTGCATAAGATTGTTAGGTCTATATTGTTAAAATATTTGATTGATCCACTTGTTAGGATGAAGCAATAGCTAATCTTTGATTTGAAACTTGGTTTGTTGAATGAGATTCCTTTGAGCATATAAATCACTTGGCTATGATAGATATATCTTTCCTGCTTCTTATACTACTGTAGCCTTTGTAATTCACTTTTTTTGCTCTTCTCTGATTACATTTGATTACATTGCATTCCTTTCATATGTTTGGATATGATAAAATTCATTACATATATACCAATCCAATTATACAATTACAAAGTCGGCCATAATACAAGTTTACAAAAATATTACAAATTTGGCTCAAATGTAGACACTCAAGTTTTGAAGACTAACTCAGTGAGGTTTTGATACTCAACATCCACTATCAATGCTTGGTATCATCATGCACTCGATAGATGTAGAAGCTCAGTCCATACTGATCACTTCCAAGTAGTCTTGAACTCAGTCTCCACTGGTGACTCAGTGAATACTATGACACTCAACATATAAACTGAATCACTTGATTCACACTATGTAACTCAGTCAATGCTTCCACTAAAATCTTGGTATAAACTAAATCAATTATTTAACACTAAGTAGCTCAATTAACACTAGACTTGCATCACATCAACTGTGAACTTGGTAAGCACTACACAGCTTAGTTTACACTAGTAAACTTGACATACACTAAGATGCGTAGTTTACACTGCTGATCTTCACACTAGCTATAACTACTTGACAGACACTAAAATTTGTCCAAAGGACTAACAAATAAAATGCTTGGTTAACACTGCTAACTATATGATAAGCTTAGTAGATACTTACAATCTAAATAACTACATATGTCACTAATAACAAACTTGACTGATATGTCAACAATCTCCCCCTTTGGCATTAGTGACAAAAACACTTATCAGGAAAAATTGAATTCAAAAAGGTTCTTGAATATCTTTATCCATTACCTTGTGATTCTAGCTTAGTAGAGGATACTATTTTTGAGGTTTTTCAAAATTGATGTTTTAAGATATATTTATATACAATATACTATACATCTCATTGCTATATACAATATGCTTACTATACATGATGTACATTCTTCTTTCAATCTCACATTTTTCTCCCCCATTGTCTTTGCAACTTTTTACAGAATATTTTCTTCCCCATAACTTTTTATATCTTTCTTCATCTATCTCCCCATTTTTGACATTAATGCCAAAGCTTTACTCTATATATTTACATAGTAATGCCAAAATGAGATAGGAAGTTTGAATGTACCTTCAATATGAGTGCTAAAGTTTTGTCCTAATTGTCCTATAAGACCTTACATTTTTGTAGTGAAACCTACACTTCTGTTGCAACTCAATCATGTGGTCTACTATGGAGAAATTATTGTCATGGATGAGGATTTTTGCATGTGAAATATGCTTTTGTAGTTCATCCATGTTAAGAAGAATCATATTTTAGATTTCTACGAATGTAGATCCCTTCATGCTTCTTCTCTAAGAAATTCTACTTGGATATCTTTCAAAAATCTAATCTTATTGAAATTGGTAGAACTTGAACTTTATTTCCTTAGTAAAAATTGAAACATCACATAACTTACCAAAAAGTGATGATGCATTAGTACAAGATATTTCCAGAGAGCCCAAAATGATAGAGAGTTCTACTTGGTAGATGACAATCTATTGAGCAATGTGCTCTAACACTATATTTTCAAACTTCTTCTTTACTTTCTGCAATAACTTGTCTTGTCCATCCAAGTCTTCACTGAACTTCTAGACTACCTCTACCAATTGATACAAAATTGGTTGAGAAGAATCAACCTCTATACCCATAGCCTCTACCAAAATACTCTTAGCATCCTCAATGATTTTAAATTCTTTGTCTCTTTCCTTTCTTAGCCTCTATTACTTGGCTTTCTTTTGGAGAAGTTCACCAAATGTCTATATTTGATCTAGATTGAGCTTGGAAATGTCCCAATTTGGGATCAATATTTTCTTATCAAGTTCTATTTCCTCCTCCATTTCTTTTCCTTTGTCCAAAAATTTTGTGTTTAGTTGAGGCTTGGTCTCAATTGTCCTTGCACTTCTTTCTTGCTTACTAGGAATGGAAACAATAGTAGACATAATAGGACTTGCCACAAAAATTGATACTGCACTTACTATAGAAATACTAGTAGAAATTCCTGTAGTAACCAAAATTGATGTGTCCAAAACTAATGTCTTAATCACAATTAAAGAGGGAAGAGTCTGCAGCTTAGTAGATGAAGTACTTGATACTTTAGTCAATGATGTACTAAGCTGAACTAGTGCAAAGATTGATTGGATGTTTGTGTTGTCATTAGTAGTCACAATCAATCCTATTGAGGCTGTCCTCATGCTTGATTTGTCATTATTTTTCTTGGATAGTGAGGAATAGAGGCAATAACTACTACAACAATTTTAATTAGATTAGTTTCCTAATCATCCTGTGTTCCTTCCTCGATAGCCTCTTGCTCTTATTCCTTTTCATAATCAATAGTATCAAAATGTGTTGTCTTTTCATCATTTCCTTCTTCATCCTTTTCTTGATCATCTTCATCATCCTTGTCACTCATGCTAACTAGAAAATCACTCAGTTTATGAAGAAGCTATACATTCTTCCATGTATTTTTTTTATTCTTTACAACATGCTAACTATATTTCAAGAGTACCAGACAAGTGTTGAATTTCAAGGTTAATTTCTCTTCATTTTTCTTTAAATATTCTTAAACCTCCTTATCTGTTAAGCTCGATATAAGCCACCTCAAGGTTTGCACATAGATGTATTTTACAATTTGCATGGAAAATTCCCATCTTGGCTTAATCTTATCCATCAAAATATTAGGAATCTAAGAAGTAAGCTAGTCAAGTGAGTATTTCCACTTACCCATTTTGTCCATCACTAGATCTTCAATTTTCTTTTGTTCTTCACCAGTCTTGATTTCATACTTTAATGCTTTAAAATTTGTTAAACCAGCTCCTACCTCCAGTTCTTTTAATCTATCTTGGAAGGTGGGTGGAGGTTTTTTGAATATTATATCTCCTCCTTCCTTTTCAGCTTTCTTCCTTGAGGATCTCCTGGTGAACACTACAATGGATGGATTAACTAGCTTGGTGATGATTACCTTGCCCTTTTTCTTTAGTGGTTCCTCTTCCTCTGATTCTTCTTCATCCTTTGCTTGTTCATCTTCACCTTTTCCCTCGGTCAACAAAAAATCAGAACTAGTTTTCAACTTGGTAATTCTTTTCTTGCCTTTGTTGAGCTTGATTTCTAGTTCTATCCTTGTTTTAGCTTCATCATAAGTACCAAAATATGTAGCCTTGGGGTCCACTAGTTCATTTATCTATTCCTCAATTATATCCTTTGTTTCATCAATATTAACCTCATATCTTAGACGTTTCACCCATGCAATTCTAGGACTAACTACCTGAATGTATACGTTATCACTATCTACCATAAAATATACATCATCCTTGTAATGTTCAACTAATTTCTTTGGAATCCTAAATCTATTATTCATTTTCTCCTTAAATGCATCAAAATAGTTGTCCATAATACTTGTGTAATTCTCTCCCATCTCAACAATGTACTCATTAATCCGGTAGAGTACTGGCACATCTTTCCTCCATACAACTGAACCTTTTGATGGAAAGAATTTATGAACATAAAAGAATAGACATGTCAACAAAGAGCCAAACTTACATGGATTGTTCTTTGATGTTATGATGTTCTCCATGTTCTTGTTGAATTGAATCAATAGTAGCTCGGCAAGGTCAAGAGAAAGATTATTCTTTACTACCTTGTATGCAAGGTCAACTACTTCTCATGACACACTATTCAATCTACTTGAACTATAGATCATGTGTGCAATGATATGAATACCAAAATTTAATTCCATGTTAGTGACACTGCTTATCTTCATGCCTCTACCATCCCATTTTGATAGGGTTTTCTTTTCTATTTCAACATGGCCTAGGGTTTTGGCTTTGGTCAACATTGAGAAACTAGTGATTCTATGAATCATTTTCTTCGTGATCAAAATTGGTTGCTCCAACCATAACTATCCATTATGCACTTGAATGAGAATAAACCTAATCTATTTCACTTGGAACTCACAAGGCATGTGAGAAATATGGGTTAATCCTTAGCCTTGAGATGTTGATGCTTGGGTTTGCAAATTCCATTCACACACAAATTTTCTAGAGCTTCATCCATTTCCAAAGTACCAATATCTTGAATCATGCATTTAAAATGAGAATGAATGTCATTAATCAATAGTACCTTTGGAGGGATTTGTGACTGTACTCCACTCGAATCTAGGGTTTTAGCGATTGTAGTAGTGAGCTTGAAGACTGGTGCTTTCCATTCTACACTATGAACCAACATTTTTGATCCTCATTTTTCCTTTCTACTGTTGGATTCCATCTTCACTTGGTAGGGTTTGAGATAATTTGAAAACTTTGATAACAATTTGCTCAAATCACTTGAATGCACTTGAAGATCGCTCTGCACAATTTTCTCTCAAAAATTCACAATAAAAATAACTTTCATTTCATTCCTTTTATAAAATTTCACCATAAATGCCTAGTATGTGTTGGCACTCAAAATTGTAGTCCAAATTTTGAGCACTTTTGAGAAAATTGAGCCCTATAAATGCGTTTCGATTAGATTGTACCCGACTGTACCTTTAAGCCCCATGAGGTGTTTAATGTTTCTAACACCCTCCATTTAGTGCATCCACTTTTTCCATGAAGTTAAACTGGCATTCTAAGCCATTTTGTGAAGTCTCGTTTTGAGCATTTGTCAAATTTGCATTTTCACCTAAGTGTCAAATAACGATAGGAGATCATGTTTGCAATTGAATATCTTGCACCCAGTAATGTCTCAAGACTTGAAAATTTGAGAGTGTCTAGTATCCATACTTGAGAGCCTATGTTTTAGATTTCAAGTCATTTTGAGTTCATTTGACTAGTTTTTTAATCCCTCAAAGTTGGTCATTTACTGTTTTCATGTTGATGCACTTTGCACACAATTCTGGAAGGCCATGTTTGATGAGCTATAATCTTGACCCAGTTGACCCAAATGTTGAATTCCTTTTGTGATGCATTTTAGATGTTAAAGATTTGTTATGTTTCAAGTTTTAGCTTATGAAGAATCTATTTGATCAGTTTTCAAGTGTGATTCCAAAAGTAATTTCTATCTTTTTACTAGTGTCAGCAAGTGTAGATTGTTTAGAAGCCCTATTCGTGATGTTATAACTCCTAATCTATGATTGTTAAGATCAAAAGGATTGTACCACTATGTTTTCCTCTAAAAATACTTTGAGTGTGCCAGTTTAAAAATTTTGACAAATCTATCTGCACACTTTCCCATGTCAATTCCATTTGCAAAAAAGGTGTTTTTGCCATTGTTTCAGTCATCAAATCTAAGTAACCCACTTTGACTAACCACCATTTGCACCCAGTTATTCATCATGAGCCCAAATCACAGATCCATACTCTCCTCATGACAATGAGCCAATGCCCCAGTTTTCATCTTCCCAAGTGTCAGTTCACCCAGTTTCTGAAGCTAATTCTAAACCCAATTTAGTGTTTTCTAACATGTTTTCTTGCAGGAAGTTCTGAGAGGTCAACTTTGACGGAAAACATCTTTTGACCCCGAATTCTTCATGAGATGGGATTCGACAAGATGCAAGTATACATAACAAAGAGTCAATGTGCCAGTTTTAAGAGCTTGATCAGGTGTTATGGTTTGTTTTTAAGACCAGTTAACAGACCTTCGAACATGAAATTCATAGTTTACAAATCAGTGGTAAAATGGGTTTCAGTTGATTAATCAGTGATTGAACTTTGTTCTGATCAATCTAAGTTGATTGATAGATCAGTTTGCACTCCAATCATTTAGAAATGAATTTTTATTTTTTTTAGCCGAACCCACTTGGTGTCCAACTAATCTGCATCAGATAATGTATCAAAGATTGAGCAAGGTGAGGCTGATGAAGAATTCTCAAAAGAAGCCACTTTTGATCGATGCTTCTACATATATGGAGGTCTTGAGAAACTGGAGGAGCTGGAAGCTTTGTCAGATCATTATGCATTACTATGCAATATAACAAGAACTAAACTACTTGGAGAGGATAAAGCTAATTTTGATAGAATGCTCAAGCATATCCAACAGATATTTACATTAAGCAATGAAAGTGATGTAGGTAATTTTTAACTTGAAAAGGGTCTCAATCGATAATTTTTTAAGGTTTGGGCAGCTCCTCTCTTAATATTTTTATCTGGATCCTATCATTGAGGGTAGCAGGTTGTGGCTTAATTTCCCTAATTCTCTTTTAACCAAGCTTCCCTCAAGATAGGGAGTTTTCTAACAAACAGTTTTTATTAACTAGATAAGTATTGATGCCTTCCAAAAATATAGAGGAAAGAATAAACATTTGGAGGCGGCAAATAAAAAGAAGAGGCTCACACTAAAAAAGGGGAGCCATGAGTGATGAATAGACAGCCCACACTTAGAACAACTCATGCTAAGACCCCACACATGTTTAAAAAGGCTCATCCATGGCATTGAAAGGAACTAGCATATCAAATAGGGGAGCTCTTGCCAAGTATAATAGGCTCCTCATGTAGTCAAAGATGCCCATAATATGAATGTAAAATGCAGTCAAAGACAGCAGATGCTGCCAATATTAAGCAAAGCATAACAGAGTGATTGAAGGGAGCAGTCCAAAGGTAAGGAAATGAAAGGAAATTCTCATGCCTAGTAGAGAACTTCCATGCATAGACAAAGAAACTCACACTATAAAAAGAGGAAGCTGAGCATGTAAATAAGTCCACACACCATGTTTGACAAAGGAGAGCTCCCAAGCATAAGAATCAACGCTTTAAGAAGACTAGCTACCAAGTCAAATAGGAAATCACGCCTAGCAAGGAACTTGTTGTTGTTTTGTTGTAAGTCTCATTTTTTATTTCATACACCTTAGTTTGGTGAGCTTGCAAAAATATGGATATATCAATGAGGGAGGCATTCAAGAGCATTCACACCATGTAAGGAGATGTGGCAGGGAAACTGAAGCACATGGGGAGGCATCGACAGTAGGCAAAAAAAGGAACTCTGAGCCCTAAAAAGCAATCAAAGCCCAAGTAGCTTGCAGATTGTGAGCAAAGGCAAATATGATTATCCCACATTTTTGAGGATAGAGGAGTTTTCAAAGTTTAAATACAACATAACTCCAAAACTAAAATGAATTAAAACCATGGGCTTTTGGAAGCCTTGGAGCACATGTGAGGCCCATGTAGCCGACCTAGAGGTGATGTCAATGTGACATCAAACAAAAAATTTAAATGAAAATGCACTAATGATGAGGTGGCAAGTTCAAACTCAGTGCAACAAGATTTCAACACGTGGCAAGATCGACTACATCCGCAATTCTAGAAGAAGTTGCTCAAGGCTTAAAAAATGTAGAAAAGCAAGCATGTGACATGTGGTGACGGGTCTCGTGCATGATGAGGTGGTGCCAAACAGTAGTTCAAGAAAGATTCACCAGATGCCACCACGTGTCAAATTGGATGGATGGTGCAATCCCACTTAATGAAGATGCAAGGCCATTAAGAAATGTGGAATTGTGAGGAGGCACCATGTGTCAGCAAGTCCCACTCAAGTAATGATGTGGCAGATGATACAGATTAGGCAGGCCAATCATAGAGTTCCACATGGCATTGGTCAAACCAAGTTTGACCTAAATTCAGAGGGGTAGGGAGAAATTGGAAAATGATTTAAAAAAAAAAAAATTATTTTTCTTCAAAATTCCCACATCCAAATTCATTTTAAATTCAAAATGGTCATAATTTAAAGTTTTAAACTTTAGATTTATTTAAATTTTTCAAAATTTAGATATAGAGTTGCAGACTTGAGTGTTTTACCAGAGAGGGACATTTTTCAAACTGAGATTTAGGAGGTTCTTGATAGGCTAAATATGAAATATTATATATCGTTGAAATTGTGAGAAGACAAACTTTCCGATTATGGAGTTAGTTTTTGCAAAAGAATTCATGGGTTCAAGTTATAGCCAAAAACGTGAAATTTGGGGCCTTCTCAATGGGATGAGCTAAAATTGAAAATCTAGTTACAAGATAAGTAACAGACAGTGAAGATGCAATTAAGGTCAAATTCTGATCAGATTCACTTAGTAAAAACTCAATTTCACCAACTTTTTATAAGGTAGATCAGATATTTTGGATGCACAAAGGATTTCATCATTAAACTGAGGATATTTTCAAATTAGTTGCAAGTAATGATGAAACCAAATCAAATCAAAATGGGAGAAGGAAGAGAGAGGTTATTTAGTTGCAAAAGATTGAGTTCCAAGTGGACACATGTCAGGCAAAGATCAGATCCGAGAATTCATCTTCTTCTATATCTTTCTTTCTTTCTTTCATTATAGGGGTTGGTAGTTTTCTCTGGGTAGTACCAGCAAGGTTCCAGTGTTCTACTGTGAAACCATGGATGTGATTGGTTTTGCTTCCTATTTATTGAGCTAAGCTCTAGCAGTGAAGACCACACACCCACACCAGTGTAGATTTGCATTTCATTTTCATGCATTGTTTCTGAGATATGATAATGGATGCTAGATTATGTGACATATCTTGAGCTTCATTTTGTGTTTCCAGTTTTTGTATTTGGTCTTTCCAAGGATAAATACAAAAGTGGATTTACATGAGTTATCTAAGTTCTCTAATTTTGTCTCCTAATTCTTCATGTGCTATTAACTTTGAGATTAAATTGATAAGGTTCATTTGATTTAAGGAAACTTAGATGAGTTGTATGTCAGATCTATTGTTGCTTTTGACTTAAGGAGTTAAGTAAATGCTTCAGTGTTCTGATAGGGTTTCTAGGTGTATGAAGGGCATATTACATAAGAATGGGATTTGGGGATTTCAATTGATAAACTTGATTGTAATGTAAACAAGTTAGGTCATCCTGCTAGTAATGACTCTATGTTTCAATGGATAAGGCACTGATCACTAAATCAAATGCAACCTGATATGAATGTCATTTGCAAAAAATCTTTTATTCAAAATAAATTCAGTATTTAATATTTTGTAGTAGGCTGAAAATAATTAACCCTCACTCAACTTATGAGATTCATAGATTTGCATTTAACTGTTGTAGATTTGTATCATTTCATGACTTATTAGGAGATATAAGGGGTTTTCATCTATAGTAAATAGATTCAGGGATATATTTTGCACTAGTATGATATCAATTGAATCTAAGGTCTACCTGCCTAGGTCTTGTAGAGCCTGAAGTAGAAGAAGGGTCATGCCTTATAGTTGGCCCAGTGTCTGAAATGGCATGTTGAAAATGGGAGTTAGCTACCCCTAGATATGTCATATTCTCATTGGGATAATTGAAAACCCTCTAGCATTTTCAAACACCAATAGTATGAATGGTAGATCAAATTGAAAGATTTTCATCCACTTTTCTTGCATTGATTACTTGGTAGAGTCTTCCATTATTCGATAACCACATAAAATTTAGTTACTCCAACCTTGCTGAATAGAGTCTATGACTCGACCTCACTCAGTAAGGAAAGTAGCTTGGTAGTAATTGGTACCCTTTTACTTGGTGATCCCTATGTATCTTGAATATAGATACAGATATTTTATCCTTTCAACTAGAACTAATGTGAATGTCTTCTTTGGTAGCCTAGTTCTAGTTCTCCTTTGAGAAATCAAGTAGAAATGGTAGAGTCACCCAATTCTTGAGTGACTTGTTCATCATTTTTTGGACTTGCATTCTTAGTAGACTTTGGAACCCATTGTTGTCTAATCTATTTTTGGATGTTATCAGCCTTCTCATCTTTTATTCTTCCAATATTCATACAGTTCTTGGTAAGATGACCAAGTTCTATATAAATGAAACATCGTTTAGTAGTATTTCTTCTTCTCATATGATGTTTTATATAATTCATACCAATGTGTCCAAATTCTTCATAGTAATGACATCTACACCAAGTGTTATAGTCCCAACCAAATATACCTTTTGCAATTTGTTCTGTTGCGTTCAATATCTTGGTTTTGCATTCTAATGACTTGTGTCCATATTTCTTACATTTGTGACATTTGCCTTCAAATTTTGATTTCTCTTTGCATTCATTAGCCTTATGAGCATGTTGGTTGCAATTGTAGAACTTTCCATTGAATTTTCCTTTTCTATTGCTCCAACATTTCTTTGATGTATGACCTATCTTACCATAGTGATTGCAAGTAGGTTGTTGATTCTTTTGAGCTTCTTGTTTTGAAGATTCACATTCTTCTTTGTATCCAATTCTTGCTTTTCCATTTTGTCTATAGAGATTTTTCTCATTCAACTAATTCATTTTTGCTTGAGATTTCATCACTCTTTCATTGATTTTCCTTTCAAAATTTAGGTCATTATGTAATCTTTCATTCTCAAATCTTAGGTTCATGATTTCTTTATTTGCATTGGTAAGCTGGTTAATGAAGTTAGTCTGCTGAAGGGATAGATGTTGAATCTCATTATATTTTCCTTCTATTTCTTCTTTTATCTTGTTTTATCTTCCATGACTTCACATAGCCTTACTAACTAAATTTCTTGCTCTCTTCTTAGTTTTCTCACTTCTTGTAGAAAACCATTCTTTTCCAAGAGTTCTTTGATTGCTTCATTTTCTTCATTTGAGCTGCCTGTTGAATGAAGGTCTTCAAATTTTTCTTCAATGTAGAGATGATCATTCATTTGAATTGGAAGATATTTTCTTCTTTTTAGGGATTGAGAGAGTTTCTATTTTACTTTCTTAAGTTGTGCAATAACCATTTCCAAATCTAGCTTCTCATTGTCAATAACCTTGTCAAGTCTGAATATCTCCATGGTCTTTGATCTTTGCTCAAGATATTAAACTTTCTCTAAGAACCACAATGCTTTGATACCAATTATTGGAAATATTATGAAAGGCTAAGTTACTGAGAGGGGAGGGGTGGATTAGTAACTTTAAAACTTTTATCTTTAATTACCCAATTAAACCTTACATATATTATGATCTAATTGCATGCATAAGAAATTGAAAACATGAAAGTATACATAACACTTTGAGACATAGATTTGGTGACCCATAAACCTTCCAAATAGAAAGTAAAATTGGGGTGGGGATCATAACCACAAGCTTTAGTACTGTAGCATAAAGTTGGCCTATTAAGGCTTACATTGATCACTTCTAATGATCTACCCTATTAGGAGCAATAAGGACTGCTAGGTCCACCTTGTTAAAGGATTTACAAATATAAAATGAAGTATGCACTCAATAAATAGATTTGCATAAGACTATTAGGTCTACCTTGTTAAAGGATTTGACTGATCCACCTATTAGGATGAAGTAGTAGCTGATCTTTGATCTGCAACTTGGTTTGCTAAATGAGATTCATTTGAATGAATAAATATCCTAATTGTGATAGATATATCTATTGGGACTAAAAATTGCATGGTCAATTTTGAGTCACATATTGTGAATTTTGAAGAATCGTGCCCTAAAGTGCCTATTATGCATATGTAGTTGGTTGTCAGTTTGAGGCCTAGATGGTGTTTGAGTGGCTTAACACCTTTCATTTGACATATTCATGTGATCCACAATGTTATTTTGCCATCCCAAATCATTTTGTGAAGTCCCATTTTGAGCTAGTGTCAAAACTTGCAATCCTGCCCAAGTGTCAAATAGCGACCAGAGGCCCAGTTTGCATTTGAATATCTCGCACCCAGCAATGTGTCATGACCCACCACTTTGAGGATGTTTAGTGTCGATAACAAAGAACCTGTGTTTCATTTTTCAAGTCATTTTGAATCTGTTTGACTAGGTTTTGAATGCCTCAAAGTTGGTCATTTACTATTTTGTACATTTTTGTAGTTGTTCACAATTTTGGGAAGCCCTGTTCGACCAATCATATCTTTGACCCAATTGACCCAAATGAAGAAATTCTTTTTGAATTATGTTCCAGGGGTTAGACACTTCATATGTTCCAATTTTGAGATCATGACGAATCCATTTGATCAGTTTGCTAACATAATCAAAAACCCAGTTTATATTATTTTGTTACGGCTAAGGTATCCTAATTGATCCGTAGCCCTGTTCGGAATATTATAACTTTGATCCTATGATTGGCTAGCCTAAATGAATTGTACCATTGTGTAGTGTCCTGAAAATCTTTGAAGTATGCCAGTTCTCAAGTCATGATGAATCCATTTTCATATTTTCATATGTCCATACATTTGCCAAAAATTTACTTTTTGACACATTTCTCAGTTGAAATTTCCAAGTGCTTGTTTTCGGAAATTCGCCAAATGTGCCCTATGATTCGTCATGAGCCCAAAACATGGAATTATATTCTCTTCATGGCAAAGAACTTATATCCTAGTTTTTAGAACCCCAAGTGATCAATAACTAAGTTTATAATGCCGAACCCGAGCCCAGTTTATGTTTTTTAACATTGTTTGCCTGCAGGGTAATTGAAGTCTGGATGTTCGACAATTAAAATCTCTTGACTAGGAATTCATCATGGGCTAAAACTTTGCAGTGTGATAGAGTTTGCAGGATTGAATACTCATGTCGATTTGTGTGGCCTGCTTACTTGATTGAATCAGTTTTTAAGGCTAGCTGGCAGGCCTCCGGACACAAATTCACAGTTTGCAGGCAAGAAGTGAAATAATTTTTTAATGATGAATTAGTGCTCAAAATTAATTCTAGGTTTTCAAAATTGGAGAAGCAGCTGGCAAGTCACTCTAAAAGCAAAGCTTTCAAACCTTAAAAAGTGAAAATGTCTACCTACTCATTGAATAACAAAGGAGATTCATAGTAGCAAAATTTTGGATTTGAGCATAGGATGAAAGAAGGAAAATCAAAACAGCAAAAAATTGCAAATGAAACAAGAGATGAGGCAGAATATGCTAAAGTACAGCTCTATTAAAGGGCAAAGGAATCCATGATGAAAAGAATGAGGAGGTGGTGTCTGCAGAAAATATTATCAAATAAATAAAATATCAAATCCATCCTCTATTTGATGCTTACATTAACATTATAAAATCTAAGAATTGATTTGGAGTCCGCCCAATCAATTTATTTTGATTTATGTGGGTCCAATTAAAATATTTTAATAAGAAGTCAGAGGGGAGAAATAAAGTGTGAATACTTTATATTAAAACATTGCATTAAACATAAAAAGTGCAGACAAATAAAGAAGGCATTTGTTTTAGATGACAAAAGCCGCCAATTTAAAAGAGCTCCATAGGCAAAATGAGATAGAGCATGTGAATGATTGGGAAGTCCATGTTTTTAGTGCAGGGGGCATCCAACAGCAAATATAAATAGGGAAGCAAGTGGATAGAAGAGGGTAGAGAGAGCCCATGTTTTGAGCACAAGCTGCGGATTGAAGGCCAAACCAAGGAAATGGAGATGGCAATATAGAACAAGGAACCCGCAGTGTCACAAACAAGAAGACCCACGCCCAATGAAAGAGATGCCAAGTTTTGAAGGGAGGAATCCACATTAAAATCAGAAATCCCCAAGTTATGAAGCAGCTGAGCAACAGTATTCATGCAAATTAAAAGGAGTATCCACATGTGTGAAGTGTTCCAAGCAAAGGCAAATGTCCCATGCACAAAATGAAGAGCCCACATGGAAGAGGACTAAATGCATTAAAATGGCAAAGAATAGAGATCTAAAAAAATTATAGCTGCATACCATGGAAATGCAGAACTCCACATCAACAGCTAAGGCAGAAGAAGAAAACCACGGTGGTCGATACCAATGGAATTATAATCTATATCCCTGCGGCAAAATCAATGAGTATTTGTGAACAGAAGGGAAAACTAGTAAAAGCGTTTTATCCCACATGCCTCGTGGGTGGAGATTTTAATATGTTTATATACAACTTCAAATAGACATATACATGTCTTAAAAGAGGGGTCCTCTCATAAGGCAAACAACACACGGTGTGGTAAGGCTTGTTGATGATGTCAGCGGGTTCGCATAAAGCAACTTTTTAATCGAAAGTGCAGTAATGATGAGTTGGCACCCAAAATTGGAGATCGCAGCAGATGTCGACATGTGGATTGATCTGATGGCATGCACGTCCCTGCAAAAAGAGTTGTATGGTAGTTAAATAATGCGGGGATGCGCCTAGGCGCCACATGGATCGGTGGGTCCTGCGGATGATGCGATGGCAAGGACGAGTAGATTAAGACGGAGGCATAGGATTTTGCCACGTGGCGAGATCCGACGGTCCGCGCATCCCCACAATATGAAGTTGTAGGAATTTAAGTAATGCAAGGAAGTGCATTCTCGACACATGGCACTGGGTCCCTACAGCGTTGATGTGGCATCGGAGAATAGTGGTCGGCCAATCAGAGGCCACCACGTGGCAAAAAAGTTGGTCAACTGAAGGTTGACCCCAGATTCAAAGGCAAGGGCAGTTAAAGAATTAAAGAATAATAATATTTTATTATTATTTTTATAATGGATGCACGTCAAATTTTTTGAATTTCAAAAGGGGATATTATTTCTAAAGTTTTAACTTTAGAGTTTTTTGAATTTTTCAAAAATAAATTTAAAAAAATCAAATATGAAGACCATGGTTTTCTAGCAGAGGAGTCATTTTCAAAATGACTTTCAGTGGGTTTCTGAGATGCAAAATAGGCAATGTTATATATTGTCGGAATCGAGAGAAGATGAACTATCCGATTCTAGAATCAATTTTTGCACAGGTAGTAGTTGGCTCAAGTTACAAGAGGTTTTCTTTTAGGTTCCTAGATTGCAACAAATTTCAGGTATCAGAGTTGAAAATTGATTTCTAGCATGGAAATGACTTGGATATGCATAAAAGATGGTAATAATGTAGTTGGGGTTGAATTGGTTACATTAAAATTAGTAAAAACTCACAATTTCACTAGAATTGCAGAAGGTTTAAGATATTTTAGATGCAAAAGGATTTCATCATTAGGTAGAGATATTTCAAAGTAGTTGCAATGTAATGATGAAACAGAAAATCAAATCAGATGGAAGAAAGAGGTTAGAGAGAGTCTTTTCAGTTGCAAGAGATGAAATTCTAAGGGGACACATGTTGATTGTAGGTTCAATCTGGGAATTCATCTTCATCCTATATTTTTCTTTCTTTCTTCCATTCGAGGGGTTCCAATTTTTATGACTGAGAGACCATTCATGGTTCCAATCTTGAGTTCTCTCAAATCTGTGATACCATATTTCTTAGTGTGCTCCCTGTTATGAACATCATATTGCATTCCTTTTGAGGAATTTGTATTACATAGTCATTCTATGTGTATCTTTTGAGTTTTTTTTATGCAGATGTTGTATTCTTTTCAATGAAATTAATGCAAAGAGCCTCATCTTTTAGTTTCATTAGGATTCTCATCTCCTGTTGTTGTTATTTGCAATGTTCTGTGTTTAAGAACTAAGAGCTTGAACCCAGTTACATCGCTTTAAGGTTGTATATCAGAATAGATTTGTTGTTGGAACAAAGCTCCAAGTAAATGCTTGTTTATACTGATAGGATTGCAGGTTACACCAAAAGGATATCACCATAAGTACAAGAGTTTTAATGAATATTGATGTCTATTTGCAAGTCAAGTAGATAGACCATATACCTAAATATATGAGTATATTTTAGGTATCCATTTGTATGTGAAGATTCAGTTAGTGCCCAATGGATAAGGGACTGGTCAGCTTGAAGGATGCATGTTTGTTGTTGTTACATACCTGGTTATACTGAAAAACCAAATCAAAATGAATATTATTTTCCCATTTTATGTTTTGAAGAACTATAAGTGTAGGTCATGGCTTATTTGTGGTTACTTTTCTTGGTTATGATTAGCTACTGTGATCAGAAGATTTACCAGCAAATTGAAGAAGAATATTGACCATATCTGCTATAGAGGGTAGTCTTGTAATGAAGTATCAAGATAAATTAGACAAATCCCTCAGGTTTGCCCACCTTGGCTTTGTAGAGCCTAAAGTGAAGTGAGTACTGATATGACTCTATTAATTGGCCCAGAACTAAGATTTAGCCTCGCTGAATATAGGATTTAGCTAGTCCTTAGTTATGTTCCTAGTCTTCGTTTCTTGGTATCAGGTTTAAATCTACCTTGTATGTTCTTTACCAAAAAGAACACCAACAATATCTTTGCTACTCCTTATACTACTGTATCCTTTATAATTCACTTTTTCTACTCTTCTCTGATTACATTCAATTACATTCCATTCCTTTCATATGTTTGGATATGATATAATTCATTACATGTATACCAATCCAATTATACAATTACAAAGTTAGCCATAATACAAGTTTACACAAATATTACAAAGTCAGCTCAAATCTAGACACTCAAGTTTTAAAGATAGACTTGGTGGGGTTTTGATACTCGGCATCCACTATCAATGCTCAACATTGTCATGCACTCGGTAGATGTAGAAGCTCAGTCCATACTGATCACTTCCAAGTATTCTTGAACTCAGTATGCACTGGTGACTCAGTGAATACTATGAAACTTGACATATAAACTAAATCAATTGATTCACGCTATGTAACTTAGTCAATGCTTCCACTACGAGCTCAGTATAAACTGAATCACTTGGTTAACACGGAGTAGCTTGGTTAACACTAGACTTGCATCACTTAAACTATGGACTTAGTAAGCACTGTACAGATTGATTTACATTGGTAAACTTGACATGCACTGAGATGCTTAGTTTACACTATTGATCTTTACACTAGCTATAACTACTCGACACACACTAAAATTTGTCCAAAGAACTTGGTAGCAACTATAGAACTTGGTAACAACTAAAATGCTTGGTTAAAACTGTTAACTATACAATAAGCTTGGTAGATACTTACAATCTGAATAATTATATGTCACTAATAACAAACTTGATTGATATGTCAACAGGATTATCTCATAATATGCAATCTACTCAAACTAATAGTGTAGACAAATGGAAAAACGCAAGACTAACTATGACAACAAGAAGAAAGGAAAGATAGTGAAATAAGTAATTCTTGGATTATAGAGTTATCCAATAGTTTAACAATACCCAAATTCTCTATCCCAACTACTCCATATAATAGTTTCTAGTTTCCTTATGCAAAGAACTAAAATGAACACACAAACTAGACAAATAGAAGAAATGCTTGTTCTGAAGAGAGTAAAGCATATAATCTATTGAACAAAGGAAATAAAGCCAAGTTCATTCACATTCATTCAATTTTTAGCATTAACACATTCATTCCATAAAATCTACTTAAACTAAATGAACAATAAAAATTAAAATGAACTCAAACTCTCACATAATAGTCCTAGCTATAGGGGTTTACCAAAGTAATTTTTTATGATCTTATTTACATCTTAAAAGATTAAATTTATAGGCATTCTCAAAATGGTCAATTACATTGGATGATTTCTTAGTAGAGCATCTTTGAACATAATAATCTAAAAATATTACAAGTTTGAATCTTTATTCATTACAAAGACTGAAAAAATGCTATGAATGGTGACAAAAAAAAGGAAGAGGGGAAGAATGATAGATGTATGGAAAATCATTAGAACATCGTGTCTTATTAGAAGTAACTGACTTAGATCTAAAAGATTTCATGGCTTCAGTTACTTTATTCAGCTCCTTGACACCTAGAATGAGAATATTGTCAGCTTAGATCATCTAGTAGTCATGCATTTCTATCAATTCATCAATTTTGAACACCCTTGATTGGATCTTCCCCATTTCTCTCTTTATGACTACATTCTCTATTAATAGTTCTTAGATCTTGGCCACTTGGAATTTTAGCAGATCAATGGCTTTGTCAAAAAATGCCAAGAATTTGGATCTCATTCTTTTGATGTTCACCAGCTTTCCACTACTAGACACAAATGAAGCTATGTGCATGATCTTCAAATATTGAAATAACTTATCGATGATCTTTTTCACTAGGTTGTGCACATCCTTGAGTTCATTTGCAGATATCATAGAGTTTTCTATGACAAACTCCAAGGATTGCTTCTAATGGAAAAATGACTCTTAACCAGTCTTTAGAATCCCATGAGAAATGGCCACATTGGTTTTCATGTCTATAACTTCCTTAGAAAGGCCAATTTCTCAGTTGGTTTGTCTGCTGCCTTCTATATGGTTGTTTGATGATTTGAGGCAACCTCTCTGAGCTTTTGAGCATCTAGTACCAAGCTTCCCAAATTCTCAACTAGTGGGGGACCCCAATTTATTTGATCTACCTATGCTTGGCCTACTTGCCTAAATTGCCTTTCTTGTTGTAGCTTGAGTAGTAAGTTATTGTTCTCTTTTGTATTTGGGTTAAATTGACTACAATAAGTACCCCCAAGTGCATAATTTATGTACTCTACTAGCTCTCTATTGGAGGCTTTTAGTACCTCCTTCTCTTCTCTTAGCTCCTCCAACTTGTCCTCAATCTTCCCATTGGTTGACTTATACATGTTCACCATGGATTCATGAACTAGAATACCAAGGTCCAATGTTTTTATTTGGAAGTCATCTTTTGAGAGCTCATGAAATCTTCCTTCCTTTTGAGGCTCTACAATTTCAACTAGCATATGGCCAATTGCTAAATCTGTAGACATGGTAGTGATTTTCTTCTTCTTCTTAGTCTTCTTTGATGATTGGGAGGAAGTGACTTGTGTGATCAAGTCCTTTGAGGGGTTTGCATCCTAATATCTCCTCTTCTTCCTAGAAATGGTCTCTTTGAGCCAAGACTCTGTAGAGAGAACATTGATAGTAGATTTTAGTATAGATGGGTTGAAAAACTTCCTTGGAATCAATAGAGTTGGCTTGCTTTGGGAAGCAATAGGGAAGGAAACTACTTTGGTTAACAAAAGGGCTAAGGCATCCCCTAGCTGAGATGCAACCTAATCCTAACCATCCATGGGGTTGGTGCCTCCATCCAAATTGATGAATTGTATAGGGGAGGATGGCTTGGTGACAAATTTTTCTTGTTCCTCCCCCTTATCATTGCCATTTTCCTTTTCTATAGACTTCCCAATGTTCAGAAGAGGGCTAGCTCTATAGATTGGAGTAAGTGGCACATTCTTTTTTGGAGGCTAGTCTCCAACTTGACAAATAGATTGTGATGGCCCTATAGATGCTAATGTTATGGCCATTATGGTTGTTTCTATAGCTTATTATGTAATTGTAGTTGACATGCCTTCTATAGAAGTGGTAGTTCCAGTCCTCTTTTTCCTCACCAAGTTCTACTCCACCCATTTGTCTATTTTCTTGATTATCCCTCACATGAGAACCTCCATTGTGTCAATGAATGGGTCTATAGGTGGGGTAGACAAGATAGGTGTACCCTTGATCTTCTCATAAGATGTGGGGTGTATGCAGGCTCCATCATCTACAAGATCAGAAACATCCAAAAAGTCATTATATAATTTAATCTCCTTAATAGTTAGCCATTACCAAAATCTCTCCTAAGTTTGGTGTTCATAAAGATACCCAAAACATAAGTCTTAAATATCTAGGACATGCCTATAGGCATATCCCAAGTTTAGATAATCCTTCACAAAGTTCATAGGATAATATGGAGTTTTGAGTACCTCATAATCTAACAACTTGATCTTTCTTTGAAAGCTCTTTACTAGGTTCTAAGCATCTGATTTAGAGGCACATGAACATGGGCCTACCACTATAGGGGATGAAATCCCAGCAAGCTTCTTCACATTTGACCACAAGGTGTTCACTTCCAAAATTTATTCACACAACTCGACTAGAACTACCTTGTCCTCCATTTATCTAGGAAATCTCTTGGGAAATCCATCATAGGCTCCTATTCACAAATAGGAGAAGCTCAAGAACTAGATGAATGAGCATCCAAACTAGCTTATAGCCAAAATTGCCTTAGGTGAGAATCTCCTTTCTAGACATCCTTGGAATTCATGACACAACTTCATTGTAAAGCCATCATTGACAGCTACATAAACCTCATACCTTTTTTTTAGTTGCAAATATAGGTAGAAATCATAGACCTTGGTGTGCTCATCATAATTTGGGATGCTAGGGAGACTAGGCCAAAAATGGTGTGTTCCCAAAGAATAAACCAAATAAGAGGACATGTAAAATTGCTTGACTCAACTGGCAGAATTCAACCATGAAGAAAGCTCATCATAGATGATTTGTTCCCAATTAATCTTCATATCCTCAACATAGATTTCTTGTACTAGGAAGAAGTGGTGCTCAATCAATTCCAAATTATCCTCTTTTCCCTCTAGTATGAGGAGGAGTTTGAGGATATCCATAATCTCTTGCTTTAGGTTTCCACCAAATAAAGTCTTTGGCATCTTGCTCTTCTTTGAGTGAGAAGTCTAGAATGAGGCTCTCTGCATGTCCTCTTGTCTAATGGATTTCTTCTCATCAAACATGGACATGAAGGACCCAAAATCAATATCACAATACTACTCTTGCATAGGAATAGGAAATGTTAACTACATTAGCACCTTGTTAATTGATAAGAGGATGGACTGGTCTAGAAACAAAATCTTCTTCATTTCTGGATTATATCTCTCAATGTACTCCACTAATTCTGGGGCATGAACTACCATTAGAAATCCAACTTCTTCTACCAATCCACTCTCTTTGATTTTTATAGTGATTGGGTGAATCGATTGGAAATTTAGCCTCCTATGTAGATCACCCAAATTGTAGAACTTGAAGGATGTATCTATATAATTCTTTAACCCACTTTCCAAGCCAACTAATATTTCATAACTAGCAGCGTTGATTGCCATTCACTATGATTTCATAGGATGTAGTTCTTGATAATTAGTCATTAAATAAACTTTTAGAAACCAATTTCTTATAAATTTGATGAAATAGCTATAAGGAATTAGAATGTTGGTAACACATGAATGAAATTAAGTTTGGCCAATGATTATAATGACCATATTTGTATTTAATTCCTTAAGCAATGACTATTTAAACTTTCTATTTATTTGCACATAAAATACTAAGTTCCCAAAAGAACTTTTACTTTAAATAAAGTAAAGTGATATGATCCAAAGTTATAAAAACACACAAACACTTACTTTTCCTGAAGTGCATTACTTTTCTTTAGAATCTAGAATGAAGATATTCCTAAAAATATTAACAAATGTTAGAGAGAAAGAAAAACTTATCTTTTTCACAATGTTATTTTCCTTTTATTCAGAATCATAGTATAGGGAGTAATCCTATTGCTAGTTTGCACATTCCATTCTTCCAGTTTCTACCTAAGGCATTTAACATTGCTTTTCTTTCATAATAGGTTCGCATCTCCAACACTAACTTCTCTGGAAGTATATTTTGGGCATCTATAAAGGATATTAATTTTTTTAGGTAACTTGACTTTGTATTATTAAAGCCTCTAAAAAAGTAGCCCATTTTGTTACCTTTGGGTAGAAAACTCCTTTCTCAACAACATTCTCTAGACTAAGGCACAAAAAACAATATTCAACTTTTAACTTTGATATGATAGGCTTGAAGAAAGATCTTGAGCATGCCTCACTAGTTATGAACCTTTAAATCATTATGCTTACACTATTTGATTATTTGAACTAAAATTTGGCTCAGGTTCATAAGGGTTCAAAAATAGAACAAAATGACTCCATTTCCATAAATATGCAACAACAAAATCACAAACTCGTATTCCTTAGCAATGTTTGATCTTATCTCCATAGTCTGAATGAGAAATACCTTGGACTCTATCCATAGCATTGTAAATCCTTAGGAATTTGGAAAAAGCATATTCACAACCCTTTTAATCACTTTCCATAGCTTCAACCTTCAAATTCATAGTTGGTGTAGTTTTCTTGATGGAGAATCAACTCTGGAGCTCAAAACCCATGAGATATTCAATGTTAGGACAAGATTGCAGATAATAACATGTAAAACATTTACTTCTCATCTAGAGGACATAATATTGCACCCAACCATGCCTAAATCACCTAATCCCTACATGCATTGAAAAAGTAGGAAACCAATATAGAAAGGTTAGGTAAATGTATGCAAAGGGAGACCTAGAAAATGAAGATAGTAGAGTGATTTAGGAAAGATGAGAAGTAAGTGACCTAAAATAGATTTAGACATGTCTCACTTGGTAACACACTCACTTGAACAAATGACCTCAAGCTAAAGGAGGAAGAATAAAACTTGGCAACTATTGGATCTGATTGGGGACTTAGGTATTTGCAAAAATGTCTAAGAAGGGACCCAAAATCTTTGGTTTCACACAATTGAAATGAAAAAAAATACAGTAGACAACTAAGCTAAGCATACAATAGAAGGGAAATATGAACTAAGAAAGTAGGAAAACAAAGAACAGAAAGACACAAAGTAACCTATCTAGACTAACATTAACCACAAGGGTTACCTACTTTGAATTGTGAACATGAAATAATTTTAGATCCTAGCCATTTTAAGAAAATGGTAGGAACTCTCCAAAAGGATATGCTAGAATGAAGGAATTTTTCTGGTTAATCTACATAATCTTGAAAGGGCCCTTCCAGAGTGAATGAAACTTGTGATGCATGCCTTTGGGATCATTCCTTCTATCCCATAATAGGACTAGGTTAGCTTCCATTAAATTCCTTGATCTAGCCTTCTTGTTAAAGAATGACTTCATGTGCTTCATATGTTCTACAATATGAGCAACCATCCTTTCACATTCTATTTCATATTTTCTTAGGTACATAATGTGCTTCTCTAATTCATCTTGAAATTTTGGATCTTTGATCACCTACTAAAGTTTTAAAATTGATAGCTCTAGTGGGACAGGAAGACTGGCTTTAATTCTATAAACCAACTCAAATGAGAAAATCCTGATTGCCTTCTTACGTGTAACTTTGTATGCCCATAGTGCATCATATAAATTCTTGTGCCAATTCTTTTGGTTCTTAGAGACCAATTTCTTTATGATATTGATCAATTTCTTATTGCTTGATTCTGCTTGACCATTTCCTCGAGGAAAGTAATCTGATGAGTGACTTGGGTGAATATTGTTGTTATAGTAGAATTCTATAATTTTTGTAGAACAAAAATAGGAAGCATTTTCCATGACAAGATTTGTTGGTACTCCAAACCTTATCAAGATATTCTCTTTAATGAATTGATAGACTACCTCAGAGATAGTCTTCTTAGTTGGCTTGGCCTCCACCCATTTGGTGAAGTAGTCTATAGTAGTGATGACATATAAATGACCAGCAAATGAGGGTAGACTAATTGGCCCAATGAAATCAAATCCCCACTATTGAAAGGTACCTTCAACTACAACTAGCCTTAAAGAGAGGGCAACTAATTGAGGCTTTTTGGAGAACATACTACACTTTTCATACTTTTCCACCCACTAATACACATCCTCAAACATTCTAAGCTAGTAATATGTTGTGACTATTGATGAGAAGTGATTGCTATAGGCCTGATTGTGGAAGCTATGAAGTGACCTCTCTTGTTGAGGTTTATCCAAGCATCTTAGAAAGGTCTCATCTATTGCCATATTGTAGGATTGATCATCATATATGACATACTTAGCTGATTTTGTTCTGAGGTCTTGTTTTTGCTTGTATTTCGGTCCATCAGAGAAATCTTGGTAGGTTAGAAAGTAGGTAATGTTCAAGAACCAAGAATCATGAAGAGTGATCATTAGTGCCCTTGTTGATTCATCTTCTTGGATTACGTCTTGATTTTCTTCTATCATTTTTCACAAGCCATTCCCTCTCACCAACTTGGTTGGCTTCAGGTCAATGTCATATTCTTGAACCTTAGCTATCCATTCAGCTCTAGTGTTGCAACCTATCTTTTGTTGAGTCAAAATACTCTTGACAGTTGAATTAGGTACAAACACAATAGAATGAGAGTGTAGTACATAAAATCTAAAGTTTTTGAGAGCTCTTACCACTACATAGGCATTCTTTCCTATTTGAGAATATCTTAGCTCATGCTCCTTAAGGGGGGTACTCATGAAAGCAATTGACACTTGGATACCTGCCTTGTTCTCTAGCATGAGTATTTCATGCAATGCATGAGTTGAGGCATAACAATATAATATGAAATCCTTTTTGTAATATAGATATACCACCATGGGTGCTTTGGCTATGGCATCTTTGATTTGATCAAAATCCACTCTTCCAAAGTCATTCCATTTGAAACTTTCACTTCCTTTCATCATGTTAACAGTGCACTTGTTGATTTTAGAGAAATTAGGGATGAAGCATCTCAAAAAGTTCAACTATCCAAAGAAGGATTTGACTCCAGATTTTCTTTGAGGAAAATTCTACTGTTGTATGTCTCTAACACATTCTAGGTCAATCTTGATGCCTTCTTGGGAAACTATGTGACCTAGTAGTTTATATTCTATAATACAAAAGACAAATTTTTTGGGATTGAGTTAAATCCCATGCTCTCTACATCTTTTCAATACCTTCTCCAAGTCCCTTAGATGATTATATCTCTTCTTGGAGAAGACTATTAGATCATCCAAGTAGATAATGATGATCTCATCCTTTAGATCATTAAATGATGAATTCACATCCTATTGGAAGGTGGAACCAACATCAATAAGCACAAAATACATTCTATTATATGAAAATTTTCCCCAAGGAGTGGTGAATGTAGTCTTGAACTAATCTTTTAGGCTTACCTTGATTTGGTTGAAACTTGAGAATCCATCTAGCATGGACATCATTTCAGAGCCAACAACTATTTTTAGTAGGTGATCCATGTTAGGCAAGGCATAGTTGTCCTTTAGAGATCTCTGATTCAAATTTCTAAAATCTATGCAAATTTTGATCTCCTCACTCTTTTTTTGGACTAGGACAATATTGGCTATCCATGTTGAATGATGTATCGAATAGATGATTTTGGCTTCCAAAATCTTGTGCACCTCCCTAAAGATGGCATCAAGGACCATAGGGTTGTAGTTACACTACTTTTTCTTGAAGGGAGCAACATCAGGCTTTAGGAGGATTTTGTGCTTTAATTTACCATTCCTAAATGTCTTTAGGTCCTCATATCAATAGGAAAACACATCTTGGTACTCTATATGATAGCCTAATTTTCTACTTACCCAATTTTTGTGAAACTCAAAAAAAAAATAGGAAGAATTATGAAAGAATGATTTATGGTTTATAAACTTGTTTTAGCACTTGATAAAACCCTAAACATGCCCTTTTTTTCTCTTGTCAAAAATAAGGAGTATGCAGTTTACATGAGTTTCTCCTTGTCCTAAGTCTAGAAATATTAATTTTCTTATGTTTCATGAATATATCAAATGGGCTAAGTTGTGATGGTCCAAAACAAAAGAAAGTGTGCATCTACATGTTTATTTTTAGCTTAAGGAAACTACATTTGTGAGCGCTCAAATCAAAGAAAAAGGTCAATACAAAATGTTAAGTGCATAATCACACAGTCAAGATGGATAGCTAGTTTTAGAGTTGTGAAGGAGAGATAAAGTGAAAGATGAAGCATCACCTGGTCCCAAGCATAAATTGTTCCAAAGGCTTAACTATGGTGAGGTTGCAATGTGTTTAGGGTTAAAGGGCTTATCACAAGATCACAACAGCCATGAAGATGAAGTTAAGTATAGCTAAAAAGTTGCGATAGAATAAAAACTTATGGTTTAGAGTGTCATAATTTTATTATGACAAAGGAGGTTTCTAGTGAAAAATGGTGAGATGAATTTATTTGTGGTAGGCACACTTATAAGTTTTAAAAGCATAAAACAACTTTTTCAAATGACAAAATCTAAAAAGGATGTATGCAATTTAAACAAGGCATAGTTTTAGTCTCTTTTGTGAAGATTGATGGCTTTTCAAGTGTGCCACTCTTAAATGCAAATTAAGCCACACTTTCATGAAATAATTTGATAAAACCTAGAAGAGAATAGGTTGTTGTTATTGTTTCCATAGATTTGTTTGAATTTCTAAGAAATTTCAAGTACATTGTTTATTTCTGAGCAGTTTTTGCCAAAATAGAGTAAACAAAATTGACAAAGGTATTTGTAGAAATGACCTAGAGAGAAGGAGATTTGATCGTACAGGAAGTGATTAAAGTACTAGAAATTCTCCTAAGGGTTCCAAGTACATTCGTAGGATAATAGATGCACATCTTTCCTAGTTCTACAAATGCTCAAAATAAAAATGACCTTCTTTTCAAAGAACCATATACAATGTGTAGAGATGCAATTGTCCTTGATAGAAATAGGTATGATTTTTTTTGGTTTTTCTATAAAAATAGAGTAAAAGAAGTTCCAATTTGTAACCCTTGGGAAACAAATTTGGGAAAATTGATAGTGCCAAAAGTTTTTGTGGATGTGGATTTGGTCAAAGCATTAATCAAATGTTACAATCCAATGAACAAGTCATTTCATAGGAAGGACATAAGTTCTTTTCTAGCACTAGATAAAGATACATTCATAGAAGCATTTGATTTGGGTGGACCCATGTTGTTTCCCATTGATATTAAAGATCTTAATGAGAATTTCAAGAAATATAAAAGTTTCTATATGAGTAAAAACATGACCTAACACATTCCCAAGGTGAAGAAGGATGTAGGGGAAATTCCTAAGAGGAAAGATATTGATGAATTCATGCCCTTGGATTTCTTTCAGAGGTATTTTCAAAAAATCATTTTTGATATTGACAAATTCTTAGGTACAAATGGGACCATGAATGATTCAGAGGCACACTATATCATGGTTTTGAATATTCAAGACCCTAATCATTATGCTAGATATGATTTTGTTTAATGTATTATTCAGAGTATTCACAAATAAATTTCTACTACCCAACAAGGAGAAATAAAGTATTTTAAGTTCCTTCACTACTCCCTCCTAATGCATCTTATTTTGGTAAAGAATGTTGATTTTTTTATCAAAGCCTTTTTGAGTCAACACAAGAATGGGGAGAGAACTACCGGTATAGATGTGGACATGAGTATGGAAATTGTACTATCCATATTCAAATGTTATCTCTTTTTATAATGAATTTGTTTATCCAATTTTTAAAATGATAGGTTGTGTGGTTGAAAGAGTTCCTAGAAATGTTAGGAATATTTTTTGACCTAAGTGGTGTTTCGACGATGGGAAAAAATTACTCATGATTGGGGTAGTGTGTTTTTGTTTGAAGATTACACTATAATAAGAATCTTTGGTTGTCCTTAGCCACCTCACATCTTGCCCAAGTATGTTCCCGAGAGATTAGGATTGGTAGAAATTTTCTAGAAGCTTATTTCTTTAAATAGGGAGTATTTAGGAAAGGGTGTCAAGAAAGGGACATTTTTACATAGATGTACCAATGTGGGAGATTTTGAGATTGGGAAGAATGCTATTAAGACAACCAATTCTTTCTTGTAATATTATAAGATGCCAATTGGGCCAACTAGAACATATGAACCATATAATGTAATAAGGCATGCTTTAAAAAGCATGAGGGGATACAATCTCTCCCCTACCAAGCCTATGTGGGAAGAAGATATTATTGTTGATGTGCTGAGTGAGGATGTATGTACGGAAAGAAAGGTAAAAATTAGAGACATTTTTAGTTATGAATGAGAAATGGGAAAGGTAGACCTACCTTTCAAGGGGTTTAATCCAAATGAAGAATACTAGGTCAGACTGGATAAGTGTGTTAACAATTTTGATTAGTTGTAGCTCAAGTTCCTGAGGTAATCTAGAGAAAAATTAATCTAGAGTATACTGATGAAGATGATCAATTTGAAGATGACCAAACTAAAAAAAATGTTTAAGATATTCCTGAGAGTTTTGCATGGGCAAAATAAAGACATAAGAAGAAAAAGATGGTAGAGTTACTAGACTAGGCTCAACAGAAGGAACTTCAAATTTTGCCAAAAGGAAATAAGTACTTTTATGATATTAGAAGGAAGTTCCTAATGTCTTAGGTATCTAAGAGTGAGAAAAAGGAAAAGAAATTGTAGTTGGAAACACAAATGATTAATGATAGAATCATTGAAGCCAAGGAGTTTTTGGATGATGACAATTTTATTAACTCAAATGAATTTAAAAGCTTCCTTTTTAAAACAAAGAGAAATGAATTGAAATTAAGTATGAAACTTAGAGATAATAATGAAAAGGTCACTAAATTATTACAAAATTTGCAGGAATATGACCCTTCTAGTGAAACTCTCACCACCAAAGAAGCTAGAGACTTAGTCAGAAGGAGTGAGATGATTATCTTCCTAGGATGTGACCTGAATTCTTCATTTTACTTGATTAGATAAGAAGACAAGAGAAATCAATTTCCTTTGAAGATGAAAACCAATATGGGGAGATAATGGGGTCAAGGTTTAATGTAGATGCCAGAAAAATAGCTATATGGAGTTTAGCTCCAAAGGATGATAAGCCCACTCTCATGGAAATAAAAGATCCCCCCAAAAGAAAATGTTATATTTTGGCATGTGCAATCTATGTCCAATGACCAAATTTTGGGAATGCATACCTTGGTAGCATAAATAGGTAAGCATAAAATGGATACCCTTCAAGCTCAACTAAAAAAGGCATATGATAAATTTATTGGGACAAGGAGTTATGAAGAGGAAATGAAGAAAACTTATGTCCTACAAGAGAGGGTTATCAAAGTGGAGATAGAGGTGGCTTCATTGAAGAAAAATGTCAGAACTATTACAGAGGTTCATGAAAGTGAAGTGCATACATAGTGCAAAATTTTTGAGATAGGGGAAACATTAGACCAGTCTATGGACATTGATGAAGAAAATTTAGAAGCCATGAAGAATGCAAAGATCATAGCTTTAAAGAGTTTATTAGTTCATATGATCAATGTGTTGGAAACGAGAATGGAGTAACTGAGAGGGGGAGGGGGTGAATCAGTTAACACAAAAACATTTCACAGTCCCTTAGATGTCTAAAAGCTTGATCTTAGTTACAAAATACTGAAACTTGATAATGCAACAAATAATTATTATTATTAAGAATTGATAACCAAAAATAATTCAGCAATCATGAACACTAGAGACACTAGATTTAACATGGAAACCCAATATGGGAAAAACCACCAATGTAACTAGTTACTGTTTTTCACTCTTCTGAAGTGAGCCCTGTTAGGAGCCAACCTTGTTAAAGGTTACAAAACACACTGTTAGCTGTGACCCTGTTAGAGGATTTAATCACCCTATTAGGAGTGGCCTTGCTAGAGGTCTTTAGAACAATTCAACTAAACTATCACCTTGTTAGAGGATTTATAGAATGGCTATTAAACCAACTCTATTAAGAGATTTTGAGTTCACTATTACAATGGTTAGAAAGCAACAATGAAGTGATCTGATACAATATGCAACTTATCTTTGCTGATTACAGATCTCTGTTATTCTTGACTGAATCCTTACTGATCAAATACAACTTTTCAGCTCCTTCAACGCATCTGATCCTTCATCAAAATTTTCTCAACATTTGCCTTTTCATTTCACACTATAATGCACCTTCAATGTAAACCTCTTCATCCAGTATTCCATTGAGGAATGCTGACTTGACATCCATCTGATAAACTTTGAATCCTTTGTGAGCAGCATATGCAAGTTAGGTTCTAACTCCTTCCAATCTTGCAACAGGAGCAAAAGTTTCCCCATAATCTATGCCTTCTGCTTGAGAGTATCCTTTGCATACCAATCTAGCTTTGTTTCTAGATACCTTACCATCTTCAGTCAACTTGTTTCTAAATACCCACTTGGTTCCAATTATATTCTTATCTTTAGGTCTGGCTACAAGAGTCCATGTCTTGTTCTTCTCTATCTGTTCTATTTTCTCATTCATTGCCTCAATCCAAATATCATTTACCAATGCATCTTTAATACTTCTAGGTTCAAAATCAGCAAGTAAACAAGTATTTTTCAACTTACTTCTTGTCAGGGTTCCTACAGATTTGTCTCCAATGATCTAATCTGGTGTATGATGTCTTCTGACATATTTAGCTAATACAGGTTCTTTACCTCTTGAATGAATTTCATTGATATCTACTTGTGCTTTAATTTCATGTTCTGGTTGTTCTGGCTTGGTTGCTTCAGACTCGGTAGATACTTCCTCGGTAGTGTCTGAATGTTGTTGTGGCTCAGTTTGAACTATTTGCAACTTGGTTACTGAAGACTTAGGAGTTGAGGATTCTTGAGTGAATGGTATACTTGGTATAGTATCTGGTTCAATGTAAACAAATCTCTTGTAGTCTTCAGGTATCTTTTTGCTTTCTTCTTCTAATTTGTCTGCAAACTCATCAACTTTCACATGTGCACTTTCTATGACTTTGTGAGTGGATAGATTTAAACATCTATATGCTTTGCTTTTGCAAGAATATCCCAAAAATATTCCTTCATCACCTTTTACATCAAATTTTCCTTTTCTAGATTCTTTCAAAATATAACATTTGCTTCCAAATACTTTCAGATAACTTACATTGGGTTTGTAGCCATACCATAATTCATAGGGAGTCTTGAATGAGTCCTTCTTCAACTGTACTTGATTTAAGGTATGAACTGCAGTGCTGATGGCTTCCTTCCAGCATTTGATAGCAATGTTTTTTTCTATCATTAGGGTTCTTGCACAATCCATAATGGATCTATTTCTTCTTTCAGCTATTCCATTTTGTTCTGGAGTTCCTGGTGCTGAAACCTGTGTTTTAATACCTCTTTCAATGCATAAGTTATTGAATTCATGTGAAATGAATTCACCACCTCTGTTTGACCTTAAACATTTCAGCCTTTTCCCTGTTTCTTTTTCTACTCTTGCCAAATACCATTTGAATATCTCAAATGCTTCTGATTTATTCCTTAGATACATGACAGTCATCATTCTTGAATAGTCATCAACAAAAAGAATGAAAAATCTCCAGTATAGCTTTCTATTCCAATGGGTCCACATAAATCAGTATGCACAATTTCTAATATATCTTCAGACTGATAGTTTTTACGTTTAAAACTAGTCTTTCCCATTTTACCAATCTAACAATTCTTGCATAGACCAACCTCGAGTTTCTTAATGTTAGGAATGCCTCTTACTTTCTTGAATTTGCTTATTTTTACCAAATTATCAAAATTGACATGACACAACCTTTTATGCCATAACCAACTCTCTTCAATTTGAGCAATAAAACATGAGCATTTACCAAGTTCTAGATAGAACAAGTCACCTTTAGTTTGGGTGCCAGATCCTATCAGTTTTCCTTGCTCATTCAACAGTCTTTCCTTTCCATGCATGAATTCCACCTTGAATCCAGTATTTAGTAACTGTGCAACACTTAGCAAATTATGTTTGAGACCTTCAACCCAATAGGCATTATTACATATAAGTTCTTTGGATAGATAGATTTTTCCTCTTCCTTTTATGAAATGAGGTTCATTATTACCAAACCTTACAATGCCACCATCATAGTCTTCAAACTGATCAAACTTAGTTTTATCACCAGTCATATGATGTGAGTAACCGCTGTCTATAATCCATGTATCATTCTTACTTACATGAGAGATAAGAGCCATTTTATCTTCGCCATCACTGTCAGAGTCATCTTTAACAGCAATATAAACAATTTCATCCTCACTATTATTAGAATCCTTAGAATTTTTAGCCATGAAACATGATTTCTTACCTTTGTTCTTGGATGATTTAAAGTCTTTCTTGCCATTCCATTTGTGATCTTTCTTTTCATCATTGTTTTGCTTGTTTGGGAACCTTGCTGCAATATGACCAATTTCATCACAAGAAAAACAGATTAGAGGAACTTTACCTTTGTATTTTCCTCTGCCTCTAGAATATTTCCTTGCTAGTAGAGCTTCAATCACTTCGAGATCACTGTCTGAACTTTGGCTTGATTCATTTTCACTTTCTGACTATGATTCTATCTTCTTTTTGTTTTTCTCTTTGAGTGAGAACTTGGCTTGAAATGTTGATTCAATATTTTTGGAGGTCGGAACATAGTTGTCAAAGTTATCTAGTTCAAATGCAGTTAGTCTTCTGACTATGGCCTCAAGATTTATCTTATGATTTGCTTCACACCTTCTTTCCTGAATTGCAGAGACTCTGATTGCATAAACAGGAAGCAAGGTTCTAAGAACTTTGCTTACAACTGTTTCTCCTTTGATGTCACCTCCAGCTACCCTGATTGCACTTACACATGCTTTAACTCTTTCAACATACTTTGCAATGTTTTCATCCTCTCTCATCCTCATTTGATCAAATTGTCCTCTTAGACTTTCTGCTTTTGCTCTACTCACATTATCATATCCTCCATAGATCTCTTTTAGCTTGTTCCACATGTCAAAGGCAGTTTTGTAGTCCTTAATGTCATCAAATTCTTCATAGCTGAGAGCAAATGCTATGTCTATCATCATATTGTTGTGAGTCTTCTTTTTAGCAATATCATTAACTGACAATGTGCCAGAAGGTTCTTCATATTCTTCTTCAAGGTATTTCAGTCCAGTATCACCAATAGTAGCCAGATGAAGTTTCATCAATCCTTGCCATGCTGATAAGTTATCTCTGTTAAGTTTTGGAATTTCTCTTTTGTAAGACATCTTGATCTTTGGCTTAGAACCTTGAAATCTTTTCCTGCAAGCACCAAAAGCTCTTATACCAATTGTTGGAAATGAGAATGGAGTAACTGAGAGGGGGAGGGGGTGAATCAGTTACCACAAAAACATTTTATAGTCCCTTAGATGTCTAAAAGCTTGATCTTAGTTACAAATTACTGAAACTTGATAATGCAGCAAATAATAATTATTATTAAGAACTGATTGTAGACACTAAAAATTGTCCCGAATAACTTTATTAATTTAATTAATAATGGTCACATTCTTCTACTTATTTAATTAAAATTATTTTAATTAAATAGGTTCATTTTTGGCCTAAGTATTTAAATTTAATTTAAGTACTTCTTAACCTTAATGTGTTAAATTTAATTTAACACATGATTCTCTATTTATTCTTTTTTTTTTTTAAATAAATTTTATTTATTTAAATCCTCCATATCCTATTAATTTCTTCTAGACCTAAATTAAATTAATTTCATTTAATTTAATTTTTATCCTAATCTATAAGCCTTAGAATATGTGTACTCTTATGAGTTGTCATCATAAGGGTTTACATTTCTTTTTAAGCACATGGTGTCTACAAGTTGAGAACTTTCTACACACATGTGCCACCTCATCATTTTATCCTCCCAACTAAGGATATGAGATAAGGTGCTTGATTTTTAATCCTTATCCTTATCTTTTAGACACCGTCTAGATGTTTCCTGAGAGTCTTTAAATAGAAGCCTTGTCTCAAGAATTGCATATAGAGGATTATTGGATTGCATTGACACGCCATCGCTTTGAGTCTAGAATCACCACATTGAGAGCTTGCATTATAGCTACATTTCCATATGGAGTTCATAGGCTGCATCTTAGTGATTGGATAGTTGGTAAGATTTATGTTTTGTATTCCATCTTGGATAGTTGGTAAGATTTACATTTTGTATTGCATCTTAGTTTTTTTTGTGCATGCATATTTAGTTTTCATTCTAGTTATAGCTTGTATTCCTAGGTAGTTTTCATTGTTTCATGTTTATTGCATCATAGAATACCTTTGAGTGTGACTTCCTCCATAGTCATATCTTAAAAGTATTCTTCTTATCATATAGTCTAGGATCATATTGCACATTCACTTTGCACTCACACTCACATTTGCACTTCCACACAAGGGATTTACTTATTGTTGTGTTTGTGAGGGCATACCAAACACACCCTCCATCAAGGATACACCAACAATGGCTACACATAGTTGCCCTTGTTGAGTAGTAGAGGTGGTTGGAATTTTGGTTTGTAGGTTGCTTTTGTGAATTTTTTTTAAATTAGCTTGATTCCTTAGGCTTCCAGCAATTTGTACATTTTTTTAGCACACACTGATAACCAAAAACAATTCAGCAATCATGAACACTAGAGACACCAGATTTAATGTGGAAACCCAATATGGGAAAAACCACCAATGTAACTAGTTACTGTTTTTCACTCTTCTGAAGTGAGCCCTGTTAGGAGCCAACCCTGTTAAAGGTTACAAAACACATTGTTAGGTGTGACCCTGTTAGAGGATTTAATCACCTTGTTAGGAGTGGCCTTGCTAGAGGTCTTTAGAACAATTCAATTGAACTGTCACCTTGTTAGAGGATTTATAGAATGGCTATTAAACCAACTCTGTTAAGAGATTTCGAGTTCACTGTTACAATGGTTAGAAAGCAACAATGAAGTGATCTGATACAATATGCAACTTATCTTTTATGATTATAGATCTCTGTTATTCTTGATCGAATCCTTACTGATCAAATACAACTTTTCAGCTCCTTAAATGCATCTGATCCTTCATCAGACTTTTCTCAACATTCGCCTTTTCATTTCACACTATAATGTACCTTCATAACTTTTTCACACTTTTTTTTTTGATTTACAACTTGAGTGACCATATATACCTTTTAGATTATCTTGGTCGGCTCAAATCACTGACCAATAATCAAACAAATACAATAGTCAGCTAGAAATAATTAAAATTACAAAATAACAAATCCCTTTACTGGCCGACCCTGCTCAGTTAATACTGTTCAAAAAATAATTCCTGTGTTAACCGACTGAGCTCGGTTAATATAGTGAACTCCGTGACAACCCTTTAATCGTCGAAAAAACTCGGTAAGTACTAAGTTTCCATAGATGATCGAGAGAGCTCGGTGGAAACTACCCTTTGGTGACCAAGTGAAGCTTGGTTAATACTAACTTCTTCATAATTTCTTTGATGATCGAGTGGGCTTGGTGAAAACTATCTTTGCCAAATTCCTTTGTTGACCGAGTGATCTCGGTTAACACTGTCTGCCTCATTTTCTTCGATAACCGAGTGAGCTCGGTTAACACTTGTCTACCTTATTTTCTTTGATGACCATGTAAGCTTGGTTAACACTTGTTTACCTTATTTTATTTGATGATTGAGTAAGCTCGGTTAATACTGACTGCTTCATTTTCTTCGATGACCGAATGAGCTCAGTTGACACTATCTGCCTCATTTTCTTCGATGATTGAGTGAGCTCGGTTGATACTGACTGCTTCATTTTCTTCGATGATCAAGTGAGCTCGGTTGACACTATCTGCCTCATTTTCTTTGATGACCGAGTGAGCTCGGTTGACACTGTAGCTAAGCTCAGTTAGCTAAGACTAATAATTGATATGACATTTGTGTGACATTAAGGACACCATTATCCAACACAATGCATTGAAGATAACCTCACAAAATGTGCATGATAGTTATATTGCCTTAGAAGGAGTGGAATACAAATGTGCAGAGAAAATTGCCCTTTTATCTCCACTATTTAGCACATGGGGTCCTTACTTTCAATTTTTTGACAACATAATCACAATATTGCCTCAAAAGAAGGACCTACCAAAAGCAACCATTGTGAGTATGAGAAAGGCAATTCATAAGGTAAAAGATTTAAATGGTATCTTTGGGGATAAAATGCAACAAGTACAAAGTAGAATGAAATTAATTGCCACAGGGACACCAAATTTTGTGCCTACAATCTTGAATAATAAAGGAAATATCAATTATTGGGTGGAATGCTCACTATCCTTTGATAATATCCTTGATCATCCCAAGTTTTTGTCTTTTTGTAACAATGAAGCAAGTGCCACTACTGTATATGATATGATAGACATAATTTATAAATTAGAAGCACAGATGTCCAAATTAGCTTCTAAGTTTAAAGCTATAACTAATGCCAAGTGGATCAAAAACCTCGAGGAGCTGGACATAATTAGAGATACCATGTGTCTTGATATTGACATAGACATCACTATCTAGGAGTTGATTGCAGAAATCATGGCACTACCAACTGGTGATAGTGATTGAGTAAAGTTGAGGAGCAGTTCAAAAGAAGGAAGAGGTAAAAAGAAGGCATGGATGGTGATAGGAGCTAAAGGACAAATTTTGATTCATTTAAAGAATATTTGCCGACAAACACTAATTACCATTTTGTAACTGCATCATATTTTTGGGACCAAGTACAAAGAATTTTTTGCATATAAAAAAGTAGGAATATCTTTGTACCTTTTTTTTATTAGGATTTTTACAAGTGTCCTCCCATCTAAAGCTTGTTGCAATCCTTCTTATAAAAGGATTTCCAAGATGTGGAGTAGAGGTCAATTTTCTGATAATTGTAAGAATCACATTATGATTATCAGTCAAGAAGATCTTTGTAGGTTTCATGGTTTATTTTCTTTTTGTAATATTGAGAATAGGAGTGATTATTGAGAGGTTTTATTGCCTTTTTTTGAAATTTTTTATAGTCTTTCCAGCATTTTTGTGATTTTCAAAATAAAAATTAATACAAAGAAGTGAATGCCATATTTTTGTCTTTGAATTCTATCTTCATGGTTATATACTAGTGATCTTGGGATTGTGTAAACAAGTTTTATACAATTTAATGTGACTAAGATAGGTTGTATATCAACTAGTTGCTGCTTTTAATTCAATGAATTAAGTAAATTCTCCAATGAGTTGATAGGATTTTCTAGTTATACAAAAGGGATATTCATAAGGATAGGTTCTAGGGATAATTGTTGATAAATTAATTGTAATGCAATTGATTCGTTCAAAGCTTTTTGTTGGGTAGACTCTAAAATCCCAATGAATTAGGCACTGATCATATGTTTAATTTTAGTTTGAAGAAAACTGTGGGTTTACATTGGGCATAAATATAAAACCAAATCAATTTTAATATTAAATGCTTGAAGAATGTCAAAGCTGGTCAGCACTTGTTTACATTTAACCTCTGAGTCTTAGTTTGCTGCTATTGCCTAGAATTATCTTTAGATCTAAGAAAAATTTTACCAATCTTCTATAAGGGATGAAATATTGTTGTAAAAGGTTACGGAATGAGTGAAATCTAATTGCAGTATCAGGTTGTGAATCTTTAATCCCTTAGGTGCACCCGCCTTGGTTTTGTAGAGCCAAAAGAGTAGAAAATCTTTCATGATTTTTTTGAAGTTGGATCCAAATCTAAAGAACATATAGCTATTTATAGGAAGTAGCTAATCCTTAGGTTATTTTAATCTTCATCATCATGGTATTTAGTATTTTTTTGCTTAGTAGTGTAAAAAAAACAACACTATCAACAAACCTTTTGCCTTTTCTATTTCTTCCTTTGAGCATCTACTACTGATATTAACCATCTTAGGCTTATATTTGGTGCCAATATTCATCCCTTCATACTCTCCAAAAGTTCCAACTTTCCTTCCTCTTTCCCTTTGAATAAATTCATCATGCCTATCAAAAAATTTCTCAAGGGAAATAAGGTCTCAAGGGATCTTGTTACCTTTGAGTTGTTTGACTCCAAGCTCCAACTCCTTCTTGGTGGTAGGGGAGAAATCTTTGTAGACATTTTCACTCCCTTCAAAGTACTGATCATAGAAGGGTTTATATCCTTCTAGGAAAGATTGGATTTGCTTATCATTATTGAATATTTCCCATGTTTCTACATTGTCAGGAACGTCAGGCCTAAACAAGAATTCGACCTTGTATTGATTATCTATGAAATCTAGATGTGGGAGTAGTAGTGAAGATGATGTAGCTAAAAAATTTTCTCTTGCATTCTTCTCCCTTGGAACAACTTGAATTGAAAAAGCATCTAGGTGCTCAATCTCATCCCACACTTTGTTTCTCTAGTTCCTGTGTCTAGCATTCTTTATAATGTATTGAGCTTGAACTTATTTTACTATAAGCTCAACGTCTCCTTGAGCTCTTAGAACTTTGATTCCTCTTTTCTTTGTAGTGGTGATACCTAGTAGTAAGGCTTCATAATCTATTGTGTTTTTTTTGTTCTTGAAGTGTAGCTTGTAGGCAAGTTGAGTTACATCTCCACTTAGGGACATAAGAACCATGCTAGATCTGGACCCGATAATTGTGCAACTACCATCAAACTATAGGGTCCAAATTCCTAAATCACTAGGAGTATCTAGTTGTTCTTATAAATAATTAGAGTTAGAGAACATCATATAATTCCAAAACTCCATCTCTTGATATGGGATCTAGGCCTTAGGATCATCAAACTTCAAAACAATGAGTTTGGCCTTTTCCTCGAGTTCTAGCTTGATTTTCTTACTCCCAATGGGAATAATGACATGAGACCAATCCATCTTAATCTCACTTCCCATGTTTCTACAAAATCTTCTACTTAGAAGCATCCCATAACTTGACAAAATATCTTCTACAAGGATAGTCCACTTTATTCTCTTTGTAGGGTGAGCAACTAATGCTACTTGAGCATCTTTTACTTGACCTATCAAAGGGATTTACTTTGCATCCATGGAATAGCAATGCCCAAAATTTTTGGTAAGGGTCACGCCAATGGCTTAGGAAACTAAAAAGGGCATGATATTATCAGAGGCACTAGAGTCAATAATGCAGTTACTAAGCTTATGGTCATTCATATATAAGGACACATATAAGGGGTTCAACTTTTGACTAGGGGAGGTAGCTAAAATTGATGCTTCTTCCTCTTTGATGAGCATAGGCAGAATAGGCTCTTCATCATCTAAGGGATCAATATCCAATCAAGGCTGGTCATTACTAATGGTAGAGTTGACATTAGGATAAGTTCTAGCATAGGAATCACTTTTACAATATTCTACTAGCTTTTTTAATTTAGCTGGATGAGTTTTGTGATACTCAAGGGGAGACACCTGGTTACAAGAATCCTTAAAATATTGTATAATCTCAAATGAGGAATGAGGCTTACCACTTGGTTCAAACTTTGATTTCTCTTTCCTCCAAGATGAGGAAGTAGATGCTCCAATTCTAGTTGATAAAGGGCCATTTGCTATGTTCTAGGAAGGAATAGAGCCCACCAAATTCTTCTCCCTTTGGCTTCTTGTAGCCATAGTCATCTAAATTCATTCTAAGGTACAAATAAATCACCTCCAACCTTTGAATCCTATTCATACTCCAAAAAGAATGTTCTAGAGTCACCATACAGAGCATAATCATCTTCAATTTTAGGATATTCAATGGTTAGCTCATTAGAAGTAGCAATCTATTTATATATATTCATTTTTGGATAGGAATCACCATCATGATCTACTCATAGATGAAAAATACACATGTTCTTCTTTTTGGGAGGTGCCTCAATAGGAAGCTTCTGCTGAGTAGATAAAATTGTAATGGTTTACCTTCATGTTTCCTTTGAGGAATGTCATGATATGGTTGTTGGACTGAAGGGATGAGATTTCTCATTTATCTCTTTATGGAAATCATCTAATTGGAGAGTTTTTGAAGCATGGGTTTAGTATTGATAGTCATACTAGGGACCAAGTTGGTAGATACTCCATTGTAAATCTCTCTTCCATTTCCCAATAGCTACCAGATCATCTTCCAACTCAATTTCCAAGTTATGAATGGACAATAAATTTTCCACATGAGCACATTTGATTTTAAATCTTATGTCATGGGGCATGGATCTAATAAAGAACATCTTCTAGTTATCAATAGTAGGCTTACTCCCAACAGGGATCTTATTGACCAACTTATTGAATTTAGCAATGAAGTCCCTCATAGGAACACTTGGCTCCTTCTTGGTCTAAGTAAGTTGAGTCAAGAGAGTGTGCTCATCCCCTGTACTCTTATAATATGCTTCAAATCAAATCTGTATGTCATCCCAATTTGTTATACATCCCACTAGGAGGTGCTAAAACCAGTTAGAAATAGTGTCAACCAAGGTTTCCATGAACATCCTCACTACAACATCTTCATGTTGAGGGAAAATGAAAATACATTCAACAAATAAATCTGTGATGTTCTCATCAAAAAAAATCTTCCCATCACCATTGATCTTTGGAAAATTATTTCTAGAGGCTCTAGGAAGGTCATTGTTGGTAGCTAGATGTAGAGGGTTGATGTCATTATCATAAGAATCAACTATAAAGGCAGGGAGGATTATTGGCATGGGCTGAAAAGTGAAAATAGTAGGGGTGACTACTCCATGAAGAGTGAGGGCATTGCAAATAGATAGGATTTGAGCATGGAATATAGGAGGTGAAGAGGAATTGCTACGTATCTGGGAAATAGGATGAGGAGGAAAAAATAGTGCACCATGGATACCTTGATACACTAGATCCTGAGAGCATATTATTCCTCTTCCTATAGGATCTGCCAATAATATAGGGAAATCAACTTTCTTCAATTCTTCAAAACACAAGGTCCACTCTCCCTTTATCATGAGCACTGTGGGTATATGTGGAATCTAGGGTGAAGTTTTTTGGCTCACAAAGGGCATGCTTCCCTGTTGGTGTAAATATGTACTTTACTATTTACACTTACTTAAGTTTACTTAGGTTAATGCATTATTTAATTATTTTGCATTAGTTTATTATTTTTATTTGTGAGACACTTGGTAGTTTGCACACCTTTTGAGTTGTCATGTAGACAACACAGGAGTATGCAACTTTATTTGAGCACATGGTGTCTACAACACTGTTTTGCATGTCCCACCCTTGTAGACTTATCCTCTCATCACTGCACTTACTTTTGTGCTTAATGGAGGATAATCCATATCTAGTGGACATGTGATTGGTTGTATGACACTTCATGGTTCTAAATTCTATGCATTCTAGAAGCTCTCCAGAGGCCTTTATATTTAGGCAATCCTAGTGTACTCTTGAATCAAGTTATTGAATACATTGTTATTCTGATCATACTCTCTCCATTTCTAATCTACAATTGTGCTTGTGTATGAGTTCTTTGTTCTTAGGTGAATTTTTCCCTTAGGAAAATTCTTACATGGTATCAAAGGTTGGAGACTTTCTCATCACATAACCGTTCGAGACCTCTTGCTTGCTTCATCATCTCAACTCGAATCCAGAGTGCTATAGAAATTAGGAGCGTCCAGCATCAAATCTGAACTCTCCATTACATTTGAAATGCTAAACTAATGAAAATTGACTATAAGCATGCATACCTTGGCCCAAAGTTGATCGTGAGGCAAAAAAAATTTGCAAATCAAAACTTGGAGGCCCCAATTTGCAGTATGGGTATGATTATTTTTTGCAAATTTATTTGATTAATTTCATATCTGCAATTTTTCTCTCTAATTTTTTTCATATTTTTGTCAAATTTTTGGAATTTATTT
The DNA here is from genome assembly GCA_028749045.1 of Cupressus sempervirens. Taxonomy (NCBI): domain Eukaryota; kingdom Viridiplantae; phylum Streptophyta; class Pinopsida; order Cupressales; family Cupressaceae; genus Cupressus; species Cupressus sempervirens. Next base: position 178,314,536 of record CM053785.1, on the reverse strand, counting down.
AGCCCTTTTGGGCACACTATAGAGAAAATAAATTTGACAGACCCGGGCAGTGACACCCCAGATCTGCCAAATTGGAAGTTTATTTAATTGTCGTAGGGAATTTCTTAGGCAGGCTGTTTATAAACCCTCGACCACACATAATCCGGGGTCTATAATCCCCGGTCAGACCAATCTCAAACCGGCAACACAAGCCCAACAAATTCGGCCACACCCATCCACCGGCACATTTGCTTTAACTGTGGTGGGCTTTGTTTTTAAAGCACTAACTGCACCTCCACATATCAAATGTGGGACTAATGCCATAAAATTGGTGGTCTACATTCTAAATCTTGACCTTGCCTCTTTGCGCGATTTCTCAACCACATTTTTAGATCTCTTGACGATGACATCAAATAGACTGGCAAGCTCAATACCTGGCCCGCCTTCTTCCATCCACCGGCGGGAAATCCTTTATGTAACTACTATGGCACATATCTTTTAAAGACTGCAGACATCAGTAAACCCACGAATGTGGGATAATTGTTAGGAATTCAGCATCGCCCTTCTGCAGTCCTCAAAATTGGAAAATGAAATTTGGTGATTGATGTCAGAATTCTGGCATCCGCTATGTGACACATGGCCCCCAATCATCTGCCACATCACATTTCTGTGACATGTCTGCAGTGACTGTACTTTCCAAGTCATCAATCCAGTTAGTAATACCTAGCTGCCACATCATTGGTGACTGGACAGACATGCACCCTAACACATTTTCCATATGACCGTATGGATCCGTATAGTACGAAAGGCCAAGTCAGCTACCATGTCATCTGTGTGGCTCAAATCTTGCTGACGTCATAATTTTATTGGGCTAAAATTGATGCCCGTATGAACATCATTCTTAGGCATTTTTGAACTAATTTAATGGCTATTTGATCGTCAAATTTAAACTCACAGTTTCTCCTCTAGACCCCTCTCCAGATTGCTTTTCAGTTTGGCAGCCTGACTTTGCGAGCCCATATCTTGGTCATTCGGACTCCGATTCAGGTGCAATTTTTTTTGAAATCAGGTAAAATTTCTTGAATTTTCCAGTGGTGGTGTTTTCTTTAGTTTTAGTGCATAGATTTTGCAAAATTTGCATTTTTTGGCAAATGTACTTGCATAATCCTACATTTTGCAACTTCAGAAGCTCCGTACGGGCACATCTGATCACTTTTTTAGGTTTCATTTTTTTTGAAAGTGCATAATTTTTCATCTACTTTCTAGATCTAAAGTTAGATTCTAGGGTTGTGTGGACCAATTTCTCACTTTTAAAATTAGGCCTTCTTGGGCATTGTAAAGCTTTCATTCTTTTTCAGAATTGTTGTAAAACTAAGCTGCAGTGCTTAAGTGATAGATTTAAGCCTCATAAGGCAGTTGTAAAAGAAAAATCAAAAAGTCTACTTTGTTCATTTTGACGAGTGGCTCATTGTAAACACACTACTTATAAAGTGCCAAAGCATCTTTTTTTGGGGGGTCTTTTTATTGAGTGAAAAGGGGGGGGGGGTGTACTGTGTTTTTTTGTGTCTCTCTATTGTGCTCTTTCATTTTTGCATCATGGGTTTTAAATGTCCTCCTTTACCTTCACGAAACTATTCTACATGGAAAGATATTGCATGGAGTAGATTAATGGAAAAAGGATATAGTTTATATGTTGATGGTACAATTACCCAACCTACTGATGCTAAAGAACTCATTGATTAGAAAAAACAAGACCAACAAGCTTTAGGTGTAATTAGGAGTTGTGTATATGGGGATCTTCTCTTTCACATTAAAAATTGTTCAGAATCTAAGGAAGCTTGGGATAAACTTGAATAGTTGTATGGTAAAGTGGATGAAGAAAAGGGATTTTATATTGAGGATGGTCTAGTTCTCTTGGATCCTAAGAATTATGACATAATTGAGGATTATATCATCAAAGTCAATGAGTATAGGGCACTCCTTAAAGATTGTGGAAATCCCATGAAGGATGATAGGTTGATACATCACATCCATAAAAAGCTACCTACTAAGTATGCCAACTTTGTTTCAAGCTTTAATATTCACAAGTTGACCATGGGATCTGCTTACTAGAAGTCTTCCTTTAATGGATTTGCTGACATGTTGATTGTTGAACAATCTCACTTGGTGGATTTTGGACTTCTCAAGTCATCTAAGACCAAAGCCTTAGTGGCTAGTGATGATCACAAATCTAGTCAAGGGGAAAAAAGCAACAACAAGAAGAAGCAGTGGAAGCAAAAAACACAATCTGAGACACAACATGACTCCTCTGAACAAGGTGGTTCTTCTTCAAACAAGAAAGGAAGTAATGAAAAGAAGGATAAACTCATTTGTGCATACCGTAAAAATCCAAATCATGATGAGCATCATTGCAAGACAAAAAGAATCGATGAGTTAGAAAATCTACTCAAGAAGAACAAGATTCAAGTGCCAGGTACTTCCAAGGATTCTACTCCTAACTCTTCAAAGGGTAAAGGTCAAGCACTTATGGCCAACACATGTTCTTTGGAATGGATACTTGACTCAGGTGCCTCCTACCACATGGGTTCTTCAAAGCAAGATTTTTCTTCATTGAAGCAATCAAAGGTACCACACATCTTTGTGGGAGATGATGCTAAGATGGAAGTTGAAGGAAAAGGACATGTAGAAATGGAAGATGGGGAATTCAAAGACATTCTCTATGTTCCAAATCTAAGCTCTAATCTCCTATCAGTTTACCAAATCACTCACCTTGGAGATGGTCATAAGGTTGAGTTCCTTCTCGATTCAGTGATGGTGCGAAGTCTCAAAGATGATTCATTGGTAGCAATTGGGAAAGTCAATGATAACAGGAGACTTTATTCCTTCTCCCACTTTGTGCCTAAGAGTTCTTCTCAAGCCTTGTTAACTCTTTCTACTTCAAACATCAACTTATGGCATGAGTGGTTTGGTCACCTTGACTTTTTCTCTCTTTAGCAACTTTGCTCAAAACACATGGTCAAAGGTCTACCTAATATCAACTTTTCTAAGGGAGAGTGTTCATCTTGTTCAGTAGATATGAATCTCAAGGAGAAGTATGATAAAGGGAAGTCTTCTCGAGCTCCAGTTGTTCTTCAGCTAGTTCACATGGTATTAGCAGGACCGTTTGTAGTCACTTCAGTCAGCTAAGGTCACTACATACTTACATTTGTTGATGAATTTTCAAGGTTCACTTGGGTCTTTTTCCTTCATCACAAGAATGAAGTTGTCCATAAGCTTCAAGAATTCAAGGCTCATGTTGAATGTAAGTCAAGGAAAGCCATCAAGGTATTAAGAGTGGACAATGAGAACCATTATGTTGACAGAAGACTTAAGAACTTTTGTAGAATTGAGGGGACTGATCTTCAAAACTCACCAGCATTCAGTCCACAAAAGATAGATGTTGTAGCCATGAGGATTAGGACTCTCAAGACCATGGCAAGTTGCATGATAAAGGCCAAGTCTCTTGATCCTACACTTGAAGTTGAAGACATTAGCAGTGCTACTCACATACTTAATAGGTCTCCTCATCCAGCCTTAGATGGCAAGACTCCTTTTGAGGCATGGTGCGGCAAAAAACCAGTTGTGAGTCACCTTAGAGTCTTCAGTTGTCGAGCATGGGCAAACCTAACTTCTAGGAATTGCAAGGCACTGACACCTAGGCCTTGTACCTTTATTGGTTATGAAGACAATGTGAAGGCTTATAGACTTATGGATCCCAAGACACATGAGATTTTTGTGGAGAAGGATGTTCATTTTGAGGAAAGTTCTCCCAGCTTGTCCTCTACTCCTCTCGGCACATCATACACAGTGAAAATTGATAGTGACACCAGCAATAGTGCTTCAATAGGTTCTGACATGTGGGGTTCTATCAACAGTTGCAATGAGAGGTCACATCAGTCCAGTCCACATGCTTACATTGCCACAATGAAAGGTCCATCTCAGCATGGTACATCTCATCTTCCAACTCCAGCTTCAGTTGACTTGGGAGACATACTTGAGGACTTACATCTTCTAATTGATAATGATTCTTCTACAATTGTTGTGAGGGCTCACTCTGACCCTCATGTCCATTCTCTATATGATCAATCTTCACAAGTTGTCATGATTGTGGATCCTTATGAATAGCATTTAGTGGAGGTCTCTTTGTCAGTTGAGGAGACAGATGGTTCAGTGGAACAGGTTCAACAGACACCCTTGCCAGATCTGCATTCATTCTTTTCAGTACAGTTGGAAGGGGTGAACTTCAGCATCAGTATAGGGATACTTGAGCAAGTTTTCGGACCAGCACACATCTTCAGGACTATACCTTGGGCATTGTTTCTTCCTAAGGGGAGGAACACATTTCTGCATTCTTGGACCAGCTTCTTCATCGGAGTAGCTTTCACTTGTTGGCATTCTTCTTTTGGGGGGGGGGAGCCTCTTCTGTCTTTCTTCCTTCTCTTATTCTCTTATGTATATATTGGATGTATGTCATAATGGGGGGGTCTTGATTACTCCATCCATCAATGCATCCTTTCTTATCTCTCTTTTTGGGGGAGGGTTTTTCCCATGAGGTTTTCACTCTTTCCCCACTTTATGGGAGATTGCATTTTCATTATGTACATGGGTACCTTACATGGCCTAGTAGCCGGGACCCATTATGCATCTTCATCCTAGTTTCATAAGTTTAAGGGCATTCCCCTAAGTTACACTTAAGGGGGGGTGTTGGTGTAAATACATACTTTACTATTTACACTTACTTAAGTTTACTTAGGTTAATGCATTATTTAATTAGTTTGCATTATTTTATTATTTTTATTTATGAGAAACTTAGGATTTTGCACACCTTTTGAGTTGTCATATAGACAACATAGGAGTATGCAACTTTATTTGAGCATATGGTATCTACAACACTGTTTTGTGTGTCCCACTCTTGTAGACTTATCCTCTCATCACCGCACTTACTTTCATGCTTAATGGAGGATAATCCATATCTGGTGGATATTTGCTTGGTTGTATGACACTTCATGGTGCTAACTTCTATGCATTCTAGAAGCTCTCCTAAGGCCTTTATATTCAAGCAATCCTAGTGAATCAAATTATTGAATACATTGTTATTTTGATCATACTCTCTCCATTTCTGGTCTACAGTTGTACTTGTGTATGAGTTCTTGGTTCTTGGGTGAATTTTTTCCTTAGGAAAATTCTTACATTCCCTTAATATTCTTTCTCATAAAACTCCCTCCCAATATTCAACATTAGCTTCCTCTCTTTCAAGGGTCAAGCTTACTCTTCTATATTCATCAATGAACTTTTGGCTTTTCCAAGCAAGGGTGTTCAACTAATTTATTATATCCTCTTATTCATCTTGGAAGCAAAGATTAGGTTGCACTACAAGGATTTTTCCTTTGTGAGGCAACATCATTTATTTATTATAAGTTGCAATGTTATTTGAGTGCCACGGAGATAATTCCTAAGTTTCTTAGTAAAGCCAAAGACATACTTTCTTAAGAGAACTTAGAACATATGAGTAAATCCCCAATAGAGTCACCAAAAAATATTGGTTAACAGTTTGTCTTCCTTGATATATTGGTTTATATCATGACTCTTTAATTGCCCAAAGGCTTATGGAAAACACAAAATTTAACAACATAATGGGTTAGTGTAGTAATCTATCAAAGACCTCTAAATTGAAAGGTACATCTCCCTTATGAGTGCAATATATGCAATGATTTTTTCTTTCAGGTTTTGGGGGTATGCTCTTAACTAGAGAGTAGAAGAGGCAAGAACCAAGTCATTCAACACTTTCAACAACCTAGAAAAAGAAGGGGGATTATCTCACAATATGCAATCTACTCAAATTAATGATGTAAACAAATGGAAACATGAAAGACTAACTATGACAATAGGAAGAAAGGAAATATAGTGAAATTTAAGTAATTCTTGGATTACAAAGTTGGCCAATGTTTTAACAATACCCAAATTGTATATCCCTCAACTACTCCACACACCAGTTTCTAGCTTCCTTATGCAAAAAATTAAATTGAACACATAGACCATGTGAACAGAAGACATGCTTATGCTGAAGACTATAAAGTATACAATGTATTTAATGAAGGAAATAAAGCCAAGTTCATTCACATTCATTCAACTTTCAACATTAACACATTCATTCTATAAACTCTACTTAAACAAAACAAAAAACAAAACTTAAAATGAATTCAGAGTCTCACATAGAAGTCCCAGCTATAGGGGTTTGCCCAAAGTAAAATTTTCCTATCTTATTTTCATCTTAAAAGATTACATTTATAGGCCTTCTCAAAATGGTTGGTTAAATTGGATGATTTCTCAACAGAGCATCTCTAAACAAAAAAATCTAAAAATAGGACAAGTCCAAATATTTGTCTATTATAGAGACTAATAGAAAGCCATGAATGGAAATGAAAAGAAGGAAGACGAGAAGAATGAAATATTTCTAGAAAAGCATAAAAACATCATGTATTCTTAGATGTAAATCACTTAGCTCTATATGTTTTCATGGCTTCAGTTACTGTATTTAGCTCTTTGACACCTGGAATGAGAATATTGTTAGCTTAGATCATCTAGTAGTCATGCATTTCCATTAGTTCATCAATTCTAACCACACTTGATCAGATCTTCTCCATTTCTCTCTTTATGACTGCATTCACTGCTGACAGTTCCTAGATCTATGCCACTTGGAAGTTGAGCAGGTCAATGGCTTCATCAATAAATGCCAAAAATTTGAATTTTATCCTTTCAATGTCCACTAGTTTTCCATTAGTAGACACAAAGGACTCTGTGGTGTAGGTTCTTCAAATATTGAAACAACTTGTCAATGATATTTTACACCAAGTCATACACATCCTTGAGTTCATTTGTAAATTTGATATAAGTTATAAAATACACCTGGATATTCAAATATACCCATACACTTAGAAATCTGATCTATCTATTCACCTTGCAAATAGACATCATTGTTCACAAAGACCTCATACTTATTGTAATATCCTTCTCAAATAACTAGCAACCCTCTTAGATGTATCAAGCATATACTTGGCTCTTTGATCCAACAACAAAACACATAAGACATACAATTTTAAGGGGTTGTAAAAGGGCTTAAGTTCTTTATCGCTAAACCACAAAATATTGCAAATTATAAATAGAGGAAACAAGAATCAAAATGAAACTAAAGAAGATGAAGCTTTTGTATTAATCTCATTGAAACCAATATATAAAGTGTGTATAAAACTTAGATAAAACACAATAGCTGATTGTATAACTAATTGCTTCAAAGAAACTACAGCTGCTATTCACAATAGAGAAATACTAAAAATTAAAGTTATCATAGTTGCCAAACTAGAATCATTCTTGCAATCCCAGTAGTATAGACTAGACCCTATGGTATCATGGTGGTAAAACTAGAACCCTGGTCTCAAAATAGTGAGAAAAATCTCAAGATTGGAACCTATACATTGAGAAGAGAAGAAATATTTATAGAGGAGAAGAAGTTTATGGATTTGTAATGTGATATTGACATGTGTCCTACTGAAACTGTCTTCATCTTGATGTTGTTGAAATTGATCTTCTATATGTGCTAGCAAATCAAAACCATAAATGTTGTTCCAAAAATATCTTATATATCCCCTTAAAGTAATCAACAAAAACTCTATTTGAAGGAAAATCATATACAAATCATAATATGTTTTGGAGCTTCAAATATAATCTTGGTTTGTCATGTTCTACTTTTGCCATGAAACTCAATTGTACTTGTCGACAAAAACTTCATTACTTCCAACTTCCTTTAAAACACTCACTTCATTCATTATGGCTGGTCAATGAATCTAATCTTATTCAAATTTTACCAAAATATGATATTATCTCATTCTAAAAACATCAAATTAGTATTTGCACTGAGGATTCCCTGGAACTACAAATCTACCTGTAGCTACTTTTAGTGAATACTTATGTGAAAATTGACTGCAAAAAATGGATAGTTCGTCTCTTGTTGATTTCAACGGATTATTACAGTGTATGTTTCTGATAAAAATTTCCCTTTTAGTGTACATTTGAAAATCATGGCTCCAAGCCATGAACACATCATTTAAATATTGAAAGTATTTATCTTTTTAATAAAGTATGAACTTTACATTATATCCCAAATTTATTTAAAATATTTCAAACCTTCAGAATGCACATAGGTTGGAATATTTCAATATTTGATTTTATCACTTTACCTTATTTCTCACCAATCCCCAGGTGCCACTTGTCTATTCTCCATGTGGGATGGGATAACACACAATGTTAACCTATCACAAAAATGTAGAGTTAACCTGCATGGAATAAATCTAATTTGCCCCCAATAAGATGAGCCATCGATGTAGATCTTTATTTTGAAATGGATGACCTAAATGTTGTAAGAAATATCTTCAACAGATGAATAAAACACAACCATAAATGCTCCAAAATCTAATGGCCATTGTATCTTTGCAAGAGGCCCAAGAAATGATATAAAAATATGAGCACCATCTGATTAAAAACAACCCAGCAGAAGAGGGATCCACCATGTGGCATGAATCTGTTGGTTGGTATATTCCCAAGTGTATGGTGGAGGAGGCAACATGCAATTTCACAATTTTGTAGAAGCAAGAAAAGTCACTCCCTGAAATAGAAAAAATGGCTAACATAAAATGTTAACCCTAACAGATGCATATTTTAACTTACAACTCAACACATGAAGGAAAATGAGTTCACTTGGCCAAAGAAAAAATTTAACCAACTTGGCATTTTAAGGAACTGAGCCAACTCAGATCATGAAGAGACTAAGTTAACATGAGATGTTAACCCCAACCAAAAGTGTGTTAACCCACATCAAAGAATACAACCCATTGAAGATCTCTCATATCAATATTAGTAATGGGTTGAATGGGGTGGAAATGGCTAGAAGAGACTTACAATCATTGGATGCAAGCATATGTTGAATACAAGGAAAACATTAAACACCTCTTAGGCCTCAAAAGGACAACCAGGCACACATGCATGAAATGTGCTAATAAGGGCTCAAAAGCTTGGAATGGTACTCAAAATAGGAATTCAATTTTGAGTCCCATTAGTGCCTCTATCTAGGGATGCATGCCCCTTGTGGGCATGGAAAGGATTCAGATCTCTAGAGGAAGAAGACTGCCCCAACAAAAAATTTCTTTGAATAACTTATTGAAAACAAGAAACCTACTCTAACTATACAAGATGATGGCTCTAGGCCACCAAAACTTCTCAAAACTTCCTACCTCTATCAAACACATGATTCTCATTTACATCTCTCTAAGGTAAGTTGTAAGTATTATTTCCATTAGTTTCAACACACACGACAGATCTTCTCATTAGTAGATTAGGTGAAACAAAATCATTCTCATAGTGCATATAAAAAATTGAATTACATTCTTCGTCTTTCCCACTATAAAAATGTATATCAGCATGCTCTTGAATACAAAAATCACACTAAGAACCATCATGAACATATGATGGATGCATGTTATCTAGAGGAAATACAAAGTATTCATATTCCACTTTGTTCATAAAGTTGCACATGTCAAGAAAATGTAACTCACCTTGTGTATCCAAGTGTAAAGAGTACATAAAATCCTATCCCTGCGTTCTTGTAGTCATGTTACTCATCAAATCAGATTTTCCACTCGCTGAAACTCCTTCACACTGAAACAACTAATTAGTCACCAAGTTTGAAAAATTGTCCTAAAAAAGATGATCCAAAACATGTTGATCACAATTATTATCCTTACCTAACAAATTATTAGAGGGAACCTAAAATCATCAAACTAATCATTATAAGATTTTTCAATATAAAAAGGAAACTTAGAATTAGCAATACAACTTTCACTATTTTCCTTGTCATCTCCTAAAAGATAAAAACTTATTGCATTGCAATCACCAACATGTGAAAAAAATTAGAAAGTAGAAAAATTCCCTTTAATCAAATCCCCTACATCTAACAAGTCATCATGTGCACATACACTTGAGGTACTATCATATGCACCTCCAAAATTTGATAAATATTTTTTGGATTCTATATCTTTTTCTACATCAAACCTTGGGGAAGTGACTTGACTAAATGAAGAAACATTATGAGGAAAAATATGAACATCCTTAGAAGTACTAACATATTTCTCAAAATCATGAGGCAACAAATATGAAATCTCATCAGGGCTCAAGAAGACTTCCTCATAATCTTCTCCTAGTTGTGATTACTATTTGAATGATGTGAAGAACTCACAACATTAGAACCATTAGTATGATAATCTAAAAAATAAAAATCATCACTACACTCATTTTCATCATAGGAATCATTACCTCTACTACTGTTATAAACTTATTCAATATCATATTAATTATCACAAGGCTCATTTTGAATTTCATATCCATCTTATTCATGCTGGTTGCAATCTTCTAATTCATTAAAAGTTGAATCCATCTCTTCACAGTCGAAAGATAGATTAGCATCATTTATAGATTCATTATATTCATCACTACCTTGACTTTCAACACACTTAATATCATCATTAGAAGACATAACATTAACAATATCATTATCACTTTCCATTTTCTTAATGAATCTTTTAGCTTGTGAAAGCTCATGTAATCTTACTCTTGTTGGCCAATTAATTGAATCAGACACTATAATATCTAGGAAAACACTAGGTAGGGAAGATTCCTCTAGTCAAGAATGAAAAGGTATCATACTAATTACTGATTTAAACTTTATATAAACTTGTTCAACATTTAGACCCTAAATACGTCCCATTTCCCCTTTGACTATACTTATAACCATATTGTGGATTTGCTTATTCAACATAACAATATTACTAGCCATAGCTTCCAAAATTTTAGAACTCAATAGACTAACCTCAAACTTGATGTCTGACTCCATTTTAAAATAAAAATTTCACCTCTTTCTCTAGTGCTCAAAATCACTGAATAGAGGTACTAATTTCTAACATTCAACTTTCATGAAAATGAAACTCATGAAGAGAAAAATATCTTAGAGTGTTGATGCAAATATTTCCTCTACTGACTTTGGCACAAGTGTGAATTGATACTCTTTCACACACTGATCAAAACCTTGTAGAGCATCCACCTCCTTTAAGAGGCAAATAAATCACAGTTGTGATTTACTTTCAAACATTTAATTTTCTTTTATAACAATAGAAGCAACAACTAAAAGTCCTTCAAAGTTTAAATATGAATTTTTTTGGAATTAAAAATGGGAAACGTATACTTATGAGGGGAGGGGGGGGGGGTGTGTGAATAAGAAGTTCAAACTTCAGCAATTAAAACTTTCATCATTAGATTCATTCAATATATAAACTGAAATAGCATGTAAATTAAATGCATCTATAACATGTAATCACACATACACACTTGACACCTAATATGATTACCTAGAAACCATCCAAATGAGAAGGTAAAATTGGGGTGGGGATAACACCCACAAATCTTTACTCCTGCAACAATAAAGTGTAGCCAATTAAGGTTATAATAGGTTGACCGTGAAACATGATCTGCCCTATGAAAGGCATGCCCTGTTAAAGACTTACAAATACTGTTAAGTCCCACCTTCTTAGAGGATTTTAACACCCTATTAGGAGTGTTCCTAGTTAGAGGACTTTAGAACATTCACTTGGAATGTCACCCTGTTAAAGGATTTGGCTCACCTGTTAGGACTATTCTACCTAGGAGATTTTACTAAAATCACCTGTTAAAATGTCTCAGCATAGATCTTATGAATGACACTAGATTACTTGATTAAAGATTAGATCCATATAGTGTCCTTCTTTATCCTCTCTGATCTAATATAACAATGTTGTGTCCTCTATCCTCTATTCTGTACTTAACTAATTCTACAATTCTTTCACACTACTAAGTCACCTTGAATGCTTTCTAAATAATTTGGTCATTCACCTCTTGATATCTTCCTTCCATTACTGCTCTCTTGATACAAAATTTTTGGGGCTTCATCTTCCTTATAAAGACTTTGGTGGATTAGGATTAGGTATGATTCTATAACTAAGATTCATCCATTTTTCCACTTAACTCTTCCTATTTTTTGATTGGTTGCATGTAATTGCATAGGGAATTCAAATAGATTCATCATTATCTTTAAAATATCAAGATCTATCCATAAATTAACATAAAAGTGGTTTACATAGTTGTTTGTGCCATCAAAAACAAATATGTTCAATTTGTGTTACTTGGCACTTGAAGTTATTGATGATCGACACATACTATAATTTTGCATCTAGCTCAACATCTAAACTGCTCAGCATCAACTATCTTACTCGACACTTGAATCACTCAGCATGGTCTAACTACTCAGAAATTGAGTAACTCAGCACATGAGTGACTCAGTACTCATTGCAACTTATCATGGTTTAAATGCTCATGTTGTACTTTACATGTATTACTGGTTTGACATGAACTAAGTAAATGATTTAAGTGTGTTGACACTTGATTGTCAAAGCCAATCCAAGATCAACAATCTCCCCTTTTGACATGAGTGTCAAAAACACTTAACTATACATAATCATCATAATCTTCTTGAGTATAACATATTCACAACTCAACTTATATACAAAACTTCAAAATTTCAAAATTTTGTAATAACCTTTATACCTCAAAATTTGTGACTCCTCCTAAGTTAATATGCCTGATTTGTATCCACAATATGTTTGCCATTCTGAATATATTTGCCTCTACTAATATTCATTCACTTCAATGTGCTTATACTCTTTCATCTAATACTCTTTCATCTGATATGCTTTGTTTCTACTTTGTTTGATTTTCTTAGCTATATTCTTTCTTTGTTTTCTCCCCCTTTCAATATTCTTTCTCCTTTGATTTTTCTTTGTCTCTTTATCTCTCCCTTTGTTGTATATATCTTTTTTTCCCCCTTTTTGACACTTATGTCAAATGGGCTATACACTGATTGTGTATTTGTCTAAAAAGGTTTTGTGGACTTCCATTATTATTTTAAGAGCTACATCCCAATTGTTACATGTGACTTCCAATGACTTGAGTTGAACTACCAGCTTGGTTACTAGCTAAATTAGTCCATCTAATGTAGAAAGATTGGGATCTTTCTTCAACAAAGTTTCTACATATCCTTGTTCTTTATGTAGTATTTTCATATGGGGGGTAATGAAGGCTTGAATATTGGTCAACTTGGCTCTTATATTAGCCTCTTCTACTATTAGCATAGCTAGTTGACTCTATGATTGAAGTAGTGTGTGATAATGATTCTCACTCTAAGCTGGGTTTTGAGGTAGTTGTATAGTTGATACATTGAGATTCCTCTCCAAACTCAAAATTCTATTTCTTGTGTCTTGAGTGAAGAGTGTAGGATCACACAATTTAGTGTATAATGAGAATATGTTCTCAAGTACCTTCTTCACTTCCTCAACCTTAGTTTCTAGTGCAACTTGTGTGAGTGCTATCTCACTAGATATCTTCTTATTGACTTTTTCTTGAAACTTTATTTCAAACCATTCTAATAGTTTAGTATTTGTATTCAAGTCTTCATTATTTACCTTTTCCACATTTTTTTTCCACTGTTCCAATAGTGGCTTTGATTCTTTTGGTGTTGGCAAGCTAAAAGAATCTAAGATGTCTATAATTTCTTGTAATTCCTCCCTTTGTCTATACTCCTTCCTAAGTATTTCTCAATTTTTCTTCTTCTCTAAGGCTTGTTGCATAATTCCTATCTATTCTAATGTTATGGTTGCATAATCATACTTAGGTATCACTACCTCTTCACCTAGAGTGACATATTTGTAGTAATTACCTTGGCAACCTTAGGAGAGCTTGAGCCTGGTGCTAAAATTTGTAGGGGTACAAATTCAGTTCTTAGCTTCTAAAGGATCTTTTTAGGAGTGTCATTATTATTGTAGATGAAGGATCTTTGTAGGTACAACTTCTTGAGCTAGAAGTTCCATTATTGTTGCATATGATTCATCAACATTGATTTCATAGCCTAGAGGTCTTAACCATCTCACCCTAGGTGTAGCAGCCTATATGTATGTATAATCAATATCTACAAGAAAGAATATGTCATTATAATGTTGCTCAACCAAAGAGATAAGTATCCTCATTATTTGTTTCATAGACTTCTTGAAGTCGTCAAAATAGGTGGTTATTATAGTTTCAAAGTTCTCTCCCATTTGCTCTATATATTTGTTGATCTATACAACTATTGATTTGTTTATCTTCCAACCAACTATACCAAAGGATGGGAATGTGTTTTGAACATAGAAAAACATGCAAATAAGTATTGATCCAAACTTATATTGTGCACTCTTGGTCTTTCTAATTGCTCCAAGATTTTCCATCAACTATTGTAATTGAAGCTCGGCAAGATCATAGGTATGATCCTTCTTTACAATTTTATAGCCCACATCAACTACAATGTAGGGTACACTATTTAACCTCCTAGATTGATAAAATTTATGAGAAATTACCCTAATAGAAAAATCAAGTAGTGGGTCTGTGATGGTGTCTAGGGTCATTCCTCTTTTGTTCCATTTGGCTCCAATGTTCTTCTCTATAACCTCCTTAGAGTCACTTCATAGAGTCTTTGGTTGATCTAGGGTTACGTATCCAGTTATCCAATGAACTATTCCTTTTGGGATCTTGATCAATCCTCCTTCTAACCATAAGGATCCATCATAAATTCTTCTCAACACTATCCTTATCCATTTTGTTTTGAACACTATGGGAAATTCTAGGGCATGGTTCAAACCCTTTCTTTCAACAATCTTAAATTCTTCTTTCAAAATGTTTTTCATGCATAGTCTATCATAAGATTTCCTTATTTCCATATTGCCTATACCTCCTATCTTGCAGATGTGGAATTTTTTGACATCTTGGACCATTATGACATTCGGGCGAATCATAGAGAGTGCACCTAATGGGTCTTGTTTGTATGCTATATCTAGGATAGCTTTGAAATTTTTTTTCTTGACCTTGTTACTAACTAATTGAACATTTAAAACTTCTCTTCCCTCTACATTCCTTGAACTAGATGCCATTTTGCAAGCTAGGGTTTAACAAATTTCAAATTGCATAACTCAACTTATGAAGAATGCCTTAGAAATTCAAAGAGTTGGAGTGTAATCATCGCTATGATGTTTGTGGATGATTTGAATAGGTTTTTGAATCACCTTTTCACTCTACTTTCTTTTTCTTGAATTCATTGTGATGAAAAATGAATGAAAATTGATCATATACCCTTCAAAACTCTGCATTTAATGCTTAATTTTTGTACAACTATAAACTTGACATCAACATAATTTCTATTCCACTCAGAAACTATTGATATTACCCTTACTTAGCAACAACCAAATTTGACTAGTAGCTTGGTACTAACTAGCATTTCACTCGGCATGTATAGAAGACTTTCCATACTCAGCAACAACATGAAAATTTGAAGATTTAACCTTAAACTTTTCTCATCATCTTGCATCTTGGTTCATGCTAATTTATTCTATTTATTTCTATGTCCTTTTGGAACTGATGTATGATATACTACTTAAATATCAGTCCCTGATATTTCTTATTTGCTTAGTTTGATGAGGTGTGACCACTTGACCTATTAGGTGAAGTGATCCCTCCATTTGATGTACTGCATCCATCTCTCTTTTTCCATGTCTTGTTCATCTCTCCTCTAATGTGTCCAACATTTGTCTTCCCTTTTCCTTTGTCAAACTTAGAATTAGGTGTCTTTGACCTTGTTTGACAATGTTTACTAATGTGACCAATCTTTAAATAGCTAATGCATGTAGTTTGACTTAACCATCTATTGTAGTTGCCACTGAAGTGTGTCCTAATGCAATTCTTAGGTATATGTCCATATTCTTGACAATAATGACAGCTTTTTCTTATGTTGTAATCCCAATTATAAAAGTGCCCATGGCTTCTTTCTTTTGCTAACTTATTTGGTGACTGCATGGATTTGGATCTACATTCAAAGGATCTATATCCATATTTCTGACAATTGTAGCCATAACCTTCAAATCTTGGTGCATGCATGGTTTTGGTTCTACATTCAAGTGCCTAATGACCTTTCTTATTGCACTTATGACAATGAGTCATGTTCTTAGGTTTGACATGTTGATTTGCATTCTTGCTCCTACACACATTAGTACTATGTCCTTTCTTACCACAATAACAAGAAGTGGGTTTGGAATTCTTACCTTTGTTATTCCTTTCTTTAGCAACTTTGAATGATTCTCCTTCTTCAGTGCTTATGTAGCCTAGTGCTGATGTATCATTGTTGGATTTAGGGGATTTTAGTAATTGTTCAAAGTAGTTAATGGCTTCATTCGGTTTATTAAAAAATTCAAAAATCTCTCTTTCTCTTCTTAGGTTATTTTGCAGTTCATTATGCAACCTCAATGCAGTTATCTCAATCTCTTCGACATTCAACTCATGGTGAGCATTCATCATCTGGCTTAGGGTATCCAATTGCATGTTGGAGATTCCAGTAAGGCTTTTTGACTTCTCTTCCAATCTATTTATTCGTATCCTTTTGTCTTATTCAATCATGGCCTTGTCTTCTATGGCTCTCTTCTTTTATTCAATTTATTTGCATAGCATCATGGCTTGAGATTCTTGTTCTAGCTTGAGATTTTTGATCTCCTTGGCTAGTACTCTATTATTTTCAATTAGATCTGTAATTACTACACCAAATTAATTATAGTCTCCATTTTCAAATAACTTAGTGGTGTCAATCTCTTTGTATTGTGTTTTATTCTCTGCAATGACTATCTCTTTCCTTCTCTTTAAGGATTCCCTTAATTCTTCATTGGCCTTGTCTAGTGAATGTAGAATGAGCTATATCTCAATTCCTTAGTTCTTAATAATCTTTCCTAGTTTCTAGACTTCTATTTCAAGATCTTTTCTCTAAGTTGCAAAGCTTCTCCTTCTGAGAACTAGGCTTTGATACCAATCATTGGAATTACAAATGGGAAACATATACTTCTGGGGAGGGTGAATTAGAAGTTCAAACTTTAGCAATTAAAACTCTCTCCATTAGATTCATTCAATATGTAAACTAAAATAACATGTAAATAAAATGCATCTAAAACATGGAATCACATATACACACTTAACACCTTATATGATTATGTAGAAACCCTCCAAATGGGAAGGTAAAACTAGGGTGGGGATGACACCCACAAATCTTTATGCTTGCAACAATAAAGTGTAGCCAATTAAGGTTATAATAGGTTGACCATGAAACATGATCTACCCTATGAAAGGCCTGCCCTATTAAAGGCTTACAAAGACTATTAAGCCCCACCTTGTTAGAGGATTTTAACACCCTATTAGAAGTGTGCCTAGTTAAAGGACTTTAGAGAATTCACTTTGAATGTCACCCTGTTAAAGGATTTGGCTCAGCCTATTAGGACTACTCCACCTAGGATATTTTACTACAATCACCTATTAAAATGTCTCAACATAGATCTTATGAATGGCATTCGATTGCCTGATCAAAGATCAAATATGTATAGTGTCCTTCTTGATCCTCTCTGATTTGATATAACAATGTTGTGTCCTCTATCCTTTGTTCTATACTTAACTAATTCTACAATTCTTTCACACTACTAAGTCACCTTGAATGCTTTTTGACTAATTTGGTCATTCATCCCTTGATATCTTCCTTCTATTACTTCTCTCTTGATACAAAATGTTTGGGGTTTTTTCTTCCTTATAAAGACTTTGGTGGCTTAGGTTTAGGTATGAATCTACGGCTAAGATTCATCCATTTTTCCACTTAACTCTTCCTATTTTCTGATTGGTTGCATGTAATTACATAGGGAATTCAAATAGATTCGTCCTTATCTTTAAAAGACTGAGATCTATACATAAGTTAGAATAAATTTGGTTTACATAGTTTTTTGTGCTATCACAAAAAAATATGTGCAATTTGTGTTACTTGACACTTGAAGTTACTAATTCTTGACACATACTATAATTGTACTTCTAGATCAACACCTAATCTGCTTAGCATCAATTATCTTACTTGGCACTTGAATCACTTGGCATGGTCTAACTATGACACTTGAGTGCCTCAACACATGAGTGAATCGACACTCATTGCAACTTAGTCTGGTTTAACTGCTCATGTTGTACTTGGCATGTATTATTGATTTGGCATGAACTAAGTAAATGATTTAAGTATGTTGACACTCGATTGTCAAAACCAATCTGAGATCAATAAAATCAACTGGGATATACTCGTATAGAGACAGAGTTGCCACTCACAAATGAGAGAAATAAAACAAAAATTGTCACTTGACAAAATTTGAACCAGATTTCCAATTGTAGGAGAAATACAAATCATCAAACCACTCTTATAGATTTACAATCTTGAAAATAGAGAACAAACCATGTTGTTCATTCTTGACTCTGAACACTATAGCACATTGAAAACATTTCCCAACTAAACTAATTGATGATGGAAACACTAGTAACAATACAATTTTCATTGAACCTTCAAAGCTACTTCTATCCTAGATAAAAACATAACTACGGTGGCATGAAACTTCAGCATGACCTTGCTACTGATAACAAACTTTGCACATGCATTTCTTCATAATTGTATTGAACCACCTTTCCAATTCAATACTCTCTAGTAGAGTTGCCATTTTTGTGGCTACCCAAATGGTAAAAACCAAACTAAAATATATAAGTTTATAAAAGAGATTCTTGTCCTTTGAATAGTGAATTACATCATATAATGTACAACAGAGTCACCATTTTGTTGGCTTCTAAATTAATAGCTTTTGAATAACCTAGTGGAAGAGCATTTACACCTAGGGATAGCTAACTCCCATCCTCAATGCACCTATTTAGATACTAGGGCCAACTATAAGGCTATTTAACTATCCTTTTTCTTCTTCAACCTCTGCAGAACCTAGGTAGGTGGACCTTAGATTCTTTATATGGTACCAATGTAAGGCATGCAACTAAATCTATATAAGGCATGCAACTAAATCTATATAACAAGTAATACCTTTAATCTTCTGATGCTTATACATACAACATAGGCATGGAATAGCTAATAACATAACCTATGAATCAGATAAGGCAAGTGAGGGTAGCTCTTTAAGATCTATCAACATGAAAGGGAAAATATTTGATTAATGATGTTGAATATTAGCAAGACTAAGGTATGAACAACACAAACATGCATTTCCTAGGCTAATTAGTCCCTTATCCATTGGGCATTAACTAAGTCATAAAATACACTTGGATATCTAAATATACTCATACACTTTGAAATCTAATCTATCTATTCACCTTGCAAATAGACATCAGTTTTCACAAAGACCTCATACTTATAGTAATATCCTTCTCAAATAACTAGCAACCCTATCAAATGTATCAAGCATTTACTTGGCTCTTTGTTCCAATAGCAAAACACATAAGACATACAAATTTAAGGGGCTAAAAAAAGTATTAAGTTCTTTGTCCTTAAACCAAAAAACATTGAAAATTATAAAGAGAGGAGACAAGAATCAGATTGAAACTAAAGAAAATGAAGCTTTTGTATTAATCTCATTGAAACCAATATATAAAGTGTATATAAAAATTAGATAAGACACAATAGAAAATTGTATAACTAATTTCTTCAAAGAAACTATAGCTATTGTTCACAATAGAGAAATACTAAAAATTAGAGGTATCACAGTTGCAAAATTGGAATCATCCTTGCAATCCCAGTAGTACAGACTAGACCCTACAGTATCACAGTGGTAAAATTGAAACCTTGGTCTCACAATAGTGAGAAAAATACCAAGATTGGAACCTGTACAATGAGAAGAGAAGAAATTTTTATAGAGGAAAAGAAGTTTTCATATTTGTAATCTAATACTAACATGTGTCCTACTAAAACTTTCTTTATCCTAATTTTTTTGAAACTGATCTTCTTCATCTACCGACAAATAAAAGCCATAAATGTTGTTGCAGAAATATTTGATATATCCCTTGAAAGTAATCAACAAAAGCTCTATCGGAAGGAAAATTAGATACACATCATAATATGTGTTGGAGCTTCAAATTTGATCTTGGTTTGTCATGTTATGTTTTTTCCATGAAACTCAATTGTACTTGCTGACAAAAACTTCATTTCTTCCAACTACCTTCAAAACACTCACTTCATTCACTATTGTTGGTCAATGAATCTAATCTTATTCAAATCTGAACAAAATTTGATATTATCCCATTCTAAAAATAAATCACTATTTGCATTGAGGATGCCCTGAAAACACAAATCTTCTTGGAGCTACTTCTAGTGAATACTTATGTGAAAATTGATTGTAAAAAATTGATAGTTCATCTCTTTCTAATTCCAATGGTATATTATAGTGCATGTTTCTGATAAAAAATTTCCTTTTGGTGTGCATTTGAAAATTTTGGCTCCAGGCCATGAATAGACCATTTGAATGTTGAAAGTATTTAACTTTTTAATAAAGTTTGAACTTTACATTATATCCCAAATTGATTTAAAATATTTCAAACCTTTAGAATGCACGTAGGCTGGATATATTTCAATATTTGATTTTATCACTTTACCTTGTTTCTCACCAATCCCCAGGCACCACTTGTCAGTTCTCCATGTGGGATAAAAAAGATCCCTCTTGAAAAATGTGGGATGGAATAACGCACAATATTAACCCACCATGAAAATGTAGAGTTGACTTGCATGGAATAAATATTATTTTCCCCCAATAAGATGAGCCATTGATGTAGATCTTTATTTTGAAATAGACGACCCAAATATTGTAAGAAATGTCTTCAATAGAAGAATAAAACACAACCATAGATACAATATCCCTTTATGTCAAATGGATGGCTAAGATGCACTTTAAAAGATCCAAAGATGCTCCAAAATCTAATGGCCATTGTATCTTCACAAAAGGTCCAAGCAATGATACAAAAATATGAGCACCGTCTGATTAAAATAGCCCATCACAAGAAGGATGTACCATGTGGCATGAATCTATTGGTTAGTACATTCCCAAGTGCATGGTGTAGGGGCAACATGCAATTTTGTGATTTCGTAGAAACAAGAAAAGTCACTCCTCAAAATAGTGAAAATGGTTAACACAAATGTTAATCCCGATAGATGTGTGTGTTAACCCGCAACTTGGCACATGAAGGAAAATGAGTTCACTTGACCAAAGAACAAATTAAACCAACTTGACACATGAGGAACTAAGCCAACTCAGCTCATGAAGAGACTGAGTTAACATGATATGTTAACCCCAACCAAAAGCATGTCAACCTACATCAAAGAATACAAAACATTGAAGATCTCTCAAATCGGTTATCAGTAATGGGTTGAATGGGGCACAAAATGGCTAGAAGAGACTTACAATCATGGGATTCAAGCATATGTTGAATTTAAGGTATTAGAAAAATTAAACACCTCTTAGGTCTCAAAAGGAAAACTAGGTACACATGCATTAAATGCACTTATAAGGGCTCAAAATCTTGGAATGGTACTCAAATGGGAATGAAATTTTGAGTCCCATGAACTCACAAGTACAAACATTACATAGTCTACTAGCTCTCTATTCAAGGCCTTCAATATCTCCTTCTCTATTCTTAGCTCCTCCAACTTGTCCTCAATCTTCTCATTGGTTCACTTACACATATTCACCATGGAGTCATGAATTGGAATACTAAGGTCCAATGTTATAATTTGGAAGTCATATTTGAAAGCTTGTGAAATCTTCCTTCCTTTTGAAGCTCTACAATTTCAACTAGCATATGGCCAGTTGCTAAATCTATAGACAGGGTAACAATCATCTTCTACTTCTTAGTCTTCTTTGATGACTAGGAGGAAGTGACTTGTGTAATCAAGTCCTTTGATGGGGCTACATCCTCATATCTCCTCTTCTTCCTATCGATGGTCTCTTTGACCTAAGACTTTGTACAGAGCACATTGATAGAAGATTATAGTACAAATGGGTTGGACAACTTCCTTGGAATCAATGGATTTGGATTTCTCTAGGAAGCACCAAGGAAGGAAACTACCTCAGTTACCAAAAGAGCTAAGGCATCTCTATGCTAAGATGTATCCTAATCCTAACCATCCATGGGGTTGGTGTCTCCATCCAAATTAATGACTTGAACAGGGGAGGATGGATTGGTCTCCACCTTGGCAAATGGATAGTAATGGCCCTATAGATGTTGATGTTGTATCCATTGTGGTTTTTGTTGTAGTTGACTGGGTGACTCGAGTTGACATTCCATCTGTAGAAGTGGTGATTCTAGTCCTCTTCTTCCTTGCTTGAGTCCACTCCGCCCATTTGTCCATTCTCTTGAGTATCCCTCACATGAGAACCTTCATTTTGTCAATAACTCAATCTATAGGTAGGGTAGACATGATAGGTCTACCCTTGATCTTCTTATAAGATGTGCAGTGCATGTAGGCCCCATCATCTAAAAAGTTAGAAACATCCATAGAATAATTATAGAATTTAATCTCCTCAATAGTTATCCATGACCAAAATCTCTCTCAAGTTTGATACTCATCAAGACACCCAAACCAAAATTATTTAATATATGGGACATTCCTGTAGGCATATCCCAATTTTAGAATATCCTTCACAAAGTTCATTGGATCATATTAAGGCTTGAGCACCTCATAGTCTAACAACTTGATCTTTCTTTCAAATCTCTTTACCAGGTTCTAGGCATATGATCTAGAGGCATAGAATACATCCCTACCACTATAGGGAATGGAATCCTAGCAAGTTTCTTCATATTTGAATACAAGGTGTTCACTTCCAGAATTTGTCAACACAACTTGAATTCAGATATCTAGGCAATCTCTTGGAAAATCCATCATAGGCTTCCATTCACAAATAGGAAAAATCTTAGGAACTAGATGAATGAGCATCCAAACTAGCTTATAACCGAAATTGCCTCAAGTGAGAATCTACTTTCCAAGCTTCTTTGCAATTCAAGGTAAAATCTCATTGTAAAGGCATCATTGATAGCTACATACTCCTCATAGCTCTTTTGCAATTATAGATGTGGGTAGAAGTCATAGACCTTGGTACACTCATCATAATTTGGGATGCTAGGGAGATTGGGACACAAATGGTGTGTTGCCAAAGAATATGACAAATAAGAGGACATGTAAAATTGCTTGAATCCTCTAGCAGAATTCAACCATGAAGCAAGCTCATCATAGATGATCTATGCCCAATCGATCTTCGTATCCTCAGCATAGATTACTTGTACTAGGAAGAAGTGTTGCTTGATGAATTCCAAAATTTCCTCTTTTTCCTTACGTCTGAGGAGTTCAAGGATATCCATAATCTCTTACTTTAGGTTTGTGCCAAACAAAGTCTTTGGCATCTTGCTCTTCTTTGAGTGAGCATTCTAGAACCAGGTTCTTTGCATGTCCTCCCATTTGAGGGTCTTCTCATTAGACATGGATGTAGAAAACCCAAAATTAATATCATAATACTACTCTTTCATATGGATACCAAATGATGACTACATCAATGCCTAATGGTCTAGAAAAAAAATTGGCTTCATTTCTAGATTATATCTCTCTATGAACTCCTTCAATAATTCTATGGCATGAACTACCATTGGAAAGATGGCTACTTCTACCAATCTGCTCTCTTTAAGTTTCAGAGTGATTGGGTGAATGGATTGGGAATTTAGCTTCATTTTTTGATGACCCAAATTATAGAACTTGAAGAATGTATCTATATAATCTTTTAACTTACTTTCCAAGAAAATTAATCTTTCATAACAAACAACACTGGTTATCATTCACTATGATTACACATGATGTAGTTCTCAATAAATAACCATTAAATAAACTTGTAGAAACCAATTGCTTGCATATATGATGAAATAACATTAAGGAATTAGAATGTTGGAACCACACGAAAAAGATTAAGTTTGGCCAACAATTATAATGGTCAGATTTCCATTTAATTCCTTGAGCAATGGCTATTTAAGCTTTCAATTTATTTACACATACAATACTAAATTCCTAAAAACACTTTTACTTTACATAAAGTAAAGTGATATGACCTAGAGTAATAAAACAACACAAACACTTACTTTGTAGGAAGTTCCTCACTTTTCTTCAGAATTCATAATGAAGATATTCTTAACAATATTAACATATGTTAGAGAGAAAGAAAAACTTGTCTTTTTTGCAATGTTATTTTCCTTTTATTTGGAATCACAGCACAAGGAGTAATCCTTATTCTATCTTGCACACTTCATTCTTCCACTTTTTTCCTAAGGCATTTAGCACTACTTTTCCTTCATAATAGGTTCATATCTCCAACACTAACTTCTCTGAAAGTATATTATGGGCATCTTCGAAGGATATTCAAATTTTTGGGTAACTTGACTTTGTATTCTCAAAGCCTCTAGAATAGTAGCCTATAATATTGTTGGAATTATTCAAAATAAATGAGAGAGGGGTGAATCATTTATCCATGGTCCAAATGTATAATTAAAACTTTTTACAACTTAGTGAACCCATATCCATAAATAATTTTCATCATGCATGCATCCATTAGATCATATAGTCACTTAAACTTGTAGGTTACTGTTAAATCAACTTTGCAAAAATGTAAACATGAAACATAATAAATTCAATAAAACATTTGACACAATGATTTATGTGGAAACCCAAATTGGGGAAAACCACAAGTAACATGCTACTCATTCTCACTCTTTAGAAGTGATGCCTTGTGAAAGGCCAACCTTGTTAAAGGTTGTAACACACACTGTTAAATTTGACCTAGTTAAAGGATTTCAATCACCCTATTAGGAGTGAGCCTTGTTAGAGGAATTTAGATCATTCACTTGGAATGTCACCTAGTCAGAGGATTTAAAATTTTATATTAGGTCAACCTTAATCCAAAGTATTTACCCTAGACTAGTATAATGATTAGAAAGTAACAATAAGGCTTGATCTGATAACAAATTACAACTCCATTTGCAAATTACAGATCTCTATTTTAGTCCTCCATTATACTTGGCTTTTAGATACTTTAGTTCTGATAAATTTTTCACCCTTCAAGCATCCATACCCTTAAGCCTTCTTGCTTTTCTTTCCAATAAAGTCTCTTCTACTAGGTCACTGAATGAAGCAATACCCTAGACTCCTTGTCTTCCTTAGGTTCTCACACATGACAACCTTTTCTTCTGACCAACCATCTCTATGAATAGAGAATTAAGATATTTTTTCATTCAACTTCCATCATTAATTTTATTGTTAAGTTGGATTAGGTAGGATTCAATTAATCTACCCATCATTTCATTTCATTCTCTTCTAGAAACTTCTCCTTCAATCTTCTTTTAATTTGTCTCAAAATGGTTCACCATGAATTTTGTGCCACCAGCTCATCAATATTATCTTCCACAAGGTTCACACAATCAAAGCAATAAATTTTGTTGGCTCAAATTCATCAAATTCATGATTTTTCTCATAATGTTGACATTCAAGATTAACTTGCTTCTGATACTCAACACATACTGCATTGCTCGACATCCATTATCAAAACACTCAATATAAACTAAAGTTTATTAGTACTTGACATCAACTAAACTTTACTTAACTTACATTTTATCACTTGGCTTACACTAAAATTGACTTTTCTTAGCTCCAACTAATTTTTTGCTCAGCTTACACTAACTTTTCTTGGTGCCTACTATGTAGATTGTTAAGCTTGATAGAAACAATTCATTTAACTTGTTCTTCTAAACTTAATTAGTGTATCAATTCTTTGTAATTTTAAGTAGATTACCAATGCACTATATGTTACAAGCTAGGGTTGTCATTGCACCAAAAGATTGACCTATTAATTCCCAATACAACCACTAGACTTATAGAACATAAGAGGTAGTTAAGCCATGTCATGAATCTTGAATGGGAATGTTGGCAGTTAGTCCAACAATCTCCCCCCCCCCCCAGCATTATCTAAGGAGATTCAAACCTATGACCAAGCTTTGATACCACTTGTTACGAGTTAGGGTTGTTGTTGCACCAAAAGATCAACATGTTAATGCCTAATACAACCATTAGACTTATAGAACATAAGAGATAGTTAAGTCATGCCAAAATCTTGAGGGGGAACATTGGCAGTTAGTCCAACACTATAATATCACTGTCTTAACTAATCCTTGTACTCTTTTTCCATATCATAACTCAATCTTTCCTCTAGGTGCTATTGTTACCTCATTTGATCAAATCCTCTTCATTAATGAAAAAATTATAGTACTCAAATCATCTAAGAAATTATCTTACTAGAAAGTAGTAGGTTTGACATTAGTGACAAAAAATGATTAAAGCACATATTCATACTTGTATCAATCTATTTTCAACAATCTCCCTCTTTGGTATTGATGGAAAACCAAACTGACCAAACTTAATTAGTTCAACCAAAAAAATACCAAAATGAAAATAGTTCCTTGTATTGAAATCTCTCCCTCTATTAACAACTTTCATCATCTGAATAGGTTACAAAATTTTGTTCCAATCAAAAAACAATCAATCAATTTATCCTTATGACTCCCTCTAGATCACTTCTTATATCTCCTTTTACATTAAATCCCTCCATGTTTCTTCTATGTTTTCTTTCATCTCCCTTTTTTACAACAATGTCTCCCTCAAAAATCATAATTTTAGGATTTCTACCTCAGTAGGATTTTCTCCCTCTTTGATAATAATGCCAAATACTTATCATCTTAATATGTAGATATGACCATTTTCAATTTCTCCCTCTATCACTTAGCTTGTGATTTATTTGTAACTCAAAATTTTTGATTACTTTAGGCAGCTCCTAATGTAAGATCCATTGCATCAATGTGTAACATATGTCAATCAACTTGTTTGATGTAGGGAACTTCTCATGCTTGTTAGATATACTTTCATAGGTATATCACCCCTAGTTTAATTCTTAGATATTCATGAGCTTCCTTAGGTAATGCTTTGTGAAGATATCAACTATTTGCTCTTTTGTGTTAACATATTCCATCTTCACCTCTTTATCTTGAACTAACTCTCTCAAGTAATGATACTTGATTGCAATGTTCTTAGTCTTTGTATGCATTACAGGATTCTTTGATATATTTATAACACTTGTATTATCACAATAAAGTATCACAAGTTTAGTGAGTTCCTCCTTCATACCTTTAAGTAGTTTTTTGATCCATACAATGTTTGTACAATTTATTGAAACAACAACATGTTCAACTTCACTAGTAGATTGAGAGATACGGTTTTGTTTCTTGCTAGTCCATCTAACCAACCTTTTTCCTAAGAAAAATTCTCTTTCACTAGTGCTCTTTCTTTCATCAATATTTTTGGCCCAATCAACATCAATGTAGGCTCTTAATTCAAATTTTTTATTTTTCTTGTAGTATAGACCAGTCTTTTTTTATTTTTCTTGTAGTATAGACCATAGTCTTTTGTTTCTTTCATATAACTCATTATTCTCTTAAAAACCATCAAATGATTCTCCCTAGGATTAGAAGAGAATATTGCAACTATCCCAATAGATAATATATATCAGGTCTACTGTGTACTACACATTGTAATTTTCCAATCATAGACCTGTATAATGTTTGATTCACCTTAGCTGAATCATCATTCTTTAACAATTTATGTTCTCTCACCATAGGTGTATTTACTAGCTTTGAATCCTCTAATCCAAAAGTTTTCAACATAACCTTTAAATATTTTGTCTGAGTGATTTAAATACCATATTTCATTTGATGTACTTGCAAACCTACAATGAACTTGATCTTTCCAAACATAGACATCTCAAATTATTTCATCATCTCATTTAGAAAAGATTTATATAATGTATCTTGAGCTCCAAATATGATATCATTAACAAATATTTTAGATAACCAAATACCTTTTCCTTTCTTTATCTTCAAGTACAATTTTTTTTTATCATTAGTCCTCTCAAATCCAATCTTCACAAGATAATTATGAATCTTTTCATACCATGCTCTTGGTGCTTGCTTCAAACCATATAAAGCTTTGTGTAGTCTACATACCATGTTTTTGTTGTTAGCATCAACAAATCCTTCTGGCTATTCTATATAAACCTCTTCCTATAATATACCATTTAGAAATGAAGACTTAACATCCATTTGATAAAATTTGAAACCTTTATATGCAGAGTAAGTAAGCAAAGTTCTTACTCCTTCTAGTCTTGCAATAGGAGCAAATGTTTCTCCATAGTCTATCCCTTCTTCTTATGCATATCCTTTACAAACTAAGATTTCCTTGTTCCTTGTGACTTCACCATTTTCATCCAACTTATTTTTGTATACACACATGGTGCTAATCACATTTTTATCTTCTGGTCTAGGAACTAGAGTCCATGTGTTATTTTTCTCAATTTGTTTAATCTCTTCTTTCATGGCTTTACTCCAGTCTACCTCTTCTAAGACATATTTAACTATTTTAGGTTCATGCATGCTAAGAAAACATGTATCATTTCTCAAATTTTTCCTTTTCATTGGTCTAGCATCTTTATCTCCAATGATTTTTGTAGTAGGGTGATGTCTCTTGACATACTTTGACAATCTTGGTTCAGCTCTATTTTCTTTACTTGTTCTATAACTCTATCAAGTAGTTCAACATATCTTTCATGTACACTAATCTTAGAATTAGAATTTGCTTTAACTCTATTTTGTAACTCAACACCTGAATGTAGCTTGATTCTTGAATGCAACTCGACATTCATAGCATGTGATTCAATAGAGATTGAAACTTTTTGTTGTTTGCAACTTGATTTACAACATCTTCATCAACATGTATACCTTCATAAAAGTATACAAATTATTTTTATTCTTTTGGTTCCTTCATAGGTTCATCCTCATGTACTTCTGTATATTCATCAAATTTCATATTTGCACTTTCCACAAATATGTTAGTGTTAGTATTTAAACACTTATAAGCTTTAATTCCTATGGAATAGCCAAGGAGTATAACTTTTTCACTTTTTACATCTAATTTACCATTTCTAAAAATTTTGAGAATATAACACTTTCTTCCAAATACCTTTCAATATTTTACATTGGGTGAGTATCCATACCATAGTTCAAAAGATGTTGAATGAGTACCTTTCTTGACTTGCACATGGTTCAAGGTATAGACAACTATACTTACAACCTCTCTAGTATTTCAAAGAAACTTTTTTCTCCATCATGAGTGTCCTAGCATAGTCCATTACAAACCTATTCCTCCTTTCTACAATTCCATTTTGTGGAGGGGTCCTAGGAGCAAATGTTTGTCTTTTGATTCCTCTGTCATTGAAAAACATCAAAAACTCATTTGATGTAAATTCTCCTCCACTATTAGATCTCAAGTAGTTTAGACTTTTACCTATTTTCTTCTCAACTCTTGCTAAGTACCATTTAAACATTTTGAAATCATTAGATTTCTGTTTTAGAAACATAACTATCATCATTCTAGAGTAATCATCAACAAATAACATAATGTACTTATATCCTTTGTAGCTTTGCACATCAATTGGTCCACACAAGTCAATTTGAACAATCTCTAATATTGCTTTAGAGGTATTAGTCTTACTCTTAAAACTTGACTTTTTCATTTTGTCGAACTAACATTGTTTGCAAATTATGTTTTCAAGTTTCTTCAATTTAGGCAAACCTCTGACTCTTCTCATATTACTAATACTAACCAAGTTATCAAAATTAACATAATATAACTTCTTGTGCCATAGCCACACATCATAAAATTATACAACTAAACAAGTAGCATCCTCTATATCAAGGTAGAATATATTACCTCTATTTTGATCACATTTTTTGTTTAGTTTTTCATCAGTATCATATATCTTAGCAATCTTGTTCTCAAACTCAACCTTGCAACTTGAATTTTTTAGTTGGGATAGACTAAACAAATTATATTTAAGTCCTTCAATATAATAAGAATTTTCACATAAACTATTTTATGTGAGTTTGATAGAACACTTTCCTTTTATTAGATAAGGTGCATTATTACCAAAACTTACATTGTTTCCACCATAACAATTCAAGATAATGAACTTACTTTTGTCTCCATTCATGTGATGTGAACACCCACTATCAATGATCCATCCATCATTCTTGTTCAAACAAGACACCAGTGTAATTACCTCATCCTCATCAGGTTCATCCTTCATTGTAACATACACCACTTCATCATCATGATCATCATATCCATCTTTTGTTTCCTCTTTAGCAATGTAGCAAGACTTCTTACCTTTGTCTTTGTAATCTTTGTTGTCTTCATCTCTTCTACTTTTGTACTTTTCTCCACCTCTATAATTCTTCTTCTTTGGACATCTAGTAGAAATATGACCAACCTCATTGCAATTGAAAAACATGATAGGTAACTTACCTTTGAATTTTTTGTTACCTCTATAAAATATCCTTGCCAATAGTGCTTCAAGTTGTTCTACATCTTCCTCATCTATATCTGTTGTGGTTTAACAAGACATGCAGAAATGAGGACCCCGTAGTAAATTATTTCTTTTCTAGACCCTTAGTCTAGCGTCTGAGTCTTTTTAGGGCTCTATCTGGTGTTTGAGTCTAGCTTGGCCCTCTGACTAAAAAACCCATGTGCCAAAAATTGGAGTTTTAAGATTAAAATCTAAATTTTGTATGAAGAGGGGCACACTAGTGCACCTAGTGCACTCCTTAAGGTATGCTAAGTGTGCTTGATGTAGAGATATCAAAAATAACAAATTTCTTTGTAAAACCCTTGGTTTTCAAGCAAATTTAGACCTTCTATCAAAGATTGTATCATATCTCACACATCCTAGCATCTCAAGACTTCAAATCTGATTCATTTGAAAATATTCCAACCCCTAAAAATTTATGAAGAATTCAAGCCCTTATCCTTCCACACAAACATATGAAAAAGCTAGAAACAAGAAAAAAAAATGTGAAGAACAATACCCAAAATTTTAACCATTGTTCAGTAAATTTTAGTTTTCTCCCTCATATGGAAGAGTTAGAACCTCCAACTAGATTTTTTTGAAAGCTAATTCGAATATCTATCCAACCATATAAGTTTCAGTCCTTAACCAAGTCACATATACCAAAGAGAACTAGACAGCAAAAAATATTATTTTTCAAAAATTAGAAAATCTCTCTTGTTTCTATATCCAAACTTGTCAAAAATATCCTTTTTTGTTGCTCATAAATTTTCCCTATGATATAATTCAACCAAAAAAGAATATATAAATGTGACTTTTGGCCTTTTGAGTTCTTGTGTATTTAAAAGACTCTTATACTTCTAAAATTTCTAGAATTTCCTAGTTTTAAAAGTGCAACTTTGTATTATGCAAGCAATATTAAACTACCATGCATTTCTAATAGGCTAGTTGACAACTTGAACATGATGGATTATAGGTGTGCCAAATCATGTAAGTGCCTTACATAATAAGCCTTTATTATAACTAAATATAATTAAAAGACTAGATGACATGAACACAACCTATCAAACATGAATAACATGATCTATCCTAATGCATGATGGACATATGTAAATGTGGAAATGAAATTTAAAAACTCTTTATGTAGGTGATCCTACACCATACACCCCAAGAAAATTTATCTCAAAACTACTTGAGATGAGCTCTTGTAGAGTGGTACCCTTGTTCTTTATATCTTCCTCTATCATTCACACAACATCTACATCAGAATAGCCTCTAATTTTTACCAAGCACTACTTGTACTCCTTTCCTCTTGTCTTCTTCACTACTTTGGTGTCAACTATCTTCTCTAGCTTTGGTGCATCCTTAAATGGTAGATCTTTAATGTCTTATCCATCAACAATTATCCCTATATCAACTCATTTATTGGTTTCTTTGAATGGTGTAAGGTCTTCTATGTTGAAGATGGGAGAGATTCTAATCTCAAGTGGCAAATGAATCTCATAAGCATTGGTTCCAAACTTCTTCACTATTTGGCAAGGACCTAGTTTTATTAACATAAGCTTAGTATGTTTACTTTTTGGTAGTCTCTCCTTCTTGAGATTAGCCCACATCAAGTCTCCAACTTCAAATTCTAAGTGTCTCCTTTTTTTATTTGCATGCTTCTTATCCTTTTCAGAGGTTTTTTGAAGTTGTACTTTGACTTCATCATGGATCTCTTTTATTGTTGTAGCAAATTCCTCTCCTTGTGCACTAACTTGTTCTTGTGAACTCATATCTCTTAACTCTAGGATCCCTCTAGGATGAATTCCATACACCACTTGAAATGGTGACTTTCCTATACTCCTATTAATGGAGTTATTATATGAAAATTCAGCTTGGGGTATGATTGCATCCCACTTTTCTCCATGTTGCCTTGTGAGTGATCTTCTCAACAAATTTCCCAATGTTCTATTAACTACCTTTGTTTGTCCATCAGTTTGAAGGTGATAGGCTAATGAGAATGATAAATTGGTTCTAATTTTTCTCCATAAAGTCCTCCAAAATTGTCCCACAAACTTTACATCCCTGTCTGAAACTATGTTGAGAAGTAGCCCATGAATCCTTATGAATTCTTTGAAAAAGAGATCTACTATATGGGAAGCATCATTGGTTGATTTACATGGTAAGAAGTGAGCCATCTTGCTAAACCTATCCACTACAACAAACACATTATCATGCCCTCTTTTTTTTCTTGACAAACCCATTACAAAATCCATTGTTATGCTTTCCCATGGCCTAAATGGTATTGGCAAAGGTTGATACAATCCCTGCATTTGTAGTCCTCCCTTTGGCTCCTCGACAAATGATACATGTTTCCATAAAGTTTCTAACATCAATCTAAAGTTTAGGCCAATAGTAATACCTCCTAACCAAATCTAAAGTTTTATCCAAACCAAAGTGTCCACCCATTGTTCCACTATGCTTCTCTTTTACAATATTTGATCTCATAGAGCACCTAGGTACACATAGTTGCCCTACTTTGAAAAAGAAGTTTGTCTTGTATCAAAAAATTAGAAGGATCAACATGGTATCTATCACCAACTCCATACATACCTTGTAGATTTCATCAAAATCTAGATCTACTACATACATGTCTTTTAGTGCTTCAATTACCACACTTTCTAGCTAAATTTGGGAGACAGTCATGCTCCTTCTATTAAGAGCATCAACAAAATTGTTTATCATTCCCTTCTTATGCTTGATGGTGAAGGTATAGGCCTGCAAACACTCCACCCATTTCATATGCCTATGACTTAGCTTGTCTTGGCTATTCAAAAAACTAAGTGCTTGGTTATCTATATACACAACAAACTCCTTTGGTAACAAGTAATGTCTCCACCTTTTGATGGCTTGAACCAAAGCATACATTTCTAAGTCATATGAAGAGTATTTCTTCTTGGCTTCATTTAGCTTTCCACTTAAGAAAGCCACTAGTTTTCCTTCTTGACTAAGAACAACCCTTATAGAAACCTTACTAGCATCAAATTATACTTGAAAAAATTTGTTAAAATTAGGTAAAGAAAGAATTGGTTTCTCATTAACCTTTTTTGTAAGCAATTCAAAAGCTTCATTTGCTGATTGACTCCATGCAAACTTACACTTCCTTCCACCTTTAATAGTTTCTAACATAGGAGCACATGTATGACTAAATTTTTTTATGAATTTCTTATAAAATGTAGCAAGACCATGAAAGCTTCTAACATCTCCAACTATTTTAGGAGGCAAAAAAAATAGTATAGCACTTAACTTATCTTTATCTATCTTCAAGCTGCCTCGGGAGATCAAAAAACCAAGATATGTTAGCTCCTCTTGCATGAACAAGAACTTTTCCAAGTTTATCACCAATTTCTCCTTGTGAAGTCTTCTCAAAACCATGTAAATGTGATTTAGGTTTTCTTCCTTTGTCATGCTGAAAATTAATATGTCATCCAAATATACTATGATGAACTTATTATTGAAGTCTTTGAGCACTTCATTATAAGTTTCATGAAGGTACTAGGAGCATTAGAGAGTCCAAATGGAATTACCTTTCACTCATACAATACATCAATGGTTTTGAACATTTTCTTCCACTCATCTCCAGCCCTTATCCTTATTTGATGGTACCCACTCTTTAAGTCAATCTTGGAGAAATACTTTGCACCTCCCAAGCAATCAAGAAAATATTCAATTATTGGCATTGGAAACCTCTATCTAATTGTAATCTTATTAGTGGCTCTTGAATCAGTGCACAACCTCCATGTTCCCTCCTTCTTGGGTTCCAAAAGAATAGGTACATTGCATGGACTTAAACTTTTTGCAATTAAACTAGAATCTAGCAACTCCTTTAATTGTCTAGCAATCTCCTCATTTTTTTGAGGTGTCATCTTGTATGTAGCCTTATTATTTAAAGTAACTCTAGGAATTCAATAAATACAATGATTAATGTCTCTTATAGGTGGTAAAAACTTTGGCATACCTTCTGAAATCAAACCTTCATACTTATCCAAAAGTGCTTTCACTTCGCTAGGAATTGCCTTCTTTTTTCAGCATTCTTCTTGTCATTCTCAATTGATCCTTGTGTTTTTGGTTTAGATTTCAAAAGAAAACAAGGCTTAGGTTCATCCTTAATGTCTTGTAAAAACTCCTTCTTATTAGCTATCATAATTTTGGCTCCCCTCTCTTTATTCTCTTCCACTTCTTCATGATCAACAAACGGGATCAATCTAGTCACATTTCCATCCTTCTTGATGGTGTATAGATTAAGTTTTCCATCATGTTTTGCCTGCAAATCATATTACCAAGGTCTACCAAACAATAGGTGGCATGCATCCATGTCAACTATATCAAAAAAAAAAATGTCCTTATACTTTCCAATCTAAAAATCAACCCATGCTTGCTCATTTACAAGAGTTTGTTGACCCTTTGTTAGACATTGAACCTTATAGGGAAAAGGATGAGGTAATTTCCTAAGTTTTAACTTCTAAACCATATCAAGAGAAACTAAATTTTTAGTAGATCCTAAGTCAATAATGACTTTACATACCTTAGCTCCTGATTTGCAAGTAGTCCTAAAGATGGTCTTCATTTGTGGTGGCTCCATGGTAGTAGGCACCTTCAAAAGTGTTCTTCTCATCATCTAATTTTCTCCTCTTTTAGATACACTATCTAAATCAAAAATCTCCTTCTCTTGGTATTCATCATCTTGTACCAAATGTGTTCTTCTTTCACCTTGTGAATTTGAAATAACTCTATCTAGGCACCTAGATGCATAATGTCCCTCCTTATTGCAATTGAAGCAAGTTATTGGACTTTCCCTTCTACCACCAAACCTACCTCTTGAATTGCCTCTTCTACCTCTAAAATTTCCTTCACTTTGACTGGTTTCTTGCTTTTTCTCCTTATGATCTTCATGATTTGTCCTCTTCCTTGAAAGTTTCCTCTCCCCTTTGGTTTCTTCCTCTTCCTCTACTATTTTGCTCTTATCTTCTCTTCAATGTGGCTTCCACCTTCAATTCTAATTGATAACATTTATAAACTATATTAGGACACAATAGATTAAGTTTTTCTTGAATGTTCAACCTTAATCCATTGAGGTATCTAGCAACTTTTACACTTTCACATTCACTCTATTTTTCCCTTAGGCTCAATTTTTGGAATTTTTCAATATAGGCAATGACATATAGCTCCTTTTTTCTTAAACTTTGTCTTCTTCTATGTAGTTAGATTTCATAATCCTCAGGTACATAAGTTTCTCTTACCTTGGCACTCATCTTGCCCCATGAATTTATCATGTTCTTACCTTCTTTGACCCTTTCTCCTTGGGTGAAATTCCACCAAGTGAGGGCTACTCCCTTCAACTTTGACTTGGAAATCTTTACCTTATTTTTTTCTACTACATTTTCACATTCAAAGTGGTTCAAGGATTCTATCCAATCCACAACAACACTAGCATCCATCTTTCCTAAAAATATGGGTAGGTCACCTTTGGCATCCTTCTTGCCAACTCTTTCAAGGGATTCTATGAAGTATCTCTGGTTTGCAAGAAAGTTAACCACCTCCTACTTAGAGGAATTTTCTTCTTCCCATTCTTCCTCTTTCTCTGAGGAAAACTTTACTATTTTCTCCATCTGGTCCTTCAACTTCTCAAATTCATCCAATAACCACTTATTGGTTTTCTCTTGTTCTTGCATCTTCTTTGTCAATTCAGCATCGGTGACCCTTTTTTATGTCTTAGCTTTAGAATCTAATTCTAACATTAAACCCAATTGTTTTAGGATATTTCCCCAAGCTTTGATACCAATAATGATGCAGAGATATCAAAAACAAAAAATTTCTTTGTAAAACCCTTGGTTTTTAAGCAAATTCAAACCTTTTCTCAAAGATTTTATCATATCTCACACATCCTAGCATCTCAAGACTTCAAATTTGATTCATTTGAAATATATTCCAACCCCCTAAAAATTTATGAAGGATTAAAACCCTTATCCTTCCACACAAACACATGACAAAGCTGGAAAAAAAGAAAAAAAATGTGAAGAACAATACCCAAAATTTTAACTATTGTTCAATAAATTTTAGTATTCTCCCTCATATAGAATAGTTAGAACCTCCAACTAGATTATTTGGAAAGCTAATTTGCATATCTATCAAACCATATAATTTTTATACCTTAACTAGGTCACATATACAAAAGGGAACTAGATAGCAGCAAATTTTTTTTTTTTTAAATCAAAAAATCTCTCTTGTTTCTATATCCAAACTTGTCAAAGAAACCCTTTATTGTTTTTCATAAATTTTCCCTATGATATAATTTGACAAAAAAATAATATATAAATGTGACTCTTGGCCTTTTGAGTTCTTGTGTATTTAAAAGATTTTTATACTTCTAAAATTTCTAGAATTTCCTAGTTCTAAAAGTGCAACTTTGTATTATGCAAGCAATATTAAACTACCATGCATTTCTATTTGTGAACCCTATGAAACACTTAGATGATCCTAATATTGAATTAAATGAACTAATTACATTATTATAGGCTAGTAGAAATCTTGAACATGAGGGCTTATAGGTGTGCCAAATCATGTAAGTGTCTTACACAATAAGCCATTATTATTACTAAATGCAATTAAAAGACTAGATGACATGAACACAACCTATCAAACATGAATAACATGATCTATCCCAATTCATGATGGACATATGTACATGTGGAAATGAAATTTAAAAATTTTTTACGTAGGTGCTCCCGCACCTGTGCTAAATGCACTAGCGCAAAGCACTTCCCTTTAGAAGTGCACACCTGCATACATGCATAGGTGTGCACCCCCAAAGGGTGCACTCTATCCTAAGCCTATAAAAGCCCAAGACCCTACCCCATTCCTCACTTCATTTTCTCCTACATCCAAATCTGAGCACACCTCGACACCCATAGAGGTGTGCCCACTTTCTTCTTTAATCACCAAGATAAAGGTGCACACCTTGCGTACCTATCCAAGGTGCACACTTTCAAAGGTGCATAAAAGCACACTATTATAACGAAAATATTATTTAGAAACATAGATAAATTTGCATACTTTTGTATCATTTTATTTTAAAACTTCAAACCTTAGCAATATTAGGGTGCACACATGCGCACCCCACAAGGTGCGTAGATGCACACTCCTAGTTTTTTAAAGCTTTCTAAGGAGAAAAGGGCACATAGCACACCTTCAAGGTGTGAAAAAGGGTTGCATAATAGAGTCCAAAAAAGGTTTTTAGGTGTTTTAATGAGTTTTAGGGTTCTAGGTTAGATTTTTTAGTCATTAGGGTTTTCTTAGGATTGTATTTCCACCTTTAGACTAATGTGTTTCTTTTTTGTGTAGATAAAATGGCTTTCTCATCATCCTCAATCATAGTGAAGACTTCTCCAAAATTGGTGGTCTTTAAGTTTCAAGGTGTCCAACCAAAATCATGCTTCTAGGATGTGCATTTAGAGATTCAAGACACTGAGTTAGGTCATATTGTCTGGAATATTTTCTTAGTACTCTACAACAAGCCAAATGAGAGATCCCCAATTATTTTTGCACTTATTAGATTAGGATTGGTAAACATAGCTTCACACCCTATATCAATACAATCTTTAGAATTTATTATGGCCTTAGTAGAGAATTATGTATCAAAAGAGAAAGTGGTGAAAAGTATAACAAGAGAGATCATCCTAGATCTGAGACCAAAGAACATCAATAAAGTACTCCATCTTCCAAGGGTATATCAATACATTGTGTTTAATTATCATCAAGCATAAAGGTGGTACATGGATCATGAAGAAGAAGCTATATAGATTATTCAATCATCATATTTGATTGATAGGACACCTATGGGAAGAAAAGTTGGAAAAGTTGACATGACTAGAGGGTATATGAAGGATAATATCAAATATTCCATTGTGCCTTTGACTAGGATTATGGTTCTACCAGCACTAGGGTACTTGAACATTTGGATGGTACATTTCCTCAAGATGATCAAAATGGTGAAGATCTCAATTGACTGGGCCATAATACTTTGTGAGAATTTGGATGAATAGTTAGTGGCAGTTAAAACTGACCCTAGATTCTATATCATTTCATATTTGGTATATCTTTTAGCAGCAAGAACTACAGACTACCCAAGGTTGTTTTAGATGGGAAACATGCAAGATATTGATGCTTGGCCTTATGTAGTATACTCCAAGCTAGTAAAGAAGAAGTTGTTAGATCAGAGTAAAGAATACGGGATAATGAACGATGCTTTCATTTTTGCAATCATCCAATTCATTGAAGGTGATTATGAAAAAAGAATGTCAGTATAGGTAGCACCAATAATTGCAGAAATAGGTGCCTACTACATCCAATTCAAGAAATTCACCTACTTAAGGGTAGCAGGTACAACTATAAATCCTAAGAAGCACCCTAGGTATCCATGTAATAGACTCATTTTGCTAGAGATTGCATGACAACTCTCATCTACATATGCCAGAGTAAGGAAACAACATAATAAGACCTGGGTATGGCCCATCACCATAAGTCCATTTGGTGTCAAGAAGAAGTAGGATATCATGAATTTTTAGTCAAAATGGAATTAGTATCCCTTGGAGGATTTTAGCTCCCCTCGTCCATGTTTTGAAAATATTGGTAGAGTTCAATACTTGGTAGGAAAATAATTTAAACATGAGGATTCCATAGAGGATCACTGGATGAATATAGTAGATGACTATGATATCTAGATAAGAGATTATTGTAGGATGACTCTTTATTTAGTAGGCAGTGCCTTGAAAATAAAGGACCCATTGAAGGTTGTTCAACAAGACACTATATAGGTCTTAGATCCCTTGTATAATCAAGATAAGATATATGATTGATTGATCATGAATGCAAAAATTGATAGAGAAGAAAATGTAGATATCAATCACAAGGTGAGGCATATCATCCAATTGACTAAGGAATGGATTAAAAAGTCATTCAAGTTGGACCCAGTTCCTGAAACAATAGATTTATAGGCCACAACCCACCTAGTAAAGGGAAGAGGGGCAAAAGTTACAACACCAAAATTCACAACCCAATATCTAATTAGGATGGAAATGGTGTATCAAAATGATAGGGAAGTTGGATACTTCAAAGCACAGAAAGGAAAGAATAAAAGGAAAAGAGTTTCTCCTTAGCAAGTTGAGGTTGAAGTTGAAGGGACTCAAGCCTAGAAGGAAACTTAAACGAAAGAGGCCACTCAAGCTCAAGATAATTCATAACTGCCACCACCAACATAGGGAAAGGTAATTGAAGAGGAAGCACAAGAGATATCCCTACAAGTTCAAGAGGAAGAAGCCTCTCCATCAGCTCCTAAGAGGAAAAAAGCTAAAACTCCAATCAAAAGGACTAGAAGACAAAAAGTGTAGAGAAAGTTTATTCCTATTCATTTAGCCCTAGAAACATTCTTAAAGAAGATGAAGAGGATAACCTTCCCTTGAGTTAGAGGACTCGTCTAGCCAAAGCTACTGAGGCAAAATGAAGAAGGAGATTTACCATAATGTTGCCATCTATTCCTACACAACCTATTTAGGTTACAACTTTGGAGGATGAACTACAATAGTGGATTGATGAACAAGAGGACCAAGGGACTAATTTCTTTTAAATGTCATAATTTTACTTCATGCCTATAGTACTGAGCTCATAGGTGAGAAGATAAGGGATACACTAATGAATCAGCCTTTGGGAGAAGATTGTAGTCAATTTCCACCTTCTTCACAAGGACCTCTAAGAACCCCACCATCACTAGGTCAAGATTTATCTTT
Source organism: Cupressus sempervirens (assembly GCA_028749045.1). Taxonomy (NCBI): domain Eukaryota; kingdom Viridiplantae; phylum Streptophyta; class Pinopsida; order Cupressales; family Cupressaceae; genus Cupressus; species Cupressus sempervirens. Next base: position 178,274,170 of record CM053785.1, on the reverse strand, counting down.
CTTGGATAAAGGTTCAACCATTCCTCTCCCTCCTATTAATGAAGAGAAAGTAGAAGTTGTATAAGAAGAGGACCCACAACAAAAACCCACTAATGAAGTATCAGAAGAGGGAAAAATATATGAAGAACCTAAACAAAATTGTCAAGATAAATAGGTAAGGACTATGGACTCAATAGATACATTGATGCCTAATGTAGATCCCTCACAAAAAGAAAGGACTCCAAAGAGGAGTGATAAGGGAAAGGGTCTAGAAAAACAAACCGTCTCTTCATCTAAGTATATGTCTCTGATGGAAACTACTCCAAGATGGTTGAATAAAGAGATGATGGGTAGGCATAAAAGGTAGTTGTATTGTAGTGAGGATGAGGGGATGAAATAATTAGTTGAAGCCCTCAATAAACTTGAGTTACCTAAGGGTGATGCATGTACATTGGACTTTATTATGAAGAACCAAAATCATGACTTGTTCGCTCATATTGCTATCCCTCCTCTACATGTAGATATTGAAGATCTAACTCCAAAAGTTTATCAAATTCAAGATGTCTTGTTAGGAAAGTCTACGACAAGTACTGCTTAATTTATGGTGATTACAATAATTAAAGAAGTATTTAACTATCTAGAAAAATATGAGTCTAAATTTTTGAGGCTCCAAAAATAGTATGAACTTCTAGGAGGTTATCTTCATGAGGTGGTTGGTCCTTTGGACCTTGATAATCCTGCGGCAACTCTAGGTGTGGCACTTGACAAGAAGGAGAAGAAAGTTGTACAATTGGATCCATTTTTGAAGGCATAAAAACTATGGTGGGAAATTTTTGAGGAAAAAGGCATGTAGATAATACAATGAAACCTTAAATTATTGCATGATATGCAAACTAATATAGACAAGGTGATTTCTATACTAAACCAGGATTTTGGACTAATGGATGAGGCACATACCTAGGGTAAAGACCTTCAAGTATTACAATCAAGAAAGGGATAGAGGTATTGTATGCTCATGGATTTATATATAGGGGATGAATTGGATAAGATAAATTATTGGATTGAGAATATTGCTTTTGGTAATAGAGTAATGGAAACATTACATGTGAATATTCATAAGCTCAAGGATCAAACCCAAGAGCATATTTTGGAAGCTGAGTAGTATTACAATGATCATTGCCTTGACATTTTTGAACATGAGTCAAGGGATAAACTCCAATCTATGAAAATAGTTGTCGAATAGTTTTAGAAGACCTTTGAATAAGCTTCAACTGATGAATAAATTAAACAAGCATTCAAGACAAAGGAGGCACTGCTAGAATTGAATGTAAAGTTTGAAGACTTTGTAGAGACTCGCATAGAAGTGGGAAACTATAGGTAGATAGTGAAGGATAAGTATGATGCTTTGTATTTTCTAGATGTAACTCAAGTGATGGAGATCATAGATAAATTTAAGAGCAAACATCTAGACATAGCTCTAGTATAAAGAGGAAGAAAACCCAAAAGCTAGAATTTCAGTTTTGACACTTGGAAAATTTTGGATTCTTTGGACCTGTCACTAAGGTGTACCTCTCCAAAGGTGTGCTAGAATTTTTTGAAGAAGTAAGAAGTGCACTGATAGTTAACTACCAATTCCAAATTCAGAACTTTCCATGCACCAAAAATGCATTTTGATGGTACTTTAACTTCTACAAACATCTAGAGAAGGTTGAGCTTCTATTTTTTGGCATCTTCAAAGACTCTTACATCATCTGACAACTTCCTTCTTATCTACTTCTTCTTTCTTTGTTTTAAGACATGCAAAGGCTCATGCTCCCATTAAATGATATAAACAAGGGTGGAGTCCTACTTAGCACCTCCTAGAGAGTTAGTTTGTATATATTTAGATTTATTTTATTAGTTTTAAGCATACATTTTCATGAAGGATTCTCTCACTCTCAACATAAATTAAGGACATGATTACCTATAAATTGAGGAATTAAATATGTATTCTAGACTATTATTTTTATGTAATAATATATGTTATTGGTGTGTTCATTTTGAGTGTAGTGATTCTTGTTGGAGTGCATTATATTTTGTGTATGTATATTCATGGAGTGTAATGGAGCCAATGGTTTTGTTGTGTTATTTTGATTGAGTGATCTTTTAATTCTGGTGTTTGCTACATGTTTACAAATTCCACTGATATACTTAGTTGAAGAAGAGATCACTTACTATTCATACATAAATTTTTGTCTTGCATGAGTGCACTTTCTGTGGCCTTGCAATCTGATGAAAAGTGAAACATCTTATGATTATTAAATTCCCATTCGACAATTGCATTAGTGGAACTAAGGAAGCACTGCTCCTATTTTCATTGGTGACCTACTAATCTTTTCAAAGTCTTAACTTGTAGATGTGTTATTTCCATGGCTTATGTTCATTAGTGATTTACGTTTCAAGTCATTTTCTTAAACTTCTTGTTACCCTATCTTTGCTATTTTCTTTTACAAACACTTGGTTAATTTAGGAATTCATATAGTTGCATAGTTAAAACTACATTCATTATAAGCAAAAAAATACAATTTTTTTTTTTTGTGGTTACTTTTTGAGATAGCAAGAAGATTCAGTATCTTATCCGAAATTGGTTGAGCCAACAAAGGCCTCCTCATAAACACTCATATTTATCTTCTGCTAAGAAAATTCTAGTAGGTCACAAAGATCACATAGAATGTTGGAGTTGATCCCAAATCATCTTTTCAAGAGAAGATTTTGAAAGGGTTTCTACCATTAAGCATCATGCAAAATGACATCTCAACAATATCACTATCACTGGACACATATTTTACCTTCTTCTTCTTCTTCTCATTAGGTTCCTATAATTATAGCTTGGCTTTGAAAGTATATTCAACATTGTTAAATTTGTAATTATCAAAATTAGATAGCTCAAAAGCAATGAGCCTACTTATTAGTCCTTCAAGAGTTAGATCAGTGCTTGGTATACATCCAAGCTCTTGTATTATAGAAACTCTAATAGCATAAATAGGTAGCAATGTTCTCAAATATTTTCTTAGTATAGTCTCATCATCTATTTTACCATTAGCTCATCTTATTGCATTAACAACATCTTTTATCCTGGATAAATATTGAGTAGTATTCTCTCCTTCTTGCATTTTCATATCATCAAACTTACCTCTAAGACTTTTAAATTTGGCTCTTAGAATATTTGTGTCACCTCCATATATAGTGCATAGAGCATCCTACATTTTATTTTCACTATCATAACCCTCGATATCATCAAACTTGACATAAATTAGGGCAAAGGCAATCTCCAACATTGCCTTGTTTTGTTCTTTCTTCTTTTTGAAATCTTCATCAATTTGGGCTCTAGCAAGATCAACATGCTCAATGGTGATGGTAGATTATGCATGATCTCCAAGAGCTCCTAGGTGTAGCTTTATTAGATTTTTCCACAAAGTAAAGTTATCTCTATTAAGCTTGGGTACCTCTCTTTTTGACATCTTGATCTTTTGCTTCTAGTACCTTCAAACTAGTCCTCTTAAGCAGATGGATTTGATACCAATTGTTGGAATTCTTTAGAATAACTAGGGGGGTGAATCAGTTATCCAAGGTCTAGATGTACAACTAAAAACTTTTTCAACTTAGTGAACCCATATCAATAAATTATTTTTATCATCCATGCATCCATTAGATCATACAATCACTTAAACTTGTAGGTTACTATCAAATCAACTTTGTAGAAATGTAAACATGAAACATAATAGATTCAATGACACATTTGACACAATGATTTAACATGGAAACCCAATTTGAGAAAAAGGACTAGTAACACACTACTCATTCTCACTCTTTTGAAGTGATGCCCTATGAAAGGCCAACCCTATTAAAGGTTACAATGCACACTGTTAAATGTGACCTAGTTAAAAGGATTTCAATTACCCTGTTAGGAGTGAGACTTGTTAGAGGACTTTAGATCTTTCACTTGGAATGTCACATAGTTAAATGATGTACAAATGATTGTTAAGTTATCCTTAATCCAAAGGATTTATTCTATACTGGTACAATGATTAGAAAGTAACAATAAGGCTTGATCTAATAACAACTTACAACTACATTTGCAGATTATAGATCTTTGTTTTAGTCCTTGAATCTTCTTGTCTTTCACATACTTTAGCTCTAATAGCTTGTTCACACTTCAAGTATCCATACCATTAATCCTTCTTGCTTTGTTTTTCGATGCAGTCTCTTCTCTTAGGTCATTGAATGAAGCAATGCCATAGACTCCTTGTCTTCCTTAGGCTCTTACACATGGAAACCTTTTCTTTTGACCAACCATTTATATAAATAGAGAATTAAGATATTTTCCCATTCAACATCCATTGTTCATTTTATGTTTAGGTTGGATTAGGTAGGATTCAATGAATCTACCTATCATTTCATTTCATTCCCTTCTAGAAACTTCTCCTTCAATCTTATTTGAATTTATCTCAGAACATCTCACCTTGAATTTTGTACCACCAATTCATTAATCTTATCTTCCACATGGTTTACACAATCCAAGAAATAAAAATTGTCAGCCTAGATTCATCAAATTCATGATCTTTCTCATAATGCTAACACTCAGTATTAAACTTACTTTTGATGCTCAACACATACTACATTGCTCAACATCCACTATCAAAACACTCAGTATAAAATAAAGTTTACTAGTGCTTGGCATAAACTAAACTTTACTTGGCTGACACTAAAATTGAATTTTCTTGGCTCCAACTAATTTTATTCTTGTCTTATCTAACTTTTCTTGGCACCTACTATGCAAATTGTTAAGCTTGGTAGACACAATTTGTTTAACTTGTTCTTTTGAACTTAATTAGTGTATCCATTCTTTGCAACCTTAAGTAGATTGTGTACTATAATATCATTGTCTTAATTCATCCTTGTACTCCTTTTTCCATATCATAACTCAACCTTTCCTCTAGGTGCTATTGTTACCTCATTTGATTAAATCCTCTTCATTAATCAAACAAATGATAATACTCAAATCATCTAAGCAATTATCTTACCAGCAAGTAGAAGGTTTGACATCAATGAAAAAAAAATGATTAAAACACTTATTCATAATTGTATCAATATATTCTCAACATTTGTTACCTTTGGGTAGAAAACTCCTTTCTTAGCAACATTTTCCAGATTGAGACACAACAAACAATATTCAACTTTTAACTTTGATCTAATGGGCTTGAAGAAAGATCTTGAGCATTCCTTACTAGGTATGAGACTTTAAATCATTATGCTCACACTATTTGATTATTTTAACTGAGGTTTGGCTTAGGTTCATATGGCTTCAAAAATAGAAAAAAATGACTCCATTTCCATTAATATGCAGCAACAAAACCATAAACTCGTATTCCTTAGCAATATTTGATCTTATCTCCATAGATATGAATGAGAAACACCCTGGCCTCTATCAATAGAATAATAAATCCTTGGGAATTTGGAAAAAGCATATGCATAGCCCTTTAATTACTTTACATGGCTTCAAGCTTCACATTCATAGTTGGTGTAGTTCGCTTGATGGGAGAATCAACTTGGGAGCTCAAAATCTGTGAGATATTCAATGTTAGGGAAGATTACATATAATAAGGTGTAAAAAACTTACTTCTCATTGGAGGATGTATGATCACACCCCAACCATGCCTAAATTACCTAATCCCTATGCACACAAGAAAAATAGGAAACCCACATAGAAAGGTTAGGTAAATGTATTGCAAAGGGAGACCCAAAAAATGAAGATAACAGAGTGCTTTGGGAAAGATGAGAAGTAAGTGACCTAAAAAATACTTAGACAACACTCACTTGAACCAATGACCTCAAGCTTAAAAGGAGGAAGAATAAAACTTGGCAATAATATGCCCAAAAAAAATTGGCTCCTTCCAATCTAGCAAGAGGTGCAAAGGTCTCACTATAGGAAATTCCTTCTTTAGGATTACTTTAAGAAATGCCTCCTGAGAAAAATATGTAAAATGCTAGCAAATTCAATATTTAATGTGAAGGAAAAATTTCTAATCAAGGGCAATTTCTTTGTTCGAGGCAAGGCAGAAAAAAAAAAATTTACTGGGAAAAAATTCCATTTTGTATCAAAATTTAATAATAGTTGTGGTGAATTAAATTGTTTTTGGCATGCAAATAAATGTGGGAATTTTTTTTGTTGCTCATAAACATTTTTTTAATGTAAGAGGTGAATTTATTTTTTATATAATGCAAAATAATAATATAGTTGGCTAATTTGTCAATTTTTGTGGAGAAATTATTATTTTTTTAGTGAATTAATAGAGTATTGGGTGGGCCATGACCCATATGCCAAGTGTGTGATGTCCAGTGTGCTTGTAGTCTGCCAATCCATTAAGATTCAATTAATAATGTGTCATTTATTATTTCTAACTTGGTCATCATTACTTTTCATGTTATCATTGTTATCGTGAAAGGAATTGATGTAGACCATCGATGTAAGATAGATAAATGGGCTTAACTCTATTTTGGACCTAATTTTAAACATTATAACATAAATTCTAATTCTTCCTAAAATCAAGACATGCATAGATAAAAATGGTAGGCAACGCGTGACCCCAAGGAAAATAATATTTTATTCTAAGGGACAAATTCCATTGTCCAATAAGAAGACATTAGGTAAAGGCTGGAAAATATTTTAAAATAATCGTGTCCTAGCTTTGAGACCAATTATGTGTAAACTAATGAGCAGTTAGCTTGAGATTTGGACCCAAATTATTTAATATCTTGGAGACCTATTTGACCCTATATGTAGGTTTTATTTTCCAAATTGTGATTTCCCAAAGTGATAGAATTGCCAATTGGCAAATATTTGCCACTGAAAAATCACTATTCCTTCTCCTTGGACACAAGCTTTAAAAACTTGGCCTTGTTCCTCACAACTTCATCATTATCATTCAATTTTTTTTTGAAAATACAATTTTTACTAACTATATTCTTGTTAGCTAGTCTCGATATTAGTGTCAATGTGCTATTTGTCTCAATCTAATCTCTCTTAATTCATAGCATTAATCCAATCTTTTATGTCAAGTAAATTTTTCACAGTTCTTGGGTCAAACTCAACAATCACACATGTATTGTCTTTCAACTTACTTCTTGTCATGACTCCAACAATTTTATCTTTAATGATTTTTTTAGGTGAATGGTTACTTCTCTCACAAAATTTTCTAGGACAATTTCTCTTATTTGATTTCCAACATTATCTTCACTTTGTTGGGGCTCTACATCCTCTTCAGGTTATTTTTTCTATGGCTCTACATCCTACTTAGGTTATTTTTTCTATGGCTCTACAATTTTTATGTTGTAATTGATGTCAAACTTTATTGGTAAGAAAATTTCTATCTAATTAGAGTGCCATATCAAGATTATTGATGAAGAGAATTTGAGAAGAAGAATATAACAAAAGGACCTGGAGGAAAGGTTGAGTTATGAGGAACTATATTGGGAACTTGATCAATTGGAATTTGACAAGATAATGTGATTATTTAATCATACTACAAGTGAAGAAGATAGTTGTACTAAAGCCTAGAAACTAGAAGTGATCAAAGATTGACCAAGTGCATAGGCTTGACCAAGAAAAAGAGCAAAAGATTAAGGAACTTGAAGTTTATTCCAAGTGATGCTAATGTTGACTGAGCAACAATATAAGATAAGAAAAAAATAGTTTTGACTAAGCATCAGTATTGAGTGTATGTAAATGTGCCAAACAAAATAGTTGATTTCTCAGAATATGTAAAGCATGTTGAAGATAAGGATGGATGACCTAGACATTTTAATTCAAGGGAAATTGTGTTTGTGTGTTTCTATGAAAAAATTCAAGTAGAAGTTTGGAGAATTTTATAGAAGGGAAAAAAGGAAACAAAAATATGGATAGATTCATTATATGTGTTGAATATGATCGAATCCCTAATATCTATAGTGATGTTTAAGCGAAAAAAGATCAGAATTTCCTATTTAAGGATGTACAAGGGCTAAACTAGAAGAGATTAGTAAAACTAGCGGAGACCTTAACAAGGTTGAAGCAAATTGTTGATTTTATTGATTGGTGAAATTGAGTAGAAGGTTGAACAATGAAGTGTTGAGGTAAAGAGTGATTGCTTTGAAGGGATGTCAAGTGAATCAGTAATGAAGATGGTAAAGGAGGCCAATTAATGAAGCAACTACTGGATTGAATTGTGATATGTGTTTGAAAAGTTTGTTGTATTTGTCAGATCAACCTATTGTTACTTTCTAAGAATTTTATTAGTATTAAAATCCTTTAATCAAGGTTGACCTAAAATTCATATGTAAATCTTTTAATCAAGGTCACATTCTAATGGAATGTTCTTAAGTCCTCTAACAAGGCCACTCCTAGCAAGGTTATTAAGTCGTTTAACAAGGTCACATTTAATAGTGTATTTTGTAACATTTAATAGGGATCCTAATAGAGCTCACTTTAGAAGAGTGAAAAAATGGTGACATGTTACTGGTAGTTTTTCTCAAATTGAGTTTCTATGTTAAATCCTAGTGTCATAATTTTGTGGATGTCATTTGAGATGTTCCATTGTTAATATTTTACATTATACAATTTCTTTACTATTAGGATAGTGGATTACAAGTTTATCTTATTGATTATCTAGTATAGAGACCAAGCTAGTAAATATTTAGACTGGAAGTATTTGAAGTGATTAAAAGTTCAATTGGTACATCTAGGCATGATGATAACTAATTCGCCCCTCCTCCCCCCCCCCAGCCCCCTCTCAGTTATTCTAAATCATTTTAATAATTGGTATTAGAGATTTGGTTCTTGTAGAGAAAAGTTTAAAGGTAATTGAAGCTAAATATTATGATGTATAAAAAGGAGGTGCCAAAGTTAAACAAAGAGGACTTCCCTGCATGGTAGAGTTTGATGAAGTTACATCTAGAAGGAATTGGAGATGGTGCAATACACTATATGGGACATGCATATGTGGTGATACCAAGTCCTTTGATGACTCAGTAGATGAAAGAGAAGCAAGAACACAACCAGGCTATGTTGGAGATTGCATCAACCCTAACCTATACTGAGTTTGATTATATAAAAGAATTCACTACTACTAAAAAAATGTGTGATACATTTTAGACCATCTATGGAGGAGAAAAAAAAAATTTTGATAGAAATATCATAAATCTTGAGAGGTAAATTTGATGAAATGAGAATGGTAGAAAGAGAAAATATTGTACATTATTCTCAAAGAATCAAAGACATGGTGACTAATATACGAGGATCAAATGGAAATATTGATGATGAAACTATTATCAGCAAGCTACTAAGAAGTCTACATTGTATTTATTCTATTAGAGTTTCTACAATATAAGAACTAAGATGTACCTCTGGTAATATCCTAACTTTAAAAGGTGTAGTTGGTAGGCTCACTGTTTTTCAATCATCAAAGTTTGATAATTTCACTCCTACTATTATTGAATTTTCTTTCATTTCTCAATTGGTTATTAGTAAGAAAGGAAAAGGAAAATGTGTGAATAGTGACAATGATGTGTTTGATAACAATCTTGATGAGCTTGAAGCACTGATGGCTAAGATAATTCTAAGAGGAAGAGAGGAATACAAAGGTAAAATTCTAATAATACATCTTTCATGTAACAAATTTGTGTTGTAACTAAATAATACTAGGAGGGGGGGGGGGAGGTAAATTAGTATTCTACAAACATTTTCCCACAACTCAGGGATATTAATAATTGCTTTGCAATATCCATAAGAAAGTAAACTAAAAATGATGAGTAAATAAATCCAAACACAAAGAGAACTCATAAAACCATAATTTTTCAACTAAGAAAACCTTGGCCAAGGGAAAAACCCAGTAGGTATGGTACCCACAAGATGATCCACTAAAAAAAAGAATTTTGTTAAGGATATTGACCCTATTAGGAGTCTATGAATTACATATAGTGTCTTGATCCTTGTTAGAGGACTAGGTCCTATTAAAATCCTCAACCCTATTAGGAGTTGGTATTACAATTACAATTATATGGAAGAAGAGGCCACTACCCAAACATGCAATTATACAATTCATTTCCTTAAATAAAACAAAATAGATACAATAACCTCTTATTTGTTGACTATTATACTTCACATATCTTTGATCTTCCATTAGAATTCACATCATACATCTCTCACATAAGTTCACATATCACATATTCAGTTTTCATATGCACCATATACTTCACATTCACATCACATTTCATTCAAATACTTCACAAGTAGTGATTATTTTACTTATACCCTTTTCTTTCACAAAACACTTGTGTAATCAGCTTGATGCTTTCACACGTCATACAAACTTAGGGTAAACATCTAGGGTGTTGTCCCTAAATAATTAAGGAATTATTTTGTGACTGGAATAATTCCTTAACCATGTATAAACCCTTTTCTAATATACTCTATTTTGTCTTATTCTTTGCCTTTACTGGTGTCTTACCTGTAACTTAGTTTGTACTAGTCATACTAATCTACACACTTAGGTATATCATCATGACACTCTAGTCTACCTATCCTTAACTATACATGTGCTAATTGTCATTGTAGACTTCTCAATACTAAAATTACATCTAAAATGGTATCAAAACTATCTAACACTTAGACTATTTTATGTCTCTAATCATGGAATCTTTAGTTGTAAGTTATCCCTTGTATTCTAGAACCATATGTTGCCATAAATGACAACCCTTAACCTTAATAACTTAGCCATATTTCCAAAAGTCTCCCCCTTTGGCACTAATGGTAACATATGGGAAAATTGGCTAAGTCCCAAAAAGTTACTATAATTTTTTGATCAAAATTGGCCTTACAAAATTTCAAAATAGCAAAATTATTACCATATTTTCCTTATACCTCCTAATACTTCTAGTTTCCCTTTCTTTATACTTTATACAATTTTCCTATATACTTCTCCCCATTTGACATCAATGAATAAGGTGTCAAAACTTATTTACATGTCAAAATTTTAGTGCATTATCTCCCTCTAGGATGATAAGTGAGAAATATAGCCTTGAAAGCTGATTGTCAAACTCTTCATGTTATTCTCCCATGAATCCTTTACTCATTTTGAGATGTTGAGAAGAGTGCATAATCCATAAGATGTAATCTCGACTGCATTTTGATGTAGGAGCATCTAGTGGTGTAAGGGCAATCCTGTATCACCCAAAAATATGCTTAGTGTTAGTTTCTATTTAATATTTTTTTATTCTTGGATACCCATTTGGGTCAAATAAAGATTCCAACTCTCATAGTTCCACTATTGGTTTTATGGGTTAGAGTTTTTGAGCACCTAGGGGCACATGCCAATGTAGAAAATAGGCTATTTTGTAATTGAGACATAATTATGATGAGTTACAGGGTGTAATTTTGAGAGATGATTATAAATATAATTTAAAGCACTCCAAAAAAATAATCAGGTCAAAAGGCTTTATGGTTTGAAAGTTATGGTAGTTATAAATTGCCTAGAGACCCCCAAGAGAACTTCAAAGTTAGATTTGAGGCACTAAATGACCTTGTATGGGCTCAAAAAATGGGGGATGAGAAAATTTGGTTCATAGGACTATAAAGAACTTGGAGAGCTTTCTAGAAATGTAAATAGTTCATCAATCAGAGTCTCAGATCAAAAGTTATGCCTCTTGGAAGTTGGACTACCATTTCTAGATTCTTCTAATTTTACACCAACTTCTGACATATTTTCTAGAACCTTATATTTTGGAAATGGGTGCCAAATGGAATATTCTAAAATTTATTGATAACCCTAAACCTAATTTTGGTTACTTAACGACATTTTTGGCATAGTAAAGGTAGTTTTTGGTGAAGTTCAAGAGAAGGTACTAGAGGAGGGTTTTTCTCCAGGATCAAAAAACATTGTAAGCCCATAGGGCATGTCTTTCAGTCTATTTTCATTGTAATAAATGCAATATTAGATTATTTCCCATAATAATATTCCCCTTTTTCTATTGTGTTCATTTTCTCTTGGGTTGTGTCCTCATCAAGTGATATCAAAGAAAGTTTTCTTGAGTGTGTAGACAGAGCACCGATTGTGAGGCAGCTTGCACCAAGACTCTATGGTAATGGGTTTTGATACAAGAAGATGCCTCCACAAGGGTAGCATGGTGGAAGGGTTAGATTTGTTACTTCTAACCTTAAAGACCTCTAGAGACAAATTTAGGCATTGTAGCGGAAGATCTGTAAAGGGATGAATATTATCGTAGGCAACAAAAGTGAGGAAGAAAATGAAGAAGGAAATATTGGGTATGAAGGGGAAGGAAATAGAGAAATCCTAAATGAGGTGGAGGAGAAGATTTTTAGGACCATTTCCAAGCTTTAGAAAAAGACCTAAAATTGACATCGATATGTTTTCAATAAATCTAAACCTAGATGAGTTGATTGATTAGATCAAAAAGCTAGAGGAATATTTTGTGTATGAGGATATTGAGGACCATGATAGGATTAAGTTTTTGAAGGAAAAAATGAAAGACCATGACAAAATCTAATGGTAGGAGATTCAGTTGGAAATAAATAGAAGAGGAAAGGAGATTGCATGGTAGAAAAACTAAAGAAGCAATTCATTCCTATTGATTATGAGATTGATTTGTTAAATAAGATGCAAGGGTTAAAACAAGTGAGAAAATATGTCTAGGAATACATAGAGGAATTTTATTGAGTCCTTATTAAGGTGGGGCATGTGGAAGAAAACAAGGAGAAAGTTTCATGTTACTTTAGTGGGTTAAGACCTAGCATTCAGTAGGAGTTAAGTATGGTCAAAATGACTAGCATTGAAAAGGAATACCTATGTACCTTGCAAGTTGAGGAGAAGTTAAACAAAAAGCCTGATGGAAGGCAAAAAGGGCATAGTTAAGGAGGAAGGGGTGGTGATAGCTTAGTTGGAGGCCGAAATGAGAATAAAAAGAAAAATAAAGATGTGGGTGCCAGCCAAAACCAGAGAAATGAGGGTTTCAACCGCTCCTATGATCAAAACTTTGGAGATTAGAGAGGAAGAGGTAGAGGACATGGACAAGGTTTAGGAAGAGGAGGCTTCTATGGTACCTATTTTCATTGCAATGAAGAAGGTCATCGTGTCTTCAAATGCCCTCAATTCCAAGGTAGGATAGATAAGAGAGTTGATGGTCAAGTAAGGGTTGCTCATGTGGATGATGATGCACAATAATCACATTTAGAGGATGAAAAAAGAGGAGAGGTTCTAGTTAATGAGAGGTTCTTACTAAGTGGTGATATTGAACTTGGACAAAGGAGGAGTTTGTTTCATACCAGGTGCAAGTGCAAGAGTAAATGTTGTGATGTGATTGTTGATGGTGGAAGCAATGACAACTTGGTGTCAAAGGAGATGGTCTAAAAACTAAATCTCAAGAGGGAAGAACACCCCCAACTATTGGATTTCTTATATGTAGGATGATCATAAGGTCTTAGTTAGTGAGAAATGTTGGGTAAAGTTCAAGATTGGGAATTACCATGATGAGGCTCTCTGTGACATCATTCCAATGGATGTCTACCCTTTATTATTGGGAAGGCCATGGCAATTTGATAGGCATGCTATACATGATGGTCATGCAAATACATACTTTCTAACAAAGGATGGAGTTCACCACAAATTTAAGCCCTTGGTAAAGGAGGGTGAAAAGGTATGTAGTAGTGCTAAGGTATTGCTTGTTGATGGAAGAAATTTTTTGGATGGCATGAAACATTTGCATATGTGTTATGCTTTAATTCTTAGAAAAGATAAAGAAGGTAGTAGTGAAATTCCAATTGAAGTTTTAGGTCTATTAAGTGAGTATGGAGATGTAATCTCTAATAATGTCCTAGAAGGGTTGCCACCAATAAGGAAAATCAATCATTAAATAGATTTAGTCCTTGGAGCTAGTTTTCCTAAGGTTGCTCATAGGATGACTCCTAATGAGACTAAGGAGCTAAATAGACAAGTTTAGGAGCTATTGAGGAAAGGTTTGATTTGAGAGAGCCTAGGTCCATGTGTAGTATTGACACCAAAGAAAGATAGAGAGTGGAGAATGTGTACAGACTCTTCGGTTATAAATAGAATACCCATTAAGTATTAGTTTCCTTTGTTAAGAATGGATGATCTTATGGACTGTTTGAGTGGAGCCCATTATTTCACAATGATAGATCTCAAGAGTGGATATCACTAGATATAAATACAAGAGGGAGATGAGTGGAAAACTACATTCAAGACCAAGGAGGGTCTATATGAGTGGTTAGTCATGCCCTTTGGATTGACTAATGTACCAAGCACCTTCATGCGACTTATGAATGATGTACTAAAGAATTTTTTGGGAAAATTTGTTATTGTCTATCTAGATGATATTTTTATTTTTAGTAAGTCTTTGGATGAAAATTTATTGCACATTCATAGTGTCCTTGAAAGGTTGAGGGAAGAGAAATTGTTGATTAATTTGAAGAAGTGTAGCTTTTTCAAAAGGGATTTAGTCTATTTGGGGTTTATTGTATCAACTAATGGTCTCAAAATGGACCTAGAGAAGGTGAATTTCATCTTGGAATGGTCTACTCCAAGGTCTATCACTAAGGTTTGGTTATTCCATGGTTTAGCTAGTTTTTACAGAAAGTTCATTAGGAATTTTAGTAGTATATGTGAACCCCTAACTGAAACAATGTGGGGGGATAGAAAAGAGTTCAAGTGGACTATAGGAGCTACAAGGAGTTTTGAATTACTGAAGAAGAACCTATGTTGACACTTCCTAATTTTAACAAAGTGTTCCAAGTGGATTGTGATTCTAGTGGTAGTGTTGTTGGGGCTGTTTTGAGCCAAGAAGGTAAGCCTATTGCCTATTTTAGTGAAAAATTGAATGATGCAAAGAAGAAGTATTATGCTTATGATCAGGAGTTCTATGCAATAGTTTAGTCCTTAAAGAAATGGAGGCATTATTTGTTACCAAAAGAATTTTTCTTGTATACTGATCACTAGGCATTATAGTATCTAAATAGCCAAGGTAAATTGAAATAGAGACATTTCAAATGGGTAGAGTTCATACAAAGCTATACATTTGTATTAAAACATAGAAGTAGAAGGTCTAATAGGGTTGTAGATGCATTAAGTAGGAGATAGTTTTTACTGATAGTAATGTAGGTTGAAGTGGTTTGGTTTGATGAACTCAAGAATCTTCACCATAAGGATCCTGACTATGCAAAGGCATGGAAGGATTGTAAAGAACCTATTACTCTAGATAGGACCAAGTAAGTAGATTACTTGATTCAGGATGGTATGTTGTTCAAGGGTAATCAATTGTGTATCCCAAGGAGTTCTATGAGGGAGAACTTGATCAAGGAGAAACATAGTGGAGGGATGACATGACACTTTGGTTGAGATAAGATGATTTCCATTATTACATAACATTATTTTTGGCCTCAATTGTCATAGGATTTGAAGAAGTTTGTGCAAAGTTGTCAACTATGTCAAATAGCCTAAGGATTTAGTCACAATACTTGACTCTATCAACCATTGTTTGTTCCATCGAAGCCTTGAAAGGACATAAGTATGGATTTTGTTCTTGGATTTCCAAGGACTCTATTAGTAAATAGTTTTTTCCTTCCAAAATTAAATACAAAGAATGACTCAAGATACCCAAATAGAAGAACAATTGCCACTAAAAATTGGAAATACTATTATGAGATTGATAGCTTTCCTCCAAATTAAGAGGTACAACTCCCTCTTAGAAAGATATTCAGAGAATTTAAATAACTGGTTAACATAAAGGTTTTCTAGCATTTACCCATCACTATGGGATATATACAATTATAAGATTTAAAATTTGTATAATGAAGAAATAAAATGAACAAATAGCCATAGGACTACCTATCTAGTTTCTCATATCACAGGGAAAGTACAAAGAAGCATTATTTTATTTTGCTAAATATGAATGATAATGCAAAACTGCACCTAAAACATGAAATAAATTACTATAAAATTATTTACAATCCAAGAAAACCATATTCAAACTTCAGAATCTAATGTATGAAACTCTCTTTTATTTCAGATGCATAACAAAACAATAACAATATTATTTTGTCTTTGTCATTACAGTCAAGTTGCAGAAAAATAGAAATAACACTGCTATTCCCCTCCCTATTATAATCACTGTACATAAAAATGTATTCTCCCTTTCCTGTAGCTATAGAACTCCTGGTGAAGAGAAGAACCTCACTACATCTGAATCTTGTAATAAATAACATTTTGGGTTGTCTTTTAGTTTCCATAACCGTTTCTTGAAAAATTAGTTTAATCATTCTCATGACTCATCTTCTTCTTACCCCTTTGGAATTTTAATGCTGAGCCACTTTAAAGTTTCATAAATTCTATACAAAAAATTTACCAAATTTAAAATGAATCCCTTGTGCATTCTTGGATAGATGGCATGTGTTGGTTATAGATTGCAATCATGATCCTGTAACTGTCATTAATATATTTCTGCACTTAAATAGTCATAACTTTTGATCCATCAAGAATCTTGCAAAATGGCTTAGATATAATTTAGATAATTAGGTTTCCTCAAACATATCTAGAATTCAGCTCAATCCAATATTTGGATTAAAAATTGTGGGCCCCGCAACATGACTATTTTTCTTACTACAGAATATTTGCATTGGCTGGTATGTTGACAGACCTACATATAGTCCTTTATAACTTCTTACCTTGGTCAAATTTTGAATATTTCTTTGGTGAAGATTTAGAAAACTTGATTTTGGGAAACATATCCAAAATTCAATCAGATCCAATGGTGGAGCTAAAAGTTATTCCCCCTGCATTGTTACTGTTATTTTAATGCTATCAAAAATCTATGGTTACAAGCTATATTAAAACTTGTAATAGTATATACACCAATACCTAAACATAAATCACATGTTGGAATTTAATTGTAAGTTATATAAGAGCCTGCTAATGCTAAAATTCCTATACATGACACAACTTCAGGATAATCAACTTCAACTGCATCTTTTATTAGCTAAATAATCTCCAGTGCTGCCTCTCTTATTGTCAAGTTTGGAGTGTCTTGAAGCTCATGCAAAGATCTATGACCTCATAGTCACTAGCATATATAGATTCATGTTAGCCTTCCTATTATGTCTCCACCATAAATACCCATATTCATTTACGAATTTATCAAGTGCATGGAAAGCCAAAACATATTACTTATAATGAAATAAGGCTCGATTTCGACTTCATATCCTCCATTATCATCAATGCATCTTTCATGGTAGATAACAATGATTTCCTTTGACTTCCATCTCATCTCATTATCCACCATCCTCTTTTGGCCTTGGGTCTTAGACTTGGAACCTTGAAATAGGATCTAAGCTTGATTTTGAATTTGAGCCACAAATTCCAACTGCTAAATCTAGGCCATTGATCTGTGAACTGCATACTTGAAACTGTCCATGAGATTTGAACTAAAGAATGGTGGATTATTTTCAAGTTTCACCATTTCAAATACAATTTTGAAGCTCCCAATCTTGATTGAATCATAATGATTCTCAAACTTCTGATTGCCAGGGCTGAAACTAAAGCTTCAAACTGAACACTGCATTTTGCACCAATTCCAACATGAACTTGAAGTTGAAGTTGAACTGACCTAAAATTTCAACTTCAACTTCAACCTCTTTATATGTGAATAGGAATTTTGACAAATAGGAGAATGACTGGCTTGTTTTTAACATTTTGTACTAATGACAGAACTTGAAGTTGAACTTGAATTCGCTGGAAGATTCAACTTTGACTTTGACACTCAAAAGTATATTATGAAATCACTGAACTTGAAGTTGAACTTGAACTAGCTGGAAGATTCAACTTCAACTTTGACACTCGAAAGTATATTATGAAATCACTAAACTTGAAGTTGAACTAACCCGAAGGTTCAACTTCAAATTCAACTTGGGCACTCCCATGACTTAAATGTTTGACTTTTAGGCTGAAGAAAAATATAAGTGTAACAGACACAAAGGGGTAATGACTCAATATTTGTGGTGGTTGATAGGTTATCCAAGATGGCACATTTCATTCCATGCCACAAGACTCATGATGTAGTACATATTGCAGATTTTTTTTGTAGAGAGGTGGTGAGGCTACATGGTCTCCCAAAAAGTAGTTTTTCTGACAAAGATACTAAATTTGTGGGGTATTTCTGGAGGATTTTGTGGAAGAAGTTGAAGACAAAATTGAAGTTTAGTTCTACATACCATCCATAGAGTGATGGACAAACAAAAGTAGTAAATATGAATCTGGTCAACTTGTTGAGGTAGATAAGCCCAAGGGATGGGATTTGATTTTACCAAAAGAAGAATTTTCTTACAATAATTTTATAAATAGGAGTATTGGTAGATCATCATTCCAAATTGTGTGTAAGAGTAGTCCAAGGACTACACCAAATATGAGGAAGATGGAGCAAGGGGAGAGGACAAGTTTTGAGGCAGAAGACTTTGCTAAAAATGTCAAGAACCTACATGATGAGGTGCAAGCACATATTACCAAGATGAACCTATAGTATAAGGCTAGGGTAGATCAAAAGAGAACACATAAGGAGTTTTGATTTGGAGATCATGTTATGGTACATTTGAGGAAGGAACAATTTCTAGTGGGTACCTATAATAAGATAAAGATGAAGAAATTTGGCCCTTGCAAAATCTTTAAGAAACATGATTCAGGGAATGCATATGAGGTGGAGTTGCTAGATGGGATTCACATTTATCCTATTTTCAATATTGCAAACTTAATAGAATATCATGATGATGGTGCAGATGAGGAGTTGATGCTGGAGCCATGTCCAATTCCTTTTTCTATGAAGGAAGGGATTGAAAAAAAATTGGATAGTCATGTGGGCTGGAGTACCAAAAATAGGTAGTTTAAAGAATACCTGGTGAAGCAAAAAGGATGACTAGTAGAAGATTCAACTTGTTTATCTACAATGAAGATTTCCGATTTGGATTTTCCTCTACTAGCTATAAAGTGACAAGGTCACTTTTCAATCTACCCTTGGTGTCTGATGCAAGAACATCCAATGGTGTAAGGGCAATCTTGTATCACCCAAAAATATGCTTAATGTTATTTTCTATTTAATATGTTTTCATTTCTATATACCCATTTAGGTCAAATAAATATTCCAACTCTCATAGTTCCACTATTGATTTTCTAGGTTAGAGTTTTTGATCACCTAGGGATGCATGCCAATGTAGAGAATAGGTTATTTTGTAATTGAGACATAACTATGATGAGTTAGAGGGTTTAAGTTGGAGGGATGATTATAAATCTAATTTAAAGCACCCCAAAAAAAAATCAGATCAAAATGCTTTACAGTTTGAAAGTTATGGTAGTTTTAAGTTGTCTGGAGACCCCCTAAGAGCACTTTGAAGTCAGATTTGAGGCACTAAATGGCATTGTATGGGCCCAAAAAATTGAGGATGAGAAAATCTAGTCCACTGGGCTATATAGTGCCTAGAGAGATATCTAGAAATATAAATAGTTTATCAATCGGAGTCCCAGATCAAAAGTTTTACCTCCTGGAAGTTGGACTACCATTTTTGGATTCTTCTAATTTTACACCAACTTCCAATGTGTTTTATAGAACCTTCTATTTTGGTGGTGGATGCCAAATGGCATACTCTAAAATGTATTCCTAACCCTAAACCTAATTTTGGTTACTTAAGGACATTTCTGGCATGGTAAAGGTAGTTTTTGGTGGAGTTCAGGAGAAGGTACTAGAGGAGGGTTTTTCTCCAACATCAAACAACACTATAAGCCCATAAGGCATGTCTTTGGGTCTATTTTCATTGTACTTAATGCAATAGTAGGTCACTTTTAATAATAATATTCCCCTTTTTCTATTGTGTTCATTTTGTCTTGGGTTGTGTCCTCATTACATTCAAATATGAGTAAATAAAGTTGTCAAAGGATTTCTTGACTGACAAACATTCTTCCAATTGACATTCAATTATGCTCAACTTCGTAGATATGTTTTCTCTCATAAGTGAAAACCTCTTTGTAATCCTTGTCTTTCTATCTTCCAATAGACTTATTTCATCATATGCCTTACTAACCTATGCTTCAATTGTTTCAACCATTATACCAAGTTGACATACCTGATGTTCTAGTGTTTTTACTTCTACATTCTTCTTCTTGAGTTCATCATCAATATATTTTGTGAAAATGAAAGACATTGCACACTTTGCATACATGATTTTTTTTTTAAGGTCACACTTCCTCAATACCTTGATACAAGTATCACGAGTCAATAAATTATTTTTGATGTTCTGACAGATAGTGTCAAACTTCTGTGCATCATTCTTTGCTTGAGCTTGTGTTGCTGAAACTTTTGAAAAACTTGTGAATTCAACATCAAATGCTTGAATCATAACTTTTTCTTTATCTTCAGGGTCAAGATCAAGTGACCTTGTAATCAAAGTTTCTTGCAATTTCTTAGTTAGTTCAATGAGAGTTTTCTATAAACTCTTTACCTGACTATTCTTGCTGATGATTTTGCTAAGTGATGATATCAATTTTGATTGAGCATCATCATTTGAACCTATGAGTGTTGCAAGGGTAAGAGTAGTGCTTGTTTCACTTGCTTCTACCTTCTTCTTTTCTTCATATTATTTTCTCTTCTTCTCTTCTTCTTCCTTATTTTCTCTCCCTCTTCTCTCTTCTTTTCTTCTTCTTGTTAGTTATGTTTCTTTTCTTTTTCTTTTCTTTCTCTTCTGTTGGTTTCTTTTTCATTTTCTCCTTTTCTTCCTTAGAGCTTGTGTAATCAACAATATTTCCAATAATGTTTGGCCCAAGATCCTTGAAAGGATCTTTTTTTTGTTTACTATGACTTTTATTACACCAATTTTCATGGTCCTAGGTCCAATAGAGAACTACAAAGATAGATCTTCCATCTTTGTGTCCTTAACTTCTGCTTATGTTATTTCTACAGTAGTTTGTTTAATAGTCATAGGGATTTCTCCCCTATCTTTGCACTCTATTTTGTGACCTTAGGCATAGAGGTCATGTACTTAATAATGGCTTCCTCTATTTCTTTTTTAACCACTTTTTAGTTACCTCCCATCAAAAGAAGTTCTCTTCTTTTATTCCTTAGCAAGGGCTCAATACCCTTCATCATATTGTTTATATCATCATCTATGTTAACTTTACAAAGCTTTCTTATCCTATTTTTTCTTATTTTCTTCTCTTCATCTATGACTCTTATTCTTCTATTGATTAACTTATTATACAAGCCCTCTAGTATATGTTTTTGTATATCTTCAAATCTTTTGTATTTCAAAATCATATTACTTACCACTGCATTCTCTAATTTTATTTTGTCCATATTGCTATACATACTATAGAATTTATTCAATTGAATGAAATTATGATTTACAATAATATATACATTTAAGTTCTCTACCTTTGGTTTCCAAAGCTTCTTTCCTACTAAAGTTATAGCTTCTCCTATCACCTTCTCTATAGGCTTATCCTTGGTTTCCTCTTCATCTTTAGATTCTTCATATTTTGATTCAACAATTTTAAGAAATCTCATTCTCTTACTAGGTCCACTTGCCTACTGCTTGAATCTCTTCCTTCTTGATGACTCTATAGGTTCACTCTTAACCTTGGTGAGTCTCTCTGACTTTATTGTACTTGGAGGAGTGGTGGGTTTCTCCTCAATAATCTACACTTGTTCTTCAAACTTCTTCCTTTTCACTTGAGTGGGTTGCATTTTTAAAAATGTGAAATAGAGAAAAATAGGTATCTATGAAGATGACTCTACTATGGTGACTCCCTTAGAAGATCCTTCCATTGCTAGGGGTGTGGCAATGAATACTTTAGTTTTTCCACTAGCCTTCATTTCCAAGGCTATACCCTTCACTTATTCATATTCATGTTTGAACTATTTCAATTTTATTCACCACATTCTTCTTTATTTCCTTGATGTACTACTTGCTCTCTACTTCTATGATCTTTCCAGCATAGATTCCCTATCTGGGACTATCATTATCCTTTTCAGATTTGAGTATGATCTTCACATACCCTTCTATCACATCTTCACTCATTTCATAGCCCATAGGGTCTATGATCTTACCCCTTGTCTCACCTTCCTCTGCATAGGTTACATATGTTTCAACCATGAAACATTGTGCTTTTTATACTTCTCCACTAATGAGGGTCAAAATTAGTATCTCTACTTCATCACAATTTGAAATATTTTCATCATTTTTTTTATGTCCTCTACAATCTTCTCCTCTTTCTATTTCTTGTAGTAGTAAGTTACCAAGTTCATGGTGTACTAATTGTTCTTGTCTCATTCCTTATCAACCATAATAGGGAATTTCCTAATAACTTGGAAGAAGAGGTGTATCAATAGTGATTCAAGACTGAACACCACACTAATTATTTTCTTCAATTTCTCTATATTGTCTAATACATGATGCTAGGGAATTTCACACATGTTAAATTATTCTCTTTTTGCTTCCATCAAGTAAGCTTCATGGATAAATCTAGTAGGCACTGAGTTCAATCTTGAATTATGATTCATTTTATAGCCAATGATCTTAATGATCACTCTTACATCCATTTACTTAATGAGGTCCATCCTTATGTTCCTTCCATAAGATTTAGTTTGTAGATTAGTTTTTTCTATCTTATTTACATTCTTCTCATTGTTTGGATTTCACCCTTCATTTCATATTCATGTCAGCTTATGTATCATGTCATTGTCAATCATGATAGGTACATCTCCAACCCAAAACATTCCTTTGTGAATTTGACTCAAAATGATTATGCTCCACTTGTGATTACCAAAATTCGCATAAAATATATGATTCACTATGTTTAGTTCTTCAAGTGTGCAAACTCTTGTTTCAATGACAAATCTCCTTGAAAAACTAGGTCTAAGTTTTTATGAATGTCACTGTCACCAATACTCTTGAACTTGCAATATATATATATGACCTGATATCTTCTATGTGTAATACATTTTCCAAAACTTGTGAAAATTATCCTAGGGGATCATCTATTTGAGATATCAATGGATTCTTCTTAAACACATACTTCAGCCTCTCACTTATTATTGAAATGAAAAATATTGTTGAAGTGTAGAAATCATGGAACAATCATTATTTTTTCAGTGATGTCAAACCTGCTACTTGCTAGAGAGACAATTGCTAATTTGGTATGAATGATATTATTTGATTAATTGTTGAAGAGGATTTGACAAGAAAGGACAACAAGAGTACCTAGAGAAAGGTTGAGTTATATGGTGTATAAAAGAAGCACTAAGACCAAGTTAGACTTTGATGATATAGTGTGTTTCTTATCTACTTAAGGCTATAATGAAAGGGTACATGAGAAAAGACAAGAAGAAGGCTAAGAAAAGAAATGTGTTTTCCAAGCTTGACCAAGAAAAAAATGGAAGCCAAGAAAGTTAGTGCAAGATGAGAAGAAAGTTAGTTGAAGCCAAGCAAAGAAAATTTATTACGTGTTGAACAAAGAGAAATCTAGTATAAGCCAAGTGAAAGAAGTTTAGTGTGTGCCAAGCACTAGTTAAACTTAGAGTATGTTGAGAAACCTAGTGTTGACTAAGCATCGGAAGATAATGATTTCTAAGAAAAGAACATGTTATTGTGAGTTCTAGTTAAATGATTTTGATGAAAGATTTGATGAATTTGAGCTAACAAAGTTGATTTCTTGAATTGAGTGAAGCATGTGAAAGATAAGTATGATGAGATGGTGACACATAATTCAAATTAAAATATTTTGAGAAAATTTTGAAGAGGATTGTAAGGGAAGTTTCTAGAAGGGAAAAAAATGGAAATTAGGATAGATTAGATGAATATGACCAAACCCTAAGATGGAAGATTGTGGTGAACCAAAAAAAGATCTAAATTTTCTATTAAATGAGATAGCATGCCAAAAGCAAAGTGTCATAGTGCAAACTAGAGAGAGACAAGAATTCTTGAGGTGTTACTTCATTTGGTGGATGAAGGGATGAACCTACAATTAGCATACTAAGAATGAAGGCTTAAGAAGGTAAAGGCTTTAAGGGTGAAAAATATGTTAGAGATGAAGGAGACTAAATGCCAAGTAGCATAGAGGACTGAATAAGAGATCTATAATCTACAAGTGAGTTGTTTTGTTATCAAATCAAGTCCTACTATTACTTTCTAACAACTCTATTAGTTTGGATAAATCCTTTATATTAAGCTTGACCTAACAGTCATGAATAAATCCTTTACCATGGTGACATTCTAATGGAATTTTCTAAAGTCCTCTAACAATGGTCACTCTGAATAGGATGATTTAAATCCTTTAATCAAAGTCACATTTAAAAGTGCACATTTTAATAGGGTAGGCTCCTTATAGAGCTCACTTTGGAAGAGTGAAAGTTGGTAACATCTTATTGGTGGTTTTTCTCAAATTGGGATTCCACGTAAAATCTTTTTATCAAATTCGATGACTGATTTTATGGTATTTCATGTTTACATTTCTATAAAGTTCATTTGACCTAGGTTAGTAATATACTATGGTGTGAGATATTGGATGATCAATGCATACACATATATTTGTTAAGTACTAAATTTGTATAGCTATAAATTTAGACCTTGGATAATTGATTCACCTGCTATCAGTTATTCTAAAGTATTCCAACACTTATATCACTAATAGTAGGATTCTCCATTTCAACTGATTAAAACACTTCAAAGCTTTGTGAAATACCTAGAAACACACTTTTCTTACTTTGCACTGAGAACACTTCAAATTTTCCTTTTCTCATTGTTAAATCACTTTGAATTTCTCCTTAATTATTAACAAGATTGAATGGTAGTCAAAAAAAATTTCACATCCCTTAAATCTTTCAAATTTAACTATGCATTGATTTTGCAACTACTCAATCCATAAAACTATTACTCTTTTAACTAGTAAAATTGTTTTCCTCCATTCTCCTTCATGCGATTACCAAATTACTTGCACTCTTAACCATAGCTTCCTTATTATATTTACTACCTCATGTTAACTTTCATGAATTTTAACTTGACTTCTATTTCATATTTTTGATGCTCTATATTTGATAAAAGGTGCTTAATTCAAATAAGATGAGTCACACGCTATGGTTGATTTCATTCTTTCTTCAGGTGCATCAAAAAACTATTCTTCTAGAACAACATATGAACTTGATAAGTCATTTTCCTTCACAAAAACTTCCTTGAATTCTTCAACATGATCTTTAAGTGCTTCCTTTTGGTTGTTATTGCTACTATTATCATTCCTTTTATTAACTATGTTATTGCTCCTTCTCTAGTTTGGATTCTTATTGAAATTCCTTCTATCCATTCTGCAAAATCTTTCTATGTGTCCAAATTTATTGCACAATCAACATACAACTGTATCACTTCTCTAATTAGGTCCATTATAATTGTCTAGTGCTCTACAATTCCTTGTAAAGTATCTAGAGTTGTTACACTTCTAACATACAATCTAGTTCCTTGCTCCATTAGGTCTTTCACCATCATTGGATCTATTTTGTGATCTCCTTCTTTCATTACTTACAAGTTTAGTATCCCTAAACATACTAATATCTCCATTATTACTATCAAACTTAGGTTTCTTACAATCTACTGCTTTATGTCCAAAAAAATGACAATTATAACAATAGACATTAGTAATAGGTTTGAAAGACTTACTTATGCAATCTCTCTTCATATGACCAACTTCACTACATATAAAACATCTACCTCTAAATTCATGTCTAGCCTCCTTAGGTGGTTCAACTTGATCTATTTTTTTTAGTTCGTCAAATTTCTCTGGTTGATTTACTTGCTCAACTTCTTTAGATACTTCTATAGACTTTCTTTTTTCAACCCTATTCTAATCATTTTCCTTAGCTTTAAGTGTTTCAACAACTAGATTAGGTTCCTTCCTAACTTTAGTTTTATTAGCTAATTTTTCTCCAATAAGATATCCAAGACTTGTCTTATCATAAGAAGATCTCTGATAGAATAGTTATTTATCAATTTTCTCACTACTAGAGTAAAGCTTCTCTAGTTTTTGCTTAGCTTGAGTTAACTCTCCTTTCACAATGGTATTGTACTTCTCTAATTCTGCATGCTCTATTTTGATAGAATCTAATTTAGATGTCACTTTTGTGAGATGAGATCTTAGATCTCCAATCTTAGATTTCATAACTGAATCAAACTTGCCATCATCTTTCCTTAAACTCAACTTTAGTTCAAAAAATGTTAATTCATGTTTCAAAATCTCATTTTCTTTTTTAAGGGTTGCTACCTCATCACTATCACTACTCTTCTCTTTTTATTCTTTTCTAGATTTTAGATAATCAATCTTATCTTTCAATTTTCCAATGTAATCCTTTGCATCTTCATACCTTTCTTTTAGGCTGTCTCTTTCTTCTATAAGAAGATCAATTTTCTCAAGGGATTCTTCAAGATTCCTCTTCAATTGTTCCATATCCTAGGGATCTTACTTGATTTTTTAAGCCTCTTGAGTAACTGGGCTTTGATACCAATTTCAAGAAATAAATAATGCTGAGAGAGGGGGTGAATCAAAATTCTACAAACTTTTTCCCACAACTAGATATTATTAAATACTTTTCAATATGCATATGAAAGTAAGCCAACAATTTTGAACACTTAAATAAATCCAAACACAAAGAGAACTCATAACACCTTAATTTGTTAACTAGGGAAACCTTGGCCAATGGTAAACCTAGTGGAGATGGTACCCACAAGATGATCCACTAAATAAAATAATCATGTTAAGGATATTGACCCTATTAGGAGTCTATGAATTACATATAGTGTCTCAATCCTTGTTAGAGGACTAGGCCTTGTTAAAAGCCTCAACCCTATTAAGAGTTGGTATTACAATTACAACTGTATGCAAGAAGAGATCACTACCCAAACATGCAATTATATAAGTCAATGCCTTAAACAAAAGAAGATAGATACAATAACCTCTTATCTTTGATCTTACATCAGAGTTCACATCATAGATCTCTCACATAAGTTTTCATAGAACATATTCATTTTGCATGTGTACCATATACTTCACATTCTCATCACATTTAATTTACATCACAAGTAGTGATCCTTTTACTTATAACCCTTTCTTTCACAAAACTCTTGTGTAGTTGGCTTGATGCTTTCACACGTCATACTAACTTAGGATATTCATCTAATATTTCATCTCTAAATAATTAAGGAATTATTTTGCGGCAAAAATAATTCGTTAACTTGTTATTGACCCTTTTCTAATATACTCTATTCTATCTTGTTCTCTACCTTTATTGGTGTTTTACTTGTAACATAGTCCACACTGACCGTACTGAACTATATAGTTAGGTACATCATCACAATACTCTATTCTACCTATCCTTAACTATGCATGTAATATTTGTCATTGTACACTTTGTAATACTAAAATTACCTCTAAGCTGATATCAAAATTGTCTAACATAGGTAATTTTCTATCTCCAGTCATGGAATCTTTAGCTCTAAGTTTTTCCTTCTATTCCAAAATTATATGTTGCCATAAATGGAAACCCATAAACTTAATAAATTATCCATATTTCCAAAAATTTGGTCATATTTTTGCAAGATGTCCTAATAGAGAAGACAAGGATGAGAAAAGGGAAAGCAAGTACAAAGGTAGAAGAGATGACTGAGACAATAGGAGAAAAAAGGACTACAAAGACAAAGGTAAGAAATCTTTTTATATTGCTAAAGAATAAACTAATAATGAGTCTAATAGTAATGATGAATAATTTTTCTATGTTGATATGAAAGAATATTTTGATGAAGATGAGAAAACTACATTAATTTCATATGTGAGTAAAGGTGATAGATGGGTAATTGATAGTGGTTGCTCACATCACATGACTGGTGATAAAGGTGTTGAAATGAAAACATGTAATTGTTGTCATTTCCAGCAACACATGATGTACATTCTTATAGGAAGTGTAATGTCCCCTTTTAGGACATTAGATTTAAAACCCTGACTGTATAGATATTTCCTATTATTTTCTTTGATATCCTTCTCAATACTTGATATACTATATATACGCGTGCATCTCATAGAGTCACATCCTTTCATTAATATAAATATAATTAATTATATATTTATATCAATAAGATTAGTTAAATTAATTAATATAATAATGTATATTATATTATATTATATTATGCTATAACATATATTATTTTAATAATATATCAACTATATATATTATTATATTATAATACTTTATTAATATAACGTTTCTATATTAAATCATATCTTAATTATAATAGCATTATTTATTTATAGTTATATTAGATTATCATTTAATTCATTTCAGACTTCCATATTGCTATAATGTGATCATATTATTATATGAATATATAATATTAGTTATAAAATATTATTATTGTAATATAATATTACTTATGAACATTATTATTTTAATATTAATATTAAAATTACTATATAATACTCATTTATTATTAATATTAATATATAATACTTATTTATTATTTAAACTATATATTAAAGTGGGGACATCACAGTCCTCCCCTCTCGAATTTGCTTGCCCTCAAGAAAAATCTTTCATACACGAGCTTTTTCATAAACACAAGACATATTTTCATATCAAAGTTCTAAAAGATTTATGAAATATACATGAAAACACAAAGCAAACACAGTGCAGACAGATGAAGACATGAAGCAAACATGATGCAGACATATGAAGACATGGAGCAAACACGATGCAACCATAATACACAAGTTATGCATTTCCTTAATTGTGAACCTGCAACCAAAAAAATATTAGTACACATTATATATAAATCAATCTCCTGACAATGTGTTTATAGTCTCAATTTACTGACTTGTCAGTCAAAAATATCTATTCACTATAATATTAACTCATCAATTCTTGTGTACAAGAGGAGAAACTATAATAGGGTGCCTTGTTACCCAACCAGTGGGCCTCACCATTCTCCCTTATTATTGTTATCTCTCTCTGATCATCATTCCCAAGATGGTGCCTTTGTATGATGTACCCTAGGATATTTTCTCCATTTTAGGCCTTACCTGGTACCTGTAGGCTTTATCCAGTACCTCGAGTGGTGTCACCTAGCCCATTCCACCACAGGCCTTATCTCATCATTGGAGAATTGTGAACTTAAGGTGATTCTATCAACTATTTGTCAATAATAAGCCTTTTAAAGCATAATATTTGTCATATTAGATACTTAATCTTATCATTCAATTATAGAAGGAGAAACCATAATGGGGTGCCCTGTTACCCAATTAGTGAGCCTCACTTTTCTCCCTCATTGTCGTTGCCTCTCTCTGATCATTATTCCCAAGAAGGTGCCTTTGTATGATATACCTTGGGATATTTTCTCGACTGTAGGCCTTACTCAATACCTGTAGGATTTATTTGGTACCCTGAGTGGTGTCACCCAATCCATTCCATTACAGGCCTTATCTCAACTTGGAGAATAATGACTTTATTAATTATTATACCATATATTTCATTAGTTTAAGACATCAATATTAATTACTTGATTGTTTAAATTAAATCTATTCCATATATGTTAAATTGGACATATATGTATATTCTTAATATATAAAGTGCCAACATTAAATTTAATATTTCAAGATATTAACATAACACATTACTAACACTATATAGGAAGTGTTGACATACTATTGTGTGTGGAACTCGGTACAGACATGCTATCCATGTTGGCTAGTTTTAACATGATTATTCATGATTATTTCCTTCTCATCAATATCTTTTAACTTTTTTCTTCATCACCACCTTCTCATTCATTTTTAAGATGATATAGATTTTGTCAAGTGCAGATTGTGTCATAGGTGTTCTTTAAAATCTAATGTACCATTTCAGAGGATCATTCCTTGAACACTCTCCTACAATCAAGAAAAATATTGGTAGGTCATGTAGATATGTTATAATATTTATCATTAAATATGACTATTGCATCAAATTTCACATCAAATCTTGCAAGGAATGCAGTACAATTCCCAGCTTGTAAACCCTTTAGATGTCCTCATTTTTCTTTGTAGTAAGCCCATATTCATTGATAGGCAGTCTCGATGGGGGCCACAAACTATCTGTGTGCCCTTATATTCATTCTCTATCCACTTTGTCAGAATGGATCAATCCTCATCGATTCCATAGCAACAAATATTGCAGAAGCCATGGCATCTGGTACTTGGCAACCATGACTATAGGGGAGATACATTGGCACCATTGGACCCTACTCTAAAATTTCATGATTCTCACTAGAATTTCTATAGGATTTCTATTCTCAAATAGAATTTTCCACCATCATAGATCAACAACTGGCATCCAATTCGATAGTCTTTTCTGCACCACTAATGTCCCCAATCTATTCCTATAAATTTTGGGACAAAATCTTTTTTCTTGATGATTCCTCTATCCGAATAAATTTCATGTAAGTTCATTTTATAGATTTTTATTGCAAAGATATTGCCAGCTAAACAGCTCTAGGTTGATTTCATTATTCGTGTTCTTCATAATGCAAATGAAAAGCTTGAACCATTTCAATGGTATTGTGGTGATGTTGCTATAGAAAATTAATGTTTTTGTTCTTCTGGTTAGTCAGCCTTCCAATTACTATCCAGGCCATACTGCAACAATTCTAATATGGAAAATCTTAAGTGATTCTAAATTTCCCCTATTTAATTCTTCCAATGCTACAAAAAAATTTCACTCCTACACTTGTCCAAAATTCCTCATTTTGATAGCTACATGTAGTAAGAACTATAACTCCTCTCTTTGAGTTGACTTCATAAGAACCACTTAATATAGCAATAATGGTTGTCAAGTAATAAACATGAAAGAGAATCATTCCAATTTACAAAAGATAGACTTGTCCATAGTTACAGGCTCCTGAAATATTGAAATATTACACAAGCACAATAATTTGAAAGGTTTACATAGTTAAAGCACAAACAACCCATATAAGATAATCTCTGACAACAATATTGGAGAGTTGGGATGAATTATTAAAGCTCCAACTATAATATTTGGTTCCAATACTTATAGCCACATAAAACTTTCAAAAACATTTTCCCATCTTTCAAAATTTATATAGATTGAGGCAACATCTAATCAATCAATTCCTTCCCAAAAGCATATGCCATTAATATATATTCTTCCTAGTAAAGACAAACTTCAGATGTATTATTTAGTGGTTATACTTTGCATTTAACTTCTAGACATATTCTTCCAAAAAATATATATATGCAAATATTCTGACTTGAGTATAAATATATTTCTTTGCTTTCTTTAATTTTTATAGAAATTTTAGAACTGCATATATGTATTATTCTCTCTATATGTCTGCAACTATATTTTGATAAAACTTTTGATTACTCCCAATAGGATGGTAGGTTCACTAGCTCTAATACCACTTGTAATGTCCCCTTTTAGGACATTAGATTTAAAACCCTAATTGTATAGATATTTCCTATTATTTTCTCTAATATCCTTCTCAATATTTGATATTCTATATATATGTGTGCATCTCATAGAGTCACATCCTTTCATTAATATAAATATAATTAATTATATATTTATATCAATAAGATTAGTTAAATTAATCAATATAATAACGTATATTATATTATATTATGCTATAACATATATTATTTTAATAATATATCAACTATATGTTATTATATTATAATACTTTATTAATATAATGTTCCTATATTAAATCATATCTTAATTATAATATCATTATTTATTTATAGTTATATTAGATTATCATTTAATTCATTTCATACTTCCATACTACTATAATGTGATGATATTATTATATGAATATATATAATATTAGTTATAAAATATTATTATTGTAATATAATATTACTTATGAACATTATTATTTTAATATTAATATTAATATATAATACTCATTTATTATTAATATTAATATATAATACTTATTTATTATTTAAACTATATATCAAAGTGGGGACATCACAGGAAGCCTCAGAAATAAAGATACTTATCTTTTGGTACTTGGAAATTGTCTAAGTATGGAATTTGGTATACAACCCTAAATTGTTTTCTTTGTAACTTGTTACTGACATCATATTATGACTAGCGAAGTTAGATGGAGATTTTATATGTATTGATGATGATGTGTATAACCTCAAAAGTTAGGATAGACTATACAAAAAAGAGATATCCATTTTTTACTAGTAAAATAGGACAACAAAATTAAAGGAAAGGAATTATTTTATTTGCAACATAATTACTTTTCCAATTAAGGCTAACATCCTAGATGTTTACTCTAAGTTGGAAAAGTGTATTGTGGTCTTAGCCAGCCTAGCAACAATTTGTGTAAAGGCATGTATTGTGGTCTTAGCTAGCCTAGCAACAATTTGTGTAAATGCATAGTATTTATGCAAAGGACATCTTGCGATGAGAAGGGAAATTGTGAAGCAATTGTGTAATTGTTGTGGTGAGCAATTAAATGCCAACTTTTGTGAAAGCGATATATGAAAAGTTTTGTAAAAGTTACTTTGTGATCTGAGATCAAGTTTAAGTTTAGAGACCAATTGAGGAAGAAGTCTAATTAATTTTTTGCTTACTGAGCTCTTCTTGTAATTGGAAGTGCATGTTTGGGAAGTGGGCTCATCTTGCATCTACTGTACTACAACTCCTAACAATGTTGGTACAACTCCTAATAGGGTTGGAATCTAATAACATGGATTCAAAGTCTCCTAATAGGGTTCATCCTTTAATGAGAAACTTATATATCAGTATATTATCTAGTGGATATCATCCCCATCGAGGTTTTCCGTTGGCCAAGGTTTCCCTAGTTAACAAAATACGGTGTTATGAGTTATCTTTGTGCACAGTTGTTGTTACTATTTAGTATTACTTTATTACTTCGTTATATATGGTTTAAAGTAACAAATTATATCTAGTTGGTGACTAGAGTTTGTAGATTACTAATTCACCCCCCCCCAGTAATCCCCATTTCTAGAAAAAAGTGAATTTAAAACCATGGAACCATACAAAAGTAGTTGTGTTAAGTTTGGTAATGATGCACCATGTCTTGTAAAAGGTAAAGGATCTTACAATTGACTGATAAGATCAAGTGTGACGATGTTTATTGAGTTGAAGGAATTAACTATAATTTTTTTGAGTGTTTCATAGTTGAAAAAATTAGGATAGAAAATTGAATTTCATTATAGGAAGACCATGATATTTGATGTTATTGGTGAATTGATTGGAAGTGGTGATCAAACAAGACATAACTTATTATATCTAGATTTGTCTGATGAGACATGTTTGTTTGCACAAGATGATGATATATGGTTATGACATAAGAGGTTGTACCATTTCAATTTTGATAATTTGGTAAGCATTAGTATGTTGAAAAGAGTAAGAGGATTACCAAGATTGAAGAAACTCGATAATGCTATCTGTAAACAATGTAAATTGGGAAAAATGACAAAGTGTAGTTTCAAGAGAAAAACCTATACATCTAATGATATTTTGTAATTGGTTCATACTGACCTTTGTGGACCTATTGTAGTGCAAAGCTACCATGGAGAAAATATTTCATTCTATTTGTTTATGACTATTCCAAGATGATGATTGTTATGTTTTTAAAAGAAAAATGTGATATTTTTAATTTTTTAAGTGGTATTTGGCCAGATTTGAAAAGGAATAATGTAAGAGTCTAAAGTGCTTGAGATCCGATAGATGAGGAGAGTTTATCTCTAATGAATTCAACATATTTTGCAATGATCGAGGAATCAAAAGGCAAATGTCAACACCTAGGACCCCTCCAAAAAATCAAATAGTTGAAAGG
Organism: Cupressus sempervirens; assembly: GCA_028749045.1. Taxonomy (NCBI): domain Eukaryota; kingdom Viridiplantae; phylum Streptophyta; class Pinopsida; order Cupressales; family Cupressaceae; genus Cupressus; species Cupressus sempervirens. The sequence goes on along the minus strand of CM053785.1, from coordinate 178,240,209 downwards.
AGCAAAAAACCAATCATGGATTGTCTTAGAACATTGATAATGTAGAAGATTGTGCTACATAAATAATGGAGAGAATCTCTACATATAGTAGTCTATACTTTGGACTAAGTATGAGTCAAGAAAGGTACAAATGTTACACCCTTTTAGTTATGGTGTGGATATGCACCTAGTGTGACGTATTTTGAAGGTTTTGGAAGTAAGTGTTGTATACTAAAGGAAAAAATGAATGAAAAACTTGATGCTAAAAGTGATGAAGTTATATTCCTAGGATATTCCACTAAGAATAAATCTTATAAGTGTTTGAATTCGAATACTAACAAAGTTGTAAAAAGTGCAAACGTGAAAGTTGGTGAATATGCATAAAAGAATGAAGTTGAGTGTAAGAAAAAGCCTGAAGACTAAAACACATTCATATATGTTAATGAAGGTATTCCTTGCACCTTATATGAAATAAAGAACAATACTACTAAGCAAAAATGGACTATGAATGTTGAGCCACATTGACAGGCTACCAATCAAAAGATGATGGGTGTCGAGCATTAGCAGAATGATGTCAAACATGAGGAAGACAATGTCAAGCAAGAAGAACCTCAACCTAAACCTAAAGTAGAAATACAAAATAAACTTGAAATCAATTTTAAAGATGAACCTATAGAAGAAGAAAGAAGAAGAGAACCTACATTGGAAAAGTATGTGAGAAGACATCATGCACATAAAAAATCATTGGAAGAAAAGACTAGAGTTATGGAAATGAAAAGACCTAGAAATGATACATGTTTACTTTGTGAGATTGAACATAAATTAGTAAAATATGCTTTGGAAAATGAAGATTATAGTCAAGCAATGAGTGAAGAAATTGAATAGATAGAGAAGAATAAAAAGTGGACAATGGTACTAAGGACAAGAATGTTATTGGAACCAAGTGGTGTTGGAATTATAATAGGAAAGGTAAACTTCTAATGGGGGGGGTAAATCATTAGTTTAAACTTGAACCCATAAAACTTTCACCACACCTTCATCTCATGCATTCAATGAATAAACTGAAATAACATGTAAAGCATTTAAATCTAAAATATGTATTAAAAAAAAGCAATTAAACACATATGACACCAAATATGATTACCTCGAAACCTTTCAATAAGAAGGTAAAATTGGGGTGGGGATGACACCCACAAATCTTCACTATTATAGTAATAAAGTGTATCCAATAAAGGTTACAATGTTTTGACCATGAAACATGATCTACCTTGTGAAAGTTCTTCCCTGTAAAGGCTTACAAAGACTATTAGGTCCCACCTTGTTAGAGGATTTCAACACCCTATTAGAAGTGTCCCTTGCTAAAGGCCTTTAACTCACAATTAAGTAAGTATCTTGTTAGAGGATTCCATATAGCCTATTAGGACTACTCTGTTAAGATATTTTGACTAAAATCACTTGCTAAAATGTCTTAGCTTTGATCTTGTAGTTAGCACTTGATTGCTTGATAATAGATCACCTCTAAACTAATGTCTTCTTGATCCTCCTTGATCAGATGTCTCTTTGTTGTATCCTTTTCCTTTCCTCTATTCTGCTCTAATAGATTTTGCAATGTAATCTCACTTCATAACTCCTTAGCCACTATGAATGCACTATTTTTTCTTGCAAACTTCTCTCTTAGCTCCTTCAATACCTTACTTGCTAGAGAGTTTAGGGTTTGTCCTCCTTAAGAAGACTTAGGTGACTTAGGGTTAGGTATGAATCTATGGTTGAGATTCATCCATTTTGTTACTTAATCCTTCTCAATTTTTGATTAGTTGCATGTAATTGCATAGGGAATCCAACTTGAGATTCATCCTTATCTCCAAAATATCGAAACATAATCTTAAGTCAACTCAAAAATGGTTGACATAATTGTTTGTGCCTTTACAAACAAATATGTCAAAACTATGTCACTCGACATCTGAAGTCTTTGATGCTTGGCATATACTATTCTCTATGTTGTGACTCAGTATCATTGTTACTTGGCATGCACTACTTACTCAGCTCCTATGTCACTCAACATACACTATCTGCTCAGCATTTGAGTGACTCAGCACATGAGTGACTTGGTACTCATTGTGACTCAGCATGCTCTATAATATACATATTGTGCTTGGCATGTACTACTTGTTTGGCATAAACTAAGTAAATAACTTAACTTTGTTTACACTCACTTGTCAAAACCAATCTGAGATCAACAATCTTCCCCCTTTGACACAAGTGTCAAAAACATTTGAGTATACATTAATATCCTTAATCTCATGAGCATAACATGTCTCTAACTCAGCTTATATACATAACTTTAAATTTTCAAAATTTTGTAACAAATTAGATACCTAATAATCTAATATCTCCCCCTGAGTTGATATGTCTATTCTGTATCCAAAATGATGTACTTCTTCTAATTAAATGTGTCTTATTTGATACTCTTTGACTTCATGCACTTTTTTGCTAAAACTCTTTTATCTGACACTTCTTGTATGTTGATGTTTCTCCTTCTTTGCGTACTCTCCTTATATCTCCCAAAAATTATTATTCTTTATTACTCCCAAAAGTAATATCTCCCCCTTTTCTCTATCTCTTTTCCGAAAATATGTCTCCCCCTTTTTGACACTTATGTCAATGTACTATACAATTAGTGTGTGTTTTTCTAAAAAGGATTTATGGACATCTAATATTATCTTGAGAGTTGTATCCCAATTCTCACATGCCACATATAAAGACTTTATTTGGATAGCTAACTTTATAGCAAGGTGAACTAGACCATCTAAGGTTGAAAAATTTGGGTCTTTCTTCGTTAGGGTTTTAGCATAGCCTAGCTCCTTGTGAAAAATATCCATATGAGCAGTTAGATTGGCTTGGATTTTAGTTAGTTTGGCCCTTATGTTGGCCTCATCTAGTAAAAATTCAGCTAACTAACCCTAGGTCTGAAGCAATGTCCTAAAATGCTTCTCACTCTAAGCTAGATTCATATGTAGTTTGGCACCTGATGAACTTATCTAACTTTCCAAGCTCAAGATGCAACTTCTAGTTTCTTGGGTGAAGAGTGTTGGATTACACAATTTAGTATACAATGAGAATATATTTTCAAGTAATTTTTTCACATCTTCAACCTTAGTTTCCAATGCAACTTGTGTCAGTGATACATCACTTGATATTTTCTCATTGACTTTGCTTTGAAACTTCTTTTTTGACCATTATAATAATTTGGAATTTTTGTCTAGGTTAGCATCACTCACCTTCTCCACTATATTTTTTAGTTGTTCTATTAGTGGTTTGGTCTCATCTAGAGCTAGCTAACTAAATGCATCTAAAAAGATTTCTCTGATGTCCTGCAGTGCTTGCTTCTACTTGTGCTCCCTTCTAAGCATTACTTGATGCTTCTTCCTTGTTAGAGCTTGTTGCAATATGCCCATTTTTTCTATGGTCATTGTATCATAGTCATACTTAGGTAAAATGATTTCTTCATTAAGGCTCACATCTTCATATTGGATCACTTCTTCTGCATTTGATAAACTCAGGCTCAACACTAAAATTTGAAAAGGGGTTGCATCTGTGCTCGGCTTCTAAAGAGTATGACTTGATGGAGTGCCAAATACTAGTAAGGTTACCAATGCTTGGATCGATATTTTCTCCTTCAATTGATGTGTCATCTCACTCTCTTTAGGCTTTCCCTAATCTACCACAATAACTCTACTTGCACCTTGATCTTGTGTTGTAGGTGCAAATAAGACTATCTAACCTGTTCCACTCTGTTCTTCTATAGTGGCTTGTATTTCCACTATACTCTTCTCAATTGTATCAACCTTATCTGATGTAGCTTTAGGTTCTTTGAAAAAAAATTGTATGGTAGTGACTTAAGGGATGATAGAAAGTGGTTCTTGTGGATTCACCTTTTCCCTTTCAATATTAGTCACTAATTTTTGCAATTCATTTATATTGACCAAAACAAGATTTTCACAAAGTTTGGCTTGTAGTGTAGACTGATCTAACAAATTCTTCAAATCATCCTATGTAAGGAGATTGATTTTCTAAGATGATAGGTTAGAAACATCCTTAACAATTATTGTTTCAGTAGTCTCACTTGGGACATGATGAGGACTAACACTCGATAATTGTGTGTCTTGCACATTATGTTCTTCATGTTGCTCTAGCTCAATTATCACCTTATCATCTATTTGCATTTTTTTTCCTTCCTCAATAATGTTATCATTTTCATCATCCTTTACTTCAACGGGTTTTGGTTCTCCTTCCTTCATTGTAGTTAACCCATAAGTAAGTTTCCACATCTATGTGGACTTTTTCACTACATCCTAAATTTTTTTTTTTACTATGTTAAAGGCTCTATATTTAGGTGTGAATCTAACTAAATATGTTTTCACAGCTTTAGCAATTTGTGACTTAGTTAGTTTAGGTATCACTTGTGCTAGTGAGGTCTCCCTAATTTGTCTTTCATGGTTCATACACTAGTGTCATTTTTGGTCAACTTGGTCATCCAAACTTTTGGGCATAGAATTGGCAATCTCTAATGGAGTCATCTTGACTTTTTCCATCATGGCATATATGGCCTCCTCTACTACAGTAGCAGAGCGGGAAATAGAATAAGAAAGGTTTATGTTTTGTGTATTTTAAATTTAATGTTTTCAATAAACGTCCTACATGTGGTGGCATACCTAGAGTAGCAGTTCGATGAGCTCTCCAGATATAGCCACCTAGGACCAGGTGTAGATTCTTTAAATTAGAATAGTTTTAATGATTGTCAGATTCCAATAATAGGTAGTAGGCAGTTTCAGATTCTTATCCTTTTCTTGGATGGAAGACGAAAAAACATGTGGCCTACTACATGATTGTCAGATTCCAATAATAGGTAGTAGACAGTTTCAGATTCTTATCCTTTTCTTGGATAGAAGACGGAAAAACATGTGGCCTACTGCATGATTGTCAGATTCCAATAATAGGTAGTAGGCGATTTTCAGATTCTTATCCTTTTCTTGGATAGAAGACGAAAAAAATGTTTCTCATCCTTTTATTAAAAAAGGAGAGTTAGTTTTAAATAAGCCAGTTGGCTATGTAAGAGATTCATTCGAATTTGGGTAATAGAGAAAGTTCAGTTTTTGCCTTAGAAAAGATATAGATAATCGACTATGGAGTTTAGCAGCAATTCGATCTTGGTCTCTCTTGTCAAAGTGCAAATATATTTTCTTTGAGGACATTCCAGGTTAAAGATCTTGGTGTGCGGGTGAAGATAAACTATGGAGATTTATATATTTTGATAAATCCAATCTTGAGTTTGGTTCGAGTTCGATCCCGACTGATTGATGTTGTGCCCCTTGAAGTAACTCAGTTGAGTGAGTATTCCTCCTGAGCTTTCCAAAGTGTGGTTCTACATCATTTTTGGTATCAGAGCTTGAGAGTTGCAAGTTGTGAAGTTATATGTTGAACGCCCCTGATCAAGATTCTTTAGTAGGGTCAAGCAAGATGGTGACCAATGCAAAGTTAGTGAAGAAGGTCGAGGAGCAAGAAGAACTTCTCCAGAATGAGAATAGAGAGTTGAAGGGGATAGTGGCAGAACTAGCCAGTAACTTGGAGTATATGCAGAGTGTATTTGAGAAGCAAGAAATGAAAGAAGGAATGGAAGAAGAAGAAGACGTACCCAACAGTGAAGAAGATAGAATAGCTGAGAATGAGAGGCCATTTTTTAAAGCTTTAAAGGCTTTGGGAGGAAAACCCATTGATTTACCTATGTTTACAGGAAAGATGGACGCTGAATTAGTGTTGGAATGGATTGAAGCCTTAGAGAATCATTTTGAATGTGAGAAAGTTTCAGAGTCATAGCAAGTTAAATTGGCCAAGTCCAGAATGAAGGGAGCAGCCCTTACATGGTGGAATTTCGTGCAAGAAGAAAGGGTAAAGGAAGATAAGAGGAAGATCTATTCATGGAAGAAGATGGTGTCAATGATAAGAGAGACGTATCTCCCTGAAGACTATGAGGTACAGTTGCATTAGAAAAGGCAGAATCTCAGACAAAGGGATATGGATGTATGTACTTATACAGAAGAGTTTCAGAAGTTAAGTCTAAGGTCAAAATTTGCAGAACCTGAGAGTATCAAGGTAGCAAGATACCTAAATGGTTTGAGGATGAACATACAAGAAGATTTTCAGTTGCTGAGTCCAAACACTGTCGCTAAATGCTATCAGCTAGCTTTGAAGGTGGAAGAGAAAATCAAAAGGAGACAAGAAAATAATAACAGAGGCAGAGGAAGACAACCATTCAGAGGAAGAGGTACATTTCTAGGAAGGAGTTCAAATTTTCAGCCACAACTGGAGATGCATAATGAAGTTAATAAGTTTGATAATTTCAGAGGAAATTTCACAGGTAGAAGGCCAAATTTTAGAGGAAGATCACCAGGAAGGACAAATTGACCAATAAGATGCTACAACCATAATCAGGAAGGTCATATGGCACACAAATGTCTAGCAAAAGCAAGCTCTAGTACTCATGGTGAAAGGAGAATGCACCTGGCACAAGAAGCGGATTTACAAGAAGATTCAGACAACCATGGTTATCTAGAAAAAGGGGAAACACTTATGATGAGAAGAACACTGTTGAAAAGGCCTGTCAGAGAAGAACCACCATAAAGGAAGTCCATTTTCAAAACTACCTGTAAATCTGGAGGAAAAGTTTTTAAGGTACTAGTAGACTCTAGTTCTACAAAAAATTTTGTGTCTTGTGAAATGGTGGAAAAGTTGAAGCTACCAAGAATACAACACCCATATCCTTACAGAATATCTTGGTTAAATAAAGGGCAGCATACTATAGTAGAAGAGCAAGCTTGGGTGGAATTTCAGATTGGAGCCTATAAGGACAGATTATTGTTTGATATTGTTAACATGGATGCATGCCATTTACTTTTCGGCAGACCCTGGCAATATGATCTCAAGGCACATCATGATTGAGTGAAGAATACATATACCATTACAAAGAATGGAAAGGTCATTGAACTGATACCTTTAGTTGAGCCAAGTCAAGAAGAAGCAAAACCCGCAAAAGCCAAAGTTATGGTGATGGGTAAGAAAGAATTCTTGAAAGAAGTGAAAGAAAAGAAGATCCCACTCTTTGCACTAATTCTTGTACTCAAGGAAAAATTGCAGAATGATGCTGAAAATCAAACTGAGGAAGAAAATTCAGAGATGGGGTCTTCAAACTTGAAGGTAGAAGTGATAGAAAAGAAGAAGGAAAAGGTACCTGACGAAGTGGAACCAATTCTGGACAAGTACAAAGAAATTATAGCTGATGGAATACCAAAAAGTCTCCCACCAGTGCAAGAAATCAGTCATTGTATTGATCTCATACCAGGATCAACATTACCCAACAAGGCAGCATATAAACTAACACCACAACAAAATGAAGAAATGGCCAGACAAATTGGAGAGTTGCTTGAGACTGGTTTGATTGGTAAAAGTATAAGCCCATGCGCCGTACCTACAGTCCTAGCACCAAAGAAAGAAGGAACATGGAGATTATGCATAGATTCAAGAGCCCTGAACAAGATCACTATAAGGTATAGATTTCCAATGCATAGAATAGAAGATTTACTAGATTGTTTAGGGAAAGCAAGATATTTTTCAAAGATTGATTTGAAAAGCGGGTATCATCAGATAATAATTAGGATAGGAGATGAATGGAAAATAGCATTTAAGACAAATGAGGGATTGTATGAATGGAAGGTAATGCCATTTGGATTGTCTAACACTCCTAGTACGTTTATGAGGCTTATGAATGAAGTTTTGAAGGATTTTACAGGGAAGTTTGTGATCGTATATCTAGATGACATTTTGGTTTTCAGCGAAATAAAAGAGGAGCATCTGAAACACATAGATTTGGTGTTGAGAAGGTTACAAGAGGAAAAGCTAATGATCAATATTGAGAAGTCTAGTTTTATGCGAGAGGAACTGACATACCTTGGCTTTGTGATCTCAAAGGGAACACTCAAGATGGATCAAGATAAGGTAAGTGCAATTCTTTCTTGGCCAACTTCCAGAACTATTGCAGCAGTTAGAAGTTTTCATGGTTTAGCCACTTTCTACAGAAAGTTTATCAAAAATTTCAGCTTGATTTGTGCACCTATTTTGAACACCATAAAAGGAGGCCAAAAGTGTAAATTTGTTTGGATAGAAGAAGCCAATAAAGCCTTTGAACTTCTTAAGCAAAAAGTGGCCCGACAACTAGTCCTGGCATTTCCTAATTACAATAAAGTCTTTCAGATAGAATGTGATGCAAGCAACATAGCCATAGGAGGTGTTCTTAGTCAGGAGGACAGACCAGTAGCCTTCTTCAGCGAGAAGCTCAATGAAGCCAAACAGAGATATTCATCATACAATTTGGAAATGTATGCACTTGTTCAATCCCTGAAGAAATGGAGACACTATTTGCTACCCAAGGAATTCATTGTATACACAGATAACCAGGCACTTAGTTTCATAAACAATCAAGAGAAATTGAATCATAGGCACATGAAATGGGTGGAGACATTGCAAGCATTCACATTTTCTATCAAGCACAAGAAGGGAGTAACAAATAAGGTTGCTGATGCATTAAGCAGAAGAACTTTGACTACGTCACAAATTCAGTTGGAAACTACAGGTATTTCAAATCTGAAAGGTATGTATGTTGATGATGTTGATTTCAAAGACATTTATCAGGCATGTATTAATTTGGATGAAAGGTACAATAGAGAATATTCTGATTTTCTAGTTCAAGAAGGATTATTGTTCAAAGGAGGACAACTTTGCATCCCAAAGTGTTCAATGAGAGATAATATCATACAGGAGAAACATAGTGGGGCATTATCTAGTCATTTTGGACTGGATAAGACTTTAGAGCTAGTTCGTAGACACTATTTTTGGCCAAAGTTACAAAAGGATGTGCGGAAGTTTGTGGAAGAATGCACCATTTGTCAGAAAGGTAAAGGTAAAAGTACCAATGCAAGATTATATCAGCCCTTACCTATTCCTTCACGACCATGGGAAAGTATTAGTATGGATTTTGTAATGGGATTACCAAGAACTCAGAAGGGATATGATAGCATTTTTGTTGTTGTGGATAGATTCAGTAAAATGTCACATTTCTTACCATGTAAATCCACCAAAGATGCATCATACATTGCAGATTTATTTTTCAAGGAGATAGTGTGAATTCATGGACTACCACTAAATATTGTTTCAGACAGAGATGGCAGATTTGTGGGTCATTTTTGGAGGACTCTTTGGAAGAAACTTGGCACAAATTTATCATTTTCATATGCATATCATCCACAGACCGATGGCCAAATAGAAGTTGTCAACAGATCTTTGGGTAATCTATTGAGATACCTTACAAAACAACATGGAGAAAAGTGGGATTCCGTACTTGCTCAAGTTGAATTCTCATACAATGATACAGTGAATAGAAGCACAGGGAAATCTCCATTTCAAATTGTGTATGGTACACATCCAAGAGGAATTCTCGAGTTGAGGGAACTTCCAAATACTTTTCCAAGTAGTTCACATGCTAAAGAATTTGCTGAAGCTATTAAAGAGGTCCAAGATCAAGTCAAGTTGCAGCTATAGAATTCAAATCAAAAGTACAAAGAAGTTGTTGATCAAAAAAGAAGAGAAGTACAATTTGAAGTTGGTGATTTAGTATGGGCATATCTGAAGAAAGAGAGGTTACCTCAAAGGAAGAATACAAAGTTACTACCTAAGAAAGTTGGCCCTTGTCAAATTCTGGAAAAATATGGACATAATGCTTACAAAATTCAGTTACCTACAGACATTGGTATTTCACCCATATTCAATGTTTATGATATCACACAATACAGAGGTTCTAAAACACAAGCCGTACATGAAGATTCAGTAACAGAAGATCTGCAACAACTACCTAAACCAGCACCACCTTAGTTGGAGAAAATCCTAGATACAAAAATAAAAAAAACTCGCAGACGATAATACACTCAGTATCTAGTCAAATGGAAGAACAAACCAGTGATAGAGGCTATTTGGATGAATGAGCAACAAATTAGCAAACATGGTTCATCAGTTCACGATCTCATCTCAAGTGGAATTGAGATTCTTTCTACAGGGGAGTATGTTGCAGTAGCAGAGCGGGAAATAGAATAAGAAAGGTTTATGTTTTGTGTATTTTAAATTTAATATTTTCAATAAACATCCTACATGTGGTGGCATACCTAGAGTAGCAATTCGATGAACTCTCCAGATATAGCCACCTAGGACCGAGTGTAGATTCTTTAAATTAGAATAGTTTTAATGATTGTCAGATTCCAATAATAGGTAGTAGGCAGTTTTGGATTCTTATCCTTTTCTTGGATGGAAGACGGAAAAACATGTGGCCTACTGCGTGATTGTCAGATTCCAATAATAGGTAGTAGGCAGTTTCAGATTCTTATCCTTTTCTTGGATAGAAGACGGAAAAGCATGTGGCCTACTGCATGATTGTCAGATTCCAATAATAGGTAGTAGGCAGTTTTCAGATTCTTATCCTTTTCTTGGATGGAAGACGAAAAAAATGTTTCTCATCCTTTTATTAGAAAAGGAGAGTTAGTTTTAAATAAGCCGGTTGGCTATGTAAGAGATTCATTCAAATTTGGGTAATAGAGAAAGTTCAGGTTTTGCCTTAGAAAAGATATAGATAATCGACTATGGAGTTTGGCAGCAATTTGATATTGGTCTCTCTTGTCAAAGTGCAAATATATTTTCTTTGAGGACATTTCGGGTTAAAGATCTTGGTGTGCGGGTGAAGATAAACTATGGAGATTTATATATTTTGATAAATCCAATCTTGAGTTTGGTTCGAGTTCGATCCCGACTGATTGATGTCGTGCCCCTTGAAGTAACTTAGTTGAGTGAATATTCCTCCTGAGCTTTCCAAGGTGTGGTTCTACATCATCCTCCACTTGGTTCTTCTCTACTTTACCAAGATTTTCAAAATCTACATGTGTAAATCTTGATAAATCTACATTATTCTTAACATTTTTAGATGAATCTTCTAAGTCTAAAAGAGGATTATGACTCACCACCTTAAATTGGTTATTGTCATCTAACTCTATTTTCTCTTCATCAGGCTCATCTTGTGCTACATACTTCCTCCTTGGCCTTTTATTCAATTGATCTCCTTGCTCTTCTTGTTTGGTATTTTCTTTAGCCTTTTGTGTAGTTGTATGTGTACTAGCTCTTGTAGTAGGTGCAGTAGGCTTGGCTTGGCTTGGTTTTATAGTTTTCTTAGCCCTTCCCACAAGTTGTGCCTTGGCCTTCCTCTTCTTTGTATCAATAGGCATAGGTTCTTTCTTGGCTTCTTCTTCCTTGATACCTTTAGCTACTTTAGTCTCGCCCTCTTCTGGCTGGTCTTTAGCCATATCATGAGTTAATGCAAGAGTTGCTTATGCTTGGCTATCTTCTTCATCTTCATCCTCTTCATCCTCTTCTTCCTCCTACTCAACACCCTCTCCAAACTTAGCTTTAAATTTCTTCACTATCTTCTCCTTTTTCTTCATGGAAGACATAGTCTTGAGTTCCATTGATTTTGGATTTATCCATTTCATTATTTCCAAATGCCTTTGTACTTTTATCTACCTTTTCTACAAGTAATGCAATAATAGTTGTAGAGGCTTCATCCACATGGATTTCATAACCTAGGGGTCTCAACACCTCACCCTTGGTGTAGCAACTTGTACAAAAGTGTAGTCACCATCCACTAGAAAACATACATCATCATAGTGTTTCTCTACTAGTGAAACTTGTATTCTCAACCTCTTCTTCATTGAACATTTGAAATCCTCAAAGTAGCTAGTCATCACAAATTCAAAGTTCTCTCCTAATTGATCAATATATTCACCAATCTGAACTGCTATTGACCTGTTATTTTTCCAAGATACTATTCTAAATGTTGGAAAGGTGCTTTGCACATAGAAGAATTTACATATCAATATAGAACCAAATTTTCACTGTGCACTCTTTGTCCTTCTGATGGCTCCAAGATTCTCAACTAGCTACTATAGTTGGAGTTCTGCTAGATCATATGTTTTATCTTTCTTGACAATTTTGTATCCCACATCCATAGCTATGTAGGGCCTACTATTTAATTTGCTAGATTGGTAAAATTTGTGTGAAATAACCTTGATAAAAAACTTAATCAATGGATCAGTAATTGTATCAATTGTCATGCCTCTTTTGTTCCAGATAGCTCTAGTGTTTTTCTAAATCACCTCCTTTGAGTCACTTCTCAGTGTCTTAGGCCAACATAGGGTTGGATAACTAGTAACCCTATGAACTATCCTCTTAGTAATTTTGATAGGTCCATTCTCCAACCATAATGAACTATCATGTATTTGACTAAGCACTAACCTGATCCACTCGATTTTAAACACATTTGGAAAATCTAGGGCTTGTATCAATCCCTTTTTCTCTATGATTTTGAATTCTTCCTTCAATACACCATTATCACAAATTTTATTGTATGCTTCTCTAATCTCCATATCCCCAATGCTATCAATTTTAAAGTTATAGCATTTCCTTCCATCTTGCACCATTAACATGTTTGGTGGAATCATTGACAATGCACCAGAAGAGTCTTGCTTATATGCAATATTAGGAATAGCTTTGAAGATGGGTTGCTTAACTTCATTAATCACTAATTGAAAATTCAAAACTTCCTTTCCTTCTAAATTCTTCCATCTTAATGCCATCTATGAAACTAGCATTTATGAGAATCTAAACTACGTTGCTCGGCTTTTGATAAATATGTTATGAAATCTGAGAAACTACTATAAAATTATTGCTCAAACCTATTGCAATCACTTTGAATGGTTTTCTAGATCACCTTATGCTCTGCTAGCTCTTTCTTGAATTTTAAATGATGAGAAATGAATCAAGAATCAACAAAATACCCTTTGAAACTCTACAATTAATGTCAAGTGCTTACACAGTTGTAAGCTTGACATTAACTAAATTTGGGCTTACTTGACATCCATTGACATTTTCATCACTCAACAACCACTATGAGCTCAACATCAACTAGCCAAACTATTAGCTTGACATCTTCTAGCATTTGACTTGTTACATATAGGAAACTTTTCATACTTGATAGAGACATGAAAAACTTAAAGATTTATCTTGGATTTCTAACAACACCTTGCATCTTTTTTCATGCTAATGTAATATTTTCAGTAATAAAATATTTTGAAACTAATGTATGACATAACCTTTTTAAATATTACTCCCACATACCTCTTGATTGCCTAGTTTGATGACGTGTGATCACCTAACCCATTGGGTGAAGTGATCCCTTCTCCATTTGATGTGCTACAATCATCCTTTTTCTTCCATATCTTATTCATTTCATCTCTAATGTGTCCAAAATTTCTCTTTCCTTTCCATTTATCAAATTCACAACTTGGTGCCTTTGACCTTGTTGGACAATATCTACTGATGTGACCAGTCTTCAAAAAGTTGAAACTTGTGATTTAACTCAACCACCTTTTGTAGTTACCTCTAACGTGTGTCCTAATACAGTTCTCAGCAACATGTCCATATTCTTGAAAATAATGATAGCATATCTTGTATTATAATCCCAATTATAAGAGTTGCCATTTTTCCTTACCTTTGTTTCCCTACTTGATGACCACATGGGTTTGGATCTGCATTCATGTGCTTGATGACCTTGCTTTTTGCACTTATGGTAGTGAACCATGTGCTTAGGGTTGATATTTTTATATTTAGTCTTGTTCCTACACACATTAGTACTATATCCTTTCTTACCACAATTATGGCAAGTAGGTTTGGAGTTATTACCCTTTTGTTCCTTTCTTCAACACTTTTGGCTGACTCTCCTTCAGTGCATGTATATCCCAATCCAAATGTATCATTATTAGATTTAGGGGATCTCAATGATTTCTCAAAGTATTTTATGGCTTCATTTGGCTTGTTGACACTTTTAGCAAAATAATTTTCCCTCTTTAGATCACTCTATAATTGCTCATTCTACAATTTCAATGTAGTTATCTCAATGTCCTTGGCATTTAGTTCATAGTTGGCATTCATCATTTGACTTAGACTATCCAATTGCATGTTGGAAATCTTGGTAGCTCTATTGACTTCTCTTCCAGTCTATTATCCAAAATCCTTTTATCATCTTCAATCATGGGTTTGTCTTCTATGGCTTGCTTCTTCTATTCAGTCACCTCACATAGCAGTATGGCTTGTGATTCTTGCTCTAACTTGAGATTTCTAATTTCCTTAGCTTAGGCTCTATTCTTTTCCATTTGATCTACAACTACTACGTCAAATTCATTAGAGTCACCATTAGAAAATAGCTTAGTAGTTTCTATCTCTTTGTATTGTGTGTCATTCTCTGCAATAGAAATTTTTTTCCTTCTCTTCAAAGATTTCTTTAGTTCTTCTCTCGCTTCATCTAGTTGATCTAGAATGAGTTGTATTTCAATTCCCAAGTTCTCAATAATCTTTCCCAATTTGTAGAATTCCATTCCAAGATCTTTCCTCAAAGCTACAAACCTTCTCTTTTAGAGAACAAAGCTCTAATACCAATTGTTGGAATTACAATAAGAAAGGTAAACTTCTGGGGGGGGTGAATCAGTAGTTTAAACTTGGACCCATAAAAATTTCACCACACCTTCATCTCATGCACTTAATGAATAAACTAAAATAGCATGTAAAGTATGTACATCTAAAATATGTAAAAAATTTAAGACATTACACACATACGACACCAAATACGATTACTTAGAAACCTTCTAATGACAAGGTAAAACTGGGGTGGGGATTCACTACTGTAGTAATAAAATGTATCCAATGAAGGTTATAATGTTTTGACCATGAAACATGATCTACCTTGTGAAAGGTCTATCATGTTAAAGGCTTACAAAGACTATTAGGTCTCACCTTCTTAGAGGATTTCAACACCCTATTAGAAGTGTGCCTTGCTAAAGGAATTTAACTCACAATTAAGTAAGCACCTTGTTAGAGGATTTTATATAGCCTATTAGGACTACTCTATTAAGAGATTTTGACTAAAATCACTTGTTAAAATGTCTCAACTTTGATCCTGCAATTAGTACTTGATTGCTTTATAATAGATCACCTCTAAACTAATGTCTTCTTAATCCTCCCTAATCAGATGTCTCTTTGTTGTATAATTTTCCTTTCCTCTATTATTCTCTAACTAATTCTACAATGTAATCTCACTTAATAACTCCTTAGCTACTATGAATGCATTATTTTCACATGCAAACTTCTCTTTTAGCTCCTTCAATACCTTACTCGCTAGAGAGTTTAGGGTTTGTCCTCCTTAAAAAGACTTATGTGACTTAGGTTTAGGTATGAATCTATGGCTAAGATTCAATTCATCCATTTTGCCACTTAATCCTTCCCATTTTTCTATTGGCTACATTTAATTCCATAGGGAATCGAACTTGAAATTTTTCCTTATCTCCAAAATATTGAAATATAATCTTAAGTTAGCTCAAAAATGGTTTACATAATTGTTTGTGCCTTTACAAAAAAAATGTCAAAATTGTATCACTCAGCATCTAAAGTCTTTGATGCTCATCATTTTTCTTACTCAGCACGCACTACTTACTCCACTCCTATGTCACTCAACACACACTATTTTCTCGACACTTGAGGGACTCAGTACATGAGTGACTCGACACTCACTGTAACTCATCATGCTCTATAATGTGCATGTTGTGCTTGGCATGTAATACTTGTTCAGCATGAACTAAGTAAATAACTTAAGTGTATTGACACTCACTTGTTAAAATCAATCTAAGATCAATAAGTGGGTATTTAGGAACAATTTGAATAAAAAAGGAGAAGTCAAAAGGGAAAAAACTAGATTGGTATGTGTTGGTGTACTTTAGGTTTACCCAATTTTGAGCTCCTAAGTGAGTGGTAATCCAATGAAAAATATGTCAAGTCTAGACTGCTATTAGGATGAATTTTCTTCTCATCTACCCCTATGAGTCTACCCATGTAGGAAATGGAGAAATTTAAGCACTATCAATCAGCTAGGTGCTTCTAGGATGGGTGGGAAAGTGTCAAGCTTTTCCTAAAATGAGAAGAAAGATAAATGAGCTCTACCTATACATCTATCCATGCTCATAAAATACTTGAAGTAAAGAAGCAATAATATGTACATCAAAGGAATATATTCAATGAAGGTCTAGAGCCAAAGTGATGAAGAAGAAACCAATTGAATGAACAAATCATGGAAATCATAGGTAGAAGTTGGTGATACATTTCAAGTTGTCATTGTGATCAGAGCAATGGTCCAGATCAAATCATGATCAATAACATCATGAGGAAGAAAATTCAAATACTATATAAGTAACAATTTGTGTGACTAAGCATTGAAGAGTTGAATCTCTAGTCATAAAGATCCATGTGACAATGAACCCACTTCGAGCCAAGTGAAGAGGTTAATAAGTGATTAAATCCAATGACCCTCATTTTACCACTTTAGCCAAATGAAAACTCTTTAATATTCACAATGTAGAGAGAGTTGTAGATCTCCTTCCACCTAGTAAGTTGTGGTCCCAGATCATCAATTCATCCTATCATCTAACAAAGCTAAGATCAAATAGCCCTAGTCAAATTCTGGACCAATTTTGGTCAATAGTCATCTTGTATTCACATATTCTCTAGAAAGAGGACATGTGGCATACTTTATGTAACATATTTTATGACATCAATATCCTTAACAAGTGTTACACACTATTCTATCAACAAATATTGAATGACCCTAGTTGTGTTTTGGGCCTAAACAATTAAGGACAATTTTTTTTGGAGAAAGTCTCTAGATTAGTGACACTTGTCCACACTCAAATCCATTTTGGGCCAAAAAAGAAACGGATCAAAATTGACTTGAAAATTCAACTGAAGATATGACCAAGGCTCCAAGTGTTGAAATCTTGGTTAACCACATGGTAGAGTTGTCAAAGATGAGAAGCAGTAAGATGAGGCCATGTGTCAATGACATGGAGAAGTACCCAAGTGTAATATGAAAAAGTTGGTGATAAGGGATCAGGTGACCATTCACAAAAGGCCATGTGTCAATAAGAGTCAATAGGGTTTGACTAAGCTTGGAAAGGGCCTGATTTTGACTCAAATATATAAGTATTGTATATCAACATAAAGAAAAAAGATGAGAGATGCTTTGTAGTAGAAGTAGGATGATATTTCAAGTGGAAACTTTTCATGCATATATGAGATCCAAGATTCTTCATTTTTCTATAACTTTCTCTTCTTTCTCATTGTAGGGGGGTTGGGTCTAGTCTATAGAATAGAGTTGACAATATCCTCATTCCAGGTGTCATGGAGCTGAAGAAATTAACTAATGCAATGAAGCCCTACAGAGCTAAATCTATAACTCCAAAGAAGAACTGATGCTATGTCAAAAGAATTAGATTCTCCCTACAAGATGTGATAAGTTTCATCCCTTCTTTCTCTCTCTTTTCTAATATTTTTTCCATATTTGGTATTCTACTCATAGGCTAGGGCTTTGTAATAGATGACAAATTAGTCAATCCTATTTTTAGAATACGTGTATGCTCTATGTGGTAATCATGAAATGTAACTGGCTAGTTTTAGAGGGCCTATAAATGTGACATTTTGAGAAGAAAATAAGATCAACAAAATTTATACATGTGAGAAAACCTCCATATTAGGACTACTATGTGAGACTTTGCATCTACATTTTGATTCTTTCATTCATGTTAGTTTAGTTTTAGCTCTTGCATGGTCTTTGGAATGAAACATGTTGTTAATACAAACTATGGGATTAAAGACAAACTAGGTTTTGTTGCTTTCTTTTTAGTGGTTATATGACTTATCACCATCATTCACATTATTTTTTTATTTCCTCTATTCCACGCAAGTTAGTTTCATGTGCACTTTTATGGATGAATGAGAATTTTGGGATATGGTTAATATCAGGTTTTGAGTAGGAAGCAAATATTTGTTGTGGAATCTCAATAACTTGAAAAATTTGGGTATTATTTAGTTAATCACACTTTCTCTTCTTATGTAGCATGCCTTAGTAGCTAGTCTTGCATTTGGACATCTCACCTTTAACATATAGAATAGACCCACATGCATTCATAGTTGTGGTGGTTGTAAGTCATCATCTAAAATCTACCTAGATTGCTTGAAGTGTTGGGCAGTCTGGTCATACCTCTTATACTCTTTGGTTAAGAGCATACCCTTATATATTGTTGATCTACTAAAAATAATATTCATTGCAAACTTTTACACGCAAAGGAGATGTACCTTTAAATTTAGAGGTCCTTGATAGAATACCTACATTGACACATTCTATTGCTAACTACTTTTTCTTTCACTAAATTAAGCACATTAAAATTCAGGGTATAAACTAAAGTCCAAGGAAGACAAACTGTTAACCACAAGGTTTTGGTGACTCTAATGGGGAACTCCTAGAATCACTAAATTCCATCTTTCTTTATATTGAAAGTTACAGGAAAGATAAATTATTGTGTTTTTTATTCATTGCATAAGTATTATTAGTAAGTCTATTTTTGGCTTTACTGAAATAACTCTAAACTTGGAACTCATACCATTTGTTGAGCTATGCTTTTGACATATGAGGAAAAATGGTACTACTTCATGAAGGCCAAATTCTGAAAATTTGGCCCAACCTTGGCTTCCAATATGAACAAGAAGACATAATTAATAGTTGAACACATTCTCTTAGAGGAGTATAAAATCCATAAATGAGTATAGAAGAGTCAACTCTTTAGTAGAATGAGAAGAAGCCAATGTTGAGTATTCGGAAGGTGTTATTCAGTAGATAAGGTTGAGGAAATCCTAAAGGTACCTATCTAGAAACAAGTTAGTTCACCCTGGATCCCAAGTATACTAGGAGTTTTCATGATCAAGGTCAAATTGATCAAGTATTTGAAGAGCTTAGGAAAGCTAGTTTTCCCTATTAGAAGACCCCTTGAGAAGAGGAAGAGCTTTCTTAAGGAACCTGATGTTTCAAGGTATCCATGGGGCTCTATTTCCACCACCCCATCCTACTTCCTAGAGACATAATTATTCCTCCTCCCCTCCTATTTTTCAAACACAAACTCCATCATTTTGTAATGCTCTCACCTTACATGAAGTTGTAGCCCTAACCATTGTTACCTTCCAATTAGTACCAATTATTCTTCCTACATCAATGGTTGTACCCTAGGGTAATTTTATTGGTCCTCTATGCCTATCTACTAATAATGATTTACCAATAGCCTCCAATAATAATTTTCCCAAGTTCAATGGTTATGCGAAGGTTATTGTAGATGAACATATTGTTGCTTCCTTTGTAGCCTATAATGTTGTCTCCCCTCAACATGAAGATGTAGTCATGTGGATGTGTGTTGAAACACTGGTCAAAAATGTGACTTATTGGTTCCAACATCTTCTTGTTGGATGCATAACAAGTTTTGATGATATGTGAAACTAATTTGGAGCCCACTATAAAAGCACATAAGACAAACATACATTATTGCCTCATCTCACTCAAATCAAGAAGGAGCTAAGTATTCCCATGAGAGATTTTATTACAAGGTTTAATAAATTGGTTAACCAAATTCCCAATGCAAGTAGGCCAACTTAACATAACCAAAAAAATTCATCATTAGTTCTATGCCTCTAGATATTAGTTTTTAAATCAAAAGAGCACATATGAAAAATCTCCAAGCTACTCAAACTCTGGCCATATCATTAGAAGATAATTTGATAGCAGATGGCAAATGAAAGATAGGCATTCAAAATGGATCTTCTACAAGTAGTAATATTGGCCCTACAAACAACATGGAAGCAATGCTTCAAGAATTGTCAAATGGGATGATTGTCATGAAAAGGAAAATGGGTAAGCCAACTCCCTCATTTCAACAACCTTATCAAGATATGTCCAAGAGACAATGTGAAGGAAATGCCTTACAATAAAGACCTTCTCAAAAAAAGTTTTCAATTGAGGCATCTCCTAAGAAATAGAGCATGTGCATATTCCACTTGAGAGCAAATCATGATAGTAACTCTTTCCTTGAAATGAATAGATACAAGTAGATGAATGAAAGTAGTATGCTAACAATGGAAGATCCTAAAAGTGAAGATGATTCTACTCTCCCTGGAAACTCTAGAACATTTTATTTGGAGTATGAATCAGATTCAAAAAGAAGAGGTGTCTATTTTTCCACCTTTAATGGAGTACAAATGATTGTAACAACAAGAAGCTAGAAGAATAAAAATCTAAAAAGCTTAGTCCCTATTCGAAACAATGCTCCTTCTTTTTCACTAGTCATGGCTAGTACCTCTAGCCTCTCCACTTAAAGTAGAGAACTATTAAAAGAAGATCCAAGTGGTAAGCCTAATTTTTCATTTGAAATTATTCAATATTGTAAAGATGCTCATATTCAAGTTTCTCCTCTAGAGTACTTAAAGTCTAATCCCATTGAATTGCAAAAGCTAGTCAACTATTTGCAAAGGAGAAACTAGTAATAGGGCTCATTCAAATGCCAATGATACTGTTAGTGATAATAGTCCTAGAACTAGTAAAATTCCCCCTCCTAATGAAGAACCAATCCTACCTATGCTATTTAGTGAAGAAGAATCTTCAGTCCTAGCTACCTCCCCTAGCCAAAAACATGATCCCTTTTATGTCAATGGTCCTAAACTAAGCAATTGCATAATTGAATCGGGTGCATCAAACAACATCATGCCTTCTACTATTTCTTGTGCCTTGGGCTTTCCCTTAATTAAGACCTTTGGTTGTTTTTATTCTATGGATGCAAATAAAGTTCCCCTAATAGGTCAAGTGAAGGATGCCCAAGTAGCCTTACTTGTACACCCAACAAAAAGAATGAAATTGACTATCCTTGTGGCTGATATCCCTACTAGTTATGGCATGCTACTAAGTAGGAGTCTTTGTAGGGATATGGGAGGTAAAATTAAACTAGATTGGTCTCACACTATTATCCCTATTGGCAAAAAAAAGGTCAAGCTTGAACCTAAAGAAAATGATAAATTTAATGTGATTAAATTTGATGATCGTAAAGCTCAAATCTTGTATCAGTAAATGAAGTGTGGGAACTATGTGATGTTCACTAATTTAAATAAAAGAAGAGTTAGAACCTCTAGATGATTAAAGAATCTAGACCTTAGATTTTTATGGCAGTTGTCCAACTACCAGATTAGGAGTAGGTGTGGTTCTCATTTCCCCTAAGGGAGATTTAAAACAACTAGCATACAAGATGTAGTTCAAAAATACAAACAAACCTGTTGAATATGAAGCTCTACTCTTAGGCATTACTACTGCAAAGCAAAGGGGAGTGAAAGTTCTAAGAGCCCAAGGTGATGTAGAACTGATAGTGAAGCAAGTTTGATGTCAATACACTATGAAAAATCCAAAACTAAGGAATTATAGGAGAATAGTTTGAGATGAAATAGAAGATCTTGATGCCTTTTCTATACAAGTTGTTCCAAGGGAGAAAAATGTAAGGGCTGAAATGTTAGCTACCTCTTCATCCCTTCTATCACTTCACCTAGAATTCAAAGATAAAGAATACAAGTTTGAAGTCCTTTTTAGACCTAATGTACCTGGTAATTTTGAATCATGGAAACTCTTCAATGATGATAAGAAGATCCAATGCTTTCTAGGAGTCGAGCCCTTTAGTGACCTATTCCTTGAAGGGAGTGTTAGCCCCTACAAAGAGTTTTCTCCTGACAATAAGAAACACATGGAGCTAGGTGCTAACCAACTAAAAGGTAAAAAAATCCTAGACACCTAATCTATTTAGAAAAAAATTTTAATAGACATAATGCATATATTAAAAGAGAAAGAGATAGGAAAGGCGGAACCTCAGATGATTATGAGGGAATGAATGTAGGCACTGAGTTTAAGCCTAAAATGATCAACATTGGTAATAGTTGTTCAACTAAAGAAATATCTAGAGCTAAAGTGATGCTTTCTAAATATCAAGATGTTTTTGTATGGGGTTATGAAGATTTAAAAAATTTCAAGAATGATGAGTTTAAGAACAAGATTCCCCTTAAGCCTAATGAAGTTCCTTTTAGGAAAAAGTAACACAACTAAAATCTAATGATTTCAAATGACATCTTAAAAGAAATTCATAAAATATTAGAAGCTAAGATTATCTACCCAATACACCATTAAACATGGATAGCTAATGTTGTTCCTATCAGGAAGAAAAGTGGGGAGATCAAAATCTATGTTGATTTTAGAAATCTAAATCAAGCATCTCTCAGAGACAACTACACACTCCCCAACATGGATAATTTGTTGTAGATAGTGGAAAGTTCTAAAATGATGTCTATGTTGGATGGTTTCTTCAGCTTTAATTAGATTGAAGTACACCCAGATGATTAGTTCAAAACAACATTCACCACTCCTTGGGGAACATTTTCTTAAAATAGAATGCCCTTTGGGCTAATTAATGCAGGAATCGCCTTTCAAAGAGTTCAAAGAGCCATGAATTCATCCTTTGTAGATTCAAAGGATAAAATCACTATTATCTATTTGGATGATTTGATAGTATTCTCCAAGAGAAGAGAAGATCATTTGAAGGACTTGGAGAAAGTGTTGAAGAGATATAGGGAACATGGAATTTCCCTTAAACCCAAGAAGTATGTCTTCTATGTTACAGAGTAAAAGTTTCTAGGTCACATAGTATCTCAAGAAGGCATTAAGATTGATCCTAAACAAGTCAAAGCTATCAAGTAGCTCAACCTACCAACAAGAAAAACTTGAGTTAAATATTTTTTGGTTAGGTAAATTTCTTAATTCATTTTTTCCTGATTTCTCTGAAATTACAAAGTGTATGATTGACATAATGAAGGGAATTCATAATTTTAAGTGGAGTGACTCTAGAAGAATGGAGTTTGATGAGATCAAAACTATTATAGCTCATGCCCTATCCTAGTTCATCCAGATTATACCAAAGAGTTTATTTTATATTGCTATGTATCAACCCATACATTGTATGCCATACTCATTCAAGAAAATAAGGAGGGCATGCAAACGCCTATTTATTTTATGAAAACTGCCTCAAGGAGCATGAACTAAGGTACTCCCAAATGCAAAAGAATGTCTATGCTATGGTTAGAGCCCTAAAGAGCTTTAGGTTCTATGTTTTGTATCCACATTCAGTTATTTATGTTCCTAATCCAATAGTCAAAAGTATCTTAACTCAAAAATAAATAGGATGTAACTCTAGAATATCTTGGATATCCAAAGTCCAAGAGTATGCCATTGAGGCAAATCCTACCAAGCTAGTCTATGGCAATGGTCTGTACTTAACAATTGCATAAAATTAGAAGGTAAGTAAAGAAGAACAAATCTCAAGAGCCCTAATGGTAAGCCTCCAAGACCCTTGGTTTTCAAATATTGCTTATTTCCTCACTTATGGAGAATGCCCCAATGGAATAACCTATATGTAGAGAAGATATATTAGGACCAATTCTATTAAGTGTGTCATTTATGATGATCAATTGTATAAAAGGGTGATTGATGGCATATTCCTAAGATGTGTAGATAAACCTCTATATGAGAGGTTTCTCAAAACATTCCATGATGAAGCTTGTGGTGGTAATTACTCTTCTATAGTCACAACATATAAAATTTTGAGGCAATGTTATTATTGGTGAGGTATGTTTAGAGATGCCTATAAATGGGTAGAGCAATGTGAAAAGTGCAAAATGCTTGCTGGCAAACCTCAGTTGAATGCCTTTCCATTAAGGACACTAGTAATAGAAGGCCCCTTTAGAAGTGGGGAATTGATTTCATTGTCCCAATTAATCCATCTTCTTCTACTAGAAATTCATATATTATTACTAGTACAAACTACTTTATTAAGTCAGTGGAAGCAAAGCCTACTAGGAGAATCACCTCTAAAGTTGTTTGTGAATTTATTAAAGAAAATACTCTTGTGAGATCTAGGGTCCCACTAAAGCTATTTATGGATGATGATACATATTTTTCTTTAGTGAAAATTTTTGAATTCTACTATGATAATAGTATCCACCTTAGTCACTCTTAAGATTATTTCCCTTAGGGAAATGGTCAAGCAAAATCAAGCAATGAGAATTTATGAGAAAGCTTGTCTCCGACAACCAAAAGAATTGGCACAAGAAGCTACATAAAGATCTTTTGGAAGATAGGGTAACACCTAAGAGGTCCATTGGTATTTCCCCATTTGAGCTAGTATATGGAGTTGAAGCTAGTATTCCCCTTCCATTGGAGCTATCAATCTGCAAGTTGTAGCAAAAAAATGAAGACCATGTATCTAAGAGTGGTTTGGAAAAGTGAATAATGTCCTTAAAAAAGCTCAAGGATGAGCATGAAAAGTTGGTTGACCACATCATAGAACATTAGAAGTGTGTGAAGAGCTTATTTTAAAAAAGATAAAGGCCAAGAAAATTCATGAAGATGATCTAGTCTTGTTGTGGGATAAGAGAAGTGAACCCAAAGGTATACACCATAAATTAGATTCTCTTTGGAAAGGTCCCTTCAAAATTGTGCAAGTGAATGAGAATAGTTATTTCATACTTTCCTATCCCACTAGTGAGGTTCTTCCATTTCCTACTATGGCCAAGACCTAAAATTGTATCAATTATGTAATTGGAAGTAGGTAACCCCTGCAGTTAGAGTTAGTCTAGGTAGATTTCCTTCCTATTGGGTGCTTTAGTTTAACTACATAGTTTCCTAGTTTAGTTTCATTTCTATTGTGTGTTTAGTTTAGTTGTTGTCCTCTAAATTTTGTCATTCTAGCTATGCAAAACCAAAAATATATAGGTCTATGCTTAGAAATTCTCATGCCTAAGTCCCCAAGTCAAAGACAACTATTGATGTACTTTAGGTCTTCCCATTTTTTACCTCCTAAGTGAATGGAAATCCAATGTAAAATATTTCATTTCAAGTCTAGACTACCATAAAAATGACTTTTCTTCTCATCTACCCCTGTGAGCCTACCAATGTGGGAAATGGAGCAAGTCAAACACTATCAGTCAGTTAGGTGATTCTAGGATGGGTGGGAAAGTTTCAATATTTTCCTAAGATGAGAAGATAAATGAGCTCTATCTATACATCTATCCATGCTCAAAACCTACTTGAAGTGAAGAATCAATTCTTTGTACATCAAAGGAAAAGATTCCATGAAGATTTAGAGCTAGAGCAATGAAGAAGCAACCAGTCGAATAAAGAGACCATGGAAAGCATAGATAGAATTTGGTAATGTGTTTCATGTCACTAATGTGATTAGATAAATGGTCACATTAAATCATGATCAGCCATGTTGGGAGGAAGAGAATTCAAATATTATATAAGTAATAATTCATGTCGGGAGTAAGAGTCAAATCTAGTGGTTAACAAGAGATGAAATCCAATAGCCTTTGCTTTACCACTTTAGTTAGATGAAAACTCTTTAATCTTCATGGTGTAGAGGGAGTCATAGATTTGCTTCCACCTATTAAGTTGCAAGCCCAGATCATCAATTCATCATAATCATCCAAAAAAGCTAAGATCAAATGGCCCTAGTTGAATTTTGGGCCTAAATGTTGAAGGAAAAAAATATTTGGATAAGATAATGTTAATTATTTCCACATAGTCAAAGAAGAATTCATGAAGTTATTCTTGATGATTAAGAATAGATAGGGCATCAAGCTAGCCATTGTTCAATCAACTTAGATCAATGACTCCAAATGAATTTTGGGCCACATTTGGGCAACCGTCATCTTTTATTCACATATTCTCTAGAAAGAGGACATGACATACCTAACATAACATCTATTATGACATCAAAATTCTTAACAAGTGTTACACATCATTCAATCAACAAAGATCAAATGGCCCTAGTCGTGTTTCATGCCTAAATGTTGAAGGAAATTTTTTTTTGGAGAAAGCCTCTAGAATAGTGACACTTATCCACACTCAAATACATTTTGGCCAAAAAAATTAAAAGGATCAAAATTGACTTCAAAATTTATCTAAAGATATGACCAAGGCTCCAGATGCCAAAATCTTACAAAACAACAAGCCAGAGCTATCAAAGATGAGAAGCAGCAAGATGAGGCCATGAGGAAATGACATGGAGAAGAACCTAGGTGTAATATGACAAAGATGGTGACATGGATTAGGGGACTAAGGTTTGACTAAGCTTGGAAAAGGCCTAATTTTGATTCAAATATATAATTATTATATGTTGGTCTCAGATTGGTTTTGACATTTGAGTGTCAACACACTTAACCAATTCTCAAGATGATGCCAAGGATAATATAGAAGCCAAGCTACAATGTGTGTCAAGCCAGAAAATTCAATAGGTACCAAGTGAACTTCAAGTGCTAAGTGATCTTCAGGTGTCGAGCAAAGTTCAAGTGTTGAGTCACTATGTGTGTTGAGCAAAGTATAGATGCTAAGAAAGATAGAATTACTATAGGAGCCGAGTGAGACAAAATTCCTATATGTGTTGAGCATTAGCAACTAGTAAGTGTCGAGTAACACAGAATCAACTTATGAGTTTGTATCTTCACAAACTCATATGTAAACGATTTTTGGGCCAACTTAGTATGAATCTCAAAGGATCTTGAAGATAGGATCGAATCTTTTGCATTACCTATGTAATTAGCATGTAGCCAATAAGAAAAATGGAGAAGGCATGCAACCAATAGGAAAAGTGCAAGAATTGAGTGAGAAATGAAGAGTAAATATTGATCATAGATTCATACCTAACCCTAAGTCTTTGAAGCCTTTAAAAGGAGGACAATACCCCATTGTATGTATGCATGAGAGAAGTATATGGGTGAATTATAGAAAAGTGCAAAAGGGTGTAAAGACTTAGAGAAGAGTAGAATACCATTGCAGAATCTAGTTGATCAAGAACAAAGTATCAGATTTGCAAAGAGTGACATATCAGATCAAGCAAGGATTAGAGCAGTCAAAGCAAAACAAGGATCTAGAATCAGCAATTAAGGACTGCAAATCATCAGGTCAAGAAATTCTACCATACTTTCTAACCATTGTATTGTAAGAATGAAAATCCTATGTTGATAGGTTGGCTTAGTAGCTATATTGGTTTAGCAGCCACATTGTAGATCCTTAACACGATTGTAAATCCTTTAATAGGGTAACATTTCAAGTGAATGTTTGTAAATCCTTTAACTATAAAGTCTTTAACATGATAGGCCTTTCATAGGGCATACCATTAGAAGTGATCAAACTTTGTAACCTTGAATAGTTACATATTGTTGGTCATACTTTGTGGGTGTCATCCCCACCCTAGTTTTACCTTCTCATTTTGGAGGGTTTCTGGGTTACCAAATCTTGTGTTATCTATTTTCATGCATGTCTTTACTTTATGTTTATTAGATGGACTATATGCATGTGAATGTTTTTAGTTAAAAGGTTTTAGAGGTTAAATATAGTTACTTCTAATTCACCCCCCCTCTCTCAAAAGTAAATCTTTCCACTTGTAAATTCTAATAATTGGTATCAGAGCTTGAGTTATCACAAGGAGTATCCTTACAACTTGGAGAAAAGATCTAGAAATGGAAGTCTACAAACTCGGGAAGATCATAGAGAATCAGGCAATTGATATAAAACTTGTTTTACATTCTTTTGAAGAAGCTAGAGAGGAACTAAGAAAATTTTTAAAGAGAAGAAGAGAGATTGTTATAGCTAAGAATGATACACAATACAAGGAGATTGACACCTCAAAAAAAAATTCAAATGGAGATTCCAAAGAGTTTGATGCAGCAATAGCAAAACTAATGGGGAAGAATAGAGCCCAAGTAGAAGAAATCAAAATAATCAAGATTGAACAAGAGTTACAAGCCATGATGCTCTGTGAGGTGACTAAATAGAAGAAAAGAGCTATTGAAGATAAGGCCATGCTAGAAGAAGACAAGAGAAACCTTGCCAAAAGACTAGAAGAAAAGTTAATCAAACTTGCAAGAATTTGAAACATGTAGCTAGACACCCTAAGCTAGATGATGAATACACATCATGAACTAAATGTTAAGGACATTGAAATCTCTACACTAAAGATGCAAAATGAACAACTTCAAAATTACCTAAAAAAGAGAAGGAGATTACAAAGAGCTTCAACAAACAAAATGAGGCCATCAAGTACTTTGAGTAGCTACTGAAATCACCAAGGGCTAGCAATGATACTTTAGGACTAGGATAGATCAACACTAAACAAGGAGAGTCCTCCAAGACTGCAGAAGAAAGAAGTAACAAAGGTAAGAACACTAAACCTACTTGTCATTTTTGTGGTAAAAAGGGACATACCTCTAATGTATGCAAGAGTAAGAATGCTCATTAGTATGACTAACCTAAGAATGTGAGTCATTGTCATAAGTACAAAAAGAAAGGACATTAAGCACATAACTACAGGACTAGGACTATCAATACACCAAGATTGGAAGGTCACTACTACAATTGCAAGAAGTATGGACATAGAGCTTTTGAGTGTAGATCAAAGCCTATGTGGAAACCCAATCAGCCAACAAGAGGAAATAACCATGGACATCACTAAAATTAGGACTACAATACCAGGTATAGCTATCATTACTATCAGAAATATGGACACATTCCTAAAAATTGCATAAGAACACATTTCAGAGGAAACTACAATAGATTGTTGAGCCAAACCACATGTTTCAGTTGCTCTAAGATTGGTCATATCAACAGGAATTTCCCAACAAGGTCAAAGGCACCCAACTCAAAGAACAATAAAGTTAAAAAGAAGGTAGATGTTGAACACATCAAAGGAGAAATGAATAAGACATGGAAGAAGAAAGATGGGTGTAGCACATCAAATGAAGGGATCACTTCACCTAATAGGTCAAGTGATCACACTTCATCAAACTAAGTAAAGAGAAGGCATGAAGGACTAATTTACAAAGCTTTATCATATATCAATTCCTCAACAATTACTGAAAAGAAGAGACCAGCATGATTAAAGATGCAAAGATAAAATTTTAAGATTTCACAAGTGTTGTTAAGTTGCCCTCAAATGCTGAGTAAAAGCCTAGTACATGTCGAGTTGATTGTCAAAAATAGTAGAAGCCGAATGAATAGTTGGAGCCGAGTTGGTAGTGGAAGTCGAGTAAAGAGGAAAATTCAATTGAATCTGAGTAAGGGATACTCCTATGGATGTCAAGTAATGAAAAGCCAATGGAAGCTGAGTAATGTAGAAATCCTTCAGAAATTGAGTGGACAGCTGTAACCACACCAAGCATTAAATGCAATGAAAATAGGGTATAATATCATGTTCTTTTTGCGAATGATACTCTCCTGTTTGGTTTGTCAAATGTTCAGGAAGCTCACCATATTCTTTATACACTTGATCTTTATTCAATAATGTCTAGTCATATTATCAATGCTCAAAAATCCAAGATCTATTTTTTTAACACTGTCAAAATGGTTTTCGATAAAATTAAACAGATCCTAGGTTTTTCAGAAGATTTCTTACCCTCGGTATATTTGGGCATTCCTTTCTTCATGGGTTCAAATAAATCCTTGTATTGGTCTTCAGTTATTCAGTGTATTCAGAGTCAAATTGCATCTTGGAAAGCTAGATGGTTGTCATTGGTAGGAAAAATTGTGTTGATCAAGTCAGTTTTAGCTGCAATCCCTAACTATTTTATTGTTGTCCTTAAGATCCCACCCAAAGTACTAGCTACAATTCATAAATTGATTAAAGGTTTCCTATGGTTGGGTAATATGGATGAGTCCCAAAAGATTCCACTAATATCTTTGCAAGAAATGTCATACACTCCTAATGCTAGAGGGGCAAGAATCCATGATCTTTCCTATAGAAATGAAGCATTTGGTGAGAAATTAATTTGGCACATGTTTTCTAAGTCTCAGTCCATGTGGTGCAAAATTATGTAGCAAAAATATCTAGATAACAATGATCCTTCTAGAATCTTAATGATTTCCAATCCTCCAAAAGGCTTGGTTATTTGGGACTTCATGATAGCTTCACGCAAAATCACAGTTGAATATATTTCATGGGAAGTTAATAATGGACTAAGTATTAATTTTTGGAATGATTCCTAGAATGGTCAAATTCCCCTATCTAAGAGTGGGATTTCTTTGAACATTATTCAAGTTGTTGAAACCCATTGGGGGACCTAATTGAATCAATATGTGGAATATGTTTCTAAATTTTCAAAGAAAATAGTTTGGAAACATCCAAATATTCTACCTCTTTCATCCTAGGAAATTAATCAATTTCAAAATGTACTAAGTTCAAAGCAAGTCTACTTCTTTGAAGTCCAAGATCAGATTTTTTGGGCTCCAGGTAAGGATGGTAATTATTCAGTGAAAGAGGGGTACAAAATTTTGCAGCAGAATGGTTTGAATAAATCTACTTCCAGAGCTTTTTCATTTTGTTGGAATCTGGTAGTTCTTCCTAAAAGCAGGTTATTTCTCATGGCTAGCACTAAAACACAAGATTTTAACTAGTGATAGATTGAATAGACTACAACTTGCTACACCATTTAAATGTGTTCTTTGTGGGGAACAGGATGAAACTGTGGATCATTTGTTCATTACATGTTCATTTTCTTACCAATGATGGTGCTTTATTTTGAGTAAGCTTAAGTATTGTATTGCCTTGCCAAATAATCTCTAGGATCTCTTTCAAGCTTGGCTAGTTCTCTACCAAAAATCATTGTTTGCAAACCTCTAGAAATGTATCCTAGCCTTGGTATTTTGGGCTATTTGGCGGGAAATAAATAAGCATATTTTTAGAAAGGAATTCCTTCCATTAGAAATTGTTTTGAATGGTATTGAAAGATCTATCTCGAAAGTGACTAATTCTAGCTTGAAAATGGTTAAATTTAATCTGATTGTGACCCATTGGGATTCTCAAATTGTCTAAGAATAGAAATTACTATTTATTCCTAATGGGTGAAAAATAAGTCCTTCACCAGCACATATCTTACCCCGGAAGAACATTTAGAGACCCCCATCATTTGGTCTTTGGAAACTGAATTTTGATGGAGCCTCTAGAGGAAATCTAAGTCCTTTGAGTTTAGGGGCATGTATTAGAAGTTCTTCTGGAGAGGTTGTAGCAATCATAGTATCCCCTTTTCCTATTGACACAAATAACATTGCTAAGGCTCACACCTTGTTGGCTGGGCTTTTATTAGCTAAGCAAGGTGGTATCAATAGGCTACATATAGAAGGGGACTCATCAGTTATTATTGATGCTTGTATACAAAGGTGCATCATTTCTTGGAAACTCAAATATGTATTGAATCAAATTTGGAGACTCCTTAATGAATGTTTGGATGTTTGCATTTTGCATATTTATCGAGAAGGGAATAAAGTTGCAGATTGTTTATCAAATTTGGGTTGTGATGGGGTTACTATTTCTACTTTTCACTCTCTACCTTTTATTGAGCAACATAAGGCTTTAAAAAATCTTATTCATGAAGACATGGAAGCCTCTACTAGTAGTAATGTTCAAAGTGTCAAGATTAGCAGGTAAAATTCGAATGTTGAGGTCAATTTCAAGTGTCGAGTTGAGCCAATTTATTAAGATGCCGAAAAAGTTCTTCAAGTGCCGAGTGTTCAGGTAGTAGGTACCAAGTTCTTTAGGTGCTAAGTGTTCATGTAGTAGGTACAGAGTTCTTTAGGTGCCAAGTGTTTCAGAATTGCCAAGTTTATAAGAGAGTTAATTAAGATGCCGTTGTTTCTACTTTTCACTCTCTACCTTTTATTGAGCAACATAAGTCTTTAAAAAATCTTATTCATGATGACATGGAAGCCTCTACTAGTAGTAATGTTTAACGTGTTGAGCTTAGCAGGTAAAATTTGAATGTTGATGTAAATTCCAAGAGCTAAGTTGAGCCAGTTTATTAAGATGCCGAGTAAAGTTCTTTAGGTGTCGAGTGTTCAGGCAGCAAGTACCAAGTTCTTCTGGTGCTGAGTGTTCAAGCAGTAGGTACCAAGTTCTTCTAGTGCCAAGTGTTCAGGTAGTAGGTACTGAGTTCTTCAGGTGATGAGTAAGCATAAAAGTAATTGGTGCTGAGTCACTCTGCTTAGTAGTAAGTGCCGAGTAACTAAGTCTTAAATCAGATGCTAAGTTATTTAAGGTGCCGAATCTATTAGGTGTTGAGTTGTGTAGTAGAAAGGAATACTTAGGCTTGTAAGTTTGGTCAAGTGTTGAGTTGAATAAGCTATTCTCTGGTGTCGAGTAAACCAGACATGGTTGTTAGGTGCTGAGTTGAGGTAAATTCCAAGTGCTGAGTTGAGTCAATTTATTAAGATGTCGAGAAAAGTTCTTTAGGTGTTGAGTGTTCAAGCAACAGGTATTGAGTTCTTCTAGTGTCGAGTGTTTAGGCAGCAGGTACCAAGTTCTTTAAGTGCTGAGTGTTTTAGAATTGTTGAGTTAATAGGAGATTTTTAGGTGTCGAGTAGGCATAAAGGTAATCGGTGCTGAGTCACTCTACTTAGTACTAAGTGCTGAGTAATTGAGTCTTAAATTAGATGCCCAGTTATTTAAGGTGTTGAATCTATTAGGTGTTGAGTTGTATAGTATAAAGGAGATCTTAGGCTTGTAAGGTTGGTCAAGTGCCGAGTTGAATAAGCTATTCTCTAGTGCCGAGTAAAGCAGAGGAGGTTGTCAGGTGTTGAGTTGCCCTGTCGTCTTAAAGTGAATTTAATGCTGCATGTTTTTCTTAAGTGCATTTATAATGACATGACTTCTAAAGTACATTTTGTATGCTCCAAATATTTTATTCCCTGACGATATTCAATTTTGAAGTCCTATTTTTTGATTGCCTCATGCGAATAAATCTAAGTCATTAAGGAGTATCGTCTTTAGTACCATTTCCAAGCATGATAAGGACAAAATTGGTGATAGTCCACATGGAAAATGACAAGTTGCACTATGATTATTTATTGAAGTTGCCTATATGTATCTTTCATTGCACATTTTTGCAAACATCTTGCAAATGCTTAATTAGGAAAAAAAAATTTTGAGTTGAGATTGTGCTTCAAGATGAATTGTGGGTGAGACATTGCTTTGGCTTGCAAAATGTGTCATAAACAACATTGTCTCATCATGCTAAAAAAAATTGTATTTGGTTGCCATCGGCATTAGAGGAATCTATGTTACCCAGTCATGTTACGGATGAGGTGATGAACCAAATGTTCATAATGCATTCATAAACAATCACAATAGCCATCCAGCATATCATTGGTGAAGAGCTTCTCTATCCTTCAGCACATGTGTTTTTCTATCCTTCTCAAGTCATATCTATATTTCTATCCAATGCCATGTATTTTTTGCAATCTTTGGATAGGCTTCAAGCCTTGGCCCAAAAGGTAATCCTACCACATTTCCTAGTGGATAATAAATTGACTATGGCTATGCAAAAGTATGATTTGTGGAATGGTATGGCTTTAGTTGGTGGTCTATTTTCACATTCTCAACTTCTACAAAAACATGAATTTTATGTTGTTTTTGAGGCTATGAAGAAATCTATAGATACTTGTGATTTTATTTATTTGAAGCATACTCTGTCATTTGATCCAAGATTAATGGTTGTGCAATTATCAGAAAGAGTTAAGTTAGTGGGCCTAGCCATGATTGAATTACAAAAGGATTCTAATATTTCAAAATCCATACAGCCGAATGCACCGTCAGAAAATTTACAACCAATTGAACAGAGTTTTTGGGATTCAATTGGTGCAATTAACTCTAATTGGCTTGTAGATAGTTCATAATTTTGATTTGGCTTGGGAATTCTTTTTGATGGACTTGGATTTTCTAGTCATGGTCTAGTTTTTGTTTAGGCAGGATTGAAAGGTAGTGTTTCTAAAGGTCCCTTTCAAGTTATGTCATCATCAACTAGTGTTATCTCTTGTATGTTGTAGCTTTATGTCTAAGTATTTCATGCCAAAGCTATTGTATCCAAATTTTGTAGAAGTTTAGATTTGGTTATCTTCAGGGGTATAGTGTTGGTTGATAACCCTTTGTAATTGCTTGCTCATAATATCTAAATATATGTAAACATTAGGGATGATGTTGGGTTTTCTTCACTAATTCTTTCCCAGTTGACCTCATTGAATCAGATTAATAAATATTATAGTGGCTAGACACTTTTTCCTTTAATATATATATATATATATATATATCATGTTTTCAATCATTTTTCTTCACCGCAAATGAAGAGAAAAGATGAAAAAGAGTGTAGAGAAACTTTACAGCAAAGAATCTAGTACATAAGTAGATTTCAATAGAATTTCAACATTATTTCAAGGTATTTACATTTGTGTTGAGTTATGTAATTTCATATTTTCTTTGTGTACAAACCCTAGATTGCACAAATGGCTTCTAGCTCTACAAAAACTCAAGAGAAGGAACCATTTGAAGTCCAACTTGTGTCCAATGAAGTGAAACAACTTGATTTTTGCCCAATACCAGAGGTAGCATATAAAAATGACTCAGTTGGAGCCCTATCTATCATACCCCCTAAGGTAGTTATGGTTCAAGATGTTAGGAGATGGTATAATTGCAAGATTGGAGCCATAGGTGACATAGAAATGAGGGAAGCTTATGAGAGACTGTGCGATAATGGAGTATTGAAAGAAGAATTTCAAATTTTTGAGAAGAAGGGTTTAACGCATGCCCTAGGATTCCCCATCATTTTCAAGACTGAATGGATCAGACTAGTGCTAAGAAAAATACATTATAGAAGCCTATGGTTGGAGGATAGGCCAATGAAAATCACAAAGAGAATTGTGCATAGAGTGACAAGGTACCAAGCCCTATATCGGCCAAAGACCCTTAGGAGTGATTCTAAGGAGGCAATTGAGAAAAATATTGGTGCTAAGTGGAACAAGAGAGGGATGAAAATTGACACCATTCAAGACCCTCTAGGTGATTTTTCTATCAGGTTCATTGCACATAAATTCTACCAATCCAACAGACTTAATAGTGTTTCTTGCATTGTAGTAGATGTAGGCTACAAATTGGTGAAAAAGGATCATACCTATGATCTTGCAGAACTGCAACTACAACAAATTAATGAAAATCTAGCAGCAATCAGAAGAACCAAGGGATCCCAATGCAAATTTGGTGATATTTTTATTTGTATATTCTTTTATGTGTAGAATGAGTTTCCTTCTTTTGGCAAAGTTGCATGAAAAAATGATAGGTCAATCATACCTCAAGTTAATGAATACATAGAGTAGATGGGAGCTAATTTTGAGACCCTAATGAGGAGCTATTTTGAAGACTTCAAGAAGACAATGAAGCAAAGGCTAGAAATTCTAGTGTCATTAATAGAGAAATATGTAAATGATTTTTTCTTTCTTTTAGATATTGATTATACATACAGACAAGCTACCATACCAAGAGTCAAATGGTTAAGACCTATAGGCTATGAAATAAATATAGATGAGGCCTCAGCAGCAATAACTACACTACTTGTAGAAGAAGTGAAAAAAAGTGCACCACATTTTGGAACCTATGATGTGGTTGGGTCAAAGGTGGATATGGAGTTGAAGGCTGCCTCTACACTAAAAAAGAAAGATAAACTTGTTAAGAAGTTAAAAGCCAAATTTGGTGAGGTTACAACAGAAGAAGAAGAAGGTGAAGAAGTCGAGGATGATGAAGAAGAACAAGGTTAGGAACCACTTGCTTTAACCCAAGGAATGGGTGAGGATGTAGATGAGGAGGAAGGTGTCAAGAAAGAAGCACCCAAGGCTAAGCCAAAGAAAAGAAAGGCACAAAAATAGCTAGTTGCATGTAGCCAAAGGGGAAGAAGAAGGCAACAAAGCCAAGCCCATCCAAGCCAACTACAAGGGCAGATACTAGGGCAACAACCCAAGTGTCAAAAAGAATAGGAGAAGAAAAAGGCAATAGAGCAAGGAGGGTTTATAGATCATAAGAAAAGAAGAAAGTATTTTTTACCTTCTGAATCAAATGAAGAAAGGACAGAGTTTGATGAAGATCAATTCAAATTGCAATTTAGATTGGTAAGACGTTCTATCAAGTCTAAATTGGAAAGTGTTTGCAATAACATTAGAGATAATGCAGATCTAACTACACTAAAGACCATTGATTTTAATAATTTTTAAAAGGAAGAACAAAACATAGTGGAAGAGTACATCTACACTATGATGGCTAAGTTCAAGACCACCCCACTTGAACAAGATAACTCAATGCCTAAGGAGCTAAGCTCATTAGTTGAAAATAAATGGCATTACTGTCACAAAATGGAGAAAGAAATAAGAGATTATACATTGGCTTGTGTAATGCCATACCTTATCAAAGGTCAAATAACTAAGGCTAACAAGAAACATGGAAGCAAATTTGCACCTAAATACAGAGCCTTTAGAATTTTACAAAATCAAATTGAAGATGTTGTGCAAAAGTCGACACAGATGTGGAAACTAATTTATGGATTGAAAACTATCAAGGAAGGGTAGGAAAACCCCTTTGGGGGGATAAATGATGAATAAGAAGAGGAAAATGAGAAAGAGGAGGAGGTAGAAAAAGAAAAAGAAGAGGAAACAGTGGAGAAGACACAACGTGAAGAGGCAATAACTGAAAAGTAGTAGCTACAATAGAGTATCCAAGACACCAAAATGTCACCACCAAGTCCTCCACATACAACACTTATAGAAATAGTAATTTCCATAGAACATCAATCCACTCACTGCAAAGGATCTCAAAAAGATCCTTCACCAAACCACACTGCAATCACAACTATGCACAAATCCTGTTTTGGTGAGTGTGGAATAATTATAAAAGGTTGTAGCAGAAATTACAAGTGAGAAGGAAAATGCACAAGAAATACCTTCACAACCTCCCACAACTATAGATCAACCTAAAGAGAAAGAAGCATAGGATATAACTGCTAGGGTTGATCATACAACAACTGTCAAGAAACCAGCAAAGGAACAAGCAGGACAAGCTATTCCTATAGCACAAATTCAAGGTGTACCTCCTCAAATTATTATTATTGATCAAGGTAGTAGAGAAGAGGAGAAGGATGATAAAACCCCTAAGGAGTAGGAGGTAATACAGACATTGGTGAACTTTCCTAACTCAGGGATTCCTACCAAGAAGTTGAGCACTGATGCAGTACCACTATAGATTTCAGCACTAGACTTGAGCTCCACCAAAGTTACAAGGGTGCTTCACTATGGAGACCCTGCACTTGATGAAGAAATATTCATACCTAGCTATGACTCCAAAACACTGAACTAGCACAAATAAATGAACTGCAAGAGGCACTAGAAAGAAGGAGGAAATAAGAGATACTCAGAAATGAGTATAGACAGAAGCAAGCACTTGTGGAAATCAAAGATATATTCCTTGATGCATTTAGCTTGCAAGTACCTGATGAAACCTAGACCATCATGGTGTAATTGTCCAACGTAATGGACCAAGGATAGAAAAAATCCCTTAATACTAATGTTAAGTTATTAGAATGGTCAAAAAATAAGTTTTAGATGAAAGTTAATGAGAAAATATCTAGTGAAATAGGACTTTCACAAGTAGAATTGGCTAAGAAAATTGAAAAAGTGAAAATAGTACTTGAGAATGTATTCTCATTATACTCCAAGTTGTGTGATTCATCATATTTCACACAAGAAACTATCCAAAGGATACTAAGCTTGGAATGAAATCTTAACATTTCTAGCACACAACTACCCAAAGATCTAGCTCAAAGTGAGAAGCATTTTGCAACAATGCCTCACACCTAGAAGGATTTAGTTGTACTGATAGCAGAAGAGACCAATATTAAGGCCAAATTAATGTAGATTCAATTAGATACTACCCCACATTTAGAAGTACTTCATAAAGAAATGGCCTATCCAAAAAATGTTCTAAAGAAAGATCCTAATCTTTCTACCTTAGAAGGCCTTGTACATCTTGTAGTAGAGATAGCTATCCGTCACAAATCACTGGAAATAGCATTGGATAACTAGGATGCTTCTCTAAAGATGATACTAGAGGTAAATAAAACATTTTTGGCTAAATATTCCATTCATTCTTAGGACCCATTGACATAAGTGTCAAAAAGGGGGAGATATATTATTTTGGGGGAGATATAAATACCCATAGGAGATAATAAGAATGGATGTGTAAATAAAGGGAGACATACCCAAAGGGGGAGATATAAAATTTTGGAAAAATAAGGAGATACAGAAAAAGGGATAAATGACAAGAAGATGTGAAATGGGGACTAGAAACAAAGGGAGAAACAGACCAAAAATAGAATACAAATAGGGTACACAGAAATAGAGGCAAAAGAATGAGAAGGCAAAGAGTATCACATACATCACCATGAGACAAATTCAACACAAGAGTCTTGTTATAGAAATGGCACATCAACTTAGGGGGAGTTACAAAATTTTTGAGGTATATAGAATCTTTTGAACAAGTTTTTGAAAGTCTTGTACATATGTTGAACAGAATACATAGTATACTTATAGAGATTAGATTCATAATGTTTAGTTAAGTATTTTTACCACTCATGTCAAAGGGGGAGATTTTTGGTCTTAGATTGGTTTTGACATTTGAGAGTCAACACACTTAAATAATTCTCAAGATGATGCCAAGTATAATACAGAAGTTGAGCTACAATGTGTGTCGAGCTAGAAAATTCAATAGGTGCCGAGTGATCTTCAAGTGCTGAGTGAAGTTCAAGTGCCGAGTCACTATATGTGCCAAGTAGAGTATAGATGATGAGCGAGCTAGAATTACTATAGGATCCGAGTGAGATAGAATTCCTATATGTTTTGAGCATCAACAACTAGTAAGTGTTGAGTAACACAAAATCAGCATATGAGTTTTTATCTTCACAAACTCAGATGTAAACCATTTTTGAGCTGACTCGGTATGAATCTTGAAGGATCTTGAAGATAAGATTGAATCTTTTGCATTACCTATGTAATCAGCATGCAACCAATAAGAAAAATGGAGAAGGCATGCAACCAATAGGAAAAGTGCAAGAATTGAGTGGGAAATGAAGAGTAAATATTGATTGTAGATTCATACCTAACCCTAAGTCTTTGAAGTCTTAAAAAGAAGGACAATACCCCATTGTATGTGTGCATGAGAGAAGTATATGAGTGAATTATAGAAAAGTGTAGAAGGGTGTAAAGACTTAGAGAACAGTAGAACAACATTGCAAAATCTAGTTGATCAAGAACAAAGTATCAAAGTTGCAAAGAGTGACATATTAGATCAAGCAAGGATCAGAGCAGTCAGAGCAGAACAAGGATCTGTAATTAACAATTAAGGATTGTAAGTCATTAGGTCAGGACATTCTACCATACTTTCTAACCATTGTATTGTAAGAATGAAAATCCTATGTTAATAGGTTGTCTTAGCAGCTATATTGGTTTAGCAACCACATTGTAGATCATTAACAAGATTGTAAATCCTTTAACAGGGTAACATTTCAAGTG
The DNA here is from genome assembly GCA_028749045.1 of Cupressus sempervirens. Taxonomy (NCBI): domain Eukaryota; kingdom Viridiplantae; phylum Streptophyta; class Pinopsida; order Cupressales; family Cupressaceae; genus Cupressus; species Cupressus sempervirens. The sequence goes on along the minus strand of CM053785.1, from coordinate 178,200,659 downwards.
AATGTTTGTAAATCCTTTAACCAGGTCACTTTTAACAGGGTGTAAAGTCTTTAACAAGATAGGCCTTTCATAGGGTAGACCATTGGAAGTGGTCAAACTTTGTAACCTTGAACAGTTACATATTGCTACAGTGATACTTTGTGGGTGTCATCCCCAACCCAGTTTTACCTTCTCATTTTGGAGGGTTTTTGGGTTACCAAATCTTGTGTTATATATTTTCATGCATGTCTTTACTTTATGTTTATTAGATGGACTATATGCATGTGAATTTTTTTAGTTAAAATGTTTTAGAGGTTAAATATAGTTACTTTTGATTCACCCCCCCCCTCTTAGAAGTAAATCTTCCCACTTGTAAATTCCAACATTATATATCAACAGAATGAGGAAAGATGAGAGATGCTTTGTAGCAAAAATAAGATAGGATTTCAAGTGAACACTTGTCATGTACAGATTAGATCTCAAATTATTCATTCTTCTATATCTTTCTCTTCTTTCTCATTATAGGGGGGTTGCTTCCATTCTATTGAGCAAAGCTGACAATATCCTTATTCTAGGAGTCACGAAGCTAAAGAATGTAACTGATGCAATGAAAGCCTATAGAGCTCAATCCATAACTCCAAAGAAGAACTGATGCTCTATCAAAATTGCTATATTCTCTCTACAAGATGTGACAAGTGTTACCCCTCCTTTTTCTATCTTTTTCTGATATTTTGGCCATATTTGGCATTCTCCTAGTAGGCTAAGGCTTTGTAATAGATGATTGATTAGTCAATCCTATTTTTAGAATACATCTATGATCTATGTGGCAATCATGAAATGTAACTTGCCATTTCTAAAAGGCCTATAAATGTAACTTTTTGAGAAGAAAATAAGACTGGCAAGATTTCTATATGGGCAAACCCCTATAGCTAGGACTATTGTATGAGACTCTATGTCTACATTTTGATTGTGTCATTCATGCTACTTTAGTTTTAACTCTTTCATGGTATTTAGAATGAAATGTTTTGTTAATAGAAACTGTAGGATTGATGACAAATTGGGTTTTTTTTTCTTTCTTTTTAGTAGTTATATGACTTATCACCATCATTCACAGTATTTTCTCATTTCCTTTGTTCCATGCAAGTTAGTTTCATGTGCATTTTCATGGTTCTATGAGAAGATTGAGATTTTATTAATATTAGGTGTTGAGTAGGAAGCAAATGGTTGTTGTAGAATCTTAGTAACTTGAACAATCTGGGTATTGTTTAGTTAATCACACATTCTCTTCTTATGCAATGTGCATCAATAGCTAGTCTTGCATTTTGGCATCTCACATTTAGCATATAGAATAGACTACATTTTGGTTTTATAAGAGCTTAGAATTGACTCATATGCATTCATAGTTGAGGTGGTTGTGATTCATCATTTGAAATCCCCCTCGATTACTTGAAGTGTTGGGCAATCTAGTCATACCTCTTATGCTCTTTGGCTAATAGCATACTCCTAGATATTATTGATATACTAAAATATATATTCATTGCAAACCTTTTCACACAAGGGAGATGCACCTTTCAATTGAGGGGTCCTTGATAAAACACCTTCATTGACCCTTTATGTTGCTAACTACTATGTCTTTCACTATATTGGGCACATTAAGTGTCAATGTATAAACCAAAATCAAAGGATGAAAAACTATTAACCAATAATATGAAAAGGATGTGCACAAGAAGAAGGCATTGACTATGGGGAAACATGTTCCCCATTTTCAAGATTAAAAGGAGATAGAACACTACTTGTATATTCTACTTTCAAATGATTTAAAGTGTACCAAATGGATGTAAATCTACATCTAAATGGAAGACTAGAAGAAGAGGTTTACATTGAACATCAAGAAGGATTTATTTATCCCAGCAAGAAGAACATGGTATGTAAATTATACAAAGCACTATATGGATTAAATCAAGCCCCTAGAGCATTATTTGAAATGTTGCATAATTTTTTGGTAAAGATTGGATTTTATAGAACTAATGATAACAATAATCTATACTTGAAGACTGAAGGTGGTAAATGGATACTATTAGCTGAAATATTTATTGATGATATCATATTTGGAGGACAAGATGCATTATGCAAATCATTTGCAAAAGAGATAAGAAGGAATTTGAAATGTTTCTATTTGGTGAGATCAAATTATTTGTTGGTTTACAAGTAGATTAGATGAAGCAAGGTATCTACATTACTCAATTAAAATATATCAATGAGATACTAAAAACTTTTGGAATTGAAGACTCAAGAATAGTTAGCACACCCATGGTTATAGGACATAATCTATCTAAGAATGATGATTCTACTGACATGAACCATACATTTTATAAATCAATGATAGGAAAGATACAATATCTTTTTCATAACATACTAGTATTTCCATAGTAGTTAGGATTATTGCAAGGTTTTTGGAAAATCATAAGGAGAATCATATGATGACAATAAAGAGAATATTGAGATATCTAAAAGGAACATAAGATTATGGTTTATATTACAAGAAGAATGACAAGTTTGACTTGAAAGTGTACATAGATGTTGGTTGGGCATGCAATTTTGATGATAGAAAGAGTAAAAGTAGTGGAGATTTATTTCTATGAAAGAGACTATAATCATGGACAAGTATGAAGAAGAACTATATTTCACAATCAATAGTTGAAGTTGAATATGTAGCAGTAGTAGTCAATTGTTCCAACATTTTATGGATCAAGAAATTGTTGAAAGAGCTAAAGGAATATATCATTGATCCTATTATTATATATTATGATAACACAAGTGTTATAAATACATCAAAGAACCCCATAATTCACACAAAGACTAAGCATATTGATATCAAGTATCATTACTTAAAAGAGATAGTTCAAGATAAAGAAGTGAGATTAGAATATGTGAACACCGAGGATGAAATAAATGATATTTTTACTAAAGATTTACCTAAGGATGCACATGAGTATCTAAGAGGTAATTTAGGGGTGATTCTCCTAGATAAGGCTACTTAAGCTAAGATGGAGCTCTACATCAAATGAGTTGGTCTAAATATCTTACAAGTTGATGCAAAAAGTCATGCTTTAGGAGCTACCTAAAGTAGTGAAGAGAGAAGAACATAATATTGTACTAGTCATAAGAATAGATGATAGATGGTGAAAATATTTAGAATTACTTATAGATATATACATAGTAAAGATGCATGAGAATGATTAAGTTTATTTGGAATTATTGTTAAAAAGGGAGAATATATATAGTTACCATATGAAGAGAGAGTTATTCATGAATAGATGTTTCAAAGAGGGAGAATATGGTGTTGCTAGCAATACAAGAGGAAGTTGATTTATTTCATGATATGATATGATAGAGGGATTTTATGTATTGTATATCATTTGAAAAACTTGAAAAAACAAGACCTATCTCTTGTTAACCTCCTTGCAATAAATGCTTCAATTTCATCCATATCATCTTCTAATCTTGACTCACTTTCATCCTTACTACTCTTTTCTTTCTTTGAACGACCAATGGTTAGTGAAGTCTTGAAATCATTACCAATTATAGGCACACTATTATCAAAATCACTTAATTCAAATGCAATCAAACAACAAAATAAACCATCAAGTGTAAAATCATTAATAGGCATAGCTCTGACTTCTTCAATTGTAGATACTTTTATAGCATAAATAGGTAAGAGAGTTTTGAGAACTTACAATTTTTGTATCATTGATGATTCCTCTAGAAACTTTGATAGCACTCACAATTTCCTTGATTTGGTTCACATATTGCATAACATTTTTACCTTTTTTCATCCTTGTGGCATTATATTTTCCTCTTAGACTTTTTTCTCTTGCTCTCAATACATTCAAATCTATACCACATATAAGTTCCAACTTGTCCCACATTTTTTTGGTAGTATTATAGTTCTTGACATCATTAAACTAGACATCATTGAGAGTAGATACAATTTCAATCATCAGATTATTGTGTTCTCTCTTCTAACTCATCTCTTCCAAAGTCATAGGAGGGGCATGAGAAACATACTGATGGTCTATCCAATGTGTAGAATTTTCACCAATTCTAGAAATGTATCTTTGGTACCTCTCTCTTATACATCTTTGTATATTTAGCTCAAGTCCCTTCGAACTTCTTCCTTCAAGCACACATCTTTGATACTAATTGTTAGATAACTAAGAGGATAGTGAATTAGTTATAACAAATTATCCTATAAGCCTTTCAAATACTTTTGTACCAATTCAACCTTCATAAACTTTCAAATCAATAACTTAGTAACCACATTAAACAATTTAAATCAAACTTATAGGAACTTTACTTCAAATTGTTATCTCATAGTTTCTTACTTATATTAATTATCAAAGAAATCACTTACCTTATACTAAGTTGCAAGATTATGTAATAAATCAGGAAACTAAACTTACAAGACAATATCAATCATGCATTTGACATAGATATTGAACATGGAAACTTTGTAAAAGGAAAAACCACCTTAGAACTAACAACCCAAATAATTTCACTCTTCAAAAATGAGCTCTATTAGTAGTCAACCTTGTAAAAGGTTATATGTACATTTTTAGTGTGACCTGGTTAGGGGATTTAAACCAAAGATCATCTATACCTTATCATTCCTTGGCATTTCTAAAGAATGGCCTTCTCTACTAGACTTAAAAACATCACTAATGGATGCTACCTTATAGGATTTCAAAGACTTGTTAGTTTTAGAAAGTAAAGTCCACCAAGATAACTAAGAGTGAGAGGGGGTGAATTAGTCATCAAAAAAAAATAACTCTTGTTAACCTTATTAAATTTGAAATATGTAATCAAAAAGTGCAACAACTGTTAAGAAGGAGATTCTTGAAAATAAATTGATACAATTATGATAAATGTGTTTCAATCATTATTTTGTCACTGATGTCAAACCTACTATTTTTCTAGTAATACAATTGCTTATATGATTTAATTACTATCACTTATTTTAGTAATGAAGAGTATTTGATCAAAAGATGTAATAATAGCACCTAGAGGAAAGGTTGAGTTATGATATAAAAAGGAGTACAAGAATTGGCTAAGATAGTGGTAACATAATGCATTGATAATCTACTTAAGGTTGAAAAGATTCGTTACACTAAGAAAGTTTAGAAGAACAAGTTAAACAAACTTTTTCTACCAAGCTTGAATAAATGGATAGTAGGTGTCAAGCAAAGTTAGTACAAGCCAAATAGAAAATCAGTTGGAGCTGAATAAAAGTCTATTTTAGTGTATGCTGAGCAAAATAGTGGATGCCAAGTAAAATTTAATTGATTTTGAGTACCAATAAAATTTAGTTCATGCCAAGTGATTTTACAGAGAATGTCAAGCAACATAGTATGTGTTGAGCATCAAAAGAAAGTTAGTGCCAAGTGCCAACATTATTAGAAAGATCATGAATTTGATGAATCTAAATCAACAAGTTTATTTTCTTGGATTATGTGAAGTAGGTGGAAATAATATTGATGAGTTGGTGGAATAAAATTCATGGTAAACTATTTTGAGACAAATTCAAAGAGAATTGAAGGAGAAGTTTCTAGAAATGATATGGAATGAGGGGTAGATTCAATGAGTCCTACCTAATTTTTCCTAACCCTAAATTGGATGATAGATAATGAATGACAAAAGATCTTAATTCTCTATTTATAGGGATGGATGGTCAGAAGAAAGGGTTGTCGTGTGTAGGAACCTAACGAAGACAAGAAGTCTAGGATATTGCTTCATTTAGTGACCTAAGTGAAGAATTTGCATTGACAAAGTCAAGTTTTAAGAGTAAAACTCATGCCTCTAAAAAAATTAGAGACTGCTCATACTAACTCGTATGGACCAATTGCAATGCAAAGCTACAAAGGAGACAATTATATTATGCTTCTTATTGATGATTATTCTAGAATGATGACAACTATGTTTATGAAACAAAACTCTAATGATTTCCAAATGTTTAAGTGGTACTTAGCAAGATTTGAGAAGGAAATAGGTAAAATTCAAAAAAAATTGAGATCTAATAGAGGAGGAGAATTTAAATCAAATGAGTTTGAGATGTTCTATAATGATAGAGGAATCAAAAGAAAAACATCTATTCATAGAACCCCTCCACAAAATAGAATTGTTGAAAGGAGGAACCAATATGTAATGGACTATGCTAGGACATTCATGATGGAGAAAAAAAACATTTTCTTTGAAATACTGGAGAGAAGCTACAAGTATAGCTATCAATACCTTGAACATGTTGGATACAATTGTTAATTATGTATTGTCTTTGATGTTACATAAATGTCATATCAGCCATCAGATAGAGTCTACCGAGCTTAGATGGTTAGCAAAGCAATTTACAGTGTCTACCGAACATTCCTAAACATTACACAGTAAGTTAGCTCTTACCGAGCTCACTCGAGCATCAAAGGATCTTGTAGCAGAAAGTTAATGTTAACTGAGCTCCCAAGGTTAACAAAGGGAAAGTCAATGTTTATCGAGTTCAATGTCTATCGAGTTCACTCGATCATCAAAGAGAAAGTTAGCTTTTACCGAGCTCACTCAGTAAGTGAAGAAAGGTTAGCTTTTATCGAGCTCACTCGGTAAATGAAGGAAGGTCAATGTTTATCGAGTTAACTCGGTCTCCAAAGAAAATTTCAAGGTTTGCAATGTTTACTGAGCTTCACTTGGTTAACACTAGGGATACCATTCTGGAGCAATGGTCACCAAGCTGGTTCGGGCAGCAAATAATTTTATTGTTCTAAAGAATTAAGTTTAATTATCTTGTGGAGCCGACTGATTTAATGTTTTTCAATTGTTGTAACTTGTAATTGAGCCAACTTGATAATCTAAAAGGTATATATGAAAGGTCAAGTTGTGAATTCATAAGACATAAGAGTGTGGATGCATAAGAGTGTGAATGCATGAATGAGCGGATATATGAGCAAATGTTGAGAAAGGATTAGATATCCTTATGAAGCTGCAAAGTTGTGTTCAATCAGTGAGGATCTAGTGAAGCAGAACAGAGATCTGTATTTAGCAAAGAAAAGTTGCATATATTTTAGATCACTTCATTTTTGCTTTCTAATCATTGTAGCAGTGATTCAAAACCTCTTAACAAAGTTGGTTTGACAGCCATTTTGTAAATCCTCTAACAAGGTGACAAATCAGGCCAATTGTTTTAAAGACCTCTGACAAGCCCACTTCTAACAGGGTGATTAAATCCTCTAACATGGTCACACCTAACAGTGTGTTTTTTAACCTTTAACAGGGTTGGCTCCTAACAGGGCTCACTTCAGAAGAGTGAAAATTGGTAACTAGTTACTTGGTGGTTTTTCCCAAATTGGGTTTCCACGTTAAATCTGGTGTCTCTTATGTTCATGTTATTTCTTTATGCATACATGTTAACCACTTTAAATGCTTAATAAGTTAACAAAACATCTATCAAGTTTCAGCATTTATTTGTGTGATTACCGAGTGTCAACAATAACTTTATTTTAAGACATCCAAGGATCTGTGGATTTATTTTTGTGGTAACTGATTCACCCCTCCCCTCTCAGTTACTCCATCTCTATTTTCAACAATTGGTATCAAAGCTTTTAGTGCTTGCAGGAAATATTTCAAGGATCTAATCCAAAGATCAAGATGTCTTACAAGAGGAAAATTCCAAGGCTTAATAGGAATAACTTCTCAGCATGGCAAGGGTTGATGAGACTTCATCTAGCTTCTATTAGAGATACAGGACTAAAATACCTTGATGAAAAATATGCAGAACCAGCTGGTACACTATCTATCAATGATATTGCTGAAAAGAAGACTCACAACATTATGATGATAGATATAGCATCTGCTCTGAGTTATGAAGAATTTGATGATATCAAGGACTGCAAATCTACCTTTGAAATGTGGGAAAAAATGAAAGAGATCTATGGAGGAGATGATAATGTTAGAAGAGCCAAAGCAAAAAGTCTGAGAGGACAATTTGATCAAATGAGGATGAGAGGATGAAAACATTGCAAAATATATTAAAAGAGTTAAAGCATGTGTCAATGCAATCAAAGCTTCAAGAGGAGATATCAGTGAAGAGACAGTTATAAGTAAAGTTCTCATAAATCTACTTCCCATTTATGCAATCAGAGTTTCTACAATTCAAGAAAGAAGATGTGAAGCAAATCACAAGATAAATCTAGAGGCTGTAGTTGGAAGATTGACTTCATTTGAATTGGACAACTTTGATAACTATGTTCCAGCTTCCAAGAACATTGAATCAGCATTTGAAGCCAAACTTTCACTCAAGGAGAAAGGCAAAAAGAAATCTCAGTCAGAAAGTGAAGATGAATCAAACCAAAGTTCAGACAGTGATCTTGAAGTAATTGAAGCCCTTCTAGCAAGGAAATATTCTAGAGGCAAAGGAAAATACAAAGGTAAAGTACCCCTAATCTATTTTTCATGTGAAGAAGTTGGTCATATTGTTGCTAGGTGTCCAAACAACTAGAATAAAGATGAAAAGAAAGATCACAAATGGAATGGCAAGAAAGATTTCAAATCATTTAAGGATAAAGGTAAGAAAACATGTTTCATGGCTAATGATTCTAATGATGAAGAAGAAGATGAAATTGTCTACATTTCTGTGAAAGATGAATCTAATAATGATGAGGAAATGGCACTCATTTCTCATATGAGAAAAAATGATACATGGATCATAGATAGTGGTTGTTCTCATCACATGACTGGTGACAAAACTAAGTTTGAATACTTTGAAGACTACGATGGTGGCAGTGTAAGATTTGGTAACAATGAACTTTGTTGTATAAAAGGGAGAGGAAGAATCTCTCTAACCAAGGAACTTATATGTGATAATGCCTATTGGGTAAAAGGACTAAAGCATAATTTGTTAAGTGTGGCACAGCTACTCAATAATGGATTCAAAGTAGAATTCATGCATGGTAAAGCAAGACTGCTGGATGGAAAAGGAAAACTAATTGGATCAGGTACTCAAACTAAAGGTAACTTGTTCTATCTTGAACTAGGTGAATGTTCATGTTTCATTGCTCAAGTTGAAGAAAGTTGGTTATGGCATAAAAGGTTGTGTCATGTAAACTTTGATAATCTGATAAAGATAAGCAAATTCAAGAAAGTAAGAGGCATTCCTAACATAAAGAAACCTGAGGTCAGTCTATGCAAAAATTGTTAGATTGGAAAGATGGGAAAGACTAGTTTTAAAAGTAAAAACTATCAGTCTGAAGATATATTAGAAATTGTGCATACTGATTTATGTGGACCCATTGGAATTGAAAGCTATACTAGAGAAAAGTTCTTCATTCTTTTTGTTGATGATTACTCAAGAATGATGACAGTCATGTATCTAAGAAACAAGTCTGAAGCATTTGAAAAGTTCAAATGGTATTTGGCTAGAGTAGAAAAGGAAACAAGGAAAAGATTAAAATGCTTGAGGTCAGACAGAGGTGGAGAATTCATTTCACATGAGTTTAATAACTTTTGCATTGAAAGAGGAATCAAAAGACAAGTATCAACCCCTAGAACACCCCAGAAAAATGGAATAGCTGAAAGAAAAAACTGATCCATCATGGATTGTGCAAGAACTTTAATGATTGAAAAAAGCATTGCTATCAAATACTGGAAGGAAGCTATCAGCACTGCAGTTTATACCTTGAATCGAGTATAGCTGAAGAAAGACTCATTCAGAACCTCCTATGAGTTATGGTATGGCTATAAACCTAATGTAAGTTACCTTAAAGTATTTGGAAGTAAATGTTATATTTTGAAAGAATCTGGAAAAGGAAAATTTGATGTGAAAGGTGATGAAGGTATATTCTTTGGATACTCATGCAAAAGTAAGGCATATAGGTGTTTGAACTTGTCTACTCACAAAGTCATAAAAAGTGCACATGTGAAAGTTGATGAGTTTGCAAAAAGGATTGAAGAAGAAAGAAAAAGGGAACCAAAAGATTATAAAAGGTTTATCTTCAGTAAACCTGATACAGTACCAGTTATATCAGAGAATCAAGAATCTTCTACTCCCGAGTCATCTGTAACTGAGTTACAGGAAGTTCAAACTGAGCCACAGCAAACTGAGCAAGTGTCTACCAAGTTTGAAGAATCCAAGAAAATATCTACCGAGCCAGAATAGACAGAACTTGAAGTTGAAATGCAAGAAGATAATAATGAAATCCATTCAAAAGGAAAGGAACCTGTATTAGCTAAGTATGTTAGGAGACATCATTTAGCAGATCAGATCATTGGAGATAAATCTGAAGGAACCATGACAAGAAATAAGTTGAAAGGTACTTATTTACTTGCTAATTTTGAACCTAGAAATGTCAAAGAAGCATTGGAAAATGATAGTTGGATTGAGGCTATGAATGAAGAGATAGTGTAGATAGAGAAAAACAAGACATGGACTCTTGTACCCAGACCTAAAGACAAAAATGTGATTGGAACTAAGTGGGTATTTAGAAACAAGTTGGATGAAGATGGTAAGGTATCAAGAAATAAAGCTAGACTAGTATGCAAAGGATATGCTCGAGAAGAAGGAACAGAGTATGGAGAAACTTTTGCTCCTATTGCAAGATTGGAAGGAGTCAGAACCTTACTAGCATATGCTGCTCACAAAGGATTCAAAGTTTATTAGATAGATGTCAAGTCAGCATTCCTCAATGGTATACTAGATGAAGAGGTTTACATTGAACTTGAAAGTTTTGTTGATCCAGATAAGAAGAACATGGTCTACAAATTACACAAGGCATCGTACGGTCTGAAACAAGCCCCTAGAGCATGGTATGAAAGATTGCATAACTATCTTATTCAGATTGGTTTTCAAAGAACTAATGATAATAGTAGCTTGTATATTAAGGAAGGATCAGATAATAAGATTTTCTTAGCAAAAATATTTGTAGACGATACTGTTTTCATAGGGAATGATGATCTGTGCAAAGAATTTTCAAAACAAATGAACAAGGAATTTGAAATGTCTATGTTTGGTGAGATCAAATTTTTTGTTGGTCTTCAAATTTAACAGAATATAAATGGTATCTACATTACTCAATCAAAATACATCAAGGAGATATTTAAAAAGTTTGGAATGGAAGATTGTAAACCAGTCGGGACTCCTATGTGTACTAGATTAAAACTTACCAAGGAAGATGAATCAAAAGAAGTAGATCAAACAATGTATAGATCTATGATTGGAAAGTTGCAGTATGTAGTTCATACTAGGCTAGATATTGCCCTTGCAGTTGGTATTGTAGCAAGATTTTCAGCAAAACCAAGAGAAAATCACATGATGGAAATCAAAAGAATAATGAGATATTTGAAAGGAACTGAAGAGTATGGTTTATGGTATAAGTTTGGAGGAAATTTGGATTTGAAAGTATTTACTGATGTTGATTGGGCAGAAAACCTTGATGATAGAAAAAGTACAAGTGGAGGTTCATTCTTTCTTGGAAAGAGGTTGGTTTCTTGGACAAGCAAAAAGCAAAATTGTACATCTCAATCTACAGCAGAGACAGAGTATGTTGCTGCAGTAGTAAACTGTTCTAATATTGTTTGGTTTAAACAGTTGTTGAAAGGCATGAAGATAGAAATCAAAGAACCAATTGTTATGTTCTGTGATAATAAAAGTGCAATCAACATATCTAAGAATTCTGTGATGCATTCCAAAAGTAAGCACATTGCAATAAAATATCATTTTGTCAGAGAATTGGTGCAAGATAAGGAGATCGGATTGGAATATGTTCATACAAAGGAACAAATTGCTAACATATTCACTAAACTATTACCTAAGGATGCATTCCTGTATCTAAGAGGTAAGTTAAGGGTCACTCCCCTATCTGAATTTCACTAAAATAAAGTTTTAGTTATGCATCAACTCATACCAGATTGAAGATCTATCAATTGATGCAGCATAACCAGAAAATACTGCATATGAATTAGTACTAAAGGTACATTGAAATTCATTTGAGTTGAGTTGTCTTTGGCATGTGTTGTTAAAGAGGGAGAGTTTTATTGTCATATCTCTCTGAAATTTGTTCAAAATATAAAGAATTTGTTATGTAATTCCTTCACAGGGGGAGATTACTATAAGAGGGAGAGTTTTCTATCTTAGAGGGAGAATTGTTATGTTGACATGTTGTGTTGCCATATAAGAGAAATACTTGTTTTCAAATTTCATTTTTGCTATGACATGTTGTGTTGTCATCAATTCCAAAGAGGGAGATTGTTGGATACAATTGTCAATTGTGTATTGTCTTTGATGTTACACAAATGTCATATCAACCATCAGACAGAGTCTACTAATCTCAGACAGTCAGCAAAGCAATTTATAGTGTCTACCGAACGTTCCTGAACATTACATAGTAAGTTAGCTCTTACCGAGCTCACTCGAGCATCAAAGGATCTTGTACTAGAAAGTTAATGTTAATTGAGCTCCCAAGGTTAACAAAGGGAAAGTCAATGTTTACCGAGTTCAATGTCTATCGAGTCCACTTGGTCATCAAAGAGAAAGTTAGCTTTTATCGAGCTCACTCGGTAAGAAAAGGAAGGTTAGCTTTTATCGAGCTCACTCGGTAAATGAAGGAAGGTCAGTATTTATCGAGTTAACTCGGTCTCTGAAGAAAATTGCAAAGTTTGCAATGTTTACCGAGCTTCACTTGGTTAATACTGGGGATACCATTCTGGAGCAATGGTAACCGAGTTGGGTCGGGCAGCAAAGAATTTTATTGTTCTAAAGAATTAAGTTTAATTGTCTTGTGGAGCCGACTGATTTAATTTTTTTCAGTTTTTGTAACTTGTAATTGAGCCGATTTGACAATCTGAAAGGTATATATGAAAGGTCAAGTTGTGAATTCATAATACGTAAGAGTGTGGATGCATAAGAGTGCAAATGTATGAATGAGTGAATATATGAGCGAATGTTGAGAAAGGATTAGATATCCTTATGAAGCTGTAAATTTGTGTTCGATCAGTGAGGATTTAGTGAAGCAGAATAGAGATCTGTATTCAGAAAAGAAAAGTTGCATATATTTTAGATTTACTTCATTATTTCTTTCTAATCATTGTAACAGTGATTCAAAACCTCTTAACAGAGTTGGTTTGATAGCCATTTTGTAAATCCTCTAACAAGGTGACAATTTAGTTGAATTGTTTTAAAGACCTCTAACAAGGCCACTTCTAACAGGGTGATTAAATCCTCTAACAGGGTCACACCTAACAGTGTGTTTTGTAACCTTTAACAAGGTTGGCTCCTAACAGGGCTCACTTCAGAAGAGTGAAAATTGGTAACTAGTTACTTGGTGGTTTTTCTCAGATTGGGTTTCTACGTTAAATCTGGTGTCTCTTGTGTTCATGTTATTTCTTTATGCATGCATGTTAACCACTTTAAATGCTTAATAAGTTAACAGAACATCTATCAAGTTTCAGCATTTATTTGTGTGGTTACCGAGTGTCAGCAGCAACTTTATTTTAAGACATCCATGGATCTGTAGATTTATTTTTGTGGTAACTAATTCACCCCTCCCCTCTCAGTTACTCCATCTCTATTTCCAACAGAACAGTGTACAAGTCAAGAAAGGTATTCATTCAACACCATTTGAACTATGGTATAGATACTCACCCAATGTAAAATATTTTAAGGTAATTGGAAGAAAATGCTTTATTCTAAAAGATTTTAGGAATGGTAAACTAGATGCAAAAAGTTAATAAGTTATATTCCTCAATTATTCCACAAGAAGTAAAGCTTATAATTATTTAAATACTAACACTAACAAAGTCGTGGAAAGTGCAAATGTGAAATTTGATGAATATATAGAAGTACATGAGGCTGAACCTATAAAAGAACCAAAAGAATAAAAATCATTTGTATACTTTTATAAAGATATGCCTACTGAAGAAGATGTTGCAAATCAAGTTACAAACCAACACCAAGTCTCAGTGACTATCGAGTCACATACTATGAATATTGAATTACATTCAAGAACCAAGCTACATTCAAATCCAAAGTTATAGAATGAAGTTGAGGGACATTTTGATTCTGAGATTAATCTCAATGAGAGAGACATTGAACTATCTAATAGAGATGTACATAGTGACTCTGAAATAAAAAGACCAAATGAAGAAACTAGGACTAAACCAAGATTGTCTAAATATGTCAAGAGACATTATCCTGTTGCACAAATAATGGGTGATAAAGATGCTAGACCAATGAAAAGGAACAAATTGAGAAATGATACATGTTTGTTGAGCATGAAAGAACCCAAAATAGTGAAATATGCCTTAGAATATGTGGATTGGAGTAAAGCCATGGAAATAGAGATTGAACAAATTGAGAAAAACAAGACATGGACTCTAGTTCCTAGACTAGAAGACAAAAATGTGATTAACACCAAGTGGGTATATAGAAACAAGCTAGATGAAAATGATGAAGTCACAAGGAACAAGGCAAGATTAGTCTACAAAGGATATGCACAAGAAGAAGAAATTGACTACAAAGAAACAGTTTCTCCTATTACTGGAATAGAAGGAGTAAGAACTATACTTGCTTATTCTACATACAAACGTTTCAAAGTTTATCAAATGAATATTAAATCTACATTTTTGAATGGCATATTAGAGAAAAAGTTTAGATAGAACAACCAGAAGGATTTTTTGATGTTAACAATAAGAACATGGTATGTAGATTGCACAAAGCTTTATATTGTTTGAAACAAGCACCAAGAGCATGGTATGAGAGACTTCATAATTATCTTGTGAAGATTGGATTTGAGAGGAGTGATGATAGCAACAATCTGTACTTAAAGGTAGAGAAAGGAAAAGGTATTTCATTATATGAAATTTGTTAATTATATCATATTTGGATGTCAAGATGCTTTATGTAAGGCTTTTGCAAATGAAATGAAGCAAGAATTTGAGATGTCTATGTTTGGAGATATCAAGTTCTTTGTGGGTTTGCAAGTACGTCAGATGAAATATGGTATATACATCACTCAGTCAAAGTATGTTGATGATATACTAAATACTTTTGGATTAGAGAATTTCATACCAATAAATACACCTATGGTGCTAGGACACAAATTGTCAAAGAATGATGATTTAGCTGAGGTGAACCAAACATTATATAGGTCTATGATTGAAAAATTACAATATGTAGTACATAGGAGATCTAATATTACATTATATATAGGAATAGTTGCAAGATTCTCTACTAATCCTAGAGAGAATTATCTAATGGTTGTAAAAGAGAAAAATGAGATATCTGAAAGGAATAAAGGAATATGGTCTATACTACAACAAAAATAAATAATTTGAATTAAGAGCCTATACTGACATTGATTCTGCTGAAAATTTTGATGAAAGAAAGAACACTAGTGGAGGAGCATTTTTCTTAGGCAAGAGATTGGTTACATGGACTAGCAAGAACAAAATTGCACTTCAAAATCTATTGTTGAAGCTAAATATGTTGTTGCTAATGTAAATTGTACAAACATTGTATAGATCAAATAGCTACTCAAAGGTATGAAGGAAGATATCACTGAACCAGTGATACTTTATTGTGATAATACAAGTTCTATAAATATATCAAAGAATCATGTGATGTACACAAAGACTAAGCACATTGCAATCAAGTATCATTACTTGAGAGAATTATTTCAAGATAAATAGGTGAAGATGGAATATGTTAACACAAAAGAGAGAATTGTTGATATCTTCACAAAAGCATTACCTAAGGATGCGCATGAATATCTAAGAGGTAAACTAGGGGTGATACCCCTATCAAAGGCTATCTAAGAAAAAAAAAAGGAGTGTCCTACATCAAACAATCTGATTGACATATGTTAAACATTGATGCAATGGATCTTACTTTAGGAACTGCCTAAAGTAATCAAAGAGGTAAAACTATAAATCAATCACAAGCTAGGTGACTACAGAAACACTGAAGAAGTTCATATCTACATATGAAGATGAAAAGTCTTTAGAATTGTTGTCAAAGAGGGAGAAATACAAGAGATTTAACTAATCCTAAAGGGAGACATACAAGAGATTGAACAAAGAGTGAGAAATCCTAACACACAATATGAGGGAGAAATGTTGACTACTAAGAAAGAAAGTATGTCTACTAATAACATCTATCTACCTAGTAAAAGGGAGATACTATAGAAGGGAGGAATAAGAAGTAATTTAGAGGGAGTAATAAGGAAGAATTGATTATTGATTGTCTGTTGATTAGAACAGAACATAATTTTGTAGCCTATTGAGAAGATGAAAGTTGTTGATAGAGGGAGAGATTTTAATATAAAGAATTATTTTCTTTTTGGTATTTTTTTGGTCTTACTATTTTAACTGAGTTAGTTTAGTTGATCAGTTTGGTTTTCCATCAATGCCAAAGAGGAAGATTGTTAAGAAGGAGATTGTTGAAAATAGATTGATAGAAGTATGATAAATGTATTTCAATCATTATTTTGTCACTAATGTCAAACCTGCTATTTTTTTTGTAAGAAAACTACTTATATAATTTAAGTACTATCACTTATTTTATTAATGAAGAGAATTTGATCAAAAGATGTAACAATAGCACCTAGAGGAAAGGTTGAGTTATGGTATAAAAAGGGGTACAAGAATCAGCTAACATAGTGGTAACATAATGCATTGATAATCTACTTAAGGTTTCAAAGTTTGGTTACACTAAGCAAGTTCAAAAGAACAAGTTAAAAAATGATTTTCTGTCAAGCTTGACCAAATGGATAGTAGGTGCCAAAAAAAGTTAGTGCAAGCCAAGCAGAAAATTAGTTGCAACCAAGTAAAAGTCAATTTTAGTGTATGGCAAGAAAAATAGTGGATATCGAGTAAATTTTAGTTGATGTTGATCACTAGTAAACTTTATTTCATGCCGAGTGATTTTACAAAAGATGTTGAGAAATGCAGTATATGTTAAGCATCATAAGAAAGTTAATGTCAAGTGCCATCATTATTAGAAAGATCATGAATTCAAAGAATATGAGTTGATAAGTTTGTTTTCTTGGATTTTTTGGGGGCAATGCCCCTTGTGGGGTCCTAGGGTAGCATCCCAAGTGCGCTCCATGCCACAATGTAGGGTGGGGATGAGGGACAATGCCCCCATGGGGGTTTTCAGTGGCAAAGCCCCCTAAGAAAAACATGACTCTACTATTGCAAAAGGCATTAGCTACTATATTTCTCTTGGATGACTTATTCTAGCCCTAATTTTGTAAGTGGCAAAAGCTTGTATAAAATGGCTTAGGGTTAGGGATTTCATTATATGATGAGATTGTAGCTTATTGTAGTGGTATTAAGTTGTAGGGGATTATGGATTGTAATCACTAGATAATAATAATATAAAATGGCTTAGGGTTAGGGATTTCATTATATGATGAGATTGTAGCTTATTGTAGTGGTATTAAGTTGTAGGGGATTATGGATTGTAATCACTAGATAATAATAATATTGGACTTGTTGTTGGTGGACATAGCCCAAGGATTGTGTGAACTATGTTAAATCCTTATGTCTTGTGTTCCCTTCTATGTGATTTATTATTTTATGATATTGGTTATATTTGCATGCAACTATTATTTATATCTATGGTTAATTCTAACATTAACTTAGGTAGTCTTAGCTAGGGAGAATCACCCTTAATTTACCTATTACATACTCATGAGCATCCTTAGGTAAATCCTTAGTGAAGATATAAACTATTTTCTCCTTAGTGTTCACATACTCCAATCTCACTTCTTTATCTTGAATAGGCTCTCTTAAGTAATATGCTCGGTCTTTGTGTGAATTATAGGGTTATTTGATATATTTATAGCACTTGTGTTGTCACCATAGATAACAACATGATCAATGATCTCTTCCTTCATACCTTTCAATGATTTCTTCATCCACACAATGTTTGAACAACTTACTGGTACTACTACATATTCAACTTCAATTGTTGATTGTGAAATGCAGTCCTACTTATTGCTTGTCCATGGTATTAGTCTCTTTACTAGAAAGAAATCTCTACCACTTGTACTCAATTTTCATCAATATTGTCTTCTCAATCAACATTTGTGCACACTTGTAGTTCAAACTTGTTATTCTTCTTTTAATATAAGTCATAGTCTTATGTTCCGTTCAAATATCTCAGTATCATTTTCATTGTCATCATATGATTCTCCTTAGGGTTTGCAAAAATATTACAAAAATTCCAAGTATGAGGGTAATATCAATTATATTGTGAACAACATAATGTAGTTTCCCAATCATTGATCTATACATTATCTGGTTCATATCAGTTAAATCATCATTCTTAGATAGCTTATGTCCTATGGTGATAGGTGCGCTGACTAATCTTGAGTCTTCCATACTAAAAAAGATTAGTATCTCCTTGATGTATTTTGATTGAATAATGTAGATACATTTTTTTCATCCGATATACTTGTAAACCAACAAATAATTTGATCTCACCAAACATAGACATTTCAAATTCCTTCTTCATCTCTTCTGCAAATGATTTGCATAATGCATCTTATCCTCCAAACATGGTATCATCCATAAATATTTTAGCTAATAGTATCCTTTTTTCACCATAATTCTTCAATTACATATTCTTGTTATCATTAGTTCTAACAAATCCAATCTTTATCAAGTAATTGTGTAGTATTTCATACCATTGTATAGGGGCTTTTTTTAATCTATATTGAGATTTGTGCAGTTTACATACCACGTTCTTCTTCATGGGATCAAAAAATCCTTGTGGTTGTATAATTTAAACCTCTTCTTCAATTATTCTATTCAAAAATATATATTTTACATCCATTTGGTACACTTTAAATCCTTTATAAGCAAAATATGCTAGTACCGTTCTAACTCCTTCCAATCTTGCAACTAGGGAAAATGTTTACCCATGGTCAATTATGCCCTCTTCTTGTGCATATCCTTTTCATACCAATCTATATTTTTTCATTATCACTTCTCCTTTTTCATTTAGTTCATTCCTAAATACCCACTTAGTTCCAATAACATTATGGTCCATATGTTTAGGTACTAGTGTCCAGTTTTTTCTCTTCTCTATATGTTCAATTTATTCATTCATAGCTTGAATCTAATATTCATTATCCAAAAAATATTTTATAGATTTAGGCTCAATCTCATAAAGTAAACATGTATCACTTCTACATCTTTATTTACAATGATTTTTTCAGGTGCATGGTGTCTTCTCACATAATTTTCTAGAGTAGGTTCTTTTCTTATTTCTTCTTGCATAGGTTCATCTTGAAAATTGATTTCAAGTTCATTTTATATCTCTTCTTCTAGTTTTGGTTTAGGTTCTACTTCCTCAACATTGTCTTCCTAATGTTCGACATCTTCTTCATGTATCTCAACATCATTTTTCTGATGCTCAACACCTACAGTTTGGTGCTTGGTAGTGTGTTGTTGTAACTTGGCATTTTCACTTTGTAATTGCTGAGTAGCTTTACTATTTGTTTTAGGTAAGGTGCACAGGGGTTAATCAGTTATCCTTGGGTCCATATGTACCAATTAAACTTTTAAAAACTTCAAATACATTAGATCTAAACATTCAATAGCTCGGTCTTTATAGTAGATAATTGGTAACATAAACTTGGAGTTTACTATCCTAATAGTAACAAACTTGCAAAATGTAAAATATTAACAATAAAATATCTAAAATGTCATCCACACAAGTATGACACTAGGATTTAACATGGAAACCCAATTTGGGAAAACCCACCTATAACATGTCACCAATGTTTCACTCTTTTGAAGTGAGTTATGTTAGGAGCTAACCCTATTAATGTTTACAAACCACACTGTCAAAGTCTAACTAATCAAGTGCCCATTATAGTTCCTCATAACTCAACCTTTTCTCTAGGTCCTTTTTTAATGTCCTTCTCAAATCTTCTTCATCAATTATCTTTATATGACACTCTACTCAGATAGCAACTATCTTACCAATAAAGTTTGACATCGATGACAACATCACAATTGTCCCAATTGTAGTTTCCAACATAAAGATGTGATGCATTTACATGGAAAGGTGGAAAGTAAAAAGGTATGAAATTCTCTCGCATTCTTGGGAAATAATCCTTAACCTTTTCAAAAAAAGAAAATCAAAACAACAAGCAAATAACAAACAAAACTATGCACAAAACAAAAACATACCTTTAGTTTTTGGCTCAAACATGACAAAATATCAAGTTTCTCTCTTGTATGAAATTCTAAAATTGGAATTTGGGGAAAATCCAAGCATTTGAAAGTGGAATTTTTCATCTCGTTTAAAGAAAATTTACAAAATATGTGGCATGTCTTTGAACAAGTATATAATAATAAAGCAAAATATAGGCTTTTTTTTACCAATTGTGGCCTTTCCATGCATTTAAATGAATCAATTTTGTGAGAAATTGTTGTGGTTTCAAACACATGCCCCATTTCTCCTAGAAATGGGGACCCCCTAGTATATATTTTTTCAGCTTTCCAAATCCCTTGTTCAGGGTCTAAGTCTTTTTTAAGGGTTTTACCTAGTTCAAAGTCAACCTTGGCCCTCTACCTGAGAAACCTAGTGGCTAAAAATTAGATACTTTGGGTAAAGTTTGATTTCTATAAGTGAATAGGGTGCACTAGTGCACCTAGCACACCCTTGGAGGTGCACTAGTGTGCTAGTTTCACTAGTGTGGAACACTTCCCTTTGGGAATGCACACATGCGTAGGTGCACATCCCAAAGGGTATGCTCCATCATAGGCCTATAAAAGCCCAGGATACCCCCCTTATTTAGTCACTCATTCTTCCCTCCACTTGAACATGTTACACACCTCTACATGCCATAAGGTGTGCCAAATATTTGTAGATCCTGCACACACACAAGCACATAGTTAGAAGGTGCACACCTTTTTTCTTTGTAAACATGCTAAAAAAAGCTTAATAAAAAAGAAAGAACCTAAGCAAACTAAAAAAGCATCATCTTAGTGAAAGGTGCACACGTGCACACCTTTCAAATAGGCTAGGAATTCCACTAAGTGTTGTAAGGGTGTGCACATATCCCACCCCACAAGGTGTGCTATGTGCACACCTTTCCTTTTACACTTGACATTATACTGCATTTAAGGCACCTAGCACACCCCATAAGGTGTACTATGTGTGCACCCTTAGTATTGTTTTGTTTGCTTAGGGAAATGCATATCTAGCACACCCTTAAGGTGTGTAAGGTGCACCATTTTTTTGTCCATTGGAGGTGTTTTAAAGCATTTTTTGGTGTTTTGTCTCAATTTTTAGGATTTAGGGTTTTTGGGTCATATTTTGTCATAACTAGGGTTTATTTTAATTAAAATTTTCAACCATCCAAACTACTGGATATCTATTTTGGGTAGACTAAATGGCTTATTCCTTGACTTCCCTCACTGCAAAGATGGCTCCAAAACTAGTGGTCTTCAAATTTTAAGGTGTTCTATCAAAGTCACACTTGTAGGATGCATATTCAAATATTCAAGACACTAAGCTAGGCCATATTGACTAGAACACATTCTTAGTCCTATGAAAAAAACTAACCAAGAGGTCTCCAATGGTATCTACACTTTTCATATTAGGGCTAGTAAACATAGCATCACGCTCAATTTCAAGTACAATATTCTGAGTTGATTATGGCATTGACAGAAAACTATGTTTTAGAGGAGAGAGTTGTAAAAGCATAATTGGAGAGATAGTCCTAGATTTGAGGCCTAAGAACATCCATTAAGTTGTCCATCTTCCAAGGGTAGATTAGTATATTAGACTGACATATCATCAAGCAGAAAGGTGGTATAGAGAGCATGAAGAAGAAGCATTAGAAATTATCCAATCCTCATATCTCATTAATAAGACTCCTCTTAGGAAATAAGCTAGAAAAGTAGATATGATGAGGGGTTATATGGAAGATGATATTATACATTCTATGGTGCTCTTGAATATCTAGTCATGGGATTACCAATATTAGGACACTTGAATATGTAGATGGTACACTTCACTGAGACCATCAAAATAGTGAAGATACCAATTGACTGGGCCTCAATTCTTAGTGAGAATTTAGATGAACAACTGGTGGTGGTCAAGAAAAACTAAAGTATTTGGTATATCTATTAGTTGCAAGAGCAAAAAACTATCTAGGGTTGTTCAAAAAGGGAAACTTACAAGATGCTAAAGCATGGCCTTATGTGGTATACCCCTAGTTGGTGAGGAAAAAGCTTTCAAATCATAGTAAGGAGTACAAAATAGTGAATTATGCCTTCATTTTCACAATCATCCAGTTCATTAAGGGAGATTATGAAAAAAGGATGTCAGAAGAGGTAGTGACAAAGATTACAAAAATAGGTTCCTATTACATCCATTTCAAGACATTCACCTATTTAAGTGTAGTGGGTACAACTGTAAATCCAAAGAAGCTCCTTAGGTATCCATGTGACAGACTCATATTGTTGGAGATTGCATGACAA
Source organism: Cupressus sempervirens (assembly GCA_028749045.1). Classification (NCBI taxonomy): domain Eukaryota; kingdom Viridiplantae; phylum Streptophyta; class Pinopsida; order Cupressales; family Cupressaceae; genus Cupressus; species Cupressus sempervirens. Next base: position 178,178,147 of record CM053785.1, on the reverse strand, counting down.
CTCTTGTCTACATATGAGAGAGTAAGGAAGAAACATAAGAAGACCTAGCTATGGCCCATCACTATAGGTTTGTTTGGTGTTAAATAGAAGCAATATATTGTGAGCTTTGAGTCTAAATGGGATCAGTATCCTTTGGAGGATTATAACTCTCCTCTTCCCTATTTTGATAACATTGGAAAAGTTTAGTACTTGGTGAGGAAAAAATTCCAGCATGAAGATGTCATAGAGGATCATTGGATGAATGTAGTGGATGAGTAGGATGACTCTCTGTTTGGTAGGTAGTGTCTTGAAAATGAAGATCTCATTAAAGATAGTGTAGCAAGATACTAAAGAGGTTTTAGATCCCTTGTATAATAGAGATAAGATAAATTATCAGCCTATCATGAATATAGAGATTGATAGAGAAGAAAATGTAGATATCAATCATAGGGTGAGACATGTCATCCAGTTAACCAAAGATTGGATCAAGAGTCTATTCAACCTAGATCCAATTCCACAAACTATATTTTTCCAAGCTACAACCCACCTAGTGAAAGTTAGAGGAGTAAAGGTGACAATGCCAACATTTACATCTCAATCTCCAATAAGGCCAAAAATAGTACATCAACTTGATAGAGAATTTGGATACTTTAGAGCATAGAATGGTAAGAACAAAAGGAAAAGAGCTTCCCCTTAGCAAGGTGAGGCTGAAGAAGAGAAAACTCAAGCACTAGAACACCAAGGGGAAAAAAATGTAGAATAGGCAAAAAATGCAAAATTCATCTAGACTTAGGATAATCTTCTAGTGCCACCTCTAGAACAAGGGCAAGGACATGAAGTAGAAGAACAAGAAGTGTCTCCTCTTGTGTAATAGGAAGAAGTCTCTCCATCAGCTGCCAAGAAAAGAGAGATAAAAAATCCTATTAGAAGAACAAGGAGACAAAAGGTGATAAGAAAGGTTATTAATTTTCGATTAGTCTTAGAAGTTATTCCAGAGGAAGAAGAAGAGGATGATGAAGAGAAAGAGGATAACCTTCCATGGATTCAAAGGACTTGTCTTGCTAGGGCTACAAAGGTAGAATGAAGAAGAAGCTCCACTATAACACCACCATCCATTCCTACACAACCTACTTAGGCTATGACTTTGGAGGATGAGTTACAAAAATGGATTGATGAGCAAGAGGAGCAAGGGGCTGATGTCTTTAAGATGTCAGATTTTGATTTCATTTTGGTAGGCATTGAGCTAATAGGTGACAGGATAAGGGATACCCCAACAAATCAATCTCTACAAGAAGATTGGATTCAATTGTCACCTTAGCCACAAGGACCTTTAATTGATCCACCATCACCAAATCAAGATTTATCTTGCTTGGATAAAGGTTCAGTTACTCCTTCCTCTCCAGCTAATGAAGAATAGGTACAAGCTGAATAGGAAGAAGAGTTGTAAAAATACCCAAGGGACAAATATATGAGGAACCTCAATAGACTTCCCAAGATACAGAGGTGTGGATTGTAGACTCGATAGATACAAAGATGCCTAATGTGGATCTCTCACAAAAGGAGAAGTCCAAAGAGGAGTGATAAGGGAAAAGGCCTAGTGGTAAAAGCTCCTTCTTCATCTAAGGATAAATCTCCAACGAAAGATGCTTTGAGATGGTTGAGAAAAGAGGTGATGGTTAGACACAAAAAGAATTTTTATTTTACTAAGGAAGTGGGAATGATAGAATTAATTGAAGCTCTTAAGAAACCTAAGACACCCGTAGGTGATGCATGAACATTAGCCTTTATTATAAGTGATCAAAATCAAGACTTTTTCACCAATTTTTCCATTCCTCCTCTACATGTATATATTGAGGATTTGACTCAAAAATATTATTAAATCAAGGAGGTCTTTCTTGGAAAACCCACTATGGATATTGCCAAATTGATTATCACTACACGAATCAAAGAAGTGTTTAGGAACTTATAATAGGATGAATCGAAATTGTTAAACCTCCAAAAGAAGAATAAAATCCTAAGAGGTTATTTAAACAAAGTAGTTGGTCCATTGGACCCTAAAAATCTTGAGGAGACTTTAAATGTGGCACTTGATAAGAGGAATAGGGAGACTATACAATTAGATCCATTTTTGAAGGCTTGTCAACAATTTTGAAAAATTTTTGAAGAGAAAGGTTTGTTGATCATACAAAGAAATCTTAAATTGCTACACCACATGTAGAATAATGTGGATAATATGGTTGTTATATTGAACCAAGATTTTGGGTTAATGGATGGAGCACATACCTAGGGTAAAAACCTACAAGCATTATAGTCAATAAAGGGTCAAAGGTATCGAATTTTGATGGATGTATATACTATAGATGAGTTAGATAAGATAGATGATTGGATAGAGAAGATTGTAGATGGTAATAAAGTAATAAAAATATTATATGTGAATATTCATAAGCTCAAGGATCAAACCCAAGAGAAGATTTTGGAGGCAAAGAGACACTACAACAATGCTTGCTTGGACATTTTTGAAGATGATTCAAGGGATAAACTTATGAGTATGCAAGTAGTTGTTGGGAAATATTGGAAGACTTGTAAAAAAGCTTCTATTAGTGTAAATAATTAATTACTATTTATAGTTTACTTAAGTTTACTTAGGTTAATGCATTATCTAGATACCTAGGAGTATGCATTGTCATATGAGTTGTCTTATTAACAACACAAGAGTTAACAACTAATTTAATCACATGGTGTCTACAACATCTCTTCATGAGATACACCTTGTCATACTTATTCTCTCATTGATGCATGTACATTCATGCACAATAGAGGATAATCCACTTTTGGTGGATGTGTGCTTAGTTGTCATGCTTATCTCTTAGCTCATTCCTAGACATGCTAGAAGCATCCTAGAGGCCTTTATCTATAGGCACTTCTAGTGTGTATTTGATCATCTAAGAATCATCTGAGAAAATTAGACATTATTCATTTTCATATCAATATTATGAGCATACATCATTTGGTCCATATTGTGCTTTGTCTTGTGCTTCTTGATCTTGGCTTTATTTTTTTCTAAGGAAAATTCTTACATGGTATCAAAGCTATACCAAATTCTTACATGGTATCAGAGTTGAGGAGGTGTCATTTAATTGCCATTAGAGACCATTCTTGATATACCTCTTAGAGGACCTCAATTCAAATCTAGAGTATCCGCAGCTATTGGGAGCATCTAGAGCCAAAGTAGACCTCAACATTGCATCCAAAGAGTCAATTTAGTGAATTTTGACTATAATTTTGCCTACCCTAGGTCATAGTCAAATATAAGGCAATATTTTTTTGCAAACTAGAGCTCGAAGGCCCAATTTTTGAAATTAGTATGATCTCATTAGATCTGTGCAATTAATTTTTAGATCTACATTTTTTATTTGCATCTGCACAAAAAAAATTGGATCTACATTAATTTTCAAAAAAAAATTGGCCATCAGGCCAGTAGGAGAGATTTTTTGTAGGTGAATATTGGAGCTTGTTGGTGTAAATCAGATATTGGCATCATAATTAGAAGGTCAAAAAACCCCCAAATTGACTTTTGTTTCATCAAAATTAGACATCTGAGGTGAAATCTAGAGTCATTTGATTTATGGAGGCGCAATGGTGGTGATTCAAGAAAAATAATTAGAGGTTATTTTAAAATAGTGATATCTCCCTCATACAAACTCCTTTTTTCGAGCATTTTTTATTGTTTTGGGGTAGAATTTTGTGATCTACACATTAGTGCAGGATGTTTAAGATCTTTATTCCTAAATTTTTCTACAAATTTTAAATCCCAATTTTTGCAACTTTAAAGGCTTAGTACGAGTTCATCTAGACACATAATTAGGTTCTTTTTTTTTTAAAGTACATAATTTTTTGTCTACTTTCCAGATCTACAATCAGATTATAAGTTTGTGTGGACAGAAATACCACTTTTAGAAATAGGTCCTTCTTTTCATTGTATTGCTTCAAAATTGTTGTATTTTTGAGCTAAGTTGCAAAGTTCTAGATTTGTACTTCAAAAGGAGGTTGTAAATAGAAAAATCTAAAGTCCACTAAGTCCTAAATTGGCAAGTGGCATATTATAATTGCACTAAGTATAAAGTGTCAAATCATACATTAGGGGGGGTTCATTGATTATTTTTGCATTTTTGGGGGGTGCATACATTTATTGATCTCATGGAGTTTTGTTTCACATGTCATTTTGGTTTTAGACCCAGGTCGCCAAAGAGGAACTATCAGAAATGGAGTGCTATAATCATTAATCATCTAAGAAGAGAGCATAAGGAAGTATTTCCTTTTCTATGTTCCAAAGAATTGCTCTCTTCTACTTATCATACACCTATGGACATAATTATGTCATTCATTTATTTCAGTGTCAATGCTTATTGCTTTTATGTCATTGACAAGTTCATTGATCCTTGTGACATTTGGATGGCTCTTTGGAAAGCATATGGAGATCCAACAGTTCTTCCATTTCTATAGGACATTCTACCTCTAGTCACTCTCATTATGGTACCTTCAACTCTAGTTGAGATCCTACCTCATGATGCTCTTGTTGCTTCTATTGATCTAGTTCCAATCGCAGATGCTCCCGATTCAGTGCAGTAGGAAACAACATGTCTTCCTACTTCAACTTCATGGGATGACTTTCTTCCAAACATTGTAGTGTTGTTTGTGGAATCTTACATTGAAAATGTGGAGACATTATTGATGACATCCATCTTCTCTTTAATAAGGAGACTTCTTCTTCACTTGTTGTGAAGGTACACTTTGACCCTCAACCACTTGATCTTTCTTTCGACACTAACTTAATTGTGACTTCTTTAAAGAAATTGGAGGAGAACTCTTTCACTTTAGAGGAGATATCTCAATCTTTGGAGATTGTATTCCAACTTTCTCAGATATCATATCTTCTAAGGATTCTTCCTGCTAGTTGGGGATCATTCTCTACTACACCTATGGTACCATTTCTTCCTACAAGGAGGAATCTCATTCATCTTTCATGGTACAATTTCTTTAGTCATCAAGGAGCTTCTTTCATAGGTGTGCATTCATCATTGAGGGGAGGCTACATTACTTCTCTTCCTACATCTTCCTATCAGGATGCTTCATCATCTTTGGAGGTTGATTCAGTTTCATACATGGACATGTTACCTTGCATGCTACCTTCTTTTGGAAATCCACTAGATTAGTTTGTGGCATCTACATTCATCAAGGACTTTTTGACATATGAGCAGACTTCAGAGGTAGCATCCACATCATATTACATATGGATCCCTCTTCCATCTTCCTATCCATAGTGGGAAGCATACTTGGTGTATCTTCTTCCTAAAAGGAGAAATATTATTTGTAGGCATTGGATTCTCTTATGTCTTCAATCACTCATCATATCGAGATCCTTCACTAAGGGGGGGATTTAATTGAGGGATTCTCTATTGTAAATGCATGATGTATGTCATAATGGGGGGTCTTGATTACTCCATCCATTCATGCATCTTTCTTTATTGTACTTATCTCTCTTTTTGGTGGAGGGTATTTCCCATGAGGTTTTCCCTCTTTCTCTATTTTTAGAGAGATTGCATTGCCTTTGTACATGGGTACCTAACCTGGCCTAGTAGCTAAGACCCATCATAGCTTTTGTGAGCTTAAGTTCATTCCCCTAAGTTGCACTTAAGGGGGGTGTTAGTGGAAATAATTAATTACAATTTATGCTTTACTTAAGTTTACTTAGGTTAATGTATAATCTAGACACCTAGGAGAATAAATTGTCATATGAGTTGTCTTGTTAACAGCATAGGAGTTAGCAACTAATTTAAGCACATGGTTTCTACAACATCTTTTCACGAGATATACCTTGTCATACTTATCCTCTCATTGATGCACATACATTCATATACAATGGAGGATAATCCACTTCTGGTGGATGTGTGCTTAGTTGTCATGCTTATCTCCTAACTCATTCCTAGACATTCTAGAAGCATCCTAGAGGCCTTTATATATAGGCACTTCTAGTGTGTATTTGATCATTTGAGAACTATCTAAGAAAATCAGACATTATTCATTTTCATATCGATATTATGATCATACATCATTGGTCCATATTGTGCTTTGTCTTATGCTTCTTGATCTTGGCTTTATTTTTCCCTAAGGAAAATTCTTACATGGTATCAAAGCTATACCAAATTCTTACAACTTCCACTAATGAGGATATTAGACAGGCATTTAAGACTGAAGAGGCATTGTTAGAATTAGATGTGAAATTGGGAGATTTTGCAGAGACTCGCATTGAGGTGGGAAACTATCAAAAAAAGGGAAAGGATAAATATGAAGCTTTATATTTTCCATATGTAACCCAAGCGATAGAGATTATAGAGAAATTTAAGAGAAAATACCTAGACATAGCTCTGGTATGAAGGGGAACGAAACCCAAAAGCTAGAATTTCAGTTTTGACACTTGGTAAAATTTTGTATTTTTTTTACCTGTTCCAAGGTGCACTTCTTGCAAGGTGTGCAAGGTGCACTTATTCTAAGGTGCACTTCTCTGAAGGTGTGTTGGAAGTTTTTGAAGAGTTCAGAGGTGCACTGATGGTTAACTACCAATTCTAAATTTAGAGCTTTTCATGCATCGAAAATGCATTATAATGGTAGTTTAACTCCTACAAATATCTTGACAAGGTGGAGCTTCTATTTTTGGCATCTCCAGATATTCTTACATCATCTAATGGATTTCTTCTTCTTATTTTCTAATGCTTTCTTTGTTTTAAGACATGTAAAGGCTCATGCACCCATTAAGTGATATGAATAAGGGTCGAGTCCTCCTTAGCACCATTTAGAGAGTAAGTTTGTATATAAATAGATTTGTTTTATTAGTTTAGAAGCATATATTTGCATGAAGGAATCTTTCACTCTCAAAACAAATTGAGGAGAAGATTTCCTATAAATTGAGGAATTAAACATGCATTTTAGGTTTTTATTTTGATGCAATAATATATTTTATTGGTGCTCTCATTCAAAGTGTAGTTATTCTTGTCTGAGTGTGTTATATTTTGTGAATGTATGTTCATGGAATGTAATGGAGTCAAAAGTTTTATTGTGTTATTTTCATTGAGCGATCTTTTAATTCTAGTGTTTGTCACATGTTTATGAATTCTACTAAAATACTTAGTTAAAGAAGAGATCACCCTATTGTTCCTATATATCTTTTTATCTCACATGAGTGCACTTTTTAGGGCCTTTTGATTTGATGAAAAGTGAAACATCTTACGATTACTGAATTTCCATCAATGATTGCATCAATGGAATTAAGGAAGCACTGCTCCTATTTTCAGTGGTTACCTATTGATCTTTTCAAAGACTTAACTCATAGATGTGTTGTCTTCATGGCTTAAGTATGTTAGGGATTTATTTTTCAAGTTATTTGATTAAAACTTCTTGTTACCCTATCTTTTTTATTTTATTTTACAAACACTTGGTTAATTTAGGAATTCATATAGTTGCATAGTTAAAGTTGCATTCATAGAAAATAGAAAAATACAAAAATGTATTTCATTTTGTTTGGTTATTCTTTTGAGATAGAAAGAAAAGTCAACATCTTATCCAAAATTGTTCAAAAATAGCAAAGGCCTCCTCATGAACACTCACATTTATCTTCTACTAAGAAAATTCTAGTAAGTTGCAAGATCACTCAAAACCTTGGAGTTGATCCCAAATTATCTTTTCAAGGGAGGAGTTTGAAATAATTTCTTATCATTAAGCATCTTGCAAAATAATATCTCAACAGAAATTTTAATGCCAAATGCATGGATATTCAAGAAAACTAAAAAACACCCCCATCTAGATGGATTTAATGCCTAGGAATGGAGAAATCTACACATTATCAAAAAAAAAGTGTGTCCTTGGCTTGCATGAACATGGGTGCTTTGTTTTTGGAGGCAATATCATGGACTCCAATACAAAATGCATGAGTTACAATGCCAAATCGCACTCTATTGAAGGTTTTACATATTTTAAAATGCATGTCTTTTTGTTATCAATACAAATTGCACTCTTCAAGCACAAACAAATGTATTCAAATACATGTAAATGGAAAGAAGGAGGAAATGCACTCTTGGAGCCCTTTTACATGTTTTAAAATTGTCAAAACAATGCAAGAAGTACAAAATCATATTCTCCAAGGCCTTGCATGTTTTAAAATCTAATAATTTACATGTTTTGGAGCCTTTTGATGCAAATTGCATTCTCTCAAGGGCATTACGTGTGAAACTTGACTTGTGAAAGACCATTTTCAAGAAAATTGGACTCTTGGAGGTCTATTACATGTTTTATAAACTTGGTTTTTACTTATTTTAAGTTCATACAATGATTGTTAAGTGTAAATAGCACTCCCAAAATACAATTACATGTAAAGGAGATTTTCCATGCAAAGTGGACTCTAGGAAGTCCATTACATGTATTTCTAATGCAAATTGCACTCTAGGAATGCATTTACATGTAAACATGTAATTGACATTTAGGTTGAGTTTGCACAACTTAAAAGACTAATTAAGCACATGTTTAATTTTTTTTTGAGGAAATATCACTTAATTGGGTCAAAAATAAGATTTACACTAAATAATCAATATATTATGTGCAAATATTATTAAAAAAGTGATATTTAACTTAGATGTTTCAAAATAAAACATAAAATATTTTTTGAAAATAAATTAAACTATATAGTTAATAAAGTCACTTAAGTGAAAATTTTAGAATCAATTCAACATTAAAATATAACATAAAGTGTGATATAGTTAAAGTAACTTTAAAACATAGCATAAAGTCAATTTATGTCAATATTATTTTATGAATAGTCCCTTTGTATTAAAATAATAATAAAGTTATATATTCACAAAAAAGGGGGTCAGGGGATACTTGATCACCCCACAGAAGTTCAAATGGCTAGAGGGAAAAAAATTAGCTACTCATTAAAAAACATATAAAGCCCTTAGGTTGGAAAACAATTTGCTACACAAAATAGAGCATATGGAAAAATCGCTTAGGTTGCAAGAGTAGTGCCAACTGAGGGAGAATCTTGATCATCAAAACCCCATACATCAGTGGGGTTAGTGGATGGCTCAAGAGGAGCCCACCCATCAACATCATCAACAAAAGCTTTATCTTTGTCTCCCTCTGGCCTAAGAGGGGATATTACCAAGTCTAATTGGGGGAAGGACCATTTTGGATCCCTGTTGGAGGAGGGCCACACAATATTAAGATCAAAAAGTGGAGCCACTAGGGACCAGCTAGTACCTTGCCTCTAAGAAGGTGAACCAAGTGGTGGCAACTACCAAAATTTCCATTGGGAGAGTGGTGTGAAGGGTGTGATCTAGGGGTGTGTGAGCACTGAGTTGAAGAGCTATGGCCCTATCGGTGACTACCAAGTTGTCTATAATCTCTGAAGATGATATCAAGTGGCACCCTAGCCACAATACAGGAAGAATTCCCCTAATGTGCAAGAAGCTCCTCGACATGGGCCACCTTTAATGCCACCTTATCTATTTTTACTTGAATTTGCATCATTATATTGTTACATATAGAAGATTTAGTATATGTAGAGACATTTATATCAAGAAAGCTATGAGAAAAAAATACAACATTTTGATCTTTCCAGAGACTGAACAAAATCTCCATTCTGAAAGCAAGCCATATCTAGTAATATTTTTCAAAATGTGAATGTCAACATTAAAATATAACATGATATTAAATATGCAATTTTAACTAGAGAGTCCACCTTTTGGGCACTTAAATGATCATATATTTTGATTTTCTATTCAAATAACAATGGGAAGTAAACTTTGAGAGGGGGGTGAATCAGTACTTCAAAAATCTAACCATTAAAACATTCACCACACATCCATCTCACAATTTTCATATAAATTTAAATACCAAACTAAACATATTCATCCATATCATAAAACAAATAACACATATGACATAAGATATTTGGTTACCTAGAAACTCTCCAATGAAAAGGTAAAACTAGGGTGGGATGACACCCACAAATCTTCACTACTACAGTTGTAAAGTGTAGCCAATTAAGGTTACAATAAGTTTGATCATAAACTATGATCTACCCTTGTTATGATTTGATAGATCTTGAATAATATAAGAATAAATTGTTATATGCAAAAATAATAGAAGAAAACACAAAGAACACAGATAACACACAACTTTGACATGGTTCATCCAAAACATGGGCTACATCCACCTACATAGCCTTCAACCTTTCTATTATCCAAAAAAAAATGTTTACCAACATCAACATGCATTATGCATCTCATCTGCTTATAAAAACATCTTAGGGAAATCTCTAAAATTGACCATTTTAGGATTTTTACAACTTTTATTTTATACTGTATTTCTTTAATTTTTTAGCCTTCATTACTTCAACACTTCCCAAATTATAAAATTAACTCTTTCTCACTTAGGGTTAACATCTAGGATTTTGTCCCTAATTAGTTAAGTAATTATTTTGATAAATAAAATAATTCCTTAACCTAAAATACTCATTTTCTCAAGTTTTCTTTGTTTTGTCTTTTCAACATTGTCACTATAAAACTTAAATATCTCTATCTATACTAATAGTACATCCTTGTGCTCATACATACATCATCTTGACTAATGTAGGAGCATCCTAGGATTTCTTTTGATCTTGCACATTCAGGGTATTTGGCTTCAGAGTTGTGGACTTGGTCACCAAAGGAGTGGTGCTCAGTTGATGTTAAAAGTAGTGTTAGTTGAGGTACTCAATCATTGAAGGGGCTCGATCACTAAAGAGCTCGATAGATAATATTGCTCAACACTCACTATTGTGCCTGGCATGTATTGGTTTCTCTGCATGTGTTTTTTGTTTGGCATGTGTTGGCTACTTGACATGTGTTGGTTACTTGACAATGCTTGGGAGTTTGCTGACACTCAAGAGTGTGTTGATGTCAAATGGAGTACTTGGTGCATTTGGCATGTGATCATGATGTGGATCAATCTAAGAGTTTGTGTGGACCTATGAGTGGTCTTGGTTATCTCTTCTATGTGCATTTAATGTGTGTTGTAAACTTGGGGCTTGTCCTAAGTATTTGTGTGTAGTTATCGCATGTTAACTTTGGGTTAATGTGAGGGCTAACATTTTTTTATTTATTTTTTGTGAGCTAACTTGTGGCTTAAATATTCATTTGATGCAAGGGGTTTTATTTAATTTGTAATTTCTAGTCTAACTTGTAGCTTAGCTGTGTATAAGTAAGGATTCTTGTGGAATCTTTAGAGATGATCATCAAGCTTGGAGAAGGTGATGAAATGGAGGAGTGAACTTTGAATAGCTAATAGTTGTGGCTTGGAAGATAAGGAGATTTTTTGGTGGACTTGTGAGCACCACCTAAGATCTTCCTTGGAGGTTTCTACCAGAGTGTAGGTCTAGACTAGCTAGGATTAGTGTTGTGAGTTAGATCTTGTGGGATCTTGCAGAGTTGTTGTTGTATTTGGCCCTAACCTGAAAGGCCTTACAGCTAGACATATTACATGTAAATAGTTATTTTATAAAAAAGGAGTTGTGATTTGGTATTAGATCTTGCATTGTTGTTATCTTCTATTATGTTTCCAATGTGTGGTTATTGCTGAGGGCTAGGACATCTCCTTTGGGGATTCTCCTTCCTTGCACTACATCATTGACATATTCTACTTTCTCAATGTAAGTGTAAACATTTTGATCTTCTCTAAATGAAGCTTTCCAATCAAATCTTTATCTCTGCTGATAAGAAAATTGAGTAACACTTGGACAATTTTTTAAGTTTATCTGCAAAACTATATCCTCACATCTTGCTCACTTTATGTTGAATATATGTTTCCATGAATAAAAACATCACAATATCTAAATTAGCCAAACTGTCAAAAAAATCCCCCTTTTTCATTGATGGCAAGGTATTGTTTTGATGTGGAGCCTAATCAAACTTAGAGGTTTGCTCAGTGTGGTTTCTCCCTAGATTATTTCTACATGAGTTTGGAGGCAGTGCCCCTATGGGGTCTTGGGGCAATACTATTAAAAATATAAGAGAAATAACTAAGAGGTGAAGAGTGAATCAATTACTATAAAAATAAATCCTAGATCCCTTAGATGTTAGTACAAAATAAAATCTAAAAAATGAACTCTGATGATGCTCAATAAACACACAGAAAAATGTTGTAACTCGGTAAACACTAAAAATGCTTGGCAAATACTTAACATGAAAATATAAGATATTTTATGTGATTACTATTATTTTAACTTAGGTGCAAACACATAAGAACAATAGCATGAACACATTTGACACCAAGATTTAATATGGAAAGCCAATTTGGGAAAAACCACCAATTGCAACTTGTTACTAACTTCCACTCTTCTGAAGTGAGCCCTGTTAAGAGCCAACCCTTTTAAAGGTTACAAAACACACTGTTAGGTGTGACCCTATTAGAGGATTAAATCACCCTATTAAGAGTGTCCTTGTTAGAAGTCTTTGGACAATTCAATAGAAATACCACCTTGTTAGAGGATCTACAAATAGTTGTTAAGCATTAAGCCAACTCTATTAAGAGATTTAGATCACTGCTACAATTGTTAGAGAGTAACAATGAGATGATCTAATTTCATATGAAATTAAATTGCTAATTATAGATCTCAATTTTGGCTCATATACTTGATCCTCCTTGATCAAAAATATTTTTTCAGCTCCACAAGGATTATTTTCTTATCCTTCTAATTTACTTCATCTTAGCATCATCAAATCTTCAATTATCTTCCATGTGCTCACACTTTCTAAATCTCAACTTGACATTATATTTATATCTTTCATATTGTCAATTCGGCTAGTATACAACTTAGAATAATTAATATTCATCTCCTCAGTTAGCTAGAGCCAATAGACAAATCAATTGAACTTAATATACCAAAACAAGAAAATCCTTTGTTAGTCAACCCTGCTTGGTAGACACTAAGTTAGAAATGATTTTATTGTGTTAACTAAGTGAACTTGGTCAAAACTACATATTTGCAAACATTCTTTGGTAATCGAGTGAGCTCAGTTATCATTGATTCCATCCACCATTTCCTTCATTAACATAGTGAGCTAAGTTAACACTCAACTTTTGCAAACTTTATTTTAATGTTGAAGTGAAATTAGTAGATATTATCTTCTGAACTAGGCAAACTCTAGAATGCTCAAAAGACGTAGAAATTTTTCTTCAATGCCCAAGTGAGCTTGGCGTACACTAAATAGCAATGATATGACATTTTGTGTAACATTAAAGATAATACACAATTAATCAATTGTTTCAACAATTTCCCTCACTAACATTTATGGCAACATAGTATGTCATAATATAATGAAATTTTTAAAGAAAGAATAAAGTAAGGAATTATCCTTAGTTTCATTTTGATTCTCATCCATGAGAACTCCCTCTATCAGTGTGAACTCTTTATGCCTTCAATTTCTCCCTCAGTCAAAAAAATTATGTCTACTATAGCTTCTTCTGATAGCAAAATGTGCCTTTGATATCAGACCAAGTTCATTCTCCCTTTTTGACATCTTTTACTCTTTATTTTTATAAAATTTCTATGAGATATGACAGAAAACTTCTCGCTCTTTGATATCTCATGCCAAATACAATGTTTAGTGAATATCAGTGTACCTCAAGTACATATTCATTTGCAATATGTCATTATCAATATTGCACCAACTAAATGATCTTCAACATGCTCTAGTTGATGCATCACTAAACTTTATTTAGTGAGCTTCAAATAGGGGGACTAACCCTAGCTTACCTCTTAGATATAGAAATGCATCCTTAGGTAATGGCTTGGTGAATATGTCTGCAATTTGTTCTATTGTATTCACATATTCTAATCTTATTGCTTTATCTTGTACGAATTCTCTCAAGAAATGATAATTTATAGCAATGTGTTTTTTTTGGTATGCATTATTGGATTCTTTGATATATTGACTGCATTGATGTTATCACATTATATAACTACTAGATCCTTGATCTCTATCTTTATACCTTCCAATATTTGTTTGAACTAAACAATATTAGAACAATTGACTACTATTACCACATATTCTACCTCTACTGTGTACTAAGAGATACAATTTTGTTTCTTTCTTGTCCAAGACACAAGTTTTTTACCAAGAAAGAATGCTCCACCACTTGTGCTTTTTCTATCATCAATACTTCCTACCCAATCAGCATCTGTGAATACTTTTAAATCTAAATTTCCTCCTATTTTGTACCATAAACCATATTCTTAGTACCTTTTAGATATCTCATGATTCTTTTGATTTCTATTATGTGATTTTCTTTGGGATTTGTTGAGAATCTTGCCACCATACTGACTATTAATGCAATATCAGGCCTTGTATGCACTACATACTACAATTTTCCAATCATTGATATGTATTTGGTTTGATCTACCTCTTTGGAATCATCACTTTTGGAAAGTTTATATTTAGTAGACGTAGGGGTTCCAACTGGTGTTTAGTCTTCCATTCCAAATTTATTTAGAATTTCTTTGATATATTTAGATTGAGTAATGTAGATACCATCTTTCTTCTATTGGATCTTCAATCCAACAAAGACTTTTGTCTCTCCAAACATAGACATTTCAAATTATTTACTCATTTCTTCTAAAAATGCCTTGCATAAGTCATCATTTCTTGTGAATAAAGTGTCATCAATGAATATTTCTTCCAACACAATCTTCTTGTCTAGTCCTTCTTTGATATATAGACTATTTTTATTATTTGTTCTTCGAAAACCAATCTATACCAAGTACTTATGAAATCTTTCATACCAAGCTCTAAGAGTTTATTTGAGACCATATAATGCCTTGTGTAATTTGCAAACCATGTCTCTTTTGCTAGGATATAAAAAACCTTCAGGTTATTCAATGGAGACTTCCTCATCAAGAATTTCATTCAAGAATACAAATTTTATAGCCATTTGATAAACTTTAAATCATCTATGAGTTGCATATGCTAGTAAAATTCTTACACCTTCTAATCTTGCAATAGGAGCAAAATTTTCACCATAATCAATACCTTCTTCTTGAGAATAGCCTTTAAATACCAACCTTGCTTTCTTTTTGGAAACTTTTCCATCTTCATTTAGCTTATTTCTAAATACCCACTTTGTGCCAATTACATTTTTATCCTTGAGCCTAGGAACAAGAGTCCAGATTTTATTTTTCTCTGTTTGTTCTATTTCTTCATTCATTTCTTCAATCCAACTTTCATTATCCAAATCATCTTTGATACTTTTAATTTAAAATTCAGCAAGTAAACATGTACCTTTCAAATTTTTTCTTGTCATTGTTCCATCTAATTTATCTCCAATTATCTGGTCAAGTGCATGATGCCTTCTAACATATCTTGCTAGAACAAATATATTGGATTTGAAGTTTGTTTCACTGATTTCATCATGAACTTCAATATCAAGCTCGAGTCCCACTGTCTATGACTCGAGTCCATCAGACTCAATTTGCTCTAATAATAGCTCAATAGCCTTTGGCTATGACTCATGTCCTTCAGACTATGACTCGGGTTACACTATCTACAACACAATAGCTATTGGAGATTTTGGGGACTCAGGAGGTGAAGCCTCCTATCTACCAAATAGATTAGGCAGGGTATTAGGTTCATAGTAAACAAATATTTTGTAATCCTCAAGTTCTTTTATGCTTTCTTCTTCACTCTTTTCTATAAATTCATCAATTTTCAAATGTGTACTTTCTATGATTTTATGAGTAGACAAATTCAAACATTTGTATTGTTTACTTTTGTAGGAGTATCCTAGGAATATGCCTTCATCACCTTTGACATAAAATTTACCTTTCGTAGATTCTTTCAAGATATAACATTTTCTACCAAATTGATGTGGAAGTACAATAGCACTCATACTTCTCACATCAACCATATCTATCAACTTATTTCAAGGATTGAGTTTGGGTAGAAAATTCATAAGGCAGAAAAAATGTCTAAGAAAATGAGGAGCACCCAAGTTTTTATGGACTCAAAGGGATTTTATACCGAATATAGAGCCTAGACAAAGGAAGATATCATGGTTGGGGAAAGACATAGGAGTGAACCAGAGGATGAAGCCTAGAAGTGGCATAGACATTCCAAAGTGTGGAACATTCTAAAAAAGGGGGAAATCACAAATTTCATTAAACGACTCCATGGTTGGAAACCCTGTATTACCAAGACTATGCTTAAGAGCTAGAATGAGGGAATAGTTAAAATTGATGAGGTGGATTTTACGATGAAGGGGGATGTCATCTCCACTATTACCAACATTCCCATCATGGGAAAGAAATTTTACAAAGATAGGAAACTCTCAGGGCAAGTGGTGGTGGAATTCACAAAGGATCAAGAGGAAAAAAAAAGGTGCTAGTAAAGAAAGGAACCCATTTTCTTCTGAGCTCCATCATTCCATTATGGAGGTTTATATTGTAGGTTATCATCAAATATATCTCCCTCAACACCAAATTTGACCGACTTTTCACCTACCACTTCATGCTACTCAACCACTTCAGGTATGGGGTGAAGATTTCTATTCCCTCTTACCTGAGAACATTAATGAATATCAAGAGAAGCATTCTAGGAATTTGATGCTCCATGAGGGGTTTTTACTATTAATCTATGAATTCTTTAAGGATGGGACAATGGGAAAACAAATTAAGAACAAGATGGAGAGAAAGAAGGGTAGAAGGGACTCAGAAGAGTCAAAAGATGATTATTTGTCTTCTGATACAGAGGATAGTCTTGAGGTGCATATTGACTCCTAGAGGGATGATTCCCCATAGCACAGCTCTTGTAAAAAGTCATCAAAATAAAATGGAAGGAGGGAAAGGCTTTCCCTGAACCCAAGTAGGGCCTTGACACCTCCTCAAACAAGAACTATAATGAAATGGTTGAAGGCATGGATAGAGGGGAAGAAAGTGCCAAAAGAGAGGAGGATCTAAGAGATGGGGAGGGTTTGGAGAGGAAGAGGGGGAAGAGAATCATCACCATCAAAATGCTGAAAAACAAAGAGGATGATGTCTAGACTTCCTGGGATTAGAAAAGGAAACTCTCCAAGGCCAAGGAGGATAGATAGGGGGTGGAGAAGGAGGGGGTGAAAGGGGACCTCAATCAGGGTGAAAGGGAGGAACAAGAGCAGGGCTACAAGGAATTCAAAACCAGAAAATATAGATGCTCAATCACAAGAAAGGATAGGAAAGTGGTGTGGCATAATTTTGACATATTTTTTACTAAAATGGGAATCAACCATGAGTTGATCAAAACTCTAGTCAAAGAGAATGAAGAGGGTAAAATCCAAATGGAAGATTTGATTAACCCTACCTTAGTTATTTTTAAAGACACTAATAAGGAAAACTTGGATATGGATGTCCTCAACAATGCCAAAAATAACACAGTGGATAGCTTTCACACCACCAAGTGATTTTTTTATGAAATCCAAGAGCTCAAATATAGGGTGAGGAGCTTGGAAAGGGAGAACTATAGCTTGAAGAATAGGATAATGGAGGAAGAAAGGAGCATGGACAATAGAGTGGAGGAGGTCAAGAATAGGGTTCAAACGATGGAGAGTTCAATGCAGATTATAGTGGAATAAAGCTATAATATTCTCAGAGAGGCCAATGAGAATATAAAGTTGTTCATTAACAAAATGGAGGAGCAAAGAACTAGTAAGGAGTAGGACCCTGCCCCCCACAGTGCAAAGGATAGGACCCCTGATGATAGCTTTAGGAAGTGCACTAGATCCAGCTTGAGGAAGAAGGACATCTTGGAACCTAACCAGGAACTCTTAGACATGAAGGAGCTGGCTAGTAGATTGTTGGAGCTAGAAATTAGTGCATTAGAAATGCTGAGAGATGTCTCCTGAGTGCCGTGGCTTTTTTGGTCTAGTCCTAGTTTTTTATCTTGACTCCCTGGCTTTTTACTAGTTTTATCCTTTAGTGTGGGGAGCTGTTTTGGCTAGTTGCTTTTAGTTTATTTTGATACTTTAAGCATTCTTTTTTGTCTATTCTATGTATTGTATGAGTTTTAGGGCCCTATTAAAACCTATTTTCCTTAATCAAAAATATTTTTTGTCAAATAATTTCAAATTACTTACATTACAATTGTAGTCATACCATAGTTCATAAGGAGTTTGATTTGAGTCTTTCTTCAGTTGTACTCTATTCAAGGCATGTACTATAGTGTTGATTACTTCTTTCTAGTATTTTATTGCAACATTCTTTTCTATAATTAGTATTCTTGAGCAATCCACGATGGATTTGTTCTTTCTTTTAGCTATATCATTTTGTTGAGGTGTACCAAGGGCTGAAACTTGTCTTTTAATTCCTTTTTCAATATAGAATTGTTTGAATTCATTGGTAATGAATTCACCACCTTTGTTTGATCTCAAACATTTCAACTTCTTTCCAGTTTATTTTTTTTACTCTTGCCAGATACCACTTGAATTTTTGAAAAGCTTCTAATTTTTCTTTTAGATACATTATAGTCATCATTCTAGAATAATCATTAACAAAAAAAATGAAAAACTTATCTCCACTATAACTCTCTATTCTAATAGGTCCACATAAGTCTTTATGCACAAGATCTAAGACTTCTTCATAATGATAGTTCTTGCTTTTGAAGCTAGTCTTTCCCATCTTACTAATTTGATAGTTTTTGCATAGAAGCATATCAGGTTTCCTTAAGCTAGGAATACCTCTTACTCTTTTTTTGGCTTATTTTAACTAAATTATCAAAGTTTACATGACATAATCATTTGTGCCACAACTAGCTTTATTCTACTTGAGCAATAAAATATGAACTTTCACTAAGATCTAGATAGAATAGGTTACCTTTTGTTTGTTTGCCAGATTCAACCAGATTTCCTTTTCCATCCATCAATTTGGCCTTCACATTCATAAATTCTACCTTCAATACAATATTATTCAAGTGTGCCACACTCAGTAGATTTTTTTTTAGTCCTCCAACACAATAAGCATTATCACATATAAGTTCATTGGTCAATGTGATACATCATTTTCCTTTTATGCAACAAGGTTCATTGTTTCCAAATCTCACACTACCCCATCATAATATTCTATGTGCTCAAACTTTGTTTTGTCTCTAGTCCTATGATGTGAGTAGACACTATCAATAATGCATGTATCATTTTTGATAATGGGAGAGATAAGTGTCATCTTATCTCCTTCATCATCAAATTCATCTTTGATAGCAATATATACCATTTCATCCTCACTATTATTAGAATCTTTAGCCATAAGGAAAGATTTCTTACCTTTGTCCTTATAGTCCTTGTAGTTTTTGAATTCCTTCTTACCTTTGTACTTATTATCATCTCCTTGTAGTATTAGCTCTTCTTACATTATCATCTCCTTCATAGATATCTTTCAATTTAACCCACATATCATAAGTTGTAGTATAGTCTTTGACTTCATCAAATTCAATATAACTAAGAGAAGATGTAATGTCAATCATCATGATGTTATGATTTTTTTTCCAGCAATATCTTCAACTAATAATGTTCTAGTAGGAGTATTGTATTTAGTATCAAGATACTTATAGCCTGTATCACTGATAGTTTGTAGATGTAACCTTATAAGTCCTTGCCATGCTACAAAATTGTCTTGGTTTAACTTGAGAATCTCTCTTCTATAAGACATCCTAATCTTTAGCTTAGGCCCTTGAAACCTTCTCTACAAGTACCAAATGCTCTAATACCAATTGTTGGAAATATAGAAGGAGTAATTGAGAGAGGAGGGGTGAATTAGTTACTACAAAAATAAATCCTAGATCCCTTAGATGTTAGTACAAAATAAAATCTAAAAATTGAACTCTACTGATGCTTGGTAAACACACAAAAAAATGTTGTAACTTGGTAAACACTAAAAATTCTTAGCAAACACTTAACATGAAAATATTAAGATATTTTTGGTGACTATTCTTATTTTAACTTAGGTGCAAACACATAACAAAAATAGTATGAACACATTTGACACCAAGATTTAATGTGGAAACCTAATTTAGGAAAAACAACCAATTGCAACTTGTTACTAATTTTCACTCTTTTGAAGTGAGCCCTGTTAGGAGCCAACCCTATTAAAGGTTACAAAACACACTATTAGGTGTGACCCTATTAGAGGATTTAATCACCTTGTTAGGAGTGGCCTTGTTAGAGGTCTTTGGACAATTCAATATAAATTTCACCTTGTTAGAGGATTTACAAATAATTTTTAAGTCAACTCTATTAAGAGATTTAGATCACTGCTACAATGGTTAGAGAGTAATAATGAGATGATCTGATTTCAAATGCAACTAAATTGCTAATTATAGATCTCAATTATAGCTTGTATACTTGATTCTTCTTAATCAAATATATTTTTTTAGCTCCACAAGGATACTATGCTTATCCTTCTTATTCACTTCCTCTTAGCATCATCAAATCTTCAATTATCTTCCATGCACTCACACTTTCTAAATCTCAACTTGACCTTATATTTATATCTTTTATATTGTCAAGTTAGCTAGTATACAACTAAGAATAATTAATATTCATCTCCTTAGTCGGTTAGAGCCAACAAAAAAATTAATTAAACTCAATATTCCAAAACAAGAAAATCCTTTGTTAGTTGACCCTCTTGGTAGACACTAAGTTAGAAATGATTTTCCTGTGTTAACCAAGCGAACTCAATCAACACTGCATATTCACAAAGTTTCTTTGGTAACCAATTGAGCTCGATTATCATTGGTTTCATCCAAAATTTTCTTCATTAATTGAGTAAGCTCAGTTCCCACTCAACTTTCGCAAACTTTCTTTTTACGCCCAAGTTAACTCGATAGATACTATCTTCTAAACTAGGCAAACTCTGGAATGCTCGATAGACACAGAAAATTGTCTTCAATACCTAAGTGAGCTCGACATACACTAACTAGAAATAATATGACATTTTGTGTAACATCAAATACAATACATAATTAATTATTGTTTCAACAAACACCCTAGGTGAGCTCCCTTTCATAGTACAGGGTGGGGTCAAGGGACAACTATAGTTCCCTCCTAGCCAAAAATGACCATATTGTAAAAGGCGTTGGCTACTATTTTTCTATTGGATGACTTATTCTAGCCCTAATTTTGTAAGAAACAAAAGCTTGTATAAAAAGGCTCACGGTTAGGAATTTCATAATGTAACTGTGGTATTGTGGATTCTTGCAATGGTGTTGAGCTATAAGGGATTGTAGATTGTAATCACTGGATAATAATAATGGACTTATTATTGGTGGATGTATCCCGAGGATTGGGTGAACCATGTTAAATCTTGGTATTTTATTTTCTCTTTTGTGTGATCTATATTATATGATATTGGTTATATTTTCATGTAGCTATTATTTTTTCTATGGTTAATCCTAACAAGTGGTATCAGAGCTAAATGATCACCATTTTTTTAGCCAGACCGTCATAGTTTTTTTTGAGCTATCATCTGCAAGAAGGTCTCATGGTTGAGTGGGACTAATGTTAGATGAGGGTAAGTTGAAGGTGGAGAATTTTAATGGGAAAAATTTTTAGTTATGGAAAATACAAGTGGAGTACTATCTTTATCAAAAGGATTTACAGAAGCCATTGGAAGGAAAATCCAAGAAATAGGAAACTATGATAGATGAGGACTAGGAGACTTTAGATAGAAAGCCACTTAGAAGTATTATATTATGCCTGACACCATCGATGACATTTAACATTTCAAAAAGAAAAGATGATGGAAGAGTTGATATAAATCCTACTGACACTATATGGAAAGTCATCCGCTTCAAATAAGGTATTTCTCATGAAGCATTCATTTAATATGAAGATAGCAGAAGGTACATCTATTGCATATCATTTAAATAATTTTAATGTTGTTTCTAGTCAGTCATCTTTTGTGGATATTAATTTTGATGAAGAAATTTGGGCTCTCTTGATTTTATGTTATTTGTCTAAAAGCTGGAATGGCTTGGTAATGGTTATGAGTAATTTTGTTCCTGGATCTAATACCTAAGATATGATGATGTGATTGGTGTTATTTTGAGTAAGGAAATTTGTAAGAAAAATTAGGTGGATCTACATCAAAAAGTTTTTTGAATGCATAAAGAAGAGGCAAAATAATTGAGAGAGGAAGTAATTCTTGAAATCATGACAAATCAAGAGGAAAGTCAAAGGAAAAGAGGTCTCGATCCAGAGGACCAAGAGATTTCTAGTACTATGGTAAACCAAGGCATAAGAAAAAATATTGTTGGACTAGAAAGAACAATGGAGGAGATAAACAAGATGGTAACAAGGAGGAAAATGTGGTAAGTAACAAATCCGAAGAAGATGATTTTCTTCTCTCTTTAGAAAGTGTTGATGATTCATGGGTTTTAGATTCTAAGGCTTCATTTCATGCTACACCCCATAGAGGTTAATTTACCAATTATGTCCAAGGGGATTTTGGGCTTGTTCATTTGGGGGTTAATGAAACCTGACAGATTGTTGGAAAGAGAAAAGTTAAGATTAAGTTGTAGAATGAGAATCATTGGCTGCTACATGAGGTAAGACATGTTCCAAGGCTAAGTAGGAATTTAATTTCAGTAGGAAAACTTAGTGATGAGGGTTGTGTATATACTTTTAATAATAAAAATTGGAAGGTTTCAAAAGGTTCCCTTGTAGTAGTAAAAGGTATGAAACTATGCATCTTATATCTTTGTACACATCATATTGTTCCTTCTAATTTAATTATTTCATAGAAAAATGAATGTTCAAGAATAGTTGTAGTTGAGCAGGGAGAACAAATAGTTGTTATAGAGTCTGATACAATGCTATGGAACAATAGACTTGGGCACATAAGCGAGAAAGGTGTGAAAGTACTTCATTCAAAAAAAGTTTTACTAGGTCTTAAATGTGTCAATATGGATTTTTGTGAAAGTTGTGTGTAAATAAAAATAAAAGAGAGTGAGTTTTGTGGAAAGTTGGAAGGAAAAGAAAAGTGAGAAATTAGAGCTTGTGCATAAATATGTATAAGGACTAGATTAGGTATCTTACATTTGTGGCTCTCATTATTATGTTACATTTATTGATGATGCAACTAGAAAAGTATGGTTTTATTTCCTTAGACAAAAATCTAATGTATTTCACACTTTTAAGAAATGGAAATGCTTGGTTGAGAATGAGACTAGTAAAAAGATAAAATGTCTCAGATCTGATAATGGTGGTGGGTATTGTAGTAACGAATTTGAATATTAAATCTCCACTAATGGTATTTTTAGATAGAAAACCATTCCAAGGACTCCATAGGAAAATGGAGTGACTAAAGGCATGAACAGAATAATAATAGAGTGTGTAAGGAGCATGAGGTTGCATGTTGGGTTTCCCTTAAACATGTGAGTAGAGGTTGTCAATACTAGTGTATATTTGATTAATAGAGGTCCCTCTACTCCTTTGGGTTTTGTTATTCCAAAGGAAGCATGGACTAGTAAGAAGGTGATTTATTCTTTTCTCAAAACCTTCAGTTGTGAAACATTTGCATATATAGATTTTGAAAATAGAACCAAGCTAGAAGCTAAGTCAAAGAAATGTATATTTGTTGGATATGGCAGTGATGAATTTGATTATAGGCTTTGAGATTTTGAAAATTCTAAAATTATAAGAAGGGGTGTCATATTCAATCAAAAAGTGTTATATAAATATTTGTTGTAGTGGCATGAGAAGAAAAAAATGAATATGTAGTGTTGGATGATACTCCAAAAGATGATGTTCCAATACTTCCTCATGATCTGCAATAACCACAATAACAAATACCACATACCCCAGTAAATGTTAGATGATCAAAAATGCTAAGTAGACCTCCAAAAATATGTTCTCCTTCTTTTTATTCTATTTTACTTATTGATGTTGGTGAACCTAAATGTTATGATGAAGTTGTGCAGATGGATATAAAGATTCAGTAGGAGTCTTTAATGAAAGAAGAAATGGACTCTTTGCTGAAAAATAAGACATGGAATTTATTCAAGTTGTCTACAAGTAAAAAGGCTATATAGAAAAAATGGGTTTATAGGTTGAAAGAAGAGGATGGAGGTAATAAACAATTTAAAGCCAAGTTAGTGGTAAAAGGATTTGCACATGAAAAGGGCATTGATTTTGATAAGATATTTTCTCTTGTTAAAATGACTTCTATTTGCATTATTTAAAGTATTGTAGCTACCTAAAGATTTGCATTTGGAGTAGCTTAATGTTAAAAAAGAATTTCCTTATGGTGATTTGGATGAAGATATATATATATATGGCACAGCCACAGGGATTTGATGGGGACACAACCCAAGCACAGAATGGACACAACAGGAAAGGCAAAATTTTATTAACTGTAAAAATATGCTAGCACACTTAGTGCAGAGAAACAGACTCCAAAACATGCCCTATGGGCTTATAATGGCATAAATCTGGAGATAAATTCTTCTCCTATTATCTTCTCTCAAACTCCACTCCGAACTGCTTTTTACAATGCCAGAAATGTTCTTAAATAGACCTTGGAGGGTTAAGGATTAGGAATACATTCTAGAAAGTGCTAGTAGGCATCCACCAACCAAATAGAAGGCTTTAGAAGTCACATTAGAAGTTGGCACAAAATTAGAAGAATCTAGAAATTGTTGGGAGGCATAACCTTTGAACCGTAGCTCCGATTGACGAACTGTTTACATTTCTGAAAAGCTCTTGAAGTGCTTTATAGCCCTATGAACAAGCTATGCTTGTCCCCTATTTTTTGGCCCTATTCAAGGTCATTTAATGCCCCTAACCTAACTTTGAAGCATTCTTAGGATGTCTCCAGAAACTAAAAAACTGCAATAACTTTCAAACCGTGGGGCCTTTTGACCTAATTCTTTTTTTGGAATGCTCTAAATTAAAATTACATTCATCCAGCCAATTTACACCTTCTAGTTCACCAAAATGATGGCTCAATTACATACTCTTATTTTTTTGGCATTTACATGTATTGCAAGGTGATTAAAAACTCTATCTTAGAACATTGATAGTGGAACTGTGAGAGTTGAAACTTTTATTTGACCCAAATGGGTATCTAGAAATGAAAACGAATGAAATAGAAACTAAATCTAAGTACATTTTTTTTGGGTGACACGGGATTGCCCTTATACCTCTGGATGCTCCTGCATCAGACACCCAGGGTAGATTGAAAAGTGACCCTGTCACTTTATGAATGGTAGAGGAAATCCCAAATGGGAAACCTCAACTACTGATATCCAAGTTGAGTCCTCTATCGGCCATCCTTTCCACTTGACCAGATACTCTTCATACTACCTATTTTTGGTACTCTTGCCCACACAATGATCTAGAATGTCTTCTATCTCCTCCTTCTTAGAAGTAGGAATTGGACATGGCTCTAACATCGACTCCTCATCTGTACCATCATCATGATACTCTATTAAGTCTACAATGTTGAAAATAGAAGAAATGTGAATACCATCTAGAAACTCCACCTCATATGCATTTCCTAAGTCATGTTTCTTCAAAATTTTGCAGGTGCCAAATTTTTTTATTTTCAGCTTGTTGTAAGTACCGGTTGGAAATCTTTCTTTTCGTAAGTGTACAATGACTAGATTCCCTATTTGAAATTCCTTATGTCTTCTCCTTTGATCAACCCTAGCTTTATACTCTTAATTCATCTTGGTAAGGTGTGCCTGGACCTCCTCATGTAGACACTTGATACATTCAGCAAATTCTTCAACTTCAGCACTTGTCCTCTCCCCTTGCTCCATCTTCCTCAATTCTGGTGCAGTCCTTAGACTACTTCGATATACAATTTGGAATGGTGATTTTCTAGTACTCCTATTTATAGAGTTATTGTAAGAAAACTCTACTTGTGGTAGAATCAAATCCCACCCCTTGGGCTTATCCCCAACTAAACATCTCAGCAAATTGCCCAAACTTTTGTATACCACTTCTGTTTGGCCGTCAGTCTGCAGGTGATGTGTGGAACTAAATTTCAAGTCTATTCTCAACTTCTTCCACAATGTTCTTCAAAAATACCCTACAAATTTAGTATCTCTATCAGAAACTATACTCCTTGGGAGACCATGTAGTCTTACCACCTCTCTAAAAAATAAGTTTGCAATATGGACAGCATCATGAGTTTTGTGGCATGGAATGAAATGTGCCATTTTGGAGAACCTATCAACCACCAAAAATAATGAGTCATTACCCCTTTGTGTCCTCGGAAATCCAAGAACAAAATCCATGCTTATGTCCTCCCATGGCTTTGATGGAATAGGCAATGGCTGATATAGTCCAGTATTGTGACTAAATCCCTTGGCAACTTGACAAATCTGAAAACTCTGTACAAACTTCTTCACATCCTGTGAAATATGAGGCAGAAAATAATGTTCTCTAAGAATGGCAATGGTCTTATCTCAACCAAAATGTCCTGCCATCCCTCCACTGTGTTTCTCCTTAATCAAATTTTCCCTCATGGAACTCCTTGGAATGCATAATTGACAACCCTTGAATAACATACCAGCCTGAATCAAATACTCTAACCACTTAGTTCTATCTACAACAAAAGGCTCTTAACAAGCTTTCCATACTTCAACAAAATCACAATCCTCAAGGTACAGATTCTTGAGTTCATCAAACCCAACTACTTCAACTTGCATTACCGTAAGAAACAATTGTCTCCTACTTAGTGCATCTACAACCCTGTTAGATTTTCCACTTCTATGCTTCAACACAAATGTATAGCTCTGCAAGAACTCTACCCACTTCATATGCCTCTGATTCAATTTACCTTGGCTATTTAGGTACTGTAACATCTGATGATGAGTATACAAAATAAATTCCTTTGGCTATAAATAATGCCTCCATTTCTTTAAGGCCTGAACTATTGCATAAAACTCTTGATCATAAACAGAATACTTCTTTTTCGCATCATTCAATTTTTCACTAAAATATGCAATAGGCTTACCTTCTTTGCTTAATACAGCCCCAATAGCACTACCACTAGCATCACAATCCGCCTGGAACACCTTTCTAAAATCTAGAAGTGCCAACAAAGGTTGTTTTGTCACCTTCTTCTTTAGAAATTCAAAACTTCTCACAGCTGCTGCAATCCATTTGAACTCTTTTCTATCCCCTCTTATTGTGTCAGTTAGGGGTGCACATATGCCACTAAAATTCTTAATGAACTTCCTGTAAAAACTAACCAGACCATGAAATGATCTTACCTAAGTAGTAGACCTTGGAGTAGGCCATTCCAAGATGGCTTTTACCTTCTTTGGATCCATTTTAAGACCTTCAGGTGATATAAAAAACACCAAGTAGACTAACTCCCTTTTTGCAAAGATACACTTCTTCAGATTAATTAACAGTTTCTCTTCCTTTAACCTTTCAAGGACACTACGAATATGCAATAAATGTTCTTCCAAAGTCTTATTGAAAATTTAAAAATCATCCAAATAGACAATAACAAATTTTCCCAAGAACTTCTTAAGTACCTCATTCATAAGCCACATGAAGGTGGTTGGGGTGTTTGTCAATCCAAAGCGCATGACTAACCACTCATAAAGACCCTCCTTAGTCTTGAAGGCTATTTTCCACTCATCTCCTTCTCATATCCATATCTAATGATAGCCCCTCTTGAGACCTATCTTTGTGAAGTACTGAGCTCCACTCAAGCAGTCCATAAGATCATCCATTCTTGGCAAAGGAAACCGATACTTGATGGTTATCCTATTTATAGCTAGAGAGTATATACACATCCTCCACTCTCCATCCTTCTTTGGTGTGAGTACTGTAAGTACTACACATGGGCTAAGGCTCTCTCGAATAAAGCCCTTCCTCAATAGCTCCTGAACCTGTCTATTTAGCTCCTCAGTTTCAGTAGGAGTCATCTTGTGAGCAGCCTTGTTAAGAAAACTAGCTCCTAGAATTAAATCTATCTGATGACTGATTTGCCTTACTGGTGGTGACCCTTCTGGAACATTATTTGAGATAATATCTCCAAACTCACCTAGTAAATCTGAAACTTCAAGTGGTATTTCACGACTACCTTCTTTATCTTTCCTAGGGATCAAAGCATAGCACATACGCTAATGTTTCATGCCATCTAAAAAAAAAATTCCATCAACAAGAAAAATCCTAGCACTGCTACATACTTTTTCACCTTCCTTTTTCATGGGCTTCAATTTGTGGAAAACTTCATCCTTTGTTAGAGAGTATGTGTTTGCATTACCATCATCTACTGCATGCCTATCAAACTGCCATGGTCTTCCCAACAATAGATGGCAAACATCCATTGGAATAACATCACAGAGAACTTCATCATGGTAACTCCTAATTTTGAATTTCACTAAACATTGTTCACTTACCAAGACCTTATGATCATCTTTCACCTAAGCAATCCAATAGGGTTGGGGGAGTTTCTCCCTCTTGAGCTTTAGCTTAGAGACCATCTCCTCTGATACCAAGTTATCAGTGCTACCACCATCAATGATCACATCACAACATTTATCCTCACACTTGCACCTGGTATGGAATAAACTCCTCCTTTGTCCTAGTTCAATCTCACCACTTAGTAGGACCCTTTCATTTACTAAAGTCTCCCCTCTTTTTTCATCCTCTAAATGTGATGATTTTGCATCCTTATCCACATGAGCAACCCTAGCTTGACCCTCAGCTCTCCTATCTGTCCTTCCTTATCATTGAGGGCATTAAAAGGCATGATGACCTTCTTCATTGCAATGGAAATAGGTACCATGAAAGCCTCATCTTCCTTTTCCATGTCCTCTACCTCTTCCTCTTTGATTTCCAAAGTCTTGGGAGCGATTGAAACCCTCGTTCCTCTGGTTCCTGCTAGTACCCACATCTTCATTTTTCTTTTGGGTTCCATTTTGGCCTCCAAATGACCTACCAATACCCCTTCCTCCTTGACCATGCCCTCTTTGTCTCCCTTCAAACCTTTTATTTAGCTTCTCTTCAACTTGCAGGGCAAATTGGTATGCCTCTTCAACACTGGTCATTCTTACCAGACTTAATTCCTCCTGAATGCTAGGTCTCAACCCACTGATATAATGAGAAACCTTCTCCTTATTTACTTCTACATGCCCCACTCTAATCAGAAGTCGATAAAACTCCTTTGTATATGCTTGGACTATTTTTCCTACTTGCTTTAACCCATGCATCTTCTTAAACAAATCAAGCTCGTAGTCCATAGGAATGAACTGCTTCTTTAGTTTGTCCACCATGTGATCCCACCTTGTGATCTTATCCTTTCCTCTTCTATTTCTTTCCAATTGAACCTCTTGCCACCAGATTTTGGCATGTCCTTTCAGTTTGGCCTTTGCAAACTTAACCCTATTTGGGTCCCTGATATCCTCATACTCAAAGTATTCTTCCAGTTCATTGATCCAGTCGATCAACTCATATGGTTTCAGATTTCCTGAAAATACACCCACATCAATTTTAGGTCTTTTTCCAAACTTAGTAATGGCCCTAAAAATCCTTTCCTCTTCCTGATTCAGAACTTCCCCATCAAATTCCCCTTCTGGTCCAATTTCTTCTTCTTTATTGTCATCCTCACTTTCTTTGTTTGCGGCAACATTTGTTCCTCTACGGAGCTCCACCTACAATGCTTGTACCTGCCTTTGGAGGGCTCTAACCTCCTCAAGATTAATAGCTTTGGCCCTTCCACCATGCTCTCTTCATAGAGGCATCTTCTTAACTCAAACCCACAACCACACAGTCCTAGTGCAAACTACCTCACAGTCGGTGCTCTGTCTACACACTCAGGAAAACTAGCTCTGATACCACTTGATGGGGACACAACCCAAGCACAGAATGGAGAAAATAGGAAAGGGAAAATTTTATTAACTGTAAAAATATGCTAGTACACTTAGTGCAGAGAAACAGACTCCAAAACATGCCCTATGGGTTTACAATAGCATAAATCTGGAGATAAATTCTTCTCCCAGTACCTTCTCTCAAACTCCACTCTGAACTGCCTTTTACAATGCTAGAAATGTTCTTAAATAGACCCTAGAGGGTTAAGGATTAGGAATACATTCTAGAAAGTTCTATTAGGCATTCACCAACCAAATAAAAGGCTCTAGAAGTCGCATTAGAAGTCGGCACAAAATTAGAAGAATCCAAAAACGGTAATCAAACTTTCGGGAGGCATAACTTTTGAACCATAGCTCCAATTGACGAACCGGTTACATTTTCGGAAAGCTCTCAAAGTGATCTATAGCCCTATGGAAAATCTACACTTTTCTTCTATTTTTTGGCCTTATTCAAGGTCATTTAATGCTCCTAACCTAACTTTGAAGCATTCTTAGGATGTCTCCAAAAATTGAAAAACTGTGATAACTTTCAAATCGTGAGGCCTTTTGACCTAATTCTTTTTCTGGAATGCTCTAAATTATAATTAAATTCATCTAGCCAATTTACACCTTCTATTTCACCAAAATTATGGCTTAATTACATACTCCTATTTTTTTGACATTTACACATATCCCAATGTGATTAACAACTCTATCTTAGAACACTAATAGTGGAACTATGAGAGTTGGAACCTTTATTTGACCCAAATGGGTATCCAAAAATAAAAACATATGAAACAAAAACTAAATCTAAGTACATTTTTTTGGGTGACATAGGATTGCCCTTATATCTTTGGATGCTCCTACATCAGGATTTGAGGTCAAAGGGAAGGAGAACTTAGTGTGCAGATTGTAGAAATGTTTATATGGCTTGAAGCAAGAACCTCAGCAATGGTATCTAAAATTTGGCAATTTTATGCATGAGCATGGATATAGTAAGTGTCATTCAAATCATTGTGTTTATTTTAAAAGGTTGGATGATGAAAGCTTCATTATTTTATGTTTATATGTTTATGATATGCTTGTATCTAGGTTTAACATGGATCACATTAAGGGTTTAAAAGAGTAATTAGCACATTCATTTGCTATGAAGGATTTGGGGGCAGCAAAGAAAATCCTTGGTATGAAAATTTTGAGAGATGAGAAAAAATAAAAATTTGACATTATCATAGGTTGATTATATTGCAAAGGAGTTGTAACATTTCTCTATGGAGAATGTTAAGGTTGTCAACACACCTTTGCCTAGTCATTTGAAATTGACTAACGAAAGGTGTCGAAAGACACAAGAAGGGGAGGCTAAGATGTCCAAAGTACCTTATGCTTTAGCTATAGAAAGCTTCATGTATGTTATGATAAGTACTAGGCCAGATATTGCACATGTAGTGGTAGTTCTTAGTAGGTATATGAGTTATCCAAGAATTGAGCATTGGAATCCATAAATGGATTCTCATATATTTGAGAAGAACATCCAGTAATTGTTTACATTTTGGGTACTCTACTACTAATTTACAAGGATATTTTGACTCAAATTTGGTAGGGGATATTGATACTAGGCAAAGTACTATAGGTTAAGTATTTATTGTTGGTAGGGTAGCAATAAGCTAGGTTTCTCAGTTATAGAAAGTTAATGTTTTATCTGTTATAGAGGCAACTAAGGAGATGATATGGCTTTAGTTCTTTATGGAAGAATTGGGACACCCACAGAGGGATAATTATTTTTTTACTGATAGCCAAAGTGTCATTCATCTTGCAAAGAATTATGCTCTACATTCAAAGACAAAACACATATAGTTGTGGTACCATTTCATCCAATCAGTTTTGGATAATGGATAGTTAAAGCTAGAGAAAATACATATAGATAATAATCCAATAGATATGTTTACCAAGGATAAGGGAGAATTTGAACTCCTCTTTAGCATCAATTGGTCTTCTAGACTGAACTTAATAAAATAACAACAAAGTCTAGGGTGGTTTGATATTCAAGTGAGAGCTATAGGTTTAGCAATGCTATGACCAATCTCCAAGTGGGAGGTTATTGTTGTAGATTTTGATCAGTATCCACGTGGGAGATTGTTGTGATGTGGATCCTAGTTAGAATCAAAGGTTTATTCGATACATTTTCTCCCCAGATTATTTGTATAGGGTTTTGGAGGCAACACCCCCAAGATGGGGTCAAGGGCCAGTGCCCCTACAAGGTCCTAGGGTAGCACTCCCTATTGTAGTATAGGGTGGGGTCGAGGGGCAACGCCCCTGTGGGGGTTTTTGGGGGTAGTGACCCTAAAGCCAAAAATGACCTTATATTGTAAAAGGCATTGGCTACTATTATTTTGTTGGACGACTTATTCTAGCCCTATTTTTCTAAGCAAAAAAAGCTTGTATGAAAAGGCTTAGGGTTAGGGATTTCATAATGTAATTGTGGAATTGTAGCTTGTTGCAAAAATATTGAGCTATAAGGGATTACAAATTGTAATCATTGGATCATAATAATAATGGACTTGTTGTTGGTGGATGCCACCCAGGGATTGGGTGGACCATGTTAAATCTTAGTGTTTTATGTTCTCTTTTGTGCGATCTATTATTTTTTAATATTGTTTATATTTGCATGTAGTTGTTATTTCTATTTGTGGTTAAGTTTAACACATATGGGAAAAATTGATAAGTCTCGAAACCAAAACTTCAAAAATTGTAACATCAGTTACATGACCATTACAAAACCTTCGAAGTTTTTGGATCATCATTATTTATACCACTTTTTGTTACATTTCCTTAGTTACAATTTAATTCCCCCTTTGATTAAGATTCTTTATTCTTTTACATTACTCTTCCTTTCAGATATATACAAACATTCAACTTTCCTTATATCTCTCCCCTTTAACATCAATGATAAAGGTGTCAAAAGCTATGTACAAGTCAAAATTGCACTGATGTTTTTACCTTCATGAATACTAACTATATGCATGAAAATGCGGGCCTCTAAACCTCACAAACACTTCAACGTGGTCATTACCTATGAAGTCATCCTAGAATAAACATTGAATTGTTCATCTGAGACACTCGACAGTGCGACCTATTGCCTCCTATCTAAAGGGATTTTGCCTGTTTAATATCCTCAAAGATGAGGCTTAGGCAACCAGACCCTCTAAGAATGAAGGATTTGAGATGCAGCTAATCTATATGAATATGAAAAGTAATCTAGAATGAGATATGCATTTTAATCTAAGAACATGTAAAGAAAATTAGACTGAATGTATGCATATTAAGATCTAAATGAAATTAAGATAAGAAAATGAAAGTGTATGAGAATAGTAATAAGCTTATATGAGTGTAGAATGTAGCAACAATTTTATATCGATTCAATTCAACCTCTTTAATGAGGAATTATGAGTTCCTTAAATAGAATTCTTGGAATCTATCGATGGGTGAGATCAACTCGGATCAACAGTTAGGATTAAAGGAAAGATTCAATTAAAATGTAAACTTCCTTGTGCAAGTGAAGTGAACTGTTTCTAATCTTAGTGTGATGAGTAGTTAACTGAACTTGCCATGGGTGTGAGATCAAGTTAACTATATTGATTCCAATTCGAGAGAGAGTTCACTCAGAGTTTCCATTTAGAACTAAAGAGTAGAATTAGGAAAGATATTTAATTTAATAAAATGAGATATGACCTCATAAATATCTTTTCTATTTAATTAAATAATCACATTCAATTAATTAAAATAGGCATATTTATTAAATTAAATAAATTTAATTCCTTATTATATTACCCTTAGGGTATAATTTAATTTAATTAAAGTATAAATACTTAATAATTAAATTATATATTAATCAATAGGTTTTGATGTGACTAACATGAATAAATACTATAGGAATTAAATAATGAGCATGATGAATGTAGATTAGGGTTTTCTACATCTGACAATTAAGTCAAGTAGCGACAATCAGAATGAGAATTGCCTATTAGAATAGGTCTTAGGATTGGTCAGAATAGACCAGTATTGGTATAATGGCAATGAGCCAATTTTGGGGTATTACATTTTTCCCCTCTTTGAATGAACATGTGAGCAGCATGTTCGACTCAAAGAAAATCAAAAAGCATGATGTGAAGATCAAAAGATAAGATTGGTTCCGAAGTTGATGATATGGAGACCAATTGATAAGCTTTTAAGGACCATCTCTAGAATAGAGCTTAATCCCAAGGAATCCAAGCAGAATACCTAGATACCCAAAATTGATAAGCATTTTAAAAGTTTCTTTCAGAATAAAGTTTAACCTTTAAGGATCCAAATAGAATGTCTAGATACTCAAGATTGATAGCATTTAAAAGATCAACTCCAAAACGGAACTTAACCTTTAAGGATCCAAATAGAACACCTAGATACCTGAGAGTGATAAGCATTTAAAAGATTATCTCCTGAATGGAGCTTAACCTTTAAGGATCCAAATAGAACGTCTAGATACCTAAGATCAATAACATTTAAAAGATTGTCTCCAGAACAGAGCTTAATATTTAGGAGTCAAAATTTAGATTGTCTCGATACCCATAATTAACTGATGACTAGATGAAATAGATGACAAAGATGTTAGAAAGAGGGAAACAAGATGCCTATAGTGGTATCATAAGATGAACACAAGGTGCCCCAAGCAATAAGGATTCAACGATGTAATCATCATGCCCCCTTGGGAGAAAAATTGAAAGATGACACACCAAAAATATGATATCGGGAAGAAATCCAAGATTCTGCAGAATGGAGAAGAGATCAAAATGATTAGAAGAAAATTCAGAATCGATTTGCAGTGATTTGAAGGTCCAAAAGGCCAAATTTTGACCAAACGTGGACTAGTTTTAACTTGAGTTTACTATTTCAAAAATGGATTTTGAAAATATGAAGGATTTTAAGTTGAAAGAATTTCAAGAATCTGAAAATATCAAAAAAAATTGTATTGCACAAGCGTTCGATTGTGTCAGTCCCCAAAATTTAAAAATGCATTTTTGTGGCACTTAGGTGTGTTAAATTTTGAATTTGATCCCAAAAATGGATTCAAAATGGTCAAATTAGCTCAGGGTGATTTTCATGCAAATCAGAGCACTTTGAAAAATTAGGTCAACAGCTATATAAGGGCACAAGGGGTCATTTTCAAATCATTTGTGCATTTTTTCTTTTGTGAATAGTAGCTCTAAGAGGAAGATGGCAGTGAACATGTGAGATCATCATTTTGAGCACTCTCAATGACACAACCGGCTGATAGACTACGAACCTCCAGTGAGTCATCGATATCCTAGCTTCATACTTTCATTTTTTATGTAGTTTGAGGTCATTTTTTGCATTTTTTTGCATGTTTTAAAACTTGGTCAATTGGTCTTCATGTGAGACTATCCTTTCTCACATGAAGACAATCTCTTCTCAAGAAAATAAATGCCCATCTAGTGATTTTTTGTGCACGACAGTGGAAGTGCTCGTGCGGGAGCCACCCACTTCTCGCATGAAGAACAAGAATTTCCTCTCAATCTTTGTGTGTTGAATATTCATTTCTTGCATGAGGATTTGATTTCTTGCGTGAGAAAGTGTTTTCTCATGTGAAAACCTAGCATCTTGTGCAAGATCTTGCGATGTCACATGAAATCTAGTGACAAGAATTTGCAATTCTTTCAATTTTTTTGCATTTTAATCTTAAAATGTGCAGTTGTGTCTTCATCATTCTGTCGTATTGACCGAGTACTAATTTTTTTCTTTTTGTTGGTGATTTTGTATGCAAGAGAGCTTTGACGAGGTCTCATTTAGATCCCACTATCCACCACATGGAGATTTGTTGCAAAGTCTCGATGATGTTGATAGGGCACATATCGCTCGATTGGGTCTATCCTCACTATGCCAAATCCTAGCAGTGTTGGTGAATCATGGCCTACTTACTATCTTGGTTGAGCATTTCCATTCGGAGATGAACACCTTCCATCTATCAATGGGAGAGATAATGATCACCCCATAGGACATCTACTGGATACTGTTGATCCCATTCCGTGGGGTGAGGGTATTATATGATGTGGTGCGCCAAGCAGGCACAGAGGCACTATCTACCATCTTTGAGAGATAGTTGGTGAGCGGATGAGCCATCACCTAGGATGAGCTATTACACACTTATGGGATGACACATAGATTGCCACCAGTGTTAGTGATCATTCTCAGCTATTTTCTGATGCTAGACCAGGGACAACATGGATTGGAGTGTGGTTGGGGAGTTATGCTACAAAGGATGTTGGATTCTCCTAAGATATTTGAATGGGGTCAGTGCATGCTTACACACATGTTTCATGAGATGCATGAGATAGTCTTCCATGGGAAGAATACTATAGCTAGTGGGATATATGTGCTATAGATCTAGGCTTGGGAGCATTTACCAGTGTGTAGACCCATTCACAAGGATTCCTGTGAGCTGATGGAGCCATTCATTTGCAAATATTGAGGACACATTAGCCAAGCTGCCCTGGGTAAGACTAAGCACTGGAGGAGTCATCTTGATGACCTAGTCTCTGTCATATAGCAGCCCTAGTGAGACTTGGAGGATTCGAATGACGCTCCTAGGGAGCTAGGCTGGATGTTCTACTCATGACCATTGCTGGGTAGGATGACATAGATCATTGAGAGGTTCATTATTTCATAGGTGTGGTGGTACTATGGTCGTCCACAGGATATCTCATAGGAGTATTGTGCCTATGCCAAACTAGTGAGGGACATAGAGCAGGAATGGCCACCATGACTAGATCCAGGCAGATCCATGATAGATGTGTGCAACTTGGTTGTGACACACTAGGACTATCTGCTAGAGATAGCAGATGTAGGGGTGACACCTGCATATTAGACTCATTTGATCAGTCACCCATTTCCAAGGTTCATAGATCCTTTGGGGAGAGTAGTGCCAGTTCCATAGTAGGTATTAGTGCAGCAGCACTAGGCTCCCCCACCACAGGGACCACAGGATCTACTACCAAAGATGTGGCAGAGGGTGAGATAGATAGAGATCCCTACATCATAGATGAGACCAGATCTAGGGGTTTGAGTTAGTGGGGTAGAACACAGTTGACGACGAAGGTCGAGGACCGAGGAGCACGCACCATAGTAGCAGGCACGACCACAATAGTAGGTACCATCAAAATAGCTAACACCTGAGATACTGGATGAGGATATGCTTGATCAATTTACTACTAGGACATAGGACATAGTGCAAAGCTACTGAGAGAAGATTCGTCAAGCCTCTTAGAAGTTGGGAGATTTGCAAATTTAGGTAGTTGTCAAAGATGCACAACTTGTAGAATGAGATTGAGAGATCAATTGATTGAAAGAGAGAGAGTATAGATTGTCGAGTAGAGGGGAGAGATTTTGCAGGATGAGGTTTGATTACAAGTGGCCTGAGTGGTCTATTATTACATAGCATACTCCATAGTGGTCCAAATGAGGCTCTATAGGTTCAGTAGTTCTCTCAATATGCTCGTGATTCTGGGGGTGCACAACCTCCTACCAGACCTGACATGTCACCACCTCCTCCTCCACCTGCTCCTCCTAGTGATGAGGGTATAGGACAGAGTTAGATGAAATTTTCTTGATTCTTGATTTTGATATCTGGCTATGTATCGATTGGTGTGCTAGCCCCATTTTGTACCATCTAATCGATAGCGCTCGAGTAGTGCCCATTTTTTTGTACTGACACACATATTTTTGATATATATATATACAAGATTTTGAGCCAAGTATTACTATGTACACATCATTGTCTGTGTCCATTTTACCTTGATGTAATTCGATGATCATAAGATGCATGTGTTACGTGTTATGGATGCATATGTATTTTGATGTGATGTGTTGTGAGTATGTGGAGTAGATAGTATGAGTATATGGATGCAATGCATATGGAAATGAACTAACATCTCATGGAGTGTTGCATTTTTTGCTTGATAGTGACAGGTATTCCTACCAAGGAGCATGAACCCACAAACCAAACACTTGTGTAGCCAAGGAGAATCTAGATGCGCTTGAAGAGACCCCCAATCCCCCATCATGAAAAATAGAGACATAATTGAAGCTGAATCACGTGCTTATGCTAGTGGACTATATAATGCAAGATTGTATTAAATGTAACCCTAGATCTAGTTACCGAGCCTCAACAATTTATCATCATTGGACATAAATGAAGCTTATATATCCTACAACTACCACTGACTTTGCAATCATGGAAATATGAATAGGACATATTTCATGGTTGTGTTGGGGTTAAATGTATGCATTTGAGGCACATGAAGCCAAAATGACTAGAAAATTTGTCCCTTTTAATATAGCAAGTTAACATAAGCATCAAAGCATAAATGCTAGGATGACCAGAATGTTGTTTGCATGACAGGCACACCAAACACATGAGAGAGTCATCTCATGCTCACTATTCAGTAAGTATTATGTCTGCAATGACCCTTGCATTCATAACCTGAGATAGAAATGTGCTAGGTACTCATAGTGACCCATACATTCACTTAATAGGATGAGTATCAATAGATACTATAGCCTGAAGAGTTCACTCCAACAGATAAGGAGAAGTACCAATGTTATTGATGTACTCGTATAAAAGGAGTCAAGGTACACTGAGCCATCCAATGCCAGATGGAGGCTCTTATAGTGGACACCCCTCTTATAGGAATATGTCAACTAATTAGAACTAAACTATATATAGAAATTAAAGAAAAGATCATGCCCCTAGTCATTACTTCTCTAATTAGAAATGACATCATCGAGTTGCTCAAAGGGACATGATAAAGTGAAAACAAAGCAAACGAAGAAAAATCTCAGCATATCCAAACAAGTATGTCATTTTGAATTCATTATTTATCATGGGATTGATGTCAAGTGTCAGTGTCCAAAACATGTTTGAAATAAATCTCTTCAGTAGGGTGACAATAGTAGGTAGACGTAGTAAGAATGACTGGTGACTGAGGTCAAGGAGGAAACTTCAAGGTGAAGAACCTAGGAAGACTGAGTGATAGTAGACAGACACAACTAGGATGACTAGTGACTAACGCAAGAGAGATCTTCCATAAAGGAATCTAGAGACATGACCCAAGAAATAATAGGCAGAGACAGCTGAAACAACTAGTGACTATTGCGAAAGAGATTCAACAAGGTGAATCTTGAGAATGAGTGACACTGGTGATAGTAGGCAGATGCAGTGAGGACCATTGGTGATTTTTGTGAAGGAGATTCTATGAGGAGAATCTCAAAAAGAGTGACACTAAAGGGGAATGCCCCTGATTTATGACAAGACTAAATCCATGGATACATGAGCGAAAGTAGGAAACCAAAGCAGGAAATCGGAAGCATGAAAGTGACTGTACAGAATAGCCAAAAGATGCACTGCAAGATGGAGCATTGGGAACAAGAGGCACCTATTTACCAAATTTTCACCTTCTTGGTAGGATTTTCCTTTTTTTGCTACCATGATTCCTATTTCTAGGTTTTCATCAATGGCACTTTTTTTTTTTTTTTAATTTTTTTGTATTTTTCTTTTTTTGAATTTTTTTGTATTTTCATTTTTATTTTATTTTTTAAAATTTATTACCAAGGTGCCCATTGTGAGGTTTTCACCAAGGTAACAATTTTTTTAGGACTTTTTCTAATTTTTAGAATTTTTCAAGACATATAGATATGTACGAAGAGCTGTTGAGATCAAATCAACTGTAAAACTGCTTCAGGTGAAGAGTGTTGACAAGTTCCTTGAGCACTTCTCCTTCAGTTGTGGAAAGTTGATAGGTGTCAGATCCATATACTGTAGTGATGATGTAAGGACCAAGCTATTTTGGTTCAAACTTTCCTTTTTGGACTCACTGTTGTTGATTCTTAGGGTTCTCTCTCAGGACGAGATCACCTAGCTGGAATTGTCATGGCCTAACTTTCTGATTGTAGCTTCTTGAAATTCATTGTTGATAAGCTCATAGATGATCACAGGCCACTTGCCAACACTCATCCAATAAAACTAGCTCTTGGAGCTGAGCTATCCTATAATCTTCATTAGTAATAAGGCCCTTCATAGATATTCTCAAGGTAGGAATCTTGACCTCTATTGAGAGCACAGCATCTGCTCCATACACCAAAGAAAAGGGCATCGTACCTGTTGGAGTTTGTATACTTGTCCTATATGCCCACAAAGCTGGATTAATCTAAAGGTGCCAATCTCTCCCAGATTTACTAACTATGCAATGGAGAATCTTGAGGATTTCCTTATTAGAAGCTTTAGCCTGGCCATTACCCTGAGGGTAATAGATCGAAGACCAATGTTGTGTGATTCTAAATCTCTTGCATAATTGCTTGAGGTCTTTGTTTTTGAATTGTCCCCCGTTTTTAGTAATGATTGAGGATGGTACACCATACCTAAAAATGATATAATTTTTGATAAAAAGAGCTACAATTTTTCCATTAGCAACTACAAGAGGTACTACCTCTACCCACTTTGTGAAGTAGTCTATAGCTGTGATAATGAACTTATGTCCATTAGAAGAGGTTGGGTGAATCTGTCCCACCAAATCAAAGGCCCATTGTTGAAATGGCCATGTTGTACTAGAGGGAATCAACTCTCTAGCTAGAGCATAGATCAAATTCCCATGTAGTTGACACTGCTTGCAAGATCTAGCATACTTGATAGCTTCTTGGTCCATTTTAGGCCAATAGTAACTAGCTCTAAGGAGTTTGCGAGCTAGTGTCAAGCCATTAGAGTGAGATTCACGAATTCCCTTCTAAACATCAATTAGTGCATGTTTGGACTCTTTGGGTTCTAAATACAAAAGGAGTGTTATGTCAAGACCTCTCCTATACAGATCATCAGTAATAATGACATAATGTGAAGCATTACAAATTAGGTAAAGTTTCTCGTTCTGGGTCAGACCTTCCAGAATGGTTTGATTGTGGAGATAGGAATAAATGTGATGGTAGCGAAATGATTCTTGTCCAACAATAGAATAGATCATCCTAGAATTAGGGGCATTATAGGATGGGTAGTGTAACACATCCACCAAGAATTTGTGTTGGAGGTCATTTTTAGGCCTCTGTAGTAGGGAGGCCAAAGTAGCCATGGCATCAGCCGCTTTATTATCTGCTCATGGAACTTGCTAGAAGGTGATGTGTGCAAAATACTTCTTTAATTCATCAACCATGGACTTGTAAGGAATTAGTTTCTCATCCTTTGTTTGGTAAACATCATTAACTTGGTTGATGACAAGTTGAGAGTCACCAAAGATGTCTAACTGATTTACTCTCCATTCGGCCACAATTTTCATGCCATTGATCAAAGCCTCATATTTAGAAATGTTGTTTGTACAAGGAAACATAATCTTGTATGCTTTAGACAATGAGTATCTCTATGGTGTAATGAAGAGTAATCCAGCACCTAATCCTTGTTGTGTGAAGGACCCATCAAAGAACATAACCCATGTGTGGTGCGTGAGTGTTAGAATCGACTCATCTAGAAAATCAATGTTCATTGGTAGGAGACTCTATATGGGTGCATCGGCCAACTAATCTGCAATTTCTTGTCCCTTGATAACCTTGCATTCAATGTATTGGATGTCAAACTCACTAATTATCATAACCCATTTAGCCCATCTTCCTGTGGGAGATGCCTTACTGAGCAAGTACTTTAGTGGATCTATTTTAGCCACGAGCCACGTAGTGTGGGAAAGCATGTAGTTTCTCAACTTCTAGGAAGCAAAGGAAATTGCTAAGCAAGTTTTCTGAATAATGATATAGTTCTTCTCATAAGAGATCAGTGTCTAGCTCAAGTAATCAATAGCCCTTTATTTGTTGTCATTGTCTTCCTGAGCCAATAGAATTCCTAGAGATGTTTCAATTACTGACATGTATAAAAGAAAAGGCTTCCCATGGATAGGAGGAATTAGGATTGGTGGATTGACAAGATATTGTTTGATCTGTGTTAAGCTTTTCTCACAACCCTAACTCCAATTAAATTTTACACCCTTATGTAAGGTCTTTGTGAAGGGTTGTGATCTATCTGCCAATTGTGAGATAAACCTGTGAATAGATTGGA
Source organism: Cupressus sempervirens (assembly GCA_028749045.1). Classification (NCBI taxonomy): domain Eukaryota; kingdom Viridiplantae; phylum Streptophyta; class Pinopsida; order Cupressales; family Cupressaceae; genus Cupressus; species Cupressus sempervirens. The sequence continues at coordinate 178,136,117 of CM053785.1, read as the reverse complement.
GCCTTCCCTGTAGTCCTCTCATCTGACTGATGTTCTGAGGTGGTGGCATGTCCATTATTGCTTGTACTTTCTTTGGATCGACCTCCATTCCTTTTGCAAAAATGATGTATCCCAGAAACTTTCCTGATGTGACACCAAATGCACATTTCTTACGATTGAGCTGAAGATTGAATTTTTCCATATTATCTAGGATGGGCCCCAAATCTTGCAGATGAATATTGCATTTAGCACTTTTGACCAAGGTATCATCAATGTAGTCCTCCATGATCTTATGCATCATATCATGGAAAATTGTAGTAACAATCCACTGATATGTAGCACCAGCATTTTTCAAGCCAAATGGAATTGCATTCCAACAAAAGATTCCCCATGCACATGTGAAAGCCATTTTCTTTTGGTCTTCTGGTGCAATTTTTATTTGATTGTATCTAGAAAACCCATCCATAAGTGAGTACATCTCATAGCCAATCATCATGTCCACTATCATATCAATATTAGGAAATAGAAAGTCATCTTTAGGACATGCCAAGTTAAGATCATAGAAGTCAGTACAAATCTTGATAGATTTATTGTGCTTGGAAACTGGAACAATATTGGATATCCATTCATCATAATCAATTGCGCGGATGAAACCAGCTTTTAGAAGTTTCTCTAGTTCTTCTTTAACAAGCAATGCAACATGAGGATGCATTTTTCAAAGCTTCTATTAAACTAGTTTGATGTCTAGTGCTATGCACAAGTGATGCATGATAAGATCAAGATCCATTCCTGGCATGTCAGAGTATGTCCAAGCAAAATTTATTTTATTTTCTTTGAAAAAGGCAATGAATTCTTCCTTTTCTTTAGGTGACAACGATTGTGCCACATGTATCATATGAGGATGTTCTTCTATGCCCAGGTTAATTGGCTGCATTAGTTCTATCAACATTGATGATCTCTCCTGAAAGTGATTAGGAAGTGCATCAAATATCTCATTCGTGGGTGCCTCAGAGAGGTTTTCACCCTTGTATATGTCTTTCATTTTTACTTTTTTGGGTTTCGATACTACCACAATGTGGTTTTCACCATCGGACCTTTTGCATTTTTTCTTTTTAATTGTATGATTGAGATATTTGATTTCAGCCTTAGTCATGTTGACACTTTGCTCATTCGTGGAAGATGTTACAGGTTTGATAGCATTTAGGTAATAAGCAAGAGCATAGTCATTCTGGAACATGGGGACTTTGCTAGATGCATTAGGATTCTAGTCTATAAGCTCAAGATGTGTGAGTGAGAGAATGGTTGCTGGTTCAATTGCGTTCATAGTATAGTCATTAAGTACTTGGACCAACAATTCAAGACATACGATGACCTCATCCATAGATGTGTTAAAACACCTCTGAGTATGAACATTAGCAATTGACTACTCTAAGACACTATTTGGATTAGACCCATGCGACCTAACCCTAGACATTTCACCTACTTTGATTTGGTTTTCATAGACATGCACTTGGTCAATGTCTTTATTAGTAGTCGCTTATAAAAGAGAGTCAAACTCATATTCCTTAGAATCAATGCTACATGGTGAGAGATTATAGAACTCTCCAACAGTGATAGGGACATACTCGCCTTCATCCTCTAGGTTCTTACACAAATACTCAATACATAATAACTGACTAGATTCTCCCTTTTCTAAATGATATTTGAGTTGCTCAGTATTGTCCTTAAAAGAATCACTAGTATCATCCACAGTGCTAACATGTGGCACAAAGTCATCTAGATCAGCGAAGAATTTAGTAAGATCATGAGGAATAGGATGAGGATAGGAATCCTCATCATCAGATTCTTCCTCTCGAGTATCTGACTCAGCTTGTGACTCATTTCCAGATGAACTCTTAGGTGTTGGTATGAATTTATTTGATCCCAAATGGAAAGGAACCTTCTTAAATCCTAAGCTAGTTGTATCACTATTGCTTCAAGTTGTTGCTTTGATAGGATCAATTAGGCCATTGTTATTGCACCGAATAGGGCTAGTTCCCTTGTAACCAAAACACTTTATAAGCCAAAGACCAAGCCCATATTTCTGAGGAGTGATTTCTTGAGCTTTCTCTATTAAGTCTATTGGAGCCTCTTCTCTATAAAGTCATGCTGCAATAGCTCTATTTTCACTTTCATTCTCTAAGGGCACTTTAGCCTTAACAAAAGTGCCATTATACTTGGTCTGAGGTGTCAGTATGAATGGCTTCTTTGCCTTTGAGGGTCTCCTATAATGACAAGGAGATTTCGGAAGAGATGTCAATGATAGCACTGGTTCAATGTGATATTCTCCCATGCCAGTTTCTTTTAGTTTGAATGATTGCTCCATTTGTTTCAACTTATTATCATGATAGTCAGTGGATTCACGATTAGCAAGGATGAAAGTTTTAGTAGCCTTGAGCATATTGCAGGTATAGCTAGTAGTGGTAGGAATAGTAACTTCAGATCCATGAAATGGGAACTTGATGCATTGATGGTATGTGGATGGCACAACATGCATCTCATGTATCCATGGCCTTCCTAATAGAATGTTGTAAGCCAAGGGAATGTCAAGCACCTAAAAGGTGACATCCCTTTCTACAGGAACAAATGGGTAAAACCACAAGACCTAGAGACTTTCATTCCACTTCATCATATGCATTGATAGTAATCTTATGTCAAGGATCAATAGAGTCCTTAGAATAATTCAATTGTCTAAGGAGAGTAGCAGAGATAATATTTAGGCTAGTGTCGTTATCGATGAGTACACAATGAACACGTGTCTGATGGATCATAACCTCAATGTGTAGAGGTTGATTGTGTGGGTGACTTAGTGAGTTATCATCCTCCTTAGAGAATGTCATAAGATAAGGTGAGGTTAGGTGACCTACCATGGATTGAAATTTCTCAAGATCAAGATCTTGAGGAACATTTGCCTTAGTGAGGGCTTTGTCCAGAATCTACCTGTGAGTAGGCAAGATTTTAAGTAGCACAAAGATGGAAATCTGAGCATTAGTTCATTTTAATTGATCGAGAACACTATAACTGGTTTTTGTCGAGTTCGTTGTGGGTTTCGCACCTTTTCTAGATGGACCAGCAAGGGATTTTTCTTTATGTTGTTCAAAATCAAAAGTAGAAGGTGCAGGGCCTTTGAGCACCAACTTGGTGCAAGAGTGAGTGACAACATTAGCACAGTGTTACAAGGGTGTATTATCCATTGCATTGAGACTAGGGCCCCTCAAGACAAATGGTGTCTTGGGTTTTTCGTTATCTTGTTTACCCTTAATGGTAATAACGATGCAATATTCGGAATCCATAGGTTCAACCATCTTGATCACATTGTCATCATTGGAATATGCATAGTTAACCTTATTTTTGGGTTATGGTTTTGAATTCTCTCCTTTTTCATAGGCTGGGAAAGGCTCTTTGAATCCCTTGTGATCCAAGTTTTTGTTAGGTCCATCTACCACAAGATCACTAGCATCAATCATTTCTGAGACTTTATGGGACAAGTTTATGTAGTTGCTATTTTTGTGTCCCTTATTTTGGTGATACTCACAGAATGAGGTTTCATTCCACCATGGTAGACGTGGTGGATCATAGGGATGAGGATTTTCTATTGGTGAAATAAGCTTATGTTGTAGAAATGTTTTGTAAACCACATCCAAAGGTTCTCCCAAGGGTGTATATTCTTGCTTGGGGCATGTGGCCCATGAGTTTCTTGGTTTGTTCCCAAATGTCTTGTTATTAGGAGGAGGTTTCTCAGTGTTTTTGGTCACTTTGAGGCCGTCTGTGAGATTAAATGCCACTTTAGTAGGTCTAAGGGTGACATTGTCAACAACTCCATCATGTATGATTTCTCAGTTCTTATTGACATGTTTGGTTTTATCCCTGTTGGAAGTGGAACCTTGTTCTATGTCCCTCTGAAGAGTGAGTTCACCTTTCTTGATCATAAATTCCTTGATATGGATAGCCTATGTGATCATGTCCTCAAAGGTACATGGACCTTGAAGTTGGACTCTATATCTGAAATCAGGTAGGAGGTTATGAGTGAAAATGTCAAGCTTCTCCATTTCTACAAATTTGTGGGAATACTTAGTGTATAGTTGTCTCCACCATTAGAGGAATGTGGGAAAAGGTTCTCCAACTTTTTGCTTAAGTTTGCATAAATATCAAAATGTTGAAAGGATGTTGAATCTTATGAGAATACTACTACACAAATAAGTTGGCAATTTCATCAAATGTCTTAATACCGAGAGGTAAATGTGAAAACCACTCTAAAGCCCAACCACCTAGGCTTCTAGGGAATAAATGCATGAGTTATGTTTGATCATGTATAAACTCCATAGACAAAGCACCAAATTCTCACAAATGATCTTGGGGATCAATAGTACCAAAGTACTTGTCATACTTGGGTAGCTCTATGCCTCATGGGAAAGGCAGCATGTTTACACTTTTTTCAAATGGAAATGGACAAGGAGCATCCAATGTGTATGTTTTTGTAGGTTTCTCTTTCTCATGCATCATCTAAGCCAGTTGGTTTTGCATAATTTTCAATTTTTTTTAGAGTTTAGATGTCTCAGTTTCTTTTTTAGGCGTGATAATGGTTTCCACATTGAAATGAGAGGGCAAGTTAGCTCCCTCTTGGGAAAGTTTGAGAAAGTACTTTTCTTTTTCTTCATTGAGTAGGATCCCCATGACCTTTTGAAAAAAAAATTCTCTTCAATGTTTTGCTATGTGTTCAGTAAGTATTTCCACCTCTTCCTATTCCTCATTGGTGTCATGGTCTTTCTCTTTCTCTTTGTCATTCCTAGGTGGTTCTTAATGTCTACTATGACTACCATGTTCAAGTTCACGTTTAGTCATTGTAGGAATGTGTTCAGTTTCAGTATGTTGTGTTTGAAAAGGTCCTTTGAAAAAGGAGTTAGACATCATGTTTGGGGATACAGGACCTCTACCTATCTCGGTATCCTCTTGATACAAAGGATTCCTAGTTTGTTGCAAGTTTATGGAAAATGTTCGTTGAACTTGAGGTGACCTGATAGGTGAGGGAGATCGTGAAGATGCCTTACTAGATGAATTAGATGCAAACTATATAACAAAAGGTAAGAAACCTCTTCCACAATTATGACCCCTAGCATGACCTCACCTAATTCTAAGAGGATAAAACACATTGTTGCTCCTTGTTGTGACAGTCATTGACAAGGACAAAAAGCAAGAACCTGGACAAGGACTATGCTAAGACTAAGTCTCAATAGGATAAGATAAGAATGTTGTATACTAAGGCTTGAGTAGTTTGATTTGAAGGCTAGAACAGCCCAAGGTTATGACTAACATAACACGGAGTATGACAAGCACTAAATAATGATACTCGAAAGAACTAAAGGACAAGACTATTCAAAGTGAAAATCACAAATCTTTAGTTTAAGCTAAATGTCACTGTTTGGGACTATATATAGAGAGAGAAAGGACAACTTAATGCAGGCATTAGACTAAACAAAGATCACAGATTGGTCAAATAAGCTAATTTGACAATTGTAGAGCAAGGTCTTGCATGAAGATTATCTACGAGCCATGCGAGAAAGTTTTTAGGGTCATGCAAAGACTTAGAGCAACAATTTAAATTTGCGTGAATACTTTCTTCAGCTCACATGAAGAAGTTACAAGACAGCAAATATAGTTGGAAAGATTTCATGCAAATATATGCAAGATCTTGTGCGAAGATTTGAATAGGCTCGTTCAAAAAGATGAATTCTTGCACGAGAAAATGCAAATCTGTGCATGGAAATTAGGACCAGTCTGACAATAGCATTGAATTCTTAGGAGATTTCTTGACTGTTTGGATAGATTGACAGGTTGGTTGGACTAATTTTTTGAATAGACAGCAAGGTTAACTCTAAAAATTGTTTAAACAAGTGTTTTAGTTGTAATTAGACAAAGTGTTTGAACTAGGCAGTGGGAAACAATCAGTAGTTGAATACAATCCAACTAAGGGCAAAGCAACTTAGAGGGACAAGGGAGTCTTGACTCTTAGTTTGTTTGAGGAAATTTAGACATGTTGAAGACTCGATAACAAGCACGCTTTATCTCTAAAAATAGAAAATGGTAGAGAAGGAAAAACCTTTGTCCCACATCTTATGCACATGTGTGTACCTCACATAGCCGTGTCACCCCCTAGAGGGCACCCATGTTTTTGGTGTATTCAAAGGACTCAATAGTATATGTTGAATGAGCACCCTTGTGGCAGGGGATGAGTGTGTATACCACCTTCAAACATCCAATAGCATGCTTATGGTGAGTTCTATAGGAGAGATTCTTCCCCCTCCTTGCAAAAAGATTATGCCTCCTTTTGGAGGTGAACTGAGTGGCTTCTAACTAAAGGTTTTTACTTGGCTTCTGTTTGTATTAATTTTTGATGGCTCTGCAAGCAGAGCTGAAACCAGCAGCCCACAATAGCGTTTGAAAGTGCACATAATTTCTTAGCAAGACTAGGACCAACATCGACGAGTGCAATAGATAGATCTTCCCCTTGATATGTGATATCAAGAATCAAGGGAAAGAAATTAATCTAGCTTCGAAGTCTTTTTCTCTGCAAAGCATTTTGATTATAGTGAGTTGGAAGCTTTGGCAAAAGGAGTGTGCTCACTTGGGTCATTCTCGAAGGTTGGATCACTCCAGTAGGCCCTCTAAAGGATTGACTCAGACTGGTGATTCAAAGGCAAGGGTCAAAGTTTTTTATTTTCGTCAAGGGGAAAGAGCGTACTCCTCTACCTTACTTTTTCATCAAAATATGCAAAAAAAGTTAATTTACTAACTTAGCTTAATCAATCCAGACTTGTCCTTTCTCAAGATTCTAATTCCCTAAAAGGAAACCATCATCTCTTCATAGAAAAGGACCCATACTAGAGCACCACTAAGCTACTTGCCTTCTTTGGAATGTCGTCTTTCAGAAGCATCTAGGTTTCTGATTCACCCTTGGTCATGACCTCCAAATGGTGAAGAGCATAATCCCCTATTCTTCTGTCTTGCACCCTAAGGAGTTCACAAGCCCCTAATTAATCTATTTTTTGAAAGAAATAAATAAGACACGCTATTTTGTGGGTTGTTGGGAATAAAAATTGCATGGTCAATTTTAAGTACATTTGAGAAAATTGAGCCCTATAAATGCTTTTAAACGAGATTGTACCCTTGAACCCCATGAGGTGTTTAATGTTTCTAACACCCTCCATTCAGCATGTCTACCTATTCTATGAAGTTAAATTATCATTTGGAGCCATCCCGTGAAGTCTTGTTTTAAGCAATTATCAAATCTGCATTTTACACCATGTCAAACAGTGACAAGAAGCCCTGTTTGCAGTCAAATATCTCGCACCCAAAATTGTGTCATGACCCACCACTTTGGGGATGTTTAGCATGCATATCAAAAAACCTATGTTCCAAGTTTCAAGTCATTCCAAATCCGTTTGACTAAGTTTTGAACCCCTTAAAGTTGGTCATTTATTGTTTTGTGCATGTGTAGTTGTTCACAATTCTGGGAAGCCTTGTTCGACCAATTATAATTTTGACCCAATTGACCAAAATGCTAAGATTTATTTTGCATTGTATTGTAGACATCAAAGACTTCTTATGTTTAAATTTTTAAGTCTTGACGAATCTGTTTGATCAGTTTTCAAACGCAATTCCAAACACAATTTTTAACTTTTTACTAGTGTCAGCATTTGCAGATTTGTCAGTGCCCCTGTTTGTGGTGTTATAACTCCTAATTCATGATTGGTGAGATTGAATGGATTGTACCATTGTGTTTTCCTCTAAAAATACTATAAGTGTGTTAGTGTGTAAGTCGTGACGAATTCGTCTGCACACTTTTCCAAGTCAATTCCATTTGCAAAAAATGCTTTTTGTCAGCATGTCCAGTTTGCAAAATTCTGAGTAGCCAACTTTAGACACTCGCCAAACACGTCCTATTATTCATCATGAGCCAAAATTGTAGAATCATACTTTACTCATGGAAAAGTACTAGTGCCCCAATTTTTGTCCTTCCAAGTATCAGTTTACCCAATTTTTTAAGCCGATTTTGAACCCAGTTTAGTGTTTTCTGACTTGTTTATCTGCAGATGATTTTGAGAGATCAACTTTGACAATGAATATCTTTTGACTTCGAATTCATCATGAGACGAGATTTGATAGGATGCAAGAATGAGAAGCAGAGATTCAATATGTTCAATTTCAAGGCCTGGTCAATTGTTCAGGTCAGCTTTTAAGGCCAGTCAAAAGACCTCCTAGCATGAAATTGATAGTTTGCAAGAAGAGGTGAAAATGAGTTTTAAAGATCAGTTTGTGCTCAAATTCATTTCCAATCAGTATTAGATGTTCAAATGATCAATTTTCCAACTTAGCTGTCCAAAAATGAAAAAAAAAAAATTTAGTCGAACCCACTTTGGGGTCTGACTGATTCCATCAGATGAGCCAGATTTTCATTGAATCATGAAGTTATCTTGATCATGTAAATGGGAACATCAAGAAAAGGCTTGCATTTGAAAAGTCTTAAAGAGATGACATTCAAATTTGTTAAGTCTGGCATGGATTCATCAACTCCAGTTCAGAGTATCATTGGAAGATCATGGAGTCACTACAATAATGACAAACATAATATCTCACGTAAGAAAAAGAGAGCTTCACGATCATTAGTTGTCATTGATGTTTCTAAATAAAGTAAGGATGGCTTCTCAGTCATGGTATCCTCCATGGTTCACATAGAGAATGCAAGTAGTCATTCACTACAGTTGCATTAAACATGGCAGCCTACGCGTAGAACAAAAGAGGAAAATGTTTGAAGACAAGGAGCAACTTCTAAAGGTGTCTAAATTGAAAACAAAGTTGTCGAATGCAAATAGAAAGAGCAACCAAGTGGAGGCAAAGTTTTTCTCCAATCAAGGCATGAAAAGAGACCTTGCAGGCTAGAAAAATACACCCACGTATTCATAATATCAGAGGATCTCATGCATAATAGAAGAGCCTTTATATAAAGCAGACTCTTGGCTAGAGAGAGCCACACATAAATGAGAAGACACCAAAACTGGCGAGTCAACAAAAAATAAAAGGCAAAACTAGCATAGGTAAAGAGCTCCCACACATCACAATAAAATTCCAAGGCTGCAAGGTCAAAGAAGAGCACGGAGTAGTGGAAAAGAAGCTCCAAGCCAAACAAGAAAGGATCCCACGCCCTTTATAAAAGCCTACGGCTTGAAAAGCAAAGCCTCAGACCAAGCCGTAAGAAAACTAATGATAACAGAGGGAGTTAATGTTTAAAGCTAGTGGTAGAGGTGTCGATCTGTAGTCTACAGAAAAATATAAAGCTCATCACGCAGATAAGAAGCATAAATTAGTGCCAAGCAAGAAGAAAAAAGCTACAGGCATAAAGAAAGAAGCCAGAGAGATGGCAGGTGTTGGGGCATCCACAATGAGTAAAGATGAAGTCCATGTAAAAAAGGGAAACAATTGCATAAGCCAAGAAACAGCAGAGAAAAGTAGTTCACACGATGAGCAAGAAGAGAATGGCATTAAGGATGGAAGCCACGGTTTTATGATGAAAGTCACGTGAAGTAGGATAACACCAAAAAATCAGACTGCTCCAATGCCTCCACAGTCCACGCAGAACAGAAGGTGCAAACATTGGAAGAGCAAGGTTATAACGATATGTCCCACACTCATTAGGTGGGAAAGTATTTTGTCTTTTATAATACAAGATGCTTCATGTTTGAGTTTTTATTAAAAATGACCACTTGGAAACAAGAGTGGCTCGTGCGTGGGCCCGTCATCTGGCCAGATGGGATCTGAGTGAAATTTTGACATTCAATGCAAAGGGGAAATTGATACACGTAGCAAAGTTTGGAGAATTTCATAAAGCCATAAAGGTTGAAAATGAGGGCTCTGATGGTACACCAAGCGTAGGAGCAAAGGTCAAAAATTGAAGGTTTTCGATCATATGCTAAAGCAAGCACACTCATAAGAGTGTGAAACAAATTTTGAGTTTCTCCAATGCTATGTTCGAGGTCATAAGAATGTAAAGGGAAATGTTCACCATAAGGACGTGAGGCAAATTTCAAAAAGCTTCGATCTTACGTTTCAGAGGCAGCGTAAAGGTAGAAATGGAGTTGTTAAAGAATTTCGAGCTTATGTTCAAGTCTGTAAGAACGTAAAAGGTAGCCTTCAATGTATGAACGTAAATAGAATTGTGCAGAGGTCCCAGGCCTACAGGGAAGAAATTAAGAGAATTAATTAATATTTAAATATTAATTAATTTAAAATATTTCAAATTGTTCAATCAATCAGAGTTAGACATGTGGTGATAATAGATTAAAGAGGAATTAGAGAAAAATTTTTAAAACAAAGTAATAGTGCAATATACCGTTGGAACTGGGAGAAATTGAATTTTTTGAATTTGGGGTCAGATTTTGCATAGGTCTGCATTGGTTCATTCTGTAAGCAGTTTTATAAATTTTGGGGCATTCTCAGTGAAAGGAGCAGATTTGATCTCAAAATATCAAAGTTAGTTAGAGAGTAGTTTTGAATACTGTTTAAAGTCGGTATGTGAAGAAATAAGTTGTAGAAGATTTCCTTGGCTTTTTAAAGTCATTTTTAAAAACTGGTCTTCACTTTTACCATAGGTAAAGATCAAGAATCAAATCAAAATTTTGTTCAATCATAGTTTTAGATATATGATCCTTTTAGAGCCATAACTGAAAGGGATTTGATTCAGCATTTGAGGGAAATGATTTGAAAGTTGTTTTGAACCTATTGAGAAGGTTTTTCTAAGTTGACAGATGTCAGTTGCAGATTCAAATCCAGGAATTAACTTCTCCTATATCTTTCTTTCTCTCATCTTTTGTAAGGGTTCCAGTTTTTGGTTCCAGTCTTTGGAGAAAAACCAGTCACTACTGAGAAACCAAATTTTGGATCCAGTTTTGATATGTTCCCATGTTGTGATACCGCATATTTTTCAGCAGATTTCTCTTGTATGAACAGCAATAGGAAGATTAATATAGATAGTTCAAATCTGTTAGGTGTTTTTTGTGTTTTCATTTCATGCATATGACTGTATAATTTCAAAGAAATTAATACAAAGAGTAGTAGATGATTGAGTTTCAATTGAATCTTGTCTTATTTATCAGTGATCTTCAATGTTTTATGACCTTTGAACAAAGAGCTTAGGTTGTAGTTGCAGTCTCTTAAGGTTGTATGTTATTTCGTTGTTGCTGATAATTCAAGGAATTTTGTAAATGCTTCAAGGAATTAACAGGATTGCAAGTTTTCTGATGGGGATATCATGTAAGAATGAGGTTCAGATGGAGCATTGATGTCTATTAACAAGTTGAATAGATAGATCATATATCTGAGTATATGTATAAGTATCAGATATCCATATGTATGCATTTGATTCATGGATTTGCTCAATGGTTAAGGCACTGATCAGCTACAGGATCATTAAGTCTTACTGCTGCATATCTGAGGGTTTTGTTGAATTCAACATCTTTAATCAAATGTTTGTTTCACCTTTCATGTTGAAGGACCTAAATGTTTAACCCTCACTCAGCTTGTGAATATTCTAGATTTACATTTAGCTACTGTAGATCTATGTCATTTCATGAGTTACTAGGAGATATAAGGGTTTTATCTGCTTAATAGATTCAAGGATATGTTTTTGCACTAATACGATATCATTTGAATCTCGGGTCTACCCACCTAGGTTTAGCAGAGCCTAAAGAAGAAGAAGGGTCATGCCTTATAGTTGGCCCTATGTCTGAAATGATATGTTTATAATGGGAGTTAGCTACCTCTAGATGTGTCATATTCTCATGGGGATAATTGAAAACCCTCTAGCATTTTCAAACACCAACATGAGTTTTAAAAGTGGTCTTCATCAAACATATCTTTAAAAATCATCCTACAAACAAGGGTCAATTTTTTTTTGAGTGGGTTTTATAAGGAATCTTCGTCAAAACGTCCTACAGACAACAATTAAGCTACGGTGAATCAGAGAAACATAACAAAACAAATTCCAAGAAAAGCATGTTAACAAAATTGAACAAATAGAATGCTGAAAAATGTTGAAATGGAGCTTGTTATTGCAAATCTTCACGCAAAATCCTTTTTAGATTCACGTGAAATCTCACGCAAGGTCATGCAAAATCTTTCTATGAGTCGCAAGAGAAAATAATGTGCTACACAAAAACTTGAGCAATTGGGCACTTTTTTGCGTGATACGATATAAAAATTCATGCAAGAACTTAAAATCCTCATATAAAAATGGAAGGTCTCGCACGAAGATTCAAGTACTAGTATGGAACAATATGAACAGAACACTAAAATAACATTAAAAAATGTAGATGAGGCCAGAGAAATTGATTTCCTTGGCCCCACGATGGGTGCCAGAAATGTATGCGTGAAAATGTGGGCCTCTAAACCTCACACACACTTCAACGTGATCATTACCTATGAATTCATCCTAGAATAAACATTGAATTGTTCATCCAAGACACTCGACAATGCAACTCGTTGCCTCCTATCTAAAGGAATTTTGCCTGTTTAATATCCTCAAAGATGTGGCTTAGGCAACCAGACCCTCTAAGTATGAAGGATTTGAGATGCAGCTAATCTATATGAATATGCAAAGTAATCTAGAATGAGATATGCATTTTAATCTAAGAACATGTAAAGAAAATTAGACTAAATGTATGCATATTAAGATCTAAATGAAATTAAGATAAGAAAATGAAAGTGTATGAGAATAGTAATAAGCTTATATGAGTGTAGAATGTAGCAGCAATTCGATATTGATTCAATTCAACCTCTTTAATGAGGAATTATGAGTTCCTTAAATAGAATTCTTGGAATCTATCGATGGGTGAGATCAACTCGGATCAATAGTTAGGCTTGAAGGAAAGATTCAGTTAAAATGGAAACTTCCTTGTGCAGTTGAAGTGATCTATTTATGATCTGAGTGTGATGAGCAATTAATTGAACTTACCACGAGTGTGAGATCAAGTTAACTAGATTGATTCCAATTCGAGAGAGAGTTCACTCCGAGTTTCCATTTATAACTGAAGAGTAGAATTAGGAAAGATGTTTAATTTAATAAAATGAGATATGACCTCATAAATACTTTTTCTATTTAATTAAATAATCACATTCAATTAATTAAAATAGGCATATTTATTAAATTAAATAAATTTAATCCCTTAGTACATTAGCCTTAGGGTATAATTTAATTTAATTAAAGTATAAATACTTAATAATTAAATTATATATTATTCAATAGGTTTTGATGTGACTAACATGAATAAATACTATAGGAATTAAATAATGAGCATGATGAATGTAGATTAAGGTTTTCTTCATCTAACAATTAAGTCAAGTAGTGACAATCAGAATGAGAATTGCGTATTAGAATAGGTCTTAGGATTGGTTAGAATAGACCAAAATTGGTATAATGGAAATGAGCCAATTTTGGGGTATTACACTGACTACATATTTGTGAGATGCAAACAAAAAAGTTGGTCTTCAAAATGGAAAACTACATATCTCATTTTTCCTTCACTACATCTAATATGTTGAGTACTACACATAGTGCATATTAAGCAATATCTATTGCCTCCAAGTCAATGTAGGAAAACTTTTCATAAGATGCCTTGGTTGATAGACATTCCTCCAACTGTCTTTGTATAAGATCAATTTTTAGAGTAAGGTGCTCCCTTAATAATGAAAATATTTTCAATGTACTTTCCTTTTGTGTCTCCAAAAGCCCAATTTCATCCTGTATCTTGTTGATTATGTTTTCCAAGTCCACAATTTTCAATGTAGGATTTTGTAGTTCCTTTACAAGAGTCTTTAACTTTTCTATTTTAACATTCAGATCATTTGAAATATCCTTGATAAATGTGTTTGAAAGGGCACATTTACCATACACTTATTTTCCTTTTGCTAAACATTTCCTCAATTCCTTGATCTTCTCATCAAGATTTTTCAGATCTCCTCTGATGTTTTCACAGACTTTTTTGAACATTTTAGCATCATGTAGAGTTTATGCCTTCATGGTTACCACTTCTAATAAATGTGTAAATTTGGTATCAGAAGCCTTGAATGTTGTTTTTTCTCTATCTTGGAGTTTAGATTCATTAATTTCCTGTGATATCGTACTTTTTAATTTCTCAGACACTTCCATCAACAAGCTTTGAATACCCTTCACCCTTTTTTCTCAATAATCTTGCTTAGTAATGATATCAACTCAACTTGATCATCACTATCTAACTTATTTCCTGATAAAGCCAGCAATGTAGATTCAAGTGGTGACCTAGAAGAACTAGGTTCACTTGCCTTTGTTTTCCTACTATCTTTTCCTCCCTTCTTCTTCCTTTATTTTTTCTTCTTCTTCCTTCTTTCTCTTTTGTCTTCCTCTTCTCTCTTCTTTATTCTTCCTCATCTTCCTTTTCTTCTTTGATCTTCTTGTTTATTCCTCCTTATTTTCTTCTTCTATCTTCTTTTCTTCTTGTTCTCATTTATTTCTTTCTTCCTCTTTCTTCTCTTTTTCAGCCTTTTATCTTTATCTTTTCTTTATTTTTCTCCTCTACCACTTTCTCTTCATCACATCTTGTGTGACTTACCAAATTTTCAATATTTTCTCCATAATCTTTAAAAGGATCCTCTGTGGCATCAACTATGGAATTCATGTTGTCTATCTACATGGTGTCCATACCTATAGTCACTTATGGATTTGTTGATAATGATGTTGCTTCTACTTTTCACTGAGGGATAAGAGTTTTAAGAACCTTCATCATTTGTACTATCACTTTCTCAATCTACTTATTTACTTCCTCATTATTTCCTCCAATGATTAGTATTTCTCTCATCGTGTTCCTTAGATAAGGTTGAAGACTCTTCAATAGACTATGCAAGTAGTTTTCATTATCTACTGCACATAACTTTCTGATCATATTCTCTCTGATCTTCATGTCTTCTTCCTATACTTTTTTCTTTCTACTTATTTGTCTATCATATCAAATTTTAAGAATATGTCCTTGTATGTCACCAAACTTCCTTGTAGACATTATCATACGTCTTATTATTGCATTTTATAACTAAAACTTGTCAAGATTACTATATATTTCATAAAACATATTCAATTGTACAAAATTACTATCATTGATGATTACATTGTTTAGTTTTTCTACCTTAAGCTTCCATGTCTTCCTTCCTTTGATTGCACTATATAGTTGATTTATCTCTTACTTTTCTTTTTCAATATCTTTGGAGACACCAATTTGTCCTTGCATCTTCTTCTTCTCTTCAAAGGTCATCAAAACCTTCTACCTTTTTCCTGGCCCAACTGTCATCTATTTTACTCTCTTCTATTTTGGATTTTCTGCTAGTTCTTGTTTTACTTCTACCAATCTAGCAAACTTTTTCTTAACTTCCACAACTCTTACATCTTCTTCTTCTTTACTTGATTGTTGAATGGATAGGCTGACTATGGGAGTGAAGAGTGTAGCCTATGGTTGTACCTCCTTATTTACTTCCTCATAGTTTCCTCCCATAATTAGTATTGCTCTTATCTTGTTCCTTAGATAAGGTTCAAGATTCTTCAATAAACTCTGCAAGTCCTCTCAACTACCTACTACACATAACTTTCTGATCATATTCTCTCTAATCTTCATGTCTTCTTCCTATACTATGTTCTTTCTATCAATTGATCTAATATATAGATTTTAAGGAATATGTTTCTTTTAGACAATATCATATGTCTTGTTACTACACTTTCTAACTAAAACTTGTCAAGATTATTGTACAATTCATAAAACTTGTCAAATTGGATGAAATTTTCATCATTGATGATTGCGCTATTCAGTCCGTCTACCTTAGGTTTTTTTAATAAATAGATTTTTCTTTCCCTTATACTCTTTTGGATGCTCAATGTTTGTAAACAACAATTGATTACAACAGTTGGAAAGTTATCACTAAGTGACTAACTTTCCTCTGAATTCTTAGGTATAGCTCCCTTTTGTGTTTGGAATTTGCAATGAATTATGTTTTATGTTTAACTCTAAAATTGTGTATGTCCTTAACCTAAGAACAAGAATGATAAACCAAGTTAGGCCTAAATAGGAACTAACATAGGCAAGAGTTTGAATTTTAGGATTAGTCAAGCTTATGGATTCACACATCTTATGAATGTGAAAAGTTTAAACAATTTAGGAAAGTGTACTATCTACAACTAAACTAATAACAGAAATATCTTAGTTCTAAGAATGGAAAAGACTTAACTTAAAAGAAAGAATAAGAAGGTATTTCTCTTGAACTTTCAATAACAATACTATTATCTTCAGTTCACAGTTTCAAAATAGGGGAACAAAGCTCTGTTCATTCCTTGATTCAATTTAGATGGAAAGAGAAAACACAAAACTAATATAGAAATGAATGGAACATAAAATGATTGACACAAAATACCCTCAAATTATCTCTGCAACATCAAGTATTTTGCACCAAAAATTAGCCAATGTTTTATTAATCTTTCAATTCACTACATATAGGATTTTGAGATGGTCATTACAAAATGGGATTCAAATCAATTCATCTCCTCAAAATTGAAAAATGAAAAGGAGCCAATTTGTCAATTATAATCATTTCATTAAAATGTGAAAGCGTGGGATATGAATCATTTTGCCTTCTTTCCTTTTTTTGACTTTTCCTTATAGGCCTTGGTGGTAACAATGATTGGAATCAACTCCTCGTGCCTATGAACATGGATGTTGGTATATCTCAAGAGCCACTTGGAATACTCTTTGGCTAAATCCTTGATGTTATTCAATTGCTCCTATATTTCCTCCATAGCCATGTGTACACATCCACCAAGTTTTTGGAGCTCAGATACTCTATTCTAGTGATCAAAAGATATCTTTGTCAAGCTATCTAGATAACTAGAGAAGTTCTTTTGCATGATAGCCACTCTAATGATCCTCTTTCCTTGTCCACTAGCTTGGGAGTCTATATGTAGACCTCTTAATAGTTCATAGTCTCTATCTTGATTCTTTTTCACTTTAGCTTCTATTTACTTCAGTCCTTCCTTTGCTACCAAGATCATTTCAGATTTGAATTACATGCTCTGTAGTCATTCAAATAGAGGCTCATCTCCCCTAGGTTGGATCTTTACTTCTAAAACTTCCTTAATGTTCATATGGAAAATCATCTTCAGTAAAGAAATGCAATCTTAACTCTTGACTTTCTCTATTGCTAGCGTAGCTCAATTGGCTGAGGTATTATCCTTCTTTGTTTCAAGCCTAAGTACTACATTGCATATTTTTTCTATAAATGAAAGTCCTTATGCCTTGATTTTTTTCTCTACTCTCTACCAATATGTCTAAAAAATGCTTGTCTTCTTGTAGCTGGGGGATGAGAGCTTGAATATCAATAGTAGTAGGATTACTAGTGATCAACATTCTAGAGATGCTTGCCAACAAGGTGACTAACTTCTTGATGAAGCCATTAAACTCATGAATTTCTACCTTCATTCTGACTTTTTCTAGCTTAATAATTTTCAGTTGTCCCTCCATCACATCATATTTTGACTTCCATAGTCCCACCTTAGTGTCATGTCTTACTTCTCTAAGATCCATAGAATGAAAGATGAAATCATCTACTAATATTTCTTCAATTCTCCCTTCTTTAGTGGGCCTGGAAATCTCCATAATCGAATGCCCTGTGGTAGGATCTTGTCCAATAATTGATAGGGTCTTCTACTTCTTAACTTTACTCAATGTTAATCTAGAGTGGATAGCTAGAGATAAAGTTTCTTTATTGGGAACTCCTCTTCTTTTCTCTTCCTTTTTCTATCTAGGGTGTCCTCTAGCCATGATTCTATGCCAATCACCTTGGATGTAGTCCCAAGTGTGTCTATACTAAACACCTTTATTTTGACTGAGGTTAATATTTTCATAATTGAAGTGAAAGGATTCTTCAAAACTTTTCAAATAAGCTTTGAAGATTCAGGACCTTTCTTTGTTTTTGTGGTCTTCTTTGCCACTTAATTGGACTCAAAAGACTCACTTTCACTGCTTCCACCATCTCCAAGATTCACCACTTGTACTTGGGGACTACTTGGTAGTATTACAACACTCATAGATGGGATTAGACTACTATGGGGTGAGAGAGCCACTATGACTGCACCATCTTTCAACTCCTCTACCTTCTTCTTCTTAGCTTTTGTTGTAGTTCTAATCAACATCAGAGAATCATCCTAGAAATTGTTTGCAAGAGGAATGTTCTTGTCAAGAGGTTGATCACCTCTACCTAATGGTTATGTTGGCCCTTGAGTAATAGATAAGGTTGCACTAGATGTACCACCTTAAGAAGAGGAAGTTGCTACAACTTTTGGGGAAGCTTGAGTAGATGTGCCTTTGCTCCAACTTCTCTAAGTTGTGGTCCATTCGATCCATTTCATGGTCCTCTTATAGATGCGATCTATCATTATATCTATATCTTCCCCAGTGTCTTCATAAGGATTTGAGCTTACTGGAGTGCCTCTAAGCTTGGTCAAGTAAGTGTTTCTATACATGTTTTAGCCATCATCCTCCACCCCTTTTATGCCAATGTTGACTTTGTACATCTTCACCTAATGAACTATTAATCTAGAAAAGGCTCAATCATAGCTCTCAAACTCATCCTTACAGTTGGCCTAGTAATCCTCAATGGTGGTCATGTGCTTAGTTACACTTCCTATTTCTAGAACATCTTTAGTATACCCATTCAGGTTGAACATTCATACATGTCCAGCTAGTAATTCATCTCAAATACTTTCAATATGTTCTTGGCATTAGAATGAGTATCATAGCTAAAAGCCCCAACCTTCATGGCGAACTCATATCCCTTCTTCTTCAAGATTCCACTCAAAAATTTTACTTGAATGGCTTGCCACACAATCTTGATTAGCACAAGCATGTCACTAGGATACCTTGGTAGCTTCAAGGGGAATCCATCAAAAGCTACAAGATGCAAATAAGAAAAAGATAAGAATTGAATGAAATAACTCCCAAACTAGCTGATGGTGGCTATGGCTTCAAGACTAAATCTCCTTTCTAGACATCCTTGTAGCTCCCTACAAATCCTCATGGTTAATGCATCATTTACTTTCACATGTTCTACATAACTATTCTATAACTGTATGCATGGATAAATTTCAAAAGATTTCACATCATCAGGAAAGTTATCTACTCTTGGGAGGCCTGGCCATAATTGCAATGAGGCCAACATATAGATGAGGAAAGAAGACATTTAGAATGTGTTATAAAATTTGGCTTCATGGAGAGTACTAGACAAAATTTTGCTTAACTCATGAGCCCAGTCAATATATTGAGTGTCAAAGAAAATGACTTGTACTAAAAAGAAATATTGCTCAATGAAACTCAAAGATTCTACCTCACCTTTCAAACTATGTAGGAGAACCAAAATATCAATAATATATGGTTTGGGGTTGGTCCCAAACAAGGTTTTAGGGACTTTACTCTTAGCATTTTGAGGTTTCTAGAACCATGTATGCATGATTTCTTTCCTCTAGATCATCTTCTTTGCGAAGAACTCAGAGACGGATCCTTCGAAGGTCAAATTTGATAATTCTTCCCATTTTGGCACATGGAGGAAATTGACCATATTTTTTCTATCAATCCAAATCAACACTATGTCATCAGGTAGCACAATATACTTTGTCTCTACTATGTAATGATATATGCATTCATAAATTAGCTCTGAGGCCTAAACTGTAATCGAGAAACTAACAGCTTCGACCAAACCACATCCTCAGAGTTTCTCAGTGATGGGGTGAATCTACTCAGACTTTACCCTCTTTTGAAAATCCTCCATGACATAGAAACAAAGAGAGGTGTTTGTGAAATTATACAATTGGGATTTGGTCCTAATCAATCTGTCAAAACCCATAAAGCTGGTTGTCATGACTTTGAGAATAATATTTGAATCAAGAAAGTGAAAGGAATGGAAAATGCAACAATTACTGGCTTTTCAAAAAAATTTGCACATTAATAAAATAGTAGTTTAAAGAAAGAGTGGTAGTTTATTCAACTATTTATGTTTACATATATATAGGAGCCTCAATTCATTCATTGATCTTCAAAATTTGTGCCACACAAATGAATTTAAGGGGATACCTATTGAATAGTAAATGTGAGGGTTTAATGGTCATCTAGAGGTATTTTTACTATTCTGTTGCGCTCAACAGTAACTTTATATATCTCCATAGCTTACTTTTCCATTTTCCTTTGAGTTTTGGGAAGTTACCATTAGGGTATTCCATCTGAGAATGTCCACCAAGTTAGATCCTAATCATTTTTTTTTTGGTAATTTTTGGGTTTTATTTATTATCATTATGTGACATTCTAAACATGACTTGCAAATCCAATATGATCATTAACTTGATTTTCTTTGGAATTCAGGAAACTGTCATCATGGGATGAAAACCCGTCGAGGAGAAGATAGTTTCCATTTCTCCATTAATGTTTCTTTTCTTCATTAGACTTTTGGAAAATTGCCCCTCTTGAAGTTAGAAATGTCTAAATGAGGTGTAAAGACCTTTTCAAGGACCACTTAAAATTCCTTTTCATTCCAAACTACCTTTTCAGAAAACAAACTTCAAGGGTTGAAAAATTGTCGAGAACTCAGTTTTGAGTTTTTTTCCAAGGATGAGTATGAGGACCACAACAAATCTGAACCATTTTCTAAAGTCATAATCATAGATGAAACATTGATCCACTGTAGGATACCTTGTTATTGGTATATTTTTTTATCTATGTACATCATTTAGTGCCGTTCTCACGAAATCATCTTCATGGGTAGAAAAGCTACCAAGGAGAAGACAATTTCCAAATTTTTGCAAGCATCAATTTTTCAAATAGTGATAGGTTGTAAAAGGATATAACTTGTAGTTGATCATTGAATGAGAAACATGAATCTCCATCAGACTAAGCACTAACCTACCCTTAAGATCACTTCACAAAATGAAAAACCACCTAGCTAGGAATGATGGAGAGGGAAAAAAGGGAAAATCCAATCAAGACTCACCTAATCTAAGAGGACTTAGACCTAGATTCCAACAAAACCAAGAATTTTCTCTATTCATTAAAACAAAAGTATTCAATTTTGCTAATCAATTAGAGAATGAAAAGTGGGGCAACATGTTTGCATGCCTTCCTTCCTTTAATCACACTCTATGGTTGATTTATCTCTTTCTTTTATTTTTGAGAGTCTTTAGGGACATCAATTGGTCCTCTCATCTTCTTTTTCTCTTTAGAGGTCATCAAAACCTTCTTCCTTTTTCCTGAACCAACTTCCATCTATTTTGGTCTCTTCTATTTTGGAGTTTCTATTGGTTCTTCCTTTACTTCTACCAATCTAGTAGACCTCTATCTTACCTCTTATTATTTTTCTTCACTTTATTTTTAAATGGATAGGATGACTAAGGGACTGATAGGTGTAGCTTGTGGTTGTACCTATGAAATCATTGCATAGGGTATAATTCATGCTTTGGCCTATGAATCTACTACAATTATACCTTCTTACAAAGGATGTACTAGCAAGGGTCCTCTTGCTACTAGTGGAGTTACAAACATTATACCTTCTTGTCCACTCTTTCTTATACCTAACATTATTTTCCTTACTATTTGTTAGCCTTAGTTTTGAGTTGCCATATTTTAAATTTTCTTTGGTTTCCTTTGAAGCCCAAAATCATACATTGAACAAGCCCTTCTTGGTCTCATATCTTATAAGTATCACCAAGCTTTGCATATAGAGATTAATCATGTGATTTATGTCACAGTTCTCATTTCTTGAACCTCTTTGAACCTTAGTTTAAAGTAGTTCAAATTTGTTCAACTAAAGGATTTTGATACTTATCATTTTCCACAAGTGGGAACCACTAAATATAATGAAGATGTTTGTTTGAACCTCTTTGAACCTCAATTCAAAGCAGTTCAAAGTAGTTCTATTACTAAAGGTTTTTTCACATAAGTTTTAATGATTCCCCAAGGAACACTAGTTCCAAAAAAATTAATTAAGATGTCAAGAGTAATGATTGAAGATCTTGTCTGCTTTAATTTTGTTTGAGATGAAAGATTGATTGTCATCATGATTAAAGAAGGCAAATCTTTCATCTAGGAGTCAGATTATTTGTTAGAAATTTGTAATTATTGAAAGGACATCCACAAAGGATGATCATTTAATGAAGGTGTCTTGTCATAGCTTCAAGCATGTAAATCAAGCTGCAACAAAATTGCCATGAATACCTCATTATGAGGTAGTACTTTTACCAGTGTTGTTAGAAGCAATAGTTCACCAATATAACTAAGAGGGGGGGTGAATCAATTATGTATCAATCTTAAACAATTCTTACTTTATCAACCAAAGTAAATAGCAATCATAAAGAAATGCACATACACAAATACACTAGATATGTTGACTAGGGAAACCTTTGATCAAAGGGAAAACTCTGATGGGAATAATGCCTACAAAATAATGTACTAATTTGAATATTCCTTGTTAGAGGATGGACCCAGTTAAGAGTTTGTTACAACACTTAGTACAAGAGTCTCTATTAGGAGACTTTGAATCCCTGTTAGGAGATTCCAACCTTGTTAGGAGTTGTGGAAAGCAGTTGAATCCACTATCCAAATAGCTTCAGGATCAGATCAATGAACCCACTGTCCAATTGATTTTGGTACTATTCATTCAGAATAATAGATGTGAAACAATCTCTTTTTGCTTCCTCTATCCAGTACTTTAGACTTCTTCACCTTTATATCATGCAAATAGATTTGGAACTCATTAGTAACCCTTAAGGTCACTTACACGCATTAGTAGATTACTCTGCTGATATGATTTAGGACTTATAAGATTATGATTTAATCCTAACAATCAAATTTAATTTCCTAATCTAGGCAGTAAATGCATGGCTATGCTCCTTAAACTGTTGAAATTACAGAGAAGAGGATTAAAGAACTGATACAAAGGAATTTTAACTAGTTATGTGCAATTAAATAATTCTTTAACTAAAACAATTAACGTAATTGAAAAATGTAATAAAAGAACATCACATAACTGACAGAAAGAGAGATGAGAAAAGAGGCACAACATGATTTGATCTCAGAGTTTTCCCTATCAGGACTACATCTCTGGGTCCAGCTCCAACTGGCAGACCAATCCAATTAACTCCAAATCAACTACAATGTGTTACAAATTCAACCCCTTGTAGAGCAACAGCATCACAATGCTCTATTGTTCGAGACTAAAAATACATTCTTTAGATTTTCTCTCTCCTCAGGGATTCAATTGCCAAAAATCCTCAATATTTCATCAGCATAATACTCCCATCAATTCCTCAAATTCCCATAGACTCCATCAATTCTCTCAATTCTCTATCAATTTCATGTTTTGAAAATGGCCTACCCTCTCCTTTTTATACATAAAATTTTCCCAAATTGGCCTAAAACCAATTAATTCAATAATAGGCCATAAACAAACTACATTTTGTAATTAGCCCCCTTGCCAAATTACATTTTTGGCATTACATAGATTTTAGGGGTTAAAAGTTGCAACAAAATGACAAATAACCTATTTTAAATAGGGTTCGGCATTTAGTTACAACTTAAATACAAATTAAGACATAATAGTATTAAACTATTAATGTAGTGCAATGGCCACCTCACTTTTGGCATAACCGTCGGGTCGAGGATTCAACCCCCACTGGCAGCCATTCAAACAAAAGGGAAAAAGTTTTAAAAATAAATAGTAAATGGCATATATAATTTGTAACAACGATTGGTGGCCTAACGGCCACCTCTCATTTTGGGCAAAGGGTGTTTGGGGGTTCGACCCCCACCAGTGCCTATCTCCAACCGATTGCTAATATTGACAAATATGTCCGCATCAGATTGCCCTCACTTGACATGTGTCCTTTGCTAGTGACACATCACCCAAAGACAACAAACTCTGCCACTTTAGCTCTAAGGTGCCATGTGGGCTTCCGTGCCATACACATGGCACCAAATTTTTTTGCCTCCTGAGTGTCATGTGTTAATCATTGATTGGACGGTATAATTTTTCCCATATCATCATGCTGATGTCATCATATGGTCAACTAAACTTTGACTGAGCATAACTTTTGTGTACAAGCTTTGTTTTCGACGAAACGAACATTTTCAAAAACCTCTCGATGAGACATTCATTTTGATGCCAGCTTTGACCAATTTTGGAGAGTTCAAAATTTTCCTTTCTAAGATCCTTTGACCAAGGTTTGACCAACCTTTGACTAGCCATATCTCAAGCATATGGAATCCTTTTTTGCCTGTTTGAGTTGCATTGGATTCAAAATTTTAAGGACTTCAATCTAATGTTGATTGTTGGAGTTTTGAAGATACTTCAATTTTCAGTGAAAATATCCTCCAGATCAAGCCTCCCCACTAAAAAGAAACTTTCAAACCTTTGAAAGTTTATTTTTACATAAAATGAAAATGAGGGCATGTTTGCCTCACTTGTCCAGTATCATTTGTACAAACTACTAGAATTCTAAATATTTGAACCATCAAAAACATTATGAAGAATGACATGACACTGTTAATACAACCAACCATACATCCACCAGTTTCCACTGTTACATCCATCACCCACATAGTACCAACTAGTAGAAATAGAAGCAACAAAACTGAAATAACTGATGAAATGGAAATGTATCAACATCTCGGACCTCTTGTATAGAAACATCATTAGAAAATGAACCTTTCAAATCCTCTTTTACTGTCATTGGTTGAAGACTTGATTCTACTTGTACCTAATCCTCACTAGCTATTCCTGACATGAGAGTCAGTTTACTACTTGTATTTACAATCATTTTCAAATGGCCTATGTTTACAATTGATCCTGCATTCTTCATGTGATGAGCTCTTATAATGTATTCAATTCCATCCTTAAACAAATGATACTTGTTTTGTTCCCTGTAGAAGATAGCTTCCCTATCATATAAGTATGAGCTACCCAACACAATCCCACAGATATCAAGTGGAACCACATAAAACTCAACCTCATCTAGGAACTTAGATGTTATTGAAAATCTTAACTTACATTGCTTAGTGACTCATGATCTGTTATCATTGCAAACCCAACCTAATGGATAAGGTATCTTATGTGGCTTGGTTTCCAATCCCAATTGTTTAACAACTTCCTCTAAAATTAGATTAACTTGGGATCCACTATCTATCAATGTGTCAATTTTAGTGTTCTTAGAAATCACCCTTATGAAAAAGTTCACACCTTTTACTATCTTTAGGAACAACATAACTTTTGGAAGTAGAAGCATTTGAAACATCAATGGTAGAATCAACAAAAGTGTTACCTTTTAAACCTACAGCTAATATTGTTGTCTCATCACCAAAATCTAATCCAAGATCCTGAACAACAATTGTAGACTTTTTTTTTCCTTTGCTATTATTCTTAAACCACTTGGGTTTCAATTTAGGATGCAATTTCCAACACTTCACATCTTCATGTCCTTTGTTTTGACAATTGAACACATAGGCTTTTCACCTTCCTCTTTGTTCACTGTGGCTACTTTCTTGCCCTTCTTATTACTTTTAGGAGGAACAAATTCTTTCTTTGAACTGAAACTTGTGTTTCCTCCACCTACTTCAATATGGGTTGCTTGAACATACATTTCATCAAAGTTAAAAGGACTAAACATCAATATTGTATGCTTTAAATATGAATGCATTCCACCTATATACTTTAATAAAGTATCTTGCATGTAAAGAGGAATTCCAAGAGTTAATGCCTTCTACCTAAACACATGTGTATACTCTTGTACTGATTGTCCTTTACCTTATTTTAGATTTTTCCAATCCATAATGGCTTGTTGCATATAACCTAATGGATAAAAAAATTTCTTCAAAGCAAAAGTAAATTCATACCAAGATGAAATGATTTTACCATGTGTAGCAAGATCACCCTGGATCTTTGTCACCCACCTAACTAATGTGGTACCTCCCATCCTAAGAATAGCTAGCTAGATTTTGGAAGAATCATCCAAAATCTTTTGAACCCTGCAATACACTTTGATCTGCTTAAGCCAATTGTCCAATTTATTTGCATCTAATTCACCATTATATATAGGGAAATCAAATTTTACATCAAGCTTTAACAAGGGTGTCTTTACAGAATGTTTCTTTTCAGAAGAAGTAGATAGAGAAGAAGAAGATGATGATAAAGATGAAGAATATGGGGATGAAGGTTTAGGAGGGTCACTACCACCTCCTACTCCTTTTCCTTTGTCATCTTTTGATGAAGATTCGGCTTCTTCCTTCTTCCTAGTCTTTTTTTTCTTTCTCAATTGTCGTTCATTCCTCTCTTGAAGAAGAATGTCCACCAAAGCTTTCAATTCCTCAAAAGCTCTCTAGAAGGCTTCCACATCAAACTCAAAAATATTTTGTTCAGATGCCATCTCTGATTGAGGAAAATTCCTTCTTTTCCCAATATCTAGATTGAACTCTACAAGTTCACCTTCTCCTTGTTTAAACTTCAACTTGGTTAACATTCACCACCTGCAATTTCACTACAAAATAAGCTCTAATACCAAACTTGATCTGATTTAGGATCTATAAGATTATGACTTAATCCTAAAAATTAGATATAAATTCCTGATCCTTGTAGTAAATGCATGGTTATGTATCTTAAACTATTGAAATTACAGAGAAAAGGATTCAAGAACTATTACAGAGGAATTTTAACCAATTACGTGCAATTAAATAAAGCTTTCACTAAAACAATTAACATAATTGAAAAATGCAATAAAAGAACATCAAATAACTGACAGAAAGAGAGATGATTGTTGGAGTTGATGAAAGCCAACTTCGAAGACACCCAAGATCACTTGCATGCAAGAGCCTATCAAAGAGAAGCCAAGAAGAGGAAGAGCATGGAGAGAGGGGAAAACCCTAAACGAACATGAGAGACAATATGTGCAAACACAAGAAGAAAATGTATTTACAATGAGAATGCCTTATGTTATGAAAATACAATGAGGGAGCCTGAAATATAAAGAGCTCATAGAAGCTTATAGAACAAGCTGGAAGGTGGTAAAAGATAAGGATGACAACTCAGCACATATCCACAAAAGGTGGAACATGCTAGAAGGGAACAAACTCTTGTGTTGTCAACAACTAACCAATACACACATTAAATACAAAATATTAAATAAATGCATTTACCTAAGTAAGCTTAAGTAATAGAATAAAGAATTAATAATTAATTAATTATTTACTCTAACACCCCCCCTTAAGTGAAACTTAGGGAAATGTTTTAAGCTCACAAAACTAAGTAATGCAGAATGGGTCCCAACAATGAGGCCATGTTAGGTACCCATGAATAATGCGAAGGATGCAACCTCTGTAAATGGGGAAAGAGATAAAACCACGTGGGAAAAACCCTCCCCCAAAAAGAGGTAACCTAGTGAAGAATCAAAGAAGCCTCCAACCAGGGAAATGTTCCCTAAAATAGGAACAAAGAGAAATCATGAAGAAGTATCACTGAAGCATGAAGAAGTGGCAAATCTTCCAAACTACTGATCTAAATAACCTCCATGGAAGAAGAAGACATGAAGTGAACATGTCTATATAATAGATGATCTATCTCACCGAAATGCATAGGTAGCCAGCCACTGTAATCACCTTGTACATAGAATCAACCACTAAATACATAGTTCACACTAATGAACCATTGAACCATGGATGCATTAGAACAACAACATAACCCCCCCTTAATGCAAATGGGGTGTGATGATAGGCAACTGATAAGGTGGGCCAAAGTCTTCTGCACATGAACCAAGAATGATGAAAGAGGGAAAGAGGTATAGACACCTATAAAGACACGGTCAAATTGACTCTACATGGGGCTAATGTCGTGGAAGGGACACTCACTTGACAAAGGGAGAATTCATAAAATAGCAAACAACTATCCCCCCCATGGTGCTTTATGAAAAATAGTGCATGTACAACTGACTCAAAACAACGTTCATGACCGCCAGAATGCAAAAGTCACACTTTATCTCAGTGTCATACAAAAATGTGCTTCAAAATGATAGCTACAATGATCAAAATTGAAAACAAGCTGCAACAAAAAAAAATTACAACCTAAAACAAGAGAAACCATGCCAGGAAAATGATCCTCGGGCCTAAAACACTCAAAATATCCACCATATAGAAAAAATGCAAAAACTATGATAAAAAGAGCATGGGCCAAAAACTAACAAAAAAGGACCACATTTTTAAAAAGTACACAGAACCAACTTTCCAAAAATATAAAGTTTTCAAAAAACTGACATGGGACGAAAAAGATATGCATGCAAGAGTCAAAAAAATAACTTTAGACTTTGACTCAAAAAATAGGCAACAAAAAAGCATCAAAACCTAAAAATAGCTACACCAATCTCTCTGTCTTGGAACCAATTTTTTGGTGTTTCTTTCAGATTGGAAAAATGTGTCTGTATGCTCAAGTTATGGCCAAAAAACCACAAGTAGCTCCAAAACAAAATCAGGAGAGGTGCATGCAAGGTCTGATGACATCATGCTAACATCATGTTGATGTCAGAAAATCACTATAAAAAAATTGACAACCATGTCAGCCATCAATACAAAAAATATCCACGTGGCAATGCCACATGGCGGGAGGCCGACGTGTCAGGGGCCACATGGAAAAGTGCCATGTGGTGCCCGTGCCATGTGTCTCTTGCTAGCGTGTTGTAAATCCATGTGGTCACTAACAATGTGTCCCTGCTAGCACTGAGTCTACACGAAGCAGGGCAACGGTAGAAGACCAGGGCGGAGATGTTAGTAGCGATGGTCGTAGGTCGAGGAGCAGAGCAGCGCAGAGTATATAAACACTGGCAAAGGCAGAGGTTTCGGGCATCGGGGTGGTCTGCCAACGACGGCCAGGCCAGGGCTGCCCAGCGACTGCTCAGCCAGCTGCGATGGCCGATGAGTGGTGTGCTAGTGGCCACCTGGCGGCATGCTGGTGGTGCACATAAATTGTATTTTTTTATTAAAAAAAAAATTGCTGAAAATAACTGTACAGTCCATACAGTAGCCTGTAGAGCTAAATAAAATTTGCCTCCCGGAGCTCTGTCTCCAAAATCAAAAAGTTTTATATGAATCCTAACTACAAATGACCTTTTTGATCCAATGGTGATGTCCGTTTGGGCTAAAAGTGCTCCAAAAATTTGTTGATCCCCTGATTTGAAGAAAAAATGCCCAAACAAACTAGGGTTTGTGACTTCAAATCACGGCTTCAAAAATCTTCAACAAAGCAGTAGCAGGAAGGCTCTGATACCATGTTGGATTTGATGAAAGCCAACTCTTAAGATGCCCAAGATCACCTACATGCAAGAACCTATCAAAGAGAAGCCAAGAAGAGGAAGAGCATGGAGCAAGGCAAAAACCCTAAATGGACATGACAGACAATATGTGCAAACACAAGAAGAAAATGTATTTATAATGGCAATGCCTTATGTTATGAAAATACAATGAGGGAGCCCAAATATAAAGAGCTCATGGAAGCTTGTAGAACAAGTTGGAAGGTGGTAGAAGATAAGGATGACAACTCAACACATATCCACAAAAGGTAGAACATGTTAGAAGGGAACAAACTCCTATGTTGTCAACAACTAACCACTACACGCATTAAATACAAAATATTAAATAAATGTATTTACCTAAGTAAGCTTAAGTAATAGAATAAATAATTAATTATTTTCTCTAACAATGATAAAAGAGGCACAACACAATTTGATCTCAGAGTTCACCCTATTAGGACTACATCTCTAGGTCGAGCTCCAACTGGCGGACCAATCCAATTAACTCCAAATCAAGTACAATGTGTTACAAATTCAACCCCTTGTAGAACAACAGCATCACACTGCTCTGTTGTTTAGGACTAAAAACATGTCCTTTAGATTTTCTCTCTCCTCAAGGATTCAATTGCCTAAAATCCTCAATATTTCTTCAACATAATGCTCCCATCAATTCCTCAAATTCCCATAGACTCCATCAATTCTCTCAATTCTCTATCAATTTCATGTTTTGAAAATGACCTACCCCCTCCTTTTTATACATAAAATTTTCCCAAATTGGTCTAAAACCAATTAATTCAATAATAGGCCATAAACAAACTACATTTTTAAATTAGCCCCATTGCCAAATTACATTTTTGTCATAACATCGATTTTAGGGGTTAAAAGTTGTAACAAAATAACAAATAACCTATTTTAAATAGGGTTTGGCATGCAGTTACAACTTAAATATGAATTAAGCCATAATAATGTTAAACTATTAACGTGGCGCAGTGGCCACCACACTTTTGGCATAATCGCCAAGTCAAGGGTTCAACCCCCGCCGGCAGCCATTCAAACAAAATGGTGGAAATTTTAAAAATAAATAGTAAATGGCACATGTTGGCTCTTGATTTAACAATTTTGGAAATAACCAAGAAACTAGACCAATACATCTAAGGTTAGCAAATTCCTATGATGGATGCACTTGACTGCAGTCTTGGGCCAACTATAAGGATAAATCCTTCTTCTTCTTCTGGCTCTATTAGACCTAGGTGGGTGGACCTCAGACTCTTTATATGGTATCAGTGTAAAGGCATATAACTAAATCTAGAAAAATAGATAGAATCCCTTAATCTTCTATGTTTATGTAAGAATTCATGGATGAAATAGCTAATAATAGAGAACATGAAGCTGATAAACCAAGTGAGGGAAAACTCTTTTAATTCTTCAACACAAAAGGAAGATATTCGATTAAGATTTGTATCTCAACATCATCCAGGTATGCAACAACAGAGAATATGTATTCTTCAATCTAACCAGTCCCTTATCCATTGGGCATCAACTAAAACTTTAACATGCAGATGGATACCTAAAATATACTCATATATTCAGGCATATGATCTATCTATTTGACTTGCAAATAGACATCAATCTTCATAACTCGTGTACTTATGATAATATCCTTTTGGTGCAACCTGTAACCCTATCAGTATAAACAAGCATTTACTTGGCTCTTTGTTCCAACAGCAAATCTATTCTGATATACAACCTTAAGGGATTACAACTAAGTTCAAGCTCTTTGTTCTCAAACACAAAACATTACAGATAATGGAAGGAGATGAGAATTAGAATAAAACTAAGAAAGGTGAAGTGCTTGCATTAATTTCCTTGAAAATAATACACCATCTGCATATCAAAACTCAAAAAATACACAAAGAATGACTGTGTAATATTTAAAATGCTTCAAAAGAAATACAATATATTGTTTATAATAGAATAACACTAAGAAAATTGGTATTACAACTGTGAGAAAATCTGAGGAAATTGGAACTAGACTAGTCTCATAATCCTCCTAAAATCTCCAAAAAATAGGAACCCTTACAATAAGTAGAAAAGGAAGACCTATATAGTAGAGAAGATATCTCAGGGTCTGGAATATGAAATTGACATCTGTCCCACTGAAAGAGTCTTCAATATGAAGTTATTGAAACTGATCTTCTTCATCTACCTGCACTTTGAAAACCATAAATGATGCCAAAATATCGGATATATCCCCACTTAAAATATGCAAATATCTCATGAAGGAATGTCAAGAAATCATCACAATCTGTATTGAGGTGCCAAAAATCTGATTTCAACATGTCACATTTGCTTTTCCATGAAATTCACTTGTGTTGTTGCCAAAAACATAATTGCTTCAACCACCTTCAAAAGCATTCAATTCATCATTCAAACTATTGGAGAAGCCAAATCTGATAAAATTATGTCCATATCTGATTGCAATTTCATCTACAACATTAAATTTGCACTTTTCACTATGAAGCCCCCGAAATTAGAAAACCTCCTATAGCTACTACTGGCTAACACCTACACAAAATTTGATTGCAAAAAATGGAAAATTCACTCTTTTTTGGTTCTGACAATATATTACACTTCACATTTTGGACAAAAATCACCCCCCTTAGACCACTCTGAAAATCAGGCCTCCATGACTAAACAGAGCATGTTAAAATTGAAAATTTTAAAAAGTTCATATAGTCAAACTATATAAAACTTAAAAATAATTCAAATATTTCAATTCTATAATCTGAGCATTCAAATCAATCTAGGATTTTGATTTTAAAATCATTTTGACTTTTCCCCTTTTCTTTCTATGTCCACATGTTGCTCTTTCATTTGCTAACTGGGCCCACATTCAAACTCTGCCAGTTTTTCTAAAATTTCTAGCAAGTCGCCAAGTCACTTGCCCAAAATTCCTCATTTTTTTGGTGGCGACATAGTGACCACCAAATTTTGGTGACTTTTTTGGTGAGCTCCATCTTCTCCTCATAGCACTGGAGGCTGTTCACATCCCCTTTTATGTTCTCACGCTCACGAGTTTCCTCTACGCTTTCACAACCTCACCATAAGACCGAGCTCTTTCAAATTTCTATTCACGACCATATGGGCACAAGACCCCTTTATGCTTTTATGCTCATGTGTATCATCGTGAGCTCATCAATTTATGCTCACATGAGAACCTGTAGTAGCATAAGCCTTTGAAATTGGCTTTACATGCTTACGTGCATCATTTTACTCTTTTTATCTTCTCCCAATCTTACGTGGGTTGGGATTCATTTCACATCAAGCATAGCACCAGAGACCCTAATATTTCACCTTGCAATCTTTTAGGGTGATTTTAGTAGCGTAGAAGGTTTGAAACCCTCCTTCGCTCATACATGAGTCAAATTAGCCTGACTTTTGAAACTGCGGGCCCCCTACATGCATCAGCATCTCTACCTTTTACATGTGGATATCTTCATTTTTGGCACTCTCTAATTGGTCAACCTAATCTACATCATCTGCCATGTTAGTGCCACCTCACTTCTAGGTGGCCCTGCCACCTAGGCACTCACTATGTTGCTATACTAACTTCCCTACAACTTTCCTATAGCGAGTTAATGATGGTCGCACAATCCACCATGTGTCATGATCTCAGCACTCGAATTCTACATCAACCCTCATCATCCTAGTGGCTACCACTTGTCAAACTTTGGTTCACTAACATGCCACATCATTGCCACATGGGACCTCCGGTTGTCTTGCCAGATTTGGAGGTTTTCTGGCGACTCGCTATTTCACTAGTTGGATTTTTGAGATTTTTTAGCTAGTGAGGTAGACTAGTTAGATTTTAGATTTTCTGGAAGCTTCATATCTACTAACATCATCACCTTTTTTCGTGTGTCTTTGTTCAAAATAATTCTTTGACTGCATCCAACTCCTGTCATCTAGGCCCACCTACGTGCACTTTCCTTTGAAAAGGCTCATCGTAAGGACAACATGCAATTTGTGTGGGATAGTACTTAAATTTCTTGGAAAGCTATCCCCTTCCCAATGTGGGATAAATGGTTTTTCAATATTTTCTTATTGCTCATGGGATTCCTACTATCATGGGTGTGCTCCAAACTTGGCGATTCCTTCTTTTTTTTGTGAGCTTCTTTATGGCTTCCAATTTTAACATAGTGCCTCTAATGCTTGTGTGGATTCCCTCTATGTCTACTCATGCTATGTAGGGCCTCTCTATTGTGCTTTCATCCATCTCATTGGCTATGGATGTCTTATTCATATATGCCATATTGTGCAACTTTAAAAAACATGAATCCCTATCTCTAAGGCATGGGTGGCTCATTTCATGCATCTGGATAGACTACAGTTACCGAGAAACTTGGAGGCCACCTTGTCTATGATTTCACGGCACCTCGCTACTTTAGTAATGGCAAGATGCTTAGTTTTTTCGATAGTGAGGTAGTGACAACAGTAGATCTATTCAAATCAGATGGTGAGGAACCTGAGAGGAAAGGTTACCTAAGGGCACTAGAATATTCACCCAATTTTTTTTAAAAAGGGTTTCACTCCCAAAAATTACAAAAGGAATGAGACAAACGGTTTTAAAAGACCATAAAACCTATTCACCATTAATGGATACAATCTAAATTTTTATGCTTGGACAAAGGAATTTTATCATGCGAAAATTTAGACCAACAATGGCTCTATCTAGGGACATTGAATTCTCTGGATTCTAATGAGGGCTCAGAATTTCTAGGGGAAGCAGACCAACTAGGCTCCCTACAAACCAACCACTACTAAGAGAACAACACACACAAGAAGACTATGCACAGGAAACTATACAAAGACAAAAGGATGTACACATATGTACAAGAAACCCGAAACTACTATTCATGAAAAAAACAAGTATTTTAGTAGAAATATCTCTTCAAGAACTATCCATGAACTGCTAGTTCAAGAATATTGTCCAATAAATCTTTAAGAATATAGGAGTCTTCTCCCCATGAATTTACAATCAGATAAGGACATAACCAAATAGGATCAAATTTACCATGTTTTCCTTTATCCTCCATTCTGGCATTGCACATTAAGACTAGTTCTTCATCTTCAAAATTTCTACTTACTGTCCTTTTATCATAGAGTGTCTTAACTTGCAATTTCAACCTTTGGTTATGGAGAGATGCTTCCTTTCTAGTTTTTGCTAATCCTACAAGTTCATCCAACCTTTCTTGCATGTCATCAGTAATATCTTCATCATATAACTAAATGTAATTGTAGAGTCCTACCAAGATTTTTTGAGGCATCCTGGCCTGAATTCCATATACTAGATCAAATGGTGCCACACCAATAGCCTTTTTAATAGTCACCCTATCAGCCCATATGGCTAATTGTAATTTAGAATCTCAAGCTTTCTTATTATCATCCAATGTCCTCTTTATTATTTTCAACAAACTCTTATTTGTGGACTCAGCTTGTCCATTTCCTTATGGATGATATGGGGAAGATGTTGATCTAGTGATTCCATATTTGTCATAGAATTTCTTGAATTCCTCATACCTAAAGCACATTGCATTATCTGTTACAATCTTCTGAGGACAACCAAATCTGGAAATAATGTTATTCAGCAAGAAATTGTTAACAAATTTACTTGTTGCATTCCTTGTGGGGATAACCTCTACCCACTTTGTAAAATAGTCAGTAGCAACTAAGATCCAAGAATAGCCAGTGCTAGATTTGGGAGAAATTTCACCTATGAAATCCATACCCCATTGTTGAAAAGGTGTTTGGACCTCAATAGGCTTTAGTGGAGTATTACCTGAGAATTTTAGTTTTCAAGAAAATCTTTGGTAGGCATCACATTTTCTTATCATGATTTGAGAATCCTTGAAAAGAGAGGGCCACCAAAATCCAGCTCTCATCACCTTATATGCAGTGATCTTGGCCATATAGTGTCCTCCACAAACTCTAGCATGCATTTCATTTAAAACTTCTTTTGCCTTTTCTTGATCAATACATTTCAATAACACTCCCTCAAAATTTCTCCACCATAGACCACCTTTGACAATTATGTATCTGATGGCTTGCAATTTAGTATTCCTTTTTTCATTTTTTGTCAAATGGGAAGGAGCTTCCATGTGTTGAAGATAATATATAACATTTACATACCAATCACAATGATCCATGTCACATAAGTTAGATATGAGGTCATCAACTAACACATTTATCTGATTAGCATCCAAATTAGATTCAGCCATGGGTTTAGCCAAACCTTGACCTCTTACCAACTTAGTTATTTGTATTTCAATATTGAATTCTTGGATCCTATTGATCCATCTACACCTTCTTCTCGACACTTCTTGTTGAGAAAATATGTCTTTAACAGCAGCACTAGGCACAAATGCAATGACAATAGCACCTATCAAGTAGCATCTAAAAGCCTTAACAACCTTTACTAAAGCATATGCTTATTTTTCATTTATGTCATATTTCAATTCAGTAGGCTATAGTGACTTACTGAAAAAAGCAATGGGTTGTTCATATCCTTCTTCATTTTTCTACAACAAGACTACGGCTACAATGTGAAAGGATGCAAAAGAAAAAATGTGCATAGGCTTTGTATAATCTAGGGTTCTGAGGATTGGGGCATTTTTTATGGAAATCTTAATATCTTGAAATGACTACAAAGGTTCTCCATTCTAGTCAATAGTAGCTCCTTTTTTGAGCATTTTAGAAATAGGTCTACTAATTTTAGAAAAGTTTGTAATAAACCTCCTTAGAAAATTAACTTTCTCGAAGAAAGACTATATTCCTTTCACATTTTTGGGCTTAGGAACCTTATCAATGGCTGCCACTCTTTCAAGGTCTATCTTCACACCATCCTTAGACACTAAATGTCCTAATAATCTGCCTTCTATTACCCCAAATGTACATTTCTTTGGGTTCAATGATACTCCATATTCCAAAGCTTTGATAAAAAAATTCTCCAAATGCCTACAGTGATCCTTAGCCTTCTTAGAATAAGCTGTAAGATCATCTTGGTATACAACCATAAATTTTTTGATATAATCATGAAATTCAAAAAGTAGCTCCTACATTAATCAAGCCAAATGGCATCCTTACATATACATAGGTTCCTCATGGGGTTGTGAAGGCTATCTTAAATTGTTTATTTCCTTTACCAGGACTTGATTTTACCCTAAGAAACCATCCATAATGGACATTAGCTCAGAACTAGTTACTTGCTGCAACATCCATATTTGGTAATCCATAATTATCCTTCAAGGATGCAATGTTCAAATTCTTGAAATCCACACATAATCTTATGTCTCCATTTTTCTTTCTGACAGGTACCAAATTTGAAACCCATGTGGAATGTCTAATTGGTTTGATTATCCCCCCATCCCTTAATTTCATCAATTCTTCTTGCATTTTGGGAGCTAGGGTAGGGTTTACTGGTCTTCGTTTCTATCTAAAAGGTTTTACATTATTCTTTAGTGGTATGACATGTTGGAAAAAATCTTCCCTATAATCCTTAAGGTCATCATATGACCATGCAAAAACATGTCTATACTTCCTAAGCAAGTCAATCAATGGTTTTCTGATTTCAGCAGGCAGATTTTGGCCAATATAAACTTCCTTGGGAGCTTCATCAATACCAAGGTTTATCTCTTCTAATTCTTGAGGCTTAGGGTCCTTACCTCCTAGTTTGACTCTATCCTAATTATCAAAATTACTTTCCAAAACCACTAACCCCTTTGGCACCTTGTTTGTTTTCAACTGCATAATCTCCTGGCCAAAAATGGTTTCCTTGCCATCTATAGTTTCAACTAAATCACTGGAATCCATTTCTTGACTATGGTATTTGTCTTCATTTAACAAAAAATTTATAATGTCTTTATCATCTTCAAAGAATTGCCAATTTTCAATATTATCAAGTATCAAAGGTCTGTTATGTACTTCAATTTGAGAAATTCTTGCAAATGATATCTCCTTAGGTTTGATTGCTACATTTGCTAATAAATCAACCATCTTATTCTAAGTCCTATCTCTCCATGAGATACCAAATGCATCAAAAGATTCTATCTATTCCCAAAATAATTTCTATACTACTTTAATCTCCTATTCTTGGATGCATAGGTTTCTTTTATCTAGGAGATAACTAGTTCAGAATCCCCTATGACATGCAATTTCTTAACTCCATGATGTGTAGCAACTTTCAATCCTAGCAACAAGGCCTCATACTCTGCTATGTTATTTGTGCAAGAAAACTTTAAAGTGAATGAGTATCTAAAAGCATTTTTCTTAGGAGAAACAAAAACTACCCCTACCCTTGAACCTTCTTTTGAACTGGCCCCATCAAAAAAAATTGTCCATAATACCGGTGAGTCCATACAACACTCAATTTCATGTTCAATTATAGCAGTTAATTTCTCAACTTCTTGTATAATCAATTCTACTCTAAATGAAATTACACCAGTGTCCAAGAAACAAGTTGAGTCTCTATCAATTTCCTCCCCTAAAAGGTGACTAACCCTTAGCTCTTTGTCCACTTTGACAGACTTATCTCCTATATGAAAAGTTGCATAAGTCAAATCACATTGTAGGCTTCTCCCCATAGCAGCACTCTATTTTCTAGACAGCAACATTCCATAATGTGGAAGAATATCAACTACAAGGATTGACATAGTCAGTTCCACCTTAGGGTATGTAGCTAGTCTAAATGGTAAAGAAGTGATAGTCCCTATGACTATAACTTCCCTAGCATCCATACCTCTACATCTGCCTTGCTTAGTGTCTACTTTCAAACCTAATGCTTCCATTATCTTGAAGGGCATGATGGTATTAGGGGCTCCTAAATCTATCATGCAATTTTTTAGGGTCTTTCCATTTATGATCAAACTAAGGAAAAATGGGTCATTATCTTCTATATATGCCACTAAGAAATCATCTAAAAATAGTTGGCGAATCTAAGATATGATACCACTATCCTCTACTACTAATGGGGTTTGTTGGATAACACTTTATTCTACAAAAATTTTGTTATTTTCTATCCCTCCCAACCATGATAAAGCCTTTCTTTTATGCTCTTCAATTCTAAGAAGTTTGGACAAAGGTACTTTTACAGTTATTTGGGACAACATGGATATCATATCAATAGGTTCAACAATAGTGTGTTTTACAAGAATACCTGGAGTTGAAGTCTTTTGAACAACAAGAACAATTGTTTGCTTGATAGTATCAGGTCCTAATTTCTTTGCTTGCACAACTACTTTTGTTGTTTCATTTGTTTGAAATTGAACCTTCATTTTTGGTTCCCACTTCTTAACCTTGTTGTCTTTGATCTTAGGCACATCTATATTGACCTTCTTATCTTCATCACTTATCTTATGGGTAATATCTTTGATGAATACACTGGATGGCTTTCTTGCATCATTATTTACTATTCTATTTCTCATATTGTTATGAACTTGGGAAATCATTTCTTCTATGATTCTATCAATCTCTTCTTTGGAGGGCATTCTTAAGCTTATGTGACCTACATCAGAAGATGTAAAACATACCTTATCTTCATCATAACCTTCATCATCTGAAAGAACTTCCTGATGATGTAAATGATAAGCAATTCTCTGACTGGTAATATCATTTTTAGGTTCTTCAGAATCAGAATCTATAAAATCATCACACATGCTTACCATATTGCAACTTATATCATCATGGATTTTCTCTTCATTTTCTTCTTCAAGTTGCACACCTTGATCTGAGGCAAATGATTGAGCAATAGCACAATAATCAAAAGAATGAGGTGATTGACATACAATGGACCATGGTACATCATCATTCATATTTACAATGTTCCTTTGTAGGGGGTCTGGGGTACCCTTATCCTTCAAATTTTGTGTCTAGTGAGGAACTGGCTTACCATCTTTCCACTGGGTAGTGTAAGAGTAATTTTGCATTCTAGGTTGTCTATTGAAATTTGATTGATAAGGGACCCTATTATCAATGGGGTTCCTATCACTCTTTACTTGAGGAATATTTAGACCTCTTATAGCATTTAGAATCTAACCCATTTCACTAGGCTCTTGTTTTTTTCCTCCTATGACCTTATTTTTTTCCTTTCTATTTCCCTTATTTCCAAATAACCTAGGATCATGTCTTTTGCTTTCTAATCTCCCTGAAATCCTTAAATTATTTTCTATATTAATGGCAATCCTGAAAGCATCTCTTAAGGTCCTAGGCTCTTTATCCCTATGTTGGTACGTCATTTTACCATCAAAAGCATTCAAATAAGTGATCAGACATACCTTGTCATCAATTTGCATGACTTGCATTAGCTTGTACATCCTTTTCTAAAATCTAGTGTTAAATTTAATAACAAATTCATTAGGCAAACTCTTAATATTATTAAATTCACTCAAGATATAGCTCTGATTTTTTTTGTCACCATATTGCTCTTTGAAACAATACTCTACATCTTTCCAATCAACAATAGACAATTCAAGAAGTCTCTTGAACCATTCTTTAGCATCTTCTATTAATGACTAAACAAACAACTTCATAATGACATCTTCAGCTTCAACCTCATAATCACTCATCATATCAAGAAAACTCCTCAAATGGTCCTACAAGAAACATCATTGTTTCCATCAAATTTAGGCAATCTTTTCCTCATTTCTTTTGGGATAGGATTTGGAAAACTAGGGATTCCATTGAAACATATGTTCCTATAGCCTTTTAATTCAATCTTGGGGTGATTAGCACTATTTTTCTTAATATTACTCATAGTATTACTAGTGCTAGCATCACCAATAGATTTGTTAAGATCTACCTTCTGTGAAAATGAAGACAAGAAAGAAACAGGTACCTTACTAGTATTTTGATTCGCATCATTAGATCTATCATCATCTTTAGGCATAGCTACAGATTGCTTCTTGGTAATTTCCAAGAATTTGATCTTATTGTTCATCTCAACTATAGAAGCCTCACTAT
The DNA here is from genome assembly GCA_028749045.1 of Cupressus sempervirens. Taxonomy (NCBI): domain Eukaryota; kingdom Viridiplantae; phylum Streptophyta; class Pinopsida; order Cupressales; family Cupressaceae; genus Cupressus; species Cupressus sempervirens. The sequence continues at coordinate 178,095,667 of CM053785.1, read as the reverse complement.
CTGCAATCTCCAATCTCTTGGCTAAAGCATCCCTTTCATTTCTTCTCTTTTCCAATTCAATATCAAAAAGTGACATGGAATCATGGATTTGAACTGTCTTCACTAGTTCATTGATCTTAATACCAATCTCCTTTTGTTTTCCTTTGTCCTTAGTACCTACAACAGGTTCCACATTTTTTACTCTATTGTTATCAACTTCTAGAGCAGTATATTTCTTAATTTGTTGTGTTATAGGTCCCTCTAGATTCATTTTTTGGGTCTGCAGCAAATTTTGCTCTTGCCTCATAAGTTGTTCAACCTGTCCCACAATCTTAGGCTGCCTGGCACTAGCTGCTATCTCATTTTTCTTCTTTAGAGCAGCGATTTACCTAAGTAATTCTTGCTTTTCTTCATAAGCCTTTGTGAACTTTTCTTTCCTTTCCTTTTGAAATCTCCTATTTATAGCTTCTTGCTCAGCAAGTTGTGCTTTCAAAATTTTAATCTCCTTAGGATCAAGGATAGTGAATTCAAACCCATATGTTTTCTCATCATTAAAACTTTCAGGTTCTAATTGTCTAGGTATGATCTCTTCAAGGGAATAATATGACATGAAAGGGTTTGTACTGCATTGGAAAAGATTGTTACTAGTCCTATCCTCAACACCAAATGTATGTGATTGCACAACCTATTCCTAACATATCATTTCAAGGGTATTATAGAAATCATCATCAAACAAAACTAGATGAGATCTCAGACCTTTGGAGGAAGGTATTCTTTCAACAGTAGAATGGTGAATGTTATCTTTCCCTACAATTTTATCTTGTGAATAACTTCCTTTCTACATCTGATTTCCCTTCATAGCCCATTTTTGTCTTCCTCTAGAAGGGAGATCAGTTTGTAACTTGATTCCCAAGTTTTTCCTCAAATTTTCTCGTGTATTTTTCTTTTCCATATTTTGAAACAATAATTTTCAAGAAACTGACACTGGTTAACTATTTGAGTCGCCACCCGCCCTACCAAAATGGGAATAATTTCTAGATAGATCACAACCACTTTACTGATAATCTAGGCAAAGTGAAAATATCTTTCCAAAACCACGGGAAACTTTAGCATGAAACACTTACTTCAAACTCTACCCAAGGTAAACATAGATCTTAAATGATATACTAGTTTATAACAACATAGAGTGTAGTCCCCAGCAGAGTCATCATTTTGTTGGCTGACTTGGATGGGAAAAACCATGTCGAAATATAGGACTACAATATATAAGTTTACACCAGAGATTCTTGTCCATTTAATAGTGAATTAATTCACAAATTCCCCAACAGAGTCACCATTTTGTTGGCTCCTAATTTAACAATTTTGGAAATAACCAAGAAACTAGACCAATACATCTAAGGTTAGCAAATTCCTATGATGGATGCACTTGACTATAGTCTTGGTTCAACTATAAGGATAAATCCTTCTTTTTCTTTAGGCTCTATTAGACCTAGGTGGGTGGACCTTAGACTCTTTATATGGTATCAGTGTAAAGGCATACAATTGAATCTGAAAAAATGGGTAAAATCCCTTAATCTTCTATGTTTATGAGAGAATTCATGGATGAAATAGCTAATAACAGAGCACATGAACCTAATAAACCAAGTGAGGGAAAACTCTTTTAATTCTTAAACACAAAAGGAAATATATTCGATTAAGATTTGTATCTCAACATCATCCAGGTATGCAACAATAGAGAACATGTATTCTTCAAGCTGACCAATCCCTTATCCATTGGGCATCAACTAAAACTTTAACATGTAGATGGATACCAAAAATATACTCATATATTTGGGCATATGATCTATCTATTTGACTTGCAAATAGACATCAATCTTCATAAAAACTCTCATACTTATAATAATATCCTTTTGGTGTAACCTGTAACCCTATCAGTATAAACAAGCATTTACTTGGCTCTTTGCTCCAATAGAAAATCTATTCTGATATACAACCTAAAGGGATTGCAACTGAGTTCAAGCTCTTTGTTCTCAAACACAAAACATTACAGATAATAGAAGAAGGAGATGAGAATCAAAATGAAACTAAGAAAGGTGAAGTTCTTGCATTAATTTCCTTGAAAATAATACACCATCTACATATCAAAACTTAGAAAATACACAAAGAATGACTGTGTAATATAACAAATGCTTTAAAAGAAATACAATATATTGTTCATAACAGAATAACACTGAGAAAATTGGTATCACAACTATGAGAAAATCTCAGGAAATTTGAACAAGACTAGTCTCACAATCCTCCTAAAATCTCCAAAAAATTGGAGCCCTTACAATAAGCAAAAAAGGAAGATATATAGGAGAGAAGATATCTCAGGGTCTAGAATATGAAATTGACACCTGTCCCATTGAAAGAGTCTTCAATCTGAAGTTATTGAAACTTATCTTCTTTCTCTACCTGCACTTTGAAAACCATAAATGATGCCAAAATATCTGATATATCCCCACTTAAAATATGCAAATATCTCATGAAGGAATGTCAAGAAATCATCACAATCTGTACTGAGGCACCAAAAATCTGATTTCAACATGTCACATTTTTTTTGCCGTGAAATTCACTTATGTTGTTGCCAAAAACATAATTGCTTCAACCACCTTCAAAATCATTCAATTCATCCTTCAAATTGTTGGAGAAGCCAAATCTGATAAAATTATGTATATATCTTATTGCAATTTCATCTGCAACATTAAATTTGCACTTTTCACTATGAAGCCCCCGAAATCAGAAAACCTCCTGTAGCTACTACCAGCTGACACCTACACAAAAGTTGACTACAAAAATTGGAAAATTCACTCTTTTCTGGTTCTGATAATATATTACACTTCACATTTTGGACAAAAATCACCCCCCTTAGGCCATTGTGAAAATCAAGCCTCCATGACTGAACAGAGCATGTTAAAATTGAAAAATTTTTAAAGTTCATATAGTCAAACTATATAAAACTTAAAAATAATTCAAATATTTCAATTTTATAATTTGAGCATTCAAATCTATCTAGGATTATAATTTAAAAATCATTTTGACTTTTCCCCTTTTCTTTCTACGTCCACATGTCGCTCTTTCATTTGCTAAGTCGGGCCACATTCAAACTCCATCGGTTTTTCTAAAATTTCTAGCAAGTCGCCAAGTCACTTGCTAGAAATTCATCATTTTTCTGGTGGTGACATCGTGACCACTAGATTTTGGTGACTTTTTTAGTGAGCTCCATCTTCTCCTCATAGCACCGGAGGCTGTTCACATCCCCTTTTACGTTCTCACACTCACGAGTTTCCTCTACGCTTTTACAACCTCACCGTAAGACTAGGCTCTTTCAAATTTCTATTCACAACCATATGGGCACAAGACCCCTTTACGCTTTTATGCTCATGCATATCATCGCAAGGTCATCAATTTATGCTCACACAGGAACCTGTAGCAGTATAAGCCTTTGAAATTGTCTTTACATCTTACGTGCATTATTTTACTCTTTTTATATTCCCCCAATCTTACATGGGATGGGATTCATTTCGCATCAAGTGTAGCACTGAAGACCCTTATATTTCACCTTCTTATCTTTCGGGGTGGTCATAGCAATGTAGAAGCTTTGAAACCCTCCTTTGCTCATACGTGAGTCAAAACAGCCTGAATTTTGAAACTGCAGGCCCCCTACATGCATCAGCATCTCTGCCTTTCCCACATGGATGTCTTCATTTTTGGCATTCTCTGATTGGTCGACCTAATCTACATCATCCACCACATCAATGCCACCTCACTTCTAGGTGGCCCTACCACCTAGGCACTCGCTATGTCACTATACTAACTTCCCTGCAACTTTCCTATAGTGAGTTAATGACAGCCACACAATCCACCATGTGTCATGATCTCAGCACTCGAATTCCACATCAGCCCTCATCATCCTATCGGCTGCTACTTGTCAAATTTTGGTTTGCTGACATGCCACATCATTGCCACATAGGACCTACGATTGTCTTGCCAGATTTGGAGGTTTTCTAGCGACTCGCTATGTTACTAGTCGAATTTATGAGATTTTTTGACTAGTGAGGTATCGAATAGCCGAATTTTAGATTTTTTGGTGGCTTCATACCTGTTTATGTCAAATTTTTCCATGTGCCTTCATTCAAAATAATTCTTTGACTGCATCCAACTCCCATCATCCAGGCGCACCTACTTGCAGTTGCCTTTGAAAAGGCTCATCATAAGGACAACATGTTGTTTGTGTGGGATAGTATTTAAATTTTTGGGAAAGCTTTCCCCTCCCCAATGTGGGATAAACAATTTTTCAATATTTTCCTATTGCTCACAAGATTCCTATTGTCATGGCCATGCTCCAAACTTGGTAATTCCTTCTTTTTGCTATGAGCTTCTTCATGGCTTCCAATTTTAACATGGCACCTCCAATGACTACGTGGATTGCCTCTATGTTTGCTCATGCTATGTGGGGCCTCACTGTTGTGCTTTCATCCAACTCATTGGTTGTGGACATCTTATTCATATATGTCATACTATGCAGCTTTTAAAAACATGGATCCCTATCTCTGAGGCATGGGCGACACATTTCATGCCATCTAGACAAACTACAGTTATCAAGAAATTTGGAGGCCACATTGTCTATGATTTCACAGCACCTTGCTACTTCGCTAATGACAAGATGCTTAGTTTTTTTGATAGTGAGGTAGTGACAATGGTAGATCTATTCAAATCAGATGATGAGGAACCTAAGAGGAAAGGTTACCTGAGGGCGCTAGAATATTTGCCCTTTTTTTTTAAAAAGGGTTTCACACTCAAAAATTACAAAAGGAGTGAGACAAAGGGTTTTAAAAGACCGTAAACCATATTCACCATTAATGGATACAATCTGAATTTTTATAGCTAGACAAAGGAATTTTATCATGCAAAAATTCAAACCAACAACACATATAAGTTATAACAATGATTAATGGCCTAACGGCCACCTCTCATTTTGGGCAAAGGGTGGTTGGGGATTTGACCCCCACTGGTGTGTAAGGAAACTTGAAAATAAAGAATATAATCATTTCCACATAACCCATAATAGATCTAAAATAAACACAGAATTAAAATCCACATGCAAGAGAATAGACAACATACCCACAAAATTGTGACACAAGATATACCCTGGGAAACCCTCATTGAGGGAAAAAACCTAGCTTCCAAAAGCATCCATCACCTTGTATTATTCAGAAAAAAATACCATAATACCATTGTCATACAACCATGGAAGCCTTCATGGCTATAGCCACAACCGAGAAAACTATGTGAACAAGCATGAATCCACACATCCCATGCCATGCTTCCAACCTTCACAAATGCTCCCTTGGCTAACCTGTCAAGCCTTGTCCCACTCAACTCTTGTCTTTCTCACTCTTATTCTCTATAACAACTACCATTGTGGTTGCTTATATAGTAGCAAGTCCCACAAAACCACTAAGTGGTATTACATAAACCATGTGCTAAAACCATGTGCTACCTAACCCACTGACCCCACATTTAATATTGGGCATTTAATTCTTTTCTCCAATATTAAATAATTACATATTATCACAATGTTACAATACAACTCATCAAGAATATTCTATGGGAATCTTTACATGTTGCACATCCATCTAGGCACAACATTACATAATAAAATAAAATAATAAAATATAACAATATTATGCAATGTGTGCAACACCCATTATCTCAACAATCTCTCACTTGTTGTATACATTGCATAGGGTCAATTCGTAGCCACATAAATGAATAAGTGAACAATCCCTCCCAGCACATCCACCATCATGGATCAAAGTACACCAAGTGCTCCATCCTGGTACCTGCAAAAAAATCAAAGTATCCAGCATCTCAAACATGAATGATCTCACCTCCTATTATACCACTGCCACTAGACATGCATAGAAACCATCCAAAGAGAAAGCCACCCAACCTGTTGCATTAGAAGATCATAAAATCCTGTACCAACTAAAATTCCAAGCACAAAAAAAAAACATGATCCAAAGGTAATCTCATGTATTCGTAGTTGTCAAAATATCCATAGCTGAAATAGCACCCACAGCAAGTGCCAAACCCATCCAACTATCCATACCTCATAGGTATAACAAGTGAATCTTATATTACTAACATATCCAATCTATAACCTACAATCACAAGCCTCAAGAGAAATACCTACCACATATATACGAAGAAGCTCTTATTGCAAAAGATAATGTCAAATCTATAACCAATCCACTCACAACATCTCAAAGAAGTGAATCCATTTAGTATCAAGGACATTCGTAATACATAAACTGATATCTTGCAAGAACAACTCTTGTAACAAGTCTACAATAATCTCCCAAATTCTCCACAACCAACAGAGGAAAGAGATAAAGGAATAACCATGTCATCTCTCACATGACATACATCAGCACAAACTAGTGATCACATTCTCTAACCAATCTCAAATCCAATGTAGGCAAAACAAAACATCCAAGAAGATAACCAAGACCAGAGAAACCATGCAAATCATAACCTATATCATATCCTTCTACACACACCTCTAGATGTAAACCATGCAAGTATGATCTCCTTCATTAAACCCCAACAAGAAGCCTCAACAACACCTAAACCATACCATATAGCTAATCATGGATGTAAGCCTCTCACAAGAAGATCAAACTTATAAACCATTCCTAAATCAAGGAATAATCATTCTTAATCCAAGGAATATGCCCAATATAAAATCATCTCCTAAACTCAACCAACATAATAACATATGCAAATGGAGATAACCAATGCTAAACCATCTCTCAAATGAACCCTCCAGAACTAACTCATGTACCATAGCTCAAGATCCATATCCATGAAAGACAATCATAAATATAATGCACCTAAGAAAAACAATGGGCTATACATCTCAAGTAGCAAACCGCCGAGTAAACCAAGAGTGGGGAATGAGAATGTTCATCAAGATACCCAAGTCTCCAACCAAGACTCAGCTAAGAACAATCTCCTTTCAAGTCAATATCAGGTGATTGCCCCTCAGACTTCCTACTGAAACCATCAACCATCCCAACAAATACTTCTCTAATCCAAGAGAAATCAGCATCACCGCCATCTCTAAGTATCCATGAGCACTTGTAACCAATCAATCCATGCCAACTCCAAATACAACATAGCAATATCATGAAGTATCCAGCTTATGATCAGTGTACTTAATACGAAGAAACTAAACCAAGATCAATGTCAAAGTTCCAACCATGGCCTTAGGAACATAAACATGACAATATGATCTAACCATCTCAACCAAAGAGATAATATGCTCCACATGAACATACTATAACATGTCACAATTCTAAACATGTATCAAGAGTATACCATGACATAATAATGAAACCATCCTCATACCAAGGATAACATGCCAAATAAAAGCATAAACCACACCTTTACCAAGAACCCCATAAGTCCTCAAGATGCAACCATCTCCATACACCATGAAGAAAACAATCTCCACATACTAGGAAGAACCATCTCCACACACCATGAAGATAACCAAGTGCACCATGCAAATGTCAAAGATGCTTCTGCAGCAAAAAGATCTAAGACAAACCTCTAACATCTGCAAACACTCAATAAATATATCAATGCCAACAACTCTCACTCAACCATGGTACCAAGTCACTGTGGTATCATAAAATCCATCTCCTACATGAAGATCCAAATCAAACCAAGAACTAATCCCGCACTGTCACCCCATCACTATCACAAGCTCCCACTAAACTGTGTATCTAAGCTATCCATGACATCATGATGAAAAAAATCCATCCTCTAACCATGAGAATCAACCAAGGCATTAAATCATCAAAGAACTTAAAGTGCACATCATGAGCTCCTCAAAAGAAACTAAATAACCATGATCCTCAAACCAAGAAGATATACCACCATAACCAAATAAGAAATCTAAGTTAATGAACATCAAGGATGTACCTATATAACTAATCATGTCATGCCAAAATTCATGGCACCATGATCACATCCATGAACTAATCAGCTGGCTCTCAAAGTGTCCAACCTGTCAGCATAAAATAGTCAACCATAATCCTCCACCATGATTATACTTGGTAACAACATCTCATCCCTTCTATATGAAGAAATCAGCAAATTATATGACTTAGGGCATAGACAACCCAAATCCAAGCCACCAATCTAAATATGCATCAATAATGAAAGATCAATGGGCAAAGACAACCCATAACCAAGCTATAAATGCAACTTGTAAGTATAGACCACTTACAACACTGTACAACTTGTAGATCCAACAAGTCAGCATACATATCCAAACCAAACACTAATAACCATATCATCATGAGACCAATCTAAAATATGAACTGAGTATACAATGACATCAAATCTTAAATCTCCAATGCCATAAACTCATAATGTTACCATAGTCAAAATATATACCATAAATTGTTTAGATCAATATATCACCAAATAGATCATACCAAACCCACACCATATTTGAACCAATGTATAGAGTTCTCCAAGAGCTTTCTGTTGACTATTTGAAGTCCAAAATCCGACTCTGTATGCCCAAGTTATGCCTTAATTTGTGTTCAAAATAAATAACATCTAACTTTAGGGCTCTTAAAACCTACCAAAATTTCAAAATCACAAAACCAAACCTATTCCAAGTTGTAGTGCTCTGAATTAGCTTTCCAACACCTATAAGAACTCTAAAATCTGATATTTTGATAGAACATTATGACCATTTTACTAAGACAGTCTTTTTACCATTTTCATTGCAATTTTTCACTCTCTCTTTTTTTGTGATGAAAATTCTAACGGGATTAAATTTGACAGCCCTCATGGGCTGAAATCAAAAAAAATCTTTCATTTCCTCTAAACATGGCCAAATTAGGGCATACTATATATTAAAATTTATGAAAATGTCAACCCGGATCCAATGGTGAGGTCTATTTTTACCTAGGAGGTCATTTCTGCAAGCTCCCCTCCCCCCCACAAAACCCTCATTTAAATGAAACATCTGAAAAATTCTTTTGTCCAAAAAATTTTTCATTCCCAAATCTTTTACCATCTCATCATAACAGCAAATCCAAAACCCTTAGATCTGCAATAAATCATTCATATATCTTGCCCTTTCTTTTATCCTCTCATGCATTCTCATGGATTCAATCTAGGGTTACAAACAATAAAACCATAGCTCTAATACCACTTGTAAGGAAACTTGACAATAAAGAATATAACCGTTTCCACATAACTCATAATAGATCTAAAATAAACATAGAATTAAAATCCACATGCAAGAGAATAGACAACATACCCACAAAATTGTGATACAAGATATACCCTGGGAAACCCTCATTGAGGGAATAAACCCAACCTCCAAAAGCATCCATCACCATATATTATTCAGCAAAAATACCATAATACCATTGTCATACAACCATGGAAGCCTTCATGGCCATAGCCACAACCGAGCAAACTATGTGAACAAGCATGAATCCACACATCCCATGCCATGCTTCCAACCTTCACAAATGCTCCCTTGGCTAACCTGTCAAGCCTTATCCCGCTCAACTCTTGCCTTTCTCACTCTTATTCTCTACAACAACTACCCTTGTGGCTGCTTATATAGTAGCAAGTCCCACAAAACCACTAAGTGGTATTACATAAACCATGTGCTAAAACCATGTGCTACCTAACCCACTGACCCCACATTTAATATTGGGCATTTAATTCTTTTCCCCAATATTAAATAATTACATATTATCAAATGTTACAATACAACTCATCAAAAATATTTCATGGGAATCTTTACATGTTGCACGTCCATCTAGGTACAACATTACATAATAAAATAATATAATAAAATATAACAATATTATGCAATGTGTGCAACACCCATTATCTCAACACGGTGCCTGTCTCCAACCACTTGTTGATATTGCCAACTGTGTCCACATCAGATTGCCCTTACTTGACATGTGTCCTTCACTGGTGACAACAAACTCTGCCACATTAGCTCCAAGGTGCCACGTGGGCTTCCGTGCCATACATGTGGCACTAAAAAAAATTGCCTCTCAAGTGCCATGTGTCAATCATTGATTGGCCGGTATACTTTTTTGCCACATCATCATGCTGATGTCATTGTATGGTCAACTAGGTCATTTTGGTCAACTAAACTTTGACTAAGCATAACTTTCATGTACAAGCTCCATTTTCAACAAAACAAACATTTTTGGAAAGCTCTCGAGGAGACCTTCATTTTTATGCCAACTTTGACCAATTTTGGAGAGTTCAAAATTTTTCCTTTCTAACAGCCTTTGACTAAGGTTTGATCAAGATTTGACTAGCCATATCTCGAGCATATGGACTCCTTTTTCACCCGTTTGAGTTGCATTGGATTTAGAATTTCAAGGACTTCAATCTAATGCTAATTGTTGAAGTTTAAAAGATACTTCAATTTTTAGTGAAAATATCCTCTGGATCATCTGCTCTTCTACTTCACAATTCACAAGTCTTCTCTACTTCTTGATCACAATGATGGTCTTCAAAACTCAAAAAAAAAAATTCCTTTATACCATACTCAATCTTTAATCCTTTCAGTCAGTTCCATACACTTAACATTAATTTTAGTTGTCTCCATATTTAATTAAATAAAATACACACTTAATTAATGTTTTCGGCTCACAGTTGTTCCCAAACTTCCACACATGTGACTTCCATACCTGCACACTTGCTAACATCATTAGTTGTCAATGTACTTCCTCTAGTTAACTACACAACCCTTCATTCCAAACACAATGTTTTATATTGATCATACAATAGAGACTATTTTCCCAATGCTCCATTTCCCTATGGTTCTCTGTAAATCATTAATATCTTTTGTATGTTGTTGATTCAGGTTCTGTGCACTTGACCACATGTCAAATATATGTTGTAGTATATGTTGTTAACTATGCATGGGAAGATACACAATGTAATATCCTCAATACATAAATCTCAGTCTACTACTCTGTCAGTCTTACTATGTTGTCATCAATGACAAACACAGTCATAACACTATTCTACACTGCTCCCCCATAGCATCAGCATTCATGCTAACAATTTCCCCCTTTGGAATTGATGGCAACATAGATGAAAAACATCTAGTTCCAAGAATACCAATGATTTTTCTTCATCAATCAAATCTTGTTTCATGTAAATCCTTCAACACTACTCCCCCATAGTGCAAGTTCACTCTAATGTTTTTCATATCACTCTCTCCCCCATTGACATCAATGTCAAAGGTAGTACAAAAGTTGAACATATAACAACTTATAAGCACGACCACAAGTTGTTCTGTTGCTTTAAAATCTTTGCATATAATTTTTATAAACAACACAAGTATCTAAAGATACTGTTGTTTACCAATTACCTATTACCAAGAGTCCTTAGTTGACTTTGTTCATCATAGATACTCCCCTATTGAGGAAGCATTGGCATTCAGTCCAGTCTGACAATGGTGTTGTATAACTTGGAATGATGCACTTCTGCATCTTCTACTCCAAGCTAGGTAGGGGCATAACCCCAAGCATACCTCTTAGGTACTCAAATGTGTCCTTTGGTAAGGCCTTTGTGAAAATGTCTACAATTTGTTCCTTAGTGCTGATGTATTCCAATCTAATCTCTTTCTTTGCAACTTTTTCTTTCAACACATGATATTTTATAGCAATGTGCTTAATCTTAGAATGCAAAATAGGATTCTTAGACATGTTTACCATTTTTGTGTTATCACAATAAATGATAAAAAGTTCTGTGAATGTGATTCCAATATCCTTCATCATCTACTTCATCCATATGACTTGATTATAGTTGTTTGTTACTGCAACCTATTTTGCCTCTGTAGTACTTTGTGAGGTACAATCTTGCTTCTTACTGAGCCAAGAAACTAGTCTTCCTCCAAGGAAAAATGCTCCTCCACTAGTGCTTTTACTGTCATATGTATCTCCTGCCTAATTAGCATCTATATAAGTACAAAGAGTAAAGTCATTGTTTCTATCATACCAAATACCATAATCTGATGTTCCTTTCAAATATCTGAATATTCTTTTTACTATTGCATAGTGATATTCTTTAGGATCAGTTTGAAATCTTGCTACAATTCCAACTGCATTAGCTATATTTGGTCTGTTATGAGTTAGATATTGCAATCCTCCAATCATAGATCTATACTTCTTTTGTTCAACAGTAGGCATCTCATCTTTGCTAGATAATTTATGACCAGTTACCATAGGATTTCCTATAGGTTTACAATTTTCTAAACCAAATCTTTTTAGTAAATCTTTTAAATAATTGATTTGAGAAATAAAGATACCTTCTTTATTCTGAACAATCTGCAATCCCAAGAAAAAATTCATTTCACCTATCATGCTCAATTCAAACTCATTCTTCATATCTTCTAAGAATTTTTTATTGGCTTCATCATTTCCACCAAAAATGATGTCATCAACAAATACAATGATTATTAGCAAACCATCTTCTATTTTCTTCAAGTACAAGTTACCATTTGTTGTTCCTTTAGGAAATCCAAGCTTTGCTAAGTATTTGTTCAATCTTGCATACCAAGTTCTTGGTGCTTGTTTTAATATATACAGTGCTTTCTTTAGTCTGCAAACCATGTCCTTTTCTTTTGTTAAAGGAAAACCCTTTGGTTGTTCAATGTAAACTTCTTCTTCAAGTTCTCCATTCAAGAATATTGATTTAACATCCATCTAATATACCTTAAAGTTCTTATTTTTTGCATATACCAAGAACATTCTGATTGCTTCCATTCTTTCTATAGGTGCATATGTCTCTTCACAATCAATTCCTTCTTGTTGAGAGTAAACTTTGCATACAAGTCTTGCCTTTTTTCTTATTACTTCTCCTTGTTCATTCATTTTATTTCTAAATACCCATTTAGTGCCAATCACATTTTTGTCCTTGGGTCTAGTAACTAATTCCCATGTGTTATTTTTGTCCTTGGGTCAAGCATCTATCTACATGGATGGTATCCCTTGATACAGTTCTTTTTTTAAAATAAAAAAATTATTTTCAAGGAATTTTGGCTATTTGCTCATAGATGTTGGTAGGATAGTGAATGGAGGAAAATGACTTATGAATGGGTGGGAGGAAGATATGGTTGATGGACGCTAGGTTGGAAGACTTATGAATGGGTGGATGAAGGAGGCAGAAAGATTGTCATTGGCACACACCTTGAAGGGTGGTGGAAAGGAGGAAATTTTGGAGGATATGTAAGTGAAAGTTGGGATTTTGGGATATAGGGACCCAAAATGGAGGAAGGATATGATGGATTCAGGATGGTGGATTTGGGTATGTAAGGACCCAAAATGGATTTGGGAAATGGAAGTGTGGGTGATTTATGTTGGAGGGAAGCCTTTGGATTAGTAGAATTGGATGTCATTTGGATTCTTTCTTTGAGATTCATTGCTACATTAAGTAGCTTTGGTATCCACAAATTTTTTGCATTTTTTATTTTCAGCCTTTGTGACCTTTTGACTTTGCTTTGGATCATATTTTTCTTTTCTTGGACATGTCATTTAGAGGGGACATGTTGATCCTTGGATTTTTGTATTTATGCTCTTTTTCTTTAGCATCTGATTTGCTTCCATTGGCCATGGTATGGGTGCATGAAGATAAGTGGGATGGAGAGCGTATGGATGGTGAGCATTGGAAGGAATTCAAGGATGTCTATCTTTGTTGATCTTTACTAGGAACATGAAGGGATGAAGGGGAAAATATGGATATGGTGGATGGGTGTATGTAAGGACCCAAAATGGAAGGAAGGGATGAAGGATTTGGCGGTGGAACATAAGGACCTAGAATGGACTGAAGTGAGGAAGGAAGCAAAATATGGATATAAGGTCCCAAAATGGACATGGAAGATGAAGGATGGGAACATTTGGGTTTGGATGGAGGAATTTTGGATTTCGAAGGAGTGGAAGGCATACCAACATCTTGAGACATTATTTCTTCAATGGGATACTTAGCATTTTCAACACAAGATGCGAGTCTAGGTATATGGGATTCATGAGTGGATTGGATATGTGTGATAGGATCATGCGGAGGATGAGGATCATGAAGGGGATTATGGGGGATAATAGGATTTGGAGATGGAGTGGAATCATGAAAGGAAAATGAAGGGGTGCTTTGATCTTGACTTACAAGAGGATCATGTAGTGGAACAAGTGGATCATGAGATAGAATAGGATCATGAGATGGAGCAATTTGATCTTGACATGGAGGAGAGCTAGTCGATAGAGTGGAAGGAACTTCTGCATGAAGTGGAGGAGCTATGGAGGCTAACTCTTGAGATGGAGCTGAATTGGTAATGTGCGTGGTACATGGAATGTCTTGATCTTGGTTAGGAAGGGGATCATGAGATGGACTAGGGGGGATAAATGGATCTTGAGGGATAGGGGAAGGATGAGATGGAGAAATTCTCAGATCTAGAGGAGAAGAGGAATCTATAGTGACATGCTTTGGAGGAAGAACTTTGGGTGATTGGCTCTCTTTATTTTGTATTGTACATTTAGCCAAGAATTTACATGAGAAAAACCCATTATGAGGTGGGGATGATGTGGATTTTGGAGGATTAGGATTATGTGAAGGTTGAACTATGGATAGGGGATTGCATGGAGGGTTGGGGTTGGATGGGACATGAGGACTATGATCTTTGAAACATGGGGGAAGAGGACACATGGCATGAAAGGTAGCCTCTTGTTATTGGCTTGCTAAGAGATAATTCTTTAGTTTCTCTATTTCCATGGAAAGGGCATTTCTGTTTGAGGAAGTGTGTGGGCTATGAATGAAATTGTGCATAGTTGAAGGGTAATGAGGTGGATTTCCCTTGTCAAAGGTAGAGGAATAATGAACATGAGATGGATTAGATATGGATATGAAGTGTTGGGGATGGATTTGAAATGTAGGTTGAATAGGAGGTATAACTCCATATTGTCTTTGAAGATTGTCAACCATTTGATTAAGAAAACTCAGATCCATAGATGTTAGATGAAGAGTGATGAAAGATTTGATGAGGGATGGAAGATGAACTTAGGACTAGGAGCTTTGGACTTTGTGTGGACTTGATTTGAATTGAATTGCACTTGATATTGACTTGACTTGATTTTGATTTGATGTTGATTGAATATGACTTGATTGAATTAGGGTTTAATTTGATTGGATAGAAACCCTATGATATTGCAAACAAGTGAATGTTAGATTTGAAGGAAAGTCCAATGTTCGTGACAATGCTCCTATGTCCAAAGTAGAAGATTTAATGCAAAGTTGAGTTAGAAGAAGATGTGAATGAATGAAATTAGAAAGATTGATTATGGATGAAGATGTAAATAGATCGAATTAAGAATTGATTAGAAAAGAATGAATTTGACAAGGGATTGGATTAAAAGGATGATGATGTGGAGGAATGAATTAAGAATGCATTATGAGATTGGTGGAGGAAATTGGATCTGGATGATGATGAAGCATGACTAGGATGAAGATGAGGAAGTAGATTAAATGATGAGGAAATGATTTGGACAAATGGAGATGATTAAGACGTACAGGAAATGGTTTGAATGATGAAGACAAGAGATGTATGAGGGTGATGACTTTGATGGAAAGAAGAAGTGACGTGGAATTGATGTGGATAACTTGACTAAGATGACCTGAACCAAGACGTGTTTTTGTTGTTTTTGAAATTGTTTTGATTTTTTTGGATTTTTTAAAATTTTACAAAAAAAATTGGATTTTTATGTTTTACAATGTTTTTTGGATTTTTAAGTTTTATGATGTTTTTGGGTTTTATGGTTTAAGATAAAAAATCAAACAAGGAAATATGTACAAGACAAGTTTAGATGGTGTTTTACCCCTTCGAATGGGGAGGTTTTTGAACATTCAAGCATGTAGAACACACCAAAAAACCTATAAGGTTACAACTAGGATGTACAAGGATCAACTAGAGGGCGTCCTTGATATACGCAAGGTACGTGAGGCCCAAATTTGTAGATGAAAGAAAATACTGCCACATAGCTGGGGGGGAGACGATAACCCAAACCTCCTCCTTCACTTCCCAAAGGTATGAAGTTCTTTGGGGCTTAGCTAAGAGTGACAATATTTTGCTTCCAAGAGAGGTGTCTTTTGATTCACCTCCCAATTTTTATACTTTTCCAGAATGCTGGAGTTGAGGTCATCCCAAGGGGTGATGAAATCCCCAAGTAGGCCTCCTAAAAAAGAAAAAAAAAACAAGACCACTTATTTCTTGTGCACCCAAGATCACCTGAAGATGCAAGGGGAGAGAATACGTAAGTGGCCTTGGGGTTTAAAAGACACGCGTTCTTTCTAATGGGGACACAACCCAAGAACAGAATAATATAGCCCCAAGAACAGAATGGACACAACAGAAAATGGAAAATTATATTCACTGAGAAAATAAGCTAGTACAAATAGTACAGAGAAAATAGACTTCAAAACATGCCCTAAGGGCTTACAATAGCATAAATCTGGAGATAATTTCTCTTTTCAGCACATCCTCTCAAACTCCACCCCGAACTGCCTTTTACAATGCAAGAAATCTCCTTAAATAGACCCCAGAGGGTTAAGGACTAGGAGTACATTATAGAAAGTGCTAGTAGGCATCCACCGACCAAATAGAAGGTTCCAGAAGCTGCATTGGAAGTCGGTGCAAATCTAGAAGAATCCAGAAATGGTAACCGAACTTTCAGGAGGCATAACTTTTGAACCGTAGCTCCGATTGACAAACCGTTTACATTTTTGGAAAGCTCTCAAAGTGCTCTATAGCCCTATGGACAAGATTTTCTTGTCCCCCATTTTTCAACCCTTTTCAAGGTCATTTAATGCCCCTAACCTGACTTTGAAGCATTCTTAGGAGGTCTCCAAAACTCAAAAAATTGCAATAACTTTCAAACCGTGGGGCCTTTTGACCTAATTCTTTTTTTGGAATGCTCTAAATCACAATTACATTCATCTGGCCAATTCACACCTTCTAGGTCACCAAAATGATGGCCCAATTACATGCTCCTATTTTTTTGAGATTTTCAAACGCACTAATAGTGGAACTGTGAGAGTTGGAACCTTTATTTGACCCAAATGGGTATCCAAAAATGAAAACACATCAAACAGAAACTAAGTCTAAGTACATTTTTTTGGGCAACACAGGATTGCCCTTATACCTCCGGATGCTCCTACATCACTTTCCCAATGAAACTTTAGATTTTCTAATCTATGTTGAAGACACATGTGATTAAATCATACAATATTCTTTCCAACTTGAAATCATCATCAACATAAATGAAAAGTGTAGATTCATCAACAAGAAAGTAAATTGAGCATGTGCATAAGCAAGATTGTTGAAAATGAAATCAATTTCCCTTAAGACATTCAAGATTGCGTGAGTTTTTTTTAAGCACTAATTCCAAATGTTTGCTATCCTAAACATGCATGTCAATTCCCTTAAGGAATTCAAGATTAAATTTGATTTTTTTAGCTTTAACCATGCATTCAAAGACTAGTGTTTAACCATACAAGTTCATTCCAAAACAAACTTAAAGCAAGAATCTGAAAGAAATATGGTTAGTGACAAAATATTCCTACAAAAAACACAAGTTAATGCAACAAAAATGTAGGACAAACATAAAACAACCCTACAATGAAAGAGTTAGCACAAATTTTTGTCTTTGATAGGAAAAATAGAGATATAAATAGCATCAAAATCTCATAAAACCAAAACCATGATGACGGGCTCAGAATCAGCTTTTTGACGATATTTTGTTTTGCAAAAATGGAGCTCGTATGCTCAAGTTATGAATAAAAAACCAAAGGTTGCTGCTTATGGCCTAGAGGGACATGTGGACTGCTGATGCAGTGCTGACATCAGCAACCTACGAGAAAAAATTTGAAGGCTAAGAGAACGTCAAGCAAAAAAAAATTTGTTTTTTTGCTATAAAAAAAAAAAAAAAATCTGAAAGGGTTAATTAAAAAGATTAATGTCATCTTTGGAGGACATAAGGGAAGTCTTTTGACACATAACACTCTATATTTCATTTCTTATGATTTTATTTTCAAGTTCTAGGGTGTATATACGTTGAATATACTTTTTGTTATTAGAAAAGCAAAAAAAAAAAAAAACTCTTTCCTTGCTAATAAATAACTAGGTTTAAAAAAGAAAAAGAAAAAAAGAGGGTGAGTTGATTTCATTTTGTTTTATTTTGTTTACACATATTTCTTTTAAAATCATTTACATTTATATATATACAAAATGTAGACACCTAAATTTGTCCAAAACCCATTTTATGACCAATTAAATAAATATTTATTGTTCATTTAATTTCCCTACCTTTAATTAAATAAATTTGCATTTATTTAATTACATTGGCCTTACCTTGATTTAAATAAACTAAGGTTTATGTAAATCCTAACCCATTCACTTTAATTAAGTACTTCATTTACTTAATTAATCCTTTGCTAAATCCCCCTAGGAATTAAATATTACATTTAATCCTATTTGAGCACATGGCTCCTACATTTAACCCTCACCTAACCTTACTATCCTAACTAACCCATCATGCTAAACCTACCCACTTCCTAATCATGCTTACTTTGCATAATCATCCTAGCTAATCACCTCTTAATCCTAAGTGTGTTCTCACACATGTGTGAGGAATCCTTACACATGTGTGAGAGATGTTCACACATTCCTCATCCCATGCCTCTTGTACACTTGTCCTCTTGCATGAGAATCAAGTTATCTCACACGTGTGAGAAGCCATGCCTTCTCACACCTCTTGCACACTTGTCCTCTTGCATGAGAGTCAAGTTGTCTCACACATGTGTGAGAAGCCATGCTTCTCACACCCCCTTGATAATGTCACCATCAAAGGTTGCTCACACATGTGTGAGCATATTTCTTCCTTTGAATTGGTCAAAACCCTAATCCACATGGAGTCTACTTGGCCTCCACCTCATGGACACCTCATCGATCCTGAGAGATCCTAGCCCTTCATCTTGCCTTCAATCTCAACCATCCATTGCATCCTTTTTCCTATAAAAGAAGACCTCTCTCCTCATTTCCACAAGCACTATCTACCTTATTGTTATGTTGCTGGACTTGTGAGCAACCACATCCCACAACAATGAAATCATCTACACTTGATGATTTCATGAGCTTTGCATATGTGCTATATTCAATAGTTTAATGCTCTTTTTACTTCATGTTATCTTTATTTTACATTGTTTTCTTACATATTTTGAGGTTTGCATAATCATCTAGGAAGATGCATTAGTTGCTTAGTGTTATTCCTTTATTACATTTTTATGCAATACACTTCCAGCTGTTGTAGTTTGTGCCATTAAATCTAGGACTTTCCTTTTTGAACATATTTTCCATAGATCTCCCAAAGTTGTTAAACTTTCTTTGAAGGACCTGAGGCTCTGATACCAATTGTTAGAAGCAATAGTTCACTAATATAACTGGGAGGGGGGGTGAATCAGTTATGTATCAATCTTTAAAAATTCTTACTTTATCAACTAAATTAAATAGCAATCATAAAGAAATGTGCATACAAAAATATACCAAACATGTTGACTAGGGAAACCCTTGATCAGAGGGAAAACCCTGGTGGGAATGATGCCCACAAAATAATGTACTAATCTGAATATTCCTTGTTAGAGGATGGACCTAGTTAAGATTTTGTTACAACACTTAGTACAAGAGTCCCTGTTAGGAGACTTTGAATCCCTATTAGAAGATTTCAACCCTGTTAGGAGTTGTGGAAGGCAGTTGAACCCACTATCCAAATAGCTTCAGGATCATATCAAAAAACCCACTATCCAATTGATCTTGGTACTATTCATTTAGAATAATAGATGTGAAACAATCTCTTTTCTCTTCCTCTATCCAGTACTTTGGACTTCTTCACCTTTGAATCATGCAAATAGATCTAGAACTCATTAGTAACCCTTAAGGTCACTTACACACATTAGCAGATTACTCTACTCTTCTACTTCATAATTCACAAGTCTTCTCTGCTTCTTGATCACAATGATGGTCTCTAGAACTCAGAAAACATCTTTCCTTTATACCATACTCAATCATTAATCCTTTGAGTTGACTCCATGCACTTAACATTAATTTGAGTTAACTCCATATTTAATTAAATAAAATATGCACTTAATTAATGATGTCAGCTCACAGTTGTTCCCAAAATTCCACACATGCAACTTCTGTACCTGTGCACTTGCTGACATCATTAGTTGTTAATGTACTTCCTCTAGTTGACTATGCAACCCTTCATTCCAAACACAATGTGTTATATTGGTCATACAATAGAGACTATTTTTCCAGTGCTCTATTTCCCTGTAGTTCTTTATAAATCATTAATATCTTTTGTACACTATCAATTTATGTTCTGTGCACTTGACCACATGTTGAATACATGTTGTAGTATATGTTGTTAACTACAAATGAGTAGATGTGCAATATGATATCCTTAATACATAAATCTCAGTCTGTTGCTTTGTTAGTCTTACTATGTTGTCATCAATGACAAAGATAGTCATAACACTATTTTGCATTGATCCCCCATAGCATCAACATTCATGCTAACAAGTATGTCTCCTTTCCCTTTAAAGCATAAGTTTCCCATTTGATTGTTTTATCATGTGAAAGGGTGAATCAAAGGAGGAGCAGCAATAAGCAAATAAAAGAGGTCCAATTTTCGCTCAGCATATTACATGTGAGAATACAAGAAATCCCTTGTTCTTTACTCTATGTGTGTTTCAAAGAACAAAAGCAGTGTTGGGATTTTATTTCCTTTTCTTAGAATGAAGTTTGTTCTGCATCTCTTTGGAAATATTTCCATTTTAGAGTGTAAGAGGTGTATCATTTATGATACTAATTTGGAAGGTGTAAAAGTTGAGAAGTTACATTTTTCTTGAGCAAGCTAATGAATTTAATGGTTGTTTACGAATACTATCAAATGGTTTAATTGAAGCTAGAGCTTTTCCCCCTGCTCTTTTGAGTCTTGAGCATTTTCAATTGTACATTGACCATTATGATGTGAGAACCAAGATTATTTTGAACAAAGATGGGGAACTAGTGTTTTCCATCTCTAGGGAGACTATATCATCAGTATTGCATCTACCTGAATGTACCTTTTGTTAGAAATAGGGATTATTGAGAGGGGGGTGAATCAGTAATCTACAAACTTTAGTTGCTAACTAGATATTATTACTTACCTTAAACCATGCATAACAAAGCAATAAATTTATGTTGAACAATAACAATAGAAATGCACAAAGATAACTCATAACACCATATTTTATTAACTAGGGAAACCTTTGCCAAGGGAAAACCCTAATGGGGATGATACCCACTAGATAATATATTGATATATAAGTTCCTTGTTAAAGGGTGGACCCTATTAGGAGTCAATAAGAAAATTTAGTATAAGAACTCCCTATGAGGAGACTTTGAATCCTTGTTAGGAGATTTTGAATCCCTATAAGGAGTTGTAGTACAATGTATGCAAGAAGAGCCCAATGCCCAAACATGTAATTTCAACTATAAGAAGAGCTCACTGCTCAAACAAGTAATTTACTATTGTTTTTCTTCCTTGTTTGATCTTTGATCTTCAACTC
Organism: Cupressus sempervirens; assembly: GCA_028749045.1. Taxonomy (NCBI): domain Eukaryota; kingdom Viridiplantae; phylum Streptophyta; class Pinopsida; order Cupressales; family Cupressaceae; genus Cupressus; species Cupressus sempervirens. Next base: position 178,073,920 of record CM053785.1, on the reverse strand, counting down.
GATCTCAAATCACTAGATAGTTCATACAAAACTTCACATGTATCACTTTCACAAAAGTTCGCTCACTTTGTATAACTTTACAAGCACATATAAGTACTTCGCTTCCTCATAATATCAAGATAGCACACTTCTTGTCACAAGAAATATTTTTCATAAATAAAATTCCTTTACATAAATTATTGTTGGGTCGACTAGGACCACAATTCACTTTTCCAAGTTAGAGTAAACATCTAGGATGTCGATCCTAATTGGACAAGTAATTGTTTTATAAACAAAATAATTCTTTCCTTCAATTTCGTTGTTCTACATCATCAAAACATGATTATATCTATTCCATATATTTTGTTAAAAAAATTGAGGTTATAAATGTCATCACCAACATGTATACTAACTCCATGTAACTTCACTTTTCATAATATGATGTTTGCAATATGTTATAAACAAAACAATACATTGTAGTAAACCAAATTCTATACTTAGATAATTTTCTGATAACCAAACACTAAGTATCTTTATTTCTAAGGTTTCTTGTTAACATTGACATCATGTTCTGCTATTAATGACAACAATTACATATCACTATTAGCTAACTATCAACAATCTCCCTCTTTGGCATTGATGGCAACAAAATACGGAAAATTGGCTAACTAACAAAAACTTAACTATCAAAGTAAACATAACATCTATAATAACTTGTTCAACTTTACATATATCCTCCCCCTTACAATATACTTTATGCTTTTAAAATTTTCACATGTATTTCATCCAATAATCTTCTCCAAATTTTCAGCTTTCCAATTTTCTTCTGCTATTACTCCCCCTTTGACATCAATGACAAAGGTCAAAATGTCAAGATGTTATCCAAAAACTATCAAAATTATTATCCTTCCTTTTGTTGATATGATCTTCATACAATCATCAAAAATGGTCTTCAAGTTGTCCATACCTTTGTTACATGTCTCTTTGGTAGACTCTGTTGATGAGAGAATTGCACATAATGCATATGATGCAATCTCAATTGCATTGATATCTTAATACAAAAGGTTTGTATATGTGTCCTTGGCGTTGACACATTCTTCTAACTACTCTCCACAAAAGAGAACTTTAGAGCAATAGATTCTCTAAATTTAGTTGTTTTCTTCAAAATCTACTCTTTCTAAAGTTCTAGTTTCCTGATCTCACTGTGAACACTGGCAACTTGATTCTCAAAATCATCAACTTTGCTAGAAGGGTGCAAATATAGCTAGATAAAGCTTCAAGGTCACCTATCTTTGTCTCTATCTGACTATCCAAATCCTTAGTTAGTTTTTATGATAAGATACACTTAACATACAAAGCTTTCCCTTCTTACTGACACTTCTAAAGTTCTTTTATGCATGTATCAAGATTGACTAAGTCATTCCTGATATTCTGGAAGATGGTGCTAAAAAAGTTAGCATCATAGGAAATTTGAGACTTTGCCTCTGCAACATTCAATAAATTAGTAAACTCTTCATCAAATAACTTTAGCACTAATTGTGCTCTTAGTTTAGGATCTGACTTGGTGTGTTGTACTATCAAAGTACATGTGCAATCTATCTGTCACTTCTATTAGTGATTTTTGTAAACTTTTCACCATTTTATTCTTCTATAAAAATTTAGATAAGGATGAAATCAGATTAGTTTGATCATCATCATCAATAGCCAAATTAGCAAGAGAGAGTGGAGTAGATGAACTAGATGGTTTAGTTTCATCCTCCCTCTCTTCTTTCTTGCTTCTTTGGCTTTACTCTCTTCCTCTTCTTTCCTTTCTTTTTCTTATTTTTCACTTTTATCTTCTAATCTTTTATTCTTTTCTTCCTTAGTTTTCCTTTTCCTTTCTTCTTCTACAATTCTTCTATTTTCTTTATCTTTCTTTCTTTTTCTATCTTTCTTAAGAAATTGTTGCGTGGCTTCTTCTATCTTCTTCTTTTCAACTTCTATTAGTCTCTTCTCTTCCTTAATTTATTTCAAATTTTCTTCAACATCCTCAGTGTCAGGTACATTTGGTTCAGATGAGCCAAATGGATTGGTATTATCAATGTTAAGAGTAACATTGGTTTGATCAATCTTCATAGTATCACCACTTATTGATACTTCTGAGGTTCTAAGATCTAGAGGAGATGTTGTCTATGAAAACATCTTACTGATAGCCACTTTTTTCTCCTTTCTCAACTTATCCTTCTCACCACCCATGAACAAAAATAGCCTCAAGTATGGAGTGAGGTTATCTAATAGACTCTTAATCTCATCTTCATCATTAGTCTTGTAGATTTTCCTTAGCATAGACTTTTGAAGTTCAAGGTCTTCTTCCCTTGCAAGAGTTTTCTAATCTATAAGTCTCTCATAGACTTTTTGGTTCACTACTCCTTTCATATCTTTCATACTAAGATCATTTTCTATAATATATCTCACAGTAGATATATCAATTTGATCCTTCACAAAATTATTGTATAAGTCATAAAACTTGTTCATCTGAAAAAATTTCCCTCATTGGCAATCATTGTGTTAATTTTCTCAATCTTCGACTTCCATGGTTGTTGAGCTTTTCTTGCTACTTGCTTAGGTGGAGTCACATTTTCTGCTTGCTTAGTTTCTTGTTCTACAAACTCTTTATCATCACTAGATTCAATTTCCAACAATGCTTTCTACCTCTTTCTAGGTCCTATAGCCATTTGTTTGACTCTCTTTTCCTTTGTAGTCACTGCTTCAACCAATCTATCTGATTTTCTCTTATGTTCACTAGCCTAAACATCAAAAACTGACGCATATGGTATGCTCTACTCCAAAGATGTCTTAGCAACTAAAACTGACAAGGGTTGTATGTTTAATATACCTTGCTTCAATGTTTGTCTCATAGCCTTAGATTCACTCTCTGACATTCTGGCCTCAGATAGTTCCTTCTTCATGTCATGAGCCCAAATTAAAAGGATATATGAATATTCAAATAACATATTATATAATGACAATAATTAAGAATAACAATACTATAATCTATTATATAATAGAGAAATATTTGACAATATAAAAATAAAAACAATATATAAGATTATAGCATAATTGTAATGTAAAATATTATATTATAATTATAATATTAATGAGTTAAATAAATTAAATAACAAATAAATATTTTGATTATAAATGATATCAGATACAAATAATAATTGTATAATGTACCTACATTGGTTATATTATGAAATGGACATATTCAAGGATAATATTATAATATAATTGAGAATTAAATATTATTATAAATAATATATAAAGAAAATATACTACATAATAGTATTAAGAATAATGATATTACTAATATTATTATTAATATAATATATAATATGTTATAATTACATTATAAATCAATAAGATGATAATATATCTAACTATTATCACATTTGAATATAAATACTATTGATAGTTAAAGGTAATGAATTGATTAATTAATCAATATAATATTATATCTATTAATAACTATGGTACAACCATTAATATAAAATGATAGTACAATATAAATATACAGATATAAAAGTAAATAGTCTAATATTATGAAATAATAATAATCAAGATAATATATATTAACATAACTATACTGAACTAATTAAGAGATGTGACTATTGGCCACCCTCCAATCGACATATATAAGATGGAGTTCTCAAAGGATGTAGGGGGAGGATCGGAAGTCATGGATTGAAGCATATTGAAAAGAAGGTATGGTCATTCTTAACAGCCATCAACATTAGTGGAGAGAACACAAAATATAGTTTAATAGGATTCGGAATAGTATTTCCAATATTGGATCTTAACAACGAAGACATACATCTCTATGATTTTCAAGTCTTCGATTACCAGCAAAGATTATATGAATTGTTAATAAAAGAAATAGTCTGCACTCACAGTAGCAGTATAGACCTATTGTCAAGGGAACATAAATCAAGTTTCTTACACAAATTTGATCTAAAATTAGCAAGTGAAAGAAACATAAGCAACATGGTTGATATAGTGTTTGGAGCTACTAATAGAGTTTGCACAGGTCTCGTAGCAGTCAATGTTGCATGTTGTTTGGGAAAGACCTATGATGCTAAGGTGTTGGGAGTGGCTACTGACTATTGTATACAAAGATCTAAATATTGTCCATCCATCATCAGTTAATTGGGATGTCGATAACCTATAATGAGTGCCATGAATATATTGGTCTCAACTTCTTGTGACATATGCATTACATAATAATAAAATTAATTGATGTACTTAAGATTAAAAACTTGATTACTAACTAAGATCTTACTAGGAATGCATTCGATCTAGACTTGGTTACAGTGCAAGAACTGATATTCTCACTAGTGATCCATTAGGAGGATAAGGAAGGTAATCAGCAAAAATATGGCAAAAAGGATACAAATGAGAAAAAGTGGTAAATAAATGATGACCCCCAAAAAGGGTTCATTACAAATGGTATCAAAGCTAGCATCCTGCCAGCCTGTAGATCATTTATTAGGAGACTTCCATTTCATATTCAATGTTACATTCTGGTAAGAAATAACTGTGAGAAATGGGGGGAAAAGATTGGAAAAAGCATACAAATAAAAAAAGGTAAATTAGGGAAAGACCAGAAGGGGTCATTACAGTAGAGAACACAAGCTCCAATGTGGACTATCAAGGAAGAAATAGCGAATAAAAACTCCAAATCTAGCATGTCACAGGTGACTATTAGTGAAACAATCATATTCCATGGTGTAATTGATTCTGCAACAGATCGAAGAATTCTTGGAAAGATTGATCCTTTTTCTTGCATGTAGTGTAAGGCACTGCCTCAGCCATAACAATAGCCACTACAATGCAAAAAGTAACAAGCTTAAGCTTCTAAATCTCCATCTTGTACATCACCTGGCCATATGGCATGACTTAAAATCTACCTTGCATTCTCCAAAAAAGAAAAGGCTTGAAAGAGAGCCCAATTGAGACTGTGAATAATAACAAGAAGTGCAAGGAGAAAATAGGAACAAGGTTATAAATAATCTATGTGTATGTGAAAGACCATGCCAATAGCCTCTATTCCAAAGTACAAATAGATCTGCGCCAAAATTTAGTCAACTTCTATGTCCAAAAAAGTGCAGTCAAGTACATGCAACCAAGTAACCTCATTCTCCACGTGAAAGGATTGAACATCGGTCCTATCCACATTTGCATCGAGGACATAGGCAGATATCCCTTTAGGTATGAATAGAATATTTATTTCCCTTTTCAAATATATGCTCATCCAATACAATACTTAAGAATATAGTTGTAATTCAATATATCTATAATCCACTGACTAATGTGCTTTAGGGATGAATATATATTCATGCAATTCAATACATTTATATCACTGTGGATATTTGTGCAATAAAAATCTTTGACTGTAACTATATCTCACTCAATTTAATCCTTTATTCTACAAAGGTTTAAAAATTCATCAAAGAAGCTTTTCTTCTGCAACTTGATTGTAAATGATTCATATAACTCAAGATTAAAGTCTAATATTTAACAAATGTGAATACCATTATCACTTGTTCTCTTACACAAGGTATCCAAAGGATCCTATATATGTCCTCTCAAGTGATAGTGATCTCACTGGTTGGTAAATGAAATACATTATACTTCTAATGGAATCTCTCTTCCAACATAGTCAACAACTTATGGTTCACATAGGTGTTTGGCAGCTGTAGTAGCTTTCTAAGATGACATGCATATATTGCACCTCTATCAATATCATTGAGGTGTCTAACAAGTCTGAGTCTTGCTGGATAGGCACACTAGATCTACAAATATGGAAATCACTCCTACATTGAATGAGAACAATATGCACTGGGAATCCATCCAGGAAGTGTTGAATTCATCATAACATGTCTACAAAGTAAAAACACAAAGCAATAATTCTAATTGAGTACAAACAAAGGTATAAAACTTGCGAATATAATTGCGTGATGAAGAGCTGATCAAATATTATCATGTGATACAAAATTATAAATTGTGTAATACAATATAATAATGTAGTGCATTACACCACAAGGTGCAATACAAGGGTCCCTTTGGTGTAATACAAAGTAGTGGGTCAATGCAATAGAATACTATTTAATCTTCCATCATATAATGAATGCATGTAACACACATAATACAAGATTATACTACATGATAAAACATTAAAAGGTAACTAAGAACTTGAAAAAATCATCAAATTTGACAAACTAAGAATTGGATTTTGTTACTTATTGGAACATTGTACGCCCTTAGTCAATTCTGCCTCGTTTGTCACTCAAACTTGTGAAAAGGAATGAAAAAATATTACTAATAAAATATCAGGTCAAACATTATGTAAAACCTTCTAATTGGAATTGAGGGAAGATACCAACTATTGCATAGGTTTTCCACAAAATTAGCAAATTTACAAGGCTTATAATATCACCAAGCAGACAAACCCACAATCTATGTATGCACAAAGATTAATCATTCAACCATATCCTTGTTAGTGGCTTATAAGCATTTGACCATATAATATCTTAATTCACTATCTAATCTACAATCAAATATCGATAGTAGTTTTTATAATTTGTTGAGTTAAATAATTAATATTGAAGACTTCAAGGAAGTTGATGATTTATGTGTACCAATCATCTATGTGAAGGCAGCCAACATCTAATATTTTAAGAGAAGAAAGGTAGCAATATTTAAATGACAAATAAAATATTCATTGGTGTTTGATAAAAAAGGAAGAAATGCAATTGTTGATTTCTTTCAAACATAGAGGAAGAATATATGTATGACATCTACACATAGAAGCATATTCACCATCTATCATTAAGCATGTCATTGAGGAAATCAACAAGTCTCTATTCACTCAAGCCATGCAACTCTTCAAGATATAAAATGGATTAAAGATTGGTGAAAGGAAGGGTGATAAAAGAAAGAACAAACTCTTTAAAAGATGTAAATATATCATAAGGACCAATAACGACTAGATCTATAAGGTAATATAGAATATTAAAAAAAAAGATAAATGTTAATATGTAAAGATATGCCAAACATAAAGCAATTCCATAGATTTCATGCAGAAAGAAGTTGAGGTAATATGGAGGTAAGTATTATTTTCATGTTTCATTACAAATATATAAATTAAGTGGATACATGTATAATCTATATATCTATGTTAAGATACATTCCTAAGGAATCATGATGACATTAGGAACGTATTCCAATTATAGTACATAGGGATCTATTTCTCATCCACAATAAGATATCTTAAGGTAGGGAGTTTGTGGAGGGAGAGGTGGAGTAATTTTGGGCACATGATGGATATCCTCCAAAGAACCACTTGTAGTCTGTTTCACACGCCCTTTGGCACTGTAAGTCTTCCATCTTATGATAATCAGAATAAGGAAAGAGAAATATTCCTATATGAAGAAATCTTCCAAATGATTATGTTCATTAGATTAACACTCATCTTCTCATCCACATTAAGATATCTTAAGGTAGGGATTTTGTGGAGGGAGAGGTGGAGTAATTTCAGGCACATGATGGATATCCTCCAGGGAACCACTTGTAGTCTGTTTCACACGCCCTTTGGCACTGTAAGTCTTCCATCTTATGATGATCAGAATAAGGAAATAGAAAGATTCCTATATGAAGAAATCTTCCAAATGATTATGTTCATTAGATTAACACTCATCTTCTCATCCACATTAAGATATCTTAAGGTAGGGAGTTTGTGGAGGGAGAGGTGGAGTAATTTCGGTCACATGACGGATATCCTCCAGGGAACCGCTTGTAGTCTATTTCATGCACACTTTGGCACTGTAAGTCTTCCATCTTATGTTGATCATAATAAGGAGATAGTAAGATTTCTTCCAAATGATTATGAGAGAAGGGATCATCACAAGCCTCATCTTTCTTTGGAGCTATTATATGCTAATAATTATTGGTGTTTACAGGATCCATGATCAAAAGGCGTATTGGGGAAGTATATTTTATAAATCTTTCCCTTTACTCTACTTCATTGTGAAAATTAAATTATAAAGAATCAACAAAGAATGTATGATGTGTCTGCATCATGTATGCTTTGTGCCTTCATACATCATCTATTTTCATCATGTATGCTTTGTGTTTTCATGCATTCATGTGTCTACTTCATGCTTGCTTCGTGTCTTCTTGCATTAATGTGTATACTTCGTGACTACTTTGTGTCTTCATGCATTAATGTTTATACATTGTATATATTTATAATTCATAATTTTGTTAGCATAATCATTATTTTAATAATCTAAAGTAAAATGATCAAGGAATAGGCCATTGATTTAAAGATTATAAGTGGAAATTAGGAATTGCTTGAGGGCAAGCAATTTGAGGAAGGGCCAACTTGTCATGAACCCAAATTAAAAAGATATATAAATATTCAAATAACATATTATATAATGATAATAATTAAGAATAAAAATACTATAATATATTATATAATAGAGATATATTTGACAATATAAAAATAAAAACAATATATAAGATTATAGCATAATTGTAATGTAAAATATTATATTATAATTATAATATTAGTGAGTTAAATAAATTAAATAACAAATAAATATTTTGATTATAAATGATATCAAATACAAATAATAATTGTATAATGTACCTACATGGGTTATATTATGAAATGGACTTATTCAAGGATAATATTATAATATAATTGAGAATTAAATATTATTATAAATAATATATAAAGAAAATGTACTACATAATATTATTAAGAATAATGATATAACTAATATTATTATTAATATAATATATAATATGTTATAATTACATTATAAATCAATAAGATGATAATATATCTAACTATTATCACATTTGAATATAAATACTATTGATAACTAAAGGTAATGAATTGATTAATTAATCAATATAATATTATATCTATTAATAAATATGGTACAACCATTAATATAAAATGATAGTACAATATAAATATACAAATATAAAAGTAAATAGTCTAATATTATGAAATAATAATAATAATCAGGATAATATATATTAACATAACTATACTAAACTAATTAAGAGATGTGACTATTGGCCACCCTCCAATCGACATATATAAGATAGAGTTCTCAAAGGATGTAGAGGGAGGATCGAAAGTCATGGACTAGAGCATATTGAAAAGAAGGTACAGCCATCGACATTAGTGGAGAGAATGCAAAATACAATTTAATAGGATTCAGAATAGTATTTCCATTATTGGATCTTAACAATGAAGACATACATCTCTACGATTTTCAAGTCTTTGATTACTAGAAAATATTATATGAAGTGTTAATAAAAGAAATAGTTTGCACTCATAGTAGCAGTATAGACCTATTGTCAAGGGAACATAAATCAAATTTCTTACACAAATCTATTCTAAAATTAACAAGTGAAAGAAACATAAGCAACATGGTTGATATAGTGTATGAAGCTACTAATAAAGTTTGCACAAATCTCATAGCAGTCAGTGTTGCATGTTGATTGAGAAAGACCTATGATGCTAAGGTGTTGGGAGTGGCTACTGACTATTGTATATGGAGATCTAAATATTTTACATCCATCATCAGTTGATTGGGATGTCGATAACCTATAATGAGTGCCATGAATATATTGGTCTCAAATTCTTGTGACATATGCATTACATAATAATAAAATTAATTGATGTACTTAAGATTGAAAACTTGATTACTAACTAAGATCTTACTAGGAATGCATTTGATATGGACTTGGTTATAGTGTAAGAACTGATATTCTCACTAGTGATCCATTAGGAGGATAAGGAGGGTAATCAGAAAAAATATGGCAAAAAGGATACAAATGAGAAAAAGTGGTAAATAAATGATGACCCCCAAAAAGGGTTCATTACACTTCATGATTGACTCAACCTTCTTGTGAGATGCTTTCTCCAAGGTTGATTGATGAGCATGTTGTGTAATCTCATCAAATGCACCAAATCTGTACTCAGCTTTGTCTTTCTCTATGTTCAAAAACAAATCAATGTAGCCAACTACTACAACATCACTCAATTCATAGCTCAAGGGATCTAAAATTGTTTCTTGATGTTCCACTGCTTGAATGTAAGTATAATTTGTATCAAATAGAATATGTATGTCTTCCTTGAACCTATCCACATTGCAGTTTAGATCCTAAATCTTTATTTCATCTCATTTTGGAATGTTTTCATTATCAAATTATCACTTTCCAATATCTTGTCTTGTTAGTGAATAGATTGTCCTTCGAGAAAATGCATACAAATCTGACCCTAAATGCCCAAGTAAGAGGACAAACTAACACCAACAGTTGGATAGGTTATCATGGATTGATAAGCTTCCTCTAAATTTTTATCGGGTATAGCTCCCCGTGTGAAATATTCAATGAATCAAATTGAATGCTTTTACCAGAAAGCATAAAAGGATAACAAACATCTACATATAAATACAGTGTAGATGCAGGAAAAACTACACAACTACAAGAAATTAAATAGTAAATGACACAAAGTCCATTCACCCTGACATGCTACAAAAGACAGAGTCAAGAAACACATTATCCATCTTCTTGAGAAAGTGCGGAAATGAAGATATGGAGATATAACAGCATATTTCAAAGAAAACCAAAGTGACACAAAGATCAAAATTAGTGGAAAGTAGATTGCTCAAACTCAAAGTTTTGACAAACAATTAACTCTCAAGTCTCCCTCCTCTGAAAGAATAAAATGCATCACTGTTACAATCACCATTAATAAAATCTTGAGGTCTTCTTTGCATTTCAAAATAAAACACAACTCTCTTACTCCTGACACACGGTTTAGAAAGAAAGAAAGAAAAACTCATCTCTACTCCTCATGAACCTCACAAGAAAATGGGCTAATGCTGGAAATAATCTGGAAAAGTTTTCCCCTTTGCTGAAGCACAAAGTCTACAGTCTTAGAGAGAAAAATCTATGTAACACCCTGGCTCAACTCTTCTGTTCTGCAGCATCAAAGTCTCCATCACCGAAAGAAGTGGAACCCTGGACACATTTGCTGAGACATATTTATCTTTTCCCCTTGTTGGTGACTGCTTAGTTATGATAACTAATTCTTGAAAATCCCCTTTCTTCTTATCACTCGAATCATTTCCTTCAGAAATATTAGAATTAAGGTATACCAAGGACACAAATGATTCTTGACAGGTGGTACATATAGTTGGTGACTTATCAAATTATTCCCTTTAGATTATTTGCTCTTTGGGTTAACTGATCCTTTTTTTGAAATAAAGTGACATTTGGCTTATTTGAATTGATAATATATCCACCATTTTTTGCCATATGTCTATACTCCCTTTCACCAGTTTCTTATAATGACTTCAGACTGTGATCCTACTTTCTAACTTTTGTTTCAATCCTTCTTGCATTTGTATTAATGAAACAGCCCCTGACACTGCTATAACTTGAGATTTAATGTAGTGACCTTTATCATGTACCCACTCTGCAGTAAAAAGTATACCAATGAGAAATTTTCTCTTTTCTAATTCCTTTGCAGCTGTTTAGTTTCTATAAAATTTGCAACATGACCTTCCAGGTTAGCTCCCCTTATGGATAGGTTCAGATTTGGTGCCACGAATCATTGTCATCATGATATTTTAATCAACTTCTTTGCAGTCAATCCCTTGCTCCTTTTGAATATATTTCTATGAGGAGAAAAGACTGTTTATATATGAGGGCACCAAACTTCATATTGATTTGAAGGATATTTTCGTGCATATGATTATGGTGAACATAATATACTAACCTTCATTTTGATGACTCTTTCACACTACCACAAGACACGTGGGCTTTCATCCTGAAATGCTTACTAGTTCTCGACATTGTCTCATTCTGATACCTCTTCGAGCATTTATCATTTGTTCCAAACATGTCTTTCATGTCTACACATACGTTTGTGGAGAAGAAAATAAAGGTATTACAAATTGAAAGTAACACCAAGGTTACACTTCACCAAATTTGATGAAAACCTGAGCCACATAACCTGTATTAACCTCCATCAAAAATGATCTTATGCTATGAAGGGGGGGATACCTGTGGCTTCTAATAACTTTGTGCATGCTTGATGGCGTATGATGATGGCAAACATAATATGTTGTCTTTCAGTTTGGATGTCGCAAGCTAGATTGAATCCATACATTCTGAATGGAAAATGATATGGATTCTATTCAGAATACTCGCTAAGTGTTTAGTTTACTGCCCCCTATACACGGCTTCTGCATGAATTCTTATGCTATATTTGAAGCTTGGATTCCATTTCACGTCTTTGAGAGTTAAAACATGACAGACCCAAAAACATACATAGCGGTTACAACTTGCCACAATCACATATTCAATAGAGTTTCCCTAAAATGAACACCCTTCACATCGTGGAATTATTAAAATAGATGCCTCTGACTCTCAAATTATGTGCCCCAACAAAGTCTTGTCATTGTGTCGTGAATCCATAAAGTGAGCTTGAGGTTATACCTTCATCACACATGTAGAAAATTTATTTCTATAAAGCACTACATCGTAATGTTCTTGTAACCAATCCTACCAAAATTCCTTGGAATGCTCTGGGTCAAGGTTTGGATATCCTTCAATTGATGAACACATCCCTCGCTGCCACCGAGCTTCTGTTCTACCATTTTGCCACTATTGATGACATGCAAATCTCTGTTGGTACCATGTGTTTTTCCAATGTTTGAGTGATTCCAAAATATTCAAATGGTTAATTGTTCCCGACATAGGAGAGCAAAGAGGCATCGATCTTAGGTAAGCCAAATCAACCGCCAACAATCCCAATATTGTACTTTATAGCAACATCACATTCTCAACTACTGTTGCAATTGATCCTATAATCTCCACAGTTCCACCTTCACATATAGAATTTGCAATATCGGTACATCCATATGGTGTCTTAAAGCTTGCTTCGCCACAGGGAGCAGATGGTATTCAAACTAAACTTCCTCTGTCAATTCATTGGATCATTAAACTAGAAGACATTGAACCTGAAACTTGTTTCCACAACTGCATATTAAAATTTCTGAACCACTTTGCATTTTTGAACCACTGAAATGATCTCCATCTTGACCTGTACTTTGGCACTTCCTCGAAACTATTGAATTGGTAGAACTTGAGCTTAAATGACAAGATTCTGAACTTGTTGAACTGAACCTATGGAATAAACAATTTGGACTATCGAACTATTTTGAACTGCTTTGAACTGTCGAACTACTTTGAACTACTTCGAACTTCAGTTCAAAGTGGTTCAAAGAGGTTCAACCTCTAAAACTGAAAGTTTTAAAACTAAGACCACCTTGAGTACTAACATGTCTGTAGGGTGCCTTCTGCATACCTCTATGATCTTCTCTATAGTGCATCTCTCACTACTCATTATATCTATTACTGATAAGTAAAGAAATATCTTCAGCACATGAAAGAATATGTAATTAATCAATGATTGGAATCTAAACACACCATTATTTGTTCTTTTAATCTTTTCAAGGTTCTTTGAGAGTTTCATTCTTAGTATTTCACTTAGATTTACCTGTTCTTTCTCAACACATATCTTATAAGCTGCATAAATAAATCAAGTTAAAAGCTCATTTATCTTAGAACTTGCACAAACTGAATAAGCAATAATTATGCTAAGAAATCTCACATCATCTTGCTTGATGGAGTTGATTACCATATCCTTCCCATTGTATACTACCTTGGTGTAACTTTCCACTTTCTTCTTAACCATCTTTTCACATATGGGTACACTGCTTTGTTTGCTAACACTAGATACCTCATGTATAAGGTTGGCTGAAATGTCTACTACATTATCTTGCATCAACAATATTCCATCGTGTATCCTACTCAATATGATTTGAGTCCATTCATCTGTATCTAATTCAAAGTAGAAATGATACTTAAACAAGTCTAATTCCTTTAAGTGTTCAAATCTAGGTTTCATAGTTATGTCATGGCTAAAGACCAATTACATATCCTTATTCATATATTCACTTCCAATCGACTGAAACTTGCAATTCAAATAATTTTCTATGTCTTCCAGATAGACTATGTTGTTCAGATTGATAGACAATGCAAAGATAGGGTTTCCATCAATAGGTTTTAGGGAAACTATCTTAAACTTAGGTCTATCCTCATTTTCAACATTGTGAATAACTAACATATCCATGATTCTTTACCAACAATATCTTTTACTGAACAAATTTTGTGGAAAAATGATAAAATATCTCTTTCCAAAAGTAGGGTTTGCTTCAAAATTGCTCTAACAAGTTGCTTCAAAATGCTCTTCACTTTGAATTTGTTTTCAATTAAGTAAAATCAATTTTGTACCCCATTTATCCCTCAACTTGAACTTGTATTAATTGCATACTTTCACAAATATGAAAAAGCTATTACTTGCATTTTGCAATTAGATAACTGCTCAAAATAATCTATCTGATCTTCGGATGTCACCTGAGGTTTACTATAGCCTCATTTCATTATGACAAATATCCTCAAAACTTTGCATCATGAAATTCTCTACAAAATCTTATTTTTCATATTCTATTATAGAATCAATTCTTACTATAGCACCAGCAACTCTAAATTTGGTCATAACATCTTTAGGTGACCTCCAAATCACAAGCGAGATTAGATACTGCCTAAACACAACTAGATACACCTTTTCCCAATTTTTCTACCTCTAATTCAGTCTCTAAATGAAGTTCTCAAATACTAATGTTGTGAACAAGCTTAATTCAACTTAATTAAATCAAACTCATGTTAGCATGTATGTTGATGCTATGGGGGAGTATTGCAAAACATTGTTATGATAATTGTGGTTGTCATTGATGACAACATAGTAATGAGTTTGTAAAAGATTTACGGAGCAATAGACTCTAATTTTTGTATTAAGGACAATACATTACAAATCTACTTGTGCAAATTTACCAGCACATACTATAGTATTTATTTGTCACATGGGCAAGTGCACAGAATCTGAATTGACAACATATGAAAGATATTGATGATTTATAAAGAATCGCATAGAAATAGAGAATTGGGGAAATAGCTTCTATTGTATAATCAATATAGAGAGCATTGTATTTGGAATAAAGGGTTGTGCAGTTAACTAGAGGCAGTACACTAACCATTGATGATGCCAGCGAGTGTGTAGGTATGAAAGTTGCACATGTGAAAGTTTGGCTATAATTGTGAGCTGACAACATTAATTAAATATGTATTTTATTTAATTAATTTGTGGAAAAGTGTGAAGCTGACTCAAGGACTTAACATTGAGTGTGTTGGAAATAATCAAGACTAGCTAGGTTACTAAGAGGGGAGGGGTGAATCAGTAACCTCAAAAACTTTAAATCAATTCAGCACTTAACAATATAAATCATTCACCATTATTTCATCTAATCTTCTGCATGCATGAGAAAAGATAAACATTCAACACATGAACACAAAATTTTGGTGACCCAAACACCTTCCAAATAGAAAGTAAAATTGGGGTGGGGATGATACCCACAAAACTTCACTACTGCAATATAAAATTGGCCTATTAGGGCTTATATTGACCACTTCTGATGATTGACCCTGTTAAGAGAAATTTGGACTACTAAATCCACCTTGTTAGAGGTTTTACAAACATACAATGAAGTATGCACTCTGTTAAGAGATTTAAACAAAAACTGTTAAGTCTACCCTATTAAAGGATTTAGAGAATTGATTCACCTGTCAAGATGAAATAGTGGATCTAACTTACAACTTGGTGAACTTATGATACTCGGCATCTATTGCATTACTTAGCAACATCATGCACTCAGTAGAAGTAGAAGCTCAATCTATACTAATCACACAATGTAGCTTTGAACTCGTTAACCATTGGAGACTCGATAGATATAGTGTCACTCGGTAGATACTGACTTCTTCATTTACCTTGCTTTCACTCGGTAAACACTACACATCCATCACTTAGTAGATATTGGCTTCTCATCACACAAATTGATGACTCGGTAGACACTGTGTAGCTTGGTGACCACTATCTACTCGGTGATAACTATATGCTTTGTAAACACTATTGGACTGCACATTCACTCGATAGCTTTAGGAATGCTCAGTGTGAACTGCTTAACTGATGAACTTACTTGGTAACCACTGAATGCTCGGTATAAACTATAGACTGAGTGATAAGCTCGATAACCATACAAAATTGAATAAATATTGTCACTAGTGAAAAATACAACATAATACCAATAATCTCCCCCTTTGGCATTAGTGACAAAAACACTTATGAGCCTTATGTACACTGACATACTGAATTTTGGTTTTTCAAAATTGATCTTTGTAAAACTATTGAATATACATATCTCACATATCTCCCCCATACATATGACATAATATATATATAGTCTCTTTGTATATCAATATATTTTCTCCCTTATTATCTCCACATGTCTCTTATCATCTCTTACTCCCCCTTTTTGGCAATAATACCAAAGATTTATGCAATATATTAAAATAGAGACACCAAAATGTGAGAGAAATTTAGAGTGTACCTTGAGAATAAGAGCTAATGTCTTATCCCATTTGTCTTGCAAAATTTTTTAGGTGGAGAGTGCCAGTTGAACTTCTGTAGAAAGTTCAATCATATGATCTACTATGGAAAAATTGTTATCCTGGACCAATGTTTTTGAATATGTAACATGTTTTTGCATTGATTCCACAACTAGAAGGATCGTATTTTGGATATCTATCAATGTGGACCTGATCCTAGTTTCCTCTCTTAGCAATTTTGCCTACATATCTGACAAAAATCTCACCTTGATGTGATGTGTTGAGCTTGAACTAGGTTCAAGTTGTAGCCTTTCAGAACTTGTCTTCATACATACATCAATCTTATTGATTTTCTCTTTGATCTCCTTGGTATACTTGGTAACATCACAAAGCTTAGCAAAAAGTGATGTCACATTGGTAAATGAATGTTCAAGATTGCTCAAAATTGAAGATAGCTCTACTTGGTTTATAGCAATGTGTTGAGCAATGTGCTTAAGCACCTTATTATCAAACCTTTTCTCTACCTTTTCAATAAGCTTTTCTTGGCCAGATGTATCCTCATTAAACTTATTGACTACTTGTTCCAATTGTAACAAAATGTGTTGAGATGAATCCACATCAACACCTATAGCCTCTATTATTATGTTCTTAGCATTTTCAATTATTTTAAACTCTCTATCTCTTTCAGCTCACATGTTTCTGCCTTGCCTTTTGTTCCAAGAGTTGGTTGACCAGTCTCATTTCATCAACTATAGCAGTATCTAGATCCAACTTGGGAATGACAAGTTCCTTGTCCAAATCAATATCATCATCAATTTCTTTCCTAGTACGTAGAATTTTTAGGGGTGTCTTTGGTTCTACTTCTGACCTTACTATTTTGGACTTAGGAATAGAAACAATAGTAGAAATAGTTGGAATTGTAGTAAAAATTTGAATGGGTCCAACTGAAGGAAAACTGAAAGAAGTGCTAACTGAATCCAAAACTAATGTGCTATCCAGAAATGAAGTAACAATAGGTGGAGCAAAAATTGGAGTACTTACAATAGAAGAACTGATTGGAACAAAAGTTGATGCTATCAAAGCTGTAGTAGACAAAAGTTTAGAACATATTGGTAAACTTACTATACATGTTGTTCATGAAGTTGGTACAATTGTAGAAATGGTTGCTTCACAAACTGCTAAAGTGGATGACTCAAGAGCTGATGAAGAGGGTTGCAGCTCAGTAGATGAAGTGATAGACACTTACATTGCAGATACATGGAGCTATGAGGAAGCAAATAGTGACTGAATAGATGATGTGTCTGTTGTAGCTGCTATCACATTTGTTGAAGATGTCTCCAACCTTGATGATGTAGCGGTCTTAGGTGGAGAATAAGAAAGGGAGGCTATGACTTGTGTTGTTATTGTCATTAGATCATCCTCTTCATCTCCTTGTCTTCCTCTTCAGCTTCTTCCTCTTTCTCTTCATCATCATCCTTCAGTGCCTGATAATCTTCAACATCAAAAGTGACACATGGAGTGTTGTCCTCTTCTTCATTATCACTGTTATCATCATCATCATTAATCTCTACTAGATCATCACTAGGCTTATGCAAATGATAAACATTTTCCCACATAGATGTGGCATCCTTGACCACATGTTCAATTTCCTTTATCAAAATTAGACAAGTATGAAATCTCATCATCATTTTCTCTTCATTCTTCTTCATAGTTGCCTTAACCTCTACATTTGAAAGATTTGGTAGTAGTTTTCTCAATGATTGGCCAAATATGTCTTTAGCTATCTATTTAGCTAATTGCCACGTAACCTTGACTTTGTCTAATAAGAATGTAGGGATTTATTAAGAAAACTAATCAAAAGAGAATTTCCATCTTCCTAGTTTTTCCATGATCAGATCTTCAACTTCCTTTTGTTCTACTGGAGTTCTGGATTCATACTTGAGTGCTTTGAAGTTATTGATTCCAGCACCTACTCTTAATTGATTGAGTCTTTCTTGAAGTGTGGGAGGAGGCTTAACAAGCACAACTTCACTTTCTCCTTTCCTTTTAGATCTTCTTGTGAATACAGTTGTGGAAGCTTTGGGTGGCTTGATAATGATTACCCCACCCTTCTTCTTTACTGGTTCTTCCTCCTTTTTAGATTCTTCTTCTTCTTCTTCATTTGATTCTTCAATATCTTCACCTTTACCCTCGGTAAGCATAAGAGGGCCACTTGCAGTTTTTAACTTGGCTACCTTCCTCTTACCTTTGCTTATAGCCTGGGGTAGCTTGATTTCAAGCTCAATGCTAGCTTTGGCCTCTTCATAAGTTCCAAAAATTGGTAGCTTTGGATCAACTGGTTCATTTACCAAGGCTTCAATGATATCTTTTGTTTCATCAATATTAACCTCATATGGAAGAAGTTTCACCCATGCAATTCTAGGCCTAACTACCTGAATATATACTCTATCACAATCAACCATAAAACATACATCATCTTTGTAGTCTTCAACAAGCTTGGGAGGAATCCTGGACCTATTTTTCAACTTCTCCTTGAAAACTTCAAAGTAATTATCCATAATTCTATCAAATTTT
This sequence comes from Cupressus sempervirens, assembly GCA_028749045.1. NCBI lineage: Eukaryota > Viridiplantae > Streptophyta > Pinopsida > Cupressales > Cupressaceae > Cupressus > Cupressus sempervirens. Next base: position 178,054,729 of record CM053785.1, on the reverse strand, counting down.
TCACCCATTTCTACAATGAATTCATTTATTTGATACAAAATGGGAACATCTTTTCTCCATACAACTGAATCTTTTGATGGATAAAAAATTTTGAACATAAAAGAAAAGACATGTCAGCAAAGAACCAAATTTACAGGGGTTGTTCTTTAATGTCCTAATACTGTCCATATTTTTGTTCAACTTCTTCAACAGTAACTCTGACAGATCAAATTTCAAATTTTTCTTTACAACCTTAGATGTCAAATCCACTGCCTCACATGGCACACTATTTAAATGACTGGAGCTATAAATCTTGTGAGCAATTACATGAATGCCAAACCTTAATTCCACTTCAGAAATAGTGTTAATCTTCAAACTTCTACCATCCCACTCGACTAGGGTTTTCTTTTGAAGTTCTTCCCAACCTAGGGTTTTGGTAGTTTTGGCTTTGCTCAACATAGGGAGACCCATAATCTTATGTATCATTTTCTTTGTAATCAATACTGGTTGTTCTAACCATAATTGACCATTATGCACATGACTAAGAATGTACCTAATCCACTTAATCAGAAAGCTCCTTGGCATATGTGAGATATGAGTTCACCCTTTCATTTCTAAGTGCTTATGCTCGAGTTTCAGTGAACCATCAACACACATTTCTCCTAGGGTACTATCCATCTCTAGGGTTCCAACCTCTTGAGCATAACACTTAAAATGAGTGTGAATATTGTTAATTAGAAGTACCTTGGGAGGAATTTGTGATTGAACTTCATTAGGGTCCAGTGACTCTGAAACTGCTAGTACTAGCTTGAAGTTTGACACTTTCCATTACACACCTTTTACCAACATCTTTGAACCTCTGTTTGCCTTGCTACTATTGGTGCTCCTGGATGCCATGGTTTCTCAGTAAATGAGAAAAAAAATTTGAACAAATTCTTCACTATAAATTCACTCAAAATCACTTGGATGCTCTTGGAAATCACTGTGCTCTGTGAATTCTAAAGTCATGGTGAAAAATGAAGTCAAGTCCCTTTTTGATGAAAATTCTCCATTAATGCTAGGTACCATAATGATGTAGTGCGTGACAGACTATCATCCACTCACTAACTTGGTAGAAGCTTGTGACTCGGTGACTGAACAAAATTTCATTACTCCCAACTTAGCTCGATTGAGTCTATGACCAACCTTGCTTGGTATGACCTAATCTCTTATGATCCCTTGTATCTGAAATACTAATTTGGATCTTCTGCTTTCTTTCATTTGGAACTACTTGAGATATAAATTGAAGATACAATTCTAGTTTCTCTTTTAAGAATCATATTGGAAATGGTGGAGTCACCCACTTCTTGAGTGACATGGCCATCATTTGAACTATTTTTCTCAGTAGATTTGGGAATCCACTACAGTCTCATTTGTTTCCTAATATTATTAGCTTTAGCTTTCTTTTCATCTTCAACCTTTTCTATGTTCATGCAATTCTTAGCTATATGACCAAGTTCAATGCATGTATAACATCTTATTGTTGTATCCTTCTTTCTCAAGTGATGCCTTGCACAATTTATGCCAATGTGTCCATATTCTCTAGAGTAATGACATCTACACCAAGTATTGTAGTCCCATCCAAATATTTCCTTTACAAGTTGCTTAGCTGGATTGAATAGTTTAGATCTACATTCAGATGCCTTGTGACCTTGTTTCTTGCATTTATGACATTTACCTTCAAATTTTGGTTTCTCCTTGCATTCAATAGCTTTATAACCTTGCTGACTACAATTGTAGCATTTTCCATTGAATTTTTCCTTTCCATTGCTCGAGCATTTGTTTGATGTATGACCTAACTTACCACAGTGAATGCAAGTAGGTATTTGATTCCTTTGGGCACCTTTTTTGGAAGATTCACCTTCTTCTTTGTATCCAAGTCCTACTTTACCTTTTTGCCTATGAAGATTCTGCTCACTTTGTTGATTCAATTGATCCATGTTTGCTTAAGATTTCATCATCCTTTCATTAAGTTTCTTTTTATAAATTAGATCAGCTTTCAATCTTTCATTGACTTTTCTTTTAATGATTAAATCATTCCTTAAACTTTCATTTTCAGATCTCAAATATATGTTTTCTTCATTTGCATTAGAGAGTTAATTGATAAGACTTTCTTGCTAATGGGATTGATTTTGAGTTTTATTGTTCCTTGCCTCCAAATCTTCACTTGCCTTATTTCTTTTTTCCAAGATTTCACACATTCTTATTGACTAAATTTCCTATTCTCTTTTCAATTTTCTTACCTCTTCTTGCAGAGAGCCATTCTTTTCTAGGATTTCTTTGATTGCCTCATTTGCTTCATCTGAACTACTTGAGGGGAAAATGTATTCAATATTTTCTTCAACATACTGGTGGTCATTCATATGTTTTTCAAGTTCCTTCCTTCTTTTCAAGGATTGGAAAAGATTCTCTTTTGCTTCCTTGAGTTGAGCTATGGCCATCTCCAAATCTAGCTTCTCATTATCAATAGCTTTTTCAAGTCTAAATATCTCCATTGTCCTTGATCTTTTCTCAAGCTATCAAACTTTATCCTAAGAACCACAATGCTCTGATACCAATTGTTGGAAATAATCAAGACTAGCTAGGTTACTAAGAGGGGAGGGGTGAATCAGCAACCTCAAAAACTTTAAACAATTCATTACTTAACAATATAAATCATTCACCATTCATTCATCTAATCTACTGCATGCATGAGAAAAGATAAACATTCAACACATGAACACAAATTTTTGGTGACCCAGAAACCTTCCAAATAGAAAGTAAAACTGGGGTGGGGATGATACCCACAAAACTTCACTACTGCAGTATAAATTTGGCTTGTTAGGGCTTACATTGACTACTTCTGATGATCTACCCTGTTAAGAGCAATTTGGACTGCTAGATCCACCTTGTTAGAGGTTTTACAAACATACAATGAAGTATGAACTCCGTTAAGAGATTTAAACAAAGATTGTTAAGTCTACCATGTTAAAGGATTTAGAAAATTGATTCACCTATCAAGATGAAATAGTGGATATGACTTACAACTTGATTGCTAAATAGATTTTTGAAGTACAAATCACCTCTTGTGATTGATACAACTTTATTGCTCCTTATAGACCTTGTTGAATACTCTGCTCTGTGTTGATTTGCATTCACTCTTCTCAAAATATAACATATTCATTCCTTGATCATGCTCATGCATATATTGCAAATGATATAATACATTACATATATACCATTCCAATATTTACAAATACAAGGTCGGCTAAAACACAAGTAAACAAAATATTACTGAGTCGGCCAAATAGTAGAAACTCAGGTTCTGAAAGCTAACTCAGTGAACTTCTGATACTTGGCATCCATTGCATTTCTCGACATTATCATGCACTTGGTAGAAGTAGAAGCTCAGCCCATACTAATCACACAACGTAGCTTTGAACTCGGTAACCATTGGAGACTTGGTAGATCTAATGTCACTCGGTAGATATTGACTTCTTCATTTACCTTGCTTTCACTTGGTAAACACTACACATCCATCACTCGATAGATACCAGCTTCTCATCACACAAACTGATGCCTCAATAGACACTGTGAAGCTCAATGACCACTATTTGCTCGGTGATAACTGTATGCTTGGTAAACACTTCTAGACTACACATTCACTTAGTAGCTTTAGGAATGCTCGGTGTGAACTGCTTAATTGATGAACTTACTTGGCAACCACTAAATGCTCGGTATAAACTATAGACTAAGTGATTAGCTCGATAACCATATAGAATTGAATAAGTGTTGTCACTAATGAGAAATACAACATAATGCCAACAGAGTGTGGTATAAAGGAAATATTTTTTTTGAGTTTTAAACATCATGAATTAGATCAAAGAGTAGAGGTGAATTGCAAACTATGAAGCAACAAAGCAAAGTGATTTGTTAATGTGTGTAAGTGACCTTAAGGGTTACTATTGATGAGTTCAAAGTTCTAGATCTGATTGCATGATCTGAAGGTGAAGAAGTCTGACATACTGGATAGAGGAAGAAGTAGACGATTTTCATGCATCTATTATTTTGAATGGAATAGTACTAAGATCAATTGGATAGTGGGTTCATTGATTTAATCCTGAAGCTATTTGGACAGTGGGTTCAACTGCCTTCTATAACTCCTAAAAGGGTTGGAATCTCCTAACAGGGATTCAAAGTCTCCTAACAGGGACTCATTGTACTAAGTGTTGTAACAGACTCCTAATAGGTTCCATCCTCTAACAAGGAATATTCATATTAGTACATCATTTTGTGAGCATCATTCCCACTAGGGTTTTCCCTCTGATTAAGGGCTTCCCTAGTCAACCTATCTAGTGTAATTGTGCATGTGCATCTCTTTATGGTTATTGTTTTACTTTGATTGAATGGTTGAGATTGTTAAAATACTTAGTTATATTGGTGGACTACTATTTATTACAATTAGTATCAGAGCTTCAAGTCCTTGAAGGGGAGTTTAATAACTTTGGGGGATCCATGGTGAATTTGATGGCACAAACTATGATAGATGGAAGGATAAAATGAAGACTCATCTATTGTGCATGGGTCCTAGATATTGGCTTGTAACCAAGACATCTAAAAACATTGCAAAAGAAGACCATCTCAAAACTTGTACCGAGGAATAGAGAGAAGTATTTATGTGCAACATAAGGGCAAGAGAAGCAATATTTTTAGTGCTACCTAAAAGTGAGTACAGTTAGGTAAAGCAACTCAAAACATCTCATGAAATTTGGAAAACATTAGAAGCTAATTATGAGGGTGATACTCATGCAAAGAGGGTTAGATTGAAAAATTTGTATTGTGCATTCCAAGAAGCTAGAATGATGAAAGATGAATCTATAAGAAGTTGCGTTGGCTAAATATCTAAGATTATTGTAGGAATTACTCTTGATGGAAAAAAATTTGATGATGAATTGATATGGAAGATCTTGAAAATTATGACACCACCTTTCAAGATAGTAGCACAAATGATTCAGCTGATGATACCCTGTACTAACAATTTCACCAAAGAAACATTGCTTCATATATTGGAAGCTACAGAATTTGATCTAAAACAATCTGAAGAACTAGAAAAAGTTGAGACAACATTTAGTGCACTAAATATCAAACCTATTCTAGCAAGGAACACAAAAGTGAAAGGAGATATTGCTAGCAGCAGCAAGTCTATTGAGGAAAAGATCCAAGAGGGAGTGGCTCTTCTTGTGGAAAGAGAAAAAGATGGTAAGAATATTTTTAAATGTTGGACATGTAATGAATATCATCATTATGCATCTAAGTATCCTAAAAGAGAAATAAAGTATAAGGGAAGGTTCAAGTCTATAAGACCTAAAAATTGTTTATATGCTAATAAAGAAGAAGAGGAAGAAGAATCTAATCAAAACATGAGTGAAGATGAATTTGGGTTCATAGCTATAAAGGAGGATGATCTTGACAGAGAAATTAGAGAAGAAAGTGCAATAATCTCACAAGTTGAAAAGAAATATTGGATCATTAATAGTGGATGTTCACATTACATGACTAGTGATATGAGCAAATTTGCCAAATTCAGAAGCCATGATGGAGGAATTGTCAGAGTAGGGAACAATGCAACTTGTCACATTATAGGAATTTTATCTATCACACTTGATGGTAAAACATATACTGATGATATTTATTTTGTTGATGGACTGAAACATAACTTGTTAAGTGTTGGATAGCTTATGGAAAAAGGTTACAAATTGCAGTTTGATAATGACACATGCATTATCAAGAACAAGGAAGGAAAAATACTTGGTACTTGCACAAGAATTAGAGGTAATGTATTTTAGTTAAATTCCACTAAAATAACATGATTGGTAGCTAAAATTGACAACAATTGGTTATGGAACAGAAGATTTTATCACATTAACTTTGATAACATTGTGAAAACCAGTAATACACTTGTTGTGAGAGATTTACCTAAGATCACTAAGCCCACTGACACTATTTGTAAGGAATGTATCTTGGCTAAGAAGAAGAGAGTCTCATTCCCTAGCAAGAAGTTTTGTACTACACATAAGCTAGAATTGGTTCATACAAATCTGAGTGGTCCTACAAGAATAAGAGGATTCTATGGTGAAAGGTATTTAATGATCTTTGTTAATGATTTTACTATAATGATGTGGGTAGCTTTTCTTAACAAAAAAATAAGAGGCATTTGAGAAATTCAAGATATTCAAGAACAAATTTGAGAATGAATCTGGAGTTAAAATCAAGAGCCTAAGATCTGATAGAGGAGGAGAATTCACTTCTAGAGAGTTCAATATCTATTGTGAAGAGTGTGGTATCAAGACACAACTATCTTGACCCCATACACCTGAGGAGAATGGGATTGCTAAAAGAGAAACAAGTCAATTGCTAAAGCATGATTCGAGAAATGAAAGTTTTGTTAGGATTGCAAATTATTCAGAACAAAGAAGGTATCTTTATTTCTCAGACCAAGTATTTTAAAGATTTGTTGAAAAGATTCAGTCTAGAAAATTGTAAACCTATTGGAACTCCTATGGTAATTAGTCAAAAGTTATCAAGCAAGGATGAGACACCTATTGTTGAACAAAAGAAGTATAGATCTATGATTGAAGGATTGTTGTATCTAACTCATAATATACTTGATATAGCTAATGCAGTTGGAATTGTGGCAAGATTTTAGGCTAATCCTAGAGAATATCACTATGTAGCAATAAAAAGGATATTTAGATATCTAGAAGGGACATCAAATTACGGCATTTGGTATGACAGAAGCAATGACTTTATTCTTTTCACTTATATAGATGTTAATTGGGCTAGATATAGGGATGACAGAAAGAGCACTAGTGGAGGAGCATTCTTCCTTGGAGGAAGACTAGTTTCTTGGCTCAACAAGAAGCAAGATTGTACTTCACAAAGCACTATAGAGGCAGAGTATGTTGTAGCAGCAAACAACTGCAATCAATTCATATGGATGAAGAAGATGATGAAGGATATTTGAATTACATTCACATAACCTATTATCATTTATTGTGATAACACAAGTACTATTAACATGTCTAAGAATCTTATTTTTCATTGTAAAACTAAGCATATAACCATAAAGTATCATGTGTTGAGAGAGAAAGTTACAAAGAAAGAAATTAGACTAGAGTACATCAACACTAAGGAATAGATTGCAAACATTTTCACAAAGGCCTTACCAAAGGATACATTTGAGTTGTTGGGATGAAAAATTGCATGCTTCAATTTTAGTCACATTTCAAAAATTTGAGAAATCAAGCCCCATAAATGCAAGTGTACCTAGCTATACATCTGAAGCCCCTAAGGTGTTTAATGTTTCTAACACCCTTGATTTAGCTCGTCCACATGTTCCATGATGTTAAATTGAGATTTTGAGCTATCTGGCTAAGTTTTGTTTTGAGTTGGTGTCTTTTTTGCATTTTTCACTTGTGTCAAACAGCGATAGGAGGCTATGTTTGCCAGTAAATATCTCGCACCCAGAAATGTTTTGTGACTTTTTGCTTTGGTAGTGTCTAGTTTCCATACTCAAAAACCTTTGTTTCAGATTTTGAGTCATTTCGAGTCTATTTGACTAGGTTTTGAATCCCTCAAAGTTGGTCAGTTACTATTTTCATGCTTTTGCAATTTGTACATAATTCTAGGAAGCCCTATTTGACGTGCTATAACTTTGACCCAATTGACTCGAATGCTAAAATTCCTTTTGTTTTGTATTGTAGATGTCAGAGATTTGTTGTGTTTCAAGTTTTAGCTTATGAAGAATCCATTTGATCAGTTTTCAAATGCAATTCCAAATGCAATTTATGACCTTTTACTGGTGTCAGCATTTGTAGATTGATTAGTACCCCTATTTATGATGTTATAACTCCTAATCTGTGATTGGTGAGATTGAATGGTTTGTTCCACTATGTTGTCCTCTAAAAATGCTCCAAGTGTGTCAGTTTCCAAGCCTTGATGAATCTATATTCATACTTTACCAGGATCATTCCATTTGCAAAAAATGATATTTTACTAGTGTTCACTCTCTTGCAAATCCAGGTGGCCAGCTTTGCACCTTTGCCAAATTTTCCCTGTGATCTGTCATGAGCCCAAATCATATAATCATACTCTTCTCATGAAAATTTACTCATGCCTTAGATTCCAAATCCCCAAGTTCCCATTTGTCCGATTTTCCAGGTCAATTCCAAACCCAGTTTATTGCTTTCTAACATGTTCTTCTGTAGGTAATTCTGAAGGGGCAACTTTGATGGTCAATATCTTTTGACCCTAGATTCATGATGAGATGAAATCTGATAGGGTGAAAGTGTGCGGAACAAAGAATTAGTGTGCCAATTTTTAGAGCTCAGTCAAGTGTTTGGATCAATTTTTAAAGCCAACCAACAGGCCATGTTAGCTTAAAGTTGCAGTAGCAGATTAAGGGTAAAATGATCTTTAATTGATGGTTTAGTGATCGAATTGCATTCTACTTAGTTTGAGAAGGTTGAGGGATCAATTTTCCATGACAATTGTTCGAAAATGAAAATTTTTTAGTCAGACCCACTTTGGGGCCTGACTAATCCTATCAAATTGATATGATGTTTAAAAGTGACACATAGTTGATGATGGGACTACCAATAAGGATACAGTAATGTTAAAAACCCCTTTTAGAGTGAATGATGTATTTTGGGAATAATTCCTTATAGAAAGCCCAAGAATCAAGGAGTGCCAAAGGGGCCTGCGAGGCAAGTTGTGGAATGTGATCTGATAGGTCCTTAAAGAGTGACAACCACAATTTGAAAGCATATGGGCATTGACGCTCTTGGTAATATCATTAAAACCAACGATAACTTGAGTGCAGAGGAGAGCTTCATTGTTAGTAATGAAGAGATATTTTCCCCTGATGAGTCCTTTGACAGTAATGATATGGATGTGGACCCAATTTCACTGTCACTGAAGCTTATTGACAAGGTGCTTCCTCCGATTTTGCATCTGCTTCAATCTTTAGGAGATGTTCCTTTACCAATAATTCAATTCCTGATCTTTTATCTATGTATACCTTCTAAAGATCATTTAGTGATCTATTTCTTTTGAGTTCTTTCTATCTTGAAGGTTTTGTGGGAGCATTAAATTGCAGGATGACAAATTCACTTCTAGATAGTGTGCATGTTTTTCTTCTGCGAGCATTGAGACAACACCTAGAAATGCTTTCTAAAAATGGGAATGACACTCCATCAAAATGTTTGAGGCATTTGAATTAAGGAGAAAGCCACCAGTGAAGGAAAAGTGGCAAGGAGTAGGGTGTTCATCCATGCAAAAGTGGCAGGAAATAAAGAGAAGAAGACATGGGCAAAAAAGTTTAAGAAGGAGGACACGTTGAAGAACAAGCCAAGCCACTAATCAAAAGAATCCCCACATCATAGACTTCACGGAGTTGAAGGATGAAGAGCCCATGTTGGAGAATTGGAGAAGCCTACATGGACTTGGAAAGAATGTGTTAAAATAGGGGATGATTCTGCAGCAAAGGAAGTCGGCAATAGTAGATATAGAGAAGAGTCAGTCAACATTAGAGGAAAGCAGGTCAAAGACAAGAAACCCAGCAAAGAAAACTCACGCAAGAAAGAGGATACCCATGGCATGAGCTGACCAAGGCATATAGAAAAGAAGAAACTTGTAGGCAAAGAGTGTCGCTAAGATAGGAGGCTCAGCGTGTAAAAATTTGAAAGATGCCATCAAAGCAAGCAAAGTCGTAGGAGGCAGAGGAATGAGCCCATGGCTAAGAAGGTGCAGTAGTCAACAAAGGAGAACAGGGCAATTTAAGAGAAAAACCCACGTATGTAGGAGGTTGCAACAAGAGACCGAAGAGGCAGGGCTTTGCTAATTGAACGTGTTTTTCACAATTCCTATCATCAAATGAAGAAAATGTTTCTTGCTAAAGAGTATTATATTCTTTTATTTTTGCATCTTCATTTTGAACTCCTCCATACCTTGCCGCATACTTCTACCTGGAAGGAGATACGTCCTGGATGTATATATTGTGCATTATGCAGTGAGATACCATTAAATTAGCTGCCTGAATAATGGTAGAGCGTGCTTTCAATCAACTTCAGATGCACCTTTTCCTACTACCTATTTTTGCCCATAAAAAATAATGATGAAGGGAAGGTCACTATAATTGCAATGTGTGAAGGATATTAAAGAGTCATTTATCCCACATCCTTTGTGGGCGGTTCTCATTAGTTTTTTAAATAGAACTCCATGCATATGCTGAAGTGCCTCAAAGAGAGGGCTTTTTCAAAGAGCAAAGTTGCATGCCACAAAGTGGGACCCGTGTGTGAGGTAGATTGCTAGGTGAAGGGGACATCACCAAAGTTTTAAATGAAACCGCAACAGTGATGACATGGCGAATCCGTACTCAAAGGCATCCAAATTTTGACAAGTGTCATGATCAAACAGCACCCACTTCCCTGCATTAATAAGATGCGCATGGGATAAATATTGCAAGAAATTGGGCTACTGCCATGTGGCAAGTGGGTCTTGACTGGCGGAAAGGTGGCGCAAAATAGCAGTCTAAGATCGATACACAGGATGCTACCATGTGGCAGATCCTGCAGTGCCCGCATTCCTGCAAAAAGAAGATGCAAGGAAGATAAATAATGCGGGAAAGCAAGCAAGAGACATATTGTGCGGGTCTCATGGCACTGATGTGGCGGTTGATATAGAGGGCTCAGCGAATGAACAAGTGACACGTGTCACTTGGTCAAACTGAGTTTGACCCCAGATTTTAAAAGACAAGGGAAAATATAAAATGTTTGAAAAGATAATTTTTTATTATTTTCTCAATCAATGCAACGTGCAGGAATTTTAAAATTAAAAGTGGGCCTTTTTATAAAGTTTTACCTTTAAAGCATTTTAAATTTTTTGAAATTTAAAATCAAATTGAGTTGCAAACCAGAACTTTTATAACAGAGGGGCATTTTTCAAATCAACTTTTTGGGCATTTCTAGGAGGCTAGATATGCACTACAATATACTGCTGAAACTGAGAAGATCTAAATTGTCCAAGTATGAGGTCGATTTTTACACAGGCAGTAGTCTATTTGAGCTACAAGAGGTTTTCTTCCAGATTCCTATTGTGCAACTGAATTCAGGTATCAAAGCTCAGAACTGATTTCTAATGAGGTGATGACTTGAGTATGTTTAAAAGGCAGTGAGAATTCAGTTTGGGTTAAAATTTGTTCAGATTCATTCAGTAAAAACTAAAATTTCACCAGCATTTCAATGGGAAAATCAAATATTTTGGATGCAAAAGGAGTTTTCATCATTAAACAGAGGATATTTTCAAGTTTGTTACAAATCAGTAACAGAACAATGATGAAACCTAATCAGATCAGATGGGAAGAAAGAAGAAAGAGGTTTTTTAGTTGCTAGAAGATTGAATTTCAAGTGGATAGATGGCAGTTGCATATCAGATCCAGGAATTCACTTCTTGCTATATCTTTCTATCTTTCATTCTTTGTAAGGGTTCTAGTTTTTGTTACTGAGAAACCATTGGTAGGTAGTTTTCTCTGGGTAATACTAGTAGGGTTCCAGTGCTTTATTGTGATACCACATTCTTCAACAAATTTCTCTTGTATGAATAGCATTAAGGAGATTAATACAGATAGTCCAGATCTGTTAGGTGTTTTCCATGTTTTCATCTTCATGCATATGAATGTATAGTTTCAAGCAAGCTAATACAAAGAGTAGATGATTGAGTTTTAGTTGAATCATGTCTCCTTTATCAACTAATTTTCAATGTTTTACAATCTTTGACATAGAGCTTAGGTGTAATTGCAGTCCCTTAAGGTTGTATGTTATTCATTGTTGCTTATGACCCAAGAGGTCGTGTAAATGCTTCAGGGAATCAACAGGGTTGCAATTTTACTGATGGGGATATCATGTAAGAATGGGATTTAATTTGAGCATTGATGTATATTTACAAGTTAAATAGATAGATCAAATATCTGAGTATATAAACAAGTATCAGATATCCATATGTATGGATTTGATTCATGGAATTGCCCAATGGTTAAGGCACTGATCAGCTACAGGATCACTAGGTCTTATTGTTGCATATCTGAGGTTTTGCTGAATTCAACATTATTAATCAAATGATCTTTACATCTTATGTTGAAGGACTTAATTCTTTTTCCCTCACTCAGCTTATGAATATTCTAGATTTGCATTTGGCTACTATAGATCTGTGTCATTTCATGAGTTACTAGGAGATATATGGGTTTTATCTACCTTAATAGATTCAGGGATATGTTTTTGCACTAGTACAGTATCAATTGAATCTCAGGTCTACCCGCCTAGGTTTAGCAGAGCCTAAAGTAGAAGAAGGGTCATGCCTTATAGTTGGCCTGTTGTCAAAAATGGCATTTTGAAAATGGGAGTTAGCTGCCCCTAGATGTGTCACTTTCTTAGTGGGATAATTGAAAACCCTCCAGCATTTTCAAACACCAACATGAGTAACTGAGAGGCATGCTTGGGGTTATGTCCCTACCTAGCTTAGAGTAGAAGATGCAAAAGTGCATCAGTCCAAGGTACATAGCACCATTGTTAGACTGGACTGAATGCTTATGCTTCCTCTATGTGGGAGTATATGTGATGAATAGAGTCAGCAAGGACTGTTGGTAATTGATAATTGGTATACAACAGTGTCTTTGGATACTTGTGTTGTTTATAGAGTTATATGCAAAAGTTGTAAAGCAATAGACTAGATTGTAGTCATGCTAATAGATTATTGTACGTTTAAGTAATTTAACCATTTATGTACTATCTTTGACATTGATGTCAATGGGGGAGAGAGTGACATGAAAAACATTAGAGAGAGCTTACATTAGAGAGCTTTTACTATGGGGGAGAAGTGTTGCAATTGAGGATTTAGCAAAATCTGATTAATAAAGAGACTTGTTGGTATTCTAGAACTAGATGTTTTTCATCTATGTTGCCATTAATGCCAAAGGGGGATATTGTTAGAATGTATGCTTATGTTATGGGGGAGTATTTCAGAATAGTGTTATGATAACTGTGTTTGTCATTGATGACAACATAGTAATGAGTTTGTAAAAGACTAACAGAGTAGCAGACTATGATTTTTGTATTAAGGAAAATACATTGCAAATCTTCTTATGTGCAGTTACCAGCACATACTATAGTATTTATTTGTCATGTGGGCAAGTGCACATAACCTGAATCAACAACATACTTAAGATATTGATGATTTACAAAGAATTTCATAGAAACAAAGCATTGGGAAAACAATTTCTATTATATGATCGATATAGAGCATTGTATTTGGAATGAAGGGTTATGTAGTTAACTGGAGGTAGTACATTGGCCACTAATGATGTTAGCAAGATTGCAAGTATGGAAGTTACATGTATTAAAGTTTGGGTATAACTGTGAGCCAATAGCATTGATTAAATATGTATTTTATTTAATTAATTTATGGTAAAGTATGAAGCCAAATCAAGGACATAACATTGAGTGTGGTATAAAGGAAATATGTTTTTTGAGTTTTAAACATCATGAATTAGATCAAAGAGTAGAGGTGAATTATGAACTATGAAGTAGTAGAGTAGAGTGATTTGCTAACGTGTGTAAGTGACCTTAAGGGTTACTATTGATGAGTTCAGAGTTACATATCTGATTGCATGATCTGAATATGAAGAAGTATAATGTATTGGATAGAGGAAGAAGTAGAAGATTATCACATGTCTATTATTTTGAAAGGAATAGTACCAAGATCAATTGGACAGTGATTTCGTTGATCTAATCCTAAAGCTATTTGGACAGTGGGTTCAGCTACCTTCTACAACTCCTAATAGGGTTGGAATCTCCTAACAGGGATTCAAAGTCTCCTAATAGAGACTCATTGTACTAAGTGTTTTAATAGACTCCTAATAGGGTCCATCCTCTAACAAGGAATATTCATATTACTACATCATTTTTTGGGCATCATTCCCATTATGGTTTTCCCTCTAATCAAGGGTTTCCCTAGTCAACATGTCTAGTGTAATTTTATATGTGCATCTCTTTATGGTTACTCTTTTACTTTGATTGAATGGTTGAGATTGTTAAAATACTTATATAATTGATTCACCCCCCTGTTATATTGGTGGACTACTATTTCTAACAACTCTATAACTGACTTCAATCTTCTTGTCTCGTCATCATCTAACTTCTCTTTTGAGATGTGTGTACCTTTCACAAATTCTTCATTAAGTTCTTCTCAAAGTTCACTCACAATGTTTATTTGTTCTTCATTTTCCTTACTAGTTTCGGAGTTCCTTTGTTCCTTCTATAATTTCTTTTGTTCCCCTAGTTTCTTCCATTGTTTCTTCTATCTTTGAAGTTTCTGTCCATTCTACAATACTTCACTGTGTGTCTGAAGTTGTTGCATAACTGACATTTAGTTGCTTTGGTTCTAGGATTTTGTTGATTATTAGGTACATGATCATTTTGAGAAATGTTTCCTAAGTTGTTACACTTATAACACATGATCTGTCTTCTATCTTCATAAGATCTTCCTTCTCTCAATCTCCTTTCATTAGATCTTCTTCTATCTATTGGGTTAGTATACCTAGTCATTCTACTATTTCTCCTATCACTATCATACTTAGATTTCCTAAAATCAATTTCATTATGACCCATACCATGACAATTATGAAAATAAAGGTCCTTAACATGATTGAATGACTTATTAGTAAAATCTCTTTTTATATGACCTATTTTAGTACATAAAAAACACTTACCTCTAAATTCATACCTAGTTTCCTTAGGAGTTTCTGCATACTTAGGTTCATCCAAGATTTCAACTTCCTTGTTTTGCTCAGCTTCTTTAGGTTTCTTAGAAGATTGACTGGATTCAATTTTGTCATCAGATTTATCTTTTTCTTTTAGATCTGATCTAATCTCAAGTTTCTTCATAGACATGTTGATTAGATATCCAAGACCAATCTTGTCATAAAAAGGTCTCTGTATAGACATTGAATCATCAAGATTTTCTTTGCTAGAATAAAGTTTCTCAAGTTGTTGTTTACACTAAGGAAATTCACCTTTCATAATAGTACTATACTTAAGGAATTCTTCATGATCTTTCAATGTTTCAAGTTTGGATGTTTTCTTTGCTAGACTTGCTCATAGATCTACATTTTCGATCTTCAAATTAGATTCAATTTTGCTAGGATCATTTCTTAGATTCAACTTTAGATTTGTAATTTTCAAGTCATGCTTCAAGATCTTGTATTATGTCTTCAACTTTGAATAGACATCATCATTGGTTCTAGATTCAGTAGATTTAGGCTTGGATTTTAGATGTTCAATCTTTTACTTCAATTGACCAATGTATACTTTGGAATCTTCATATATGTCCTTCATCTTATCTCTTTCTTCAGTAAGGAGATCAATTTGTTTGAGAGCTTCTTCAAGGTTCTTCTTCAACT
Source organism: Cupressus sempervirens (assembly GCA_028749045.1). Taxonomy (NCBI): domain Eukaryota; kingdom Viridiplantae; phylum Streptophyta; class Pinopsida; order Cupressales; family Cupressaceae; genus Cupressus; species Cupressus sempervirens. The sequence continues at coordinate 178,039,221 of CM053785.1, read as the reverse complement.
ATTCTATATCCATAGGGATCTTACTTAAGTTATTAAGCCTCTTCAAAGTAACTATGCTTTGATACCAATTGTTAGAAATAGGGATTACTGAGAGGGTGGGTGAATCAATAATCTACAAACTTTAGTTGCCAATTGGATATTATTACTTACTTTAAGCCATGCATAATAAAGAAATAAATTAATGCTAAATAGTAATAATAGTATTGCACGAAGATAACTCATAACACCATATTTTGTTAACAAGGGAAACCTAGCCAAGGGAAAACCTCAATGGGGATGATACCCACTAGATATTATACTGATATATAAGTTCCTTGTTAGAGGATGGACCCTGTTAGGAGTCAATGAGAAAATTTAGTATAAGCAGTCTCTGTTAGGAAACTTTGAATCCCTATTAGGACATTCTGAATCCCTATTAGGAGATTCCAACCCTGTTAGGAGTTGTAGTACAATGTATGCAAGAAGAGCCCACTTTCCAAACATGCAATTTCAAATTAAAAAAGAGCTCATTGCTCAAACAAGTAATTTACTATTATTTGTCTTCCTTGTCTAATCTCTGATCTTTAGCTCAATCTTAAATCACTAGATAGTTCATACAAAACTTTGCATATACCACTTTCACAAAATTTTACTCACTTCCCATAACTTCACAAGAACATACAAGTACTTCACTTCCTCATAATATCAAGATAGCACACTTCTTATTGCAAGAAGTATTTTGCATAAATACATGCCTTTACATAAATTACTGTTGGGTTGACTAGGACCACAATTAATTTTTCCAAGTTAGAGTAAGTATCTAGGATGTCGGCCCTAATTGGACAAGTAATTGTTTTGTAAAGAAAACAATTATTTCCTTCAATTTTGTTGTCTTGCATCATCAAAACATGATTATATCTATTTCATACAGTTTGTACAAACTTATGAGGTTATACACATTATCACCAACATGTATACTATCTCCATGTAACTTTGCTTGTCATAATATGATATCTACAACATGTTATGAACAAAACAATACATTGTTGTAAACCAAATTCTACACTTAGACAATTTTCTGATAACCAAACACTAAGTATCTTTATTTTTTAGGTTTCTTTTTAACATGTACATCATGTGTTGCCATTAATGACAATAATTATGTATCACTATTAGCTAATTTTCAACAGCTTCATTGCTTTTAGCCCTACCCATTCTCTAGTTGAGTATCAAGAAAGTCCAGACAAATATCGTAACATGTTGGCTAGGAAATGGACAGAGACAAATTATAAAGGTAGCTCAAGACTACCCAATATAGTCACCAAGGATCATATGAAGCCTCATGTTTATGACCTCATGGTCTTATTGCACTGGGTTAAAGGTTCTTCAAACATTTTTCTCTTTGAAGATTGAATATATCATTATGTAGAAATCATTCTGAAAGGAGAAAAACTATTAGATTGGGTGGAACTAATAGCCAGTTCATTGAGAAGTCAACTCAAACACGCTAAGGTGTGTAGAGAAGATTTCTAAATTTCTTCCTATCTAACCTATTGCATTGCATGTATCAAAAATATTACTTCTCTTCCTTCTGAAACTTGGAATGAAGACATAACTATCTACTAGTATTGTCCCCTGCTCCAAATGGATAGAGTGTTGGAAGATTCCAGGAAAACAGATGGTGTGTTGATAGAAAGTGTACATTTGAACCTCAAAAAAGCATTGATTCCAAGGATGTCCCTAGAGTCCCAAAAGCTAATTCAAATTTATGGGAGCTATTTCATTCAATTTCCTAAGTTTCATACTTATGAATAGGGGGATTAGAAGAAAAACCAATGAAACTTCCTTGGTATGCCCTAGATTATTTTATCTAGCTAAAATTTGTAGACAGTTGTCTTTAGTGATTAAAGACAATCTACCTTAGGAAGAGTGGGAGTCTATTTTCCCTACTAAGCTTGTTCATTTAACCTACAAAAACATGATCAATGCCTCAGTGGTTGGAAACAACTTGCTTAGTTTCAATTTTGGATCCTACTAGGGAAGGAGGAATTTTGACAGCAAAGGGTTTGCAACTAAAGTACTTGGCTTGAAGGGTTAGTCACCTATGGTTCCACATTTAGAAGATCTATGGCAAGATTGTAATGATGAGGAAGAAGTGATAAAGAAAGATGATTCAAGATTAACACTTTTGCAAATTAATTCTATCAAATTGAAATTGAAATTAGAAGGGGTAGTTGAGGATGGTCTAGATATTATTGAACAAGGATTGGAAGATGCAAGTGAACTAAAACAATTAGAAGTAGACTAGATTTAGGGTGAAGAAAATGATATAAAATTGAGAACCAGATCTATTCTCACTCACATGTAGATAACTAGTTAAGAAGAAGAAACATGAAGGTTGTCAACGAAAAAAAAACTACAAAATCCCCAAAAGTGGTTTCTTTCTTTGAAACGTTAACCTTTAACATCCCAAGTTCATCTCATGTTGCAAGTAGCACTTTGGTTCCTAATAAGCAAAAAAGAACATCATCTCCTTAACAAATCATGGCCCCCAGAACTAGGTCCAAGACTAAATCTGAGGCACTCATGTAGTAGGAGATTCAGAAGGAGAAAATGATGACTCAAGGACAAGGTCTAGGAGAGGAACTCAACTTCTCAAATACTCAAGATGGTGATTTGCAGTTAATAGAAGCTCCTAAGTCAAATTAGCCTAAATTCGTGACTCCTCCCATAGTAAATCAAGGGATGACCTCTACTCCTACTATTCCATCATGGTTGTCTAATTCAGTCAGCAAGAAATGGAGCCTTCAACCTATGTCTACACCTATTAAAGATATTTTCACCAAATATGTAGCTCATGGTTCTAAAAGTAAAAAGATGAAGAGTGATGTGCTCTTCATCAAGGAGCCAGTAACCAAAAGGGTAATGGAAGAGGTGGCTACATACAAATAGAAATATGAGTTTGGAGAAATTGATGCCAAAAGTTTTAAAGTCACCACTATAGAATTGGGGGCCATCACCAAAGGCACTGGTAATCACTTCTTTAAATTTATTGTAGACCACATGTTGACTTAGTCTAAAAGGGATAGCAAAGAGAAGAAAGAGATAAAGGCACTAGTAATCACTATGGCTTCTTATATAGACTCTTTGATGAATTTGTTCACCCTTCCATTGGTTCAAACTATACATTCTTTTGATCCCAAATCCTTAGATACCTAGCAATTGGTTAAGAAAATGTGAAGGGGTAAACTACTCTCATACATAGTATAGGAATGGGTGGCATCCATAGTAAAAGAAGGTAGTAAATTTATTCTAGATTTTACTACCACGTATATGGAAGGGGAGGTGTTGATAGGTGAAATTCAAACCCTTATGCCAGTATGGGAGGCTGATCAAAATTGATGCCAAGCTATTGTATTCCAAGTTCATGAAGTTGAAAAATACATAGTTTTGAAGTTTTTGAATGAAAATCCTATGAAAACTATGGACTCAAGCATGTTTTTCATCCTAAAAAGTAATATGGGTTGGAAGGAGTTGGTTTACAAAGGAGCCACTAAAGAAATGTGATCAGTGGAAACTGAGATCACTGGGATGCATAGAGAACTCCTAAAGGATATGCATGTTGTTAACCCTACAGGGATCCTACAGTTTGAAGATAGCAAAATGGATTCTGAGGTCTTAACCAAAAATTTGAATGACACTATGATAGGAATCAGGGATAATGACACACCTACTTCTGGAGACTTCACTACCTTGGCCAAAATCAAGTCAATGTTATATCTGAACAAGAATCTCAAGCCAAGACAAACCCACCAGATTAAAGAGCTTAAGTGGCAAAAGGGTGTTTTTAGGTCAAATCTACTCAGGCTAAAAAATCCTCACTCTCATGCAATGCAGGAATTCACAAACACTTTCAACAGCTGGAAACTGGTCAAGCAAACCATGGCAGATGGAGAGAAGGCTAGCGATAGTGTTTAGTTGAAGATAGTTACTTCCTATTTTTTTTTTTTAACTATTTCAAAACTATTTCTTGTTCTCGTAATTATTTCTAACTGAAAGACTAGGATTTAATGGAGACCTTTTTGGGGTTGTAATGAACTATAAATGCTAGAGCATTTAGCTAGTTAGAGGTTAGATTTTCAATAGCCTAAATATACTTTAATAAATCTAGTACCATTTTAAGTTGATTGTATGGAAACAATGATAGACATATAGTACTATATATGAAAGTGCTCTCTTAAATGACTTTGTGCTGAGGAAGTCTTTTTGAATATATATCATATTTTGGTGTGCTTTAAAACTTGGTGTTTGAAGCGGATTCAATCATGGTTACTTTGTGAGCTATGATGATTAGTTCTATATGACATCTACTGTTATTTCTTTGTCATTCATTTTCATTCATCTTTCTCCAAAATTGGTTTGAGTTGTTGTAATGTTTAAATTCCTAGTTAAAATCTTGCTTGCTTGTGGAAAGATTGTGAGCTTTTCATTCTTTGATTTTCTGAATATGTAAATCATTACCTCAATACTGAAGAGTACATGTGTGTTCATTAAGCACTTTCTAGCAAAAGTGTGCATTCAAATTGTTTTGACCTTTTGAATTTATTGATCAAAAGGGATTTGTACCTGTAAAATTCAAAGAGAAACAAATAACACAATGTTTACCCAATCGTTATGAACTTTATTGAATTTTTGAAGCCTTGGGCATAGATTGAATTATCATTTTAGTAGGAAAAGATAATCTATTCACTAACACTATTGAAGATTCCATAGGTGTAATTTGTGCCTCCTCCATGATCATTTTCATGGTTGCCTCTACCTTCTTCTTAGCAAACTTCTCAAGCTTTTCTTAATAAGACAGTTGTATTAAATCATCATAAGTACTAAGTCTACAAAAATATTTTTTACATATCCTTCGATCTACATTTCTGTAACTTCATACCCAAGAGACTCAACATACATCATTCTGGGTTCAACTTCTTCTATGTAGGTGAAATTGGTGTCAACCATAAAACAAATTTCATTCTTGTATTTGTTGACTACAAATGATGAGATTTATACCTTTGCTTCATCTCTTTTGGAATGTCTACATTGTCAAGTCTATTCTACTCTTAATCTTCCCAATAAGGTTCCTTTTATAGAAATCAATTATCTTTCCCTAGTGCTCTTATCACTATTCATCAACTCAGATATAGACATAAATGGAAATCTCTTTATCAGGTGGAAAACCATGTATATAATTAATGATTTGAACCTAAACTAATTATTTGTTACTTTTTTTTATTATCTCCAAGTTCTCAACTAACTGCACTCTTAATATTCCACTCAGATTCACTTTGGCTTTCTAAACACACATTATATAGGCTACATGGATGAAACCTGGTGCCATATCATCTTCTCTAGAACTTGAACATATACTTGATGCCATGATTCTACTAACAAACCTTACATTATTTTGTTTGATTTTTGTTATAGAAATTCATCTTCCATTATACTAAGACTTTGTGCTTTCTAACATAATTTTCTTTACATTATTCTTATTTATAAGTATAGAACCTTAATTTCTTAGAAAAGTTATTTCACGAATGAGGTTAGATGAAATTTCTATCACATTGTCACCTAACCAAACTTTTCCATCATGAATTCTACTTAATAAGACCTTTGTCAATTCTTCAATATCAAACTCGTGAAGAAAAAAATGTTTCTAAGTCATTCTATCTAAACTATTCATACCCATGTTTGAAACTCATGTCTTTATTGTATATGAAGTCAAATTCTTTAGCCATATTTCCTTCTCCTACATATTCATACTTTCTCCTAGTATAGCTTCTAATATCTTCTAAATATGGAGTTTCATCTGGAATTATCAAAAATGTGACTAAGGGTTCATCTTCCAAGGGTTTGATAGGATTTATCTTCATCTTAGGTTTAGGATCATCCTCAATTTTATGAATTAATTATTTATCCATCTCTATAGTAAAAACTCAATTTAACAACTTTAACCTTTGAAAATAAAATACCTCAATTACATGGAAATAGGGTTTGTTGATAAAATTCACTTCAAGATCACCTTGACAACCTATGATTCATTCTAAATTTTCTTCTTGACTATTCACACATTCAAATGGTACTCTTAAATCTGATTTAGGTCCTTAAATCATTTTTGTTTGCCTACTTCATTAATTGTGCAAGTATGCAATCAACAAAAAGTTGTTCTTATTTTACTAGTAACTTTGTTTTACATTGTGCACTCACATATCAACTCAGAATCATATGCACACTTAAATTTAGCTTCCATTCATCTTTTTATTCCTAATATTCACTTTGCAAGGCATAATTCCTATTATAAATTTTTCTATACTAATTTGATGTTGATTCAGTTATGTTAATTGATGCAATGATATACTTAATTAGAGAGTCATTGGTTAGAGACTATAACTGACTCTAATTTATTCTTAGATGCTTCACTTGATTGAATGTCCAATACAACATATGAATTTTTTTGTTCCTTATCTTTAACAAATGATTCATCAAGGTTTCTTACAAGATCTTTCATATTTTCTCTTTGATTGTTATTGTTATTCTCATTCCTCCTATTATTCTTCATATTCCTTCTAGGATTTGGGTTTCTTTAGTTGTTCCTCATGTTGTTACAAATCCTCATATTTTTTATCATAAAATATCTTCTTGTGTGTCATTTGTTGTTACAAATATGACAAACTATAACATTGTTTCCATATCTAGGTTCTGACTGACCAATCTATTCTATGTAATCTCTAGCTATATATCCGAAGTTGTTGCACTTATAGCACATAATGTCATTTCTTATAACATTTGTTCCTCCAATAGGTCTATTCATTGTAGCGTTATCACATCTAAACATTCTACTATTATCATTATTGAATCTAGGTTTCTTACATTCAATAGCTCTATGATCAAAATGATGACAATTATAAAAATAACTAGAAAGGGGTTTAAATGACTTACCTAATAGTCCCTTTTCATATGACCAAATTTATTGCGTACATAATATCTACCTTTGAATTTTTTCCTCACTTCTTTAGGTGTTTCAACTTTCTCAAGCTACTTTGGTACATCTCCACATTTATTAGATTCAACCTTGTTATGATTTTCTTCATTGTTTGTAGATTGTTAGCTCAAAAGATCTAGTTCTTTAGTTTCTTTAGACTTATTAGATAGATTTTCTCCAAGGTATCCAAGGCCTATCTAATCATAAGAGGATATCTATATAAATATCTATTCATCAATATTTTCACTATTGGACTACAACTTCTCAAGATGTATCTTAGACTAGGTTAATTCTCCCTTCACAATTATATTGTGCTTCTCAAGTTCGGCATACTACAATTTTGTAGTTTTAACCTCATATGTCACTTTGGTAAGGTTGGATCTCAAATATGCATTTTCATATTTCAAATCTAACTCAATTTTACTATTGTCATCCTTCAACCTCAATTTTATATTATTAATCTTTAGTTTATGCCTTAAGATCTCATTCTCTTTCTTTAGTCTTGAAACTTCATTGTTGTCCTTGATTTCAAGCTCTTTATTAGACTTAAGATAATCTATCTTATCTTTCAACTTCCCAATGTAGTCTTTTTCATCTTCATAATTGTCTTTTAAAGTATCTCTTTCTTCAGTAAGAATATCAATCTACTCAAGAGCTTCTTCAAAAAAATCATGCAACTAATCAATATCCATAGAGATCTTACTCAAGTTGTTAGACCTTCTCTAAGTAACTGTGTGTTGATACCAATTGTTAGAAATAGGAAATATTGAGAGGGGGGGTGAATCACTAGTTAACAAACTTTTTCCCAATTATGGATATCATTAACAAACTTATAACTTTCATATGAAAGTAAACTGATTATGCTGACTAGAAAATATAACCATAAAGTAATGCAATCCAATACCATATTTTGTTAACTAGGGAAACCCTGGCCAAGGGAAAACCCAGGTGGAGATTGTACCCACAAAATGATCAACTAATCAAAAGTATCATGTGAAAGATATTGACCCTATTAGGAGTCTATGACATATGTATAGTATCTCAATCCTTGTTAGAGGAATAAGCCTTGTTAGAAGCCTCAACCCTAGTAGGAGTTGTTATTCTAGTTATAAAAAGTATGCAAGATGAGCACACTACCCAAACATGGAAATTCTTCAATACAAGAGATAGATAGATAGATAAACCTCTTCATTGTTGTTGATATTATTGACCTAGTTTTTCACCTTGTTGAAATCCTCAAAATTCGTTATGAAAATCTAGTTTTTCCCCATCTAAGCAATTAGGTTTTGAAACTCTCATGTTTAGGCATGCCCAAGAAAACCCCCAATTTTTGTGCCTTATTTTCTCATTTTTTTATTAAGTATTTTGAAAATTTTAATAGTCACACCTTTGGTTAGGGCGAGAGATTTGTAAAAAACCTAGATATTACCGAAAGATACTTTGAAAAATCCTAGTACCTTTCTAAGTTTATTCTATAAAGTTTTCTTTTTATTTTTTCAACTTTTTTTGAAATTATGTCTTTACCCTAGCTCATGACTTTGTTTTTAACCCACTGTTGCATTGTGGTTAGCCTATGTCCTACAAATTCCCTCTTTGTAACCCTCATGGTGAGTTATTATTGTAACTGTTGATTGTTGGAAGCATGAACGCTGATGATATTCCTATGGGGGAGTATTGTAGATATGTTACTATGATGATATGTTACATTCATGATTGAGTTTGTCATTGATGTCAACACAGCAGTTTTCTATGGTATCTGATAGAAAAACAGCAGAAAGATCAAGTTGGTATAGATGGCTAATTGAGCATTCTAACCATCTAAGGTTATGGGAGATACTTTTGAGCATCTAGTATATGTAGTTAACATTGGAAGGATAAAAGATAAGTCTAGAAGAAGTTATGTAAGTTTTTGTGATGTTTGTTCTAAGATAGAGTTTACGGACTCATATTTTGGTAAACTTGTTACATCTCTTAGCAAAGTTGATATTTTGAGGATCGAGGTTGAGGACATGAAGAAGACATGTTGATAATGATGTGGCTAAGTTTTCTCATCATAATATTACATGTACGAAAATTTATTTAAGATGCAAGGTGAAAGAGTTATGTTATCACTAAATGTAACTTGTTCTTAATGTGGTCCTATAATAATTAATTGATACGGTCTAATAGCTAACTTAGAGAATTTTTTTGAAGACCTGGTATAAAGGAAGGACATTTTTCTTTATCATGGTATGGAATAGTATGGTTTTATGATTGATGATAAGCAACAGTAAGAGTGGAATGCGAAGTTAAGCAAAGCAATATGGAAGTGAAGGAAACTTCATTGTCAAGGTTTGCTGAGTGATCTGAGGTTTGATATTTGGATCTAAGTGTTGTGACCTAGTCTACAAGGTCTAATAGTGATTGGTTTGGTTGATAAAACAAAGGAAAGAACACAACATTAAATTACATGTTGAGCAATGAGCTCTTCTTATGGTTGAAATTGCATGTTTAGGCAGTGGGCGCATCTTGCATACATTGTACTAAAGCTCCTAATAGGGTTGGAATCTCCTAATAGGGATTCAAAGCCTCCTAATAGGGACTCTATGTACTAAGTGTTGTAATAGACTCCTAACGGGGTCCATCCTCTAACAAGGAATATTTATATTAGTACATCATTTTGTGGGCATCATTCCTGCCAGGGTTTTCCCTCTGATCAAGAGTTTCCCTAGTCAACATATATGGTGTAATTGTCTATGTGCATTTTATTATGGTTGTTGGTTACTTTGGTTGAATGATTAAGATTTTTTAAAGAAGATAAATGTTTTAATTGTTAGATAATTGATTCATCCCCCCCCCCCCCCCCCTCAATTATCTTGGTGGACTATTGTTTCTAAAAATTGGTATCAGAACATTAGGTCCTTGAAGGTAAAGTTTAACAAATTTGTGAGATCCATGATGAACATGTTCAGGAAAGATAGTCCAAAGTTTGATGGAACAAATTATGATAGCTAGAAAGAAAAAATGAAGACACATTTGTTGTTAATGGGTCCAAGAAATTGGATCTTGACAAAATCAGAGAAGACAATCATTGTTGAAAAGGATTTGGAAATTCGCACCGAACCAGAAAGAGATCTTTTTATGTGTGACATGAGAGCTAGAGAAGCACTATTGATTGCACTTCCTAAAATTGAGTACAATCAGGTAAAACCACTTGCTACTTCACATTTGATTTGGAAAGCTTTGGAAAATAGTTTTGAAGGAGATGCACATTCTAAGAAGTTGAGACTACAAAGTTGGATTTATGCATTTCAAGATGCTAAAATGATGAAAGATGAATCTATAAGAACATTATAGGTAGGATATCATAAATTACTGTAGGTATCAAAGCTCAAGGAGGAACCAAAGAAGGTGATGAGGTTATATGGAAAAAATTGAAGACTCTAACACCATCATTTAAGTCAATAGTTTAAATGATACAGTTGTTGATATCTTGTACCAAATATTTCACAAAGGAGTCATTGCTTGGAAGACTTGAAGTAGTTGAGAATGATCTAAGACAGTCTAGAGAATTGACCAGAACAGAGACAGCTTTCAGTGCCCTGAATATTCAACCTAGTCTATCAAGGAGCACAAGTGTTAGAGGAGATTTTGCTAGCAGCATCAGATCTGAGGAACAAAAAAAGATTGAAGGAGTAGCCCTTTTAGTAAAAAGAGAAAAAGGAAGTAAGAAAATCTTTAAATGTTGGACTTGTGATGAATATGGTCATTATGCATGTAAGTGTCCTAAAAGAGAGAAAAAGTATAAGGAAAATTACAAACCAAGAAAAGATAGAGAGTGTTTGTATGCAAATTAAGATAATGATTCTGATGAATAAGCATTAAGTGCTAGTGATGATGAAATTGGATTTGTGACAATTAAAGAAGAAAGTCTAGAAAAGGTAGCTTTGGTGTCACAGGTTGAGAAGAGATATAACTGGATAATTGATAGTGGTTGTTCACATCATATGACTGGTGACATGAACAAGTTTGTTGACTTCAAAAGTCAAGATGGAGGAATTGTTAGAGTTGGAAACAATGCAGTATGCCAAGTTAAAGGTATTGGATCTATAACTCTTGATGGTAAAACTAACACTGAGGATGTACACTTTGTTGATGGTTTAAAGCAGAATCTTTTGAGTGTTGGACAACTAGTAGACAAAGGTTATCAGTTGTAGTTCATAGAAAAAAACATGCATGATCAAATAAAAAGATGGAAAGGTAATTGGAATAGGAACTAGATCTAGAGGTAATGTATTTTAGTTGAATCCTACTAAAATGACATTTTTGGTTGCAAAGGTAGATGAAAGTTGGTTATGGCATAAGAGATTTTGTCATATAAACTTTGACAGTATTATGAAGACTGGTAGAATGTTTGCAGTTAGAGATTTTCCCAAGATTATAAAACCTACTAATACAATATGCAAAAAGTGTGTTTTGGCAAAGCATAATAGAACTTCTTTTCCCAATAAGAAGTTTACCAGTACAAAAAAGTTGGAGATTGTACACATAGATCTCAGTGGTCCTACAAAGACTAAAGGATTATATGGTGAAAGGTACTTTATGATTCTAGCTTATGATTTTTCCAGAATGATGTGAGTTGCATTTCTTAAAGAGAAATATGAGGCATTTGACAAGTTTAAGATATTCGAGAATTGGGTTAAGAATGAATCTGGTATGAATATTAAATGTTTAAGATTAGATAGAGGAGGAGAATTTACTTTGAATGAGTTTAACATATTTTGTGAAAAAAATGGAATCAAATGACAATTATCAGCTCCAAGAATCCCTGAATAGAATGGTATTGCAAAGAGAAGGAACAAGTCAATTACAAAAGTTGCAAGAGCTATGTTAGAAAACAATGATGTATCTAAAAAAAATTGGAGAGAAGATGTGAATACAAAAGTCTACACTATGAATAGAGTGCAAGTTAGGAAAGACACAAAAGACACCTTATGAACTGTGGTTTGGTCACTCACCTACAGTTAAGTATTTCAAAAATTTTGGGAGTAAGTGTTATATCAAAAGAGATGATGATATTGGCAAGTTTAATGCTAGAAGTGATGAAGGTATGTTTCTTGGTTATTCATTGAAAAGAAAGGCTTATAGATGTTATAATTAGAGAACTAAGCCTATTATGGAAAGTGAAAATGTGAGAATTGATGAGAATTTCAAGAGAGAATAGTTGATTACAGTTTAGATGATGATGTTGTTACTAAGCCAAGGAATGATGAGGTATTTCTTGAGACTAACAATAATTTTCAAAGTGAAGAGAGCCAAGGTAGGAACAAAGCTCGAAACCTTTAGTAGAGCCACTAGTTGAGATATCATCTCCTACTTTAAGAAAGAATATGATAAAGAATCACCCATATGAGCAAATCATTAGAAGAAAAGAAAAAGGTTGATGACAAAGAAGCAGAGTAAATGAAGAACTATGCTTAATATCTCAAGTTGAGCCTAAGAATGCACATGAAGCATGTAAATATGATTATTGGAAAGAAGCCATGGAAGAGGAATTGGATTAGATAGTTAAGAGTGAGACATGGGAATTGGTTCCCAGACCGGTAGATAAGAATGTGATAAGAAATAAATGGATATTTAGAAACAAAATGAATGAACAAGGTGAAGTTGTAAGAAATAAAGAAATATTGGTATGTAAAGGTTACTCATAGCAAGAATGGATAGGTTATGAGGAAACTTATGCTCCAGTGGCTAGAATAGAAGTAGTAAGATTATTCTTAGCCTATGCAACATAGAAGACATACAAAATATATCAGATAGATGTTAAGTCAACATTTTTGAATGGAGAACTTGAAGAAGAAGTATACATTGAGCATCCTAAATTATTTCCTTTGATAGATGATAAGGACATAGTATGAAGACTAAGGAAATCATTGTAAGGATTGAAGCAAGCACCCAGAATCTGGTATGCAAGGTTGGACAAACATTTGACAAAACTTGGATGTAGAAAAGTTATGGCAAACAGTAATCTATATTAGAAAGAAATTGATGATGGTTTAATATTTTTGGTAATATTTGTTGATGATATCATATTCTAGAGGAAATGATGAAGAAAGTAAAAATTTTACTGAGGAGATGAAGAAAGAATTTGAAATGAGTATGATAGGAGAGATGAAATATTTCCTAGGATTGCAGATTGTACAAAATAAAGAAGGAATCTTTATTTATCAAACTAAGCACTTGAAGGATTTACTGAAAAGGTTTGGTTTGGAAACATGAAAACCCATTGGAACACCTATGGTAACTAGACACAAGTTATCTACAAAGGATGAGACACTTACTGTTGAGTAGAAGAAGTACAGATCTATGATTAGAGGATTGCAATATCTAACTCACACAAGGTCAAATATAGTAAATGAAATTGGCATTGTTGCAAGATTCTAAGTTGATCCTAGAGAAGCACATTATACAGTAGTCAAAAGGATATCTAGATATCTAAAAGGGACATCTGAGTTCAAATTATGGTATGACAGATCTAATGATTTCACTCTAAGTGCTTGTACTGATATAGATTGGGAAGGCAGTATGGATGATAGAAAAAGCACCAGTGGTGGAGCCTTCTTTCTTGGAGGAAGATTGGTTTCTTGGTTAAGCAAGAAGTAGGATTGTACATCACAAAGTATAGCAGAAGAAGAGTATGTTGCAGTAGCAAGTAATTGCAATCAATTCATTTGGATGAAGTAGATGCTAAAGGATATAAGGATAGAAATCAATGAACCTTTTTTCATACATTGTGACAACACAAGCATAGTAAATATGTCTAAGAATATAGTGTTGCATTCTAAGACCAAGCACATTTCTATAAAGTATCATATGTTGAGAGAGAAAATTATAGAAAAGGAAATCAAATTGGAGTATGCGAGCACTAAAGAGAAAATTGCAATATATTCACTAAGCTTCTTCCCAAAGATAATTTTGAGTATTTGTGAGGTTTGCTTGGGGTTATGCCCCTTCCTACATCAGAGTAGATGTAAGAGTGCATCAGTCCAGTATAACAGAGCACCATTATTGTCTAGACTGAATGCAAATGCTTCCTATATGGGGTAGTATCAGTGATGGATAGAGTCATCTAGGAATCTTCTTGGATGTTGTTTTGAACAATGTCTTTTGACACTTGAGCTAAGTAAGAATCAATTATTGCAAAGTTTGATGTAGTAAACTTGGTTGTTGAAACCTTTGACATTGATGTCAATGGGGGAGAAGTGTGGCATGAAAAATAGCATGGTAATTAAAAATGCATGACATGAGTACAATATGTTTGGCATAAGCACAACATGGAATGACAGTTTTTTAGAAAGCACACTAGGGTATATCAATGGGGAGAAAAATTAATGAAGAGGATTTGAAGTTGAACAGTCTTTTGTTGGTATTCTTGGAACTAGATGTTTTTCATCTATGTTGTCATCAATGCCAAAGGTGGAGATTGTTGGAATCATGAATGTTGATGATATTCCTATGGGGGAGTATTGTAGATGTGTTATTATGATGATATATTACATTCATGACTAAGTTTATCATTGATGTCAACATAGCAGTTTTATGTGGTATCTGACAGAAGAACAGTAGAAAGATCATGTTGGTATAGATGGCTAGTTGAGTATTCTAACCATCCAAGGTTATGGGAGATAATTTTCAGCATCTAGTATATGCAATTAACATTGGAAGAAGAAAAGATAAGTCAAGAAGAAGTTATGTAAGTTTTGGTGACGTCTGTTTTGAGATAGAGTTTACAGAGGCATGTTTTGGTAAACTTGTTATATCTCTTAGCAGAGTTGATATTCTGAGGATAGAGGTTGAAGACATAAAGAATACATGTTGATGATGACATGGCTAAGTTCACTCCTCATAATATTGCATGTATGGAAAGTTATTTAAGATGCAAGGTAGAATATTTATGTTATCACTAAGTGTAACATGTTCTTAATGTGGTCCTATAACAATTAGTTGAGAAGGTCTAACAGCTGACTCAAGGAATTGTTTTGAGGACATAGTATAAAGGAAGTACATTTTCCTTTATCATGATATGGAATGATATGGTTTTGTGAATGATGATAAGCAGCAGTAAGAGCAGAATGCGAAGTTGAGCAAAGCAGTGTGGAAGTGAAGGAAACTTCATTACTGAGGTTTTGTTGAGTGATCTAAGGTTTGATATTTGGATTTGAGGTTTGTGACCTAGTCTATAAGGTCTAACAGTGATTGGTTCAGTTGACAGAACAAAGGAAAGAAGAACACAATAGTAAATTACATGTTGAGTAGTGAGATCTTCTTTTAGTTGAAATTGCATGTTTGGATAGTGGGCTTATCTTGCATACATTGTACTACAACTCCTAACAGGGTTAGAATCTCCTAACTAGGATTCAAAGTCTCCTAATAGGGACTCTATGTACTAAATGTTGTAATAGACTCCTAACAAGGTCCATCATCTAACAAGGAATATTTATATTAGTACATCATCTTGTGGGCATCATTCCCACCAGGGTTTTCCCTCTGATCAAGGGTTTCCTTAGTCAACATATTTGGTGTAATTGTCTATGTGCATTTTATTATGGTTGTTGTTTACTTTTTTTGAATGGTTAAGTTTGTTTAAAGAAGATAAATGTTTTAATTGTCAAATAACACATTCAGCACCCCCCCCCCCCCAGTTATCTTGGTGGACTATAGTTTCTAAGATTGATCTCCTTGGAAATCTATGGATATCACATTCTTGTAGTTTGAAGATGTAGTAATTACCCAAAGTGAGGAAGTGAGGAAGTGACACATGTCCTATGGGACTAAAGAAGTAAAGGAATTAGAAATTTGACAGCAACCCCATGATCTTGAAAAGATCTATGGTCTTCGCATCCTCACAAAATAAATATGTCTAAAGTTTAACCAAAGCAACATTAAAAAATTTTGACGCATGGACAATGGGGGCCCTTAATATGTTACCTTCAATGTTTTGTTGCAATGTTTTAGTTTGTGGTGACTAATCAAGGAAGTACTATACATACTTCGTAATTCTTTGGGGTTCGGAGCATTGCCCCAAAAAATATTTTTGGGGATGACATGTTGTAATCCTAAAGTGGCATAAATATTTTTATAAAAGGGCTTAGGGTTAGGTATGTTATATTTTTTTGTGATTCAAAAAATTCTTCTTGTGGTGGTAATGAGTTGTAAGGGAATACAAATTGCAATCAGGTTGTAATCACTAGATCGTAATAATATTAGACTTGTTGTTTGGTAGACATAGCCCAGGGTTTGGGTGAACGACATTAAATCTTGGTGTCTTATGTTCTTTTCCATTTGATTCAATATTTTCTAATATTATTTATATTTACATGTAATTATTATTTCTATCTAAGGTTAATCCTAACAAAATGTGCCAGTTGTCACACCCAGATTAATTCCTATGTCAGATTGAACTTTCTTTCTAGATTGTTGATTTAAGTGAGGATTGAGGGATATCACCACCTCACAAGATGAAAGTGTTTGGTGTTTTAAAAAAATGAAGAAGTGAGAGAGTGACACCCATTCTATAGGACCTAAGGAAATGCAAAAATTAGCTGTTTAATAATAGCCCTACGATCTTGTCAAGATCAATGGATGTCGCATCCTCACAAAATCAAGATGCTCAATGTTTAAATAAAGCAAGAATGCAAGAGATTTCTATGTGTCCTTATGGGGCTCCAAATTATGGAACAAGATACATTTTCCCAACTATTGATCAAAAGGCAGATTGATGGCCCTTGTATTCTTGTATAATGAAGATATAAGTAGTTTAAAAAGTGTGACAATATGAGAAACTAACAAGTGTCCCTGTGGGCCCATATTACATTCAAGCAGCTTGAAGAACGAGCATCTTTTCAGTGATAGATTTATATGAAGATCAATGGTGATCATATTCTCACAAATTCAAGGGGTGAAGTTTTTAACCAAAGTGAGTAAGTGACAACTTGGCATGTGGAATTTGTGGATCTAGCTTGTGTTATGAGCTACAAAAAGTATGATATTAATGTAGATTTCCAAGAGGCATGCTTTGATTCTCTTTGTGTATTGAGTATGACAAAAATTAATAATTTCTCCCAACTGTTAGAACAAGTTAAGATTAATGTTTGTCAAATCCTCACAAAATAAAGATGTTTAAAGTTTACCCAATGTGAGAATACAAGAATTTGTTGCATGTCCATGTGGGCCCATTTTTTAATACAATAGCAACAGAGATCTTAACCATCCATTTCTTGAGGGATCTACAATGCTCATATTTTTGCATAAAGAAGATGTAAGGTTTTTAGTCGAAGCAAAAATATGAGGGGATGACACGTGTCTCAATGGGCCCATTTCTTAAAAGGAATGTAAGGATGGTGAGGATTTTTCTGATCGTGAGATCTAAAAGGATCAACAGTGGTCATATTCTTGTATAATAAAAATGTTTAACTTTTAACCAAAGTGAGAATATGATAATTTGACAGTGTCCCACTAGGTAAAAAGTGATGCAATTTTGAAGTTTGAATCATAGCCATTAGATTCTGCCAAATCAATGACCAATTTTCAAATTCCTAATATAGCATGCACAATTCGACTGTTAGAGCATTAATGGTGTTTTGAGGTGACCTCGTATGAAAGAATTCTACATAAAGTCTATAATTTACTCCATAACCTATTACAAAGTGAAAGAGATTTGAAGCATAGTAAAGAAGAGCTTGGATTTTGGGTTTCCATACAGTGAATTGTTAAGAGAAGATTGTCTAGCTAAGATTGAAAATTTGTGAGTAAGTGCCTGAACTTTTGTTGTCTAAATATTTCATGTTATAAAATTTTTTGAATTGATAAAAATATCTCCATGAAGAGATTTTTCTAAAAAGATAGATTATTAGCATAGGAATATACATGATGATTTCCTTGAACAATTGCCCCTCTCTACCAAAGAAATAGCCAAAGGAAAGGAATTGGTTCCTAAGAACCCTAGACTAATAATTAGTGAGGGTTTGTATTACAAGAGAAATTTTTTAAGAGATTTAGAGACATCAATGGGCAGTGTGGAGTTATTTAAAAAATGTCTTCCACAGAGAAAACATGATACCCTATTGACTAATGTTTGGGACTTTGACATTGGAAAGTTGGTTGTCCCTAGTGTTTTTATGGATGGTGATTTGTTGACAATGTTGGCAAAAATATATGATCTTGTGTTGAGGGTTGTGAAGAACCACGTCGAAGATAAACTTTTTAGGGTGATAGCTGAGGTGATGAGGGTTGTGAAGAACCACATTAGAGATAATCTTTTTTGTGTTGGATACAATTATTTAATTATGTGTTGTCTTTGATGTTACACAAATTTAATATCAACTAATAGGCAGTGCATGTCGAGCTCACTTGGTTAGCAAAAATAGTTTCCTTTGTCTATCAAGCATTCCTAAGTTTACTTTGTGTAAAGATAGTGTCTACCGAGATCACTCAAGCATCAAAGGAATTATGCAAAAAAGAGTGTTCATTGAGATCACTCGGTTAACAAAGAAAAGTTGAACGGAGTTAGTGTTAACCAATTTCACTCGATTACCAAAGGATTTTCACAAGTTCGCAGTGTTAATCGAGCCTCTATTGGTTAACTAAGGAAATCGATTAAGAGCTAGTTTTTACCAAGCAGGGTCGGTTACCAAGGGACTTTCTTATTTTTGCATGTGAAGCTTGATTGTTTTACCTATTTATTCTAGCTAACTACAATAATGAATATTGGTTATTCCAATTTTTATTTGAGCTGACTTGACAATCTGGATGATATAAATATAAGGTCAAGTTGTGATTTCAAAGTGTGCAAGTGTGTTGATTGAATTGAAAGAGAAAAGAGAGGAAGCAAACTTGAAGGATGAGAAAATATCCTTATGGAGAAGAAAAGTGACATTTAATCAAGAAGGATCAAGTATAAGTAGAACAAAGATCTAGATTTAGCAATTCATTTGCATCACAATCAGGTCATTTCATTGTTACTCTCTAACCATTGTAGCAGTGATCTAAAATCTCTTAACAAAGTTGGTTTAATAGCCAGTTGTAAATCCTCTAACAAGGTGGCAATTCCATTGAATTTTTTAAAAGACCTCTTACAAGGCCACTCCTAATAGGGTGATTAAATTCTCTAACAAGGTCACACCTAACAGTGTGTTTTGTAACCTCTAACTGGGTTGGCTCCTAACAAGGCTCTCTTCATAAGAGTGAAAAATAGTAATTAGTTACATTGGTGATTTTTCCATATTGGGTTTCCACATTAAATTCGAGTGTCTTATGTGTTCATTTCTTTTCTCTCATGCATGCGAATTAAGGTTAAGTAATTATTGATTACATCTAAATGATAATTGATTGCCGAGTTATAGCAATTTCAGTATGCTTACCAAGTATCAATAGTAATCAGTTTTATCAATCTAAATTTAAGTTGACATCTAAGGGATTTAGGATTTATTTAGTGGTAACTGATTCACCCCCCCTCTCAGTTACTCCTCTTATATTTCCAACAATTGGTATCAAAGTTTTTGGTTCTTACATGAAGGTTTCAAGAACCCAACCCAAAGGTCAAGATATCTTATAAAAGAGAGATTCCAAAGATGAACAGAGACAATTTTACAGCATGGCAAGGACTTATGAGACTTCATCTGGTTACCATCAGTGATTTAGGTTGCAAATACCTTGATGAAGAATACAAAACTCCTACTGGAACATTATCTATTGATGATATTGCTGAGAAAAAGAACCATAACATCATGATGGTTAATATTGCATCTACTCTCAGTTATGTTGAATTTGATGAGATCAAAGACTATAAAACTAATTTTGATATGTGGAAAAAATTGAAAGAAATATATGGAGGAGATGACAATGTAAGAAGAGCCAAAGCAGAGAGCCTTAGAGGACAATTTGATCAAATGAGGATGAGAGAAGATGAAAATGTTGCAAAATATATGGAAAGAATCAAGGCCATTGTCAATGAAATTAGAGCATCAAGAGGAGAAATCAAAGAAGAAACTATTGTAAGTAAAATTCTCAGAACTTTTCTTCCCATCTATGAAATCTGAGTATCTTCTATTCAAGAAAATAGATGTGATTCAAATAACAAGTTAGGGTTGGATACCCTAGTAGGAAGATTGAAAGCTTTTGAACTAGACAACTTTGACAACTATGTTCCTGCTTCCAAAAATATTGAGCCTACATTTGAAACTAAACTCTCACTCAAAGAAAAAGGAAAGAGAATAAAAGACTATCAATCAAAAAGTGAAGAGGAAACCGAGGAAAGTTCTAATAGTGATCTAGAAGTTGTTGAAGCCCTACTTGCAAAGAAGTATTACAAGAGCAGAGGAAAATACAAAGGAAAAATCCCTCTAATCTATTTTTCTTGTGAAGATTCTCGTCATATTGCTACTACATGTCCAAACAAAGAAAGCAAGGATGAGAAGAAAAGCCACAAGTACAAAGGTAAAAAGGAATTCAAAGGTCACAAATCTCACAGAGAAAAAGGTAAGAAAACTTGTTTTATGGCTAAAGATTCTAATAATAGTGAGGATGAAATAGTGTACATTGTTGTAAAAGATGAATCTGATGATGAAGGAGATAAGATGGCACTTATCTGTCATTTTAGTAAAAATTATACATGGATCATAGGCAGTGAATCTTCACATCATATGACTAGAGATAAAACAAAGTTTGAACATTTTGAACACTATGATGGAGATAGTGTAAGGTTTGGAAATAATGAACCTTGTTGAATAAAAGGAAAAGGTCGTATCTCATTAACCAATGAACTTGTATGTGACAATGCTTATTGGGTTGAAGGACTAAAACATAATATATTGAGTGCTACATAGCTAATCAATATTTGATTCAAGGTAGAGTTCATGAATGGTAAGGCAAGACTGTTGGATAATAAAGGGAATTTGATTGGATCAGGCAATCAAACAAAAGGTAACCTATTTTATCTTGATCTTGGTGATTGCTCATGTTTCATTGCTCAAGTATAAGAAAGTTGGTTATGGCACAGAAGACTATGTCATGTAAACTTTGACAATATGGTCAAGATAAGAAAACTTAGAAAAGTAAGAGGTATCCCTAGTCCAAAGAAACTAGATGTTGGTTTATGCAAAAATTGTCAAATTAGCAAAATGGGGAAGACTAGTTTTAAGAGCAAAAACTATCAGTCAAAAGATGTCTTGGAAATTGTGCATACTAACTTATGTGGACCTATTGGAAGAGAAAGTTATAGTGGAGAAAAAAATTTCATTCTTTTTGTTGATGATTACTCTAGAATGATAATTTTCATGTATCTAAAAGAAAAATCAGAAGCATTTGAGATATTCAAATGGTATCTGGCAACAGTAGAAAAGGAAATTGGAAAAAGATTGAAATGCTTAAGATCAAACAAAGGTGGTGAATTCATCTCTAATTTCAATAATTTTTTCATTGAAAGATGAATCAAAAGACAAGTATCAGCCACTAGTAATCCTAAGCAGAATGGTATAGCTGAAAGAAGAAACAGATTCATCATGGATTGTGCGAGGACACTAATGATAGAAAAGAATGTTGCTATCAAATACTGGAAGGAAGCTATCAGCATTGTAGTTCATACTTTGAACCAAGTACATTTGAAGAAGGACTTAGATAAAACTCCCTATGAACTATGGTATGGCTACAAACCCAATGTAAGTTGGCGGCAAATTTTATATCTTGAAAGAATCTAGAAAAGGAAAATTTGATGTAAAAGGTGATGAAGGTATATTTCTAGGATATGTTGTGGTTTCACAATGCATGCCCCATTTCTCTTAGAAATGAGGAGCCCCTACTTTATTTTTTATCTTTTCAAATCCCTAGTCTAGGGTTTGAGTCTTTTTAGGGTTTTATCTATTATTTTTTGTTAGATCTAGGTCCCAGTTCGAAAACCTAGAGTCTAGAACTCATCATCAAAGAGGATAAGTCATTTTTGCAAAGAAAACATGGTGCACCAGTGCACCTCCCCAGGTGCACCAGTGCACCTCCCCAGGTGCACTTGTGTGCCAAAACTCAAAGGAAAGCACACAAAAAGAAGGCGCGCAGCAATGCACCTATCTAGGTGCATTGTTGCGCACCTTCTTCTATTTGAAACCTTAAGAAACTAAGACACCTATTTAGGTGCATAGTTGCACACCTTTATACTCCTAATGCATTAAATTTGATATATGAGGTGCGCACCAAGTGCATCTCATGAGGTGTGCTGGTTTGCACTCTCATATGTTGAAGGTTCGATAAAGAAAAAAGGCACACCTAGCACATCTTCGAGGTGCACAAGGTGCGCCAAAATTTGTCTTTCAAAGGTGTTAAGTGGTTTTTTAGGTATTTTAACAAGATTTTGCATTCTTGATTTTTTTTCATAATTAGGGTTTGTTTAAGGTTTGATTTTCAACTCTCTGAACTAATGTTTTCTTATTTGTGCAAGATGAAAAAATATCCTCAAGTTGTCGAGGTCATAATTTTTTACCTAGAGCTCAGAATTCAAAAGTGTTTACACCCATTGGAAAGAAGAACTAAAAATCTAGTTTCAGTGCCTAAAATAGAGAGCCTTTGGTTGCCCAATTTTAGGGACTGATGAAAGTTTCAACTTGAAATTTTGAGAAGAAGATCTCCAAAAAAGCCATTTAAAAATACCCAGAAAATCTTGTGAAAAAGATTCAAACATTTGATCATTTTGGATGATCTGGATCACCTAGTCTCTCATTGAGAAGGATAGAATAGTTGGAGAGAAGGAAAAGATCAAAGATACAGAGGTTGGACACATGAACTAGCATAGGTTCCTCATTTTACACAAATATTAATCACAAGATTCAACACGGATGCCTTGGAATTCCATATAGAAGAAGCAAAAGGAGTTCAAATGTATGAAAGTGTTTGGCTATAAAGAGAGTATAGATCATCAAAAGGATCAAAGTAAGTACACAAAAGTGATCTAAAATCCCATTTGGAAAAACTTAAAAACCATTTTCAAAACTGAGAACTTTGATTTTTTGGCAAATTGAGCACCTCACACAAATTTCTTCTGAGGTGCATAGATGTGCTAGTGCACAGGTGCATAGGTACGCAAGTGTGTACGTGCACTATTTTGAGAAAATGTGCTTCTTCTGAGGTGCGCAAGTACGAAGGTGCGCGGGTGAGTTGGTGCACTTTTCTAGAGGTGCACTGACAATTAACTGCTAGTTCCAAAAATAGAGCTTTTCGTTCATCAAAAATGCATTTTGACAGCAATTTAACTCCAACAGATGCCCAGTGAAGGATCAGCTTCTATTTTTGACACTTCCAAACACTTCTACTTTGACTGAAGGCTTTCTTATTCTTTATCCTCTCATAAATTCTTTGTCATATGACATGTAAATGCTTATGCATCCAATTAATGAATAAGAAATGGATGGAGTCCTCCTAAGCACAAATTAGATTATTAGTTTGTTTTATTAAATTAAAAGCATTTTATTACATGAAGATATCTCTCACTCTCAACACAAATTGAGGAGATGATTTCTTATAGATACTCCATTGTAATATGTAATTGGGGTTGCTATTATTTTGCAATAAAATTATGCTTTTGGTGCTCGCATTTGGAGTGTAGTGATTCTTGCCTAAATGTGTCATTATTTTGTGAATTTATGTTCATAGAATTGTGATTGAGCCAAAAGTTTATTTCTTTGTTTCTAGTTTTGTGATCTTTTAGTTCAGGTGTTTGCTATGGTTTTACAAATTTTGCTAACGTATCTAGCTCGAGAAGAAATCACCAGATTGTTCCTACATAACTCCTTGTCTCACATGAGTGCACTTTCTGTGGCCTTGCGATTTGATGAAGAGTGAAATATCATACGGTTATTAAGTTTCCCATCGACGATTACATCAATGGAATCAAGGAAGCATTGCTCCTATTTTCATTGGTTATCTACTAATTTCTTTGAAAGTTTAACTTGCAGACGTGTTGTTTATGTAGCTTATGTCCATTAGGATTTTACTTTCATGTTATTTTCTTTAAAGTTCTTGTTATTTGCTTTACTAACCCCTTGTTAAATTAGGAATTTATATAGTTGTATTGTTAGATTGCATTCATCATAAGAAAAATAAATACCAAAAAACATTTCTCTTTTGTGGTTAATTTTGAAACAGCAAGAAAATTGATCATTTGATCCAAAATTGGTTCAAACCAACAAAGGCCTCCTCCTGAACAAACACATTTATCTTCAACTGAGCGAATTTCAGTAGGTTGCAAGATCACCTAGATCCTTGGAGTTGATCCCAGATTAACTTGTCAAGAGAGGAATTCAAAAGGATTCCTACCATTAAGCATCGTGGAAAATGACAGCTCAACAAAAGTGGCGCTAGAAGGAGGACCTAAAAACCATTTAGCTCAAAAAACCCAAGTTTCTATTTGAAAATTCTACAAAATTTTCAAGAGGTGTGTAGGTGCGTAGGTGCACAAGTGTGCTAGTGCATTGTTTTGAGAAAGTGTGCTTCTTCAGAGGTGCGCTTTTCCTGAATAAACACAAGTTCCTAGAACTCAGTCACTTTCACAAGCATCACAGTGATAAAGAGATACCAAGAACTCCATCCATTCACATTACACATTCCATCATCATCATTCACTTTACATTCTACTTCACACATTCCCATCATTATGCACCATGTCTTTCTTCAATGCCCAAAGTCCACCTTTGAATCTAACTGGCCCATTGCATTACCTACCCAAAAATCCTAAAAAGTTTTGCCCACAGTTCATCTATGGAACAACAAAAGATCTTATTAAAATATTCAAGGAGATTTGTAATTGAAACCAGATTTAGCATATGGATGTGGTATGCCACCTTTTTCCTTACACTTTAGGGGAAATGGCATTCAATTGGTACCTCAATCTGCAGCTAGCATTAATAAGGGATTGGAACTCTTTTGAGATCAAGTTTTTGGAACAATTCAAGATCTATATTGATCCATCTATCCTATATCATTAGTCAGTCTCAATTAAGAGGTATCCCCATGAGACTCTTTCACAATTTAATCATCGCTTCTATAGGATGTATCAAAGAATGGAGTTTTCATACACTATATCACAAAAGGCTACCATCTAGATCTATTTTGGAACAATGGATTCATTAACTTCTATTTTTCTAAGAAGGTTCCCACCTAGAGACATTAATACCATTGAAAAGGTCTTCAAAGAGGCTATTGCATTCATGAAGTAGGTTACTACTACTCCAATGCCAACAATTACATATCCAGGGTATGAGTTCCAAAAGACTGTATTCTTTGAGCAAAAGACTTCTCCACCTACTAAACTTGAGAACAATATGGCTAGAGAATTTAAGACCATGAAGGAGATGATGTGTTTTTTATCCAATGAACTCACCAAAATAAAGTTGAATTCCTCAAGAAACCAAGGCAATCATCCTAGACAACTTGTTGCCCAAAAAAATTACTCACAAAATCAGAGCAAATATTTTGGCCTTTACATTAGCATCAATAATGAGAATAATGGTATTATAGGTATGAGTCCAAGTGAAAATGGATACGGGTACAATGATGTTTCAGATCAGCCTCCCCAAATCAAGGAGGAACAACCTTTGTAGTTTGGTGCAATGATGTTTGAATCATATGATAAATCTACAGGAGGACAAAGTGATGAAGATGATCAAGAGGAGTTTGTGTTCTCATTCAATGAAGAAATTCTTCCAAGTGTTGATGTTGCAATAAGTGTGGATATGCCAATAAATTTTGAAGATGTAGAAAATCTTGAAGTTCCAAAACTCCATGAAGTTGCAAAAAGTGATGGAAATGTAGAAGATCCTTAGGTTGGTAAGATATTTGAATTAGAAAGTCATCAAAAAGAAGATACCAATTCTTCCTACTATGATATTGATTCCCCATTGGATAATGATAAGATACCTCCCTCAAAACAAGATCTATCATTAGAAGAGATGGATAGAGTGCTCAATTTGGTCTCATGCCTGATTGAGGAAATGTCTATTTGTGGGTATTCTACACATATATCAAACCATGCAATAATTGATTCATGTAGAATCCATCCATTTGGGTTCCATTCAAAAGAAATTTGTCTTGATTTCTTGTTAGCTTGGGAGATTTCAATGGAGGGAAATTATGATTTTGAACAAGCTTCTTTGGGATATGAAGCAAAAAACATCTTGGTCGATGATAGTAATGAATCTTGTAATTTGAAAGGAAGGTTAAAGATTGATTTTTCTAGTTCGAAGGAACCTAAAGTGTTTCCAAGTGCACATGAAGTTGTGTACCATGAGATAAGACCACCAGAAGGAGAGATTACAATGTGTGAGTGTACCCCTATGATGGGAGACTCACTAGATCAAGTGATATATTTTCATTATCCCTCTTAGTTTGATGATTTTCAATTTGAATATGATGCTAAAGGTAAGAGAACTTGTTTCTGGATTAATCATGGTCATGGAGAGTTACCACAACTCCTCATTTTGTGTGATTTGTGCTTGGAATTTGAACCAAGATTGTCCAAATTTTATTTTTCTAAATACAAAGACAAATCAGCTTTTCTTAGGACTATATGGGGTGGTTCATTAGTATTGCACATCATGAGAAATATATTGACAACCACCCCAGATTCTTATTATTCAAGGTTTTCTCTAGATAAGTTTTTATTTTTGCTTTTATTTTTATTTTTCTTAGTCTTTAGCCTTTCCAGTTAGGTGTTAGTTTTCTTTGAGTCGAGTCTTTTTGTTTGGGTTTCATTTCTTTTTGTTTCTTTTTCCTTTTTAGTTGTGTCAGTCTAGGGTTTGGTGCACTCAAGATTTTATCTTGACATATCTCATCAAACCACCTTTTGGTTTCGACTTTTGGGAAGAGGTATTTCTTTGTCAAAACATTTTAATGATTTTTTTTCTTGTACTAACTGAGGAATGAATGTTACTTGCAGTAATAGAGGACTTTCAGTCTTGAATTAAGGATTGCAGATCAACAATTTTTCAACACTTTTGCAAATTTAAAGATCGATTATCTCAGGTGTTTTTGAACCAAAGTTGAAGAAAGCAAAGGATAGTCCAAACCCTACTAGTTCAAATAGAAGGGTCTTCTTGAGGGAATTGCTAAGATGATTTTTTGGTGTGAGAGCTTCTAAAAAGTGCTTAAAAGAGGAATCCAAGGGATGTTCACAAAAGATTGAATCTGAGAAACGACACCAATGTCTTGCCCACACAGTCTAAGCGTGGTCAGGGTACAGAAAGAAAATAAAAAGTAAAAAAAGGTGTTAAGAATGAAGGATTCTACAAAGTCTAAGAAAGGTAATCTGACTATAGGGATATACAATCCAAATAAGCTATATGGTATCAAAACTATTGCTCCATCAAAGAATCAAAATGGTGATATTGCGAGCTATGAGAAGCTAATATTCAAAAGATTACCTAGGACCTCAAATAAATAGTGACAACCCATTAAGAGCCCTCAAAACTAATTCTCTGATCTGGTCAAACAAAGGATTGATAAACAGCTCTTGTGAAGATTCCCAACGAATGGACCGGAAGGGGTGGAAGATTGTTCCCAAGTTATTGGAAACTTCTGATAGATTGCATTCTGAGATGTTGAAGGAAATGAATACACTAAACTTAGCTTACAGATTTGAGATTCTAAGGTTTTTACTAAAAAGTGATTCGAAACATGCTTGGAGTATTCAAGATTTAGTTGGTGTTTGACACATGTCAGAGCAATGTTTGCTGATGAAGAAATGCCTTTGGCATTTCTTCATTTTTTTGGGGGCTATTTGTTGTGGTTTCATAATGCACACCTTATTTTTCTTCAAAATGGGGAGCCCCTACTTTATTTTTTATCTTTTCGGATCCCTAGTCTAGGGTCTGAGTCTTTTTAGGGTTTTATCTATTTTTTTTGTCAGATCTGGATCCTGGTTCAAAAACCTAGAATCTGGAAATCGTCATCGAAGAGGATAAATCATTTTCACAAAGAAAAAATGGCACACTAGTGCACCTCTGCAGGTGTGCTAGTGCACCAAAATTCAAAGGAAAGCACAAAAAAGGAAGGCGCATAGCAGCACACCTATCTAGGTGCATTGTTGTGCACCTTCTTCTATTTGAAACCCTAAGAAACTAAGATGCCTATACAGGTGCATAGCTGCACACCTTTATACTCCTAATGCATTGAAGTTGATATATGAGGTGCACATCAAGCGCACCCCATGAGGTGAGTTGGTGCACACTCTCATATGTTGAAGGTTCGATAAAGAAAAAAGGCACACCTAGTACATCTTCGAGGTGTGCAAGGTGTGCCAAAATTTGTCTTCCAGAGGTGTTAAGTGGTTTTTTAGGTGTTTTAACAAGATTTTGCATTCTCAATCTTTTTTTCATAATTAGGGTTTGTTTAAGGTTTTATTTTCAACTATTTGAACTAATGTTTGCTTCTTTGTGCAAGATGAAAAGACATCCTCAACTTGTCAGGGTCATAACTTTTGACCTAGACCTCAGAATTCAAAACCATTTACACCATTGGAAAGAAGAACTAAAAATCTAATTTCAGTCCCTAAAATAGGAAGCCTTTAATTACCCAATTTTAAGGACCGATGAAAGTTTCAACTTAAAATTTTGAGCAGAAGACCTCCAAAAAAGCCATTTAAAAATGCCTAGAAAATCTTGTGAAAAAGTTTCAAACATTTGATCATTTTGGATGATCTAGACCACTTGGTCTCACACTGAGAAGGATAGGGTAGTTTGAGAGAAAGAAAAGATCAAAGATATAGAGGCTGGACACAGGAATCAACACAGGTTCCTCATCTTATGCAAATATTAATGACAAGATTCAACATGGGTGCCTTAGAATTCCAGATAAAAGAAGTGAAAGGAGTTCAAATGTATGAAAGTGTTTTGGCTATAAAGAGAATATAAATCATCAAAAGGATAAAAGTAAGTACACAAAAGTGACCTAAAACCCCATTTGAGAAAAACCTAAAAATCATTTTCAAAACTGAGAACTTTGATTTTTTGATGAATTGAGCACCTCACACAAATTTCTTCTAAGGTGCGTAGGTGCACTGTTTTAAGAAAATGTGATTCTTTTAAGGCGCACAGCTACACTAGTGTGCAGGTGCGCTATTTTGAGAAAATGTGCTTCTTTTGAGGTGCACAGGTGCGCAGGTAAGCTGGTGCACTTTTTCAGAGGTGCACCGATAGTTAACTGCTAGTTCCAAAAATAGAGCTTTCCATGCATCAGAAACGCATTCTGATAGTAGTTTAACTCTGAAAAATGCCTAGTGAAGGATCAACTTCTATTTTTGACACTTCCAAACACTTCTACTTCAACTGAAGGCTTTCTTATTCTTTCTCCTCTCATAAATTCTTTGTCCTATGACATGTAAAGGCTCATGCATCCAATTAATGAATAAGAAATGGATGGAGTCCTACTAAGCACTAGTTAGATTATTAGTTTGTATATAATTAGTTTGTTTTATTAAATTAAAAGTATTTTATTACATGAAGATATCTCTCTCTCAACACAAATTGAGGAGATGATTTCTTATAAATACTCCATTGAAATATGTAATTGGGGCCACAGTTATTTTGTAATAAAATTATGCTTTTAGTGTTCGCATTTGGAGTGTAGTGATTCTTGCCTAAATGTGTCATTGTTTTGTGAATTTATGTTCATAGAATTTTGATTGAGCCAAAAGTTTATTGCTTTGTTTCTAGTTGTGCGATCTTTTAGTTCCAGTGTTTGCTACGATTTTATGAATTTTGCTGACGTATCTAGCTCAAGTAGAAATCACCAAATTGTTCTTGCATAACTCTTTGTCTCACATGAGCACACTTTTTGTGACCTTGTGATTTGATGAAGAGTGAAACATCATATGGTTATTAAGTTTCCCATCAACGATTGCATCAATGGTATCAAGGAAGCAATGCTCCTGTTTTCATTGGTTACCTACTGATTTGTTCGAAAGTTTAACTCACAGACGTGTTGTTTCTGTAGCTTATGTCCATTAGGATTTTACTTTCATGTTATTTTCTTTAAATTTCTTGTTATTTTTTTTACTAAACCCTTGTTAAATTAGGAATTCATATAGTTGCATTGTTAGATTGCATTCATCATAAGAATAGAAAATACCAAAAACATATCTCTTTTGTAGTTAATTTTGAAACAACAAGCAGATTGATCATTTGATCCCAAATTGGTTCGAACCAGTAAAGGCTTCCTCAAGAACAAACACATTTATCTTCAATTGAGTGGATTCCAGTAGGTCACAAAGATCACCTAGATCCTTCGAGTTGATCCCAAATTAACTTGTCAAGAGAGGAGTTCGAAAGGATTCCTACCATTAAGCATCATGCAAAATGATAGCTCAACAGGATATTCTTGTAGAAGTAAAACATATAAATGTTTGAATTTGTCTACTCACAAGATCATAGAAAGTGCACATGTGAGAATTGATGAGTTTGTAGAAAAGACTGAAGAAGAAAGCAAAAAGAAACCAGAGGACTACAGAATATTTGTTTACTATGAACAAAATACCTTGCCAAACATATTTAACAATAAGGAGACTTTACCTTTCAAGATCTTCATAGTTACTGAGTTGCAAGAAGTGCAAACTGAGTCATAGGGAACTGAGTCACATTCAGAGGCTACTGAGTTAGTGCATATCGAATCTGAAGGAACTAAGCCACAGACAGAGGAACTTGAGCCTGAAGTTGAAATTCAAAATGAAGATAGTGTAATTCTTTCAAAAGTCAAAGAACCTATATTAGCTAAATATGTCAGAAGGCATCATACACCTTATCAGATTATTGGAGATAAATTAGATGGTACTATGACAAGAAGCAAACTAAAAGGTACATGTTTACTTGCTGAATTTAAACCTAGAAGTGTTAAAGATGCATTGGAAAATGAAAGTTGGATTGAGGTTATGAATGAAGAAATATAACAGATAGAAAAGAACAAAACTCAGACTCTTGTACCTAGGCCTAAGGATAAAAATGTGATTGGTACAAAATGGGTATTCAGAAACAAGCTAAATGAAGATGGAAAAGTGTCAAGAAGCAAAGAAAGATTAAAATGTAAAGGTTATTCTCAAGAAGAAGGTATTGATTATGGTGAGACTTTTGCCCCTGTTGCAAGATTGGAAGGTGTTAGGACTTTACTTGCATATGCAGCTCACAGAGGATTCAAAGTATATCAGATGGATGTTAAATCTGCATTCTTGAATGAAATTCTTGATGAAGAAGTCTACATTGAACAACCATAAGGTTTTGTTGATCCTGACAAAGGGACATGGTCTACAAATTACACACAACACTATGTGGCCTCAAACAAGCTCCTAGAGCCTAGTATGAAATATTACATAACTATCTGATATAGATTGGTTTTCAAAGAACAAATGATAATAGTAGTTTGTATATCAAGGAAGGACTAGATAAGAAGATTGTGTTGGCAGAAATATTTATGGATGATACTCTATTTACAAGAAATGATGACCTATGCAAAGCATTTTCAGAACAAATGAATAAAGAGTTTTAGATGTCCGTGTTTGGTGAGATAAAGTTCTTTGTTGGATTGTAGATACAACAGAACAAAAATGGTATCTATATCACTTAATCTAAGCATATCAAAGAGACACTCAAGAAGTTATAAATGAAAGATTCAAAATGAGTTGGGACTTTCATGTGTACTAGACTTAAACTTACCAAAGATGATGACTCCAAAGAACTAGATCAGACCTTATACATATCAATGATTGGGAAATTATAGTATGTAGTTCACACAAGTCCTAATATTACCTTGGCAGTTGGAATAGTGGAGAGATTTTTTGCAAATCCCAAAGAAAACCACATGATAGCAATCAAAAGAATCTTGAGATATCTGAAAGGTATTGAAATTGTGGGTTATGGTACAAACTTGAAGGAAATCTTGACCTAAAGGTGTTTATTGA
Source organism: Cupressus sempervirens (assembly GCA_028749045.1). NCBI lineage: Eukaryota > Viridiplantae > Streptophyta > Pinopsida > Cupressales > Cupressaceae > Cupressus > Cupressus sempervirens. Next base: position 178,007,254 of record CM053785.1, on the reverse strand, counting down.
TGCTGATTGGGCAGGAAATCTTGATGACAAAAAAAGAAATAGTGGTGGAGCTTTCTTTTTTGGTAAAATACTGGTATCTTGGATGAGCAAGAAGCAAAAATGCACATCCCAATCCACAGCAAAAACAAAATATGTGGCAATAGCAGTAAACTATTCTAACATTGTTTGGTGCAAACAATTGCTAGAAGGAATGAAGGTTGAAATCAAAGAGCCAACAGTCATGTATTGTGATAACACCGGGACAATTAACATATCAAAGAATTTAGTGATGCATTCCAAAACAAAGCACATTGCTATAAAATATCACTTTGTAAGAGAATTGGTACAAGACAAAGAAATCAGATTGGAATATGTGCATACAAAAGAATAGATTGTAGATATATTCACCAAACCATTACCTAAGGATGCATTCTTGTATCTAAGAGGTAAGCTAGGGGTCATTCCCCTATATGAAGCTCACTAAATAAAAGTTTAGTAATGCATCAACAGGAACCAAGTTGAAGATCAATCAGTTGATGCAGCTTAGTCAAGAAAATATTACATATGAATCAGTACTCAAGGTACATTGATACTAATTTGTCATGTGTTGTCAAAGAGAGAGAAGATTATTGTCATATCTTTCTAAAATTTTGTCATTCCAAGAGGAAGAAAATTCTTTCACAAAGGGAGAATACTACAATGTGTAATACCCCAAAATTGGCTCATTGCCATCTCAACCAATTCTAGTCTATTTTTGATTGATTCTTAAGACCTATTCTAATAGGCAATTCTCATTCTGCTACTCGCTACTTGACTTAATTGTTAGATACAGAAAACCCTAATCTGTATTCATCATACTTATTATTCAATCCCTATAGTACACACTCATATTAGCCACATTAAACCTATTTGATTTCAATTTAATTTAATCTAAATTATTCACACTTTGTTAAATTAAATTATCTCCTAAGGCTAATGTACTATGGAATTAAATTTATTTAATTTAATAAATATGCCTATTCTAATTAATTAAATGAAATTATTTAATTAAATGGAGAAGCTACTTCTAAATTAATTAAACAAAGTCATTTAATTAAATGGGAAGTTATTCCTAAATTAATTAAATGGAGTTATTTAACTAAATAAGAAAAGTGTCTCTAATTAATTAAATAGAATTATTTAATTAAATAGAAAAAAGGTAATTATGAGAGCATATCTCATTTTATTAAATTAAATATCTCTCCTAATTTTTTGTTCAGTTCAAGAATGGAAATTCCTAGTTCACTACTGATCAAATTAGAAGTGACCCAGATCACTTACTCTCACACTGAAGTCTATCTGACCTGACTGACTCTTACACTTAGATTTGAGCTAGTTAACTCCTTCTAATTTGGGAATCTTCCACTTTAACTGAACCTCATCTTCAATCCTGACCATTGATTGAAATCGATCTCAACTGTTGATGGATTCTAGGAAAGTCTATTTAAGAGACCCTCATTTCTTCATTATAGAGGTTGAATTTTCATGCTATCGAATTGCTATCGCATTTTACACTCACCTAGCTCGATACATTCTCACATATTTTCATCATTTAGCTTAATTTCATTTAGCATTTAAAATGTATGCATCTAATATAGTTTCTTTTACAAGTCCTTAAATTAGTTTGCATTATACATTTAGAGTAAATTTGCACATTCATATAGCTTAATTGCATTCAAATCCTTCATTCTTAGAGGGTCTGGTTGCCTGCACCTCAATTATGAGGATATTAACAGGCAAAATCCCTTTAGATAGGAGGCAACGGGTCGCACTGTTGAGCGTTCTGGATGAACAATTCAATGTTCATTTTGGGATGACTTCGCAGGTAATGACCACGTTGAAGTGTCTGTGAGGTTTAGAGGCCCACAATTCACAGGCACATTTTTGGCACGGTGGGCACCAGAAATGTACCTGTGAATTGTGGGCCTCTGAACCTCACAAACACTTCAACATGGTCATTACCTGTGAAGTCATCCCGAAATGAACATTGAATTGTTCATCCAGAACGCTCAACAGTGCGACCCGTTGCCTCCTATCTAAAGGGATTTTGCCTATTAATATCCTCAAAATTGAGGCACAAGCAACCAGACCCTCTAAGAATGAAGGATTTGAATGCAATTAAGCTATATGAATGTGCAAATTTACTCTAAATATATAATGCAAACTAACTTAAGAACTTGTAAAAGAAACTATATTAGATGGATACATTTTAAATGCTAAATGAAATTAAGGTAAATGATGAAAATATGTGAGAATGTATTGAGCTAAGTGAGTGCAAAATGTGACAGCAATTTGATAGCATGAAAAATTCAACCTCTGTAATGAGGAAATGAGGGTCTCTTAAATAGACTTTCTTGGAATCCATCAACAGTTGAGATTGATTTCAATCAACGGTCAGGATTGACGATGAGGTTCAGTTAAGGTGGAAGATTCCCAAATTAGAGGGAGTTAACTAGCTCAGATCTGAGTGTAAGAGCCAGTCAACTCAAATAGACTTCAGCGGAAGAGTAAGTGATCTGGGTCACTTCTAATTTGATCAGTAGTGAACTAGGAATTTCCATTCTTGAATTGAAGAGAAAATTAGGAGAGATATTTAATTTAATAAAATGAGATATGCTATCATAATTACCTTTTTCTATTTAATTAAATCATTCTATTTAATTAATTAGAGACATTTTTCTTATTTAATTAAATAATTCCATTTAATTAATTTAGGAATAACTTCCCATTTAATTCAATGACTTTGTTTAATTAATTTAGAAGTAGCTTCTCCATTTAATTAAATAATTCCATTTAATTAATTAGAATAGGCATATTTATTAAATTAAATAAATTTAATCCCGTAGCACATTAGCCTTAGGAGATAATTTAATTTAATAAAGTATGAATACTTTAGATTAAATTCAATTGAAATCAAATAGGTTTAATGTGGCTAATATGAGTGTGTAATATGGGGATTAAATAATGAGTATGATGAATACAGATCAGGGTTTTCTGTATCTAACAATTAAGTTAAGTAGCGAGTAGCAGAATGAGAATTGCCTATTAGAATAGGTCTTAAGAATCAATCAAAAACAGATCAAAATTGGTTGAGATGGAAATGAGCCAATTTTGGGGTATTACACAATGAAGAAGAAGTTTTCAGTGTAAAATCAAGAGGGAGAAACTTTCTGCCAGAGGGAGTTTTGTTCCCAAAATTTCATTGTGCTATGACATGTTTTGTTGCCATCAATGCCAAAGAGGGTGATTGTTGGATATAATTATTTAATTGTGTATTATCTTTGATGTTACAAAAATGTCATATCAAGTGACATTTAGTGCATGTTGATCTTGCTTGGTCAACAAAGACAGTTTTCCTTGTCTACCAGGCATTCCCAAGTTTACTCTGTGCAAAGATAGTGTCTACCAAGCTCACTCGGGCATTGAAGGAATTATGCAAAAAAGAGTCTTAACTGAGCTCACTCGGTTAACAAAGGAAAGTTGAGCAGAGTTAGTGTTAACTGAGCTCACTCAGTTATTGAAGGAAAGTTGAACAGAGTTAGTGTTAACAGAGTTCACTCAGTTACCAAAAGATTTTCATAAGTTTGCAGTATTAACCAAGCCTCTGTTGGTTAACATAGGAAATTGTTTAAGAGCTAGTTTTTACCGAGCAAGGTTGGCTACCAAAGGACTTTCTTATTTTTGCATGTGAAGCGTGGTTGTTTTACCTATTGATTCTAGCCAACTACGGTAATGAATATTGGTCATTCTAATTTGTATTTAAGCTGACTTGACAATCTGGATGATATAAATATAAGGTCAAGTTGTGATTTCAAAGTGTGCAAGTGCCTTGATTGAATTGAAAAAGAAAAGAGAGGAAGCGAACTTGAAGGATGAGCAGATATTCTTGAGGAGCATAAAAGTGACATTCGATCAAGAAGGATCAAGTATAAGTAGAACAAAGATCTAGATTTAGCAATTCATTTGCATCACAATCAAGTCATTTCATTGTTACTCTCTAACCATTGTAGCAATGATCTGAAATCTCTTAACAGAGTTGGTTTAACAGCCAGTTATAAATCCTCTAACAAGGTGGCAATTCCATTGAATTTTTTAAAAGACCTCTTACAAGGCCACTCCTAATAGGGTGATTAAATCCCCTAACAAGGTCACACCTAATAGTGTGCTTTGTAACCTTTAACTAGGTTGGCTCCTAATAGGGCTCACTTCAGAAGAGTGAAAAATAGAAACTAGTTATATTGGTGGTTTTTCCCATATTGGGTTTCCACATTAAATTTTGGTGTCTTATGTGTTCATTTCTTTTCTCTTATGCATGCAAATTAAGGTTATGTAATTATTGATAACATATAAAGGATAATTGATTATCGAGTTACGACAATTTCAATATGCTTACCGAGTATCAGCAGTAATCAATTTTATTAGTCTAAATTTAAGTCAACATCTAAGGGATTTGGGATTTATTTTAGTGTTAACTGATTCACCCCCCCTCTTAGATACTCCTTATATTTCTAACATTTTGAAAATGAGGATTCCAACTAAAGTGAAATTTAATTGAGTTGACATCTTGATGCCCATTTGAACACCTATTTTTGCACATTTTTTTGAAATTTAATTGAGTTAGAACTGAGAGAGTGATTTTTTTCAAGAAATGACCTTGTTTGCATCTACTTTGGGTGCCCTTTGAACATCATTTTGTAAAAATTAGTAGGTGTTGCTTAAAGATATTAGAAATGTTACTATAGAAATTTGTAAAAATGCAATTTTTTAAAATTGGGGGAAACAATTATGCTATTGTTGTAACTACTCATATGTTTGGATTAAATAAAATAACTAGTACTGCACATATCTAATTTCTCTCATCTTCCTTTTAACTTTTTATTGAATTTTTATTTTGCAATGAATAAGGACATTTTTAGCATGTGTGGAGTTGGAAGTACCATGTAAAGGTCCTTGAACAAATTGGAGATATGAATCCCCTTTCTCGTTGTAACTTTTATATTCATCTTTTGAACCATATATTCATATTTTGAATCAAATAGGCTTGGAATAAAAAATTCTAAATATCAAAGATTTTTGGGTTTGAACCAAATAGTCTCAAAATAAATTCTGGAAACTATAATATGTATTTCAAGTTCTAGAATCCCAAATCAAGGATTTTAAATTCCAATTCCTACATCATATTCCAACAACCAAATGGGCCCTAAGGTTCTTACTTTGAGAATTCTCTTGAGATTTTTCCAATGGTAATCTCTCCTAACCATTCATGTTTCACCCATGGTAGGCAAATTCTAAACTCTATCATCTTGGTCCATGAAGTCATCTACTCTCTTAAGACTTCTCAAAATAAGGGTTTCCTTCTCAAGATGGATCTCTCCAAGGCCTATGATAGGGTGGATTGGGATTTCCTTATGAAAGTCCTTTGGCCTTTTTGTTTTGGCAGAAATTTTTGTAATTTAATCTCCCAATTGGTCTCTACTACTTCCTCAATAATTATTATTAATGGGTTGCCTTCTTCCTTTTTCAAACCCTCTAGTGGATTGTGGTAGGGAGAACCTCTTTCCCATGTCCTTTTTATCATTTTTATTGAATTTATAGGTAGATTGATCTATTCTAGCATTAATTTGAATATTTTGGAAGGTATCAAACCATCCTTTGACAATTAGAGGTTCTACCACAAACAATTTATGGATGATACAATTCTTGGGGGAGATGTCACTATCAAGGAGGAAAAATCTTTGAAGGAGCATTTGAATTGTTATAGTTTGGTGACTGGGAAACTTATCAACTAGAACAAGAGCTCCATATTTTTTTAACACTCTTAAGGAGAGGTAAAGAAGAATTGTTGGTATTTTGGGATGTCAAATTGCAAATATTTCTTCCCCATTTACCTAGGCCTTCCTCTTGGGATCAAGCCTCCAAACTCTTTTTGGATGGTCTTTTGGATATATTCAATAGAAATTTGGTTGGTTGTAAAGGTGGCATCCTCAGTCAAGTTGGTAAGATTTAATTTCTTAAACCCACTCTTCAAAACCTCCCCACTTATGCTCTCAGTTTTTTCCAAATTCTAGTTAAATTTGATGAGGCTATTGAGATAATCCAAAAAATGTTCTTATGGTATGAAATGGATAATAACAAAAGGTTGCCTCTTATTTCTTGGGATAAAGTCTCCCTTCCCAAGAGATTGGGAGGATTGTGATTGTGAAGGATCAGACTATTCAATTAGGCTTTGTTGGCTAAATAGGTGCGGAGACTTTTCTGTATTAATGGGGTATAGAATAGAATCTTATTTTCTAAATACTTATTTTATAATTCAGACTTTTAGGATTTCCTAAATTCCAAAGTGATTCCGAGAGATTCACACATTTGGAATAGTTTTCTTAAGGTGAGATAGTTGACCCTTTTGAAAGAAAAATGGAAATCGGGCAACGAGGAGTCTATTCAATTTTGGGAGGACAATTGGATACCTTCTAGGATTTTGGAGATTTTGGAGAAGTTCAAGAAGTTGAAGGAAAAATTTGGTGTAAGGTTTGGTTCTAGAGTGGTTGATTACTAGGAAAGAGGTGAATGGATTAAGTTTGGGGAGTTTTTCCCAAATCTGAAATCTATCCTACCCATAATTTATTTTTTCTCTTTGAATGACAAATAAGACTCTCTAGTTTTGTCTTCCACTAGTTCTAGAGAATTTTTTGTTGCTTTTTCTTGTCAGGCAGCTAGGGGAGGAAAAGGTTCCCTTCCCTATTGGGAAAAAGCTTAGATTCTAACTTTGATTCCTAAGGTGAACATACTCTTATGGATCCTCCTCCCAAACAGAATTCTCACCATTGATAACTTGAGAAAAAGGGGATTCTATTTTCCCAATTTGTTTATTCTTTGGTTCTCAGAAGTTGAATTGGTGAATCACATATTTATTTATTGTTATTTTTCTAGAGATATTTGGGCTCTTTTCTTCATCAAGAAAAATCTAACATGAATATTTTCTAAAGATGTCATAGATTGCTTCACTCAATGGTCCTTTCACTTTAATTCCTCCAAATATTTTAGATATTTATTATCTCTAGCTCTTCCTCATATTTTCTATGGTATATGGAAAGATAGAAACAATGGCATTTCCAAAAATAAGATCTACTGCCAAGGGTGGTCTTGTATAAAATTAAAAATGATATAGTGGAAAAGCTAAATATCAAAGGTTCTGGGAGCCTTTTCCAGAGGGTGGTTTATGAGAATATGAACTTTGGAACTTCAAAAAAGAAGAGGAGGTTGGAGAAAAAATGGTTTTTTCTTTCGAAAGGCTGGTGTAAGGCTAATTTTTATGGGGTGGCTAAGGGTAATATTGGACTGGTTGGGTGTGGGGGAGTGATTAGAAATAGTCATTTTGGGAATTACATTGTAATGGTGGAACTTCCATTGGGAATCTAGTCTAACCACATAGTTGAGGCAATGGTGTTGCTCTTGAAGTCACTAAATTGATTAATGACACGGATATCACCAAGCTTTGGGTGGAGGTCGATTCTTTCAACATTGTTAATTTTGTTAAGGGCATTTCTAGTCCTTCTTGGACTATTGATAATATAATTAAGGAAATTATTGACATCCTTAATACTATGGAGGATATACATATTACCCATATCTATCATGAATTGAACATTGTGGTTGATACCATTTCCAATGTGGCAGTGAGGTGTGAACAAAGGATGTCATGGTAAGGTAGTGGGAACTTGCCTTACAATGTCATTTCATGCATTGGTAATAATATCATAAATGGGACAAGAGGAACAATTAATAAAGTTAATGGAAGTAATCAAAAGTGATTGATTATTGATTTTGAGAAGAGGGAATAGCCAAAAGGATGGCATATTTAATTGTTTTTGCATCATCTTTCATGCATTCTAGGTGTTTATTAGAAGCATTGTTTTGTATTGTGTTCATTTCCTACCAAACATTGTGAGTTTTGTTTGGTTAATTTCTCTCTAAAATTGTACTAAAGAGATTGCAAGGGTCTAACTAATGTAGTGCAAGGTAGGAGAATCCCCAAAGGAGATTTTCTAGCCCCTAACAAATAACTACACAATGGAAACAACACAAGATCCAAGATCTGATACTAAACACAACTCTAGATTCACAAATCAACTTATTACTATTGGAATTCTTTAGAATAACTGAGAGGGGTGGTGAATCAATTATCCAAGGTCTAGATATACAAATAAAACTTTTCACAGCTTAGTGAACCCATAAAACATTTATTGTCATGCATGCATCCATAAGATTATGCAATCACTTAAAATTTATAGGCTGCTATCAAATCAATTTGTAGAAATATAAACATGAAACATAACAGATTGAATAACACACTCGACACAATGATTTATGTGGAAAACCAATTTGGGAAAAGCCACCAGTAACATGCTACTCTTTCTCACTCTTCTGAAGTGATGCCTTGTGAAAGGTCAACTCTGTTAAAGGTTACAATGCACACTATTAAATGTGACCCAGTTAAAGGATTTCAATCACCCTATTAGGAGTAAGCCTTGTTAGAGGACTTTATACCATTCACTTGGAATTTCACCTGGTTAAAGGATTTACAAATGACTGTTAATTCAAACTCAGTCCAAAGGATTTACCCTAGACTGGTACAATTATTAGAGAGTAACAGTAAGGCTTGATCTGATAACAACATACAACTCTATTTTTAGATTACAAATCTCTATTTTAGTCCTCCATTCTACTTGGCTTTTACACAATTCAGCTTTGCTAGCTTGTTCACTCTTCAAGTATCTATATCATTAAGCCTTCTTTCTTAACTAGCCAATGTAGACTCTTTACTTAGGTCACTAAATGAAGCAAAACCCTAGACTCCTTGTCTTCCTTAGGTTCTTGCACATGACAACCCTTGCTTCTGACTAGCCATCCCTATAAATAGAGAATTAAGATATTTTGTCATTCATTCTCCATCATCCAATTTAGGGTTAGGACATATTAGGTAGGATTCAATGAATCTATCCCTTATTTCATTTCATCCCTTTTTAGAAACTTCTCCTTCAATCCTCTTTGAATTTGCCAAATTTGCCACAAAATAGTTTACCATGAATTCTGCACCACCGACTCATCAATCTTATCTTCCACCTGGTGCACAAAATCCAAGAAAATAAACTTGTCAGCTTAGATCCATCAAATTCACAATCCTTTTAATAATGTTGACACTCAACATTAACTTGCTTTTGATGCTCAACACAAACTATGTTGCTTGGTATCCTCTGTAAAATTACTCGACACGAACTAAAGTTTACTGGTGCTCGACATCAACTAAACTTTACTCAGCATCAACTATTTTACTTGGCATACAATAAAATAGACTTTTACTCGGCTCCAACTAATTTTCTACTTAGCTTGCACTAACTTTTCTCGGCACCTGTTGTCCATTCAGTCAAGCTTGGCAGACAAACTTTGTTTAACTTGTTCTTCTGAACTTGCTTAGTGTAACCAACCTTTGTAACCTTAAGTATATTATGAATGCACTATGATATCATTGTCTTAGTTGATTCTTGTACTCCTTTTCATATCATAACTCACTTTCCTCTAGGTGCTATTGTCACATCATTTGATCAAATCCTCTTCATCAATCAAATAAGTGATGATACTAAAATCATATAAGTAGTTGTCTTAACAACAAATAGCAAGTTTGACATCGATGACAAAAAAATGATTGAAATACATTTATCATACTTGTATCAATCTATTTTCAACAATCTCCTTCTTTGGCATTGACGGAAAACCAAACTAATCAACCAAACTGACTCAGTTTAAATAGTAACACCAACAAAATACCAAAAAGAAAATAATTCTTTATATTGAAATCTCTCCCTCTATCAACAACTTGCATCTTCTGAATAGCTTACAAAATTTTGCTGTGTTCTGATCAATAGACAATCAACTCATCCTTATGACTTCCTCTGAATTACTTCTTATATCTCCTTCTACATTATATTCCACCTACAAGGTAAATGTAATCAGAAAATACACTTTCTTTCATAGCAGTCAAAATTTCTCCCTCATGTTATGTGTTAGGATTTCTCCCTTATCATGTATATATCTCCCTTCAATTATATCTCCCTCTTTGACAACAATGTCAAAGAACTGTCACCTTAATATGCAGATATGAACTTCTTTAGTTTCTCCCTCTCTCACCTTGCTTGTGACTAATTTGTAGTTTTAGCTCTGTTATTACTTTAGGCAGCTCCTAAAGTAAGATCCACTACATCAATTTGTAACATATGGCGATTAGCTTGTTTGATGTAAGGCACTCCTCTTGTTTTCTTAGATAGCCTTTGATAGGGGTATCACCCCTAGTTTACCTCTTACATACTCATGAGCATCCTTAGGTAATTCTTTTGTGAAGATATTAGCAATTTTCTCTTTTTTGTCAACATATTCCATCTCCACCTCTTTATTTTGAACTAATTCTCTCAAGTAATAATACTTGATTGCAATGTACTTAGTCTTTGTGTGCATCATGAGATTCTTTGATATATTTATAGTACTTGTATTATCACAATAAAGTATCATTAATTTAGTAATCTCTTCCTTCATACCTTTGAGTAGTTGTTTGATCCATACAATGTTTGTACAATTTATAGTAGCAACAACATATTCAGCTTCAACAATAGATTGTAAAGTGCATTTTTGTTTCAAGCTAGTCCATGTACCCAACCTCTTGCCTAAGAAAAATGCTCCTCCACTAGTGCTCTCTTTGCCATCAATGTTTCCAGCCCAATCAACATCAGTATAGGCTCTTAATTCAAATTTCTCATTTTTCTTGTAGTATAGACCATATTCTTTTGTTCCTTTCAGATATCTCATTATTTTCTTTAAAGCCATCAAATGATTCTCCCTAGGATTAGTAGAGAATTTTGCAACTATCCCTATAGATAATACAATATCAAGTCTGCTATGTACTACATATTGTAATTTTCCAATCATATACCTATACAATGTTTGATTCACCTTAATTGAATCATCATTCTTTGAAAATTTATGTCCTATCACCATAAGTGTACTTACTGGCTTAGAATCCTCCAATCCAAAAGTTCTCAATATCTCCTTGGCATACTTTAACTGAGTGATGTATATACCATATTTCATTTGATGTACTTGTAAACCCACAAAGAACCTAATCTCTCCACAACATAGACATCTCAAATTCTTACTTCATTTCATTTGCAATAGCCTTACATAAAGCATCTTGACCTCCAAATATGATATCATCAACAAAAAATTTAGATAACAAAATACCATTGCCTTTCTCTGTCGTCAAGTACAGATTATTGTTATCATCAGTTCTCTTGAATCCAATCTTCACAAGATAATTATGAAGTCTCTCATACCATGCTCTCGATGCTTGCTTCAAACCATATAAAGCTTTATGTAATCTACATACCATGTTTTTATTATTAACATCAACAAATCCTTCAAGCTATTCTATGTAAAATTCTTCTTCTAATATACCATTCAGAAATATAGATTTAACATCCATTTGATAAACTTTGAAACCTTTTAATGCAGAATAAGCAAGCATAGTTCTTACTCCTTCCAATCTAGCAACAAGGGAAAATGTTTCTCCATAGTCAATTCCTTCTTCTTGTGCATATCTTTGCAGACTAATCTTGCCTTGTTCCTTGTGACTTTGCCACTTTCATCTAGCTTGTTTCTGTATACCCACTTGGTGCCAATCACATTTTTGTCTTTTGGTCTAGGAACTAGAGTACATATTTTGTTTTTCTCAAATTTTTCAATCTTTCCTTCCATGGCTTTACTCTAGACCACATCTTCTAAGGCATCTTTCACTATTTAGGGCTCTTTCATGTTCATAAAACATGTATCATTTCTCAATTTGTTCCTTGTCATTGGTCTAGCATCTTTATCTCCAATGATTTGTAAAATAGGATGATGTCTCTTGACACATTTAGACAATCTTAGTTCAGCTCTGGTTTCTTCATTTGGTCTTTCAACTTCTAAGTCACTATGTACATCTCTGTCAAGTAGTTGAACATTTCTTTCATTTACACTAATCTCAGAATCAGAATGTGCCTCAACTCCATTCTGTAACTCGGCATCTGAATGTAGCTTAGTTCCTGAATGCAAGTCAACATTCATAATATGTGACTCGATAGTGACTAAAACTTGGTGTTAGTTTGTAACTTGATTTGCAACATCTTCTTCAGCAGGCATACCTTCATAAAAGTATACAAATAATTTGTATTCTTCTAGTTCCTTCATAAGTTTAGCCTCATATGCTTCTATATATTCATCAAATTTTACATTTTCACTTTTCACAACTTTGTCAGTGTTAGTATTTAAACACTTATAAGCTTTGCTTCTTGTCAAATAACCTAGGAATATACCTTCTTTACTTTTTGCATCTAGTTTACCATTCCTGAAATCTTTGAGAATAAAGAATTTTCTTCCAAATACCTTAAAACATTTTACATTAGGTGAGTATCCATACCATAGTTCAAAAGGTGTTGAATGAGTACCTTTCTTGACTTGTACATGATTCAAGGTATAGATAGTTGTACTTACAGCTTCTCTCTATTATTTCAAAGCAACATTTTTCTCCATTATAAGTGTCCTAGCATAATCCATTATAGACTTGTTCGTCCTTTTAGAAATTCCATTTTGTGGAGGGGTTCTAGGAGTAGATGTTTGTCTTTTGATTCCTTTGTCATTACAAAACATTTTAAACTCATTTGATGTACATTCTCCTCCTTTCTCATATCTCAAACATTTTAGACTTGTACCTATTTCCTTCACAACTCTTGCTAAGTACCACTTAAACATTTGGAAAGCATCAGATTTATATTTCAAAAACATAACTATCATCATTCTAGAATAATACCATTCCTAAAATCTTTGAGAATAAAGCATTTTCTTCCAAATACCTTAAAATATTTTACTTTGGGTGAGTATCCATACCATAGTTCAAAAGGTGTTGAATGAGTACCTTTCTTGACTTGTACACAGTTCAAGGTATAGACAGCTATACTTATAGCTTCTCTCTAGTATTTCAAAGAAACATTTTTCTCCATCATAAGTGTCCTAGCACAGTCCATTATAGACCTATTCCTCCTTTCAGAAATTCCATTTTGTGGAAGGGTTCTAAGAGCATATGTTTGTTTTTTGATTCCTTTGTCATTACAAAACATCTCAAACTTATTTGATGTAAATTCTCCTCCTTTGTCAAATCTCAAACATTTTAGACTTTTACCTATTTCCTTCTCAACTATTGCTAAATACCACTTAAACATTTGGAAAGCATCTGATTTCTATTTCAAAAACATAAGTGTCATCATTCTAGAATAATCATAAAAAAGAAACATAATGTACTTATCTCCTTTGTAGCTTTGCACTTCAATTGGTCCATGCAAGTCAGTATGAACAATCTCTAGTATTCCTTTACAGGTATGACTTTTACTCTTAAAACTTGGCTTTGTCATTTTGTCTAACTGACATTGTTTGCACATTATATTATTAGACTTCTTCAACTTAGGCAAACCTCTAACTCTTCCCATGTTACTGATACTAACCAAGTTATAAAAAATAACATGACATAACCTCTTGTGCCATAGCCACACATCATCAAATTCTACAACTAAATAAATAGCATCTTCTATATCAAGGTAGAATAGATTACTCCTAGTTTGATCACCCTTTCCAATCAGTTTTCCATCAATATCATATATCTTAGCAATCTTGTTTTCAAACTCAACCTTACATCTTGAATTATTTAGTTGTGACACACTCAACAAATTATAGTTAAGTCCTGTAACATAGTAAGCATTGTCACATAAAATATTTTATGTGAGTTTGATAGAACCTTTTCCTTTTATCAAACATGGTGCATCATTACCAAATATTACACTATTTCCATCATAACAATTCAAGGTAATGGAATTACTTTTATCTCTAGTCATGTAATGTGAACACCCACTCTCAATGATCCATCTTTCATTCCTATTCACACAAGACACAAGTACAGTTGCCTCATCTTCATCAGATTTGTCCTTTATTGCAACATACACCACTTCATCATCATGTTCATCAGATTCATCCCTTATTTCCTCTTCAGCAATGTAGCAAGACTTATTGCCTTTGTCTCTGTAGTCTTTGTTGTCTTCATCTCTTCTACTATTGTACTTGTCACCACCTCTATCAACCTACATAATTAAGATGAGTGTCAACCTATAATAGATATTAAATACCAAATGCCTTCAAAGGCTTACAACACCCATAGGACAAATAAACAAGATCCAAATAGGCCCACACAAACTCTCATGTCCACTCCACATCATGATCACACTCCTCATCCATTAAATACACCATGTTGATTGATCAAATCTGTAAGAACTTCATTTGGAAAGCCCAAGTTGATGAGCATCGCCAACCACCAGCCAAGAATGATCAAGTTCCCTCAAGCATTATTGACCTTCTTCAGTTGTCAAGAAACCAACACACCCTGAGAAACATATTATAAGTCAGTCAATAATACAAATGTCAATTAAGCCTTCAATGACTGAGCCCCTTGTCCACACTATGCCTAAGAACTACCCAATAATGATTGGGTACCAGTCCTTCTGTAACTAAATTCTCAAACTCCAAAGCCAAAATCCCTTCAACATGTAGGATTTCAAACTACCCTAGGATGCTCGTGTATTAGACACCCCGGGTGTGAAAAGACATTCTTAGTAGATAGAAGAACATCTTCTAGGATTCAACACATAAATCTAAACTAGTTCTTCACATACATGTCCTCCAAGTCTTCAACTTGTACACTCTTTCCCTTGTTCAGTTTTTTCTATTTTACGTCATTTTTTAGTGTTTGATGAGTTTTCTTTCCATGTTTATCTTTAACCCTCTCATAGTCCTTCAACTCAACTTGGCTACCAATACTTAGGCTCCTTCTACTAAGTTCTTCATTCTCCAAAGAAATTAGGGAACGCTTCTTGTTACCTTTCTCAACAGTAGTCACATTCTTGACATAATCATGCATATCTCTTCCATCATATTGCCAAGGTCTACCAAGCAATATGTGAAAACTACTCATGTCCGCAATATCACACAACACTTGATCCTTATACTTCTCAATATAATATTCAACAAAACATTTCTCCCTCACCTCCAAAGTATGTTCATCTTATAACCAACCAATCCTATAAGGAGAAGGATGTCTCATTCTCTTCAAACCAAGTTTCTAAACCATCTTCTCAACAACAAGGTTACCAGTAATACTACCATCCACAATCACATTGCATATTTTACCACCAAAATTACAATGATTCCTAAAAAAATTACTTCTTTTACAAGGTTCTAGTAACCTCTTACCAAACAATAATCATTGAGCCAGCAAGATCTCTCCCTGGTTAGGATCACTGAACAAGCCTTCAGCTTCATTCACAATAGAATTTCTCCTATCACTAACCTTCTGTGAACACTCAAAATATTTGTGACCTTCTTCACCATAAGAAAAATAATTACCTTTTAAGGAAACCTTACCCATCATCTTCCTTGTCTCAACAAGTTTTGATTCATCGTCTACACTTGGTTTATCCTTTACCAAGTGATATTGCTTCTCTTTCTCATGAGAACTACCTTGATTATTCTATTCAACTTATCTTCCACCCTCAGAGCATATTGATAAGCATCCTCAACCAAGTCAATCTTTAGCATACCAACTTCATCTTAAATATTAAATCTCAAACCATTTATGTACTAAGCCACCTTCTCCTTAGAAAGTTCTCTATACCCATATCAAATAGCCAACTTGTAAGACTCCTCAATATGATCTTTCATAAAAATATCCTCCTGCTTCAAATTATGTAACTTCTCAAACAATTCAAGTTCATAATCAGTAGGTATGAACTTAGCCTTCAATTTTGTCACAATAAATCTCCACTAAGTGATCTTAATTTCACCTTCTTCTTATCAATCTCTTTAGAATTCTTTCCACCAAAGAGAAACATGTCCTTTCAACTTATTTTATGTCAACCTAACTCTAAGTGGATCTCTAATATTCTCTAACTCAAAGTAGTCTTCTAATTCACCAATCCAATAAATCAATTCTTTAGGATTCAAAATACTTGAGAAATTAGAAACATCCATTTTGTGATTCAACTTTGACCAAGTGTGAGATCTATCTAGTCAACCAACTTTATCTTTCATAGATCTCTCCACACGATTAGTTCTATCTTCACCACTCAATCCAACAACCTCAAAGTCTTCAACAAATTCCATATAACCATCTTTAGTATTGTCATGTTGAGGTAGACCATATATAGCCCTCACGATATCATTCTTCATCAACCCCATCTTAGATTTGAAATGTGTTTTGATCTTCTATGAGATCCTTGCTTCCACAACATCACAAAGATCTTCAATTATTCAAACGTCCAATCTTCTTGGAGGCATCTATCAAAATCTTCACAAACCCAAAGCAAAAAATCCATATGACAACTAGATCCAACCTCATTTTGATAATCTTTACTCCAGGTCCTGTGCAAAATGTCTCAACTTTGGCAATCTGTCCACATGCTTAGGAAAACTTGCTCTAATACCACCTAATGTAGTGCAAGGAAGGAGGATCCCCAAAGTAGATATCCCAGCCCCCATAAAATAACCACACAATGGAAATGCAACACAAGATACATGATATGATACCAAAAACAACTCTTTATTTATAAATCAATTGATTACATGCAATGTGTTAGGCTGTAAGGCCTTCCCAGTTTTAATCAAATAAAAAGCAATTAATAATTTTGCAAGATCCCTCAAGATCCAATCTCAAACCCTAGCTAGTCCAGATCTCTAGCATAATAGTAATTTGGTAGAAACCTCCAGAGAGATCTAAACTTGTGCTTGCAAGTCACCAAGGAATCTCCTTGCTTCCCAAGTTGCAGCTACTAGCTCTGCTACACTTTGCTCCTCTCAACTACTCCTTTCTCTCCATTTTGAATGATAATGACCCAAGACTCCAAAAGACCCTCTACTTATGCCCAACTAAACCACAAGTCATCCTAACAAGTTACATATTAAATAAACCCACATATTAAATACATAATTAATCCACAAGTCAACCTATAATAGATATTAAATACCAAATGCCTTAGAAGACTTACAACACCCATAAGATAAATAAATAAGACCCAAAAAGGCCCACACAAACTCTCACGATCACTCCACATCATGATCACATGCCTCGCTTATTAAATGAACTATGTTGATTAATCAAATCTGTAAGAATCCTATTCGCCAAGCCCAAACTGTTAAGCATCAACAACCACCAGCCAAGCATGATCAAGTTCCCTCAAGCTAGTATCACCAACCTCCTTCATTTTTCAAAAAAACAACACACGATGAGTAACATAGTATAAGTCAATCAACAATCTAGATGTTGATTAAGCCTTCAATGATTGAGTTCCTCAGCCAACACTACACCCAAGAATTGCCCAATAATAACCAAGCACTAGTCCTTCTATGACTACGTTCTCCAAATCCAAAGCCAAAATCCCTCCAAAATGAAAGATTTATAACTACCCTAGGATGATCCTATATCACCAATGTAGGAGAAGGGAAACGTCGACTTGCTAAAAATAGAAAAGGAAGATTAAAGTCTGGAAAATTAGGAAGAGAGGGGATTAACCAACTTCATGGAGAGATTCCATGGTGGGAATCTACAAGTCACCCAACTTTTCTAGAAGAAATGGAATGAGGGAACCTTGAATGGTGGCAGTCACAATTTCACCATCGCTAAAGAACTCATTTCCAAGGTGATTGGTATATTGATAGTGGGTAGAAAATTCTACAGAGACCAAAAAATTTTAGATGCAATCATTGAAGAGTTTCCTAAGGAGCCTAGTGAGAGTGAGGCCCTAGTTAAACAAGAAGGTAAAACCTACTACCAACCTAACTATATTAACAAGCTCTAGAGTTTTGTTTTTTGTGCCATTGTTTATTGTGTTACGTTGGATGGTAGACTTTCTAGCCCATTTGTTAGCATCATTTTTCTCTATTGAACCATTTTAGGCATGGCATTAAGGTCTCCATTTCCTTTTATATTTATTATTCCATGAATGCAAGTAGTTATGGTCTAAGGGAGAATTGTTTTTTCCAACCCTCCTCTTCATGATGATTTAATACTACTTATTTATGAGTACACTAAAACTCGCTCTTTTGGTAAGTTTCTTGAGATGAAAGGACTAGAGGAAGAAAATGAGGAGGGATCAAAAGAATCTCAAGACTACTCTAGCATGGAAGATAGTGAGTGAATGCATTCAAAAGAGGAGGAGCATGATGATGAAGAGCCTAAGAATAAAAGAAAAGGGAAGGGTAATTCGGCTAAGACTCTAGTGAGAACCCCTACTAAGAAGAAGTCCTCTCCACCCAAAATACAGATCAAGAAGGCTATGGAGCTTGATGAAGATGGCATGGATACTAATATTGAAGAGATTGGGTCTAGCATGAAGAAGCCTGAGAAGAGAAGTGATATGGGGAAGAGGAAGAATAGTTAGACTAGGAAGCATTTGAAGATTTATGCCTCTACGAAATAGGTTACCATTACCTCTAATGAGTATGATGATGAGGGTGATGAGATAGATATAGACATTGATGATGAAGGTACAAAAATCCATTAAGAAAGAAGTATAAATTTGACAAAGGGAACACTGAGAATAGTAAAGGCTTGGATTCCCCTTTGAACCATATCAAAGACCAATATGGAAACCATATGTGGGGACTGGCATTTCTCATTCTACTTAGACTAACATTCTGATGGAGGAACCTATTGACCCTGTTAAGACTAGGAAAATGGCCTAGAAGAACATGAACTTCAATACAATAAGGTTGGGCATAGCCAGGGATAAAATTGACCTCGTGGTTGGGGAAGTTGAACTTAGCAAAGTGGATCTTCAAGAGCTCATTTGTCCCTCTATTCTCATCCTTAGTGATAATAGAAAAGAGGGGAACATGGATGTTCTCAACAATGCTAGGAATAGTTTTCTTGATAATTTTAGGTCAATTAAGTGGATCTTCCATCAAATCATCAAGCTGAAGGACAAGATGAGCTTGGTGGAGGCTAAGGGCACTAGCCAAAACAATCTTGAGGCTATGGATAAGGAGAACACCATTATGGTTGTTGTGATGGACATGGAGGCCTTCTATAGGATGAATGCCAAGGTGCTCAAATTAGATAACAAGGTCAAAAACATTGAGAACACTTTGAAAAACATCACTAATAACATTCTCAAATCTTCCAATGATTACATCAAGATCCTGATCAGCAAACTTGAAAGATCTACTGGGGAGAAGCCCGTTGATGTTGTTCCTAAGGACAAAGGTGATACTTCTAAGAACATGATGTAGGAGTATCTTGGGTTGTCTTGTTATCCTACTCATATTTGTTTATTTTTCCTATTGATACCGAGTTCTAGTGGTTGTTGAGTTGTAGTTGTTGTCAATTTCAGTATTGGCTGAGTTGTTTAGTGTTGGCCAAGTAGCTTAGTGTTGGCTAAGTTTCTTAGTGTTGGCTGAATTATTCAGTGTTGGCTAAGTACTTTGGTGACCAATGGTTCCTTCATGTGCTAAGTAAACCTAATGTTTTTTGATGCTTGGTTCCTTCTTTGACTAAGTTTGTCTATGATTGGTTCTTAGTTTGAGTTGTCTCTTGTATTTATTTCAGACAATGAATTTAATCTAAGGATCTTGTCTTAGAATGTGTGCAAATCATTTTGAGGTTGAACTTCTATTATGTAATGATCTCAAATCTTTTGTAAGACATTTTGGCAAGTATAAATAGGGGTGTTTAGGTTATGTTAACTAAAGAGGTTTAGAGGAAGAGTGTGAAGTTGAGGAAGTTGGAAGTCCAAATTAAGGACCTATGAATGTTCTAAGTCTAGAATTTTGTAAATCTTGTTGGTCGTAACCCGAAAGGCCTCATAGCTAGGAATGTATGTAGATCATTTGATGAATTAATAAAATAATTATTGCTTCTTCTCTCCTTGGTGTTTTTCTATGTGTCATTTTCTTCCATTGTGTTTACTCAACAAGGTCTTTGAATAGTTAGGTGTGCCTTTGACCCTAGCTTTTCAATCCCTTCTTGCATCAAAACAAAGAGGGTACTAAGAGAAGGACCAATGCTAATATCAGGAAGTTAGCAATGACTACCAATTTGGTATCAGCTAAATCAACGAGGCTACTGAGAAGATGGACAAGCTTAAGGAGTAGGTAGTGGAGCTAATGAAGAAAATGGGTTAACTTCACTTGTTGTCCTTACTCTTTTTGTTTATTTTGTGTTTCCCATTTTAGTGGTTGTGTTGTTGTCTTTTTGGTATTGGCTTGTTTTTTTGTTGGCTTTGTCTCTCTTTTGCTTTGTTTTATCTTGTGGGCATAATGTTTAATTTTTTAATATTTTTTAGTACAAGGTTTCAGGGACCCTTCAAAACCTATTTTCTTAATAAAAAAACAATTTAATTTTTTTTAGTCATATATTATAAATATTTTCAAGTGTAAACTCTTTTATTGTCATGTGTGTGGTTTCATGACTTCATGAGCCCCCTGTGATTATTACTAAGAGATGATGATCTTTCAATGATGAACACTTGTACTTCTAGTTATGATTGTAAGGTGATAAATTTACAATAATTAACCATATTATCATGATGGATATCATGTGACTTGATATTTGTGGACATGTCATGATAATTGATATTTCTTAAGTAATATCAACTTAATGGTGGATATCATGTACAATGATATATTTATGGATAGCTATATAAGTTATATTACTAAGATATTTATAGTAGATATTATGTGACATCATGTGAGGCCTCGCCCCGACCCATCGTAGCATGGTGATACATTATTATTTTGATACTCATGACTCAATATGTCAAGACACTATCGGATACATTGAACATTATTATGTTATCTTGTGTGATGTTTTACTTTCAGATATTTGATTTCGTCATTTAATGCTTTATGAACATGTATAATGATGAAGTAAGTGAATGCAGAATTAACACTTTGATTATGCAATTTTAATGATTGAGAATATGAGTAGAACAAGATAAACAATTAATTATTTGAAAGATGGATGTTTTAATTTGTGTGATGTCCTTGTTATGTTATATACATATATGCATGTGATTTTCTTGAGCTACTGATGTGTGCAATGAGTGTGTAGGATATTTTAGCTGAGAAATCTAATGGAGAAATGAAATTGAACCCTATGTACCATTTGTGAAAACCAAGGTTAAATCTGATGAAAGATGCAACCCCGTTGTTCGTATTTTATTTGTATTGTGGTTTGAATGAATGTATCATTTTTTAATCTTTAAATGTTAATGTTTCATAACAGTGTTTTTATAGTGTCGCTTGACACTTGTGAATTCTATATGCATTTTAGCATGATAGTTAGGGTTAACTGAGTAACATAAAGATCTAAATCAAACTAGTTTAATAACTTGTTTTCTAATCAGTTAGTAATCGAGGTTAATTACCCTAATCATGATTAGTGAGTAATCTTGATTTTTGAAGGTTATTAGAAAGTCCTAAAATTTTCTAGTTTTTGATAGATCCCTAATTAATCTAAAGGCCTAAAATCATGAAATCTAAGTACCCAAGGGGTATGGGTATGGGTTGGGGGCATTTTCCACCCCCCAGCCCCTTTTATTGACTTTTATGGTCACTAAAAAACCCATTTTTTTCTTTATTGCAAAAATTGATTGACTCCATCATGGGCTGGATAACTTTAACTCCACCTTGAGGTTAGCCATAGGTCTAGTTGTGTTAGAAGCCTCTAGAACTTTAGGCAAGTGAGGGAGTTATTTCTTTTTGGAGTGGTTGAGTTTAGGATCTTATTTAGAGGCATTTTTGAGAGGGTTTTGAGTGTTCACCCAACCTCTAGTTTTAGAGTGAAAATTAGGATTAAAGGAGAAGGAGAAGGAAGGGAATGCTCATCTCAAACTTGTTCAATTTTCATAACTCGATTTTGAAGGTAGGAATACTTCACCTCATTTTGTTTATGTTGTGCTTCATGTTTTAGTTTTATTGCTTATGTATGTTTGTGTGTGTGTTGAGTATGTTGGGAGGGATTGAAACAAGTTTTCTTAAATGTCTTCCCTTTGTGTTTTGCTTTGAATTTTGAAAGGATTTTATGGGTGTATTAGCATTACTCACCCTCAAATAGGGCAAAAGTGGCCATGTATGAGAGAAGGTCTTTAGTTGGACTCTGACAGTGTAGAGTCTCTTCTTGGGACGAGAAGAGGGAGAGAGGGTAGGGTGTTATGGGCCCCTACTCATCAGCACAAGCCACGTATGAGTTTTGGAATGTAAGAATGAAGAATGAGAGTTCTTGAGTTTATAGCCTCGAAAAGGCACCTGTTTTGGTGTTGTGTCTGACATCTCCTATTGGAAAAATCCACCTTCTACCTAGTCTGGTTCAATGTCGAACCTGTTGTATAAACCCGAGATGGGAGTGAATGTTTGATTTTATTTTCATGTTATGATTGGTTGTCTCTTGGTCAATTTTCATTCTCTCCATAATCACCGTGATGTATTGCAGAATTCGTAATGGATCCCTTGTTAAGGGCCAAGAAGGAAATTCAGAATTGTATTGAATTTCAATTATGTTGGGAGTTTTCCCTCAAGATAATATCTTGTGTAAAAATGTTACATTTAAACTTATTATTGAAGTGGCAACGATGTCGGGTTTTCTTACTGCTTCTTTCCCGATGGAGCCTTTGAATTAGGTGGTTTAATAGAAAAAGAGATTGAGAAATATTATTGCATTTGAATCTTATAGTATTTCAATTTCTACATGTGCGTATGGAAAAATAAATAACATAGGTGACATGCAAGTTATGAAATTTTGAGTTCAACTATGTTAAGGCAAAAAAATTATGTCTGGGTTGGAATGTCAATTCAATTTCGTGCTTATTTGGAGATAAAATTTATCTTACAATATTGTAAAGGCAAACTATTGAACTCTAAGTTATAAACCCATTTAGAAAAATAAAATACCCCCCCGACTAATTTATAAATTTGAAAATTTCCATACTTAAACAAAAAATAACACTTAGAAAAAAAACGCATCCTAGAGTAAAAAACCCTCTAGAATTTATATGAGGGAAAAGTTTTAATCTTTTAAAGGCAACAAAGAATATTCCTTTAAGATGCTTTTTGAAAATCATTGTTTAAATCTTTTAAATCATAAAAAAATTCAATAAACAAAAAAAATTCATTTCCAAATGTAATTAGTAATTTAATACATAGTTTATAAAAACTTAATAATAATTTATATATCTTTTAGAATTGAATTATTTCTTTTTTGTGGTTAATTCTTTAGTTTTTTTTAATATAAAATATAATTATTAATTTAATATTAAAATATATATTTAATTTTTAAGTATTTAAACTAAACAATAAATTGTTTAAATAAAAAATATTAATAATAATAAATGATATAATTTATAAATTGTAACACTTATCAATTATGCATATTACAAACATTATTATAAAATATAATTAAAAATAATATTGTTTAATTTATTTTTATAAAAGTAAAGTAATAGTAATAATTTAACTACTTTATTAAAAAAGCAAAGTTTTAAAAAAATTAGAAATTCAAATACAAAGATATAAAATATTGAAATTGTATTAAAAAGACATATATATATATATATATAATTTGAACAAGTTTTAGGAACAAGTTATATCAAATAGTCAAAAATAAACATCCATGTAAAACTAATAATAAATATATTTAAAATTTAAAATTAAAAATATTTAATAGATTGTGATAATTAATATTGATGAGGTGGAAGATAAAATGATTGAAAAAATAAAATCTTATCAACTTGTCACAAATATGGAAAAGATAAAGCTGTAATTAATACATTCATTAATGCAAGATGAAGTTGTTAGAAAATATTTGTATTTTTTGTTGAAGAAAATTAATTTTCTCCCCCACCAAAAATAGTATGGATCAATAGAATGGATGAAAAATGTGATTTATAAAATAATGAAAAATTAGAAAAAGATTTAAACATTTGAAATCTCATATAATCTTTTAAATTCTTTGGTTTGATTGGTTAGTACTAATGTCATATTTGCATTGACATGTTATATTTTATTTCTTAATTATTACATCATATTTATTCATCAACATCAAATTTATATGCATTACATCTATTTATTATTTACAAATGTACATATTAAATTATATAGATATTATTTTATAATTAAAAATTACTTAATTTTATTAAAAATTTGGAAATACAAAACATTAAATAGTAAACCTTCTCTAATTGTGTAAAATTAAACAATTAGTTTTACTTATAAATATTTTTATATTTCAATACATTTCATTTTTTCTTATAGAAATGTGAGTTTTAATATAAAAATTAAATTCTTAGTTTCATTAATTAAAATATAATATATTTTAATTTTTTATTATAACTATGATTTTATTTTGACTATTTGTTTTATTAAGAAAAATAATTATATCTCTCTCTCTCTCTCTCTCTCTCTCTCTCTCTCACACACACACACACACACACACACACACACACACCTTGTGTTGTTATCACTCTATCTTACTATTTTATCTATCTTCCTCTTCCTCCTCTATATTATCTATCTTTTTTCCCCTCTACATTTATGTTTATGTTGTTATTGTTATATACTTTAAAAATAGTATGAGTTCCATTTGATAATCAAGATGAGAATAATACATAGTTGGGGGAGTTATTCCAACTACTTATGGTTCTCTAGTAGCATACATGGTATGCTTAAACATATAATGTGATACTCCAAATGCTTCATCACTTCTTCAAGTTCTATAATTCAAATATTGGTATGAATATCTTTCCTTATTGCACATAATTTAAGTTGTCAATGTAGAAGGTGCAAATTTGTCTAAAGCATATGTATTGATCGTAGTATGATATTAAGTACTTAGTGCCATATTGGGGACTTTGGCCTCTTATTCTTGGGCTTAAATGCTCAAAGATATAATAATATAGCACAAGAACTTAATAACAAAATATGAGCCATCATATCAAATCACAAGTGCATTTCTAGGACGAGAATTTAACAACAAAATATGAGCAATCCTATCAAATCACAAGTGCATTTCTAGGCAAAAATTAATGCATTCACAGTGTTAATTTAGATTCTCACTCATCTACACTTCTACAACCATTATGCGTCATAGTTCTTGCCTAATGCATAATGGTTGTAGAGGTGTAGATGAGTGAGAATAAGGTTAAATAGTTCTAAATTAACATTGTGAATGCATTAATTTTTGCCTAGAAATGCACTTGTGATCTGATAGGATGACTCATATTTTGTTATTAAGTTCTCATGTTATATTATTATATATTTGGGTATTTAAGCCCAAGAACAAGAGGCCAAAGTACCCAATATGGCACTAACTACCTAATATCATACTACAATAAATACATATGCTTTAGACAAATTTGCACCTTCTACATTGACAACTTAAAATATGTGCAATGAGGAAAGTTATCCATAACAATATTTGAATTATAGAACTTGAAGAAGTGATGAAGCATTTGGAGTATCACATTATATGTTTAAGCATGTTATGCATGCTACTAGAGAACCGTAAGTAGTTGGAAAAACTCCCTCGACAATCAATACATATAAGTTTGATGTTGATGAATAAATATGATGTAATAAATAAGAAATAGAATATAACTATTTAATTTTAATACATAGTTTATAAAAACTTAATAATAATTTACATATCTTTTAGAATTGAATTATTTCTTTTTTGTAGTTATTTCCTTTAGTATGTTCTTTTGATGTAAAATATAATTATTAATTTAATATTAAAATATATATTTAAGTTTTAAATATATTTAAACTAAATGATAAATTGTTTAAATATAAAATATTATTGATAATAAATGATATAATTTACAAATTGTAACACTTATCAATTATACATATTACAAAAACTATTATAAAATATAATTAAAATATAATATTGCATAATTTATTTTTACAAAAGTAAAATAATAGTAATAGTTTAACTACTTTTATTAAAAAATCAAAGTTTAAAAAAAATAAGAAATTCAAATACAAAGATATAACATATTGAAATTATATTGTTATTGAATTAATATTGATTAGACATGTGTGAGGTGGAAGATAAAATGATTGAATTTTTTTTTTTATCAACAAATGTGGAAAAGATAAAGTTTTAATTAATGCATTCATTAATGCAAGATGAAGTTAGAAAATAATTGTATTTTTGTGGAAGAAAATTAATTTTCTCCCCCACCAAAAATAGTATGGACCAATAGAATGGATGAAAAATGTGATTTATAAAATAATGAAAAATTAGAAAATGATATAAACATTTGAAGTTTCATATAATGTTTTAAATTATTTGATTTGATTGGTCAGTGTTAATGTCATATTAGGAGTGACATGAATGCATAATATTCCTGCCATAGGCAGGAACTAAATATCCTACCAACTAAACTTTTTGCTTTAAATCTTCATTACACCTTGGGCAGGCTATTTGACTAAAATTACATTTGAGGGGGATGATGTCACCCTTGCATCCCCATAAAATCTTGTAGTCCTTAAGGCCCACGTAACTTGGCTAGGGGCAAATTTGCTTTTTTTAAAATTAAAATAAAAATTGCATTCATTTTGATAGATTTAAAAGTGGAGTCTTGGTTCAATCAATGTTGTTTGTCTTGGGAATAAATCCCACTTTTTTCCCACTATGCCTGCAAATTTGTTTGCGTAGCCAACATCATTGCTAACTTAAGGCCACGTGCATCATCCTTGGGCTAGAAAAGTGCCCCCACATACTCCTAAGTCTATCTGACAATGTGAATCATGAATGGAGATTGGTTTAAAAAGTTTGCATTCATTTTTTTTTAAAACTCCCACCTTGCCCTCCATTTTTTCTTCCTAGCCACCCAGTCCTTTTTGTTGCACATGGCAGCCTCTTGGTTAGTGTGGGTTGTCCTTGGGAGACGTGAGATTTCTCATAAAAAGTGTGGGAAGAAGGGGTTTTGGTTAAGATGGGAAGTTAATGTTTAAGGGAGATAGTTGGATGTGTAGGGTGGTGAGGTTATTTAGGTTAGGTTAGTACATATTTTTAATGAAGTTTTTAAATGTAAGTTAGTTTAAATTATTAATTAGTATTAGTATTAGTTTAAAAGTTTAATGTTAGTGTATGTTTAGTTGTTTTTTCTTTCTTAGTTAGTTTTAAATTATTTAATGGTATTTAGATTTAGTTAAGTTAGTTTAAATTTAAGTATTCAATGCATTTTTTGTTAGTTTAGATAAACTTTAACTATATTTAAATTAGTATTAATTAGTTAGTTGTCATATGGTTTTTGTATGTTGGTTAAGTTAGATGTTAGGAGATTTAGATTGGTTAGTTAGTTTATTGTTAGGTAATTATTATTATTATTATTAGTTATTTGAATATTAGAATTTATTTTGTTATTAGTCAAGAGTAGTTAGTATTTGTTAAATTAGATGTTTGTATATTCAAATTAATTAATGCTAAATGTTAGTAGAGTTAGATGCTAATTTTGTTATAGTGTTTAATTATGTTGAATAAGGTTAGTAGTTAGAAAAGAGGATTTCAATTTATTTTAATTATTATTAAATTAATAAGAAGAAAAAGTACTATGTAATATTAGTTAGATTAAGAGATAAATTGTTACGTTAGTTTTAAATAAAGTTCAGTATTTGATGGTTAGATGATTATATTCTTTAGTTAGTCCTTTTGATTTCAATGTTTTGAAATAGATCGATTTATCTTGTTTAAAAATCAATGTAATAACGAAACAAATATCGAAATCAAGTTAATAATGAATACTCAGATTTAACGATCTATTCATACTCCTCGTTCATAAACCTAAATGGAATATCAAGGGTCTTGATTGAAGAACCTATTTTTGTCTGTTATGTACCTACACTTTAACTTGTGAAGACACATTTATTAAACTTAGTGGAATTAATTTTTTTTTAAATAAAAAATTATGTGTTTTTCCCCTATATTTTGGGCATGACACATCATATCCATGGTATGCCATGAATACATAACCTTATTGTAGGATTCATGTGATGTGATGCATGTGCACATGCCATGATGGATATTATGAATATGGTGCATATCATGTAACTTGATATTCATCACCATGCCATAACTTATAATATCATAATAAGTCAAATATCATCTTATATAATAAATGGATTTATTATGCTCACATTATGGGGTAGAAGTTCTCCTCCCTAGCTAAGATGTTGTGTTAGAGAAATTTACCTTTGGTCAGATTTCTCTAACTGATAAAATCAAATGCATACGTGGTGTTTTGGCCTTGAGCATTTAATCTCTATCCCTTCTATATACTGATATGATTATTTGATTATTATAATGCATGATCTATAACTAGTAGATTAATAATGACCACCCCCCCCCCCCCCCCCCACCAACACACACACACACACATAAAGTTAAAAATATAAATATATGATTAGTTTTTTATAATAAAAAAAATCATGCTTTTCATCAATGTTAATTGCGGTTATTAAAAGAGATTTATAGATCAAATATATATCACTCAAAGATTGTTATCAAGTAGGTTAATGTCAACTTGTCTCTAAGGGAGACATTTCTCCCACCACATTATATACATGAGCATTGATCTCCATGGTTCAATCAAGTATATAAACAATTAGTGCAAAGTCAAGATACAACAACAATAATTATCTTAACAACATAATATTGTTTTAGTTTAATATTGATTCATAAACATATCACAATGACATCGTGCTTCAATATTGATTAATATTTATTAATCTCATTATGGTTTTGACATTGTAGTGACAAAAGACTTAGTCATCATCTAGCATAGTTGGTCATCACTATGACTGAGCTACTATTTAGGTCAAGTGCATAGTGTGTGTTGAGTGAACAAAGAAAGTTGATCTATATTGTTTCAAGTTTGCAAACCCTAGATAGCAAAAATGGTAGTGAGCTCTTTGACAAAAGAGAGAAAGAAAGGGAAAGATGTTATGCATATATAGTTAATCATTAATGATGTGTGGGAACCTCCAAATTTTAAGGCTAAACTTGAAATCACATATAATGGAGACCCGCCAGGTGTTTTATCAATGATCCCACCAAAGGTTTTGATGATTCACAATGTTAGGTGTTTTTATATGTGCAAGATAGGTGAAGTTGGAGACCTAGAGATAAGGGAGACCTACCAAAGTTTATGTGAAAATGGAGTCTTGAATGAGGAGAACAAGATTGTTGAGTGCAAAGGGTTGACACACGCCCTAGATTTTCCTCAGATGTTCAAGACATAATGGATAAAGACAATACCAAGAAAAATTCATGATAATCAACTATGGTTAGAGGATGGTCCTATTAGAATTTCTAAAGGAATCATTCATAGGGATACAGGGTATCCTACCCTAGACATATCCAAGACTATAAGGAGTGGTGCCAAGGAAGTGATTAAGAAGAACACTGGAGTGGTATGGAATAAGAGGGGTATGTCAATTGATACTATTACAGACCCTATAATTGTATTTGCAATGTGTGTGATAGCACATAGATTTTATCAGTCTAATAGACTTAAAAGTGTACCATATGGTGTCATGGACATAGGTTATAAGATTTTTAAATATGATCATAGCTATGACCTAGCCAAGATACAACTTCAACAATTGTTAGAAAACATAGAAGCTATCAGAAAGACAAAGAATTCACAATGTAAATTTTTCTCACTCATTAGCTGCATATTCCTCTATGTCCAAAATACTTTTCCTACATTTGGCAAGCTAGTTTGGAAGACCAATTGGCTAGTTACACAAAAGATAGGGGAGTATATTGAATAGTTATGTGAAAATTTTGATTTAGTAATGACTAGCTATTTTGAAGACTTTAAGAAGTCTATGAAGCAAAAATTAAGGAATTTTGTGTCTGTAGTGGAAGAGCATTACAATGATTTTTGTTTCCTAGTAGATGTTGACTATACATATGTTTAGGCAGCTATTCCAAGGGTTGTATTGTTGAGACCATTACCTTATGAGGTAAATTTTGATGCAGTGTCAACAACCATCATTGCATTATTAGCAAAAGAAATTGACAAGGACACTACATCATTCGACAATTATGATGAAGCCAAGTCAAGGATTACTATAAACTTGCGAACTACCACCATTATTAGAAAGAAAAACAAAATGGTGAAGAAACTAAAAGAGAAGTTTGGTGAAGATGAAGAAGGAGAAGAAGAAGAAGAATATGTGGAAGAAGAAGGTCAAGGACCTCTATAAATAATACAAGGACATGGTGAAGATCAAGCTTCAAAGGATGAAGAGGAAGATGAGCAAGACCCCAAAGAAAAAGGAAAGAAGATGAAAGAACAATAGAATAAAGGGTAGAAAAATAAGAAGGAAACAAATAAAATAGAAAAGAGGCCAGTTGCACCTTTGACAAGGTCAAGCACAAGGGTTGCCACTATGCAAGCCAAGGACGAACAATCTACAAAAGGGAAAAGGAAGGATGGCATGGAAAAGTCAAGCATGTCTACTAAGAAACTAAGAAGGAAGTATAAGACATAGGAGGAATCAAATGATGAAAGAACAAAATCAGATGGAATCAATCAATTCAAAGTGGTAAGCCACAATCCTTTATTTGATATTATCAATATATGTGAGAATGTTAAAGACAATGCAAATTTATCTAGATTTACACACATTGATTTTGATAAGTTAGATAAGGAGACCAGAATAATGTTGAAGAAGTTATTTATGACATGATGGCTAATTTTAAGACAACTCCTTTAGAGATTTCTAACTCTATTCCAAAAAGTCTATATGAGAGAGTTCAATAGAAGTGGAAGTTCAATATGGCTATTAAAAATCAGATAAGAGAGATAACTCTAGCTCAAGTTATGCCTAGTCTAGACAAGAAGCAAATTTCCAAATTCATAGAGAAACACAAAGGGAGATTTACTCCTAAACAAAGAGCTTTTCATATTCTAAAGAAGAAAATTGAAGAGGTGGTAAACTAAAGTACCCTACTTTAGAAATCAATTTATGGTTTAAC
Source organism: Cupressus sempervirens (assembly GCA_028749045.1). Lineage (NCBI taxonomy): Eukaryota > Viridiplantae > Streptophyta > Pinopsida > Cupressales > Cupressaceae > Cupressus > Cupressus sempervirens. The sequence goes on along the minus strand of CM053785.1, from coordinate 177,976,077 downwards.
CACACAAGCTATAGAAGATAAAGATAATATAGTGGGAAAGAAAGCCAAGTCAATGAAAGAGAAAGGTGAAACAACAAAATTTGTGGAGGAGAGGAAGAACCAGATAAGGATGAAACAAACAATGACATACATCAAGACATAAATGTTAATTTTCCTGACATCAGTACTCCACAAGGAGAGAAAGAGAGTCAATAAGACTCTGTAACCATTAAGGAAGTTCCTGATAATGAAGATGATATAATGAAATTACAACAAGAATCCACCAAAAATTCAATACCATGCATTAATCATGTATTAGTGAGGATTGATGAATTTAAAAAGGTACCCACTGAGACACAAGAATAAGACTTGTCTATTGTGCCCCCACTTGTTGTAGAGGTAAAAGAGAAAGAGTCAAATGAATAATAAATATCACAAGATAAGCTATTGGAGAGGAAAGACGAGCTAACCAATGCACCATCTGCAATGCCAACATTTGTCATTGAGATGAAAAAGAAAGAGGTAGATAAACTAGCTATATCACTGTCTAATCTACAAAGCTCAGGTATACCAACACTTATGGTAATTGAGAAGGAAGGAAATAAAGAGAATAGGGGTAAAGAAACTAGTCATGTACCCACCTCATCAAAGCAAGTTGAAAATTAGAAAGAGGATCATCAAGTAGAAGAGGATAATACAGGTACTGAAATTGAGGAGCAAGTAGCAATTTAAACACTGGTCAGGTTGCCAATCATTTCAACTCCTCCCAAGAGCTAGACTCTTTAGACATAGTGTACTTTGGCCACACCATTGCAGATATCAATGTTGAGTGTAAGCACACCAAAGAGTGTTGAAACCACATCGCTGGAGTATGTGAATTTAGATGAGTTGATTGTTCTACCACAGTTTAATCCAAAAACAATCACATTGGAAGATATGGAGATACTCCAAGAGGCCCTCTAGAGGAAATCAAAGAAAGAGAAGCTCAGAAGAGAGCACGAGTAAAAATAAGTTTTTCATGAAAGATATTTTCACTGATGCTTTTGATATTTCAAACTCATTGTCCAATAAGCCTATCTTAGAACAACTTGTAAATATAGTTGATAAGATTAAAAATGATGGTATAGAGACCAATGTAAAATTATTGGAATGGTCTGAGAAGAAATTTCACACTAAGGTCATGGATAAGATATCTAGTGTTATAGAACTGAGACAAGTTGATTTATCAACTAAAATGGACAGTGTGAAGAAATTTTTGGAGAACATTTACTCTTTGTACAATAAACTATGCAATGTTGATATCTTTACCCAAGAGACTCAACAAGTAATTGCAAGGTTGCAAGGAGATCTTAGGTCTACTAGATTTTCATTGGTGACATCTCCTAGCACTAGCCAATTACATTTTTCAAAGACTAATGTTGATACAGGGGAGGCTTTCTGAGTTCCAAGAAAAAGATTCAAATATAAGATCCACTCTCATCAGCATACAATCCATGTTGACTCCACACATAGAAGTTTTACAAAATAACTAGCCTTTGAAGAGACATTGATGAAGAAATATTCTCATCTTTCTACACAAGAAGGTCTAGTTGATATGGCAACAAATCTAGAAATACAGATTCAATCACTTGATATAGTTGGAGAGAATTGGGATTTCATATTGGGAATCATAATGGAAGTAAACAAGCCATTCCTGGATAAATTTACAGTTAGTGGACAACCTACATAGACATAAGAATCAAAAAAGGGGGATTTTTAAGATTTTGAAGATAATGTCAAGGCAAATATCCACTCAGAAGGAGTCATAGAACATAAATGAAGTATTTACTTAGGGGGAAAACATAACAAGGTAACAACAACATTTTTGTAAATTTTGAAGGTTTTTAAATTTTTTATAGAGACCGAGCAGAATGTGTACATTTTCATATGCCATGACAAAGTGTTTTTGCTACTCATCTCAAAGAGGGAGATTGTTAATCTCATTATGGTTTTGACATTGTAGTGACAAAACACTTAATCATCATCTAGCATAGTTAGTTGGTCATCATTGGGACCGAGCTACTATTTAGGTCGAGTGCATAGTGTGTGCTGAGTGAATGGAGTGAACCGAGTTATCAATGTGAGCTGAGTGAATAGAATATGCTGAGCATAAGTCTCTAGATGATATATGTCGAGTGATATGACAGTTAATGTTGAGCACTAGTAGGTGTCAAGTAGTCAGTATGTGTTGAGTCACTCAAGTGTCAAGAAGACAATGTATTTTGAACATTTAGTGCATGCCAAGTAATTTAGGACCTGAGCAAACAACACAAGAGCACAATTAAGGTCGAGCATCATAAGCCTATCGATGTCAAGTAACTAGTCAATGACATATATGTTTATAATGGTACAAACTTCTATGTAAACTATTTTGGCCGACATAATCTCAAATTTTCAATATGAAGAGATAATATCAAGTCATGTCGTGCATCCCTATGAAATACATGCAATCAATCATAATAAAAAAGTGAAGCATTAGGTAGTAATAGAAATCCACCAAATTTGTTCATTTTTCCCTTAAATCATCTCCAAATGCCTACTTATAGAGGTAAACCCTAAGGGGGAGTATGTGTGCGAAGGAGGATACTAAGAAGAGTATCTTGTGCGAAAGAGGCATGGAGAAGATGGATAATTGAATGAGTAGCGGAGCAGATTTAGTTAAGGAGAATAGATCAATTGTGAAGATAAGTAGTGAAAGGTCAAAGAAGATATATTAGATCCGGATCAAGATACATATTGTAAAGAGGAGATCTGACATCTAGCAAAAAGGTGCTAACCAAAGGATCGGGTGCTAAATAATTTTAATAGGTGATACAAGGTATATCTCTTAACAAAGGAGTCCTAACAGACTTTTGTAATTATCCTGATAGAGTTCTTACTTAATTGTGAGTTTAAATCCTTTAGTCAAGGTGAGAACTAATAGTCTTTGTGAGCCTTTAACATGGTAGACCTCTCATGGAGTAGATCATAGATTATTATCAAAAATTTGTAGCCATAATTGGCCACACTTTATTGTTGTAGTAGTGAAGAGTTGTGGGTGTCGTCCCCACCCCAATTTTACCTTATCCTTGGAGAGTTTCTAGGTAATCAAATCTTTTGTGTTATGTGTTGATTTACTTCATGCTAGGGATGTGATGCATGCTTACATATATCAGTTTACATGTTAAGTTATGAGATGGATGATGGTCAAATGTTTTAGTGATAGAAGTTTTGAGTGTTGATTCATCCCCACCCCCTCTTAGAACTTACTTTCTTATTGCTATTTCCAACAATATTGTCATTGTATATATTGGATTGATATCAATATTCAAATCATAGTATATAAATATCAACTCATATATCATTTGTAGTGATATTTTTATTGTTATCATGTTGTAATAAAAAGAGGCTAACAAATGCATTGTTCAAATATGCACCTACAAAACAATGATTAAAAATTAATAATTCAATAGCATATAAATCTGAGTAAACTTTAACATTTATAACTTTATCTACGATTACCATTTGGATACTACAATTATTGAAATTTTCTTTGGCTTTGAACATAAATCTTTTATATTATAAAGTTATTTATTTTAGGACTTTTTTTACTTGGAAATACTTGCAAAATTGGGTCAAGGTAATTTTGTAAGTTAGCTTTCCTTCTTTTTCCATTTTTAACTCTTTCTTGGTTTTTTTTATATCGGTAATAGGCTGAAGCCTAGATTAATTGATATTATTATTTGTTGTAATTAATTATTATTATGTGTTAATCTCAAGTAGATTCAAACCCAAGACCTCTCATGTGAGAGGCTCACAAGTTACTGTTGTATGGTAGGCTCTTGCCTAATTTTGAACTCTTTCTTATTACTCTATAAGATTGTGTGCATTTGTTTATTTTTATTTACTTAATTCTATATATATGTTAACTTGAAATAAATAAATGAATCAATATTGCCTCTTTACTCATTAATTAATTAATACACATCTAAAAATAGATCATATTAATTTTTTGAAATAAATTGTGTTAAATTATAGATTGCACTTATAAAAGGTAATTTAATTACATGAAACATTATATATGTATGTATGTATGTATGTATGATAAAAATTATATATAGTCATTATAATCAATGTATCTTTTTATTTTTTAAATATCAAAAATTATTTCAAACATCAATAATCAAAAGTTTTTAACTACGTGAAATATTTTTAAAAGTTTAAATTTTATACAAATTAGATTCCCCATAATAATTATAATTTTTTCCAATAAGAGTATGTGGCAAAATAATCTTTCAACTTAAAACAACATATGTAATTAATAAGTATCAAGAGCTTGAAGAAGAATCCCTTGTATGGGATACATGACGAAAACCACACATCAAAATTATCGAGAAAAAAATAGACACAATAATTGATTATTTGATGAGTAGGAGTACCTATATTTGAGAGTTCAAATTTTTTTGCTTTGCATATCAAACTACATTTGCACTTCAGATGCTAAGGTCATTGCACTTGAGAAGTACTACTATATGTATCAAGTTAAATAGGTGGTAGAGATTGGAAAGTAAATTCAAGAATTAAATTTGTAATGATTTTTGGTTTATACTAAGAAAACAATTGCCTATATACTTGCACATAAAAAATAATTCTATATACAATTTATTTATATGGATTACACACTTTATTTTGATTTAGATATTAGGTTTTAAGGATCTTTATTCTGTCAATTTTATATCTAAGATTGACCCATAACATTTAGTTTTAGAAATGTACTTTTTACCTTTTTTTTTGTATACAAAAATTGAATTGACAATGTCTATACTAAAATTCTAAAAATCATATTATTTAAAAAAATAAATTACTAATTTTTTATTGAACAAACCTTGAAATTATAATGAAAGAATATCAATTGAGATATGTGATTGCACAAAGAGAAAATGAAAAAGAAAACTACAGCCAAGTCTTACAACTAGGTATACAACTATTAAAGCCTAGCAACAAAACTAAACCTAGCACTAGACAATATTGAAGAAAACTAAAAGTCAAGAAGCTTATACAATTGATTGTTGTTGGAAATAACAATAGGAAAAGTAAACTCGAAGAAGGGGGGGTGGGGGGGGGTGTTCAAAATTTAACCATTAAAACATTTACCACACATACATCTCAAAATTTGCATGTAAATTGAAATACCAAACTAAGCATGTTCATCCATGGCATGAAAACAATAAATATTCAACACACATGACACAAGATATTTGGTTACCCATAAATCCTCCAATGAGAAGGTAAAATTGGGGTGGGGATGACACCCACAAATCTTCACTACTACGGTTGTGAAGTGTATCCAATGAAGGTTACAATTGTTTGATCATAAACTATGGTCTACCCTATGAAAGGTATGCCCTATTACAGGCTTACAAATATTGTTAGATCTTACCCTATTAAAGAATTTCAACACCTTGTTATAAGTGTGCATGGTTAAAGGAATTCAACTTACAATGAAGTAAGCACCCTATTAAGATTTACAAATGTCTGCTAGGACTACTCGTTTAAGAGATTTTTACTGATTCACCTGTTAGAATGTCTCAGTCTTGATCCTTCAGTTAGCACCTCTCTGCTAGATATCAGATCACCTCTTTCCTGATGCATATTGATCCTCTCTGATCAAATGTATCACTTATGTCCTCACTCTGCTTTCCTCTATTCTCTTTAATTGATTCTACAATTCAATCCTTTATTACAACTCCTTAGTCACCATGAATGCTCTGTCTATGCATGCAAACTTCTCTTTTCACTCATGAACTCTTTAGGTTTTTTCCTCCTTAAGAAGACCTCGGTGACCTAAGGTTAGGTAGGAATCAACAATTGTGATTCACCCATTTTTTTGCTTAGAACATCCCTCAATCTGATTGGTTGCATGTACTACATAGGGATTCTCAAAATAGATTCACTATTATCATTTAGAATCGCAAAACAACCCATAAGCTAGCCCAAAAATGGTTTACATAAGATTTTGTGCCATTATAAACAACTATGTCCAAAACTACTTACTCAACACTTGAAGCCTCTGAATGACTCAATATCCAATGTTCACTCGGCATCTGAATCACTAGTCAAACAATTAGCTTACTCAACATTGGAGTGATTTAGTACTAACTATCTGCTTGACACATACTAGTGCTTGGCACATACTATATATCTTGCTTGACATGCATTATCTGAAAACTTATGCTCGGCGTACACTACTTTCTTGGCATGCACTTTATGAATATGACTAAGTGTATAGCTACTTATATGTCAAAACCAAACCAATACTAACAATCTCCCCCTTTGACATGAGTGGAAAAAACACTTGTTCATGCATATATAACCTTAACTTGAACATAACTTAGATAATCAATAATCTTTACTTGGCTCACATACAAAATTTCAAAACTTCAAAATTTTGCAAAACTAATGACTTATCAAAATACCTCAAAACTTCATAACTCCCCCTCAGTTAATTGTTTTGTGCTATGTCTGAATTTGATAGTCCTGCTAAGTAAATTTGCTTTAACTGTTGGCTTACTTTATTTCTACATTTACTTCCCCTTTGTGTAATCTCTTCTTTTCTTCAATATCCCTCTTTTTATATCTTATATCCCCCCCTTTTGTTACTTATGTCATGTGTGGTACACCTATAGTGTGTTTGTCCAAAAATGCTTGATGGACCTCCAATATAATCTTCAGTGTTGCATCCCAGTTGTTGCACAATACCTCTAGAGATTGGATTCAAACATCTAGCTTGACAACAAGTTCTACTAGGCCTTCATGAGTAGAAAGATGAGAATATTTCTTCGTCAATGTTTCTGCAAAGGCTAGTTCCTTGTGCAACACCTCCATTCCTTATGCAACACCTCCATGTGTGGGGTCAATATGGCTTGAATATTTATCAAGTAGCCCTAGTATTTGCATCTTATGCTTGTAATGCAGCTAGCTAACCTTGAGTTGATAATAATCTTTGAAAATGAGTATGACTATGACCAAGATATAACTTAAGAATATTACATGTTGTCTTTAAATCTCCTTGTAGCTAGCCAATAGCCCTTTGTGCTTCTTGTGTGAAGAAATTCACACTACAAAGCTTTGTTAATAGAGAAAATATATTCACTAACACCATTTTCATATCTTCCATCTTGGTTCCTAAGTCAACCTATCTTACTACAATGGCATTAGAAATCTTTTCATCAATCCTTGTTTGGAATCTCTTCTCAAACCATTCTAAAAGTTTAGTATTTGTATCCAGGTCTAAATCACTAATATTATCAACCATAATTACTAGTTTCTCAATAATAGATTTATCTTCATTAGGTGTTGGGAGGCTGAATGCACCAAGAAATATGTCTTTGATGTCATATAGCATTGATATTTTCTTGTGCTCCCTTCTAAGTAACTCTTGGTTCTTCTTCCTTACTAGAGCTTCTTGCAATATGCTCATTTCCTCTATGGTGATTGTTGCTAGATCAAAATTTGGAAGTTCAATCACCTCATCTAAGTTGACATCTCCAAAAGATGTACCTTCTTCTACCTTAGATGTATCAAGAATAGGCCTTGATGATTGCAATGGTGTAGCATCTACGCTCGGCCTGTGAAGAGTTTGACTAGGAATAGGAGATGCAGAGATTGGTAGAGTAACCAATGTCTTAATTTCTATTTGTTCCTCTAGTCTCATAGTGAAAACTGACTCTTGAGTCCTATTCTTCTCCTTCTCTATTTTATCTTCTTCACCTTGTATTTGTGAGTTAGGCATAGGATTGCCTTCTGGACCTATATGGACTTGTGTCCCATCCTGCTCAACTATCAATACTACTTGCACTGGAGCATTTGGCACTAATGTGTAGACATTTGATGTCATTATGTCCTTTCTTTGATATACCATAATGACCATTGAAACATGAGTGTTAGTGGTGACACCATGTTGTACTTCTGGACCTTTTGTCTCTGTAGATGAAAGGGGTACATTAGATGTGTCAGTGTTCTCTTTCTCCCTTGTTGATACCTTGTCAATCTCAATTGTGCTGATTAATACATGATTAGTGCAAAGTTTAGTGGCTAAATTAGAATCATGTAGTATCACCTTCAAATCATCCTATGTCAAAGGATTGATGTTCTGCAATGTGTTATCATAAACATCCTTTATCTTGATAGTATCTTGTTGACTAGCTAGGTCCACACGAGGGAGACTGGTACTCAGCATATGTACCTCAGGTACATTATGATCTTGTTGTTGCTCTTCCTTAGTTATAACCTCTGAATTTGTTTCCTTTTCTATGCCTCCCTCATGTCCATCTTTGAAAAATCCATCCTTGGTAATCTCTACTACTTCTTGTTCATCTTTGTCCTCACCTACCTCCTCAGGTGCTTGTTCAATTACATTTTCTATTTGCAGCCCATAGATAACTTTCCATATGTGGGTACTTTGTTTGACAACTTCCTCAATATTATTCTATAAAATGTTAAAAGCTTTATAGTCTCCCTTATATTCCTTTTAGTATTTAAATTGTATTGCCATCTTTGCTCAACTCTTTCATATAGACTTTTGGGTAAAGAGTTGGCAAGATCAATAGGAGTATTCTTAAATGTGGCCACCATCTTGTATATAGATTCCTCGACCTTATTCATTTTTACCTTTCCAAGTTTGTCAAATTAAATATGTGTGAACCCTGACATATCAACATTATTCTTGATATTTTCACACAAGTTGTCTAAATCAGAAGAGGGACTATGGTTTACCACTTGGAATTGACTATTGGAATTTGATTCAATCTTCTCCTCATCTAATTTAATTGAAGCTATACACTTCCTCCTCTTTGGTTGATCTTGTTGACTTTTCTTTATAGTAGCAATAGTTCTTTTTCCTTTGGGTTTGTCAACTTCCTATGTCTCCTTTGTAGTAGCCCTTGTCCTAGCCCTGGTATTAGGTACTGCTAGATTTTTTTGTGTAGGCTTCACAACCTTCTTTGGTTTTCTTACTATTGGCTCCTTGGATTTTCTTTTCTTCTTCTTTGTAGGTTTAGGTACTTCATTGGCTTCTTCTCCCTCAACAAGTTCATCATGTTCTACTTCTTCTTCTTGGTCCTCTCCTTGACCTTGTGTTAGTAAAAGAGGAGCTTGAGTTGGTTGTTCATCTTCTTCTTCCTCGTCATCTTCTTCTTCTTCATCTTCTTCTCTCCCTTCACCAAATCTTTCTTTTAGCTTCTTCACAATTTTGTTTTTCTTTCTCACCATAGAAGTTGTCTTCAAATCTATTATAATTCATGATTTGGCTTCCTCATAGTTGCCAAATGAGGTTGCACTCTTATCTACTTCCTTTGCTAATAGAGTTGTAATGGTTGTTGATGCCTCATCCACATTGATTTCATAAGGTAATGGCCTGAGCCATTTGACCCTCGGAACAACTTCTTGTACATAAGTATAATCAACATCAACTAGAAAAGAAAGATCATTATAATATTTCTCTACTAGTGATACTGGTATTCTCAGTCTCTGCTTCATTGACTTCTTAAAGTCTTCAAAATAGATTTTCACGACTAACTCAAAGTTGTCCCCAAGTTGCTCTCTGAACTCTCCAATCTAAATTGCAATAGACCTATTAGTCTTCCAAGAAACTTTTCCAAAAGAAGGAAATGTGTTCTTCACATAGAAAAATATGCAAACCAGTAGTGAACCAAATTTGCACTGTGCAGTCTTTTTCTTTCTCATGGCTCCCAAGTTTTTTGATAATTGCTAAAGTTTTAACTTGACAAGGTCATAAGAGTGTTCCTTCTTCACTATCTTGTACCCTAAATCCACAGATATATAAGACACATTGTTTAATCTACTAGATTGAAAGAACTTGTGAGCAATTACTCTCACTACAAATGCAATTAGGGGATCTGAAATTGTGTCTATTATCATCCCTCTTTTGTTCTGTATAGCCCCTATATTCTTCTCAGTAACCTCTTTAGCATCACTTCACATGGTCTTGGGTCTATCTAGGATAGGATACCCTATTACTCATTTAATGATCCTTTTTGTGAACTTGGTAGGGCCATTTTCCAACCATACATAGTGATCATGTATTATGTTTAATTCTATCTTAATCCATTTTGTTTTGAATACATTTGGAAAATCTAGGGCATGCCAGGTTAAACGTTTTCTCTCTACAATTTTATTTTCCTCCTTCAACACTCCATCAACACATAGTTTTCCATACAATTCGCTAATTTCCATGTCTCCAATACTTCCAACCTTATAAGTGTAACAACATCTTACATCTTGTATCATCAAAACCTATGGTGGTATCATTGATAATGCACCAGTTGGATCTCCCTTGTATGTTATCTTAGGAATAGCTTAGGAGGATGGTTGTTTAACCTCATTGCTTATTAATTGAACATTTAAAACCTATTTTCTTTCATTTCTAATAGCAGTAGAAGAGCTAGACAACATATCAAATAACTAGGGTTTGCGATAATTTAAATAGCGCAACTCAACACATGATAAATACCTTATGAATCTAATGATTGGTGATGAGTAGTAGATGAATCTATTTCATAAATGCTTAAATCCTTCACGTTAGTTCACCTTATTCTCTTTGTGCTCTCTTCAATCTTGAATGAATGCAAACGAGTAAAAAATTGACCATATAACCCTTAAATCTCAACAGTAATTACTCAACACTTACAAAGCTATAAGCTTGGTTATCATAGTAATTTCAACTAGCTCAGCTTACACATGATTTCTAATATGCTTGACAACCACAATGAGCTCGGCCAATACTATCACCTTTAATAGCTTGACATCAACTGAAATTTCATGCTTAGCAAAAAGATGAAAACTAACAAAAATTATAGATTTCTTCCATGTTCTAACCAATACATTGCATCTTAATTCATGCATATATAATCTTTTCAAAACTTAGATTCTTGGAACTGATGTAAAATATATCATTGAAATATTAGTCCCACATACCTTTTTGATTACCTAGTTAGGGATGATGTGATCACTTGATCCATTGGATGAAGTGACATCATCTGAACTTGATGTGTTGCAATCTTCCTTTTTCTTCTATATCCTATTCATCTACACCTTGAATTTCTCAAAATAAACCTTCTCTTTGCCTTTGTTGAATTCAATTCTTGGTGCTTTTGACCTTGTTAGATAATTTCTACTAACGTGACCAGTCTTCAAACAACTAAAACATGTAGTTTGACTCATTAACTCAACCACCTACTATAATCACTTTTGAAATGTGTTCTAATGCAATTCTCAGCAACATGTCCATACTCTTGACAATAGTGACAACTATACCTTGTATTGTAATCTCAATTGTAGGGTTTTCCACGGTGTCGTACTTTGTCTACTTGTTTGTTGCCCCCTTGGCATTAGATCTACATTCATATGCTTTATGTCCATATTTCCAACAATTGTGGCAATATCCTTCAAATTTTTGTGTGATTGTAGTCTTAGTATTGTACTCATGTGCTTGATGTCCTTTCTTATTGCACTCATGACAGTAACCCATGAATTTATGCTTAGGGTTCTGATTTTCATTGTTGCTCTTGCAAACATTTGTTGTATAACCTAACTTTCCACAATTATGACAAGTGGGTTTGTAGTTCTTACCTTTGTTGCTTCTTTGTTCACCACTTTTAGATAGTTCTCCTTCCTCAGTACTAGTGTATCCCAATCCAATAGTAGCATTGTTAGATCTAGGAGATCTTATCAGTTTCTCAAAGTATTTGATGGCTTCATTAGGTTTGCTGAAACTTTCAACAAATTATTTTTCTCTTCTTAGATAATTTCTCAGTTGTTCATTATGTAACTTCTGAGTTTTGATCTCAATATCCTTTCCATTGAATTCATGATTGGTAATCATCACTTGATTCATTGTTTCCAATTGCATGTTATCAATCCTTTGTATCTCTGATGCCTTCTCTTCAAGTCTATTTGTTAGTATCGTTTTGTCATCTTCAATCATGTCTTTGTCTTCCTTAGCTTTCTTTTTCTACTTGGTCACCTCACATAGAAATATTGGTTGAACCTTAGCTATCTGTTTTGTTCTCTTTAATGAGCACTTCAAATCATCTCTTTCTTCATTCAGCTAATGTAGGACAAGCTAGATTTCAATCTTCTAGTTCTCAATGACTTTTCCCAACTTGTAGACTTCCATCTTCAAGATCTTTCCTCAAAGTTGCAAAGCTTTCCTTTTCAAAGAACAAGGCTTTAATACCAATTATTGGAAATAACAATAGGGAAAGTAAACTCTGAGAGGGTGGGGGGTTAATCAGTACTTCAAAACTTTATCCATTAAAATATTCACCACACATTCATCTCACAATTTTCATGTAAATTGAAATACCAAACTAAGCATGTTCATCCATAACATGAAAATAATAGACATACAACACATATGACACAAGATATTTGGTTACCCAGAAAACCTTAAATAAGAAGGTAAAATTGGGGTGGGCATGACACCAACAAATCTTCACTATTGTAGTTGTAATGTGTATCCAATGAAGGTTACATTTATTTGATCATAAACTATGATCTACCCTTTGAAAGGTCTACCCTGTTAAAGGCTTACAAAGATTGTTAGATCTTACCTTGTTAAAGGGTTTCAATAACCTCTTAGAAGTATGCTTGGTTAAAGGACTTCAACTTACAATGAAGTAAATATCCTACTAAAAGATTTACAAAAACCTGCTAGGACTACTCGGTTAAGAGATTTTTACTGATTCATCTGTTAAAATATCTCAGCCTTGTTCCTTCGATTAGCACCTCTCTGCTAGCTATTTGATCACCTCTTTCCTAATGTATACTTGATCCTCTCTTATCAAATGTATCACTTCTGTCCTCTCTCTACTTTCCCCTATTCTCTCTATCTGATTATGCAATTGAATCCTTTGTCACAACTCCTTAGTCACCATGAATGCTCTGTATGCACATGCAAACTTCTCACTTCACTCATGAACTCTTTATGGTTTTTCCTCCTTAAGAAGACCTAGGTAACCGAAGGTTAGGTAGGAATCAACAATTGTGATTCACCCATTTTGTCACTTAGAACATCCCTCAATCTGATTGGTTGCATGTATTGCATAGGTATTCTCAATATAGATTCGTTCTTATCATTTAGAATCACAAAATAATCCTTAAGTCAGCCCAAAAATGGTTTACATAGGATTTTGTGCCATTACAAACAATTATGTCCAAAACTGTTTACTCGGCACTTGAAGCCTCTGATGCTTAGCATCCATTATATCTTTAAAGTTGTAACTCGACCTCTGAATGACTTGGCATCCACTATTCACTCAACATCTAAATCACTTGTCATACATTAGCTTACTTGACACTAGGGTGACTCAAAATTAACTATCTTCTTGACACATACTATATATCTTTCTCAGGATGCATTATCTGACAACTTAATGCTTGACATACGCTACTTTCTTGGCATCCATTATCTGACAACTTATGCTTGACATACACTACTTTCTCAGCATGCACTTTATGAATATGACTAAGTGTGTAGTCATTCATATGTCAAAACTAACATGAGATTAACTATTGTTCCAAGAAGATCATTGAACCTATATGTACACAAACATAGAAGAGCACAAGAAATCAGAGGAATTATACAACTGGCTAGTCCAACTAGCTCACACACCATTGCAACTATGCAAATTAAACTTGAAACTTGAAAAGATTTTGCAAATATCTTGAACATTTGATCTCTCCTTCGTAACGTTGCAAAAATAGGTGCTTGATCTTACCTAAGTGCAACCAACATTTTTTTTGGATCCCTTCTGTTAGAGTAATAAAATATTTTCATATTAATTAAATTATATTGATTTAATTATTAAGTCACTTATTATCTCTACTTTTCTTAAGCTAAAATTTAAGCATATGATAATTAATTATTTTATTAATTATTATCATGCAACCTAGGTTTTACTCTGTTAGGATTTTGATCTCCTTTTATAAGGATTGATCTCTTTGTAGTTTATTCATTCACTTTTGATAATAGCAATCTCTCCTTTTTCCCATCAAGAATATCTCATCTATGGATCTTGGAATTCCAGCCTCCATATCTTTTTGCTTCTCTCTTCTGTGACAGGTGTTTGCATGCAGGTGATTCTTGGGAGCTATGGGGTTGATCTTTCATCAACTTCAACACCTTCTTCAGCTAAAAAAATTAAAAAGTGAATTGAACTATAATGTCAAAGTAAAACTTGCCAATAGTGGCATGTTGTGATGGTTAAGTTGTTGCATTGTTATCCTTGCCATCAAGGTTCAAATCTCATGGGGATGAGGTCCCCCGTTTGTGGCCTCACTGGTTCATAGCTCCAGGTCAAAGCATTTACCCCTTTTTTTAAAAATAAAAAATAAAAAATGTCAAAGTAAAACTTTAAAATATCTATTTCCTAATATTTAATATGATTAGAAAATAGTGCTTGACATCTATTTTTTCATATATGCAACAAAATGCACTGCCTCATAGAGTTTGAAATCACATTCTTATGTAGAGTAAATCCAAAAATGGCTTCTTTCCAACGTAAAGCACGCTAAAAACAACATAAAATTAGCTGAATATAATACTCCCTTTTTTTTAGCTCTCAAACAATCCCAAAAAATATGTTTTGGATTTTCATGACAACGACAAAATGGGCACTTGGCTAGTGATAACTTCAAATTTTTAAGATTGTCCCCTACTAGTAACTTGTGAGGAAAACTTTCCATACCAATATCTGGCCATTGGCCTCTGCCTTAGACTTCCATATTTGAGAACTTAATCTCCTCCATTTTTTCCTACAAATTTACAATTCCACTTCCTGTTAAATCTAGGATTCAAATTCATTGTAGGTAGTATCTTCAAATAGATGACCCTTAAAAGGAAGCAAGAAAATGAGCATTTCTCAAGCCAAAGCTAGTCCTTTAAACTGTTGCATTGAAGAGATGTGCACGTATTTTTATAAGAAGCTCCATTGGAAATAATAATTTGACAAAGATTAAAAATAAAACCTTGTTCTTACATTTTCAACTATAAGACTATTTTATATCCTACCAATTAGACCAGTTAAGAGAGATGAAGTCCCAAACATGAGAAAACTATTGTATCTATTTCTTAAAAAGATAATGAGATTGTTTGGGAAAGGAGACAACAAGAGGTTTTCCATGATAAAGAACTAGACTGTTTCACCAAATGGATGAATGAGTAAAGCTAAAACCATGTTGCAACGATCCTTTCTCCAATTTAAAAGGTGACATACATTCTTCCAAGATTTCAAAATGGATTGCAATTGGAAAGAAACCTTAAGATGAAAAAATGGAGCAAGTAGAATTTTATCCACCCAACCCACATTTTTCCATTTGTTATTCATAACATCAAGTGATATTAGATGATGCACCAAAATTTTCCATTGTTACATGCCTCTTATATTTACCATTCATGATTTTGGGGCTCCTTATATCTACACCTTTTGTGCTCTCATTAACAACTTCCACAATGCAATTATTTATGTATACCTTTTATGTTTTTTGATTTCTCAACATTACTTGAAGTTGTGGGTTGCATTCCAAGTAGTGTAGAATAATCTAGGAATATTTTCTTGTATGGTATTAAATTTATTCATAGTCATCTAATTTTTAAACACAGGTTATACTTTTTATTCCATCAATTTATAGGAACATGGATGGAAGGGGATGATTGAATGTGTTTCAAGCACATCAATGTTTTTTCATAAACTTCTACTTTGGCAGAATTTCATGCGGTCTCTCATTCTTATTCGGTCATCAAAATTGTTAGTTTTTCCAGATCTACCACAAATGTACTAAACACTGCCATTATATTTGGTATGTGTTTTCCAAATGGTAGTGACCTCTTATTTAAATTGAGAACAAGGCACGAAGAGGCATGTCCCATGAATTGGACATGCATATTCTTTAATTAGATAAATTAATATAATAAAATTTTAATCATTTATATATATACATATATATTATATCTCATATATAATTTTATATAGATTTATCCAACATAAGCTACCAAACATCAACACTCCCTCTTAGCTAGGGAAGATAAACACAAGACACATATTACACCATTGGTAATATTAGGAATGGCAAATTTTAAAGATATCTTTGATCAAAAGATATCCACCATTTTGATATCACAAGTATTGGACTTCAAAATATCAACAAATGATATTCATTGAATACTCTGAGTAATGGTCTCCAGAATATCAACACTTGATATTCACCATGTACTCAATAAGGTAATGATCTATAGAATATCAACATATGATAGTCACAATTTTGATATCACATTTGAGTATTGGTCTAGAGAATATCAACATATGATATTCACCATTTTGATATCACATTTGGGTATTAGTCTACAGACTATCAACATATGATATTCACCAAATACTCTTTGAGTAATGACCTCCAGAATGTGAAGATACAAGATATTCACCAAGTATTGTAAGTAATGGTCTCCTGAACATCAAGTTGCATGATATTCACTGAGTACTTCGTGTAATAGCCTTTAGAACATTAATTTGCATTACATTCACCATGTATTCAAAAAAATGTTAATAAGGTAAGTGCACACACATTCTCATAATGCTTACCATATAAATATCTACCATGCAAAGTATAATCTATCATAATTTGCATAGACATCATAAGATATCCATCACAATAGAAAATTAAGTTATTGTAAGATTTTCACCTTTCAATAACTTTTGCAAATACAAGTGATGATCATTTGGAAGTTGTCACTTCCTTATGATGTACATAGGGGGTAGGATTATTGAATCATGCAGTCATACACATGATACCAAACATTTACTTGAAGTGAAAACTCTCTCTGATTCTGATATGATCAAGATCTTCAGGGGCCAACTAAAACATATCCTCCATCCATTCCTTTAGATGAATGTGTCAGACTCCCTTTGAACATTAATCTTTGTAGCTTCTTATCTAAACATGCCCTTTAGCAAAGTGTCAAACTCCCTTTGAATCTCAATCTCCCTCCAAGTCTGATATCAATCTTCCTTTCCCTAGCTAGCTAACATTATCATACCCCACCTTTATTACTCTATAATGGGTCCACCTCTATGATGCATGTGCATCTTGGGTGTAAGAGAAATCTTGCATCACCAAAATAATAATAATTTCCTTTTTGTTTCTTGAATAAGGGTTGTCTTAGTGCAGAGTTGTTTCTCAAGGTTTTCTACTTAGTAAGTCAGTCATATGAGCCTGAAATGTCCTAATTTCTGAGGTGGATGTTCATCTTGGATATATCAACCTACTAGTTGAGGCTTAGTGCCACATTATGTGTATTCATGGATTTATTAAGGATTTTTGGTGTGCAATTTTGGTTTTAAAAATTTAGGCTCAATATTGAAGACCATAAAGGCCCTAGATGGGCTCTGAAATGGGGTTGACTCGACCTTGTGCCAGTCGGGCCCTATAGATCAAAAGATGTAGATTCTAAAAAGTGTTTATAAAATCCAATTGGAGCAATGGTTTGAAAGTTATGGCCTTTTGAAGTTAGGCAACCAAAAATTCCAAAATAAATGTCAAAGGTGTACTGAGTTGACTCTACATGTAATTTTAGAGTCAGTCGGTCTCAAGGATTAGGGTTTGATAGAAACTTCCCGAACGGTGTAAAAAATGCCTATATAAGGAATACTTGTACATTATCTAGGACAACTCTGGGTGATAGTTTGCAGCTCTATGTTGCACATTACTATCAGGAAGGTGCCCATGTGGGTTTGCATAATGTATTTCAAAATTTTACAACTTCGCATTTGCGACGATAATAAGAAGCCAATATTTTGTTTTCACCAATTGTTGTTATTTCTTTGTTTCTACTATGGGTTTGTGGTATTAAGGGGAGCACCCTTCATCACTTTACCGCATGTAATGTGGGTCATTAAATGACATATGTATCTCCCATATAATCATTTCATTTTACTACTTGCACCAAATCATATTATTCTCCCCATAATATATCTTCGTAAGCCATTGTAATGTCCCCACTATTAGGGTTAGTTTGGGACAAGTAATACCTGAAAAATAATGGTTAGAATCACAATAATAACAAAACTAACTATATTATTCTACCTTCTAATTTTACCCCAATCTTCTTAAGGACGTCTCCAAATTGGGCTTCCTAGCTCATAGCTACATCGTCATCTTCCTAGGAGTGCACCCCTTAAGATTCTTCTTGGATGAGACATCCTCTATCTAAGGCCAATTACATATGCATATGTTGACATCATCAGAATATTTTGGCACACAGAGGTTATCCATTGGTTCTCGACCATGGTGGTTGGATGGAGATCTTAACATTTTGTATACCACATGCTTCGAGTCTCATTAATCTCTATGGTGTTAACCCCATAAGCTAACACCATATTATCCATAAGTATGATTTATTAATATAAATAAATTCATAACTATAATTAAACAAATATAATCCATAAACATACCTTTCTCACCTTCTTCTTTTCTTGGTCCATGTGGCTCTATCCTTAGTCGGCCCTTCAATGAATTATTTATTCTTAGATTATATCAATTCTATATTTACTTTCTAAAATTACTCCTTTTCTAATTATAATAAAAAGATAAAATATACTTTTTTATTTCTTCTTTCCCAAGAGTCATAACCTTTCATAATACAAATCCTTTGAAAAGTCACAACACTTCATAGTTATAATCCTTTCAAAAAGTCACAACACTTCATAACTAAAATCCTTTGGAAAATTTTCCATACTTTATAATCACAATATTTTTGAAGAGTCACAGCTATTCATAATTATGACCCTTTTGAAGGTTCACATCCTTTCAATATTATTGATACCTTTTCAGAAAGTCACTTCCTTATTTTCTTCATATTACTTGCCTCTTCCACTTTTCCTTTTTGAACTCCTATCTTCTTCTCTTCTTTTTCTCCCTCTCTAAAATAAACTCTCCTCCCTTTTGTATCTTAAGAATTCATGTCTATTTGTTAAACATCTCTTGACTTTTCATTAGATTTAGTTAATTTATATTATTCTATGTTATATTATTTATTTAATTACCTATTTGTGTTTATTTGTTTGTTATTAAATTCTATTTAGAAAGTTAACATACTTTCTACAATATTTTCTCTTGTATTTAATTTTATTTTGTTATTTACTCATTGAAGTTTTATTAGTTTTTAATATTTTTAAATATCATACTAAATATTATTTCATTGATAATATAGATTAAATAATTATTATTTCATATTTTTATATTTTAGTATTAGTTTTAATATAACTTGATTATCATTATTTATTTACTAACATTATATTATCTAAATATTATTAAAATTCTACCTTAAAATGGGGATATGACAACCATGTTGGGCGGTGTCAATAATTATCATCATTAGCACCTCCAGATGTAAGTATACCAACCAATCCAACCAATTATTATTCTTCAAATACAATTATAAGTAATTCATGATTTTGTTGCTCAAACTTCAATATTGTTCACTAATGCATTCCCAACACCATCAATCTCTTAAACCTCGTGCATCTCATCAAATAGAACGTCCATATTTATTCCAACATACATTCATGAATATATGAGTTGATTGACGTTGCTTCTATTAACTCACAATTTGAGATGCGATATGTCAAGCCTGACAACTCACAATATCCACTAATAATGAGAGCAACACCCTTCTTAATCACTCTTTATCTAGTATGGCTCAATTTTATATAACCTCATGCATGTAACATATGTTGTTCTGGCCTACCCTAAGACTATACAACTCCTCCAAACAAATTCCACACTTCACATGGAGGTTCCTAGTAGATTCAACGGTCCCAAACTTATAGAAATTGCAAACTATTACCAACAATTCAATCTATACAAATTTTAGTTGTAGCCACTCACTCTTATTTCCAATCAATCCTTCCTGGCCAACTACACAACATCCAATAACAATAATCACAAATCTTTGAAATTTCCTTGAAGCTTGTTTGAAGATCCTTTTGATTGTATCGATTATTTTTCCCGACATGATTTCAAAAGAGCCATCAAAAAATACTCTCTAATCATTCCATGAACTCTCAAAAGCAAAGCATTGGAATAATAGATTGAATGTCTCATTTCACGGGAGAAGTAGATGCCATCCCCAAGTGCATTTCCAACACATATGTATTATGTCTTGCTTAAACACCTTAATCCATTCTTTTCACATTTGTCAACTTGATTGTAGATTCTAGGCATGACAAGGACTAATGTTTCTTGTGGATTAAGTACTGATGACAAGGGTCTTGTGGTATCTATATTTGTTTTTTTTCTTACATTTGAACTTGACTCTAATAAGTTTTCCAGAATCCGCTGCAAATGTACTAAGTAGTCCCATTATATTTGGAATGTATTTTCCAAATGGCAGTGACCACTTATTTAAATTGAGAACATGCCATGAAGAGACATGTCCCATGAGTGGGACATGTCTATATGTTAAATAGATAATATAATAAATTTTTAACCATTGTTATATATATGCATGCATGTATATTAATTTATCTCATATAACAATAAACACACACACAGACACACACACAGACATACACACACACACACACGCGTGCGCGCGCACACACACACACACACACACATTATATCTCATATATAATTTTATATAGATTTATTCAACATAACTATCAAACATCAACAAAAATCTCCAACAAAAATCTTAAACTATGTTAAAATTTGTTTGAATATTTTTTCATTTTAGCTAAACCCAACTAAGAAAGATGACCTTTATATGCATGCATTCTCCAAAAAAGTGTTAAGAACAACTTCAACCACTGGTTTCAAATTTATGCACTGACACATGCAACATCATAAACCTATCAAATATTGAGGACATCGTCCCCTCCTTTATTACATTCTTAGAATTACTAATAATACACTTTGAGGACATGCATATTGACTATTCTAATAAAATAGAAACATGTTGTTAAAATTGAATCCATTGTATATAGTTGATAATATGATCGATGCATGCTAGCATTGGAAATTTATAGGATAGCATTGACCAATGCATTAGAATAATGATTAATGTCACATAATATTTAAGTTAATTATCCTATTATACTAGATTAACTTTTACTCAAAATTTATTTGTCACCCTTCAATATATTATCTAGGTATATCTTGATAAGTAGGAGATATTTTTCCGCAACAAGTCAAATTGTGATATTGATATCACAATTTAATTGTATAATTTTTTAGTCAAACTCATTGACCCACATTTCATGAGCAACGATTCACACAAATCCATCTCTCATGAGAATAAATATAATACTTAACACTCATTGGATTTAGGTGATGCTTACTGAGGTAAAGCACCATGAGTTCCTAAGAGGTCACCCATCCCAACACTACTCCAACCTTAGCACACTTAACTATAGAATTTCCTCCATGGTTAAACCCACTCTGCTTGCAACTCCATTTGGAAAACCTTCACCAAGTGTTGTGCCTTATTAACCATTCATTAGAAAGCCCCTTAAGCTCATCAATTGATAAGTAAGAGGTATATCTTCCTATCAACATAACTACTGCACCTTATTAGGATGCAATTGCTAATTAAAATAAAATAAAATAATAATTAGCCAATAGGCTATTTTATATGGGAATGGCCTCCCATCCAAATCCTCATGTCTCACAAAGCTGACAAAAGACCTTTTCCAATCTGTGAGCCACTAGATTTCTCGTGTCTAACATAGGCTATCAAATTTTAATTTATTGATTAATCATCGATAAAGGTTATTACAAATACCCCACTAAAGTTTACGGCGCTGCTCCCTCCACTTAAATTCGGCACCCATTTCATATCATAACATTTGCATGTAAAGAGGAAGAGGAAGAGGGAGAGGAGGAGAAGGAGGAAGAAAAAGAGGAAGACAAAGAAGACAAAAGGAGGAGGAGGAGGAGAAGGAGGAGAAGGAGGTGAAATAGAAGATCAAGATGGAGGATGAGAAGGGGAAGGAGGAAGAGGACGAGGGTGAAGATGAAGAATAAGATACAAAACAAGAAGCCAAACAGGAAGAAGGAGAAGGAGGAAAAGGAAGAGAAAACAAAGAAGAAAGAGAAAAAAGGGAAGGAGAAGGTGACAAAGGAGGAGGCAAAGGAGAAGACCAAGGAAAACTAAGATATGGAGAAGAAGATGAACATTGAGAAGAAACTATAGAAAAAAAGAAGAGAATATAGAATCAACAAAACAAAGGAGATCTAAAAAGAGGAGAATAAGAAGAAGAAAAAGAAAAAAAGAAAATGCAATAAAACACTCAAAACACAAAGTAAAAATAGGAGTAATATAATGCTAGATCTATATCTTTCTAACATAATCATTGCACCTCTTTTAGATGCAAATGCTAGTTATTTAAATAAATTAATAATAAATATTTTATATCTATCAATATTCGATGCACTAGTAATACTTAAAAAATTGTAATAATAAATACGGAACCATAGCGTCATTTTCGATTTTTGTTTGGCGGGCGCGGGCCGTGGAAGGATTGACGAGGACAGATAAAAAACTGAAAAACAGGATGCGAGGCTCAGGTGTCGTGGGCTGAAAGAGCAGATGGCCGTGGTCTCTAATTTTCAATGGGGATGGGCAGGTCCACCTATATCCGTCTACTCACAGAAACCTTGCAGCTTGTTGAGAATGGTATCTGCCATTGACTTGCACGCAGCTCGATTCCATGCGAAGCATTCACATATTTTTGCAAGTTTTCAGGTCATCCATTTCATTTTTTTTCTGCTCACGTGAGTTTGCCCTTTAAATTAGTCCTATTCCCGAAATTGTTCAAACAATGTGTTGACAATACTAGTTTCAGATTTTATAAACTCATATTCATTATATTATGGCACACCTTGTGAATTCCATTTCTTCTATTCTCAAAATGATTACCGTGGTTTCATAACTTTAAGTAACCGTAAGAATGTGAACGGATGGGTTAGGAGTCGAATATATTATTCATCCACAACATACAGTGCTGTATTATCTTTGACGAACTGCACCTTCGTGTGGATTAGTTTTTAAGAATATATGTATATTGGTGTTTTAATTGGCAGATTGATTGTGACATAAAACATAATAGATGTGCAGTCAAATACTTTTGAATTGAAAGGAAAATTCTGATGAAGGGTACTCCCCTTTTACACCCAAACACATGCTCTAAGATCTCTGGTCAAGGGATACTCCGCCCCACAGCAATAACACAAAAATACCAACACAGTAATAATAAGAAGAGACTCAATGTCTATTGCTTCACTAGATGAAATGATGCTTAGAAACAAAACTAATTCTTTGGCTTCAAGGGCTTTACAAATCCTGCAAGCTGGGGCTACTGCTCAACTCTCAAATGAAGGAGATAACCTTGTCAACTCCAAATGATCAAGTCAACTGTGAATGTTTCAAATCTGAATGATGCAACAACTAGTCCAACCCTCCATTTATAACATTCTCATGCCTCTTGGAAATTCCACGCTCCACTTTTGAAGGTGCAACACATGAGATCCAGAATGGTAACACAAAGCCAATAGAAGACCAAACATTGCAAGTCTCTTCAACTCCAAAGTTGGGTACCTGAGAGAGAATCCTCCATTTTCTTTGTAACTCTTTATCTTTCTCAAAGTGGAGCCTAGAAAAATGATTCTTAATTTATGCCTTGTCGCCACCACTTGACGTGTTAACATGTCTTTTCCACTTCCCAAAGTGGATGCCAAGGTGGAAATTACTTCATTTTTCTTTTTAATCGTCAGTGACATGAGTTCAATGCTATAAAATACATTTACCATTTGACATAAGTCATAAATAATCAATTATTTTGTCATATATGGCCTCTAGTACACTTTCCAAGGTACACAGCGACACATAATAGCTTGCATTCGGCCCTTACTGAAAATAGAATTACTCACCAAACTTTACCAAACCAAACCGATATTTTTTTAGGTGATGCAAAATTGCTCTAGTGCCCTCGGATGCTCTTGCATCAGACACTTGGGGTAGGAATTTTTTTTGAGCTTGGTCTCACAAAATGGAGTTGGATTGCAGTGCCATCCTTTTAGATTTTAAACGACCTTCAGCGGACCTCATTACTATAACAAGTACTTTAAATTGGTTATTCATTCCCCTCTTCAAACACTTAGTCAGAACAAGCATCCTTCTCCTTGGATAACTCTAGTCTATACTCTTGTTCCTCAATGTGCAATCTGTTCCGCCATAATTCAAACTCCTCCAAATGTTGCTCAATGCAACTTTCCTTCTCATCTCACTACTCAACATTCTTCTCTTCTTCAAGGGTTTCAAGCTACCTAAGCTCAGCTACCTCCATTTAATGCACTCTGGTCTCCTCTACATGCATCACCTCTACATACACCTTTCTAGCATCCTCTACTACAAAATCTACAATATTTTATTCCTTTACTGTCTCTTTCTTTACAACCAACCTCTCTACATTTGGCTGCTCCACGCTCTCCATCATCCTGATGCCCTCCAAAGGACATTTCACAACTTCTGCAATATCTTCATCTTTATTTTTCTGTCTCTATTACAATGACACCCACAGCTGCAACCTCTTCCTTTCCTTTTGCATGAGTTCCCAAAGACATGTCTCCATTGTGACCTCACTCACCATACTCTCAATGTCTTCATACATACATGCTATTGTACCTTTCTTTTGTAGCAACTCTCTGCTGTCAATATTTCCAAGCCTTCACAAAGGCTTGACTCTGTTACAATCTCTTCCTTCTTCTTAGTTTCAACTTCAAAGAAGCTATTGATTCTTCTAATCTTTTCTTTCAAGATGACATCCCAACCTTCATTGATCTGCTCATCAAACAAGGAACCCCCCAAAGTCCATCATCTTCGTCTCAGATACAACTTCCTTTATCTCATTCTCGATGCCTTTCAACAAACATATCTCTACCACAAACTCTTCCGCATCTTCATCTCCATTGATTCCTTCATCAATTGGACCTTCCAAGTCCTCTACTACAGCCTTTTCTTCAGTGCCACATGCAAGACACTCTCTTGCATCTTCCTTCTTTCCTGCAATCAAAACATCATTAGAAAGAAAATGATCATCATCTCTTTTCTTCCTTGGTTTTCTCTTTTCAAAATTTTCTCTTATATCATTAAACTAGTGCTGCATCTCTATCATTTTATCTCTTAATTTTCTCTCTCTTCTCACGAGTTTAGGAATCCTTAGAATCCATCCAATGACAAATGTCATTTTCTTCTTCCTCTTTTCCATCTTCAATTTCTTGAAGCCTCTTAACAACACCATCAGGTCCTAGTGCAAACGGCCTCATGTGCATCAACCTACTTGCACAGTTAGGAGCACTTGCTCCACGTATCCTTCACTTGGTTTTTCTTGCAACTTGCACATGTAGACCCTCCTCCCACAGTTTAAGTCCCCAAGTTGGAGTTTCACCTGTTTAACTTTACATATAAACAACAATTCCAATAATAGAATGCCAAAATTATCTTTATTAGTTGTAAATGCTTTAAGAAAATAATACACATGTATATTATCTAATACATAATGGGTTTCTCAAAATGGATAGTATGACTACTCCATTACTAGTCATTGTGGTACAGACTTTGAGGGGTGCCAATACATTGCTCAGCCTAACTAAGCCTGAGCGAACAGCATATTCTCATTATGGAAAATTTGCCCACATTTCATAAGCGGCAAGAATATCCAACTATGGACCAATTCCTCCCTTTGGGCATCTGACAACCAGCAGGAATTTCCAGCTATGAACCAATTCCTCCCTTGGGTCAACAAAATTGCCTCTTGGCCCACAAGAGGTAGGATTGTTGAACTTATCCCCCTCTTGGGATGGCGTTCTTATTTTAGGGGAGCCAGTAAACCACATCTCCCAATCTTATTTCTACTATATGTGATTGATTATAGAATAGGCATATGCATTAGTATAAATGTATGATTCAATATTAATCCTACTGTAATCATCATATAGCAGAATGCTTATATTTAGTAAGTCAGTAATGTGTGTGACGATATCAATTAAATATAAGCAGATCAAATGTAGCAATATCAGTAATAAGCACATCGATAGTATCGATATTCATGATAGTATATGGATAGATTGATGTGATATTATTTATTTATACATAGGCAAAGGTGAATACATCATCAACTATAATTTTGCATACGCAGATTGAACGCATAATACATTTAGACCCATGCCAATTAATTCATTTAATAGGACAGTTATAGTTGTTTCTTCTGTTTGTGATCAGAAACTTGTTTGAGATTGATGTTATTGCTGATTGTTGATGCTTCCCTGGAGCTGGTCTTCAGGTATATATATATTTCTTCTTGAACTGGGAAAGACATGTCCCTTTCTGCGGTTGTGTCTCTTATGAGAGGTGCCTTTTCATTATATTTTTACTTCTTAACTAAACAACTGTTGCTTGTAACCAATGTTTTCTTTATGTAACTGCACCTTAAATGGTTACTTTTATGAAGCTTTTCATTTATAAGATTGTCAGTTCATTCTCAAGCATTGTTGCATTGTTATTCAGATAACTGCTTCATCCTAGACTCACTATTTGGTTATTCTGATCATTGCTTTATTTCTGGGCTTGTTTTTTTTAACACAGGCCATCTCCATCATGGCAACTGATTATTTCTTAGGTTAAATGCTTTGCAGAAAATTGTGGTTTGTTTAATAAGGAAGCTTTCTAATATATCTCATATTATGACGGAGATACGAAAGTCTGCCCTGCCCAAGATTGCTTGTCCTCAAGCAATTTAAGATTTCCAAGGTCAACAATCTCCGCCTTTGTCATTGGTTGCAACTTCATTTGATAATATGGAAGGTATCCAAATATTAAGAAATCAAGAGTGCAAATAGAATACTCAATTCGTGGTGTATGGTGACTGTAGGTGTCTGTATACTCTGATAGTTTTAGAGTATACAGACACCTGCAACCACCATATACCAAGAATAATACCATAATGAGCTGCTAGGAATCAAAAGTCTGAACCTGTCAAAGTGTACAGAAACCTGCAGTCACCAATTATGCCACATCGCCTCGTGAAATTACCATGTCCGACATGATATTGAGTTAACCAAACAATTGCATATATAAAATATAATTGTCACAAATTAAAAAAATCGTTGATTACCTTTGACATCAATGACAAAATATTCAACAATCTCCCCCTCTGTCATTGATGGCGACTCCATTTGAAACCAAAATTGCTCTGAAAAGATGCTGTCCCCCTTGAGTCACTAATACTATTGCCACTAATTAAGAAAATCGTTGACCAGCTATGACATCATTGACAAAATATTCAATAATCTCCCCGTTCGTCATTGATGGCAACTCCATTTGAAACTGAACTGAAACCAATATTGCTCTGAAAATTTGCTGTCCCTCCTCACTAATTTTATTGCTGCCACTAATTATGAAAATTGTTGACCATCTTTGACATCATTGACAAAATATTCAACAATGTCCCCCTTTGTCCTTGATAGCAACTCCATCTGAAACCAAACTAAAACAAAAACCTCTCTGGAAAAATGCTGCTCTCTTTGACTCACTAAATCAAAGTTTGAAATTGTGAAAGTATACAGACACCTGCAGCCACCATACACCAAGAGTAATACCATATCACCTCACTAAATCACCATGTCTAGTAGATGATATTTAATTCACCAAATAATTGCACAAATAAAATATAATTGCCACAAATTAAGAAAATTGCTGACTAGCTTTGACATCAATGACAAAATATTCATCTCCCCCTTTGTCAATGGTTGCAACTCCATATGAAACCAAACTGAAACCAAAACTGCTCTCAAAATTGCTGCTCCTTTGACTCACAATTCCCCTTTGACATCAATGACTGAAATCAACTTGCATAACTGAAATGGGGCTGATGGAATATGACAATGGGAACTTCCCCTGAGTCAAAATAACAATCAAAGGAAGGAGTGAAATCACTCCCAACTTCTCCCTCAATAATTTAAAAGTATATTCTTTGCTTATTTCAACAAGATTATTGAAGTTCACGTGTCCCATTCTCCTATGTCATAGCCAAATCGTCATTTACCTGACTCAAAGTACACTTTTAAATTTTTTTGATATCATCAAAATGTACATATGGTTAGCAGCCCTACTTGTATCAGCAATATGATTTCACAACAATCTGAATTGAAACTAAAGTGTTTCCTATTAGACATATGGAATACTGAGTGAGGGGGTGTGGAATCAGTTTGCCAACACTTTTGCCCAATTATGGATATTAGAAATAAACCATAAACTTGCATATAACAATGAACTGAATAATATTAAGAACAAACATACCACAAATAAACTCATAACACCATACTTTGTTAATTAGGGAAACCCTAGCCAAGGGAAAACTTTGGTGGGGATGGCACCGACAAAATCATCCACTAATCAAAAGTAGCTTGTGAAAGGTTTTGACTCTGTTAGGAGTCTATTACATACATATAGTGTATGTATCCTTGTTAGAGGATTTTAGACCTTGTTAGAGGCATCAATGCTATTAGGGGTTCTATTACAAAATAGTGAGTTCGCTGCTCTTACAACAATATACAACTTTACAAGTAGTATAGAGAAATACCAAAAGCTTGACTATGATTAGTCCTTTGTTGTTCCTTGCATTTGTCTTGCGGAAGGGCTACTCGATGCAACTGTTGGATAGGCTGGCAATCTCCCCAATATTTGTTTTTGGCTTCCAACTTTACAATCCTCTCGTTTGCCTTCCTCAATCTTTCCATAATTGAAACCATGCCTTCCTGGATCTCCTCACACTTCATGTCATTCGTGATTCTTCCCAAGTTATGCTCTAGTATCTCATACTCCTGGGCTACAATTTCATCTATTGCCTTGCTAACCTTCGATATAGCAATCTAAACTTTTCGGTGACCCTCATCATCACCCCTGATTACCTTTGCCACTATTTTTGCAATTTTTTTTTGTTCCTTGCTATCTTCCTTTTCCACTAACCCTTGAATATCTTCAACTGTTCGGATAGTCACCACCTCGCCTCTTGACATAAGCATTTGCCTTAACCATAGTGGTGCAGTGCATCTCCCAAAATCTGGATTTGGTTTGACTAGCAGAGCATTACTAATGGCCTTAGGCACTTGGCTTATTTCGTCAATATCAATTGGCCTATCCTCTTCTTCACTGGTGACTATCACATCATCTCCATGTTGGTTCTCCGAGAGAGGAGAGTACTTGGTACTGTCACTGTAATCACTTGATTCTAAATCAGATCTCACCTCTATCGAGGCCCATTGTCCACTTGTATTAACCTCTCGGCTCCTAGCCTCAATTATGCTCTCCTTTGTCGGTGTTGCATTCCGTCTCTTTGCTAGAGGCTCCTGATGTTCTTTACTTTTCTCAACCTCCAAATTTCTTTTCTTGCTCTTAATTGCTCTTGGTTGTTGGCTACTGCCTTCACCTTTTTGTTCAACTGACTTTGTTGGACCTTCTTCCTTTGGTTTCATCCTCTCATAAGTAAGGCGTACCTTCCGACTTTGTAATTGCCTCAACTTTCCATTGTACCATGACTCAGTGTGTAGATCAACTATCCTTGTAACTGCCTCTAAGGAAGGATCCTGATGATCATCCCAATCCACTGGACCCAATTCTATTCCATCTATTGTATCATAATCTTTTTTTAGCACATTTTCATCATCTTCTAGCTGATCTGGAATATCAAGGCCTCTCCATCTGATTGCCCTCATCATGCCCACTGACAATCTTGAGAAAGCCAGCTTCCTCACATGAAAGTCATCCTATGCATTGGCCCAAAAATCTTCTATAGTAGGAATTTGTTTGAATGTGTTTTTGTGAGATGCCTTGATGAGATCATTAGGATCAAATCCTTGTCTTGCTCTATACTATCCTAGATGATATCGCTCTAACTCCTCCTCCTTAGCTGCAAAGCTGATAGGATTGGAGCAAGTATCGTTGCCTATTCCAAATGAGAAGGTAATCCCTGTTTCATCTTTAAGTTTCATCATGTTCTCATAATGCTCAAGTTGCGTAGCCAACTCCATCAAAACTATCTTGTTAGGTGGGTACTTTGGAAGTCTCTTGGGACAAACTGTACTCCCTGCTACTCTAATATATGTGAATTGCAGAAATTGAATGAACCAACTCCCATACTTCTTAACTTTTGCTTCTGCTTCCATTGAGAGCCTCCTAGCAGGTGTCCCTTGTGATATTCTTACCGTCTTCATGGCAAAGGCATCATAAAACATCTTATAATCTTTGGTGTTGTGCAAAGGAAGTTGTGGATAGTACTCATGCACCAAACATTGCCTTGACTCATTCTCAATCACTCCTAGTCCAGGATTTTCATAGAGTCTCGCAATCAGATAGAAAAGATAAGACCCCATATAGAATTGCTTTTGATTTTGCACTATCCTAAGTTGCAACTCTAGATTTTCACTTATAATTCTAGCCCAATCAAATTTTCTCTTTCCATTTCAATTTTATCGATAAAATAGTACATCCAGTTCTCGAATTGCATACCTTGAGCCATGCCCATGATTCGCCTGAGAAGCACAATTAGATTGCTGTACTCCAGTTTGAAATCTGACTTGGTGAGCTTTGACAATTTGGTAACTCCCTTCTTTCCTTCATGTAACCAATTCTGCTTTAGATGAATGAAGTAAGCCTCTTGATTATCTCGAATTAACTTGGCCACCTGATCCATCATTACTACTATCATGCCTCTATGCTAGGGAATATCGAATACTTCTTCGACCGCTTGTCTGTTGATGTTAGCCAACACTCTCTTCCCTTCATCAAAATGATGCACTTGGTCACAATATCAAACCGGGACGCACACTCCATTACCAATTCCAGACAAGGCAAGGTAGGAGGGAAAGCTTCCGCATGTACAATTTCGCTCTTGTAGGTTTTCTTCGCCATGGGGGATTTTCCTTCTTTCAATCTATCTTTTAACTATACCATGTTCACCATGTCGATATTGGTATCACTTATTCGCCTTACTTTTGAGAAGAAGGTGGTCTTAGGCATCATGTCTTCTTTGTCTTTTTTGGTATTCGTTCCCTTTGAGTTATTGCTTGCACTAACATCTACCATCCTAAACACTTATTTCTGCCCCTTTGTTCTAAATGATAAGGAATACATTTATCAATCTACAACCTTCTTTCTATCGATGGAATCTAACTTACTTCTGCCTCTCCAAATCCTATTCCTACACTTATCAATCTCCAAACTTCAATCCTAGGGGTGGGACTATCACTTATTTTTACCTCTTCATTACCATAGGATGGTCTACACTTATATCTCCCAACTTCAATCCTAGAGTGGTCTAGCTTATTTCTGCCTCTCTAAGTGTCCTATCATGAAATCTACACTTATATCTCCCAACTTCAGCCTATCAATGGAAATGATGAAGTGATGGATGAAAAGTGCAAGAAGAAGATAAGGGAAACGAACTAAGCAAGAACAAGGAATAGAATCTGCCTTTAAAACCAATCTTTACCTCTAAAAATGAATGGGAATTTTACTTTAAATCTGCCTTTACCAATAATCGGGTCCTCTTCAAGTTCTGATCAGATCTCGGAAAATTTCAATCTGCCTTCAAAATGTGATGCCTTAGCAAAAATCAGAATTCACCAACCTTGCTAAAATTTGCTCATGCCCCTGAATTTTGACCTTCTTGCCAAGATCGCCCAAAATAAAGGAAATCGCTGCCTTAGGGCAGAAAAATCTGCTCTAAATTAGAATTTCGGTTCTCCAAATTCGCCCAAAATTGCCAAAATTCAGACCTTAAATGCCTCTTCACCAAATAAAAATAGCCATAGCTGAAGAAGAAAATCGCAGCCCTTGGAGGAAAAATCAGACCTCAAAAAATCGCCCAATTCTGCAAAAAATTGAATTTGCCCCTTGCAAAATCGTAGGGCAGAAATCGCCCATGCAAGGAGGAGAAAATTGCCACCAAGAAATGGAAAATCTGCCCCAAAAATTGTCTTAGCTGGAAATTCGCCTCTTTGGAAGAAAATTGCTCCAATTTGCAAGAGGAGGTGGAGAGAAGGAATGAGGAAATAAGAGGGGAGAATATTAAGATAATATCTTATACTTTCTATAATAGTCAACTACTTGTTTGTAGTCCGTCTTTCAGTCTAGATAGGAATGTTTCCTATCCCGTCTCTTTATTCTTCAGTCCAGATAGGAATGTTTCCTATCCTGTCTCTAGTTTTGTTTCTAATTCCGTCTTTAGTCTATGTTGTTTCTTTTAGAAACAACGTCCTTGTAATTCTTTATAAGGAACACATTTGTTCCTCTGTTTAATTAATGAATCATCCGGAAATCCGTTAATCTGCCAACTCTTCTTGAATCTTGTAACATGGTATCAGAGCTATTACTTAAATTTTTTCGAAAAAATTTATAATTTCTTTGTGAAATTATTTGTTTAAATTTTTTCAAAATTATTTTTGTTGAATTTCTCTAAAACCCGCTTAGGGTTTTCAGCTTAGAGAAATTCCCAAACTCGGGTCTGCCTGTGTTTGTTTAGCACACTCTAGCTCCATTCGTCCATGCACATTGATCCTTGAAGAAAAATCTGCCATTTTGTATCAAGAAATCTGAAGTTTTTTCAAGCTTTTTTCAGCTAGGGCCGTTTTTTTTCAAAACCCTAATTTTTGGGGTCGAAAAAATATTTTGTTTGAAGATTCTTGGTGGGTTTTTCGAGAGCTCAACTGGGTTGTCCCTTTTTTTTGGGTGCCTCGATTTTTGTGCCTCAATTTTCGAGCCAGCGGATCCAGAAAACGACAGCAGATTCCTTCTGGATTTTTCGAGCTCTCTTTTGGGTCATTCTTTGATTCTTCTGGGTCTTTCGTATTTTTGCCGTGAAGAACGTGCCTTCACAGATTTTCACAGTTTTTCATTGAAAAACGTGCCATGGCATCTCTGACAAATATTTTGCTCGAACATAATTCCAAATTCAATGGTCGCAATTATGGAACTTGGAAGCAGCGCATCATCGCAATCTTCGAATATTGAAACACCGATCAACTTGTTCTGGGTGTTACGCAGCGTCCGACTTCTCCGGGTCCTGATCAAGATACATGGGATTTGAACAATCGAGAGGCAGTAATGCTTCTCAAACTATCCGTAGCTGATGACCAGCTTTCTCAGATTCCATCTGGCAAGACAGCTGCCGAAATCTGGACACATCTAAAAGGTCTTCATGAGACTTCCGACAAGAGCAGAGCCTTCTGAATTTGTTTCTTTTTTTCTGGGTTTGTTGATTTTCTCCTCAAAAATCATTTCAAGTTGTCTGTAATACACAAGGTTGTGTGAGTTCTAGGTTTGTTGATTTTCTCCTCAAAAATCATTTCAAGTTGTCTGTAATACGCAAGGTTGCGTGAGATTTTGGGTTTTACCGTTTTTTCCACAAAAACGAAGTTTTGTAATTGTAACTTATTTTGAGTCATAGCACTCTTCTGGCAAAGCTTCTTGGTTTCAGCATTCTGTAGATCCAGGGAGGGTCTCAATTATCACAGAATGTTCCGACATCCGTACGTTGACCATTAAGGGAGGGTATTAAGATAATATCTTATACTTTCTATAATAGTCAACTACTGGTCTGTAGTCCGTCTTTCAGTCTAGATAGGAATGTTTCCTATCCCGTCTCTTTTTTCTTCAGTCCAGATAGGAATGTTTCTTATCTTGTCTCTAGTTTTGTTTCTAATTCCGTCTTCAGTCTACGTTGTTTCTTTTAGAAACAATGTCCTTGTAATTCTTTATAAAGAACACATTTGTTCCTCTGTTTAATTAATGAATCATCCGGAAATCCGTTAATCTGCCAACTCTTCTTGAATCTTGTAATAGAGAAGTCCCTCTTATACCAAACTTTTGCCTCTCCAAGTGGGCTGACCTGCCTAGACGGAAAACAAAATTTAGTTAGTCCCTTAATTAATGGCCCAGATTTAAATGTAACATTAAAATTACTTAGCCCTATAGTGAAATTGGCCCATTTAATTGCTAGTTTTGATCAGAAACAGCAAAATAGAAATAAGGTAAGCCTAGGAGATGTCAAAATTTTCATTTAATAATGTTTTGACAATTAAAATATCATTAAAATCAAATTTAGCAAGCCAAATCAATTTTCAATTCCAAATTACCAATTTCTTTTAACATTTCTAAAATCTTCTAGGCTAAATTTCAACCAATTTAATGCAATTTTGCAATTTAATTCAATTTCAATTTTTTTAACAAAATTAATCCTTTTCTTGGCACTCCAAATTCAAGCTCTAAATTTGAACCTAATTTCACTATCAAAAATTTCCTTTTCACCAAAAAAATTCAAGATTTTCCAAAATGACTAAATCTAAAAATTCATTTTGAAAATGCTCAAGCTAATACAATTATTTCAAATTTTCAAAAAAATCCATC
Organism: Cupressus sempervirens; assembly: GCA_028749045.1. Lineage (NCBI taxonomy): Eukaryota > Viridiplantae > Streptophyta > Pinopsida > Cupressales > Cupressaceae > Cupressus > Cupressus sempervirens. The sequence continues at coordinate 177,941,543 of CM053785.1, read as the reverse complement.
TAAGTCCAGAATTTGTAATTTTATCCTACCAAATATTATTTTAACCATTGAAAAATGTTGTTGTTGAATTCTGTTTGGCCTAAAGACAAAATTACATGTTTTGGGAAATCAAGTTTAACACCTAGTGAAAACAAACCAAATCCCTTCTTGGCTCGAAGGCGTCCAAGGTGTAAAATCATCAATTCAAAAAAAACCTCTGGACAACTCCAAATTTTGCTAAGGCAACTGAAAAATTCCAAAAAGTCCACAAAAATTGTCAAGGCTTGCTCGAAAAAGGGGTCCCCAAAGTTTTGGGGTGATGGTGTGAAAACCTCACAACACCTCTGTGATAACAAAATGTACTCCGATTATCCATCCAAAACATGTGCCAATTGTCATACTAAAATAAGCGAACATAGATATGTCAGTATTCCAACACTTTTTGCCCAATTATGGATAACATAAATAAATCATAAATCTGCATATAACAATGAACTGAATAACAATAATAACAAGCATTCCACAAAGAAACTCATAACACCATATTTTGTTAACAAGGGGAAACCCCAGTGGGAATAGTACCCACAAAATGATCCACTAATCAAAAGTACCTTGTGAAAGGTTTTGACTCTGTTAGGAGTCTATTACATACATGTAGTGTATTTGTCCTTGTTAGAGCACTTTAGACCTTGTTAGAGGCCTCAACCCTATTAGGAGTTATGAAATAGTGAGCTCACTACTCTTACAACAATATACAACTTTACAAGTAGTATAGAGAAATGCCAAAAGCTTGGCTATAATGATACCTCAAATATTTGATTAGTTCTTTGTTGTTTCTTGCATCTAGTCATGCCCATATACCTCTGCTCTTCTTTGATCATCAAAATACAATCTATCCAAGATAAACAAAGCTCACATTATACAATCATAACATAACATAAGCTTTGGAAACTTCACTAATCAAAATACACTGCCTTTATACCCTTTTCCTTAACTTATTAATTAGTTGGTCTGACTACCATGTAGCATGTTACCAAAACATATTATTAAAATCTGCTAAGGGTTAACATCTAGGATGTCGTCCCTAGATTCCTAAGTACTTGAATTGACAAGTCAATTCAATGCCTTCGCCAAAATATCAAAACTATCTTGTGCACTCTGCCTCTGCAATAACAAATTGTGCTCTGATTATCCATCCAAAACATGTGCCAACTGTCATACTAATGTAAGAGAACATAGATATATAAAGTAGACTCCACATTCTACCATATTCCAAATTATAGCCCTGCACCTGCTTCCAGTGAAGCTCGCTGACAAAAACAATCTGATTGTACCCTGTATTCCTTTGTTATACTTAGGCAATTTTGTCACATAAACACATCAAAACTATATCTTCAATGTAAATGAACTTAACCTTGCATAATGTTTCCATAAATGATAACATCACATTACTTATCTCAATTAACTTGCTGACAAGCTCCCTTTGGCATTGATGACAACACTTCGTGAAAAATTGGCTAAGTGTTCAAAAACTTCAAAATATCAAAATTGTGGCCATACAAAAACTTATCTTCTTTATTCATAACTAAACTATTCCATGCCTGTATATTTGATCCTCCATTGATACGTATCTACTAACTACTGCTCCCTCTTTCATATATAGCTTTTCTATTTTTCACTGTCCTCAGTCTGCCTTTGACATCAATGGCAAAGGTGAGTATCATATGCATATATACAAGTCAAAATTATAGTGCTAGAAAGTTTTTTTCTAATCCAAAAACCTTATACAATCAGAAAAATTTCTTCACAGGGTTTCACATTCAATATCCCAAGTCTTCTTCACTGATTTTGCTACATGTATAACTCCACAAATAGCATATGCAGCTATCTCTGCTCCATCTAAGTCCATAGGAGTAAACTTTTCATATGATTTCTTTGCTGTGGTCAGGGTATCCAACTCCTTCTGTAGCATATCTAACTTAGGGGTCACTAAGCTTCTTGATAAGCTCAATCTTTGCAATACTCTATTCTTCTCATGATTCAAAGTGTGAATAACATTGGATGTCTTACTTACCCTTTTATCTAACTCAATCACACTCAAATCATTCTGGTCAAATTCACTAGCTAGCTGCTCTAGCTTGTCCTCAACAAAATGATGTGACCTTGTACATGCATGTACATCTTCTTACCTTTAGCAATACAACTTCTAATATCTTTAATACACTCATCGATGACTAGGATGTCATTTGTAATATTTGCACATACTTTATAAAATTGTGCAGACTTAAACTCGTGTTGTGCACTTATCTTGGAGGTCTTAGTCAAAGTAGAAAAATGATCATCAAATTCATCAATTACCTTACTAAGAATGTCTACAATATTGGTTCCTTGCATCTGTGACAGTGTAAGCAATGTTCTCTGCAATCTATCTAGTGCCTTCCCAAGTATCATCTTGTGCTTCTCTGACTTCTTTTCTGATTTCTCCATGGCTTTAGCATAAGCAAATAATGATATTTGCATGAATGCTTTCTCATCCATGTCTTCCTTATTTAATTTTGCAATATCTTCAGGAGTGCTGCTACTTGCCAACAATGTTTAAAGTGATGTACTTGGAGTAGAAGGTGTAGCAATACCTTTCTCTTTCTCAACAATCCTCTGATCATACATCGTGGTCTGATCATCATTTTCAGTGGAATCATCTGCTGTGGGTAATGAAGATGTATCTTCATTTGCCACAGATGGCAACTCAGTCTGATCTATATCCATGTTTTCTGGCCTTGATCTTCTTCAATTTTCAGCTCATCCTGTTTATCTTCTTCTCATCTCTTCTCTTCTTTGTCACTGTCACTTATCTCACTTGCGATGTTCATTGCTTCAGAAATTATGTTTTCAATATCACCCATCTTTCCTATATTGTCCCCATCATCTTTCTCCTTTTTCTGCTCTCCCTCTTCAGGTGTGGCATCCAGTGTAATGGGTACTCCATTGATGAATAAATTTGGTTGTTTGAGTGTGCTCATGAATTGGTTTGTCTCGTCATCTTCTCTTGTCTTAATAGTAGGTTCGTTAATTGTTATCCCTACCAATCTTTTCTTTGGTTGTGTCTTCTTCAAACTAGGGTCATTTGGTACCTCTAAGCTTGCCTTTTCAGTCCCAACTTTAACTTCATCATAAAGTGCTGCCATTGACTTGACTATTCTCATCTTTGTTCTAAGATTAGGCTTTATTTGATCAAGAACATTATTTCTTCAAAACTTATCAATGTACAACGTTCTCCTACTTTATCTTCTCTCATTTTCTTATCTTCTTCAATTGCTCTTAACCATTTCTCTTCTAGCTTGTTAGAGAAATGATTAGGGATACTTCCCTTCAACTCTACCAAATTCTTCTTCAAATTTAACAAAAGTCTAATAACAGAGCTTTCAATCATACCTTGTCCTTGCTCATCATATTTAATAGAACTTTGGATATCTTCAAGTTTGCCATCATGTTCAATTCTTGTTGTAATAGAGTTTAGATCTGGTTTCCATTTCCCTCTCCGCCTCAACATCAATGTTTAGTTCTTCTTGTGCCTCTGCTGTCTCTGGTTTTGCTTTCTCTTCTTCAGTCTTTTTTGTTCTCTTGCCTTTGCCAACCTTCTTTCTATCTGCGGCCTTAGATCTTTTAGGTTTAGGGCCTTGGGCCTTTGCCTTCTGCCTTGGGGCTCTCTTAGGCTCACTCTAACCTGTTCCTCTATCTTTGCTGATGGTGTAGATCTTGTAGATTTCCTAATCCATCAATGAATGAATAGATATCATGTCCTGCTACCTCTTCCAAGATGCTCTCCGTGAAGGGGATCAAAAAGGGGTCTTTCATGTTGACTGCATTGAGGCATCTAAAATCTACACATATGAGAATTTGGTTTGCCTCCTTCGATGATATAACTATGGGAGAGACCCATTCAGTTTTCTGCACTCAGAAAATAACACCCGCATCCAAAATATTTTTTATCTCCTCATTAACTCGTGAAACATAGTTCTTATTCATCCTATACGGTCTCTTTTCTACCTGTACAACACAAGGTACCAATGGAATGTGGTAGCTTTGAAGTGACTCCCTTAAAATCTTTATACATCCAAGCAAACACATCTTTATACTCCGTAAAGATCTTGAACATTTTTGCTTTCTGGACGGGGTGCCATTTGTCACCTACAAGGATGTTTCTTGGGTTAGCCTCATTGCCAATGTTTGTAACTTTTAATAAAGGTTCCTCACACCAAATCGACTTCATCATGTCAAAGTAGTGTGCCGGTATCTTGTTTACTCGAGCCTCCCCTTCAATGTACTCTCCATACGTTGGAGGAAACAAGTCCTCTTACCTTCATCCACTTGAAGCATGTTGCAATGCAATAGTTCATAATCTTCCATTTGGCAATGGAAGAGGCCATTCATTAAGTCTAGGTTGTCCTTTGAGCAACCCTCCAACTCTAGGATACCTTCCTCGTTGGGTTCTATCTACTGCTTCTCTTCATCTTTTCCATTCGTACCCTTTGGACTCAGACTCAGACGAGGATGTCAGGTGCTTGCTTAGCATTTGCATTTTGAGATCAACGGTGAACTTCCTTTTGCTTTTCTCCATAGATAGGGTGTTTCTTTTCCAATTGTGGTTCACCCTTGCTGCCACTAACCACCCTTTCTTGACGATTGTGTCATAACCTTTCTTCCTGAGTGGGATCACCACAAATTCTAGCACAAATTGTTGAGTGCCAATGATTACTCTCTGCGCCATTAGCATCCAAATTGGCTTGATATCGTGTTGGTCTGCTCCCACCAGGTAGACAATTAGTGGCCACAGTGTAGGTTTCCTCAACTTCTTCCATGTGTCCTCAAGAAGCACATTGACACCAGATTCTCTATCCATGTTCATGTTTGTTAGGATGGTGTCGAGGACACGCATTTCCACCACCATAGGATGTCTACCATTGTTGACCAACAATAACATCGGGTTTGTAGAAGCTTCGATGAAATCCTTTGTCCGATTTGCACAGTGCGTCGTACAGTTTGAGACCAATATAGTGTCTAGAAGTGTCATGTGTAGTTGTGACAGTCTCTAGGAGGTCTTTGAGTTCGACCAAAATTTCTTTCTGCATCATTTGCCATAAAATGTTTTGCTCGACCTCTGTCCGTAGTGAGATACTTGCCATTTTATGTCTCCCTCCTCGTGGCCATAATTTCTTTTTCTTTATTAACCTTCGCATCCGTTCTCTCAACTTCTTCATACAGGGGTCGAGGTATGTGGCCTTCTTTGCTTGCGCATGGGTGAGTACCAAACCTCTTCTTCTATACCCACCTTCTCAATATTCAGTAGAGTAACACTCAACTTCGGACAACTAGCGTCCTCATGATCTCTTGGTTCGCACCATCTGCACAAGAGTTATGTTTCTTCTTGTGGACAGTCACAGGTGAAATCTCCCCACTAGTTCCATGTGCGACATTCGATCATTGGCCGTCCTTTGGCATCATCCTGAATACTGGTCGACTATTATTGTTGTTATTATTCCTTCTTCCATGCTTCTTGTTCTAGTAGCCGCCAGAGGATGTCGTGGTGTTATTCCCTTGAGCATTGGCCACTGGTGTGGATGTGGACAAATCTTGTGTGAACAACACTTATTGACCTTGTGTCTTCATGTTATATGGGCATTCCTTAGTGGAATGCCCATAATCTGGTAAATGTTGTAGAAGTTCTTCTTCAGGCATACGGCCTTACTATGGCCTTCTTCCATACACTCTGTACACCACAAATCTTCATCCTTATTTTTTCTCCTACTAGCCTTCATGGATTTGAATTCCCTCTTCATCCTCAACATATCCTTTTGAAAGGCTTGTACTTTCCTAGTTCTTTGTGCAGAGGAATTATCATCTTTGGATGATGACCCGTGCTTTTTCTTGGTCATCTTGCTCCTAGTCTCCCAAGTCAATTACTTTACTGTACGCATTTCTGTACAATGGGGGTAGTACAATTTTCAGATGAACTACTGCTTCTTTAGGCTATCAGCTGGTTGATTGTCTATATTTCCCAACGATTCCTTCAACCTTCGATTGTACGCTCTAACAATTTCATCTTTTCTTGTTTAATATTGGAGATTCTACCATGATTTTGCTATTGTCTCACATCAGTTAGAGCTCGGTCTAGAATTCCTTCTTCAAATCCTTCTATGAAGTGACTTTAGTTGTGTCCATGTCTGAGTACTAGTCTATTGCCACTCCCCTCAATATGGCAGGGAATTGCTTGACCCACTCATCATGGTTTGTCACCACATTGGTAGAGCAGATGGTTTCATAGGTTCTATATTAGAACACGAGCTCTTCCTTCTCATCGTTGATGAATTTTAGCAATTTCTATTTTTGAGACATGACGATAGTGTTGGTTATCGACAGTATAGTGTGGGTTCCAGAATCAGATTGTTAAAGCTAGATATGTTGCTTTGGCTACCGTGCCCTTGTGTCCCTCCAACACACATGGTTACACTGGTATCCCTTGCACCATCGTCCTCAGCCTCTTCTACTCTCCCTTCGACTCCCTGCCTCCTCCCTTGGTGTGAGAGAGAGGTTTCCTAACCCGTTTCTTGTGTCTTCTAATAGTTTGTTGTGGTTTATTTATTAATTGTTTCTTCGTCACCCTCCTTATGGTACCATACTTCGCATCTCTGATTTGTTCGCTTGCTGTGACCCCTACTTGGTTCCTTCGGGCAACCTTTCCTCTGGCCTTCCTTTGGTAAGTCTCCTCAATCAGCTTTAACGCTTTTCTTGTTCCTTGAGTTTGCCGATCCTCTGAGTAGCCTCAAACTCGTCTAAATATTCTTTCCGACTTTTTTCTTTATTTAGCAAATTTGGCATTAATTCCTCCTTTCCAAAGGGTTTCCTTTTGTCTCTTGCTCTCGACGCTTTCTTTTATCTCCCTTTGCCTATTCTCCTCAAACCTTTGGAGGATCTGCTAGCATCTATTCTCTCGATTGACTTCCTCTTAGGAGTTTTGCAACACCAAGAATGTATGTGCCAACAGTCACGAGAGCTTGCTCATGAACCGATCCACAACAGGGTTTACTTCAAGAGAGTGTCACACTACACTCGTAGGAACTTGTTCCTTCGTAGCCTCTCTTCGTACATGGGTTTCTATTGATGCTTGTCGAAATGAGATGAAGTCCAATGTCAATTCTTTTTCTCCCTCGAATAACTTTTGAAATGTTCTGTCTTCATTGTGGCTACTTCCTTCGTTTATGGGTTGTCCCATTATGCATCCTTCACCTTATACCCACTCCATCACTCCGAGATTCTTCAAAGGCATTGACGCTAAATGTTTACCTCTTCGGGTAATAAGTTTAACACATTCAAAATAAATAGCAAAGAATATAATGTAACACAACAAAGTAATAGAGAAAATCATTAACTTCTTTATCAATCTCAAGAAATGCTTACATTCATATATCCAGAGCCACAATGACAACATTACTTCTTCCTTCACAATCATGATGATGATCGGATACCAGTGCATAGAATATATAATGCCGAAGGGTTACAACTTCAAATTGTCGTGACCAACCAACTACCCAAAGTGCCTACCCCTTCAGACACACTAGTCACATGCTAACTGTTGGAAACAATTCTTCAATTGTATGTTATCATTGATGTTACACAAATGTCAGTATTAACTGAGCAATGAAGAGTTTGCAGTATTAACCTTGCATATCTTAGTATTAACTGAGTAGTCGGGTAAAGAAGAACATTTAGTGTTAATTGAGCAGTTGGTTAATGAAGGATATCCTGCTAGCAGTATTAACCGAGTGGTCGAGCATCAAAGGACTCACAGTGTTAACCAAGTTTTCAATCTCAGTACTGATTGAGTGACAACATAATTCAATTGTCTAATAATTAATTGTTTGAGGCCGACTATTTGGATGATAATTAGTTATTTGGATGGGTATTCAAGCCGACTTGACCTAGCTTATGATATATAAGAAAGGTCAAGTTCTGAGGATAAAATATAGAAGTGGAATATGAAATAAGATGGATATGTGAGCGAAGGAAAAGACATGGTAGGAAAGTGTGGAAGATAAGCTGCAAAGAACATCTGATTAGTAAGGATCCAAAGACGAAGCCAGAACATGGATTTGAATTTGCAAAGATAGTTGCTTCATAAATCAGGTCAAATTGCTATTACCTTCTAACCATTGTAGCAGTAAAGAAATCTCTTAACAAAGTTGACTTAACAGTCATTTTTGTAAATCCTTTAACAAGGTGACATTTCAAGATTGAAGTGTTTGAAGACCTCTAACCAGATCACTCGTAACAAGGTGATCGAAATCTTCTAACAAGGTCATACTTAACAATATGTATTGTAACTTTTAACAAGGTTGGCTCCTAATAGGGCTCACTTCAGAAGAGTGAAAAATATTGTTACTAGTTGCAAGGTGGTTTTTCTGAAATTGGGTTTCCGCATTAAATCTTGGTGTCATCTATGTTCATGTTATTTGCTTAATGCTTTATGTTTCTGCAACTAAGTTACTAAAGGCTAAAACAGATTAATAATCATAAGATTGCTTTGTTAACTGAGTGATAGTAATATTCTAGTGTTAATCGAGTTGGACAGTATTGCATGATCAGTGAAAGATTGAATTGACATCTAGTGACAGGGGATTGTTTTTGTGGTAATTGATTCACCCCTCCCATCTTAGCTACACTTTTCATTTCCAACACTAACAACTAGTTTTACCAACAACATTGCATTCTTTCATTATTATATTAGTAATATAGTTAATTTACTAATTTACAGCATAATTTATTCTTTTATTATTAAATCCTATTCAAAAGAAAAATATGCAATATTCTTCATATTATAAGTATTTAATAATTTATCTTTTATATCTCACTCATTCTACTTTCTGTTTACTCCACACACACTTCACTCCTCCATTTTCTATTTCCATATATACCTTCTAAATCATGTATATCCAAAAAGATAATTCCTAACAAATAGTCATTTGAAAAAAGTCACATCTCCTCGAATATAAACTGCACCTAATCTTTGCAAACAAAAACCTTTGCAACTAGTAATCATCAATGAATCACACCTTTGAAGGATAGTATCTTAATCAAAATCACACCCTTTTTCATATTTCTGTCGTTTGTTTTAACATATATGAAGTTGAACATTTTTATTTATAATAACATATTAGTTTTGCTTCTTCTTTTATTCTGAATAACTGTTTAGTGATGAAATGGAGGCTAATGAATTTAACAATATAGACTCTTTGAGATGAATTCATTAACTAACCACTTCCACACTAACACTCAAAATACAAGAGAAAGAGGGGCTTCCAAACAGAACTCTCAATATATCTCAAGTTAGATTAGCAAAACCCAAAGGGATAAAGGAATGCCAATACTAAACTCAAATTATATCAAGAAGTACGCGAACAAGTCCTCTTTCATGCAATGTTGATTGGATTAAAGATGTGTAAATATAAATGTTGTATTGATATAATGAGAAGTGTAAGATAGATCTAGGTGCTAAATATATGCAATCAGCCCAATTAAGATATGAAAATAGGTCTAGACTAAAAAGTGAAATGAATGGTAAAGTACTCAACTCAAAATGTGTAAGCGAATATGCCTTTTCACTCCAAAAAGTTGTGGATTAGAACTTGTGACAAAACTTCCAAGTACGAATTCACAATCAAACAAAAACTCAGAAAATGTTGTTTTTCTTAGGCCTCCATGAAGACATTGACCTGGTAGTAAAGTGTCTAGACACTTTACAGGAAGATGGGCATGTTCCCTGTAAACAGTAGCAAAGTCGACCCAACTTCTTCAGAAATGTTTCGATGAGTAGTTTCGAGATTTGTGGTCGCAATTCGGCTATCCTACTCCTACACACAAAAAACTTGATTTTTGTTTTAGTTGGATGAGGGCTTACCTTGGTCAAGCCCTAGATTGAGGAATCAACCTTGAAATTGAATGTAAAACATGTAAGGAAAGCAAGACAAATGTAAATCTTTACTTTTCTTGAAGAATCCCTTGTCAACAAGGATTTTGTAATGCTTGTGTGTTGTAGACGTTGAATTTGCAATGAAGGATGTAGGAAATCTCCACAAATGCAATGGATCTACCAAAACCACATTATGGAGTCATGGATGCAAGTATGCATCAATGAAGAAGATGATGAATGCCTCAATGTAGATCTTCTCCCTTGATGGCCAACAAAATGCTAGATCTTGAAGAGGAAATGCTCACAAAGGATCTGTAAATCTTTGAATGCCTTGAATGCTTGATAAAAATTTGCTTGCTTGAATGCTCCAAGTTGTGCCTTGAATTGCTTCTTAATGTCTAGCAATTGATGGATTGCTTGTGGATGTGAAAATGAGGTGCCCAAGCTTCCTTTTATACTAGTTTTCGGGCGCAAAAACAATGCAAACCGACCGGGTCACCTGATTCTCTAATTTGCAACCTCGAGACAAAACTGGCCACGGGATTTAAAATCCCTAGGAAACAGGTTGACCCGGTTGACCTAGTGTGGAAGAAGTTGACCTCTCCTAGAACAGGTCGATGTGGGTCAACCTATTCTAGGGTTGGCCCACAAGGAGCTAACCCTGAGGTCTCATATATTGCATTGATGAAAGTGGTTGATATGCGGCGCAATAGGAGAAAGAGTTGATTGAGCCGGAATCGATCCATGGTCAATAGGCTCACCAAAGAACATGAGCTAAAAGGTCTTAAATGATGGGTGCTTCCATTTTAAGATAGTACAATAACAAAGCACATGTTAAAGAGATTGTCATATTTATCACGATCACTTTTGTATGTAATTACTACCAAAATAAAATTGCTATCTTCATCCTCTTAATAAATTTCTCCTTATTTATGAGCTTGCTTCTATCATCTTGGGCCACCTTGTATCAATGAAGTCATCCATATTGTTTGTATGCTTTGTCACATATAGCTGCACATAACAATGTTGTAATATCTCATTGACTAATTGCTTCTCTTCTCTTTAATAAGAATCTTGCTTGACCTTTATTGTCTATTACATAGAGTTGCTCCTAACTCTAGAGTCCTCTAGTATGCTTTGTGATATATAACTATCATCTTTGTACTTGCTTAGCACATGTTAAGACAGTACAATAACAAAGCACATGTTAAAGAGATTGTCATATTTATCACGATCACTTTTGTATGTAATTACTACCAAAATAAAATTGCTATCTTCATCCTCTTAATAAACTTCTCCTTATTTATGAGCTTGCTTCTATCATCTTGGGGCACCTTGTATCAATGAAGTCATCCATATTGTTTGTATGCTTTGTCACATATAGCTGCACATAACAATGTTGTAATATCTCATTGACTAATTGCTTCTCTTCTCTTTAATAAGAATCTTGCTTGACCTTTATTGTCTATTACATAGAGTTGCTCCTAACTCTAGATTCCTCTAGCATGCTTTGTGATATATAACTATCGTCTTTGTACTTGCTTAGTTACTGTTGCTTCTACCCTAGAGTCGTCTAGCATGCTTTGTTATATATGACTATAGTCTTTGTACTTGCTCATTCACCGTTACATCTTATAATGCAATCACCTGCTACGCTTGCTTCCCTTATAATAGTTGTATTTTTGTCTTCAAATCTGGTAATCACTTTCCTTATGACAGTGATATACCTTAAAACATTTTTCATAATCAGGCCAGCTAGCATACACCTAACTTTGCCTTAGAATCTAAATTATGATCAGCCAATTATAGCTATTTAATTCATATATGAACCTTGTCTTGTTTCCAATCAATGACCCTTGGCCTTTATTTCCATCATCAAAGATATCTTTGTCAAACGATCTTTTGACAACAATTTCTTCGACATTAGTGTCAATATGCCCATCAATCTTGTTCATTCACCAAAGCCAATAAATATCTTCTTGACATCGGTGCCAAACTTTTCAACAATAACTTCATACTCATCTCAAGTCTGTTCAATTTCATACATTACAGTATGTATATGGTAATGCCACTTGCTTGTATTACTTTACGAGGATGGAGGAAGCCAACGTAGTTATTCTGGTTATTTATACTGTGCTCCCAATGATAAATCATCTTTATATAGTCAGATTATGCAACTTGGGGTTTACCTTTGCTAGACTTGAATTGTTTTTTGTTTTATAACCAAGGGGGTGTCTCCGTTACCTGCCCAATAGTTGATTTTGGGGCGAGCGATGCAAAACTAGTTCCCCTTGGGGCACGCGTACACACCCGGTGCACATGCACACCATTCAAACCTGGGATGGTCGGGAACCCTAGACCATGGGGGTAACCCATGACCTCAAGCTTGACCACTACACCAGACGAGCTGGGCTAGACTTGAGTTATTATTGAATTTCTACTTTTTTTTCAATTGGACTACTGATACCTTCAGTATGGATATGTCTTTCCTTAATTGATTGCATGCTTTTGTCATACACCAATTTTGTTAATGTTGTAGCTTTAGTCGGATTGATTTAATCACGAGATATATTGTATGACTGATTATTATGATTACTAATCATTAGACAATTTGTTTATGTGTGCGCGCATATGCATGTGCGTGTGATCTTATAATAACTATTGTCTAATTATTAATCTTAAATATTAATTTAATGAATATACATGTCCCTCAAATGGATGTCTCTTCTTGTCTTAAACCATTTTCAAATGCAAGAGGTTGCTGCACTTGAAAAACACATACCTTAACAAGTAGTGCAATTACATTAGCAAGTGATCCTAAAAAATAACATGGTACCAGAGCAAGTTCCCTCCTAGCTCGTGAGATTTTATGATTAAAAAGAGCAAATAATTTTGATAGCTGAAATTCATGGTGAATGGCAAATTTACAGTTTCCAGAAATTAAGAGATGTTTTCTAAAGGCTTAATTTCTAAAATATGATATTCGCAGTTGCAATTAATCTGAAGACCATGTGTGCGTAAGATTTCCTTTTAAGTAACGAAGCTAATGTTGCGAGTCAAAGAAATGATTCTATGCATTTTTCTATTGGCCTGTAATTTGGGTGTGTAGTAAAAGTGGATGGTAAGATAGCTCTGGAAAAATGTTTGTGCCAGCCATTCGTGGGGAAGCCAGGGATTGAATGAAATTGCAAAAAAAAAACATAATATCCTTACATTGTGCGACAGACTATGGGGTGCTGATATGCTGCAAAATTTGGACAAATTATGGACAAATAATGCCAAATTCTAAGCCCGTGAAAAGAAACACTGCAAAATCTGGACAAATTAATTTTGGACAAATAGTGCCAAATTCTAAGCTTTTGAAAAGAAATTACAAACTATACCATCTGATCATAAGAGACTTTAGTTCGATCCGTATTCCAAATAGATATTGGTGGAAGTTGTCATTTGAAGGAGACTGCTAATATGTATTATAGAGCAGATACAAAATAGATGAATGACAGAATTTGAAGTAGCAACACTAATGACAGGAGAGTATCTTGAGTTGATGGGTTGACATTGTTGGATGTCGGAAGTATAACCAAAACGAGAATTTGCAAACAATGAGCTTTATTTTTAATAAATGAAAATAGAATAAAAATATAGACTGGGTTTGTTACATCCCAAATTTTGCCCTAATTTTAAAATTTGATCATAACTGTTGGTTTAACGAATTATTTCTTTTCCTGATCATGTGAAACAAGTTAGTTAATTATATACATTGTATCAATTGTTAACAGATTATTTCTTTTCTTGACCATGTGAAATGAATTAGTTAATTATATACGTTGTACCAACCGATAATTGATTATTTATTTCATGATCATGTGAAATGAGTTAGTTATTATAGACGTTGATGAAAATAATCAAGTAACCTATAACTGTCATTAGATGATTGACAATTGTTTGATGGAATTAACGATCAATATATTTTTGAATTAATGTCTTGGCGAGAATGTTTTGCTTGGGTGATTGCAAGCAGAAGATTGAAGAGAGGGGAAGCATTGCTAAATGGGATCATCAGAAGGGGATTGTCAATTGGTTTAGTCATCAGAATCGGCAGGTATGACCTAACACTACCTTGGAAAGGATATAAAGACTTGACCACAGGTTACATTATGGGACTGCATGAGCTATTACAAAAACAATATAATAAAAACTTAAAATAATCTAAATTAAATATAATTCATACCTTTGAAGATTTATTATTGAATTTTCTTATTTAATCATTATTATAAACCCTTAAATACGAACACATATATAAAAATGAAGTGGCACCAATAAATTATAATTATATAATCTAATGATGTCACCTTATCGATATACATACGTGAACATATATAAGAGCATATAATAATAATAAAATAAAATTTAAACTCTTAAGCTCCTTATTTCTTTTCCCTCTTTATTTCTCTCCTTTTTAAATTCGAATTTATGAAGTATTCAAAAAGTCTTCTTGATAACCGATGGTAGCCAAAAGGTCACGGCTGACCATTATAAGAATACCATGATTCGGTTTGAAAACAACTTCCTTCCTTCCCTTCTGCATTCTCCTTAACTATTCTTTCCAATCTGCTACGACTTCTTATCGAGCCAAGTGAAAAAGTTATCAGAAATATACCATTCCTAAGCTCTAAGTTCCGATTCCCTTCTGACTCCCTCTAATTCTATCAGCAATAGGAGATCAGAGCAAGTAATATACAGCAGGAGATCAAGAATTCCGATCGCCATAAGAGGAACCCAAAATTGTATACAGGTCACATGATTTCCTTGTTAAGTTTAACCAAATTCAGTCGGCTTTCATTACTTTCTTTTCTGTATATCATACCAAGAAAAACAGTGCATTGTTGGTACGTTTACCATTATTTACTTTATTGCTGCTGTATGCTATGTATAGTAAACTGAATAGAGAGTGTAATATCAAATACATAACTCCCATCCATAATCTGTTTTATTAACAGACCGATATCTTGTTTCTTTGATTTAAATCGAATAACCTTGAGATAACTTCAATTTTGGAATTGGAAGATAGAGAACTCATTTGAGTTGCATGAATCAATATTTATGCATGTGAATATCATCTTTTTCCCAAACAATCTTCAGAGTTGTAAATAATATCATAATAATTGAACACTGAGAAATTCACCGGCAAGAAGCCATGAAGGGTGAAGAGGTGTGAATAAAATAGAATGGTTAAAAACTTTCAAGCACCTAGGATTCACCAACAAAGAAGCCATGAATGGTGAAGAGGTGGAGATAACCTGCAAGAACCAAGAATGAAATCAGATATAAATAACCATGTAATGAAAAACACATAATAGCTCATGCATGTTCTGATAATGGAATCTGTTGTCAAGTCGAGTGGTGGAGATCGAGTTTACGAACCCAATCTGAAATCCTTGGCCGAGATAGTTAGAGGCATATGTGCCAATCATGAGATCTTTTTTGTTCGTCCATAAGCTTCAGTTATTTAGGAATATCTAATGGGGCACTGAAACCACTAGGTAGCTTGGATGGCTGGACTTCTCGAGGTAGAGAGGGCCGTTCTATTAAGTTAGGATGTGTGGGGATAAATATGGTCCAAGGTTGGGAGGTTAAGCCTATGTCAATGCTTCTCCTCTCACCAATGCCAAGGCTTGAACAACATGACAAAGGGATTCCTCCATTATTTCTGTATGTTCCTTTTGCACTTTTACCTTTAGATCCATAGAAGAATAAATAAATATTTTAGATTTCTAAAAGCATAAATTGAATGAATATATTAGTTGATATAGAAGATAATTGTTATTTTACTTTCAGCTGAACATGTTATCAGTTAAAAATGGTAAAAATGTTAGCAATGTATTCATTTAATTATTTCGTCATATCAGTTGAATATAAATTGCAAAAAGAATAGAAAACAATTACTTCTTTCTAGTTAAATTTAGTTAATGGAAGTCATTGTTATGTGAAATGGAATCAGTTATTTGTTAATTAGGTGTTTTAAATTGGTTAGGAAAATTCGTTTGTTACAGAGTTTTCCATGTTGGGACAAGTCAAATGTGTTTGAACATTGATTACAAATCACTGCCATTGTGATGCTTTCTCACATGAAAAATAGTTTGGGATTGGTACATGTTTCACTACGATTGTATTGATTTGTTTGATGGGAAGCCTAAGTAAATAGTGATCTGGAGAAAGATGATAGTGACAGTCATGACAACAAATTCGATTTTAATTGTTGCAAGCGAGACAAGATTTGCAACATTCTTAACTTTCATACACCACTGAGCATTTGAAATTGATGAGACTTTGAAAATATAAAACGTGGACAGGAAGCCATATTATATTTTAGGAATACACAAAGAAGTAAATGCATGGAAGATGACAAGTACAACTGCCCAAGTAGTACTAACATCTTCTGATGCCAGCAGGCTAGGTAAGGAATAAGGTATATGAGGCATCGATTTCAAATAAATGATATTGAAATTAATTAATTTGGGACTAGTAACGTCGTAATATAAATTGTTAGTAGTATAATGAAATGAATATTTAGTATTATATAAAATGGAATGAAGCTCAAATAAAGTGAAATAGAATTAATAATAAATAAGAATATCATTTCAAATAGAAAAATCATGTTATTTGGAGGAAAATGATAGCATTATTTATTATAATAAATTTTTTATTTAAGAAATGATTGATGTTTTATGAGATCAATATAATATCTTATAAGAAGGGTGAAAGAAATTCAGTGTCATATGTATAATTACTAGATCAGCAATGATGAGGACAATCAAGGATGTTGAAGTATAGATAAGTATTTATTTTCCTTGAGTATTACAATTATCTATTCATTATATTCTCTTTCTTATTCGTATTTTCAATACGTACTATAAGAGCTATTTGCCTTGATCTTTTCCTTTGAGAATGTTTTTGCAGAAAAAAGAAGAGGGAGTCTGACACTTCAATCAGAAGCAACATTGGATGAATAGCTCAGAAGATTGATGCTCAGAGGGAGTCTTACACATCCATCTAAAGGAGCGGATAGAGGATATGTTTTAGTTGATCCTTGAAGATTTTGATCATATCAGAATTAGAGAGTTTTGACTTCATGTAAAATTTTGGTATTATGCGTGTGACTGTATGATTTAATGGGCCTACCCCCTATGTACATCATGAGAAAGTGACAACTTCTAAATAATCATTACTTGTATTTGTAGAAGTTATTGAGAGGTGACGATCTCACAATAATTTAATTTCCTATTATGATAAATATCTTATGATGTCTATGCATATCATGATAGATTGTACTTTGCATGGTGGATGTTTATATGGTATGCATTATGAGAATGCATGTGCACATATCTTATAAACATTTTTGAGTACTTGGTGAATATCATGTGTCAATATTTTGGAAGATCAATACTCATGATATCTGATTTGATATCAAACATTGTTGAGTAATTATTGAATATTATGTGTCGATATTCTAGAAGACCAATACTCATGATATCAGATGTGATATCAAACCTTATTGAGTACATGGTGAATATCATATGTTGATATTCTGTGAGACAAATACTCATGATATCAAATATGATATCTGTAACAACCACTTTTTTCGGGTCTCAACTAACAACTAGCATATCAAAGAAATACATTTATTACTTGATATTCATAAGAATATAGTTATAACAGTTATGTTCATGTGAATGCGATTAATGGTTACAATCAGTTAAACAAAAGTTTCATAACTAACTATTTATAGCATCATCAATAAATCTAAATATAGAATTTGAGTTTTACCTACCCTAAATTCGGAAACCGAAATCTACCTAGGGCAACATCTGCAAAACCCAAGTTAATCCACATATACCACTTAGGGCACAAATAGTTATACCACTATCAAAATGCTAATTGCCATTTAGGGCATCAAATATCACTACATCATAATGACAAATATCGTCTAGGGACTTAAATACCATTGTATCAGCCTTTTTCATTCCAATTGCTAAATATGGCAATAACATATAGTTTAAAGGATACGTTCATTTTTCATTTTTCACGTAAAAGGACAGTTATAATATCCATCAAGTAGGCCTATCTCAAGCATACAGATATAATTCATGTCGAATTGGAAGATCAACTGATCTAACCGGTTACTATTTATATTGTTGAGAAAATTGATTTCATTGAAGGAAATAAATAATTCAACGATAGGAATCAAACTAACATATCTTCAACTTGTAATTTCAAATATCATAAAAGTAAAATGCTTGCTACCAACATATGTTGAATGCATAACTTATCTCTGTCTTGTGCATGTCTTGGCATTTGGTGGAGAGGGGGAACATTGTCAGGGGCTTAACCTCCCAATCTTGAACCCTTAAAATATCCTCACATAATCTCATCCGAGAAAGGCCCTCCCTACCCAGAATATACATGGAACACCTTGTCTAGCCACTGAGCATTCTAGTACTTAATTCCACTACAGTATACTTGGACAATCATGAGCTGACTTGATTTTTAACAACCATCTTTAAAATTAATTGTTCATGTATGGCAGTTCTAATCATATTGTTTCTTTTCCTTTGTAGGAATCCTCTCCTCTCCACCCTCTTTCATCGGCTTCACTAGCCTAGGGTGAGTCCTTGGAGACTATTACTTCATACTGAGATTTTATCACATGGTGATCTTGGAATGACTTTCAAGATCTGATATACAATGAGTATTAACGTGTTTAATCACATATCCTATTTTGATAATCAGACTTTGTTACAGAACTCTCTTTGAGAGATACTCAGGTTTTTGAAAAGAAAGGAAAGAAATATAATATAGAAGGTCTCTACACCTCGAGCCTCAGTAATGGATGACTTTAATATTCGTAGAGATATTTTTTTTATTGCACCCTCAACAAAATCTCATAGCCAAAAACATGGTGAAAGAGGCTTGGATTGTAAAAGTAATATAACCTGATCGAATGGAAATGTCAAGGAAAAGGTCGGCTCTGTCTATGCCATGCGGCTCTGATTGGCCCGATCTTTGTATTGCTTGAGAGAGGAAGAATGTAACAAGGTAGAATTGTGAGGAGGAAGGAATGAGATAGCTCGTTTGCTGGTATCTTCTTGTTCTGGTCTGTTGCAAGACATAATATATATCACCTCCAACATTGCAAGCTGCTGGCCTTAAGCTCTCTGCTTGGTTCAAGATGACAATTTTCTTAAAAGATCCATGGTTTCATAAGGGTCTCCGAATTTGAAAGGAGGGCGCCAAGTGGAGATGGCCGCCTCTTAGAAAAGGATTATATGTTTTAAATTTACCTTAAGTTCCTTTTCTTAAGATATTATATATGTGCATATATATATATAGTTTTAATTTTTAATATATGATTTCATCATGCTATTCACTTATAAATATACATACATCTATATACATGTGTAGTTTAGAGAAATATGGTTTATTTCTGACATCATATTCTCTTTGTATATGCACGTGTATGTATATATATATATATATATATATATATATATATATATATATATATATATATATATATATATATATATATATATATATATATATATTCTGATGATAAGATTGTCGATGTCTCAACAACAGAGAGGTAATAGTCCTGAACAAGAACTTCAGATATTTACTGTTTTTATATTTTTGACCAAGTAGCTCATGGTATTGTCCAATGTACACTCTTGCTTGCCTAGTCGTTTACCCTTAGCCATGATGATTGTGATATCCCCATTTTGACATATAATTTGATAATAATTAAGTATTATATATAAAGTTTATAATATTAAAATGATCAATAATGTATATAAATTGAAAATATAAATTATTATATATCATAAATATTATCATATAACGTAGATATATATATATATATTATACACACACACACATATTAGATATTTAAAATACTATACTATTGAATATAAATAATTACTATATGTACACATATATCAACTATTGACAATTACATCTTAATTACATATTAAAATAAAAATAGTATTATTAAATTACAAGGAAAATGGTTCATATAATTAATATAATATATAATCATATATAATTAATATAATATAATTATCTTATTAATATAATTAATATTAATAGTGAAAGGACATGACTATGAAATACACATAATATTAGAATATCAAACATTGGAAAGGATATCAGATAGAAAATTATCAAACTTACATGAATTGAAAGGTAAATGAATAATAGTCTTGAAACGGGACATTACAAGTGGTATCAGAACAATTCATCCTGCCATCCTGTGAAATTGAGTGAGTACTTAAAAATCCAAATTCGAAGACAAGTGACAGAACCTATGAGCGCGTAAAAGGCTCCACCAACAATAGACTAAGTTCCTCAAACAATCCATTCAGCATTTTCTAGTATAATATGCCGAGGGCGTCAGTGGTAATAGAAATATGAGATGCATAGGATTACATACGGAGCACAAGTATGAGACCTTTGGAATCTCGTAATATTATTAAGATAATCAATATATATGTATTAATGAAACAATAGAGTTTTCAAGATTGGGAGAAGATGGACAAAGATGCAATCTGGTCACGATCAAGAAAAAACATGGGCTATTGCCGACTTCTCAACAAATGTTGGACACATATTTTATTTCAATATGCTGGATTCAATGAATTTTCTGCCTAGTTTTGCCTATCAGGGAAATTATACATAAGTTGTTAATAAACATCATTAAAAGAAGAGGTCCACTTACGCGCAATGAGTAGGGCCAAGAAACTTCCATACGCCTCTATGTTTGAATATCACATACCTCTGGTTTATACACATCAATCGCAGAGGTGTCAAGCAATGTAAATCACATATCTATCACTTGATATGGGGCATATAGAAAAAATTGGGAAATCTACGGTTCAAAATGAATAACTTATGAATAGTGGCAATATGAATTACACAGTTGCATATTCATCTATGACCTCTTTTAATTAAAATGATACTTGAGAAATGGAAAATAAAAAAAAACAAATCGATGAAAGGGGGAAATACATAGTTCACCAAAAATCTTATTTCTAGAATAGTCTCTCTAATAGAGGAGTACACCTCATAAGAAGAGAATATTGTGCATTGAATTGAGTGATCTGCAAGAAAGTATAACTTTCCATATTGACACAGCTCAATTATCTAAACCAATGCCCATGAAATGTACATGCGAGGAAAAGAAGAAAACCTCAATACAAACATCATAAATGAAGGAAGATTCAAATATTCTCCATTTCAACTTAACTCCACATCGTATGCCAATATTTTATAGTCATTGATATTACATATGTCATCGAACAAGTAAAAGTATATATATTCACCAATATGATGAGTTTGATAAAAAAGATGAATGCTTAAAGGGAGATCAAGTCTTAACGTTGGAAAGATGAGACAAAAGCATATTTAAAAGAAAGGAGATATTAAAAAGGTGGATGGTGGACCCACCAACATGGAGAAAAGTATTAAAAATAAATTTGGAAGGAGTTTAAATTAAACAAGATCAGCATTATTATTATTTTTACCTCTAAAGGAGATAGAGTTAGCCATGTGAGAATTTATATGAAAGAAAAGCATTTCCAAATACTTTTTGGACAATCCATCCAAGAATCAATATCTTTATGAAGATATAGGACAGCCATAAGTGGAAAAAGTAAGGGGAGATAAAATAAAGTTATAAAAGGTAATATCCAAGGTATGCATATATTTTAATTTTTATATATCAAGTTTAGTATTTTATTTTTATATTGAATAAATTATGTTATTTTATATAAAGGTGTATTAATTATATTATTATAATAATATATATAAAATGAAGACTTACGTTATGAAAATATATGTGTATATATCATATTTACATTTAGAAGATACATATGTATGTTATTAGTTTAATAACATTGATTTGTATAATATGTAGAGTAGTTTCCCATAATCAAAATATCTATTAAACATAATATATGGAATATATGGACTCGAATATAATGGGAATGGTTCATATTGATTTCGATTATTATTTTTATGAATGATTCACATTTAAATCAACTTTGATCATTGAATATAATTTATGGTATGGTAATAATCTATATTTAATCAATTCTTATTATGATTATTGAATATAATCTATGATAGAACATATGGGGATGAATTACATTGAGCTATTAATTAGGAAAGTGAATGTCTTAAATTGATTTAATGAATCCTAAACTAACAAATAAATAAGATCATAATCCTCCAAGATAAGATAAGGCCTGTGGTGGAATGGGCATTTTGCTACATCATACAAGGGTACTAGGTAAGGCGTGCAGTGGAGTGAGCCCAGGATACGGCATAGAAAGGAACTATCTTGGTGATGATGATCGGAGAGAGATAACAATAATAAGGGGGAACAGTGAGGCCCATGATTAGGTAATAGGGCACCCTATTATAGTTTCTCCTCCCATATTCAGGAAATGATAAATTAATATTATTGGCAATTTATTAAATAATGAATTATACTTTTGATGGATAAATCACTCTAAGATCAAATTTTTGTATATTCTTTAAATTAAGATTATAAATACCTTGTCAGGGGATTAATATAAGGAAATTCAAAAAGGGTAGTTCTTCCTCTAAACCTAGAAGGATATATTCATTATCTATGTAGACCACTTCATATCGATGCCTAACACCTTGCTACCAAGGCCAAGAGGGTCAAAATCCCGCTCTTAGGCTTAGTATCATGACACACCTTTCTTTGAAATTTATATATGAATGTGTATTAATGATTTTGTGGTTGCAGGTTCACAATCAAGGAAGTAGAATTTGTAATTCCGTGCTCTAACTCTAAAAAACTTGCAAAATTACAAGGGTTAATCAAAGAATTGCATAACGTGTGTATTGTGTGTTTACATCGTGTATACTTCGTGTCTTCATCTATTTGCATCGTGTATGCTTCGTGTCTTCATCTGTTTACATCGTGTATGCTTTGTGTTTTCATGCATTCATGTAACTACTTTGTGTCTGTAATAACCTCAACAGGTTATAACTTCTTCAAACACCAAAAATCTTTATACTTCAGTGGTTTGACATTTCGTCAAACACTTTGCAAGCAAGCTTTGATACCACTGCAATAATCCTGCTCAATTCCAACCTTAAAATGCTGATTGAAGGCTCGAAGAATTTTGTTAAACACTTTGCATACAAGGGGTCATATGACTGATATAACTTTTTAGACTGCTACAATGACTCTTGTTTCGGTTTGCATCAAAGAGAATGCTTACAAAAAGACTCCAGATTGTCTAAACAATGACCTAACATGAATGTGCAACTAATTTTGACAATATTCAATACAAATATGTGACTTAAACTACTTGCAATATGCAGCTACAGCAACTAGTAATTAAGACAAATACTTTGGATGCAACTTAAGATGGCATTAATGCACTTACAACCAAGTGGCATTAATATAAACACTTAGTATGCAAAATTATAACATTATTTATGCCAAAAAGAGAACTTACAGCCAATTGATATTTTGTCAAACAATTGGAATGCAAACTAATAAGCTGATCATCAACTCTAGAGTTGCAATATAGATAGTCTAAAAATTACAACGCTCTTTCAATTGCAAAATCCTAGCCTTCCTTTGATACCAATAATGCCAAATGGCAATCAAAGACAAGTACAATGTAAAATAATGAAGTGCTGAAGCTATATTTTGTACTCAGCTGAAAACCTACATTTCTCAGAAAATATGCCAAATGAGAAGTGAAGAACCTGATTGTGGATGGCTGTAATATTTTCCTTCAATGCTGCCTCTTTTGCTTGCTTTTTTTTCCGATCTGCTTTTTCCACTTGCTTTTTCCGGATTTGTTTTTTTCGTTTTGCTTTTTCGAACTGCTTTTTCGGATTGCTTTTTTTGGAGCCGCTTTTTCGGACTTCCTTTTTTAGCCTGCGAACCTGCTAGAAATGACCTCCAATAATTTCGGCCCTGCTAAAATTGCCTCCTGAAATGCTGAAATGCTGAAAATGGCCTTAGGGCCAATGATGCCCTAGCTGAAGTGGCTGAAGTATCACTTCCAATTTTGCAACCCTTCAGAAGATATTTCACTTCCTCAGTTATGCTAATCCAAGGGAGTTTTCGTTCCCAAAGATCAACTGACTATCTGAAACCACTTGGCTTCACAATAGACTATGTGACTGAATCACAATTTGATGTCAAGAGAGAAATAAACAACTGGATGATTACAATGAAGCCCGGGGTGCCTATTTATTCTTTTTCTCCACTTCCTCCAGAAACTTCTAGAACATTATTTTATTTCATCTATTAAGTGACTTTATAAAAAATATTTTATAATTCAAGTCACTTTATTAAATTAATTAAATATAAAGTTACCTTTTAATATTTATTTATTTGATAACTTTATAAATAATTAACTTAATACCACTTATTTATTTAATTAAAATAATTAATTAGTCATCCTCATAAAATATTCATTATTTTGGACAACCTAATTAATTAAATTAATTAAATCAAATTGTTTCCAAAATGGGGACATGACAGTCCGCCCTTCCTGAAATTGCTTGTCCCCAAGCAATGGTTGAACAATAAACCAATCAATCCGCTTGGATCCCAAATGTAGTCATGAACTATACCACTGTTAATTAACATAGGCTCCTACAATATCCTCTGCAATATAACCAAGAGGAATTGATAGTCAAACTGACAATTACAGCTCAACCAAACTCCAAAATCACAACTGCCACAGTAAAAAACCCACGAGACACAAACTCTTAGAACATCAGAACCCAAGTAAAGTGGACAAATCAAACTGCCAACACAGTAAATACCATCAACGCATCCCACTGGCCTATACGGAATGTACAATCCAAGTCTACAACAATGGTGAACACTCCCGAATAAAACTGTACCAAGTATGGAGAATCCACACACTGTACAACTCTTGCAGTCAACACAACTCTGCAAATCACTGACCACTGTCTCATAACCATAACTTCCATGCACCGCTGATGGTGAAAAGACATCACAAGATAAACAGCAAGAAATGGAATCCAAACCAAATCTGCCTGCCATCAACTCCTCAACACAAGGATCAAATGCTAATTGATGTACATACCCTGCAGTATAATGCTGATAAAAAGAACCAAACTCAGTCAACAACTCACCATGAACAAGTGATACAACCCACTGTGACTGATCACCAGCTAAGTTAGTTAATGTCATAGCCAAAGGAGTAGAATCAATAACAACAACCGCTGAAGCATCACTCCCAAACTCTTGCTCTAAGTCATGTATTATCAAGCTGTCAACCGCAAAACCTATTGCCATGTCATGCCCATCACAACTCTCATCCCGAGGCGTCAAACCATCCCATAACTGATGACAAGCACTAGGAACCAAAGTACATCTCCGTATCATCATTTCATCAACATGGTCATCAAAGGTAAATTGATGAGCATACCTCATAGTATAATGCCGATAGAATGCATCAATCTCAGTCAGTGGCTCAGATTGTAATCCAGATGAAGCTAACTGCAACCGATCACTAACCAAGCTAGAACTAACTACTACCTCTGAAGACATCGCCAAGGGAGTAGTATCACTAGCAGGAACCATGCCAACTGTCGGCTCACCAACATCACACATGATCTTTGATACATCTCTAGGCTCTGTGCCATCAGTACCAGAGGCCACCACCATGTCAGGCATACCACAACAATTTGCTGCAACACCCAACTCAATTGAGCCCGATATGCCAATGTTAGTATCAAGGATGGATGCATCCCCATCTCCACTGTCTCTGACAATCTCGACCATAGACATCCTCGGATCACCAGACACCACAGCTTGTGATTGTACAAAATCTGGTAAAGACTGCAGTCGCTCTAACTCCACGGTCACCTTAGCCAAATGAAATTGTGACTCCTCGAAAGCCAACTGTGTATTCTCAAGAATCTCAGAAGTCAACTCGAGCTGCTGAGTAAGCTCACTCACCTCAACTTCCTTAGCCAACAATGCATCGTATGCTGTACTCCCCCACTCCATAAGATAATCTCTGTCGGCTACCAACTGCATATAATTCTGTCTCAGAATCCGAATAGCCTCCCATAAAGAGTGGATCTCTATCAAGGAGAGATAACTGCCTCCCTGCTCATCACTAGTAGGAGAACCCCATCCATAAACTGCTAACAACTGACGAGCAGCATCGAAATGCTGGCAAGCGATAGCAATGTCTCGCTCACTAACTGCCAACTGACTAGACACATGACGACACTGGCTAGACTGTCTCCTATAAACCTCCTCTGACGCACTGTCTAAAGGAGTATCCTCAAAGTTATTGGTCTCTAGAGTATTACCAACCATATCCTACGAATCAACTCCAAAGCTCATGTCAACATACGGAGTATCAAAATCTGTAGCACTGCTGTCCAACTCCTCTGTACCAAAAGGAACTACCAAGGAAACTAAGTCTTCAAAATTGCCCACTGCATCCTCCTGGATATCATCAATGCCAATATGATCCTGGGACTCATCTGTACACACTGCAAAATATGAAAGATTATCAACACATTCCAGCAATAATGGTCGACTGGATATATGAACAATGCCCAACACCAGTGAAAAAAAACTAATACCAACATCAGACAAGTTGCTGGCACAAGGAAAGACAACACAGTGCAATCTGCTAATCAAATCCATGATAGCATCCAAACAATCACTGCTACCAAAAAGTGTTAAAGATCTCCAGTCAACTGAATCCCAAACGCCAATATAACAATCTCGAGTCCATATTTGTAAACTAGAATCAGCTGGTAACTCAAGCAAACTCCTCACCTGAGTAATATGACCAATACCAACTAACTCCACATACCTGTTTGACATTGTCCCTGTATCCTGGATGTGAACGCAAGATGAACTTGCAACATTATCAACGACCACATATGATCCGCCTGCCGCAGAAAGCTGAGTATCAGGAGTGCAAGATGAAACTAAACTCAACTCCATGCCATGCTTATCCCCATGTCTCTCCCAGTTCTGTAATGCCAATGGAGTATTTACCAAAGAAGCTTGAGTGTCCTCAAGCTCGCGAGAAAGCTTGTCAACTTCTTTCCTCCTCAAGGCATTTGAATAGTCTTCGACAAGGCTAAGAAGATGGTCACGATCTGATAGAAGATGTAAATAACTCAACTTCATCGTTCCCATTCCTTCCCTAATCGCTTGTAAGTCAACACAAGAAGACTTTGCTTGAACTCCCTTATGTCTACCCTGTAACTGAATCATCCGGATGTGATCCTCTATCATATCCCGCATCCTGTCATGATGATATAATGAAGTCACAATACTGTCTTCGCTCACCTTTAGCTGGCTGGACAAATCATGTGAAGTACTACCAGCCTCAACCTCATGTGACGAAGCATCTAACTGTGCCTGGTACTCTCTCTCAGCAAAGTCATGAATGCTCAATGTCTGCTCATCTCTACTAGGTATCTCACCATCATGCACAACAACATCCTCATAATCATCATTTGAACCCACTACACTATAGTCACTGCTTGTTGGAACCAAACCATCCTGAGTACTGGAGACATCATCCTTTGGCAACCTGTATACAACTGTCTCAACTTGAGTATCAAGTTGACAGTTACTATGCATCAGCGTAATATCCTTCACCACTTCTTCCTGTGGCTGAACTGAAACCTCTGCCTGGTTGCAAGCTTGTTTCTCGAACTCCTCATTAAGGTTCCTGGTAACATCTCTCATTGTATCAGTCGGTGCTTTGCGAGAAGATCTGCCAAATATAAATCCAGTCAACTTATCCACCTTAGTTGGGTCAGACAGCATGTCATTCATTATACGGTGGTGCTTAACCAACAGTTCAGACATGTTATGGCTTATTTTCCTAAGTTCATCTCGAATGTCTGAATAACCATCCTTTCTACTATTCCGACTCTGGATACTGTGTCTATCAATTGTCCAAGATCGTGCCCTCTGAGACTTTGTACTATACCTGTCCATTTTGGATAAAGTAGAGTGCTGATCACTCATGTAATTCGGTCTTCACCCAACAGGATGGCAAGAAAACTGCTCTGATACCACTGTAATAACCCCAACAGGTTATAACTTCTTCAAACACCAAAAATCTTTATACTTCAGTGGTTTGACATTTCGTCAAACACTTTGCAAGCAAGCTCTGATACCACTGTAATAATCCTGCTCAATTCCGACCTTAAAATGCTGATTGAAGGCTCGAAGAATTTTGTTAAACACTTTGCATACAAGGGGTCATATGACTGATATAACTTTTCAGATTACTGCAATGACTCTTGTTTCGATTTGCATCAAAGAGAATGCTTACAAAAAGACTCCAGATTGTCTAAACAATGACCTAACATGAATGTGCAACTAATTTTGACAATATTCAATACAAATATGTGACTTAAACTATTTGCAATATGCAGCTACAGCAACTAGTAATTAAGACAAATACTTTGGATGCAACCTAAGATGGCATTAATGCACTTACAACCAAGTGGCATTAATATAAACACTTAGTATGCAAAATTATAATATTATTTATGCCAAAAAGAGAACTTACAACCAATTGATATTTTGTCAAACAATTGGAATGCAAACTAATAAGCTGATCATCAACCCTAGGGTTGCAATATAGATAGTCTAAAAATTACAACACTCTTTCAATTGCAAAATCCTAGCCTTCCTTTGATACCAATAATGCCAAATGGCAAATAAAGACAAGTACAATGTAAAATAATGAAGTGCTGAAGCTATATTTTGTACTCAGCTGAAAACCTACATTTCTCAGAAAATATGCCAAATGAGAAGTGAAGAACCTGATTGTGGATGGCTGTAATATTTTCTTTCAATGCTGCCCCTTTTGCTTGCTTTTTTTTTCCGATCTGCTTTTTCCACTTGCTTTTTTCGGATTTGTTTTTTTGTTTTGCTTTTTCGAATTGCTTTTTTGGATTGCTTTTTTTTGGAGCTGCTTTTTCGGACTGCCTTTTTCAGCCCGCGGACCTGCTAGAAATGACCTCCAATAATTTCGGCCCTGCTAAAATTGCCTCCTGAAATGCTGAAATGCTGAAAATGGCCTTAGGCCCAATGATGCCCTAGCTGAAGTGGCTGAAGTATCACCTTCAATTTTGCAATCCTTTAGAAGATATTTCACTTCCTTAGTTATGCTAATCCAAGGGAGTTTTCATTCCCAAAGATCAACTAACTATCTGAAACCACTTGGCTCCACAATAGACTATGTGACTGAATCACAATTTGATGTCAAGAGAGAAATAAACAACTAGATGATTAGAATGAAGCCCGGGGTGCCTATTTATTCTTTTTCTCCACTTTCTCCAGAAACTTCTAGAACATTATTTTATTTTATCTATTAAGTGACTTTATAAAAAATATTTTATAATTCAAGTCACTTTATTAAATTAATTAAATATAAAGTTACCTTTTAATATTTATTTATTTGATAACTTTATAAATAATTAACTTAATACCACTTATTTATTTAATTAAAATAATTAATTAGTCATCCTCATAAAATATTCATTATTTTGGACAACCTAATTAATTAAATTAATTAAATCAAATTGCCTCCAAAATGGGGACATGACAGTGTCCACTTCGTGTTTTCATTCATTAAGATGTATATTTCATAAATCTTTTAGGCCTTTTGTATGCAAATATATTTTGTATCTATGAAGGACTGTGTATGAATGATTTTTCTTGAGGACAAGCAAATTTGAGAGGGGAGGACTGTGATATCCCCATTTTGACATATAATTTAATAATAAATAAGTATTATATATAAAGTTTATAATATTAAAATAATCAATAATGTATATAAATTGAAAAAACAAATTATTATATATCATAAATATTATCATATAACTTATGTGTATATATATATATATATATATATATATATACATACATATATTCGATATTTAAAATACTATACTATTGAATATAAATAATTACTATATATACACATATCAACTATTGACAATTACATCATAATTACATATTAAAATAAAAATAATATTATTAATTACAAGGAAAATGACTCATATAATTAATATAAAATATAATCATTTATAATTAGAATAATATAATTACCTTATTAAAATAATTAATATTAATAATGAAAGGACATGACTATGAAATACACATATATATAGAATATTAAACATTGGAAAGAATATCAAATAGAAAATTATCAAACTTATACGAATTGAAAGGTAAATAAATAATAGTTTTGAAATGGGACATTACAGTGATTCAAGATTCATACCTATTTGCCCAGTGATGGTGGTGCCCTTGTGCCCAATTCTTTTCTGACAATGCTTCCACCCCTTTGATGTGCTTCCTACAAGGAAATTCTCCACAATTAAATCATATTCCTCAATATAACAATAAGTACCATACCAAGTTATTAATCCTAAACTATCATAATAGCTAACTGCCATTTCACTTCCCATGAAAATATGACGAATAACCAACCTTCCAAGATAACATTAAAGTATCATCATAACGGTTAACTAGCATGCCAACTTCATATGAAATAATAACGATTAACCATCTTACCATTTCACATGATTGTAACTAATTTTACCTGTCAGCTGACTTCATAGGAAACCTTAGCGACTATATGAACAATTTGATATTGAGCCAAAAATTGGGATGTAACAATATCAAAATGGTGAATATCATATGTTGATATTTTGCAGACCATTACCTTATTTGAGTATTTGGTGAGAATCATATGTTGATATTCTGGGAGACCAATACTCATCATATCAAATGTGATATCAAAATGTTGAATATCTTATGACCAAAGATATTATTATATAACATTGAGGTAATAAATGGTCATGTATTTATCCTCTCTAATTAAGAGGGATGTTAATGTTGTAGCTTCAATATGACAAATAACCAACCTTCCAAGGAAACATTAAAGTATCATCATAACGGTTAACTAGCATGCCAACTTCATATGAAATAATAATGATCAACCATCTTACCATTTCACATGATTCTAACTAATTTTACTTGTCAACTGACTTCATAGGAAACCTTAGCGACTATATGAACAATTTGAAATTGAGCCAAAAATTGGGATGTAACAATATCAAAATGGTGAATATCATATGTTGATATTTTGCAGACCATTATCTTATTTGAGTATTTGGTGAGAATCATATGTTGATATTCTGGGAGACCAATACTCATCATATCAAATGTGATATCAAAATGTTGAATATCTTATGACCAAAGATATTATTATATAACATTGAGGTAATATATGGTCATGTATTTATCCTCCCTAACTAAGAGGGATGTTAATGTTGTAGCTTCAGTCAGATTGATATAACCTTGAGATACATTGTATGACTGAGTATTATGATTAATAATCACTAGACAATTTGTTTTTGTGTGTGTGTGCATGCACGTGTGC
The DNA here is from genome assembly GCA_028749045.1 of Cupressus sempervirens. Classification (NCBI taxonomy): domain Eukaryota; kingdom Viridiplantae; phylum Streptophyta; class Pinopsida; order Cupressales; family Cupressaceae; genus Cupressus; species Cupressus sempervirens. Next base: position 177,910,064 of record CM053785.1, on the reverse strand, counting down.
ATGTTTGATCTTATAATAACTATTGTCTAAGTATAAATTTTAAATATTAAATTAATGAATATACACGTCCCTCAAAGGGACATGTTTCTTCTTGTCTTAAACCATGTATAAATGCAAGAGGTTGGTGCACTTGAAGAACACATAGCTTAACAGGCAGTGCAATTACATCTGCAAGCGATCCTCAAAAATAACAAATTCTAGGATGCCATAGAAAAAATTATTGTCTTATTGCAACCATTTTTTTGTGATTAAATAGAACTTCTTTTATACAATGAAAAATAAAAGAGTTATAGAATTTCTTACAAACCTATGGTGTGCCTAAATAGGCTTAATCCAATTCAAAACTGCATGAACTTGCAAGTGTATTTCTATTTGGTTAATAGATTGCATAATAAACAATACAATAATCTCAATGTTCTGAAACGGAGGAGAAAAAAAATTGAAAGAGAGTCACAGACAGTCTTAAGACATGTTTCTGTTAAGATTATATTTCAAAATGATAAGGAAAATCAAATATCATTACATTTAGCTTGGGCATGCACAAATGATTTCAAACTCAGTTTTTGAAATCCATGAAACTGCATAGCTAGCTCCTTAAGGTGTAACACAAACTAATCTTGTTAAGATATATTGTTAAAGAAAGTGGTTTATTGTATATTTCAACATACTTATGTTCATATACTTTTGAGTTTTTTGTCTTAATATCTGAAACTTGCAGGAATCTTACAGTTTTGGATTTGAGACAAAAAAAACCAATTTCTGCAACAAAAGTGGCAATGATTTATGCAAGGAGTTTGGGATTCTGGATAGGTTCTCAAGAACTTCCCTAACTTTCCCTTCATGGTGTGTATCGAATCTTTGCAATAAAGCACATCAGAGAAGCTTGCGGACAGCAAGTGGAATACATGGTTCAATGCAGTCTTCTACTGAACATTCTCGAGGTGGAAGAATATGTACTAACATCTTTCTTGCTTTAAACATAATGTAAGTTGGCATCCAGTGCAATGGTAGGAGATTTTTGATATAGTAGTATTTACTATTTCTTTGTATTTTAGACTATTCCTATTTGGTTACTGATTTTTTAAAACTTACCTCTTGTTATCTTTTTTCAAAGATGATTCATTATTTAGCATTCCTCAATAATTGGATCATTAAATGCCTAAATACATAGGATAATATATCAAGTAAACTAGGGTCAGTCTAAGTTTGCCTTTGACAGATTCTTGTTAGCTGGATGCCCAGGTCTTTGTGAAGGCATTTGATATGGATCCAATTGTCTTTGGCAGTTGTAACTGTCAGCAGAGCATCCACTTTTCATTAGCTAGATACAATCTTAATTCAGTATGCCATTGTTTGTGTATTGATAGGTTTTTTTAGATACAGATGTATTTTCTGTGCTTTGATAGAGTCTTGAACGAGTAACTGAGTGTAACTCTAGCTGCTGCTTGATTAAAAGGTCCAATTAGGTGAACAGATCCTACAAACACCCAATTTATGTGTTATTGAGATATTTTGTCTGTAATAATTGATCTGTTTGTGAAGGATATTTGAAATTTTTCTTCTCTATAGTTGTGGTTTACAATTAATATTTATGTTCTTTGGGATTACTTTCTTGTTTTGAGTAGACTTTTTACCTTCTATCTTTTGCATCCTTGTGATGGTAGGACCTTTAGGATGGAAATATGGCTATCATTAGATGTCAACAAGAAGATGGGTATATGTTGGAGGAAATTAGGTCAATATCTTATATATGTGATTCTTTCTCAGGTTATTTTAATCTAAGTGTTTCTGCCAGATACACGCACATAGCTACAAGTTACAACTCTGGTTTTTGATGCATATGGTAAAAAAGAGAATCAATGGTGAGTGTGTTTTGTGTATTGATTGCTTGGTGTAAATGTCTCATTCTATAGGATCACCTAATGTGACAGGCAAATATTCCATGAAGGAGATGACAGATCAAAACATTGCATTTGACAAACAACGATTACTTGACCACTGTTTGTGATAAACAACAAGTATGAGACTAGTGGCTGACTTCTTAACTTTGATGGCAATGTGTATGTGAAGTTTGAATGTCTCTTGGAGTTTCTCCCATCTTTCCTATATATATGACATATGTGTCTGGTCTATAAGCAATACTATGTAACATTATCTCATGCTGGAACAACATGGAATCATAGGCATGACAAATGACATCATTATTCACGGATACTACAACATACCAAAGCCATGAGGAGATATTTGCAGTGTTACCTAAGAATAGAACCTGAAAGAGGAGCAACTCCACTGGAAGTGTCAAAATTTGAGATAGAAATAGGTGGAAGCTCTGAGATGGTTGCTATTTCTACCCAACAAAAGATCATTTCATTTCTCATCCAGATTGGTTTTATAATTTTAAGAGGGTGGTAAATGATTTCATGGCTTTATGAATGCTTGTGGGCGTTAGCCAACCTTGAAATTAACAAATGCTTGTTCTTTTGTGTATATGCTAATTAAAATTGTTATCATGGATTTTTGTCCCTTTCAATATTTAACTAGACAAACTCTATATGAATGGAGTATGACAACAGCCTTGGACAAAACTTTTAAATGTAAGAACACAACAAAGACATGAGGAGATATGAGCAGTGTGACTTTACGAATAGAAATTGGGAGAGGAACAATCCCCATAAGAAGTCCTAAAATATGCATGGATCAAAAGGTATGGAGATAGAAACAAGTGGAAGACTGGAAGATCCAGAATGGATGCTACCCATACCCAACAAAAGATCTCTTCATTCCTTATCTATATTTATTTTACAATTTAGTAGACAGCAGTTAATAATTCATGGCTTTATGAATGCCTTTGGGCCATAATCAGCTATGAAAATAACAAATGCGTATTTGTTTGGTAATGTGCTAGTCAATATTATTAATGTGGGATTTTGTCACATTCAGTATTAAATGAATGAACAAAATTGGTAGGATACTTGAATTATGTCTTGACCATCGTCCATAAATGAAAATCCAACCATTATGATGGGGAAAAGTTGTCTTTATGATTCATGTGATAATGCATTGTATGATACTGTATGATGATAACATTTGGGATTGACATGGAATAATAACATTATCATGTGGTGAAAGGGATTGTCAATATGTGATGATGATGTACAATCAGGGTATTTCATGATGATGAGTAAATGGAAACAAGTTACATTTGGTTGCTGGTTAAAGGTAACTGAGAACAATTTAATGGCCCAAGACAGTTTCTTCTACATTCCCATTTGTTGGAAGTCACTTTGTTGAAAGAGCTAGGACTTTGGTAACAGGTTGGAGGGGTTTTTGTTCTGGAGCATGATGGTTTCCTGTAATAACCTATATCAGGATCTTGTAATTGTAGTTCTGCTAGAGTTTTAGTTGTGAGTTAAGAGCTGGAAGGACTTTGGTGACAGGTTAAGGAGTTTTTATTTGGGAAGAGATCAGCGACAGTTTGATTTAGGAACAGCATGGTTCTGAACTTCTGTAAAATCTATTATGTGTTTTTCATTTTTGCTTACTTTCCAGCCCTTGCCATGTGGTTGTCCTTTTGCTGGGGAGTGGGTCCTGAGAGAACTCTGGGTGGGAGCTGAGTTTCATTGACAGCTATGGTTTCCTATGCATGCTGTACAGTATTAGATCAGATGAAAGATCACAGAGTGATATGAAATATTGATGCAAATAAGCTTTACACAGTTTTCTAAAGGAGAAGGTAGAGAAGATGTTCTAAAATCATGTAATTTTAATTTTTTTTAAGCATTGCCTTTGAGGAAAGAATAAAGCGACAGGTGAGAGAAATAAGATACAAACTTCCAAAAAATAAAAGAATATACACATGCACACTGGAAATAAAATGACACTGAAATAAACAATTATGCAGTCGTATTTTCATCCTTTTTCTGATAATGGCTCACAAACTACAAGCTGAAACATTGATACAAATAAGTTTTACATAGTTTTTTACTCAAAGCAATACAAGTCACCATGTGAATGTTCAATGCATATGCATCTTTTAAATTCCACACTAATTATGAGACAACTATTTGTGCTTTTGTGCAATATTTCTTGGAGAACACAACCAAGCAAATCCAGAATTTCAGTTATTTTTTTCAACACTGGGAAGCATTTTAGCTGTTTTTCCACCATTCGATGACAACTTTTATGTAACTAACTTTAAGTAATCTTTTATCCTTGATGTCGATGATGGAAATTTCAAAATGTGTACATTCTATCTCTTTGCTCTACTGTCCAATCATTTCTGAAAAGAAGTTACAGCAAGCATAAATAATGGAAACATGATTCTCATTGGTCTTTTGGCTATTAATGATCTCTAGGAATTTGCCTTTATGTTCACTTGTTACTTTGTGTAATCTTTTAAAAGTTTTTTACCTTTTATTGTTTTCACAGTTTATTTTTAAACTTTTTTGAGTCAATTGATTGACAACCTTATATTGAATTAAAACAGACCCCCTTCAGGAGTTAATGCTGATCTCTCAACACCTTAGAATCAGCTGCTAGACTAAAATATCTTCCACAGGAGAGAAAATGAGAAGAATAGCTTGCTTTATTATGTATGCTTGAAATGATTGATTGAATATGAAATATACAATGAGATGCCTTGCCTATAAGGATAAGGTTGAAACATAGGATTAGACAAGATTATGACGTGTCTTATTCTTATGCTTTGAGACAACTTAATTGTCAATTATTAAATGACTTACATAATTAAAAGTAAATGCCAATAAGATAATATCTTTGACAATTAACACCTTCTAGAAAAATTCTCTAGGACCTAAGTAAACTTAAGTATGTGAGTAAGACCCATTAGTGAACTCGTTAGGTAAAAAACTTTATTCACACCAACACTCCCAAGGCATATGTAGAAAGGGGATTAATTGTAGCTCTACAATACACAAATATTTTCCTTGTGTAAATGGGAAATTGTATGCTCTAATTATTAGAGGTTAGTGTAAACTGTAAGCATGCCTTCCCCTGGAAAGCCACAGGAAACATGATTGATTCTAAGAACTTGGTAACCTACCAATTGCAAAAGTAGGAGTCTAGCCAAGCAAAAAGTTCTTCCCCTAACATTTGTCAGTTAATGGTGTTCTATACAAAGTGTTCATTCTTCAATGTCACCGCTTCTGATGTCAGAGCTCCATCTTGATTAAATCCTCTTTCATTTGATTGTTGCATAATCGCCTCTAGTATTGCTCAAACACAGCTTCTGGTTGCAAAATTATCTTCTTATCTCATCAAGTTCCTTCAAATTCCTCTAGCTCCAATTGTATTACAATCCTATTGCCAATAATCTTCATGCAAAACACATGAAACACCTGATGGATCTTCACAAATGGCTGCTGAAATGGTCATCCCTGATCGTTTTTGTTTTTGTTTATAGAATAAGATAGAAAAGCTAAAATGTTTGCATTTCATGTTTCATTCATCATGATGTGGCATATAATGATAGTAATGTAGCATCGAAGGAGAATAAACTTTATTCGTTGCACCAAATTATTTTAAACTCTATTTCAATATTAGAAAGCATTGAGCAATTATCTGAATTCAGATTTAGGGAATTAATTGCAAAGCTGATTACAAACCAAATAGTGCATTTTCAAATCTCCAGATAAACAGAAAGCTCATTCAAACGCCTCTAAATAACTCAATACAAATATCAATCTGCTCCAAAACTGCTCTCTCATTAATGAGCCGATTCCCAACATTAAGATGCCTCAAATAGCAGATTACAGATCTCGGTTAAGTACAGATTTGAGTTCAGTTTGAAAACTAAGTCAATGAGGATGGAACAGCCTCCTAGAAGGGGCAATTTGTCTCTAGAAATCAATGCTTCACCAAATCTTTAGTGAATACTCAAAAAGTGTCACCTAGCTGCAATGAATTTGAAGGAATAACACCCAGCATGATTGCTATCAATCTCACAGAGATATGAGAAGAAACACTTTATTTAGCACCTCTGAAAAAACACTCTAGCACTCAAAAAGAACTTCTGAACTCTTGGAAACTCAAATAACGCTCATAAAACTGTATAAATCCTCATCTTCTTCAAATCTAAAATCATCCACAAAACCAAAATCACTAAGATACTCTAACCAAGATCACCAAACAGCTAGGGTGGATATTTCACCTCTGAAACTAGCAACCTAGAAGAAGGCTTTCATCCTCAACCAGCAAGAGAAGAGCTCCTTGGGCTCATTCGAGCAACATAATATTAAGTTGTGAATTCATCTATGAAAACATGAGCTCAAACTCAAATATATAATGTGAGGAAAAAGTTAGGGGCAACTCTAACTGAATTTTGTTGTCCTGCATTTTGTCATCACAAAAATATAGGTAACAGTACAAAACTTTTTCAACTTAGTTTCGCATTTCTTTGAGTTTAGTTCATTATTTAATTGGTTAGTATTGATCAATCAATCAATGCCAATTGATATAATGGATTCTTTTACTGAAGGCTTTCGTCAAGTCTTTTTTGTTTTTTTGTTTGTCGAGTCTATGCTTGATTTTTGAAGGCTTCAATGTCCTTTTTCTCGTTTTTAAGTGTGTGTTTGTTGGCTTTTGATTCTTTGGTTTTACTCAAGTCATTTCTTTTGGTTTTCCCTTCGATTTGATCTATCTTAGGGCTTAAACGGAGTTGGCAATCAAAATCTATGACCATTTTAGTGCCCAAAAAGTGGAGCTTTTCGATGTAACTGCACAAATTAAAAATATTATGTTATATTTTTAAGTTGACATTCATTTTTTGAAAAATATAACATGAATTCATTTTATGTTATGTTTTTAAGTTACTTTATCGTTTCAATTTTTCACTTAAAGTAACTATAGTGCACTTTATGTTATATTTTAAGTTGAGTTACTTTTTGATTTTTCACTTAAGTGACTATATAGCTATATAGTTTGATTTAAGTTTTGAGTTTTAAATCAAATGCTCTAGTAAATGTTATTTTTAAAATGATATTTGCATATACTATATTAACTATATAGTGTAAATATTATTTATGACACATTTGAGTAATATTTATTCAAAAATTAAATTGACATGTGCTTAATTCATCACTTAAGTTGTGCATAACATGTCTACAAGCACAAATTTCATCACAATATGCAATTGTACCCAAAAGGTGCGATTTTGAATGAAAATGCTTTGAAAACGCTTAAGACATGCAATTACATGTACTTTCAAAACATGCATATGCACCCAAAAGGTGCATTTTGCATTGAAGAGCGTATTTTCAAAACATGCAATAGCACCCAAAAAGTGCATTTTTGCCTTTAGACTCATTTTTGAAGATTTTAAAACATGCGTTTGCACCCAAAAAGGTGCGTTTTTGATAAGGAAGCCATTTTTGAGTTTTTTTAAAACATGTAATGGCATCCAAAAGGTGTGTTTTGTCTCCAAGAGCATGCATGTCTTCAAGAAACCCGAAATTGAAGATTTAAGGGCAAAAAACTTGATGTTTTCTTCCTCCAAGAACATGTTTTTCATAAAAAATGCTTAGATCTGCCCATATAATGGCTTGAAATCCAACACAAGGGAGTGTTTTTGAGTTTTAATTCATGTCTATGCATTTGGGGTTCATGATTTTGCATATTCAAGACAAAAATGACTCATAATTTTGCATTTTTGAGCCACGTTTTTGTTAAAAGCGCCCAGATTTGGGGCAATTTTAATCACTTTTTGGCTCAAATAGAAGTCATTTTGAGGTTTTGATTCATATATATGCTATTGAAGAACACATTTTTGCCTTTAGATGTCAAAAAAACTTCATTTCATGCCTCTTATAAATCACGTTTTTGCTAAAAATGGCCAAAAAATTGGGGTTTTCATTCGCTTTTATGTGTTTTGAATACACTTTTCTGCATTTGAGTTCATGTATATGCATTTGGGGAAGACGTTTTTGCATTCTCAAATAAAAAATGATCAATTTATATGCATTTGTGAGCCACTTTTTGCAAAAATGGCCCAGATTTTTGCATGAAAAGGGCACATTTTTGTTAAAAAAACTTAAAAAATGGCATTTCCAGCACATACATTTGGATCAATGGGGGTTGTTATTGAGTTTTAATATATGCTATTGCCTTTGGAGACCACGTTTTTGGCATTCTCATGTCAAATTTGACCCTTCATTGCTCATTAATATTCATTGAATGCAAGTGTGGAAGAAGTCAAATTATTGTTTGAGAATCTAGATTTGGAGGAGAATTGGTTTTCAAAGTTTATGATTCTTGCTATTTTGGCACTTTGATTTCTATGTAAGTGGACATTTTCAAACTTTCTCATCAATTCATGCTTATCTTGCTATTTCCATGCATATTTTAGCTTGAAGTTGCACACTTGTCCATATATATGCCATGAAAAGTGCATTTTTTCTTTAAAAAGTATGAAATTTTTTATTTTCATACTTTTGGATTTTCTTCAAATTCCAAATTCGATTTGCACTTGAAAGCAACTTGCTTGTTGACATGTTTGAGTTTAAAACCAAAGGCATGTGTTTGTTTTGTGCTTGTTTTCGTTGTTTGTTTGCTTCCACCTCTTCGTGCAAGTGCATTGTTTCATTCCACATTCGCCATTACACGCCAAGACACATTGCATCCATTCCTTTCATATGCAATTATACTTCTATATGCAATTACATGTAATCTCATTCTCCATCCATGATTAGTAATCTTATCTTCCATCTACACGTAATTCCATCCTTCATATGCATTTACATATAAACCTTTTTCCAAACCCGCATTTACATGAAATCTCATCCTTTGTTCCCATTTACACGCATTTCCATCTTCTGAACCTAAATGCATGTTCATTTTACATGTAATCTACTTTACGTGTAATGACATCCAGAGAACCCATTTTTGACTGAAGATCACACTTTTAAAGTCAAAAGTTATCATTTGCAAGCATTCATATGCATCTCAATTTGCATTCTTGGCCATACCCACAAAAGCCCATTGTTGCCCACATGCAATCCATCTTTCTAAGTCCCATTTTAGCCCTCCACATGTACTTTCCATATCACATCCAAGTCATTGCATATGTCCATGAATATCTAACCAATACTCTGAATATACTATTTCTCAGAGATCCATTTTGCCAATATTCTCATGGAGTTAGAATCCATATCTTCCAATGATAGATTCAATCCCATTGAAACTTTCATGTTGTGGCACACTCTTCAAGAAATGTCAAAACTTAAAAAAAATAGAGATATCTCGTCAAGAAAACATGTTTTGATTCTCAAGAAGCAGTAATTCATTTGGTCTCCCATTTTTTGAATGGTTGTCCGAGAACCCGAGTTCGTTTGAGAATGTGCCAAGCACTTTGTTTCAAAAAAAAGAAAGAAAGAAAGTTAAAGGCGCTGATGGAAAGTTATTCCGAGTTTACATCTGGACACCGTCAAGAAGGTTTTCATAGTGTCAGAGATTCCAGAATGTGCCAATCTACAAAGGAGAATTCACGACAACTTGAGCGAGAAAAGCTTGATCACATCAAGTTTTCAATTGACAACGAACAATTCATCAAAGAGAGTTAGAGGCTATCAAAAGACGCAACACCATGGTTTCAAGGTGAATGCAACAGCAAAAAATACAGGAACTCTTGATCTTGTGATCATTCATGATAGCATCGCCAAGTACAAGGCCCTTTAGAACAATCCCTAGGATTGTTTCATTTCTTTTCCGTCTTTCTTCTTCTTCTTCTTTCTTGTTTGTAATTGAAGAGGATGTATTACATGAAAATATGTAATTACATGTAATACGATTTACATGTGTAATGACATCTAACCCAATAATTTCTCTTGTTAGCTAGACTAGGTCAAAGTTGGTCGAGTTGCTCCCACTTTTTCCTCCTTTTTCTCAACTCCTTTGCCTATATAAAGGAGTGCTCCCTCATTGTAAAAATTATCTTTTTTTGTATGCAAGAAATCTCTGCTACACTTGTGCAAGTATAACTTTGATTGTGTAGTACAAATTTGGGAGAAAAGTGAACAAAAGAAGCAATTGGATTCAAAGATTTGACTGGAAGCAATTGTCATAGAGAAAATTAGAAGCTTTGACTGTAATTTGTGCTTATTGTCTTTGATTCATGTTATTATTCTGCATTCAATAATAGAGAGTAGTGAGTTAAGAAGCAATCAGAGCCAAAGCTCTGATTGGGAGTAGTTGTGGTAATAGATAGCCTAGAAGCTTTGACTAGAGCTTGTGTTAGCATCTCAAATTCACGAAAAATAGTTAGAATTTCCCTACTTTTGAAAGTCTTTGCACCCCAGCGGTAGTGATTTTTCTTATAAATTAGACAAACAGGACTTTGAGCCAAACCGGTACACTTTCAATCAGCCTTTGAGTTGGTGTTGGTTTATCGGTATCACCATTTCCAACTACTAGATAGAAGTGTAGTTAGAGATTTCATCTTGCCCATTACTCGCTCCATGGGTAAGTGGATTCTTTCCTAAAAGTTAAGAGGAAAGAATATTGGTAACACCCCTTACAAAATCTCTCAACTTCTTGCATACCTTGAGTTGATCCAAGGAATGGTGAGAAGGGGGAGCCTTCCCTTTAATGTAAGAGAGACTTGGTCTCATATGCTGTCGCTAGAATACCTATTTTGTGATTGGCTTCTCACAAAACTATCGGTTGCAAAATATCCACCCAACAAATTTGAATCACAAAAACAAGACACAGAGTCAACATGGGCTTGGCAAGGATTGTGTGACTTGGGACTAGGTGTAAACTCTGCAAGGGTGACCCGACTCAAGACTTGAGTAGAAACTTAGAAAGATTCTGCAAAGCGAAAAAACCAAGAAATTTAGGGATTAAGGCTATATTACCCAGTTTGGCCATTTCATGGATGAACTAGGCTTTGGTTCAAATTGGGTACAGTTTAGGTTTTTCAGCTGACTGACTTGATTTTCCGCACTATATTTCTAAACTTTTTTTATAGTGTTTGGTGCCTGCCCTTTCTATGTCTGTGATGGTTGCCCTATCTCAATCCACTTCACCCGCACTGGACAAATGGATATATTGCCCATTCCGATAGTTTATTGATATACGATTAGGATATAGGAACATTGATTAAATTAATTTAATCTATGGTTATGACTTTTCAATGGACCACTTGTTTGAGGGATTTATCGCTGTTTGCTTATTAATATGGTGTATTTTAATGTGATGTATATCAATGTAGGAGCTTAAATTAAATTAATCTATGGGTTGTTATTATCAATGGATCATTCATTCAAGGGATTTATTACCGTTCATTTATTAATGTAGTGTATATTAATAATAAATAAAACAAAGTTTGTTAAAGCTACCTCTATAGGGACAAATTTTATTAGTATTGTTTAATTTTTATTTTTTAATAATTTGATATCATTTCATTTTTAACAATTTTAATTTACATGTAATATATTGTTGGAAACATACAATTGGAACAATTGTTGTTTTGTCATTGATGTCAAATCTATTAAATGAGACATATTGCTACCTAATCTAAATGTCAGATCTATTTGATTGATGAAGAGGATTTGAAAAATTGCTCATAACAATAGCACCTAGAGGAAAGGTTGAGTTATGAAAATGAAGCTACAAATGGACATTTGATTGGATAGACTTTAATAAAGCAAAGTGATTGTTTATATCAAGAAAGCTAAGTCAAGCCGAGCAATAGAGTAAATGGTAAAGGAATGTCAAGTGATGCTAGTGTCAAATGAGCCACAGTATGTGCCGAGCAAATCTAGTGTTGACCGAGCAAGATACTTGATGCCGAGCTAGAAGTTTTACAGTGACCGAGTGTCAAAACTTAGTAATTGCCGAGTAATGGTATGAGAATGAATTTGAGGAAATCGTGATTCCCAACTGACTTAGTTGATTTTTTTGGGAGATGTAAACCATGTTGAAGATAAGAATGATGAGTTGGATCATTAAATTCAAGGCGAGAATTAGGTAAAGACCTAACAGACATTCCAGAGAAGTTTCTATAGTAAGATCAAGAAGATGGACAGATACAATGAATCGTGTTGAACTTGATCATAAACCCTAAGATCTAAGTTGATCGTGGAAAATGGTAAAGCAAGAACTGCCTATTTAAAGAGGTACAAAGCCGAACGAAAGAAAGAGTTTGGGTGTGAGTGTATGTGAGAGACGTATACAAAAGAAGGTTGATCAGAGATGCACAAGTGTGAGAGTGAATGTGAAGCTAAAAGAGATTGCTTATGCAGATGCTGATGTTGATAAGTAAATTTGAGCAAAAGGCTTAAGTGTTATTGAGAAGAGAAGGTTGATTGCTTGAAGGGTTGCCAAGCGAATCAAAACACAAATGACAATGAAGAGCTTATCAGCGAGTCAGCACATGAACTAAATAGAGATCTGAACTTGCAAAGTGAGTTGTAATCATATAGATCAAAACCTATTGTTTTCTTTCTTATCATTGTAAACAATTTGTATTGAAATCCTTTTAATAGATGTTGGCCTAACAATCATTTGGAAGACTTAATAGTCTGTATAAATCTTTTAACTAGGTGACATTCTAAATCGAACGATCAAAGTCCTCTTACAAGGCCACTCCTAACAGGGTGATTAAATCCTCTAATTAGGTCACATTTAACAGTGTGTATGGTAAACCTAAACAAGGGTTGGCTCCTAACAGGGCTCACTTCGAAAGAGTGAAAAGTAGTGACACGTTGTTTGTGGTTTTTCCTAAATTGAGTTTCCACGTAAAATCCTAGTGTCAAATTTGTGTTGAATGCTTTATGTGTTTTACATCTGATAATGTTTTCATTTAGCAAAGCATGTTATGTTTAAGACAGTAATTTTATCACAACAACAGGATAAGTAGAATAGTGAGTGTTTATGTTTAATTGTTCAAATAGTACTTAAGGATCTTGAGTAACTGATTCACCCTCCCCTCTCAGCTATTATAAACATTTCTAACAATACGTATGAATTTTAAGTTAAATATTATATTATTTAGGTTTAATAAATAATACAATTGATTATACTATTTACTAATATAATATAATTCTAAATATGTTGGAGGACTCTAAATGTATGTATGTATGTATGTATATATAAGTATGTATGTATAATTCTTACATGTTTTTGCACTAACGAATCCGAATGAATCCAAACCCCATTTTATTTGCCGTATCAAGAATTGGTTCTTCAAACCCGAAGCCAAACAAGGAACTTAGGATTAAGGATTTAAAACTAGTTTCATGCACATTTTATTAGATAAACCTTAAAGCCACAATAACATCATCATATAGAAGCTAATTTTATTGAATACACAAACATACATCAATCACAGAAGCATAAATGGAAATTGTAGCTGATGACAATAAAAAACTTTGATATATAAATATTGTCAAATGTATATGATATTCATGGAATATGAAATCCATCAATAAAATGTTCCAAACATTAATAAAAACAAAACCTATAAGACTGGCTTAGAGGAGCCTACATCTTTTCTACAATGGTGTCTAAGGTAGGTCTTGGTTGATTCGGGAGCCATAGTCTCTACGTGTGACTCCTTACCACGCTCACCAACATCAGTTGCGCTTGTACCTGCTTGTGCTCTATCCTCGTTTGCCATGGTACAACCTTAGTCTCTCTATCTACTTGGTTGATCTAATCAAGGTCCTTGTTACTAGAGATAGGGTTCGTAGTGTTAGTGATGCACTTAGTTTTTGGATCGCTCATCTCTAGCATATCGCAGTGCAGTCATGGTCCAAAACTTGTCTCTATCTAAGACAAAGGTTGTAATGAGCAAAGACAAGATCATTTAACCTCTACACAGATAGTCTATTTGGCCTTATGGAGCATATGAGGTCAAACATGCTCCAGTTGTGCTCACAATTGGAAGCATTGCATGGTTGGCTCAAAATGCAAATGGCTATACTCTAAAGATTTCGTGTTTTAGGACCAAAAATTTGCCACCATCTATTTGAGATAAGAAAAATAAAAATAAAATTAGTTGCATTTCCAACTTTAAGACTTTAAGTTATAAAATCAAGTTATGCTCTTAAAATATGTCTTTTTTGTGGCTGCATTGTGTCCGTCTATCTTTATAAATTTGACAAGAGAAGACTGCCCCTTGTGCATTAGAAAAGGTCTCTATCTCGTGGATTGTAGTGGTGGTATCACCACTACCAAATGGAGGGCCTTATGAAGCTAGAGGTGCGATCTCCAATTAGTTATCTCCCAAATGGGATGATTCTTACTCTCATCTCCTCCATGGACAGATCTAACAACCTCCTTGGCCCTATCCATTGTTGGGAATTGGTGTTCACATATTTGTTGAAAATTAGAATTTTTGTTGATTTCAATGTTATAATATTAAGTTTGTTATGAAACAACTTAATATTATTATGTCACATGTTTTGTAAACTAGGTTAATTAGAATAGAGGTATGCATTGAGTTGTTAAAAACAACTCAATATTAATAGGAAATTTGTTTGGTTGTTTCCTATAAAATAGGATAGCCTTTTAGAGGCAGATAGAAATGTAATTTCAGTTGTAATGCTTTTTTTAAATTGATAAATGGCCAATGCCTGGATTAATTATTATTATGTATTGAAATTAATTATTATTAAATGTTAAGCTCAATTAGAATCGAACCTTAGATCTCCCACATGAGAGGCTCACAAATTACCATTGTGTTGTAGGCTCTTGCCTCAGTTGTAATGCTTTTACTATCAATAAAAAATATATATTTACTGATCAAAATAAGATAAAATAAGAAGCTTGTATTATCTTGTTTTTAATTAATATAGCTTCTGTTGTTTGCCTCTGCACATATTTCTTACATGGGATCATAGTTGGAGAATATACCTGGATCTATTTTTGCTTCTTATAGTTAAGACTGCTCTTGTCAGAGTCTCTTGCCTAGCTTGTACGAAAGAGTAATGAGATCACTTTCTGTGAGGCGATGTAAATGTTTAAAAATAAAGATTGCAGATTTGGAAATAGCTATTGCTTGAGAGAGCTGCACAAAGGACAATCCTTTAACTCATCCGTATTTGTTGCTGCGAGCTGTTTTGATTCATTGTGTTGAGCAAACTTATCATTGAGAGTTTAATTTTTTCATTGGCACTCTCTATTCATATCAGCCCATACTGGTGTAGTACTGTATGCATTTACTACCAGTGGGTTTCAACTAGGCTTCATTGGCTTATTCATCCTTTTAGATAGGTGTCCAAATCCAACATTCTTATTTATCACCTAGCCATATAAGGTTAGATCCATCAAAGTATCAACAACTTTGGCAAAGTTCGAGGCTTCTTTCTGTTTTTGATCTTCTCAAGTTTTCTTGTTGTGGGATACTTATTACCATCGACTTGAGTTTTTTTGACAATGGTGCTTCTGGTGCATTTTTATGTGTTGCTCAACTTGTGCGAGGGTTTGATTTGATTGTTTACTTATTTTCCTGATCTATCATTACTGCCATATCTGCTTGGTATTATTTGGAGATCAATTCATGATAGGTTGTGTTTCCTATGGTGTTGTAATAAGTGGCTTTTTGCAAAAAAATATTAGAGGCATCTATAGATCTATCTTAAGTTCTTAACAATCAGTATTTTTTTGCAGAGCTTGCTGCTGCCAGCTCGTATGAGCATTCCTGACAATGGACTAGAGTTGTAGGATACTGCTTTTATTATGTCATTTTAGCAAAATTTATAGAAACCAATCACTACGTGGTCGATCTGCCAAGGTGACCTTGCAAGAAATTTTTTCAGAGAGTAACTTAGAATGTTCTAAAAAATGCTCACATCATGAAATTCAAGGAGTTTATCCACATTAACTCCTTGGTATAATGAAAGCGTACTTGAGCCCAAGTATACGGTATTTGGCTGTGAAAATGTAGACACTGGTAAAATATGGTCAACATGCAGATGGAATAATGGGCCTTGGCCAATAAATTCTTAGTGTTTTAGGTCAATGTAATGTCCCCACTACCTGAGTAGATTTTGACTAGCTCCTTGATGAATAAATTTGTTGTGATCCTTCTCAATTCCTTTCTTTTCTTCCTGATTGACTGTTGGAAATACCTTTTATATCTTGTTTTTGGAATGAGGACACATATTCGTATAAGACATGTTTCTTGCCCTTCATAATTATCTTTCTCCATACATTATAGCCCACAGTAGTTTGTATATAATCATGGTTATATTATCTCCTTATTCTGGTTGGTATAATCATCAAATCTTTTTGGTCTGATTCATCTCTAGTAATTGTGTTTCTTCATGACATTGGTTATGTTCTACTTGATCATTAATCACTTTATATATTTTGAATTAATCTACCTAATCGTAAGTAAGTTGCAGCATGATCGTAAGTAAGTTGCAGCATGATTGCTTGCGATTGTAATCCATTCATACTCTTTTCTTTCACTGCTGCTAAGCAAAGTCTTTGCTCAATTGGATCTGGATATGTCCTATGTATTATGTCAATGATTTATCTTCAACTGAAGTTTCATCCTTGGTACTGAGTTTTGGCATTAAACTCAATGGCTGTTGTTGCTGAGAAGGACCAATTAATGTTTGTATTGATTCCGTAATATATCGATTAATCTTTGGCTCATTTTAATATCGTAGTTGCATATGAGAATACTTCCTTCACTTTCTACACTTCTCACTGTAAGCAATATGTTTCACTAACCCTATGACTTGTGTCCAATGTAATTTTCGACCATTGAGCGCCCTGAATCTTCTTTTTGATGACTCGTCAGTTCATTAAATACTCTATATCATTCGCTGGCTGTAAGATCTAAAATTGGATCAATTGATTGTGCTGATGTCTTCTCACATATGTTGACTGTAATCTGATTTGTTCATTGAATAGACCTTTACTGTCTAGATAATCTGATTCTATCACTGAAGTGTCTCCTGCAACAGTATGTCGATTGATTTGATGATTAAACTTTCCCATTACTATTCTCTTTCTTTGGCATCAAATAGAAATGTTCAGCATATGCAAGGAGTCGCTACTGCTTCTTATTGTCACCAAACTTTCTCCAGGGTATGTATTGATGCTCTTCCATGCTTAATATATTTATCTTCTTTCCGTATTTGTTTTAAAGAATCCATTTCTTTTCTTTTGTTCTTCTGATGTGTGTTGCCTTGCAGCGACCTTGCCTTAGACTTCCTTGTTGTATCCTTCCGATGGTCTGCTTCTATCTTTCTTCGATGCTGTTATAGTTTGTTAGACGGCTCTAATATTATAGCCATTCGTGCTCTTTGATGCTGCCACAGTTTTATTGAATTGCTATAATAGATGCCCTTGAATCTGTGCATAATCTCCACTTACCATCTTTCCTTGGCACAAGAACAATAGGTACAGCACAAGGGCTAAGACTTTTCCTTATCAACCCCTTATCCAAGAGTCCTTGAACTTGTTTTTCTATCTCTTCATTCTGTTGAGGTGTCATCTTGTATGCAGGCTTAATAGGAAGGGTAGCTCCAGGGATTAGATCTATTTGATGATTGGTGTCCCTCATAGGTGGCAAGCCATTTGGCACATCCTCCGCCATTATACCTTTGTGCAACAGTTCCTGAACTTCACCTTTTTCTTTTACCCTTGAATCAGGGTTATCACAAAGTTTCAATACCCTTCCTCCTATTTTTTGTTATCACATATGTATTATTTTCTCCATCTTGAGCTTTCACATCAATTGCCAGGGTCTGCCCAACAAAAGATGACAGGCATCCATAGGAATGATTTCGTACAAAACCCTATCTTCGTAATCACCAATCTCAAACTCTACCCAAGTATGCTCATCAATCATGAAGTTCTGGCTTTTGTTTAACTAGGATATCCTATAGGGGTTAACATGTGGTAATCTTTTCAAATTCATTTTCTCTACCATATTGGTTAATCTATTACAATCTTGCACAATTTACCTTCAGATGTGTCTTGGGTTTTGAACAAAGTTTTCCTTTGAGGTGGTTCTTGCTTCATAGGAATCTTCAACAGAGTTCTTATCATCATACTCTCTCCTTCTAGGACTGGGGCAACACTACCCATTGATATGATGATGCTTAGACAATCTTCATCATTCACCAAATTATTTTTACTTTCCCCTCCATGACAATTTGTAGCCCTCTCAGGACATTTTCTCTTGGTATGTCCCACTTGGTTGCACTTGTAGAATCTTCTTGTGAATACCCCAGGTCTTCTTCCCGTTCCTTTGTTCTTCCCTCTATCATTGGGTCTCCTTCCTCCTCTGAAACTTCCACCTTTATATTCTGATTCTCTAGTAGACTCTTGACGACTTGATTCAGCCAATTTGATTGACAAATTTCTTCCTTCAAAATTGCCCCTTTGTTATTTCTTACCCCTCTTTCTCTTCCATTCTGACCATTCCTTCTCCTAAGTTTTTCCTCAACCTTGAGTCTAACCGAAAACATTCATCCACGGTCTTGGGTATCACCATGCTTATCTCATCTTGAATGGTTTATCTCAACCCATTCATTTGGTTAGCTTTTCTCGTTTATCCTCATTGTGTTTGACCCTGATGCTCACTCTATAGAACTTTTTAGTGTAAGTTGCCACGTCCATATCCTTTTGCCTCAGGTTATGATACCTTTTGATCGTTTGGATTTCATACTCTGCAGGCATGAACTTACGTTTCATTAAATTCACCATCCTAATCAATTTGGTAATTATATTCTTACCTTGCCTTTCCCTATCATTTTGCAGACACTTCCATCACACCAAGGCAGAGTCCTTCAATTTAGTTTTTGCAAACCTGACCTTTTTATATTCTTCCACTTCTTGTTGGTCAAAATAGTTCTTCATGGTCTCTATCCAATTAATTAACTCATCTCCATTAAGCTTTCCACCAAAGGTAGGGACTTCCATCTTTGGCTTTGCACCTTCCCTATGTGTATCCTTGACTGCTTTCACAAATGCCCTCTGATCCATAGGCATTTCTAAGTTTGAGTGTCTTCTCTCTACATCATCTTCAAACTCATTCTCTACATTTGCACAGGATCCCTGGGTTCCCTTACCCTTCATTTCTTTTGTCCAGAATATGAACTTTTCTTGCCATTCTTCATTCAGTTTCTCCCTCATATCTTCTTTGAGTTTTAACTCCATCTCCTCCAAGTCTTGCTGCTTCACTATTTTGGGAGGCATATTGTCATCCCCTAGTTGCTCCACTACCAGCAACATACACCAAGACAATTTTCAACTTATTGGCTATAATACCAATATGATGCAGAGGGGTTTTTAGTACTTTGTTAATGTCTTTTGAACAAACTAGATTGAACACCTCATTAGGAACCTTCCAACCAAGATTTCTTTCGTTGGTTCACAATTGGAATTCTTTTCTCATCCACCACTATTCTTTCACAATCAAAGGTCACCAAGCACTCTACCCCACATCCTTGCCAATCAGGATCTTTTGATGACTCTCTCTCCAAGACTTTTTGACAAGTACCCTTCTCTGTACGACCAATCAAACAATGTACCCACCCCCTCAGTTTGATTGCTCAACTCATACTTTCATACTTATACTCTAGTTTATAATCAATCTAGCTAGCCATGTAGAGATGTCTTGTTCTTAATTCTTAGCCAAGGTCACTATGGCATACACTAACTGACCCAAACCCATCATGGACATTATTGTTTTAGGGAATCTCTTCAGTTCACCAAGAATAAGGTGTTTCTAATGGTGGAATGAAGAGTCACACATTATTTTCTATCAAAACCCTAGTTGATCAAGGTTATTGGCTTAATTTTAGAGTTCAGGTGATTTCTGCTTTGTTACTTCACTAAATCCAATGGAACCACAAACAAAAGAAAGTTAATTCACCTTATGTTCATACACTGTAAGTTGCAGAGATAAAAAGTTACAAAGACAAATGTTATAGACACTCAAAACATAAGACTTACACACAAAAAACTATGAAAGAGTTGATCATTTCATAGAAATTCTCCAACTCCTCCCATACAACTTTAAGTGACCCTATATGTCTTCTCCTACCTGTCTAGCTACATTCTAACCGGTCATACTAGATGTTTGAATATAATGACCATTGAGTGACCACATTTTGTGGTTTTGCAACTAACATGTTTTGGTACCTGCGAACTAGCGAAATTTCACAATTTTGCAACTTGCATTTTGGCAATCTTGCAAAATAGCAATAGTTTCACTGTTTCGCAACTTGCATTCTAGTAGCCTTGCGAAATAACGAAGTTTCGCTATTTCACAAGTTGCCAATACCCAAACCTTACAATATAGCGATTACATACTAGTTGGACATTAAAAGACCTAATTACAATTCATAATGTTAAAGATTGTAGCTGTGATAGAGATCTTTATCTCTGGAAATATGGGGTGTTATTATGGTGATTGTCACCTTCGGCTAAAAAGGATGCTTAAGTTTGATTTGTAATATTAAATGTAAATGACATGCGTCATTCACATGCATTGAGGCATGAATATCCAAAGAATTATAATTAATTATAGGAGTTATGGGAATCTCAAGAGACCTTCGGTTATAATGTGAAGAGTCTCTCCTATTGCTATATATTTGCATCAAGCAAAGGATATTGTACACTTGAACGTTTCATTATCAATAAAGATATATTTGTGTTGTGTGGTTGGGTTTTTCCCATCATTCTCGAAGGGTTTTCCTAGGATAATTTTGGTGTTTATTGGTTCGGTTTTGGCTCCTTACTACTGTTTATCACCATTGATTTTTGGGCTTTAGATTTAACATGATATCAGAGCCTAGTTTGATTTTATTAATGAAGGAAGCCTATTTGTTTTTTTGGTGTCATCAACTTTTGCATAAATATTATTATATTTTATTTATTCCTGTTGTATCGTACTTGGCAGATGGTTATGTGTCTTCCATCTAAGACTCTTGGGCGGCTGTGTATAAATGATGCCCATTTTGATTAAGGGAATTGTATTTTTGTTATCTTTCATTTTTAAGTGATGCCTCACCATGACTTTTTTGTCGGTAAATTTTATATTGTAGCCGATGGGTAGAATAGTATCCGAAAGGGCGCGTGACAGTTGAGTCACCCCTTTGGGGAAGTATATGTACACTGTTTGGAAAGGACTTTGGATCATCATCAATATCATTGGCATAATTGTAATGTGCATAGTGCGTATATGAATAAAGTATCTGTTTTGTGTTATATCTTACTGTACTATATACGATAAGTATCCTTTTACCCTGTACGGTAAACATTTGGTGCTGTTGCCGGGGATCGAACTCGGGTCACCCGTGTGACAGGTGGGAATACTCACCACTATACTACAACGATGAGGGACTACTGCATAACGCTGTAGAGCGGATGGCGGAAGTAGTAGAGAGGGCTATGGGTGCGTAGGAGCATCCAGTACCATTGGAAGCAATGATGAGAGAGGCATTCTTCGCGGATGTAGTAGCTCTAGCGACTTAGGCTCGCCAGGTGGTGGCCTCTGTAGAGATTCAGGCTTTGGACTTAGTAGTGAAGGAGTTGGAGGGAGTAGTATCCTTCATGAGATTAGGATGCTTGGCTGCCTTTACAGTCTGTTTCAAGGAATGGGGATGGCCGAGTGTGGAGACTGCAGAGATGTGATAGGATTGGGCCACGACGAGAGGTCCTAGTATGGAGAGCCGAGTAGAGGCTTTGACTCACAAGATAGTGGAGATACATAGGGAGGCATATTACACCCTTCAGAGGAGCTAGGCAGATCAAGTAACAACTGAGAGGGCTCGGGAGGAGTCAGCTGCCAGGTTAGCCATGAAGAGGGCAGCTTGGGAAACCTAGAGGGCAGCCTTGTTAGACAGACAGAGTCAACTACAAAAATTGGCAGCGAAGAAGGAATAAATAGCAGCAGAGAAGGAGAGAGTAGCAAATAAGAAGGAGAAAGGGCTGGGAGAGATTGCTGGGACGATGCAGTCAGCTTTAGAGCTTCAGATGGAGGTGGAAGTGAAATTGAAAGTTTGGAAGGAGCAAGTCTACAAACTGCAGGCGGAATTGAATGAAGTGAGGGTGCAGACGACCACTACTCTAGGGATGTGTCCCTTTGTTTAGTATCTGTACATTGATGTAATTAGTTGTTTATTTTGAGTTTTGTTGTATTGTCGTTTGGAGATGACTTTTCTTTTGGGTGGATGATGTTGCCAGTAAATTCTATATTGTAGTTGATGGGTAGAATAGTATCAGAAAGGGCGCGTGATGGTTGAGTCACCCCTTTGGGGAAGTATATGTACATCGTTCGGAAAGGACTTTAGATCATCATTAGTGGCATAATTGTAATGTGCATATTGCGTATATGAATAAAGTATCTGTTCTGTGTTATATCTTACTGCACTACATGCAGTAAGTATCCTTATACCCTGTACAGTAAACAAACTTCTTATGTATTTTGTCTTATGCAGTTTCCTCTTTGATTTGGTGTATCTACAATATCGGGAATTTGTGATATCTTGTATTTGTTTAGATTTTTGTGTATTTAAATCTTTTATTATTTTTGTCGCATTTGATATAGTTTTCTTTGGCATAAATCGAGATTTGTATTGTTAGGATGTCATGTCTGTTTCTCCGTACTAGTGTTATGGCACTGGGTTAATCTATCTCCATATCTTGATAGATTAACAACGTCAACAGTTAGGATGCTTTCCAGTCACACAAGAAATTTTATATTAAGTACATCATTTATTAAATTAAAAGTGCTAGGATAAAGTTACTTTATGTTTATAAAGTCATTTACTTTATAAAGTGACTTAAGTGACTACAGGATGAAATTGTTGTTTTATCCCACATCTCTTATTCCAACGCTCTTCTCCTCACTTCGAGGTTATAAATAAGAGACCTTGCCTTGGGATTTACACATGAATTTATGAATGCAATATAGCGACATTTTTGGTCGATTTAATGTGACTGGCAAACTTCGAGGACGAAATCCCTCGAGTTTATTTTCTTGAGGAAGTTGGACGTCACCCCAGCCCCTCATTTTTGGATTCCAAACAGGCAGAGTATGGCAGAAATCGACAAGGTGGTATATTACTTTGTTCTTCAGGATTGAAGTATTCGTTTCAGCAGAGCAATAACAGTAATATCCATTTTTCATCAATTTTTGGTAAAGAATAGCTGTGCCAATGGGAGCTTAAGAGTTGGATGAAAAACGTGGGAGGGCATAGTTTCTCTACAGCTGCCAAGTGAATTGATAGTCGGAATAAGACACCCATAGGAGCAAGCCAGTTTAGGACGTCCTCCATACTCACTCCCATAATCGACAGACCTCTATTATTGCGCTGAAGATCATCCAAGGTAGTGTCGGGGTGTAATCTGCAAACAGGTCTTAAGGTGCCACGGGAGTATCACTAGTGTTTTCAACTGCTCTTGATCCTCCGACCATCTCTCTATTCATAGAATCAAAGGCGGCCAGTGGAGGAGTAATATCCATGAGTCACCAACAGGTGACACATTGGAGTTACGGGTTGCAAGAAGTTATGGGACTAGATCTTCATAGTAGCAAATGCCCGACTTTTACACCTAGCAGGAAGATCACGGCGGTTGGAGTCTTTCTTGGTGACAAAACAATCTAGACTGTCATGTCTACACCGTTTACCAGGTTGGGTTGTTCCAGTGGTCGACCCCAAGTTGTTATAGTCATCAACATTCCCCACGTTGCATCCTCAACACGGTTTGTTATTATCTATTTGCCTCCTGCATTTTTATTAGAACTGCCATTATTGTTATACTGTAAGTTTGCTTCTGAATGCTGCTAGAGGTTTTATTGTCTCACTGTCAACTATATTGATGTGAATATTAAATGCCAAAATCAGTCTGACTTGGCTCGGTGGATTTACAAAGTATTACTACTGGTTAAACTTATCAATTCATTAGCACTTAAATCAAACAATGGTACAGTTTTTTTAGCATAACATTTATATATTGAAGAAATTTATGGTTGCATGACAATTGTTTGATTAAATACCTTAGTTCATGAACAGTAACTCAGTGGTCAATATCAGTAAAGTTACTACAGTGGTATTAGAGCCACAAGACATGCCATCTTGTGGGAAATAACCAAAGTTTTGCAGACCTATTTTTTATCCAAAAATGATAGTCGGGAATGAGTAAAAGACAACATAAATTCAGTCATCTACAATTGGAGCAAGCAGGTTCTTCAGATCACATTGAGATTGAAGATAGGTTTACAGTGGATGAGGAAGTAATATTTGGAACAGGTGAACAAATTGATATTACTCAATAGGTTGATCATTTAAGACAGGCTGAACAAAAAAACAACATTCAAATGACACATAATGAGACGAAACAGGAACATGAAGTAAGGGAAACATTGCGGGCTATCAGAGATGGACAAAACAACATTGCTAATGCTCTTCAGCAACTAGCAGGTACTATGCAACAGTTGGCCTCCGGTCCATAGAAGAGCTCCAAGCCATCACAGTGGAGGTGGTAGTGTAGCTGGATCTCCCCGATCTGTTAGAGATCCCACACGTAACACTGACAGGCCTTTAATGACATTTTTTAATGCAAAAGAAGAAGCAGTATCACCAGCAGCACCAAATTTACTACCAGACAATGTTATGACAATGTTTGATTAATGAGATTTATTTCCGGACCCTATTATACAAAATCTAACCTTTGTCTAGTACCTAAATCAGAAAAGGGAAGTTGATAGACAACAACAGGATAGGAGACCAAGGGCACCAAATAGGGACCTAAAACATGCTATGAACACGTTAACTCTCCCTACCTTTGATGGCAACAGTCAGACATCCGCTAGAGCTTGGATTCACAAGCTTGATACCTATTTGACATTTAAACCCATGTCAGAAGTGGAAACCATCTGATTTGCAACAATGCACCTTGAGGGAGAAGCGTATCATTAGTGGCATCACGGATTAGTCCCCCAGGATCATGGCCTCATAACTTCATACGAGATTTTCAGCTCCAAGCTGATTACTCACTTTGATAGGAAAGATATTGAAGTCTATTATAGGGATTTGGCTCAGTTATGATAGAGTGGGTCTTTGGATAACTTCATTGATGAGTTTCAGCGTATATCAGTGATGGTGCCAGATATGAAAGAGTAGTGCAAGGTGATGTTATTCACAGTGGGGTTACAGGATAGATTTAGAGGTTTGGTTAAGTACTTAAACCGAACACCTTGGATGACGCAATTAAGATCGTCCATGATTTGGATTCACCTTCATCATTGTTGTAGCCTCCGAAGAAAGCCTATAGAAGGTCTACATCGACCCAAGGGAACAAAAACCAACAAAAACCAAATCCTCCCAAATTGGATTTTGAGACACGCAATGAACTCAGGAGGAAGAAATTGTGCTTTACTTGCAGGGAACCTTGGACCCCTGATCACAGATGCCTTGGTAAAGGCAAGATTCACTATGTCGAGGTTCTTTCTGAGGATGAAGGAGAGCAATAGGAAGGTAATGATGTTGAGGACAGCGAGGAGGAAGAAGTTGAAGAGCAACTCCTTAAAGATAAAAAGAAGAAGGCCACTACGGAACAATCTCCTGTTATAGCCACACTTTCTAGTGATCTGGCATGTCATCCTTTTAGAGTGAAGGGTGTAGTTAGGGGACAGTGCATTGTTTGTCTTTTGGATACAGGAGCATCCCATAATTTCATTAGCACATGGATGGTATCTAAGAGAGGATTGTAGGCCGTTGACATACCCGAGTTCAAAGTAAAAGTAGCTGGTGGTGAGGTTTTGAGTTGCACAGAGAAAGTGTCCAGTCTTCAGATACAATTTGGTGATTATCTTTTAGAGACTAATTTCTATGTTGTTGATTTGGATGGGTTGGATGCCATTCTGGGTAGATAGTGGTTAAGGACTCTCTGCAGGTACATATTCCATCACGAGACTATGTAGTTGGAGTTCTCACAGGGTGATCGGTTGGTAGTCCTAAAAGCCATACCAGATAGTGGACCCAAGTTAATAACCGCTCATAGGATGGAAGCCATTTTGAGGCACGATGATATCAAATGGGCGACATAGTGTTTCATCTCTTCCAAGGAGACGCAAAATACATGACAATAGTACCATTGTGACATTCAGACGATCCTAGACAAGCACAAGAGAGTATTTGAGGATTTACCCCTAGGTTTTCCACCAATTAGAGGATTTGAGCATATCATTGAGCTAGAGGAGGGTGCCAAACCCGTCATTACCACTCCTTATCATCACCCCAGGCATTACAAGGAAGAGATAGAGAAGACGATCAAGGAAATTTTAGATATGGTACATATCAGACCTAGTTCCAGCCTCTTTGCCTCTTCAGTGGTGTTGGTTAAGAAGAAGGACGACACCCTTCAGATTTGTATACATTACTGCACCTTTAATAAGAGAACCATTAAAAACAGATATTGAATTCCCCGCATTGATGAGTTACTGGATGAGCTTCATGGAGCTATTAATTTCTCGAAGATAGATCTTCGATCAGGATACCATCAGATATGAGTCCGTGAGGAGGATGTGCATAAAACAACTTTTAGATGCCACTACAGACACTACGAGTTTTTGGTGATGCTATTTGGGCTCACTAACACACCAACCACTTTCCAGTCATGCATGAACCTTATCTTCAAAAAGCAGCTACGGAAGAGTGTGTTGGTTTTCTTTGATGACATATTAATCTTTAGCGGGACTTGGGAAGAACATTTGCAACACTTAGATGAGATCTTTAGCCTCATGGAAGAATACTTTTCATTCGCAAAGGAGTCTAACTGTGAATTTGGGTTAATTGAGATTCTCTATTTGGGACATGTGATTGGTGCCGAGGGAGTTAAGGTACATCTAAAAAATATACAGGCAATCTTGGACTGGCCACCACCGAGAGATGTATCTGAGATGCGGGGTTTCCTTGGTCTTTGTTCCTATTACCGGTGATTCCCCAAAGGTTTTTCCCTCATAGCGACACCCCTTACCGGCCTAACATGGAAAGGGGCATTTAGGTGGATAGTGGATTTAGGGGCAGCCTTTGATAGACTGAAATGGGTGATGAGTAAACGTCCAGTACTAGCACTTCCTGATTTTTCTAGACCCTTTGTTTTGGAGTGTGATGCTTCGGGAAGCGGAATTGGGGTAGTTTTGATGCAGGATCGTCATCCCATAGCTTTTGAAAGCAGGAAACTTAGGGGCAGTGACTTACTATATTCTACATATGATAAGGAGATGCTAGCCATAATGCATGCCTTAGCCAAGTTTAGACAATACTTGGTGGGAAGTAAATTTATAGTGAAGACCGATTATAACAACTTACGTTACTTCCTGGAACAAAAAGAGTTGAATGAAAGACAGCAGAAATGGATCAGCAAGGTCCAAGCATACAATTTTGACATTGAGTATGTCAAAGGGAAAAATAATATAGTTGCTGATGCACTTTCCTGAAGAACCCCAGTGCTAGAGTGCTGCGCCATTTCCGAGATTTCAACAGATTGAAGGTCCTAACTGTTAGTGGAGCATTCTAAAAATGCTCATGCATGTCAGATTATGGATGGTATACTTCACGATGATCAGTACAAGGTAATGAATGATATTATATATTATAAGTATAGAATCTACTTACTACTCGAATCTAAACTAAAAGGGGATATTATGCACTCCATACGTGATGCACCTTCAACAGGGCACCCAGGTCTTTTTAAAACCTATAGGCAGATTAGGGAGAGATTCTCTTGAAAGGGGCTAAAGGATGATGTATTGCAGCATGTTAGAGAGTGCTAGACTTGTCAGCAAAACAAGTTAGAACAAGGCTTTCCTCCAGGTTTGCTACAACCTCTCCCTATTCCAGCTCAGAGGTGGGAGAGTATCTCCATGGATTTTCTCACAGGGTTGCCTAGGGTCCAGGGAAGAGATTGCATTTTTGTGGTGGTAGACAGACTGACTAAGTTCGTGCACTTCTTTGCTATTGCAGCGGACTAGTCAACCTCTCAGGTGGTTGAGTTGTTCTTTCGAGAGGTTTTTCGTCTCCATGGATTACCCAGGACTATTGTGAGTGACAGGGACAACAGGTTTCTCAGCACCTTTTGGCAGGAGATTTTTAGATTGATAGGTATAGAGTTAACTCCTAGTACTATCACCCACAAACGGATGGTCAGACCGAAATAGTGAATAAATGGGTGGAGTGGTATTTGAGAAATTAGATCACAGGTCAGCAAAGAGCTTGGGTTAAGTGGCTGTATTTGGGGGAGTATTGCTATAACTCCACATATCATATGTCTATTTGGATGACTCCTTTTCGTGCTCTTTATGGTTACGAGCCTCTCTCTTTAATTTATTTAGTTTTACAGGACAGCAGGGCGCCCTTGGTCAAAGATTGGATTTTGGGTCAGCAGGATATCCTCAGAGCTCTTAGGGATAATATTCAGCAGGTGTAGAACGAGCAGAAGTTATATGCTGATTGGCATCGTACTGAGTGGAGTTTCAAGTTGGGTGACGGGGTTTTTCTTCGTCTACAACCATATAGACAGAGCTCCTTGAAGAAAAGTGGATCAAAAAAACTTAAGCCCAGATTTTACAGACCTTATTGCATCACCAGGAGGGTGGGAGAGGTTGCTTATGAGTTGGATTTTCCGGGTGATAGCCGAATCCACAACGTATTTCATGTCTCATACCTCAAGAAGGCCATTGGCCAACAAGTTGTTCCTTCAGAGAGTTTGCCTTCGCTTGATGAGGAGGGCAAGCTTGTTTTGGTGTCGGCTAAGGTGATTGAGACTAGGGAAAGGAAGCTGCGAAACGGGATTGTCAGAGAATATCTAGTTCATTGGAAAGACTTATCATATGAGGACGCCACTTGGGAAGGTGAGTCTATTTTGCAACACACATCATTGAGATTGCTTGAGGGTAAGCAATCTCGGGAAGGAAGGACTGTCATGTCCCCTTCTTCGTACTAGTGTTATGGTGCTGGGTTAATCTATCTCCACATCTGGATAGATTAATGGCATCAACAGTTAGGATGCTTTCTAGTCGCATAGGAAATTTTATATTAAGTACATCATTTATTAAATTAAAAGTGTTAGGATAAAGTTACTTTATGTTGATAAAGTCATTTACTTTATAAAGTGACTTAAGTGACTACAGGATGAAATTGTTGTTTTATCCCACATCTCTTATTCCAACGCTCTTCCCTTCACTTCGAGGTTATAAATAAGAGACTTTGCCTTAGGATTTACACACAAAAATTTATGAACGCAATATAGTGACATTTTTGGTTGCTATAATGTGACTGGCAAACTCCGAGAATGAAATCCCTCGAGTTTATTTTCTTGAGGAAGTTGGACGTCACCCCCAGCCCCTCATTTCTGGATTCCAAATAGGCAAAGTATGGCAGAAATAAGCAAGGTGGTATATTACTTTGTTCTTCAGGATTGAAGTAAGTATTGGTTTTAGTAGAGCAATAACACTAATATCCAGTTTTCATCAATTTTTGGTAAATAATAGCTATGTCAATGGGAGCTTAAGAGTTGGACAGAAAACGTGGGAGGGCATAGTTTCTCTATAGCTACCAAGTGAATTGATAGTTGGAATAAGATACCCGCAGGAGCAAGCCAGTTCAAGACGTCCTCCATACTCACTCCCATAACCGACAGACCTTTATTATTGCGCTGAAGATCATCCAAGGTAGTGTCGGGGTGTAATCTGCAAACGGGTCTTAAGGTGCCATGGGAGTATCACTAGCGTTTTCAATTGCCCCTGATCGTTCGACCATCTCTCTATTCACAGAATCGAAGGCGACCAATGGAGGAGTATTATCCACGAGTCACCAACTGGCGGCACATTGGAGTTACGGGCTGCAAGAAGTTCACGGGACTAGACCTTCATAGTGGCAAACGCTCGACTTTCATCCCCAGCAGGAAAATTGTAGCAGTTGGAGTCTTTCTTGGTGATAGAACAATCTAGGCCATTGTGTCTACACCGTCTACCAGGTCGAGTTGTTCCAGTGGTCGACCCCAAGTTGTTACAGTCATCAGCATTCCCCACATTGCATCCTCAACACGGGTTTGTTATTATCTATTTGCCCTCCTACATTTTTATCAAAACTGCCATTATTGTTATACTGCAAGTTTTCTTCTGAATGTTGTTGGAGGTTTTATTGTTTCACTGTCAATAGTATTGATATGAATACTAAATGCCAAGATCAGTTTGACTTGGCTCGGTCGATTTATAAAGTATTACTTTTGGTTAAACTTATCAATTCATAGCACTTAAATCAAACAATGGTACAATTTTTTTTAACAGAATATTTATATACTGAAGAAATTTATGGTTGCATGACAATTGTTTGATTAAATACCTTAGTTTTGGAATAGTAACTCAGTGGTCAATATTAGTAAAGTTACTACATAGGAAGCCGTCTATAAATGCTTTCATAAGTATATTTTGGTGATGCCGTCGCTTGTATTCAAATTTGTTTTCTGATTGTGTTTTATTCATTGCTTTTCCTCTCCACAGTGCCAACATTACTTATATTGTGGTAACTTTTGCTTGTTCCTTATTGTCCTTAATATCTTTTGATTGCATGGGTCTCAGTTTTAGATTATTAGAGAGTTTTCATTTCGAGGCATGCATATTTCAATAACTACAGAGATTCACTTTTCTTTGCATCTTTCTGTAATAGTTTTTCGTGTGTTGTGTATGGTGTTTCTTTGATATATATTTCCTCCCATAAGTTTGAGGCATTATGCGAGTCTTTTCTTTGCATAATTAAAGTGCTTGGGCCCATTACTTAATAGACGTGCCGATTGCATATGTGTGTAACATCTTATATCCTTCTGTCTACCTCTTCATGTTGCTACCCTTGTCTACTGTACCATTCAAACTCTTTCACGCGGTGTTTTTACCATGAACATGAGAGGCAAATTTGTAGGCCTTTCAACTCTTACTGTTACACTATGGTTGCTCTTTCTCTAGTAGGATGAGGGGCTATCGTGCGAGAATCAATCTGGAGTATCCTCTGAAGACACCATTTTAGAGTTGCCAAGAAATCCACATGGCATTGAAGGGAACTCAACAGTCATTTGAGAGGTGTTAACCACTATAGTCCTGAAGGGCATGTCCTTAGAACAACAAGGAGAGGCTCGTGTGAAAGGAGTTTTAGCGGAGTGGAGTTTTTGTACAATTCATGGAGTGAGGGAGTTGGATAAAATTCAAGGGTGATCGAGTTTTGTGTGACCCGTCTTCGTGATCGACTTAACATTAATAAGGGAGTAAGTCTTTGAAATTAAAGCACTGAGCATTTTTGGGAAAATGCTCATTCATATTTGTGTCTGCAAGTGTCGTTCATGCCAAGATAGGGGACGTTGACAATTTTCCCTTGCCGGTTGTATCATAAAGATGGCTAATACTCTACACTTTGCACTCTTGTGTTCAAAGATGAAAGAATCTTGTCAGGTTGTGTTTGCATTGGCATATCTTGTAATTGATGTCTCCTGATCACTTCTTCTACACAGTTTTATCATTCTATGAATTACTTGCCACCGAAAGACTCAATGATAGATCACATGTTACTGTTGTTGCCATGACATATTATTTTTCAGTTATGATTGTCTAATTTGCATATACATTGGTTCAAGCAGAGTACATGGTCTATTGGTTTTATTGGGCAGTCATGTTCTTGGAATAAATTCTCTGGGTAATTCTGTTGAACACTCATTTCTGTCATATGATCACAAGCCGAAGCTTGAATTTGATGACTATGATAGTATGTTTTATCTCTGACACTCACAAGGATATTCTCTGGCTTCTCCGATAGGAGCTGTAGTTGTGTTGGATTGCACTAAGGGTTGAATATGTTGAAATCCCAAGGATTGGGGAGATAAGTATTTTTTGTTGTTGTTGTTTGATTTAGAATTACTTATGATAAGTTAATTTTAATATGATTATGGATTGTGGGTTAAGGCATATGAATATGATGTGAAATGTAATAGTAATGGCTCTCATCGGACCCCTCTATAACAATGAGAAAAAGCTCTTAGTATTATGTATACACAAAACAAAATGTGCATTGTAATTAATTAATCATTTTCCCTAATAAAAGATTAGTTGCTAAGAAATGACTATATGTGTTTGTGACTATACAAGAACCTTTGAAGTCTATAATAGGCTCCCACTTGAAGTGAGATCATGATTGGGTAGTAACATGATAGCTGGTAATTAATAGGTGTGCACCTTTAGGAATGAAAAGACTAAACTTTATCAAGACAAGAACAATATGATAAAACATCATAAAAGAGATAAAAAATGTGATGGTACCCGTGAGCTACATAATTGTATAAAATGGATGTGTAGATATATGTAACAAGGGAGATTGACATGAATGAGTCACTTTGCCTAAAATATATACAAAGCGTATTTCAAAGTCCTAGACAAGATTACAAACTCAAACATCAGAGGGTGGCAATCATGGTTCTCACATGAGTGCTTTCTTTGCACTTTCTATATTTGGCCATTTCTTACATCAATGTTGTGACATTCAGTCAAATACTTTTGTTGTCTTTGTAATTACCTGGGCTTCCTTCTTTCTTAGTTCTGTGGAATTCCTCTAAATTTGGACTTTGGACATATGAATAATTAGCGATACCTGAAAGAATCTATTACACGTTGATCATTATTGATGCAACCCTTTTCAAGAAATAATATACATATAAAAGAAAATGCTAACAATAGCTGTATCTATATTCCGGTGCTAACTGATCACACACATGAACTTTTGCATAGTTTTTTGCTAGAGCTGTTATGATCTTTACCTCACACTTAAACATAATTTTGGTTCATAGGCTTAATATAACTTGAATATGTTTAGTTTGCTTGCCTGTTTACCGTTATTTTACTTGTAGCATTCAGTTATATACATCTTTACCTTTGATGCCTTAATATGGTGGTATTACAGGCTTTATGTTTGTCAGATTGTATCTCGGGGAAAGATCACCTTATGGGGACTTAAGGTAGAGCTCTATCTCAATGGTAGCTTGGTATTTTGCTGTCATATTATTGAACTGTAATATTATGTATGCAGGTTAATAGATTGATAAGCGATGGTCAAACGTGGAGACTTGTGACTTCATCATTTCTTCATTCAAATGTTATTCATCTCTTGGTTTGTATCATTTGGATTTTAATTTTCTTTTCCGTAATTTGTAAGACAAGTAAAAATTGCCTCAAGTATCATGAAATTTTATTGTTGGAGAAGAATAAATTCTTAGCTATAATCTTTGCAGGTTAATTGTTTTTCTCTCAATTCGGTTGGTCCAGTGGTGGAGGCATTTTGTGGACCTAAGAGATTTGTTGCCGTTTATATGGCTTCTGCTGTTGCAAGTAAACATTTAACAAAATTCTAGCTGTGAATTGTTATTTACTCTGAACTTATATTAAAACACTCTATTGTTTTTTAATTGACATCACTCTTTCTATATGAGGATTAATCAGGTTCAACAATGAGTTACTATCTCAACAATTTAGCTTCTCTAGGTGCTTCGGGAGCAATTTTTGGTCTTGTAAGTAAAATGAATAACCACACAGACTTCTTTTGCCCCTAGTCTATGATTTCTCAAACGTTATTTTGATGAATGGATCCCTAACTTCTTGGATATTTTAGCACTCGTTCCTTGAGATACTCTTTAATGGAATGGTGAAAATGAATGCTCTAATCTTTAATTGATTCCTATAGTTCTTTGAAGGCTCATTGCCTTTGTGATGATGTACATGTTTACATTTGATACAATGATCTTGCTTTTCTTTTGAATTCCTTGACTTAATTTTTGGTTGATAATATATAGTGGACTATGCTGATCTAATATTGGATTACTTCTTGTGTCCTTAACAGGTTGGCTCTTTAGCTGTTTTTACATTTAGGCACAAAAATGTCTTAATCCGTGGATCGATAAGTTTCTCTGAAATTGCATTCAACATCGCAGCGAACATGGTAAGCATCTTTGCATTTTCCTCTTTTAATTGTATTCTTGACATTGGGGCAGATGTGACTAAATAAACATGGCTATAGTAGGTGGATAAAGTGGGCTCAGAAGAGAACTCATAGAGTTTCATAATTTGATCTGATTCCATATGACACAAATTCTCAATTGTTTCATGCCTCTATCTCTTTCAGTTTTTCACCTATTCTTTGTCAGTTTTTATAAAATACAGAAATTTATAAACCAGTAGCTGTTTAAGGCACCGAACCTCAATCATCAGATGCTTTTACAACAGTCTTATGGATGAGTTCAAAGTAAGCTGATTTATAGGTTTAGCCATGCTTCAAACTAGAGGAGGCATAATTTCTAACAACCTTAGTTAATGAGCAGAGGTAAAAGTCGACATCTATTGTTCTGGTTGTGGATTGTGCCTAGGTAATGACCTTTTTAATGTCTTTAAACCATTTTCATAGAGATATGGCTTGTTTCATGATGATATTGATGTTTTTTGAGTACATGGTTAAAACATAAGGTCCTTGTTCCCTCAAAATTTTGGATCGAGGTTCCAAATTTATTTGCTTAAAATGACAGATTCTACTAGTTTAGCTTTGATCGCAATTAATTTTCTTTTATTGTGTTGATTAATTGCTAAGTAGGTAGTTTCTCCTAATCAAGATTCAAGGGTGTTTTTGTTTAGAAATAACCTAATTAATGCATTAAAAGGATACAACAGAAAACAATCTGTAAGCACCACTTTTGTCTTTTCTCAGTCATCAAGCTTTGTGTTGTTAGTGTGAAATCTAGCTCTACTTCAATCTCTTATGTTGTGATCTAAATGGGTTGTAGTTTGGTTGAACCAACCTTAACACTATTGTTGATATGTTAAATTATCTAGAGGCAGTTAGTATGTTGTTTTGCTGGATAGGGTTGCTTGGAATTTCTTTAAAGGTAATATTGTCCTTTCAATGAAAAGGCTTACATGTAGCATTAAGGATTTGTCCTTTACACTTCAAACTTAGACATAAGGTAGAGAGAATGAAAGAGATAATTCATGTTGATATCCATATTTGATCACAACGTAGGTCAAGGACTAAACACCTAATTCAGTTACACTACATTAGTACTAGGGTAAGAGGACCTATATGACTATAATGTGACTGTATTTTTTACCATAGATGTGATCATCAGGTCTCTTCATCCAATAAGAAGCCAGAGATCTGCTGGTTACTCTAGATAACATAGTTACCTTGATTCTTGCCAATTGATGTATTGGTTTACACAATTTATGTGAATTATCTTTAAAAGACAACAACTAATGAAATTCAATGAGGATCTAGTAAGAGAGGCAGAAAGAGAAGAGCAAAGAAGAAGTCATTAATGAATTTTGTCTTGAAGGCATATAAATATAGATTGATATCCCTTATCAAGAAAGGCAGCAAAAGTCATGGTTACACACAATTGCCAAACAATTGGTAGACCGAGCTCTAGAGAATTTGGCTGGAAAGGAAAGAGGAAGAAAGATTTTCAAGGACGAGAAAGATTGGATGAGAGAATGTGTTTGAAACATAGGCCTTGATGATTGAATAAATCCAAGAAAGTGTATCAAGCTAGATAACCTAGCTGGAAAGGAAAGATGAGAGAAAGGACATCAAGGACATGAAAGAATTGACAAGACCATGTGCTTGAGAGGGAAGTCCTAGGAATTGAAGAATTCCATGAAAGCATATCAAGTGAGGAAGGTTTGGTGATGGAATAATCCCAAGTGGAGGAAACTTCAAAAGTAGTGTTAACTTTTTGTAATAAACCCCATAGGGCAACTCAAAATCACATAAAATTTTGTTCACTCAAATTTCAACTCTTTTTGATCACCAAGTTTCCAATATTAACCAAATATATGTAGGTGTATGACTTTCAACAAGTTCTAAGTGGCATAATTCAGCAAGGAAACTAGAATATACAGCCATGGAGATTAGTATGGCATGACCATGTAGAATACGACATACAAATGGAAGTCAAAACTTGAGGGCATGCACGCACCACCCTGCTGGCATAGCCCCTACTATTCTTGGCAACTAGGATTCCCAAAAGCAACCAGCCAATTAGTTATCATATCCCATAGCAAGCAGCCACTTGAGCTCTTCTGGCACACTAGCGAGAGACCAATCAGTAACTCCTGTCTGGATCTTTGTGTAAGTGTTGTAATTATGCATAATAATAAGAAGCATGCCATAGACACTGCTGGTCGGGTCTGATTGAAGGGCATGCATAAGTCGCATTGAGATGACAAAAAACAGCGTGGCAGGGGCAAGACCAGCCAAAAAACTACACGGCTGAGACCAGATCAATACGTTGCTACATGGCGGGAACAAGAACTATGAGAATAAGGCCCGTCGGAGGGAAGGGTGGTTGGGTTCAGGGACAACTGTGGTGGTAAGAAACCGACTCCCTGCATCATGCTACACCAGGCATTCACCAAGCACTCGTCCTAAGTCTTTGTGTGCCCCTTCTAACTCATATAGATAGCCCAGGAAATCTCAATTATCAGCTGTGCCATGAGAGCAGCGGATCGCTTCATCGTGCATCTGGATCGATGTTTAGGTCATGATGTTTAGTTATGAGACTACTAGTGAGACTATTAGGCACGATGAATGAAATAAGATGTGAATCGAGGTATATTCACAAGACCTAAGGTCTCTCTCTATTGTTTTTGAACATATGCACTAAATAAAATGTATATTAACCACAAGCTGCAACAACTGAAAGCGTGAGAAAATCATTGAAGTTTCTCACCAAAACAAACAATTGCAACCAGAAAATATCTCACAAAGGTTTGAAACAATAATTGATTGCTGAAAAGCTTCATTAGATGAAGCACATGTGCAATATATGTGTGGAAATGCATTGAAAACTTGCAAGGGTTTTTGTCCTCGAATCTTATAAATTCTAGAAGGTTTTCATTCTTAGGAAGAGAATAAAAATGCAAGGAAAAAGAAAAGTGTCCCTAATTTAAGGGTAAACTCTTTGCCAACCTAAGCAAGAATGTGGTTTCAGTTTTAAATCTTCCACCAAATACGATAAGGCTCTGTCACTGAACATTCTTGGAGAATTCTTATGGCTTCTTCTAGATTGTGGGCAGCTAATATTTGAGCCAAGTATGCAGAAAAAATAACACACCATAGAGTATCATTGGGTTGTCTTTTCCCTCCAAGGGATCACCTACTCCATTTGTTCTAAAGTGGGAAAGTTCATATACAAATCATTTGTTTTGGATCATCCATAATGGTCAAAGTACCAACTCTTGGATTGATTCTTTGGATGGGCATCTACTAATCATTGCTTAGTTCCTAGAGTTGATGGCTACTATGGATGCTGTGCATGAAATAAGATGGATCAAAGTTGGTCAGTACTATTAGCCCAATTCTCACCCTTAGTGCATAGGGTGGTGTTGGATTTCCTCTCTATAGGGGCCAGTTCACATGGGAGAAGCACGACAATCTCAAATAATTAAAACTCTCTTGGGTTCTCCTCTATCAAATTTATCAATTTTTGACTTTCTTGCTTGGGAAAACAACCCTTTAGAAGAACAATAAATTATTTTAATGCCCACAAGGCTAAAGATAAGGTATGGAATAGACCGCTTTACAAATTGATTTTTGCATTTTGGTTCTTTTCTTAGGCAACTTGATGATGAGTGTCCATAACTGCACAACAATCCCTTCGTTGAGTAAATCAACCCAAGAGTTAGCTATCAAGATATGTAAGTGTCCTATCTGTTCTTGAAGGCATTAAATTCTAAAATGAAATGCTTTTATGTTTCCACTTTTCTGGAGGTTAAAAAAAAAACAATCTTTCTCCCCAAGCTTCTTTTGGTTTGTTCCAATGCCCAATTTTGTAAACTTTCTGCAAATTCTATGACTGAATATAGACTAGATTCAACCTTATTCTTCCCCTTGTGACTTGCTGTGAATAACTTCAAAGTATTGCCTTCAATTGAATTAGAAATATAAGTCAGAATTCTGTCTTTTAATTCTGCAAATTGTTTGTGGGCAGTATTGACTAAAGAGCAGACTTATCTTTGTTCTTTGTGTGCTCTTAGACTTCAACAATACCCACTATAAGTAGAGAGACCTAGGGACATGTCTTTACAAGGGACATGTCCCTTCCAAAACATCCTTTAATTAATCCCTAGAAGTCGGTGACCTTTTCATTAAAACAACAAGTTTAGTTAACACTAACATAAAGGAATTTTAGTTTAAATATAAACTAGCATTTTAAGGATAGACGCCGATATCATAAGGAGGATAAAGCAAGGACATTTGATCAATCTATATTATCTAAGAATAGATCAGATTGATCTGTTATCAGATCAGTATGATAATAAGTTAGAGAATTAACACTCCCTCTTAACATGATAATCCTACTGAGAGATATCATATCTAGCAGCATCAATAAAGATGAGCAAGCAAGAATTGATACTCTATATCTATCTGAATCTTCTTAGCATGTGGTATCATAGAACACATGATACAATGCCATATTACTAAACCTGTGATATGACAAATCATTGCTACTAGTGATAACAATATATACGATCAATCTGAAGAATAATTTAAGTTCTTCATTTATCCAAGTTGTCACTCATAGATATTGGTATTCCTTTATCACAACATGATCTTGAGTTAAGATCTACCAGAACACAGGATAAACCCCAGAGAATATTAAAATTCTTCCTTTATCCAAATTGTGACTTACAGACATAGCAATGTCTACATCACAATATGATCTTGAAATCATCTAGATCTTACAGGAGAACTCTATTGTTTAGCACATTATCTAAAAGATCATCATCTCTCATAATGTCTTTTATACAAGTGTTCATTATCTCAGAGATCACCACCTCGTAAATAATGAATACAATTGGTGGAGCCCATAACAGTCAATAGCCTGACAAATAAAATTATTTTATTAATAATTTAAAGAATACAAATGGATTACAATTCAACCATACCAAGTCTTCTCCTGGAGTTGTCTATCTTCACTCTAGATAGAGGTTTGGTGAGTATGTCTGCTATCTGATCTGTAATACAAATGTATTCTAATTTTACAGAATTCCTGTCTACCATATCTCTCAAATAATGGTAAGGAATTTCAATATGCTTGGACTTGTCATGGAAAACTGGATTCATCGAAAGCTTGATAGAACTCTGATTATCACAATGAATAATTGTAGGATTCATGGCTTGCCCAAAATAATCCAACAAGTAACTTAGCCAAATTGCTTCTCGAGAGGCCATTCCTGTTGCAATGTATTCGGCTTCTATGGAGCTTTGAGCTACTGAAGACTACTTTCTGCATATCCAAGATATCATTGCTGATCCTAAACTGAAGCAACATCCAGAAGTACTTTTTCTGTCTTTAACACTTCCACCCCAATCTGAGTTAGTGAATCCATGTAAATCTAAGCCAACCTTCTCATATTTGAGTCCAAAATTAAGAGTGCCTTGTAAGTGTCATAATGTGTTTAACTGCAAGTAGGTGAATCTCCTTTGGCTCACACATAAACTGGCTTAAGGCATTAATAGCATAGCAAATATCAGGTCTTGTATTTACTAAGTACATAAGGGACCCAATAATCTGTTTGTAGAGAGTAGAATCTATGGAAGTTGATTCTGCTGCTGCTTCTTTAAGTTTATGTAGATTAGTCTCCATTGGAGAAGACATAGACTTGCAATTCCACATTCCAAATCTCTTCAAAATGTCTGATGTATACTTCCCTTGATTAAGTATGATACTATCAAAATTCTGCCATACTTCTAGTCTTAGGAAGTAATGAAGGAGTCCCAAGTCTTTCATCTCGAACTCTCTAATTAGATCTTTTTTGCATTGATCTATAAGATGATCATCACCTGTTATTTGTAAATCATCAACATACAGTATCAAAATTACCATATCATCTTTATCTCTTTTATAATATAAATTTGGATCGGCTTCATTCTTGGAGAAACCTAAGCCGGTGAGATACTTATCAATTCTTTCATACCAAGCCTTAGGGGCTTGTTTAAGCCCATAAAGGGCTTTCTTGAGCTTGCAAACAAAAATGTTAAGATCATGAGTTTCAAATCCTTCAAGTTGCTCCAAATATACTTCTTCTGCAATCTTTCCATTTAGGAATGTTGTTTTTACATCCATCTGATGTACTTTCCATCCCTTCGATGTTGCAATTTCTAGGACTGCTCTTATAGAGGTATATTTGGCGATAGGAGCAAAAGTTTCTTCATAATCAACCCCTTCTTTCAAGAGAATCCTCTAGCTACAAATCTAGCTTTATATTTCTCGATGGTACTATCAGAAGCATGCTTTATTTTAAATATCCACTTGGAAGAAACAACAGATTTTTCTTTAGGTCTTGGAACAATTTCCCAAACATCATTCTTCATAATAGATTGGTATTCTTTTGTCATAGCTTCTTTTTAGGCTGTATGTTTAATAACATCCGAAGGATTGGTTGGTTTTGTTTTGGACAAATCATTCTTGTTTGATGTATAACTAGAAAATCTTTTAGGTCTTTTGTTTGCTTTGATTGTTCTAGAAGGTGCAGCAAAGTCTTGTGCTTCCTCGACTATTTTAATGGCCCAAAGTAGTTGTTTCTTTGAATTTTGAGTTTCTTCGAGATTTAGATTTTGAATTTCATCTTAAATTTCATCTATGTTCTCCCTCTGAGACTCAGACTCACTATTTCTTTCAGAACTAGGGAAAGGAGAAGGTTCTTCAAAACTTAGGGCTCTTTTGAATGGTAGATCTTCTTAAAAAGTTACATCCCTACTACGTTCAATACTTTTCTGTCTAAGTATGAAAATCCTATATGCCTTAGATGTTTCACTATACCCTACAAAAATACCTTTCCTCCCAGAGGGTTCTAACTTGGTTCTCTTTTCTTTTGGAACATGGATATATATGGGGCACCCAAAAATCCTAAGATGACTTATATTGGGTTTAACCTTAGTAAAGACTTCTTCAGGAGTTTTATCTCTAAGGTAAGAGTGAGGGCTTCAATTTTGAATATAGATAGCGGTACAAGAGGCTTCTACCCAAAGATAATATTCTAGATTTTGATCAAATATCATAGCTCTAGCAGCTTTTATATTTGTTCTATTCTTTCTTTTTGCTACCCCATTTTGTTCTGGATTATAAGGAACGGTGTGCTCCCTCTTAATTCCTGTTTTTTTACAGAACCTTTTAAACAAGTCTGAGGTGTATTTCCCTCCATTATTAGTTCTAAGAGTTTTAATTTTATGTCCTCAAAAGTTTTTAGTTAATGTTTTGAATTCTTTAAATCTCTTTAGGATTTCTTTTAATTCTTTGCACTTTAAGAAGTAAATCCATGTTGTTCCTAGAGAAGTCATCTATGAACAAAATATAATACCAAAATCCTCCAAGAGAAGGAACAGACATAAGTCTACATAAATCTGAATGAATTAATTCCAAAACATTATTTGTTTTTCTAGTGTTATCATGAAATGGACTTTTGGTGTTCTTACCCAGTGCACACCCTTTGCATATGCTTGAGTGGTCTTTATTTAGTTTAGGTAGACCAGTAACCATCTTCTCCATAGTTGATAAGGTCTTGAAATTTAGATGCCCTAATCTTCTGTGCCATATTTCATTTATGTCTGCAGCTTCATGAATTAAGGCTTGAATAGGTCGACTAGATTTTGAATTCAATTCATACAAATATTCTTTTCTCTGACCAATCAGCTTCGCTTTCTTGATTGACGAGTTCTTTGCCCAGGTTATTACTTTACTATCCATAAATGCAACATTATGCCCATCATCATCAAGTGCTGTAATTGAGATTAGATTTCTTTTTATTGCTGGTATGTAGATTACACCTTTGAGAAGAAGAGAATTTCTTGATTTTAGTTTCAAGGTGCAATTTCCAATTCAGCAATTGTAACTTCGTCATTAACCTTTTTTGATATAGAGTCTAGTGCTTCTTTGTATTGTGCTATATGTCTAGAAGACCCACTATTAGTTACCCATGCTTTACTTGAGATTTCATTTGATAGTGATGAATATAATACACGATTCTCAAGATCATAGGTATCTTCATCCATAGTAACATTTGTACAGTTTGCTTGTTATTTAGAATTCTTAGAACAATTTGATCTGTAGTGTCTAAACTTTTCACATCTGAAACATTTTATTTTGGATAGATCTTTCTTTGGTTTACCATTCTTTTGATTTCCCTTCTTCTTCTTGAAATGCTTCTTCTTGCCCTTCGGTTTATCACTAATTTCACATCTTGACTTACATAGACTTTACACAATCCTTTGATATTAGCCTACACCTTTCATCTTGACCATGCTTGGTCATCCTCGATGATCCCTGGTGTGATTGTCCATATTTCTTGAATATTTCAAACTATCACACAAGTCATAAATTCTCTACCCAACCTGGATCTTACACTAATCTTAAGAAACAACATGGCATACAAGGAAGACATTATCATTTTGTAATAATACTTCATCTATCTCAGAGTCATATAAAGTAATACCCCTGTATAAGAGCATACAACTTATGTCATTCTCAAATTATTTAAATTCTGAAGCACAGAAAAACAAGTGTTTCTATTCTATACCAGATTGATTGTATGCATTCAGGTTTTGGCCTTAAATACTTTAGGCTG
Organism: Cupressus sempervirens; assembly: GCA_028749045.1. Lineage (NCBI taxonomy): Eukaryota > Viridiplantae > Streptophyta > Pinopsida > Cupressales > Cupressaceae > Cupressus > Cupressus sempervirens. The sequence continues at coordinate 177,867,427 of CM053785.1, read as the reverse complement.
AAAAGCTTATAAAAAATTCAGAAATCAGACATTTATTGATTCAATTCTGATTGACAGAGATTCCAATTGCCATTTAAAACATTATTAATCCAAATTGCCTCAATCGTAGAGCTTAATAAGGAAGAGATTGGAATAGCAAATAAGTAACATAGAATATGAATTGGCAGCCATTGGTCCAAAGAAATGTGCGTCAATCCCCAAAAGTAGGCTTGAAATGTCAGATACTAGCCTAGGGTGGCTCCTCTTCGAATATGACTCAAGTTGATTTACTTTCATTGCTAAATCAAGTGGTATGGAAGGAAAATTGTAGCGCTTCAATCGGTTGTTAATATGTTTCCCCCAGCAATGCTCATTTTAAAATTGTGATGTTGTCCAAAAGGAGTTTCCTACATGAGTGACTTGAAAGTGGCAGCATGAGTTACAATTTGATTGTAAATGCAAGGGTCGAAAATAAGAGGTCGATGGACTCAAAGAAGAATTTAATTTGCCAAGTATTGGAAAAAAAAATAAAACTTTCCACGTTTTACTATAGTGATACTTTTATTATTTACATATACTTGTATGTGTTATTTACACATATACATACATATACGTTATATTTCAAATATTCGTATTTTTACATATACGTTATATCTGAATATTCATATACACACATATACATGCATGTAAAATGTACAAATGTACGTAAATACTGTGGGTATCATTATAATAAATCATGTCCAAGTAACAAGAAGGATTACAGAGTCTTCCAATACACAATCAAAGTAACAAGTGTTTTTAATACGCTTTAATGTTCAAGAGAATATTTATATATCTTATTCAACTTGTCAACCTAGTTAGCTCATGGTAGGCACTTGATATACCCTTGCTTGCCTAGCATGTCTTTTTTTGATGACCATTGTGGTTAGGACTCACACTTGTTGGCTCAGTGGTAGGTTGGTGCCATCGTGTCCTACTCCCTCTTTGATAATGCTTCTCCTCCTTCATTGTGCTCCTGCAAGAAGAATTAGCATAATGAAAGCTTATGTCATTCAAAAGAAATCCAGTTGTCATGGCTAATAACCAAACTTGATTAACCATTTCAAATCATGAAATAACATAACAATTAACCGTCATCTTTCATTTCACACGAACATAACAAAAACCAATATTCCCATTCATATGAAATCAAAATGAGTAACTAATTTAACCACCCTTTTCGGGTAATCTTGAAACATTAATGACGTGGTATCTTTTTTTTAAATCACCTTGTGTTTCATCACCCCCGATGAATATTGCAAAATACACAAAAAAATATCCTTAATAACTTATACAAAACTATCATACGATCTTAGTCCCATTATGCCACAATGTCTCAATTTAAATCACAAATTAATAATATCGAATTATAGTTCATGTTTTTGGAAAAAGAATAGGTAATTTCTGGAAGATTCCATCATAATATTCTCAAGTAGCATTCTCTTTAGTATATTTGTCCTACTAGACCTTGCACTGGGTGACATTCCGATTTGTGAGTGAAGCTTACACACCTCGAGTATTTTGGGTGGTTCTATTTTCACCACCCCTAGGTCTCATACCTGCAAGAGATTCTAGTCAATAACATGCTCAACATTGGCTATATATTTCTTAAGATAAGATATGTGAAACACATTATGCATCTGTGCAAAGGCTAGAGGTAGGGCAATTATGTAGGCTACAGGATTTACAACTCCCAATACTTTAAAGGGTCCCACATATCTTGGGGCTAGTTTGGTGTTTTTACCAAATTTTATGGTACTCTTCTAGAGTTTTACTTTTAAGAGCACCCTCTCTCCCACTCCAAATTCTCTAGGAGTTCTCTTAGCATTCGCATAACTCTTTTGTTGGTCATTTGCCTCCTTTAACCTTTGTTGGATGTGGACTACCTGTTCCTCCATTTCTAATAGCATCTCAGGACCAACAATGATTCGATCTTCAATCCTATTCCAACTTACAAGAGTTTTACACTTACATCCATATAGAGCCTCAAATGATGCCATCTTAATAACACATTGATTAGTTGTTGTAAGCAAATTCCACTAGGGGAAGATACGTCTCCCAACGATGTTGTTGATCCATGCAGTATTCTCTTAGGAGATCTTCTAGTACTCGGTTAACCATTTTGTCTACCTGTCGCTTTTTGGGTGAAGCTGAACTAATATTTAAATTTGTCCCCAAAGCAGAGAACAAGGTTTGCCAAAATCTAGATGTCATTCTAGCATCTCTCTTTGACATAATCTTTTCTGGAACTCCATGTAGTTTGAAAATCTACCTTAAGAACTTATGGGCAATCTCCAATGCCCCATTAGTTAAATATCGTGGGATGAAATGAGCTATCTTTGTTAATCATCTACTACCACAAGGATAGTGTTATGTCTATTTCTAGTCATAGATAAGCCTTGTATTAAATCCATGCTAATTATTTGCCATTTCCATTCTGGGACTAACAATCTTGTTGGGTACCTGTGCTTCGCTTTGACTTTTTGACATTCGAGACAACCTGCCACAAACTTCGTTGTTTCCCGCTTCATGCCTTTCTAGAAATATAATGGTTCCATATTAGATAACATTTTAATTACTCTCGAGTGTTTTGAATAAGGGCCGACATGCATCTCCCTGAAATCATTATCTGGATTTCAAAATCCATGGGCATATACATCCTTCCTTTATACCTCAAGAGTCCATCCGTTTTTTGTTGGTAACCTTTGTACCTGAAGTCATGAGGATCCTTTTGGAGGGCTTGGCGCACTTCGTTATAGAAACCATCTCTTGGGAGACACTAAATTACTTGTTCCTTAATTTTGATATTTATCGTTATTATGGCTGAGATATGTCTTTGCCTACTCAAGGCATCAGCGACTCGATATTCCTTCCCTTTGATATAACCAATCTCAAAATCATAGTCTGCTAGGAATTCTAACCACCTTCTTTGGCGAGCGTTGAGATTGGGTTGGGTGAATGTATACTTCAATCCGTGATGAGCTGACCCGAGTTCAAAGGGTATCCCAATCAGGTAGTGCCTCCACATCTATAGAGCATGAATGATGGTTGCCAGCTCTAAGTCATAGGGTGCATAATTCTTCTCATAGCCTTTTAACTTCCGGGACTCATACGCGATGACTTGGTCTTCTTGCATCAAGACGCCCCCAAGTCCTCCCAATGCATTAGTAATAACCACAAAGTGACCCTCAGGATATGGTACTCTAAGTATTGGTGCAATAGTTAGTGTTTCTTTCAAATATTCAAATGCTACTTGACATTTTTCCAACTAGACAAACTTCTTTCCCTTCTGTTGTAAGGTAGTTATGGGGTGTGTTATCTGAGAGAAATCTTAAACGAATTTCCTATAGAACCTAACTAAACCCATGAAGCTTCTGACCCACACATTCCTAGGCATTGGCTAGTCCTTGATTGCCTTGATCTTGGCGAGATCCATTGCAATTTCTTTTGCTGAAATAATATGCCCTAGATACTGGATTTCCTTTTGACAAAAGCAGCACCTAGACAATTTCCCATAAAATTGTGCTCATGCAATCTTTGTAGAACTATCTCTAAGTGTCTTTGTCCTCCTCATTCCGAGAGTAGATAAGGATATCATCAATCTTATAATATACTGAAGCTCCTCTCATTTGGTCAAACAAATTGTTGATTCGAGGGAGGGGGTATTTGTTTTTCATGCTAACCTTGTTGAGCATCCTATAGTCTATACATAGCCTCACGGTTCCATCCTTTTTCTTAACAAATAACACTAGGGCTCCCCAAGGAGAGATGCTAGGACATATGAGCTTTTTATCCAACAATTCCTATAGCTGTACTTGCAACTCCATGAGTTCTGTAGTAGTCATTCTGTATAGTGCTCGTGCTATGGGCTTTGCTCCCCGTACCAAGTCTATAGTAAAACCAAATATCCTAGGAGGTAACCTAGGTAGTTCTTTTGGAAACACGTCTTAATAGTTCCTAAGTTAGGGGTATCTTTTTGCAAAGGATTCTTTCACTTTTTCCCTAATCTCCCTATCCTTTAGAATGTAATCATCTTGATACACTTTTTCTTGAGTTTCCCTTAGATCTTCTATCTTTATTGCATAGATTTCACACCCTTTCCTTCTACATCTCTGAAGTTGCATGATTGATATTTGACGTGTTTCTAGTTCATGTAATATTCCTTGAACATTAACATGATTCCCTTGGTCATTTAGACATTCTACTATCTTTGCAAGACTATCCACTTTCGCCTTTAACCTTAATAGAGAAGTTTGGAAAGTCTACCTGAGCCTTAACCAAACATTGGTCTACTCGAGCCTTTGACTAGTTGGCATATTCAACAGTCCAAGGATTTTCCATAAATCCAATTCTTTTTGGAAATCTACTTAACAATTTTGGAGATATAAAGCACTCCGTTGCTCCAGTATCAATATATATAGAAATGGTATTTCCATATATCTTACCTAGGGTTTCTTTGGGGCCTAGTTGTTGTTTCACTTGACACTTTTAAGGGGTTTGTAAGATTGCTTGGATTACCGAGGAGTATAGTTTCAGATAGGGATAGCAAGTTTGTTGGTTATTTTTGGAGGACAATTTGGAGGAAATTGGATACTGATTTGAATTTCAGTTCTACTTTTCATCCATAAATTGATGAATAAAAAATGGTAGTGAACATGACTTTGGGTAATTTACTGAGGAGTTTGATTGGAGATAAGCCTAGTAATTGGGATTTAGTTTTGACCCAAACAAAGTTTGCATTCAACAGTTCAATGAATAGAAGCACAGGGAAAACCTCTTTTGAAGTAGTTACTGGCACGAGTCCTAAGGGAGTTCTAGAGTTGAGAGATTTTGAGCTAGAGGATAAAATGAGTGCTAAACAAAATAGTTTGTGAGTTACATGAAGATATTACATGAGAAGGTCAAACATCATTTGAAAATCATGAATCAAACGTATAAGGAGAAGGCTGACAAAACTAGGAGACATAAGGATTTCTCAATGGGAGATGAAGTTTTAGTTCATTTGAAGAAAGGGAGATTTCCAGTAGGAACTTATAACAAATTGAAGGTGAAGAAGTTTGGGCCTTGTAAGATTCTGAAGAGGTTTTATCCCCAGAATTCTTATGAAGTTGAATTACCTAATGGTATGGATATGTCATCCATATTCAATATTTTAGATTTGTATGAGTATCATGAGGCTGAAGGAAGTTTGAATGAAGAAGCAAATATCAAGAAACAATATCCTAAGAAGCGGTTACATAGTATAGAAAAGATATTGAGGAACTAAGTTGGACATAGTACAAGAGGTAAAGAATACAAAGAATATTTAATCAAATGGAAAGACAAAATAGTGTAAGATTCTTTATGGATTTCTCAAGTTGAGTTGCATATTCTGGATCCATCTTAGGTATTAAAGTGAGAGACTCACTTTCTTATCAACTCGAGGTGTCTAATGTAGGAGCATCTTGGGTTTAGAGCAATCTTGCATTAACTAAAAATAATCTATTTTCAGTTTTCTTGTTTTGCCATTTTTTCCAGTTTGTTGGTCATTTCAGCAATCCTTTGTTTAGATTGAGTCAACACTTGTGTAATGTCCCTTTCTCACTAGTACTCAAATTTAATGGAGTTTGGCCTATAATCGGACCCTAGTAGGCCAAGGTGTTGAGGAGAGGGTCGTGTGGGCTATTTCTTATTGTATCCACAATCATCCTGTAGCCACAAATTTCTTGCGGCTACAAACTTCTTGCAGCCACAAACTTTCAATAGTCTATGATATTATTTGCACTTTTTATTGATTATATTTCAATATTATTTTAAAGTGCAATTAAATATAGTTATGAAAAAAGTTGAATCTTCTAGAAAGTGAAATTAAATATTATTTTTATTTCTTCTAGAAGGCCAACCTCTTGAAGGAAAAGCATAAATAGGTAGGGAAGCCTCATTGTTCGATATCGAACGTGTTGTCATCTACTTTGTTTGATAACTTGTGGAGCCAAGGGTTTGTACAGTTTCCTACATTGGATTGGGAACAAACACTCCCATTGATTTGCATGACTGAGGTGGTAGAAGATCCTCAGAAGGATTGCATCGATTGGTGAAGGTCAGTCTTTTTATTGTGTCAAGTTTGTGGCCTAGGGCCAGATTTGTGGAGTAAGATTGAAGAAATAAGTTTGATATATTGTTGTAGGGCTGGGATATTTGGATAATGATTTTGGAAGGGTTTGGAAGACTTTCCTATACATGAAGGTGAACGAAATCGTTGCCATAGTGTTGTCACTACCGTGCTGCTACTACAGTACCACCGCTATAGTAACATCCAAATTGTGGTCTTCATCCCATTTTCTTTTCAAACAGTTACATTTTTGAGTTATTATTATCATTAATTATCCGTTTCAAGTTTAGGACAAAAGAACTCATCATGCGACCAATGTCTAATCGTTAGCATTCATTTTCTAGAATAATTGATGCTTCTCCGAATAACTGCACCTAATGTGCCAACATTTTCTCTATTCTAGGCAATTGAGAATGTAACACTACTTATCTAGATAATCATCACTTTTGGCGTGTAGTATACAAAGGCCTAAGCGCAACACATAGAAACACTTGGCAAACACACAAATTCGAAGAAACAAATTGCCAATGAACATAGGCATCCATGGAACCATTTCCTGTGGACGAAACATGTTCCTGCAGACAACCTCATACTCCCTCGGACGAAACACTTCCCTGTGGACAACCATTCTCCCATGGCAACATTCTGCCGTGGAGACATAGGTGGACAACATTCTCCTGTGGAGACATAGACAGATGACCATTTTCCTATGGACTGCCATTCCCCTGTGGAGACATAGGCGAACGACCATTTTCCCATGGACTATCACTCTCCTGTGGAGACATAGGCTGATGACCATTTTCTCGTGGACTACCATTCTCTTGTGGAGACATAGGCAGACGATCATTTTCCCGTGGACTACCATTCTCCCTTGGAGACACAGGCAAACAACCATTTTCCCGTGCACTACCATTCTCCCGTGGAGACAAGTCACTTGGCCAAGAAGATTGAAATGAAAAATACTAATAGTTATTCCTCAAGAAGGCGTTAGGACATCATGTGGTTCCTTCCACAACTCTACTGTCCTTAGATGATGATGGTAAGTTGATTTTTGCTAGTTGAGGCTATATTGGATGCTAGGGAGAAACAATTGTGGAGACGAGTTATTACAGAATGTTTGATCAATTAGAAGGACTTACCAGTTGAGGATGCTACTTGGGCAGGTGAGGAGATTTTGCAGCATCTAGAGTTGAGATTGCTTGGGGACATGCAATTTCAGGGAGGGCAGGCTGTGATGTCCCCTTCTTGCTAGTGCTAAGATTTAATGGAGTTTGGCCTATAAGCGAACCCTCGTAGGCCAAGGTGTTGAGGAGAGGGTTGTGTGGGCTATTTCTTACTACAACCATATACTTCCTGCTGCCACAGACTTCTTGTGGCTACATACTTCCTGCAACTACAAACTTCTTGCAAGCACAAGCTATCTGTAGCCTATGATATTATTTGCACTTTATATTGATTATATGTTTAATTTACTTAAAAGTACAATTAAATATTATTATGAAAAAAAGAGAATCTTCTAGAAAGTGAAATTAAATATTATTTATATTTCTTCTAGCAGTACATCAAAGATTTTCTGGAACTTGATTGTGTCAAATTTTTTAGCATCAACATTTCGGATCACACACAACGATCCATTTTTATTTCTCTATTCTTTTGCACTTCTCATCCTGATGATGGATCACTGTGTGTGATCCGAAGCGTTGATGCTAAAAAATTTGACACAATCAAGTTCCAGAAAATCTTTTATGTATTACTATTGGATTGTGGAAATCGAATGGCATTTCTTCTAGGAGGTTAACCTCTTAGAGGAAAGGAATAAATAGGGAGGGAAGCCTCATTGTTAGATATCAAATGTTTTTCCATCTACTTTGCTTGATAACTTGTGGAGCCAAAGGCTTCTGCAATTTGCTACATTGGTCATTGGGAATAAACCATAGTTCCAAAAATTGCCATGAAATCGCCGAAATCGCGATAAGATTCATGGCTCCCGATTTTTTTGGAATCAGAAATCGTTGGCGGCGATTTTTTCTTGTGAATCGCCTGAATCGCCAAAATCGGCGATTCATGGCAAAAATCGCCAAAATCGCCATCGTGAATCTCCAGAAATCGACCGCGGCAGCAAGGATAGAAAGTTCAATTTTAAAAAAAAAACACATGTTTTATTTGCTTTCTAAGTTGACTTTCCTCTTTGTTATAACCCTAAAGAGCCTTCTATTTGCTTAGTATGAGTAGAAGAGAGGAAGAGTGAGAGAGAAGAAGAGAAAAGAGAATCCATAGGTTTCCAACCGGCAAGAAGGAAGAGCACCAAAGAGATCAGAAGTCCATTTGGGGAGGCCATAAATTGCATTGGGAGCATTAAGGAGTCAATATCAACACTCCTCGACTCATTTGCAAGAGGTAAGTGTTGGTTTTTGTTTTGCATGTTAGTGTAGTATGCATTTTTTGTTAAATTTTTTTAGTGTTCATTTGCAAATTTTGAATGTTTTTTATTTTTACTAAATTGCAGACTAGGGTTTGTTGTTTTGTAGTTTTTGTTTATTAGTTGCAAACTTTGATTTTTTACATGAATTTTTTTATTGCAGCAGCCCTTTGCTTTCATTTTCCAATTTCCACAATGGGTAAAAAAGATGAATGCTGGAAATATAATGAAGAGTTTCCTGGGAGAACCAAATATCAAACAAAATGTATATTTTGCAAAGAAAAAATAAATTCGGGAGGTATCTATAGATTGAAATACCACATTGCTGGCATACCTGGCCATGATGTCACAGTTTGCACTCAACAAACCGCTGAGGCAAAACGCTCTTGTTTAGTGGCATTAGAAAAAATTGAACAAGACAAGTTGACTAAGAAAATACAACTTGAAGGGTTAAGAGGTATTGGCTCCCGTGCTCCCACATCCGCAACCGCATCTACATCTGCAAGTGCATCTGCATCAGCTTCCGCATCCGTAGGTTGTGTTGGAGAGGGTTCTTCTAGGCCTCCTTTTCATCCTAGTGCTAGTGCTCATGTGAGTGTTAGTGGTAGTCGGTCTCATTCTGAGACAGAGTCCAACACCAACCTATTGCGGCCTAGAGTGCGGAAAAGAAGAATGGATAGTTACTTTGTGCCCCGCACTACTCCTGGCTCTCAACCCACGCTTGAGGGCATGGGTTTAAACAAGGAGATTCATGATGCTGCCAGAAAAGAGATTTGCAAATTCTGGTACTTTTGCAACATTCCATTTATTGCAGCCAGGTAATTGATTCTTTTTTCTTTGTTATCTTCAAAGTTAAAGTTAAAAGTAAAAGTAAAACTTTAATTATATCTACTTGTTTTATGATTTTAGTTTTTGACATCTAAATTTCTAATCAATATCATTATCTATTTGTGACAGGACTCCTTATTGGCAGAACATGATAGATGCAGTTACCATTTGTGGTCCGGGGTTTAAAGCCCCAACTGAGGCTGAGTTGAGTGGATACCTCCTGGAGGAAATGGTTGAGGATATGAGGCATGAGCTTGAGGACAACCGAAAGGAGTGGATCGAAAAGGGTTGCACCATCATGACTGATGGTTGGATAGATAGGAGGGGAAGAACACTCCTCAATTTTCTTGTATCCTGCGGAGGTGATTGATCATTCTACTTTCCTACATACATAATTTTGAATCGTGATTGACTATTTCAAATATTGATTTGTTGATTGCTAATAGTAATTATAATTCGTTGTTTTGTTACTTGTAGGATATACCATGTTCCTCAAATCCATTGATGCTTCTGCTCATGTAAAAAACGCCACATACTTATGTGAGGTTATTGAGGAAGTTATAGCAGAGGTGGGGGAACAACATGTGGTGCAAGTGGTGACGGATAATGCAGCAAGTTATGTTGCTGCAGGTAAACTTTTAACTTTTTAAGTTTTGAAAATAAATTTATTTGAATTTTGAACTTTTTCTAATTCTAACTTAGAATTTCTAAGTGTCCTAAGTTCTAACATGTTTGAAATTTGAATTTCTAATTATCTTAAAATTGTTGTAGGCAAACTTTTGATGGAGAGGCACCCCACCATATTTTGGTCCCCTTGTGCAGCACACTGCCTTGACCTCATGTTGGAGGAAATTGGCAAACTTGAGTGGGTCAAGTCATGTGTGGAAAGGGCAAAAAACATATGCAAGTTTATTTATAATCATTCATTTGTCCTTAGCACAATGAGGAAGTACACAGGAGACAAAGAGTTAGCTCGTCCAGGGATCACGAGGTTTGCCTCGAATTTCATCACCTTGCAGTCCTTGTTGACATCAAGGGATGATTTGAGGAGCATGTTTGTTGGGCGGGAGTGGATTTCATCTTCCTATGCTACGACCACTGCAGGGATAGATGTGGTGGATTGCATATTTGATGATGGTTTTTGGAAACCTGCTAGAGAAATCCTTAAGGTAATCTTATTGCAATTTAACATTTAATATTTTACAGTTTACTATGCCAATTGTTTAATGATTTAGTTTTACCTTAAGTTATATTATTGAATTATTCTATGTTTAAGTTTTGACTCAAATTTTTGTTTTACTTTATATGTAGGCCACTGAGCTTCTTGTATCTCTCCTATGAACTGCTGATGGGGAGAAGCCCTCTATGGGCTACATATATGAGGGCATGGATAGGGCCAAGGAGGCCATTAGAGCTCAGTATGCAGGAGTGCAGGAGAAGTATGCCCTTATTTGGGACATCATTGATAGGAGATGGCAGAATCAGCTCCACAGACCCATCCATGCAGCAACTTACTTTTTGAATTCGGCATTTCGTTTCCGTCCTGACTTCGAGGCGGATGAGGAGGTTCTCACCGGATTATATACAGTGATCCAGAGGTTGAGTACTGATGAGGATAGCAGTGCTGCAATTATTGAGCTTGATAAGTTCAATAATAAAGAAGGGCCACTTTTCTCTAGCAGGGTAGCCATAGATGCTCGGGAAACAATACAACCAGGTAAAAATTAAATAATATATTCAATGTTCATGAATCTAGATTCTAAACTTAAAGTTGATTATGTAATTTTAGAGTTAACTTGTAATTTGTAATTTGTAAATGAGACTAATTATTTTTATTTTCCCTTATTTTAGATAGATGGTGGCAAATGTTTGGGGCCACAACCCCAAAACTTCAAAAAATTGCCATTCGTATTCTGAGTCAGCCAAGCAGCGCTTCTGGATGTGAGCGCAGTTGGTCCATGTTCGAGCACATCCACTCGAAGAGGAGAAACAGGTTGACAGTGCAGAGGTTGAATGATTTTGTCTTCGTTCATTACAACCTCCGTCTGAGGATCAGACAGATTTTGGGCACTGACTCCTCTCCGATCATTCTGGAGGAGATTGATCCAGAATCAGAGTGGCTCACAGAGGTTGTAGATCCAGTCTTCACTGAGGAAGACCGTGCGTGGATTGACCAGGTGGATATAGAGGCTGAGGCAGCTAGAGCACGTTCTTCAGGCATTGGTAGACGCACACGTGCACGCACAGACACAAGCCCTAGCGACATTCGTGAGCCCATATTATATGCGGGAGATATGGCTCGACAGTCCTCTAGGACCTACATTAGACGCCTTGCTACTAGGCAGACTGGATACTCAGAGGCTGAGGCTGAGGCTGTAGCCGAGCTTGAGGATGATGTTGAGGATGATGATGACTATGAGCCTGAGGCTTGAGCTGGAGCCTTGTTTTTATATTTTGTTTACAGATATTGATACTGAATCATTGATAGACATATGTTTCAAAATTTCATGGATCTTCATCTTAGATTCTTACATAAATTTATGATTTGATGTCTTATGGATCATCTTACATACATTCTATGATTTAAATCATTATGATCATTTGATTTCTATTTACTTCAGCTAGCCTACAATTTACATTTTAGATAACATAGTTACGTATGTGATGGATTTTATGTTCCATGTTTATGTATGTTAAGTTTTAACTTCTATTTGATGATGTTATAGTGTGCTTAAGTTATATTCAATAAAGGGTGCATGAAATAAGTTTTAAATTGTTAAAATCTTTAAATTTAAAGGGTTTTTTCAAATTTGCCGATTCATCGCCGATTCATTGCCAATTCACGATTCGATTCGGCCTTGCCGATTCCGATCCGATTCCGATTCACGTTTCTTTGGAATAAACACTCCCATTGATTTGCATAACTAAGGTGGTGAATGATCATTTGAAGGGTTGTAGCTATTGGAGAAGACAAACCAGTCTTTCCATTGTACCAAGTTTGTGGACTTGGACCAGATTTGCGGAGTAAGATAGAAGAAATATGTTTGATATTAATTTCAGATATATTGCAATATGGCTGAAATATTTGGATAATGATTCTGGAAGAGTTTGGAAGACTTTCTTATAGCTGAAGGTGAGCAATGTCATCACTATAGTACTGCTGCTACAGTACCTCTGGTAGTAACATCCAGATATTTTGGGCAATTTCTAGGTTCCCATCCATTAGTATCTTGCATTGTTCTGAGGCTAGATTTGAATACTTTTAGGGCATTTGTATGGAATTAGTATCCAGTTGTGGAAGCATTGTAATCTGATTTATATCAGGGTTTTATATTAGTCAGCTGTCATTTTAAAGGGATTAGAATATCATCTAAGTTTGCATTGCAGATGTTTGTCCTTATGTCATATTGTTGTAGATGCGTATTTTCTCATCTTTAACTAATGCTTATATAGTTGAAAAATACCAAAAAACATTTGCATCTTCATTCTTTAGATATTTTGGAGTTTTTGCAAGCGTATATATTGTTATCAATTAAAGTTTGGCATTTAGGAAGAATCAGAAATTAGATCTGCAATATATTTCTTGGGTGCAAAGTGTTTGACAAAATTCTCAGGCCAAGAAATTAGAAAAATTGATTTCAGAAATTGCAAGGGATATTACAACTTGCAATGTTCGGAGTATGACCTAGACCTAGTTTGGTTCCTATTCCTAGGTCCGTATCACTTTTGGTTCTTTGTTAGTTGAGTTATGATTTGTTCTCTCTTGGGTAGCATGCTCTTGCCAGTTTTCATGACCATTGGTGGATTTTGTTCTTGCGATGGAAATCTATGGTCATGGATCTTTGGTAGTGCATTTGGCAATGTTCTTGGATCATGTGAGGACCTAAATCTGGGACCACAAGCATGTTGTCATATTTTCATTATGATTTGGGACTAGAACTAATTGTTGTGATAACGTTTCGTATTCTTGGGAAACGTTTTGGATCTTGAGATCGACCTAGGTGTCGTGATGCCTATATTTTGTAACATAGTTTATCTCTTGAGGCAGTAGTGAAAGAGTAGTTAGCACTCAGAGAATTGAATATCATTTTAAAGGGATCTAAGGTCTCTGCTCGAAGATTGTAAGAAAACAGGCATGTACGAGCTTGACATGTAAGACGGCCAATTGGCAAACCTATTTACATCTGCTTATCTTATAAGGAATTCTAATCTCACTTCATTCTATCCAAATTCTTGTTGTTTCCATTGTGTTTACTCTTGCTACACAATTGGATTGATCTCCTTAAGGTCTCTGCTATTGGGGATTATGTCAGGATGATCGATGGATATCCAGACATCCTCTCGGCATCCTTGGGATGTTTTGTTGTTCCCATGGCATTTTTGGGGCATCCTTGCTGATCGGGGATGTTTTGTTCAATTTTTTCTGTGGATGCCTTGGAAACCCAAGGCACCCCACTTAGGGATGTCCCTGTAGCGAGGGTAGGGGCTAAAATGCCTAGGGGCACAACCCTATGTATCCCTGGTTGTTTTTGTTTAAAACATATATCCACCGAAAGAGGTTTTTTTTTATCATACTGCTGTTTTTTTTTTTTTTTTAAAAGAGGGGTAAATGCTTTGACTTGGAGCTATGAACCAGTGAGGCCACAAACGGGGGACCTCATCCCCATTAGATTTGAACCTTGATGGCAAGGATAACAACTCAACAACTTAACCATGACAACATGCCACTATTGGCTATCATACTGCTGTTTGAATGCTACATTTTATCCTAATTATTCCCTGATTTTATCCATTTTGCTCTTCAAATGCTGCAAAGAATGAATGATTGTGAAGCAATAGAGTTTAGGAAATCTATTGCCTAGGTGATAGCTTCTGAAGTAGAAGAAAAAGGGGCAGAGCTCAAGGAAGAAATAGAGGACAAAGTAGAAATGATAGACAATATAATTTGTGTTACTATATCAACTCACCACCAAGGCAACACCCAAGACAATGAAAACTAAAGCTTAAAAGATGAGCTGGAATAATTAGACATCTGTTTTTCTGGTGGAGAGCAAGTGTTTGATTTCCCATCTATTTTGATGGTAGATGAGGTTTTCTTGGGCTGACTTTCAGGATAAATCTGCATATGTTAAGATATTCCTTTTTGAGGAAAAGGAGATCTTTTGTTGAAGCCATGGTGTATACGAGGGACATATGGTGAAATAGTTTTGGACTCAAGATTGTGGAACATTTCATAATTCTGAACTTTGAAACTGAGACCCATCAAAAGAATGCTAGGTTTTGATAGGATAGGTCTAATAACCTTGCCTGGTTATGCTTCTAGCAATACCACTTATTCAGACATTTGACATTTCAACAAACACTTGACAGACAATTCAACTATCATTGAATATATGGTATTTAAAATTTCAGAACACGGTATTGGAAAATGTAACAATTGTTCTCAAATTCATTTGACCTTAGCCTTATACATTGCTCAAATAAATATCACGCACTAGTATATAAATCTGCCATGTGAATTTGCACATTTAAGTCTGAAACAACAAATGACTCGCAATAAATTTTGAATTTATTCATTAATTTAGTATGCTTCAGACAATTCTTGCTTGCAATCATATGAAGATTTTATCACCAGCAAAACCACAAACGTCCAGCCTTGAGAAATCCAAATAGGAAATTATCAGAAATCAGAGATATAAATTACCGAACTCCCCAAGATAGAATTACCCTCTTAGCCACAGTCAATACAGTAAGAGAGGATGCTGAATTATTCCAACCAACAATCGCTCCTCAGCCACAGAGAATGCATTAGAGAAGTTTCAACCAATATCCGAAAATATAGTTCAATCACTATACTTCAGCAATGATTCAAAACAATTCTCAGAAATTGATTCACAATACCTCAGTTGTGAATTAAAAACCACTTCTCAGCATCAAAACCCTTAGTCAATTATTTAATAAAGAGGATATGATAATCAAATTATTCTCCTTAGCTACAATAAATACAATAGGAGATGTTGGCCAATTGTATACTTCAGCACAATTGCCAAGAACTACTCAGACTTAGCCTTTATACTTTTGCAAGGGCACACAATTCAAATTCAGGAAAAGCCACAAAGGCAACAAAAACAAATATATATTCAAGCATGCCTTTCCCAATGCGATGAGCTCTCATTTATAATCTTCCGTTGGCCAAAGTTTCCTAAATAACTCCACCTCACAAATTGTGGAAGTTTCTCAAAAGAACTCAACACTAGAAATTTTCCAACATGCTTTTTAGAAATATTTCTTAATGTCACTATTATAATAATATAAACATTATTATAATAATGCAACTCAATGATTAATAAATAAATAAGAGCTCATACAATTATTACTTTATTAAATGTAGGTGACGACCAATTGTTGAAGCCACCCACTGCACTGCCAAAAATAACAACTGACAATAATTGACTTACTAAAAATAGTAAGTCTACAGCTGGGACCCCCAAAACATCCTATCAGCTCACAAGGGTCGCTAGATGAGCTAACTCCATCAACTGTGTAGACCTGCTAAAAATGGGGACATTACAATAGGCATTACAGGAGTTAGAGGGATAAGAGTGCCCATTAAATATAACCTTTGGATAAACTTGGAAGTCTCTCATAAATGGCTGCGGGAAGAGATCATAGAGCTAATGCTGCCTGTGGGGTTGAATTTTGTGCTGTTTTTAAAGAGGAAATAGATTAGGTGTCAAGTACGAAACCTGCAAGAAAGAAAGTCCTTTCCCTTAGACAGGAAGTTGAAATAGTCTTTGAGCAGAATAAGATCTGACAGCATTTTACCTCTATGTAACAAGTACTTCTGACATCACATTTCCCACCTGAATTTTGAGTTGAAAATCTCAAGTGCATACAGAATCTTATGACTGCTAAAAGAGGGTTTGAAGGCTGTTGAGGAGAAAATTCCTTGAGTTTGGGGTTCTGCCCAGAAGAGTTCCCGCAGTGTATGTGGACAAACTGATGAAGAGCTTTTGCTCAACTCAGTATCATGAGCTGAGGGCCATGTGAAGATCTGTTTTGTGGGTTTGGTGGTATAGATGGGTTGGATTTAGACATAAGTATCTCTTCTGGTCGCTGGTTGATGGTTTGGAAGTGATTATATTCCTTGTGGACTGATGTTGTGTTACAAACATATATAGTCTTTATGTAGAGTTATTGTTCTGCTTTAGCTGCCCTGTTGATTATTGTTAAGGCCACGTGTTTGGTCTTGACTTTAATATTAATATTTTGGCAGGTGTGGGCCCATATGAAATCCATAATTTACCCTAAGGAAAACGTTGGTATTGCCTTCTTTAGTACAAAGCCTGTTTTGATTACGTACATGTACATCACAACCAATGGCTTGCAAACTATTCTATTAGAATGTTCTATATACATTGGAAAAATGTGGGAATGGGTGACTGATTTGGAGAAGATACTTGTAGTTCCTATTATTTTAAATAACTATGGAGAAGAATAATTTTTAAAAGGTTGTTACATTTTAATATTTCATATATTATGAGACCTCCCAATCTGAATGATGGTTATTACATTCTATTAATTTGAGAAACATAAAAACTTTCCAGACAAATTACAAAACACCAAGATTGACCACATATAGTCAAGTCGCAGTTCAGCTGTCTGCTATTTCATGAGTAATAAACGTGCACCATGGAGTCAACTCTGCAAATTTCCAATTGAATCACCTGCCCATAGTTGAGTTGAGTTTGATCTTGTATACTTATCTTGGTAGTTCTGAAGTGCATTCCATAGTTTATTAAGTTGGAGTGCAGCACATATGTGTTCTCAATTCACTTTCCATGTGACAAATGGAATAAATCAATGTTGATTTAAAATATTTTGAACTAATCTTGATATTTCCTTGAGAAGATTAATTTTGTAAAGGGATAGGACCGGTGATTTCTGTCAAATGTCTTAGGAGAATGCTAGGTTTGGCATCAATAGAACTTTTCACACAGCAGGGTTCTCTGCAGTTTAATTTTATCTGCAAACATTTAATATGAACTGATTATTCTTTACGATATGTCTAATTGTTCTTTGTGGCTTCTAATTGTTTTTCTTGGCTACAGATTTTAGGACAACTGTTTCAAAGAGTAGACAATTGGGGTCATGTAAGCTTCCTATATTTTCTTACATCTGTTGATTCTAATTATTTTGTATAGTTACATGAAACATAATCTCTGTTACAACACCTTATATCAGGCTTAAGTGTGCATGCTAAAATTTCCTCTTTTCAGGTAGGAGGATTGATTGGCGGAGCTTCTTTGTCATGGTTGATAGGGCCTGCATTTTCATTTGAATCTGTAAAAGGGGAAAGATATAGAGTACTTGTAGACAAGCCACCCATTTCTTTCTTACTTGGTTTGGGAAGGCACCCTAAGTAATAGTCATGCATGATATTCCTTGGATTGGTGGTGAAGAGGTTTCTACTAATCAATTATCCTGAAGAGCAAAATTTAGCATTTTATCATGCATTATATTGATATTTGAAAAGAATGATTCTGGTTAAAGTATTGGTTGGGTTGAAGAATATAACATCATATTGCAAAAATAGGTATGGGGACTCAAAGACGTTATTTAACTTGGCAAATGCACGTCTGCCCCATATCATATTAAAAGTTAAAAAAAAGTCCATTTGGGGGTGCTTTTGTAGTAAAGCCTGAGCATTGCCTGTGTGAAGACCTGGGTGCAAATCACCATGACAGCTACTGAACACAACTCTCCTCATGCGGCTCCAAAAACAAGAAATCAATTCAATTGGGGAAGTGGACTCCCAAACAGAGGGTAAAGTAGTAATTTAATACAAAGTGATGACAAATGTATCATAAATTAGTTAAATATGAATGCCAAAGAAGTTGTTAATTCAAAACTGAAGTATATGATATTGTCCCAAAAGGAGAAGCTGATTGTAGTGGGATAATTGAATCCTGAACAAAGGATTAAGTTGTAATGTAATATGAATATATACTACAATCAGCTGTTCAAAGAGAGCAATGCCAATAGATATGTGAATCCTACAGTAAGGGTAAAGTTGCAATGTTAGACAAAAATGAATACATAAGGGTAAAAGAGAGATGCTTAAAATTTACAAATACAAAATCAAGAATGATGGCGGGAGGTTGGAAGAGTCAACCTTGACATAGTCATAGAATAAGAAACTAAAGTCCAGGCACAAAAGTAGAGGCTGTAGGCGAAAGTGATAATAGTGTTCAACAATCGACCACAACATATTAGGGACTCTGTTCATGCCAAGAGACTAAAAGGATACACGTGAAAGATTCAAAGAAAAGATGCTATTTAGAAAATGAGAGATCGAAATAAATTTAAAAATTGAACGCCAAAGTGCTCAGAATCCAACATTATTCGCACAACTCATAAGCCAAGAAAGTATTATTCAAATTGAAGTCGAAGATGTATTACAAAAATATTGACAAATGTGAGAAGCTAATTAATACGTACTATAACAGTTGTTTCAATAGTAGTGCTAACAAGCATAACTTTCAAGTTTGAATAGACAGTGATAAGCTTCAACAATAATGATTATGATTTATATGAAAAAAAACATATTAGCGCTCCCCGCATAATCATAGAAACTAAGAAGTGTATATTGCTATTGAAAATAAATTTGCATAAAAATCTAGAGGATCCACCCCATAGAAAGCAAAAGGAAACTGTAGAATCCTCCTCCTTACCATGGGGAAAACTAAAATTGTGAATCACTGCCAAGCCACAAATAATGCAGTATGACATGGCTATTTGAAAAAATGATTGCCTTTAAATGATTCTACCGAGCCCCACTTGAAATTGAAATTGTTGTTTGACATGATGCTTAGAGAATAGTTCTAGGGAAGATAAGTTTGAAGTGGAGTGTCCACTTGTGGGGGCGTAGTCTTTTAATAGACCATAAAAAGTGTCATGTCAATACTTCTCTTCAAGAAGATTTCAGTAAATCTAAAAAACAACCCATTACATGATATCACAATAACACACCAACAAACACGACTTAGTGCACAACTACCAGTCTTCTTTTTGCGAGCATTTTGAATACATTAGTGAAAAAAAGATGTTGGCATGACTTCATATTTCACCATGTGATTTGAAATATTCATGATAAATTTTGGGAAGCACAAAGTTAGGGTACTCAACTACCAGGCCCTCTCCCCTAATATTGATGTTGAATATCTCTAAAATAATATAAAATTTTTCATTCCTTTCGAAAAATTTATTTCTATTAAGAAAAAAGGTCGCATTTTTTATTAGGGCAAGACAACAAAACTTATAATTATCAAAATTACTTACTAACACTATTATAATGACAAATTGTACAAATTCATATTGACATATCTCAAGCCTCAATATATCTTTAAAAAAAAAACAATTTTACTTTTAAACAAATTTTAGTTATATTAGGATTTCAATTTTCAAATCTCGACTCACTAGATTACTCATAGATTTGTTGTCTATTGTTTTAGAAAGGAAATTGTGTTTTAGAATTGTTAAGAACATCATCAACTAATGACATATTTTTAAAGACTAGGTAAAATTGCATCCAAGAATCTACAAACAAAACATTTTATTAGACTTGTAGAGTTATGGAGGCTTTGAATTAATTTTTGAAAGATCTTAAAAACCAATGAAAATGAGAGGGGGGAGGGGGGAGAGTGGATTAGTTATTTAAGTTCTTAGAAGGACTTCACAAATATACTTCAAAATCACAAAGGGGCATCATAATCAATTTATGCTTCATCAAAATTAGACACGATTAAGTAATGTGAACTTTAAAGGAAAGTTTTCAAGACATGAAAGGAATCATAATATTCGCAACAATGGTTTGATAGATTGATATTTCATGATATGAAAAATAGAGATATATATGTCATTTGAAGATTATAGGATACACAATTCAATCAACATCATAGTTGCAATTTTGCAAGTATACATGTAATAAAATTATTGATATAGGTGAAAGGAAAACATCAATGAAGCTAAATAATGATATTTCCAAATGACTAGCCATAGAAATGTCAATAACTTCCTAGTCTTCAAATTATAATGTTGGCCTTATTATAAAATTAAGAGCCAAAGTTAGTGACAAATCCATGATTGAGATTGCATTTGAAGAATACATGGCTATAATACAAAATTCAAGGGAATATTCGAAAAATATTTGCATCTTCTTTTTCCAACCAGTAAGTCTTCTTCAACCCAACCAATACATTTATAGCTTGTAGAAACATGAGTAAAAAGTAAAGATAAGATAGTGATAGTTGGATGTCACAATCCTAGAAAATTGGTAGGGGGTCAATCTCCTCAAAACTTGGGGCTTATTTTGTAGTTACCTTTATTGCCTTTTCTATCTCAATAGAGATTCATCCTCTCTTATAACTTCCCTTGTTTTGTGATCTTCAAAAGCAATAAAGGGCTTTATTCATTTCATTTCTTTCTTGACCCCACGTAAACTCCCAACTATATCTACAGGCTTGATAAATAGTTGAGATCTTTGCACATATGTCATTTCTCACTCTTGTTCTTCTTTGGTACATATTCATCAAACTCATAGCTTTGACTTCTTGATTTATTAACTACTTTATCCATTTTCTAATATGTGGTATTACTTCATCAGTCAAAACATTCTCCCTTTAAAAGTAATTGGTCACTTAGACATGCCAATGCCAATAGCTTAAGCAAGTTTTATCTTATTTTGATCTTGTATTTCTGATTAGTCTTTTATTAATTTACTTATTACCACGTGAATCATCTCTATTCTCCCACTTTTGTGAAGCACCTTTGATTATATCCTCACCTATTGATATCCTTTTCGTCATCCATTCTTCTATTAATGTACCAATATCTTCTATAGATTATAGAGGGCCAATTAATTGCTTCAAATACCTGTGAAGTTTTGTTATATGCTTTTGTATGTGGTGAAAGTGGAAGCAATGCAAATAGGTAGATTACTCCCTTTTAGGCTTGCACATTAGGAAGGAAGATCCCAATAGGCTTAAATAGGAACTAAGCATTGAATGGGATAATTATTTTTCGTTAAAAATGTGTAAATAGAAAGAGGAAAGGTGTAATGTATAAGAAAAAATAGACAAATAAAGAAAAAGCTAGAAATTATTGAAGTTAATAACTAACTACCATAAACTAGAATGAGTTGAATCGGGGTTAGGATTGCTATACAAACCTGTCATTTCAGTTTGAGCTAAAATAGCCAGGTACAAAATGATTTGAATGTTGTGTACTTGGGAACAAAACGTTTCAAACATTCTATTCTAGATACATTCAGTTGAAATGTTTGGGGAACCTTTGATGGTGCTTGATCTAATTGGAATAGTTCCAACAACTCTTTAACCTAATCTTACACAAAGAGGAATGGGGAAAAGGTTGGGTAAAATGGGTATGCCTTGGTCAAACCCCTATTTAGGCATTAACTTTGAAAATGAAAGTAAATTGCATAAAGGAAAGTATGTAAAAAGGTAAATGTTTCATTCTTTGATTCACCTTGCTTAACTCAAATGGTAGATGTAGAAATTGTTCGTACATTTAAAGATGTTTGAATGTGCTTGAATTTAAGGAATATACTTTGAAATGTAGAATAAAATCAAGGATTCCCTCATAAACACATGGATCTACGACCATTGATTGATAATTCCTCTACTTTTCCATCATGGAAGAGAAGCTTGCTTCAATAAAGAAGATTGCCTTGGAATTGACTTGGATGATTGAGAAGAAACTAGATCCTGGTTGCCTGCCTTTAAATCTTGAATCCAATTGCTTGATATCTTAATAGTGCTTGGTTTCTTTCAAATATGTGTGTGTGTGTGTGTGTGCGCGCGCGTGTGCATACATATATATAGATATCTATATATGTATACATATACATACACATATATACATATACATATACATACATACATATACATATACATACATACATACATGTGTATGTATGTATGCATATGTATATGTGTGTGTGTGTGTGTGTGTGTATACATGTATATATATGTATATATGTATATTATATGTACATATATGCACATATGTACATATATGTACATATGTATATGTATGTACATACATATAAATAAATAAATAAATAAATAAATAAATAAATAAATATATATATATATATATATATATATATATATATATATATATATATATATATATATATATATGCTTAGACAAATGGATAGGTACCAAAATGATGAGAGATAAGGTATTTATATACCTCCTCCCACATTTTAGAATTAAAAATGAGGGAGTATAACTTCTCAAACATTATGTTCTCGGTATATAACATTTGAAAAAATATATAGGATTAAGGTTTTGAGTTGAAATTGGGATCAGTTGTTGGGATTGTGGAAAAGAAGAATTAGATTGCTAGGATCAAACATAATAGACATCAAATCTCGAAATCACTAAAATGGGGCCTAATACAATATCCATTTGTGACTGCTAACTTTTTAGGACAATACATTTAGCCTCCACTTTAGCGGAAGTTGTATGAAACAAACTCATGCGTGCAATAAAGTAGATCAATGCACACAAACAACCTTATTCTAAAAATAAGGTAAAAGAGGCATCACTCGTTCACTCGCTTGCTTGCTCACTCAAGAAAGAGACAACCAATAGCTTAGTAAGATATTACCTTACTATGCATAAAAAAAAAAGTACTACAAAAGAGGGAATTGATAGCCTGGCAAGCTATGTTATGTTATTCAACCCATCAAGACAAAGCAGACTAGTCCTTATGGAAAACCTGTCTTCATTAAGGCGTCCTCAAAGGAAGATCAATCCTCACGAAAGCATTGTATCCAAGGGGAGCTAGAAAGGAAGATCAGTCCTAATGAACACATTATTTCTAAAGTGTTTTAGAAAAATGAGAATTAGTCTAAGGATTCATTGAATAATGCACATGAGCATGATGATGAAAAGATAAACACAAAGGATAAATTGTCTCCTTAGGAATCTACATGGGAGATTGCATTGAATTGTTGTATGTGTGTGTGTATAATGTGAAACAAGGATCATAATATATAACCCCAAGTTAAAGATGCGATTACAAACTCCTTAATGAGAGCAATAGGTTTAACAAAACATGCATGCACCCATAAGAGATATTTCCACTATGATATGCCCCTAAGAAAGGATAAACCAAAATAAATAAAACACATAATAAAAACAACACAAAAGAGATATACTAACTCTAAGGTCACAATGATCATATAACCCATGTATATATAATTATATCAAAACAAATTGTCATAATTCCCTAAAGGTAATAGGACTACAAGTACAATGAGAGAATAACACTTAATATACATGAAGATGAGTCTTTTTGGGTCAACAAATTACAAAGATAAAAAATAATATCTAGTTACGATTTATACCTCATCTACGATCAAACAACTCAAAGATACATTTACGAAAAATAGCACATGCAAAACACAACAAGTTGATTCCTATACCACCTTGAACCAATAGAGAAACAAGAGTCATTTGAAGAAATATGAACAAAACATGTAACAAGAAGTACAAGGAAGCACTTTACAACAAGAAATCACAAAGAATCCACTGCACAAGAGGAGCTAATAAAATATATTTCTTGTTCCCCCATCTTGGTTTGTATTGTATAGGAAACGTGGTGGCCAACATAGAGAAGTGTCAAGTATGAAAGATGGGGTAGTAGCCAGTTCCAAACAAGGATCATGCTATGACGATGAGTTACTTTTGTTGATCACTAGGACTAAGAGATAATTATTTTGCAAATCTAGAGGGTAAATCATGATTAACATCAATAAGCTCATACATATCATAAGAGTTACTAGCACGAACATCACCATTTTCATCAGAAACATTATCATCAAGAGTATCTATCCAAATTAATCGCAATAGAATCTTATGATACAAAGATACACACACACACACACACACACACACATATGTACGTACATATACAGACATACATATCTATACATACATACATACATACATATTCATGTAGTATGTATGTATGTATATATGTGTGTGTGTGTGTGTGCACCCATGTATGTATGTATGTATGTGTATAAAATCTTTTTCAAATTAAGTTCCTCTCCTTGGCAATGCATATCTTGAACAAAGAGAATCAAGGCATCAATAGTTGTCTCAAAGATGAAGAATTTGGGAATCATGCTCATAAGCTCTAGTAGAATATTTACAGTAGAAGTCATGAGCACAACAGTTATGTTTGGTTTTTCTTGAAATTGACCTAATAATGTAGGATCAATTAACATCAAGTCCTTTTCTTCTTTAGGGTTATGAATGGAAGGAATCTCACTAGGTAGAGAAATGGAATCTATAGATAATTTATATGATATTAGAGGTGAAACAAAAACATAAATAGGAGGTGCGAGAATTGTCTAGATCCATGGCAAAGAGATGAAACAATTTTAGGATTGCTAAGCTAATAAATCATAGGAATTTTGAATTTTGTGATAGTATAAGACATTTTTGTCTTTGCGAGGTTGAAATGGTTGATTCATGGAAGGACAAAATAATTCAAGGTCAAAGTTCCCTTTATGTGCTAAAGGTTGATGGGGATTATGCCTAGTGTTTTTGGTTTATTTATCACAGGGAAATTTCAAATGCTTATGAATACAAGAGACTGCAAATTCAATGGAAGTGAACCAAGGAAGACCAAGTCTAAATTGAAACTAATTAGAAGTTTGGATTACAATGAAGGTGGCATCTAATGCTTTACCACCAACTTCTATGGGAAAGGTTAGGGAACTATGGGTAGGATAAGTGAAACCAGTGAAAGTTTTAATCATCACATCATATTTCTCAGAGAAATCTCAATGCGTATGCCTATTGTAAAGGTATTCTTCGGCTATAACATTCATCATGCAAGTATGATCTATAAGGACAACATGAGAAAGGAGATCATTAACCTTTGCAACAATGTAAAGAGGACTATTAGGTGCTTTAATTGTCTTTAGGATAAAATGCAATGAAAATATCAAGTTTAGGTTTTGGTTTATGTTCAGATTGATCAATAAGGTTGAAAATTTGTTGGCTTAGCACACTCAATGCCATAGTCAACAACATAGGTGGAAAAAGAAGGTAGCGACTAAGTATACTCAATGGCATATTCATTTAATTTATACATTATACATGCAAATATGTGAATATAGAGAATGACAAGAACTCCATAACCAATACTGAAAGTGTTTGAATAAGGATATTCATTCGAAATGAACACAACTTTTAGATTACCTCCATGAAATTTGAAAGGATAAATTTTTTTACTTCAATACTTTTTATTTGACTTGGGCTTTCATTCTTGCAAGATTGAAACTACATTAAATGTAATAAATTATGGATGCCATGAGAGACTTGTTTCCTCTTTTAAGATACCACTTGAAGAATCCCAAATGTCATTCATTTTTTCTCTTCCTAATTTATTAATCTAACCCGTTTAAGGCATCCATAGGTAGGGAAAATGATATTAAATAACTAGGTTCACAACCCACTTTACTACTCGTAGTGGAAGCCATGACCCCTTACGAATGTTTTATAAGCGATAGTGAGAATCAAAATTTACAAAATATTTTCAAATATAATCTAAATGCCTTGATATACCTTTCAAATTTGTTGAAACCATGTCATGGGATTTACAAGGTAGATGAAACCTTAATCATAACATTCGTTTACTTGAAATCCTACTTCATAAGTGTACCTCTAGGAATTAAAAACAAGAGAAAAATACCCCCTAACCATTAGTGTACCATCTAAAACTTCACCACACTCTTCTGGTCCAACAAGATACATGTTGTTAGTCTCCTTTTATCTCAAATTAGAAATAACATAAATGGAAGGTAAGTAAAATTTCACTTATAATAAAGTTTCTATGCAATTTAATGTATCGTTAAAAGTAAATTATGTACTACAATTATTAAAAAAATGACTCACAATTTTAATTGAATACTCATTCAAAAAATAGATTTATAGCATTTATGCCTCAAACATATTAATTATGATATTTTACATTTATATTAATGTGTAACAATAATGAAATGATAGAAATCTTGTATATTTATTTGTAATAGGAAATAAATCAATGACATTGTTTTAAAGTAATGACTAAAACAAATGATTATTACATATATGAAATTACAGAGAGGTTGATATCTAGTAGGAGATGACCAATTGCATATTTGTCGAGCAAATGATTATTTGTGGATTCCAATTTTCATAGGCAAGAATCACTCTAAGAGGAAACGACTCTTACTTAAAACCCTGCATGCCACATGAGATGAAAAATGAAGCCTTGGCCAAGAAACTCTCAAGTGTAAATTGCACCTCAAGTTGTACACATGTGCCCCTTCTTCAATGCCCAATTCCTATCCAAAGAGCTTTAATATTCCCCCTCCCATGCACTGTATAAATATTCCTCTTTCTTGTACTCTTCTCCATGTATACTCCTCTATTAATTTACAAGTTTAAATCATACAAAAAAAATGGTTACAAAAGACACACCATTTTATAATTATAGTACTACCTTTATTTGAACACTCTTTCATTACAACTTATCCCACAGGAAAAAAAAGTTACATAAAAATCCCCCTTTGTATTTTGGCTATTGTCCTTAGAAACATATGGAGACTACATCAAAAGAACATGCAACAATCTTAGTTTAAAATGTGGACGTTGTGTTGAAATGTTTTTTTTCTTCCAAATACCACTCAATACCATAGTGACTCCATTTAATCTTAACTTGTTTCTATAATTCTTTTCCTCAAATTTCTAGCTCTCTTTGCAATTATTAACTAAGGATATTTTTAAATTTAGGGGTGGGGTCTATAGAAATAATTTTCCAATCAATGACAACATTTAATATAGACATAAATCTTAAGAACATTAACATGAAGCACATGAGGAATCTATAATTGGGGTGCCAATGGAAGTCTATAGGCAACATGACCTATCTTTTAACTTTATCATGTGACCAAAGAACATTTACCATATATGACATGTTCTATATAGCCACTCATAATTAATAGAAGTACAAAATGTTCAACAATATGTACAAAGTTATTGGGTTGATCAAGATATTTTTCCAACTTTGATTCTTCAGAATATTTTGGATGCAAGATAGTTGTAATTTTTCTTGGATGTCTTGTGCATGGTATGTGAAAGTGTATAAATTTCACAGTTAGAAAATATTGGTGCATGTTTTGCCACTAGTTTTTATGGTTTGTGAAGGTAGTATTATATGACATATTTTAAATATCCTCCCCTATTTCCTCTAGAAGTCTTATAATTTTTCTATTCTACAAAAAATTGTTGGATTTTATAGATCAGGAGTATTCTTGGAGGATTGAGATTACCACATAGATAATTTTCTAGGTATTCTATTTTAATGAAATCCACACTTTATAGATATGTGGGATTTAGTCTCCTAGAGCTTTATAAATGGGAAAATTTCTAGTTTCACAAGAACATTTGTTTTTGGTTCCTTGACTATAACGCCCCAACATGTGACCCAAAAGAAGTTAACCTAAAGTTTTACTAAGTTTGTCAAACATTTTTTTATAAAGATAAAGATAACATACAACAACAACAATAGAGTAGCATAAGCAATTAACATACACTCATACATCAACAACACATAAACAAGTTACAACTCTTAAGGGTCCCATTACGTTGAGTAACATTTAATTTTTAATTAACGCTAAATCCAATATATAATAAATCCACATCAAAGAATAATGTACAAGTATGATTCCATTTAAATAATATACAATTATATATGATGCCACTTGGCAATAAACAAAATGCACAATCATCCACTTTACGGGTCACAGGGTATGAAAGGCTGAAATAATATACATCATGATATAAATTATATCATATCTTAAGATCTTATGAAATCAAATACAATACAATAGTACCACCATCCATCACAAAAATACAAGAACAGATAGAAAGAAACATCTGCACAAACACATCCAACAACGACATTTGACAGTTGGATCTCAATGGTATAAGAAAAATCACTACCACCCAACCTCGTGGAACCTAAATGGTCCACTCCCTCCAAGCTGAGGAGATAGTCTCAAGTCCCAAACATGATAACAAACTCAAAAGTTAAAAACCAACATCTAGGTTCAAGGAATCAACATAAAGCAAACTATCTCAAAGAGAACCAAGACACAAGTATCAACTAATCCGAGAGGCAACATAGACACGTAGGAAATCTACTATGCAAGTGGGCAAGTGTCATCACACGAACCAACTCTAGGGTTACCCGACTAGTCTTTTAATCCTTTGACCCCCTAATGACTCTATGCCGCACTAGTATCCTTTTGTATTAACAAGGCATAATAACGAGTCAACTCTAAGGTTACCCGACTAGTCTTTTAATCCTCTGGCCCATTAGTGACTTTCTATGGTACCAATATCTTGTTAATTTATTTTAAACCCATTTAATGAAATGTTATCACTTATTAAATAACCTACAATGGGTTACCCTGGCAGCCACTTTGGGCCTTGACCTCCATTGCAAGCCACTTACCAACTTAGCATACAAATAACCTACCCTAAGCTTAATAAAATCAAAAGATCACAAAGACCACATACCATACATTAGTTCTTAAACAAGCAACTAACAAGTACTGAAAATCACTGATCATAATCACAGATTCCACTAATATGATCATCCTAACAGGAAATTGATCCCAAAAACAATTACGCAAAAAACCAATTCCATGTCACAACATGACATCACCAAAAAAACAAATAATTGAATCACTTTAGTCTTATACAAGCAACTGGGGAACAAACACAGATAACTGATCAAAGACTCAAAAGGTTATACAAGAAAAGTCACACCATTCACTTTAGTTTCACACAAGAACACTTGAAAACAATAACAATCAATAGATCAAAACACCTCATAGAACATAAAGACACATTACCATGGCTGAGTATAAAAGATCATAATCAAAACATCATCATGACATTACTAGAATAAAACTCCCAAGCCTCTGGTAAACATCCTGACTAGCCAAAGCTAAGTAGTTCACAAAAGCTCCATCACAAAATAAAACACCAAATTTTTTTTTTCAAAACCCATCACAAAACAAATACCACAAAACCTCAATTAGACATACACCAAATAATACAAGGTTCTATCGAATGATTTAGATTAGATCGTTTTCAGAAATTTTGTTTGATTATATAAAGGTTATAAAAGTTTAGATAAATTTTTGTTTGTTAATTATCTAATAAGTTTAGAATTAAATATTTTATATTTTAAATCAATAATATTTAGAATAAAGTTAAAACAATTTCATAGTTCATAACATTGAGTTTTTATGCATTTTCTCTATGTAAATCAGCTAGTATTTTAAATGTTATATCCAGGACAGATAATTTAATTTCACACATTCTTTTTTATTACTAGTCCTAAAGGAAAGTTCATTTGAATGGTGTAAAATATGAATCTTACTAGCAACACTATTCAGATTTGAAGGTTACCAGTTTAGAAGAAAGAACATAAATTTTGTTTGAACTGTTGGATCTTCATGAAAATCAAGAAAAGTATTCATAATAGACTTATTTACAATCACAATGAAGTTACTTTCCTAAATATGTATTTTGTAAAATTTATAAGTAATTGTTCCTTTGTGTCTAATTGAAAAATCAAGCTCAAATAGACCTTGTTAAAGCATGATAGTTAATCTTTGACTATGTCTGTACAAAACAATCATATATAATTTTTATACATGTTAAATAAAATCCAAATGGGTGTCTAAAAGTATCTTTATATTTTGATCAAATATATTAAATAAAATATGTAGAAAAATCACATGTTTCAAACCCTCAAATTGACACACAAGTAACCACAAACAAATTTACTCATAATAAGAAAAAATACGGAGAAGACAACCTTTCCAAAAAAAATGCAAAGAGATTTTAAAACCCCTGCCTTCAAACACCAAGTTGATTTGTTAAGAAGAAGAAGAAAATCCAATTGTAGACTTTGCTCCCAAGCTTTGAAAAAAATCTTTTTCACCAAAATCTGAATGCATAACCTGTAACTTGTCTCTTAAAATCCTTGTTCTAAATTATCTTATTGTTCTCCCAAAAAAATCTTCTCTTCCCTCCCCCAAAAAAACTAGAATGACCTCTTAATAAATAATAAATAAAACTAATAAAACTAAGGTTTCTAAAATAAGTAAACTTACAAAAGAAAGTAACTCAACTAAAATAAAATAATAGTTTCTTTTTTTTTTTATATTTAAAAAATAAAATAAAATCACTTTATTAATTTTTTTAATAAAAGAAATACATAATTTATACCTTTTTTTCCTTTTCTTTTAATATTAAATAAATACATATTCTTTATTAAATTGACTTGCTTGCTCTCTTTAATTAATTTATTATATTTTAATTTCATGTATAAGCTTTATTCAATTTAATTAAAATAAAGTTTATTAAATTATGTTTTTCTCTCTTATTAAATCATGAAAACACTTTTAATATAATATTTATTAATTTAACTAACAATATTATTTAGAGTTTATTAATTAATATAAAGCTCTTAAATAAATTACTATTAAATTAAATAAATATAAAACACCAAAATTAGAACTATAACTTTATCTTTAAATTGAATTCTTATATTTAATTATTTCATGAGTTTTTTTTTTTAATAATATGTTTAATAACTTAATTAATAACATTATTTAGAGTTTATCATTAAAATAAAACTCCTAAATATATATCATTAGATTAAATAAATATAAATTCATCAAAGATGGAACTTTAATATAATCTTTTAAATTTAATTCTTTTATTAATTCCGATAGGCATTCTACAATGGCAGAATGGGTGGAGTGCGATGATGTGACCGTATTAATGTTAAATTTAATTCTTCTAGGTTAAATTTTGTTTTGCAAAAGGAGGGGTAAAAATTTATTAAGACAGAAAGGAATACAACAAGGAGAGCTCAACAAGGAGCTCGATCCTGAGCAACAAGATCATCAAATTCTTGCACCATCTCAAAGGACAGTTGCCCCCTATCCCTAATATTCCAACCCGGATCATGACTAGAAGCCCATTTGGCTAAACAATCAGCAGGTCTATTCCATTCTCACAGAATATACTTGAACCTAATGAACTGAAAAGAGGAAGAGAAGAAAAGAATCTGCTTAACAACTGTGGCCAGCTGCCAACTAACATCCTCAAGCTCTTGCGAAGAAAGCATGTTCACCACCACCTGGGAATTAGACTCACAAATAATCTTACTCCATCCCCACAAGCAACACTATTCCACAGCATATAAAATAGCCTGAGCTTCCATGAGATTGTTAGTATAATCACCCTTATGAATTGAGAAGAAAAATTTAACATTCCCATAACTACAACAAGCCACTCCGCCAATACCAGCCGGACCAGGATTCCCACGAGAAGAACCATTAGTGTTAATTTTCAAAACTCCACAGGGAGGAGGAGTCTAGTGCCCATCCTGGTTAACCCGACCCTTCCTCTGATGGTGAAGCTGCCTGGACATAGAAGGAAACCTATGAGCCGCAACCCCATCCTGCAGATGAAGATTGAGGCGATTACAGATAGCAAGATCAACCGAATCCATACCCCCATCAAGCTCACACTTCACAACAATAGTTTCCTGGAGAGAATGTGATATTTTCCACCAAAGATGCAAAACACCAAGCCAAACATCTTGGAATATGCGACGATTCCTCTCCAACCAGATATGCCAAAGCATGAAAGATGGGCCATCAATCCAAGCAGCATGGAGAGAAGAAGACTTGGAGGGAGCACTACCCAAGCAAGCCCAGAACTCAAGCAAAGAGGAAGCATGCCGACAAGAGCAACCCCAAGCGCTCCACCAAAGGTGCCATATCTGAGTAGAATAGGAGCAATGGAAGAACAGATGGGAGACAGACTCCTCTCCATTACCACACAAAACACAATAAGAGGGGCCCTGAAATCCACGTTTACAAAGATTATCCCAGGTAAGACAACAGTTGTGAGCCACTAGCCACATGAAAAAATTGCACTTGGACCAAGAAACTTTATTCCAGACTTGCTTCCACCAAGGGACCTCAGCATCCCCAAATAATTGTCTAGTTATCTCCTGATACCCAGCAGAGACATGATATTTACCAGACAAGGTACCACCCCAAGCCAATACATCTGGACCAAGCAAAGAGGAACACTCTCTAGAGGCCAGAATTTGAGAAAGCTCCTTACGATCCATGTCTGTACCTCCAGGAGGCCAATCAGAGGAATGCTTCCATCTATAACCAACAACAGGTTCCAATTGATAAGGAGTCTTGTAATGAGCCACTTTATCCCATCCAGCAGCAAGAAAAGAGCCACAAAGAGGCTGAAGATGAGGGTATATGGATAAAATGGAAGGGAATCCATCCCAAGCATCAGACCAAAACAAAGCCTGAGAACCTCCTTTACATATCTAGAACAGACCCCTCTTCACCAACATCGCACCTGTCTTCAAAGTATGCCAAACCATTGAGACACGACCTTCAAGAGGAAGTGCAGAAACAGACCAAGGATCAGCACCATGAAAATATTTATGAGTGATAATACGAGCCCAAAGTTGATGCTATCCAGAGCACCATCGCCAATAAAGTTTAGCAGCCAAAGCTTGTCTACTCAATAGAGCAGAACGAAGACCAAGACCGCCCTCCTTTTTAGGCCTACAAACAGTTGCCCAATTAACCAAGCTCCATTTAGTACTACGCAAATTACCACTCCAAAGGAATTGTCGAGAAAGAGCATCAAACTCCTTGAGAAAGTAAATAGGTGCAACATGAACCATGCTTCTATAAGTAGGAAGAGCTTGGATAACAGCTTGAAGAAGAGTAACCCAGGCAGCAGTAGAAAGCCATCTATGAGTCCAATGATTTACCTTATCTTGAAGCTTGGTAATCAAATTTTGCTAGAAGAGATGTGGCTGCCTGGAAATAGCAATAGGAATGCCAAGATAAGTCAAAGGAAGTGAACCTATCTGAAACCGTAGGATACCAACAATCCTGTGCTGAATAGAATCAGGAGTGTTAAAAAAGTAAATGAGAGATTTGTGCTTATTAACTTTTTGGCCTGAAGCTGCCAAATAAACATCCAAAGCATGTCGAAAGGCTTCAGCTTCCTTGATCCTAGCAAGATCGGCAAGAGCAAAATCATCAACAAATTGAAGATGGGAAAGAGAAGGTAAGCCATTACCCCACCGCCAGCCTTGAATAGAATTCTGGGACACCTGATGCTTAATGAATTTGCCCAAGCCTTCATCCATGATGATGAATAGATATGGGGAGAGAGGGTCACCCTGGCGGAGGCCTCTAGAAGCACCAAATAGTTGTGAAGGTTGACCATTAATAAGAATAGAAAAAGAGGCAGAAGTAATGCAACTCATAATCCAACTCACCCAGTCAGAGCTAAATCCAAAAGAAAGAAGAATACTCCTTAGGAAGCTCCATTTAACTCTATCGTAGGCCTTAGCCATATCTAGCTTAACAAACATGGCTCTCTCCCTTGAAGTAGCCATAGAGTGAAAAAAGGGTTTGTGGTAAACCTAGTGTGACTCGAACCGGAGTTGATGCGTAGCACCAGGATCATTAGCCTAACACTACGCCTCACGACTCGCCTTCACACCAACTCGGCTACTCACTCACCCTTAAAAGGGTTTTGTGGTAAACCTAGTGTGACTCAAACTGGAGTTGATGCGTAGCACCGGGATCATTAGCCTAACACTACGCTTCATGACTCGCCTTCACACCAACTCGGCTACTCACTCACCCTTTCGGCTACTCACTCACCCTTTAGGTTAAATTTGACAACCATCTATCTATCAAAAAAATAATTTAATAAATACCACATAAAATATTTGCTCAAATTATAATATTTGGAGATATAAAGCATCCATTTTTTTGAAATTAAAATAAAAAGCTTAAGTTAGTAAAAAACTAAATTAATGGAGATAAAGGAAATACAAATAATTTTAGATGTATTAAATTAAATTATAATTATTTTGTAGTGGATATTATGGGCATTTCTTTATATAGATTTATTTAAGATATCTATACTAGTTTAATTAATTCCTTAATTAATTAAATATCATTAAATATCAAATTTATTTATATAATTTCCATCAAATTAAATCATTAAACTGTCTTTTAATTTGATTTAACTATAACAGA
This sequence comes from Cupressus sempervirens, assembly GCA_028749045.1. Taxonomy (NCBI): domain Eukaryota; kingdom Viridiplantae; phylum Streptophyta; class Pinopsida; order Cupressales; family Cupressaceae; genus Cupressus; species Cupressus sempervirens. The sequence goes on along the minus strand of CM053785.1, from coordinate 177,832,791 downwards.
AAATCACAATAGACCCACAAAACCAAATATGAAAACTCATCACAAAGCAGAAAATACCAAAACAAACTCTAGGGTAAAAATCAAGAATTCACATCACTTGATGAATTTGGACGGGTAAACTAACTCAGATACTTGTCATACTTTCTAGACAATTGGCTTAGGGTTTAGGATTTGGACTCAAGAGTTATCTCCACACTTATACCATTGAAATACTGTGATAGCGTATGGTCATCCTGACAATTCTAGAAAGTCGATAACTGGTACCTATAATTTGCATAAAATTCATGCATATACAAACACAATATTCTAAACTAAATAGAAAATGGAAGGAAGTGGTGTATCATGTAGATCCCGACTAGTAGGTGACTATGACTCCCTTCCTCAACCACATCAGAAACATCAAACATAAAGAAAACATACACGCACACCATACACATGCAAGTATGGGGTGAGTATCCATAGAAACTGCATAAAAATCATTCGTCTAACTAACATCATTAAATAACTGATAGTCACTAAATGAACATATATATCATCATTGAAACAATCACAAAATAACTAAAATAACTAGTACTAAAGTAACTCAACACATATATCAACTAAATACAAAATACATTTAATCTAATTCGGTAACCAAGCACCGATAATCATAAATATAATAAAAAAACTAGCCTAAAATAATCTAGCAATACAATCCAAAAAGTCAAGTAGGGGAAGACATTTCGAAGTAGGGAGTGGATGTGTTGATAGGCAATACAATAAAATTTATAGAAAAATCACATGTTTCAAACCCTCAAATTGACACATAAGAAACCGAAAACAAATTTACTCATAATCAGAAAAAAAACAGAGAAGACAATCTTTCCAACATAAATTGCAAAGAGATTTTAAAACCCCTACCTTCAAACACCAAGTTGATTTGTTAAGAAGAAGAAGAAAACCCAATTGTAGACCTTACTCCCAAGGTTTGGAAATAATCTTTTTCATCAAAATGTGAATGCATAACCTTTAACTTGTCTCCTAAAATCCCTATTCTAAATTATCTTATTGTTCTCCCCAAAAAAATCTTCTACCCCCCTCCCCCTAGGAAAAAAACTAGAATGACCTCTTAATAAATAATAAATAAAACTAATAAAACTAAGGTTTCTAATATAAGTAAGCTTACAAAAGAAGATAACTCAACTAAAATAAAATAATAGTTTCTTTTGTTTTCTTATATTTTTAAAAAATAAATAAAATCACTTTATTTATTTATTTATTTAATAAAAGAGATACATAATTTCTACTTTTTTCCCCTTTTCTTTTAATATTAAATGAATACATATTCTTTATTAAATCAACTTGCTTTTTCACTTTAATTAATTTATTATATTTTAATTTCATGCATAAGCTTTATGCAATTTAACTAAAATAAACTTTATTAAATTATGTTTTCTCTCTCTTATTAAATAATGAAAACACTTTTAATATAATATTTATTAATTTAACTAAAAATATTATTTAAAGTTTATTAATTAAAATGAAACTCCTAAATAAATTATTATTAAATTAAATAAATATAAAACACCAAAATTAGAACTATAACTTTATCATTAAATTAAATTCTTTTATTTAATCAATTCACGAGACATTTTTTTTGATCAATTTACAGTCAAGGCCATGATGATATATTATTATTGAAATAATTAATTAATTACATTAGCGTTCCTCCGTTCAAATGGGCACTGGTAGGAAAGAACGGGGAAACAAAACCTCCAGTCTCGCCCGAGACTATAGTCCAATATTATTACAGATTAAAAGGGGCATACCCCAGTCAGAATATCTATAAATACATCCCAACATAAGCTGTTTACATTCAAATTAAATACATGTATACCATCATCTTCTCTTGGTGAGATATCTGACATAAGATCAAGGAGACCAATGCAAGCAACCCTGTCTAGTTATCTTGCAATCAAATTGGTTAAATTATGAACAAAGAACACCATATAGCAAGAAAGATTAGATCCTAAATAGACAGCGGTGTTAACATCATACATGGTTTCACACAGATATAATTACTAAGAATCATAAAGCCCATTAAATCAGGGGTAAGAGGATACAACCTATATCTAAAGGTAACAATGATAAGAAAATAGCTAACAAAATTAATTCAAATCACAAATGCGAAGATCAAACCTACTTTATGTACGGGCCTGCCCAGTCAATCATAGATCAAACCTTAACCTACCAAACTAGAGAACGTTAAACAAGCTGAATACAGAGATTTAAAGGAAAACCCACAAAATCAACATTATCAGAGGTCATGAAATTACAGTCCCAAACCATAACTTGAGTGCATGCCGATTATAAGTAGAAATACATAATTAACTATTACCTTTTGCCATTAACGAGTATGGCGAATACACAGGAAATTGAAATTGTGAGCAAGCATCTAGGCTGACAACAATCTCAATTAGCCAAGAGGGACAGGTGGTTCCCCTTAATCAAAAGCAAGTGATATCCGAATAGCTAATCAATTGAATTACTAAAGAAAAATTGCACAATCATACTTAATTAGCTAATTCAAAGAAATTAACTTCAGAGACTAATACAAACAAATCTCATAGAAATACTAGTAGAAATCAGAAACATGAAATACACTATCCATACATGCTTTGAGAATTTAAAATTGAAACTTGATATTGTGAGAAACATAAAGGGAAAATAGAACCACCTAGTAATACTAATATATTTTGTATTGATAATATAACTATTTAATATTCCATTATATACAATTATTAGCCACCAACAACTTCCAAGTTCCAAATATTAATACAATTTAATGCTTTAAGCCAGCTAGAAACCTGATACTATAGCATAGTAGCTAGTAAAAAAATTTAACAAGGCTACTATGAAATTATCCGAGATACCCAAACTAAGTAACTACCACCATCCAGAGCGCTATATGGGGAAAACCATAATGACCTCAAAGATGTAATAAGGGTTTTCAATATGAAAATTGGGGGGGAATTCAAAGGTAGATTTTGCTCTATTGGTCTTTTCCGCATTGGGGGTGTAGAAAATGAAGGCATCCAGATTATCAAATGTTACTCTAGGATGGATGTAGGCATGAAAAGCATTGAGATATTCAGTGAGGCAAGTCCTATTTTCCTCTGCCACAATTCCCCTCCAATACATAAGAAACTAGATACTTACCACCATCTTGGGCCATTCTTCGTAAAAGGCTAAGTTCTCTTGGATGATCAAAGATGGATGTTGAAACACAACCTCCAATTCTAGGTCCCCTGGCAGAAGAGCCATATACCTCTCCGGGAGCGAAATTCAAAACTTATCGTCAATGCTCCTTACTGCTTGTTCAAGATCCTTCCTCCAGGTTGGGTGGAAAATGTCATAGCAAAGATGAATTATATCTCTGTGCTCCACCTTAGCTCTAACCAGGCAACCGATAAAGGATCCAATAATGTTGCTATTTGTCCTCCAGGTAAATTTGTAGTCAAAGACACCTTTTCTGATTGCCCTAGTCACCACCAGCCTAGTCATATCATCTACCGGGTTTAGTATTCTATTCCATCATTCTGGTTTCACTTTTCCATGGAAGGCCATCGTGCAAGACTCCTTAGTATGGAAGACGTGAATGTTCAATTCCATTGCAGATAAAACCAAAATCGAATGCTCTAGAAAATGATAGAAGTGGAACCCAACACTTCAAAGCTAGCCAAATGCCAAAATAGAAAAACCTTCGAAACAAAAACTCTAGATGATCTCTTTTTCATGACCTAGAGTCATGATGACGTAGCAAGCTTACTTCATGAGGAAGACATGAAAAGGCAGGATCCATTCCAAATCATAATCATACCACCATCAATGAGACTATCACTAGCAGATTTAAACTCATCGCCTACACGAATCATTAGAAGGAAGGGTGAAAACTAAGATGGAACTATGGGAGCAGCTACACAAACCATATAAAATTAAATAAACTTAAAATTAAATTACCATAAAGTGCATACAAGCTTATGGATATACAAATATAGAAGATAAATAAGCCACTATGTAACTTTGACAATTTGGAAATTAATACCATCTGCTCCTATGTTGGCTAATCAATCCACTTTTTGATTTCCTTTTGGGAATATATGATCTATCCGCCATTTAGCCAGTCAATCAATCAGATTGAGGACCTCGCTAGGCTTTGAATTAAGAATCCAATTGGGGGCAGTTCACTTTCTAATCACATTAAGGATTATCTGAGAGTCACCCTCTATAACTACCTTTTCCAAACCTAACTTATGAAAAAGTAGAAGACCATTTTCTAAAGCCTCTAATTCAACCAAATTGTTGGTGGTGGGTTGAATTGATGCTAATTTTTTAGCTATCCATTTGCCATTGTCGTTATTGATGATGCAACTTATCCTTGCCCTACTTGGGTTGCCTTTGGCAGCACCATCGAAATTGAGTTTAAACCATCCATGTAGGGGGGAGTCCATTTACAACTTTCTCTTTCTTTCTTACATTTCTTTAGATAAACTAGGGGCAAATTGATCAGATTTGACCAATTCTTCTTCATAATACCATCCCAAAAGGAGAAAGATTCTTCTTCCTTCATCAAAATTTTGAGGTGAGAATTAATAATTTCCACAATGCTTGCCTCAATTTTTAGGACTAATTCTTCCGATGTCATTTGGGAATCTCTAAAGATGTGCCTATTCCTCTCTTTCCAAATCTCCCAAGACACAATAGACAGGAAAATGTTCCAGAGTTTATTATATATGCCTTTAACTATATTCATGGCCATCCTTTGAGTAAATCACCAAAGGAGTTTGGTAAGGGAGTGGACCACTCTAATCTAGATTGAAGCCACTCCCAACATGATAATGAAAAGGGGCATTTATATAATAAATGATCCAAATCCTCCCTTGCATGCTCGCAAAATACACATCTGGAAGGACCTTGAAAACCAAATTTATGAAGCCTTTCCATCGTCAAAATTCTATTTTGAGAGGTCATCCACAAGAAGAAACCTACTTTGGGTAGACAAGCAACATCCCAACACAGGTTGAAAGGGATATCTATTCTATCCCAACTTTGGGAGTGTAAGAGAGCATTATAACCATTCCTTACACTATATTTCCCATCATTCAAAATGGCCCACACAAGTTCTTCTTTCCTATCAATTTTCTTAATATTCCTAACTGCCAAAATATTTTTGTAAGCCTCTCTAGAAGAAGAATCCACATCCACCCCATCCAAATATTTCCAACCCCATCTAGAAGATCCTTCCAAGGGGATTTTGGTCTTATAGGCACTCACTTTGGGTCCCCATATTGAAACAAGTTTCTCTTTGAGATCCCGTGGAAAAGGTTTAGAGACAATTGGGGGGTATCCATCCCACGAATCCTCCCAAAATAATGCCTCATCACCCAAACCGACATCCCAGGAGAGAAACTTGCAATCAAATGCCTACACTTAATCATGAAGTTCCAACACTCTGATCCTCTGGGAAGGTTTTTCATTCTAAAAATGGAGAGAGGATCATCCATGTTAAGATATTTGTTGCAGAATATCTTGGCCCATTTGTGGTTCTTTTCCTTAAACAAGCACCAAATAAGTTTAGCACCTAAGGCTTCATTTTGTTAATGTAGGTTCTTAATACCCAAATCGCCCATGTCTTTAGGTTTATAGATATTTTCCCATTTAATGAGCACTAGTTTTTTATCTTCCTCACAATCCTTCTAGAGAAAGTTCCTAAGCTTAGCCTCAAATTTTAGTTGATTACTCTTAGAGAGAGGGAGACATGAAAGAGGGAAGGTAGGAATGAAAGATAAAACATATATGATTTTAGTACTCTTACCACCTTAGATAACCATTTATCTTTCCAACTCCCAATCTTAGCATGCAATTTATCCAAAGTATTACCCCAAACTTTGCTAGACTTTGATCCCTTTTCAAGGGCAATGCCCAAGTATTTACAAGGAAACTGCCCTTTATTATATCGCACAATACTACAGATATTATTTTCCACTTCTTTTTTGGTATTCAGGAAATAGATCTTAGATTTGAGCACATTAACTTTTTGTCTAGATGCGCCCATTTATGAGTTAATGATGGATTTAAGCCCATATGCTTCTATCGCTGAACTTTTTCCTGGGAGAATTGTGCCACTTGCATATTGTTGATGCATGATATTAGGCATGTTTCTGGTGACAGGAACACCTGAGATTTGCTAATAATTGTATGCATGTGACATAGCTCTACCAAAGGCTTCTGCCATGATAACATATAAAGAAGGAGATAATGGGTCTCCTTGTCTAATTCCCCTAGAAATTTCAAAAAAGCCTTCTAAAATCCCGTTGATCAGAACTGAAATTTTGGGGGTGGAGATGAATTTAAAAATGAGGTTAATCCATTTCCATGAAAATCCAAAGGATTCGAGGACCTTGCAAAGGAATTTCCAATCAACCATGTCATAGGCCTTTTGGATATCTAATTTCATGAACATGCATGGCTCCTTGCTCTTACAAGCCGAATGAATAATTTCTTGGATGGTGAGAATTCCATCTAGGACCGACCTTCCTAGGACAAAGCTTGATTGTTCCTTAGAGATCAATCTTGGAAGGAACTCTTTAAGCCTATTTGCCAAAATCTTGGAGAAAATCTTATAAACCGTATTACAAAGGGTGATAGGACGAAAATCCCTAGGAGTTTTAGGTTCAAACTTTTTGGGTATCAACATAAGAAAAGAGTGATTATTTTCTGCTAACAAAGCACCACTATTTCTAGAGGCTTCAATAGCTTTCCATAAGTCTTCTCCAATAATTTCCCAACATTTTTGAAAAAAGAAGGCTTGAAAACCATTGGGACTTGGAGATTTATCAGGGTTCATATTATAGACTACCCTTCTAACCTCTTCTAAAGAAATAGGTTTATTTAAAATCTTATTTTCCTTAGGGGTAATCAATTTTGGGATGAATTTGAGCATTTTGACTTGCTACTCTAAACTCAACCCTTCATAATTGTTTAAAATACTTTTAAAGTATGAAACAAAGGTATATGCAACTTTGTGAGGGTTTTCTATTCGAACACCCATTTGGTTTTTAATACTGACTATTCTGTTCTTTGCCCTATTATATAATGTCAAGTTATGGAAAAATTTAGTATTTTGATCCCCCTCATCTAACCATTGCTCCCCCGACTTCTGTCTCTAGAAAGTTTCCTCTTTGGATAATATTTCCTCTTGTTTAGTTAAGAGTTCTTTTCCTAGCGAAAACTACTCATTGTTCATACCTAATTTGATAACTTCCGAATTTAAATTGCTAAGTTTCTCTTCTATGCCTTTTTTTTCTTGGAAAATATTGTTGAAATGTTCTCTATTCCATCTAAGAATTTGTTCTTTAAGCATTTTCAATTTTGAAACAAAAATAAACATCTTTGATCCTTCAAATTTATCCTCCTCCCACCATTCCTTTATGTTTTTGATGAAGTTAAGATCTTGGAACCACATTTTCTTGCATTTAAAAGGGTTCCTAGCCGGTTTACTAGGTTCAATAAATTCTAATCAGACTGGGTAATGATCTGACCCAACAATATGCAGAATGGAGGAAATAATGTTGTGGTTGTTAGTAATTAGATCTCCTTTAAAGAAAAACCTATCTAATTTTTTTGTGATGTATGCAAAATCCTTTCTCCTATTATTCCATGTACAATTCCCATTATTGATGGGAATATCAATCAGATTATGATATTTACACCATGCTTTGAAACCGAGAGATGACTGCGAGAGATGTCTAATGCCTCGTAATTTTTCAAAAAGATCCAAAACAATATTAAAATCCTTGCCAATTATACAAGAACTATTTTCTAAATTGTGAATGAACATACTAATTTCTTCCCAAACTACTTTCTTACCTATAGGACTAATAGAGCCATATAAATTAATTAAAATGAACTGGAGATTAGATTTAAGACTCTGGACCCTAACAAAAATCCAATTATTGCTACATTTCATGCAGTTAATGCAAACATTCCTAGGTTTCAACAAAATACCTAGGCCCCCTGAAGCACCTGTTGATTCCTGAAATATGGTAGCCCAAAAACCAAGCATCTTGTCTAATTTCCATCCTTCAAACTTATGTAGCTTTGTTTCTTGTAACAAGATAATATCTGATTCAAACAATTTAAGATTATGTTTTAATAACCTTTTCTTGCTAGGGGCATTCAGGCCCCTAGCATTCCAAGTAGTTATCTTCATGGCTCTCCTGGAAGGCACTTCCCCTTCCCAATGTTAAATAACTGGTCTATCTTTTGCTATTCTCTGCTAAGTCCATTAGCTTCTCTAAGTTCCTTCAAAGACCTTCTACCTCTTTTGCCTTTGGATTTGCTGTACCTAGGAGAGGACAAACCCTCCTAATTCATTTGAATGCTTAGGTGCTCTAAGTTTGTTTGTGCACTAACAATGTTATTGTTGATCTTTCTTTCTGATACATCCTTTTCAAGTTACGTTAATAACTGATTCATTATGTTTGACTGCTCTCCTGATTCTGCAACCATGTGATCTAAATTATCTTTGTTTTCCCCTTTGTCTTTTTTCCTTGGAGACACTACATGATCACCAAACTGGTTCTGACCCCTGATATTGTTCTCAGCCTCAATGTTCTATAGATCTCTTCTCAGATCCTCATATGTATAGTTGTTTCCACCTAGTTTAAGGATCTTTTGTATCAGTTCCATCTTCTGAGATTCTAAACTATTGTCAATGTCCTCAAAACAAAAGACGTGCATTAAATCTTTTGTTAACTAATCAATATACTCAGCTTTTGACGCTTGCAATGTCAAACCTAAATCCAAGACACTGTCCTTATTAAGAAAGTTCTGTAGTTCTTTTGTCACTAAGATTTTTGCACTCTCATTGTTTCCATTTTCATCCTTCTGATTACTAACTGGAGTAAATGGTGAACTAACAATGGCTTCTGGATTCTACCAGAACTTGGAAGTTTTGTGGAAACTCTCTCTATTAGGTGGAGTGGTTCTTTCCTTTGGCTAACTTCTTTCCCTTTTAATGATTTCCTCTAGTGTAGATTGATTTCTTTCATTAACTGGACTTGATTCAACTAACAATGAGTTTTCTAGGTCCTCTATATTCTCTTTTTCAAAATCCTAAGCTACCTTTTGCTGAGAAGATGATAGCTTTCTATTTGAATTATCCTTAGTAGAGCAATCATAATTTATGTCTAGAGTGCTTTTGTAGAAAGGTGTTTGCACTCCCTACTGACTATCAGCACTAGTGCTTAATACTTTTACTCCCTTTTTGCTGGAATCAGACTGATCTTGAGGATACCTTGACTTGGTCATGCTTTTAGCCCTACCACTATATTCTTTTGGAGATTTGCTTTGCCTTGTACCTTCCTTTGAACCTTCTTTCCTTTTTTTGGATCTTTGTTTTGCTATTGAATTATTCTCATGAGTCTTTATAGGACTCTTCTTCTGATCAACCACAATAATTGATTTGAGCCTTACCTTAGCTTCTGCTGCATTCTTATCATTCTCCAAATCATTCCTATCAGTCTGCACAAAATCAAATGTTCTCTCATGATTATAATCAAGTGGCATGGACTTTTCTAGATTTGAGCATCTTTATTTAAATTTTTTCTTCTAAATTCTTATCCAAGGGAACTTACGGTTTAAGTTAGAGGTGAGCGGTAGAGTTTTGAACTGAATTTTCTTGTTATCATCAAGCTTGATGATTTTGAATATTTCCCCTTCAAATTTTTGGATTTTTAGATCATACTCTGCTTTGGTAGTTTTCAGCTTCCTTTGCATTGGAAATGGCTGGTTGAACTTGGTTCTAATGAGCAACTTCACATCATTGCATAATTTAAAAGAAGCATCAACACCTACGAGCTCTCCTAATGCTAACCCTAGAGACCTAAGGACCTCTATTTGGTTCAATTCTAGTGGCAAGGAATGGATACTAAACCATGTAGAGCACATGAAGTCTAACCCTACTACATTGAAATTTGGCCTCCACTCCACAAAATTAACAAAATAACCATTGAAAAAGCATTCAGACACATCAATAAATTCTTTTTTGATGGATTCATCCATACAAAAAAGATAAAGAATTATATCTAAGAAATTAGAAATACTTATCTGTTCTTTGGAGTGGTCTTCTAACTAATCTGAGAGGCGACAAAGATCTCCCTTCGGTCCATTCCAAATTGCAAATATTCCTAGTTCTTGAGAATCACACGATAAGTCTTCAATTTCTTCATTAGCTATGAAGATGGGGTTAACTTCAACTTTGGAGGGTGTCTGGGAGCCTGACTGACCCCTAGGGTTAGGAGAAATTACAAAGACCTTAGCTGTTGGTCGATGGTGTGGAGGGACATATGAACTTGGGTGTGAAAGATCAAAGGCTATATTAGACTTACAACTAGTGGCTTGCAATATATTGGCAGTCTCAAATGGATCAGATCCTACTGTATAAGAAGGCAACTTTCTTGGGCCAGTATGGGCATACTTTGTTAGGTTATATACCCTTATCTATTCATCTAAGAGGTCGAGAATTACCTAAAATTCTTGAACTAATATGTCTAGGATCACACTAGGAGGTGTTAGAGATGTCTAACCGTTCGAATGCCTCCTATTGCTGGGTAAATGATTCATGGTGGGTGCCCCCATTTTGTCCTTCTAAATCTTCCAATCTACTCAATACTGAGAATTTGTTTGCAGTTTTGATCTGAGCATAACAATTTTTCCAATGGAAGGCCAGTGGATGAGGTCTGTGTTGATCCCTCAGAGTGAACGAAGATTGCCTACTTGCAAGTTGTGCTCTCTTAGGGTTTTTGATTTTCTACTCACGAATCTGTTTGCGGGTTTTCTCTGCTTTTTTCTCTCTAAGACCGAATTTTGCCATTTTATTTATTTTTAAAATTTTTTAAAATTTTCTTTTGGATATTCATGAGACATTTTTAATAATATATTTATTAACTTAATTAATAAAATTATTTAGATTTTATTACTAACATAAAACTCCTAAGTATATATCATTAAATTAAATAAATAAAACTTTGTCAAAGATGGAATTTTAATATAATCATTTAAATTTAATTCTTTTATTTAATTAATCCTCAATTAATTAAATATGATTAAATATCAAATTTCTTTATAAAATTTCCATCAAATTAAATCATTAAATTATATTTTAATTTGATTTAACTAAAAAAAAATTCACAAAAGACCCACAAAATCAGATACAAAAACTCATCACGAAGCACAAAATATGAAAACAAACTCTAGGGTAATAATCACGAATTCACATCACTTGATGAATTTGGATAAGCAAACTAACTCAGATACTTATCCTACTTTCTAAGATAATTGGCTTAGGGTTTAGGATTTGGACTCAAGAGTTATCTATGTTGGTGTAATTAAATATTCACTAATTACACTTACTTAAATTTAGGATAATGCATTGCATAGTAGTTTGTGATTGAGACACTTAGGAGTTTGCACCTCAATTAAACACATGGTGTAGGAGAATTCCACTCTAGGTGGTCATAGTTGTTATCTCATTCCACCTTTAGTGCACATGTCACATTATCATTCTTATCATCATACATACTTCATTGCATAATGGAGGATGATCCACCTTTAATGGACACGTGATTCCACCTTGTGTGAGTGATAGCTTATCTTCTCCTTATCATTGTCTCTTATCACCTCTCCTATATAAGGAGGCCTATTATGTACATTTAAAATCAATCCATTAGATGTTAATCAAGTTCATTATCAATAATAGCATTCTTGCATCTTAATGCAATTGTCCTGCCAATCTCTTGTGGAAGTTATCTTGGTCTTTCATTTGATCTTGGGGGTGTTGTAGAGTCACCTAAAACTCTAACATGGTATTAGAGCTATACCAAATTCTTACATGGCATCAGAGATATACCAAATTCTTACAATCTCCCTACTTATACCATTGAAATACTGCAATAGGGTACGCTCATCCTGGCAATTCAAGAAAGTTGATACTTGGTACCTATAATCTGCATAAAATCCACACATGTACAAACACAATATTCTAAACTAAATAGATAATGACATGAAGTGGTGCATTGTGTAGATCCCAGCTAGTACGTGGCTACGATTCCCTTCCTCAACCACATCAAAACCATCAAACATAAAGAAAACATACACACACACTATACACATGCAAGCATGGGGTAAGTATGCATATTAACCGCATAAAAATCATTCATCTAACTAACATCATTAAATAACTGAAAATCACTAAATGAACATATATATCATCATCGAAACAATCATGAAATAACTAAAATAACTAGTGCTAAAGTAACTCAACAAATATATCAATTGAATATGAAATACAATCCAAAAAGTCAAGTAGGTGTTAGGATTAAACCACAAACATAAATAACAACTACATGCAAATATAACCAATAATAGAAAATAATAGATCACATAGAAAAGAACACAAGGCACCAAGATTTAACATGGTTCACCCAATCCCTAGGCTATATCCACCAAATAGCAAGTCCAATATTATTACGATGAAGGGATTACAACCTGATTACAATCTGTAATCCCTTATAGCTCAATACCACTGCAAGAACCAATTTTGCATCACAACTTAATGAAAATGCCTAACCCTAAGCCCTTTTATACAAGTATTTTTATGCCACTTTAGGGTTACAACATGTCAGCCATATGTCAGCCATGACCCAAATTTTTTTTGGACTGTGAACTCCAAAGAATTTATGAAGTATGTACAGTACTTTCCTAATCAGTCACCACAAACTAACAATCTCCCACTTGGGGACTGATCAAGCTCCACACTAAACAACAATCTCCCACTTGGAGACTGATCCTATAGCTATACCACAACCAGATGGGGCTCCCACTAGATCAAACCACCCTGGAATCTACTGTTCTTTTATGCATGTTCAATCAAGAAGACCAACCAAAGGTAAAGAGGAGTTCAACTTCTCCCTTGTTACTACCTTTGTCAACATATCTATTGGATTATCATTTGTATGTATCATACTGCAACTGTATGTGTTTGGTCTTGGAATGCAGAGATGAATGCTTTGCAAGATGAATGACACTCTAACTATCTATGAACAAATAATTATCCTTCTGAGGATGTCCCAATTATTCCAAGAAGAACTAAAGTCATATCATCTCCTTGGCTGCCTCTATAGTAGCTACATACTCTGCCTCCGTAGTGGATAACGCATTAACCTTTTGTAACTTAGAAACCTAGCTCACGGCTGTAAGGAAACTTGGCAACAAATAATATAACCGTTTCCACATAACCCATAATAGATCTGAAATAAACACGGAATTAAAATCCACATGCAAGAGAATAGACAACATACCCACAAAATTGTGACACAAGATATACCCTGGGAAACCCTCATTGAGGGAAAAACCCAACCTCCAAAAGCATCCATCACCATGTATTATTCAACAAAAAATACCATTGCCATACAACCATGGAAGCCTTCATGGCCATAGCCACAACCGAGCAAACTATGTGAACATGCATGAATCCATACATCCCATGCCATGCTTTCAACCTTCACAAATGCTCCCTTGGCTAACCTGTCAAGCCTTGTCTCGCTTGACTCTTGCCTTTTGTCTTCTCCTTGTCACTCTCTCTCTCTCTCTCTACAACAACTACCCTTGTGGCTGCTTATATAGTAGCAAGTCCCACAAAACCACTAAGTGGTATTACATAAACCATGTGCTACCTAACCCACTGACCCCACATTTAATATTGGGCATTTAATTCTTTTCCCCCCATATTAAATAATTACATGAAATATTTTTACAATGTTACAATACAACTCATCAATTATATCCCATGGGAATCTTTACATGTTGCACGTCCATCTAGGTACAACATTACATAAAAAATAAAATAATAAAATAATAATATTATGCAATGTGTGCAACACTCATTATCTCAACAACGGCTGCCCCATGAACAGTAAAGACATAACCTGTAGTACTCTGCCTAGTATCAATATCCCTTGGCAAATTTGAGTCAACATAGCCCTATAAATCGGTAGTAGGGCCCCCAAAGTGTAAACACTTATTAGATGTTCCTCTCAAACATCAAAGAATCCATTTGACTACATTCCAATGCTCAATTCCTGGATGACTCATATACCTACTAATGACTCCCATTGCATGTGCAAAATCTGGCCTAGTGCATACCATAGCATACATCAAGCTTCCTATAGCTGAAGCATAAGGTACTAGGTAAAGGTGTGCTGATAGCTTTAACATTCTCCATAGAGAAACATTGCAACACCTTCTCAACTTAATCAACCTAAGATAGCATCAATGTTCTATTCTTCCTATCTCTACAAATATTCATACTAAGGATTTGTTTTGCTGCCCCCAAATCTTTCATAGAAAATGCATGTGCTAATTGGTGTTTCGGCCCCCTAATGTGATCCACGTTAGACCCATCTACAAGCATATCATCAACATATAAACATAAAATAATGTAGCTGTCATCATCCAACCTCTTAAAATAAACACAATGATATGAATGACACCTGCTATAGCCATGCTCATGCATAAACCTGTCAAATTTTAGATACCATTGCCGAAGTGCTTGCTTTAAACCATATAAGCTTTTCTTCAATTTGCACACTAAGTTCTCCTTACCTTTGACCTCAAATCCTTGTGGCTGAGCCATATATATCTCTTCATCCAAATCACCATGAAGGAATGTTGTTTTAACATCAAGCTACTCTAAATGCAAATCTTTAGTAGCCACGAGACTTAAAACAGTACTGATAGAAGTCATTTTAACAATAGGAGAAAACATCTCACCAAAATCAATGCCCTTTTTCTGTGCAAATCCTTTTACAACTAACCTAGCTTTAAATATTTTCTTACCTCCATCTTCTTTTAACCTATAAACTCACTTATTCTATAAAGCTCTTTTACCTATAGGCAACTTGCATAAATCCCATGTCTTATTCTTTAGCAAAGAGTTCATTTCTTCTTTCATTGCAAACTCCCACTGAATCTTAGTATCCACCTGCATAGCTTCATCATAACATTCAGGTTCACCAACATTAGTAAGTAAAATTGAATACAAAGAGGGAGAGAATCTTTTTGGAGGTCTAATTTGCCTTGTTGACCGTCTAACATTCACCGGTGTATTTGGTATTTTTTGTTGCAGTTGTTGCACATCATGAGGAATGGCTGGAACATCAGCTTTTGGAGTATCATCTAACACTACATAATCATCTTCTTTCTTCTCATGTTGCTGCAACACATCTTTGTACAACACATTCTCATTGAATATACATCCCTACTTCTTAAAATTTTATGATTTTCAAAATCTTAAAGCCTATAACCAAATTCATTAATGCCATATCCAACAAATATACATTTCTTTGACTTTGCTTCCAACTTGGTTCTATTTTTAGAATCTATGTGAACAAATGCTTCACAACCGAAGGTTTTGAGAAAAGAATAACTCACCTTCTTACCAATCCATGCTTCCTCTAGAATACCATAGCCCAAAGGAGTAGAGGGACCTCTATTAATCAAATATACAATATTATTGACAACCTCTACCCACATGTGTAAGGGCAACCTAGTATACAACCTCATGCTCCTTGCATGTTCCATTATAGTCCTATTCATACGTTTAGCCACTCCATTTTCCTACGGAGTCCTTGGAACAGTTTTCTATCTACGAATACCATTAATGGAGCAATAATCTTCAAATTCATGACTGCAATACTCACCACCATTATCAAATCTGAGACATTTTAATTTCTTACCAATCTCATTTTCAACCAAGTATTTCCATTTCTTAAAAGTTTGAAATACATCAGATTTCTGTCTAAGGAAATAAACCCATACTTTTCTAGTTGCATCATCAATAAATGTAACATAATAATGAGAGCCACCAAGGGAAGATACCTGAGCTGGTCCCCATACATTTGTATGCACAAGCTCTAATTTCTCCTTTTTGCTTTTCCTTCCTAGTCTTTACAAAACTCACTCTTTTTTGTTTTCCATACATACTACTTTCAAAAAAATCCATATTAACACATTTTAGACCTGGTAAAACTTTCTTTGAATGAAGTAATTTCATACCTTTCTCAATCATGTGCCCAAGTTTTTTGTGCCACAACGCTGTATCAAAATCTACAACAACTATTTGTTCTCCCTGCTCAGCTGTAGCAATTGTTCCTAAACATTCATTTTTCTATAAAACAATCAAAGTAGAAGGAACAATATGACCTGTACAAAGATATAAGGTGCCTAATTTCACACTTTTTTCTACTACAAGGGAACCTTTTGAAACCTTTCAATTTTTATCATTAAAAGTAACTACACAACCCTCATCACCGAGTTTCCCTGCCGAGATTAAATTCCTACTTAGCCTTGGAACATGTCTTACCTCATGTAGTAGCCAATGATTCCCATTTTGCAACTTAATCTTAATTTTTCCCTTTCTAACAATCTAATAGGGTTTATTATCTCCCAAATAAACAAGCCCAAAATCCCCTTGGACATAATCAATGAAATAACCTCTATGAGGTGTAGCATGAAATGAAGCACTAGAATCTAAAACCCATGAATCATCAACACTTTCTAAAGACAGAAGCAAAGCATCCTCTTCAGATTTGTTACTTATCACATTTGCCTCCTTGTCTCCATCTAGTTTATCTCCTTCATTTTTCTTTCGACTTCAAAAAATCCTTTCTTTTTGTGCCTTGCTTTTCCACAGTACCAGCAGTCATTCGGTCCTCTCGATTGAAACCTCCTCCCCTTTGACTTTGCTCTTGATTTTCCATGATTTCTAGAGTTACTTTCTCTTTTATTCATTCTACCTCTACTTTGTGCATTCAAAGCACTTCCTGATGTAAATCCACCTAAGGTTTTCTTACGAGTTTCCTCACTCAAAACAACACCGATCACATCTTCACATTTTTTGGTACAAGATCTAGGAACATAATTACTCACACCAATTACCAAGCCATTCCACCTTTTAGGCAAAGAACACAAAATCAAGAGAGCCCTAATTTCTTCATCAAAATTGATACCCACAGAAGATAACTGACTAGTAATAGTATTACACTCATTTGAATGATCTGCAATAGATCCACCTTTTGCCATTTTCATATTAAATAAATGCTTCATAAGAAATACCTTGTTTGAAGTGGAGGGCTTTTCATATAGTTTTTCTAGGATTTGCATCAATTCTTCTATCATCTTCACTTTTGTAATATTAAATTCCACCAATGGTACCAAGCATAATCAAATGCTTCCAAGTGCCTTTCTATCTAAAAGATCATATTCATCATTTGACATAGATCCCTGATTCTTGGCTTTGCCTTCTAACAGCTTCCATAAATCCTTTTGATAAAGATAGTCTTCCATTTGCATCTTCCATAACTAGAAGTTCTGCCAATTAAACCTGTCAACCCTCAGCTTACTCTCGTCTGCCGTTGCTCCCACTTAACTGTGAGACTTTCTTGCAGAGAATAATTGAAAAACAACCTTGCTCTGATACCACTTGTTAGGATTAAACCACATACAGAAATAAAAATTACATGCAAATATAACCAATAACAAAAAATAACAGATCACACAGAAAAGAACACAAGGCACCAAGATTTAATGTGGTTCACCCAATCTTTGGGCTACGTCCACCAAACAACAAGTCTGATATTATTATGATCCAATGATTACAACCTGATTACAATATGTAATCCCTTACAACTCAATACCACCGCACGAACCAATTTTGCATCACCACTTAATGAAAATACCTAACCCTAAGCCCTTTTATACAAGTATTTTTATGCCACTTTAGGGTTACAACGTGTCAGCCATATGTCAGCCACAATGTTGGCCATGACCCAACTTTTTTTTGCGCCTTGAACCCCAAAGAATTTATGAAGTATGTATAGTACTTTCCTGATTAGTCACCACAAACTAACAGTAGGGATAGGTATTACATCCACTCCCCTTAGACTTAGGCTTACTCTTGAAAATCTACAAGAAAGATAAGACTAAACTAGGGGTAGGCATTACATCCACTCCCCCTAGACTTAGGCTTACTCCTAGAAACCTACTACAATGACTAGGGTAATTAAAAGTCAAAGAGTACTATCTATAATGCCAAACAAAAAGCTCATTTAAGAAACTAACACAAATAAGTTAACTATGTATACACTTTCAGTCTCTTAGAGCAATATGATTCTAGTTTAATAATAAACCAAAAATCATATTGATCCAACATTCATTTTTTTAACAAATATTGAAATAGATCCCATAATATACTCTAAATAAAATATCAACATCTCTAAATCTATCATAAAATATAAAAGTTATAATGTATAGACATGAATTGAAATTCAAGAACAACAAAATGCTCACAAAATCAATCAAAGGCATACCACCTTAATGCATAATCATAAGAAAACATGTTTGAAA
This sequence comes from Cupressus sempervirens, assembly GCA_028749045.1. Taxonomy (NCBI): domain Eukaryota; kingdom Viridiplantae; phylum Streptophyta; class Pinopsida; order Cupressales; family Cupressaceae; genus Cupressus; species Cupressus sempervirens. The sequence goes on along the minus strand of CM053785.1, from coordinate 177,814,287 downwards.
TCTAACTCACAAGTTTTGCATTTTTCTATGTTTCAAGTATCAAGTCTAAAGTTTTCAAGTTTCAAGTGTTCAAGTTTGAAGTTTCCATGTGCTAAAGTTGCAAGAGATACATAACACTGTTTATGTTTCATTTTAATTCAACTAGTTTAGGTGTTTAGGTTTGTAATAGATACACAATAGTTTAAGTTATGTTTCAGTATGAAGTTCGAGTTTGTAATATAAATACACACACACACACACACACACACACACACACACACACACACACACACACACACACACACACACACACACAGTTCAAGTTTTGTTTCAGTTTAACTAGTTATCAACTAGTGGCATTCTAATATACCCAGAGCTCCCAATGTAGAAACTCGGCTCTGATACCAGATGTTACACCCCGCCATGTGACCCAAAAGAAGTTAACCTAAAGTTTTACTAATTTTGTCAATCATTTATTTTTAAAGATAAAGATAACATACAACAACAGTAATAGATTAGCGAAAGAAATTAACATACACTCATACATCAACAACACATAAATATGTTACAACTCTTAAGGGTCCCATGATGTTGAGTCACATTTAATTTTTAATTAACACTAAATCCAACATATAATAAATCCACATCAAAGAATAATGTACAAGTATACTTCCATTTAAATAATATACAATTATATGCGATGCCACTAGGCAATAAACATAATGCACAATCATCCACTGTATAGGTCATAGGGTATGGAAGGCTGAAATAATATACATCATGAAATAAATTACATCATCTCTTAAGATCTTATGAAATAAAATACAATAAAATAGTACCACCATCCATCATAGAAATACAAGAACAGATAGAAAGAAACTGTTGAGATAATGGGTGTTGCACACATTGCATAATATTGTTATTTTATTATTTTATTTTTTTATTATGTAATGTTGTGCCTAGATGGACGTGCAACATGTAAAGATTCCCATGGAATATTCTTGATGAGTTGTATTGTAACATTGTAAAAATATTTTATGTAATTATTTAATATTGGGGGAAAAGAATTAAATACCCAATATTAAATGTGGGGTCGGTGGGTTAGGTAGCACATGGTTTAGCACATGGTTTATGTAATACCACTTAGTGTTTTTGTGGGACTTGCTACTATATAAGCAGCCACAAGGGTAGTTGTTGTAAAGAGAGAGAGTGACAAGGAGAAGACAAAAGGCAAGAGTCGAACGGGACAAGGCTTGACAGGTTAGCCAAGGGAGCATTTGTGAAGGTTGGATGCATGGCATGGGATGTGTGGATTCATGCTTGTTCACATAGTTTGCTCGGTTGTGGCTATGGCCATGAAGGCTTCCATGGTTGTATGACAATGGTATTTTTGCTACATAATACATGGTGATGGATGCTTTTGGAGGCTGGGTTTTTCCCTCAATGAGGGTTTCCCAGGGTATATCTTGTGTCACAATTTTGTGGGTATGTTGTCTATTCTCTTGCATGTGAATTTTAATTTTGTGTTTATTTTAGATTTATTATGGGTTATGTTGAAACGGTTATATTCTTTCTTGTCAAGTTTCCTTACAAGTGGTATCAGAGCCCTAAAGTCAGATGTTATTTATTTTGAGCACGGATTAGGGCATAACTTGGGCATACGGAGTTGGATTTTGGACTTCGAGTAGTCAACGGAAAGCTCTTGGAGAGCTCTACACATTGGTTCAGATTTGGTGCAGGTTTGGCATGATTTATTTGGTGATATATTTATCTGAACAATTTATAGATATATTTTGACTATGGTAACATTGTGAGTTTATGGCATTGGAGATTTAAGATTTGATGTCATTGTATACTCAGTTCATATTTCAGATTGGTCTCATGATGATATGGTTATCAGTGTTTGGTTTGGATATGTATGATGACTTGTTGGATCTACAAGTTGTGCAGTGTTGTAAGCAGTCTATACTTACAAGTTGCATTTATAGCTTGGTTATGGGTTGTCTTTGCCCATTGATCTTTCATTATTGATGCATATTCAGATTAGTGGCTTGGATTTGGATTGTCTATGCCCTGAGTCACATAATTTGCTAATTTTATTTTTGATGTAGAAGGGATGAGATGTTGTTACTAGGTAGAATCATGGCAGAGGATTGTGGTTGACTATGCTGACAGGTTGGACACTTTGAGAGCCAAATGCTCAGTTCATGGATGTGATCATGGTGTCATGGATTTTGGCATGACATGATTGGTTATACAGTTTGATGCCTTGGTTGATTCTCATGGTTAGAGGATGAGTTTTCATCATGATGTCATGGATAGCTTGGATACACGGTTTAGTGGGAGCTTGTGACAGTGATGGGGTGACAGTGCAGGATTAGTTCCTGGTTTGGTTTATATCTTCTTGGTTTGGAGAGGATGGATTTTATGATGCCATAGGTGACTTGGTACCATAGTTGAGTGGGAGTTGTTGGCATTGATATATTTATTGAGTATTTGCAGATGTTGGAGGTTTGTCTTAGATCCTGTTGCTGCAGAAGCGTCTTTGACATTTGCATGGTGCACTTGTTATCTTCATGGTGTGTGAAGATGGTTAGATCTTGAGGACTCATGGAGTTCTTGGTTATCTTCATGGTATGTGGAGATAGTTCTTCATGGTATGTGGAGATGGTTTTCTTCATGGTGTGTGGAGATGGTTGCATCTTGAGGACTCACAGGGTTCTTGGCAAAGGTGTGGTTTATGCTTTTATTTGGCATGTTATCCTTGGTATGAGGATGGTTTCATTATTATGTCATGGTATACTCTTGATACACGTTTAGAGTTGTGACATGTTATAGTATGTTCATGTGGAACATGTTATCTCTTTAGTTGAGATGGTAAGGTCATGTTGTCATGTTTATGTTCCTGAGGCCATGGTTGGAACTTTGACATTGATCTTGGTTTAGTTTCTTGGTATTGAGTACACTGATCATAAGCTGGTTACTTCATGATATTGCTATGTTGCATTTGGAGTTGGCATGAATTGATTGGTTACAGGTGCTCATGGATACTTAGAGACGGTGGTGACGCTGATTTCTCTTGGATTAGAGAAGTATTTGTTGGAACGGTTAATGGTTTCAGCAGGAAGTCCGAGGGGCAGTCACCTGATATGGACTTGAGAGGAGATTGTTCTTAGATGAGTCTTGGTTGGAGACTTGGGTATCTTGATGAGCATTCTCATTCCCCACTCTTGGTCTACTCGACGGTTTGCTACTTGAGAGGTATAGCCCATTGTTTCTCTCAGTTGCATTATATTTATGCTTGTCTTTCATGGATATGGATCTTGAGCTATGGTACATGAGTTAGTTCTGGAGGGTTCATTTGAGAGATGGTTTAGCATTGGTTATCTCCATTTTCATATGTTGTTATGCTGGTTGAGTTTGGGAGATGGTTTTATATTGGGCATTTTCCTTGGATTAGGAATGGTTATTCCTTGGTTTAGGAATAGATTTATTGAGTTTGATCTTCTTGTGAGAAGCTTACATCCATGACTAGTTATATGGTATGGTTTGGGTGTTGTTGAGGCTTCTTGTTGGGGTTTTATGGAGGAGATCATTCTTGCACAGTTTACATCTAGAGGTGTGTGTAGAAGGACATGATACAGCTTATGATTTGCATGGTTTCTCTGGTCTTGGTTATCTTCCTGGATGTTCAGTTCTGCCTACATTGGATTTGAGATTGGTTAGATATTGTGATCACTGGTTTGTGCTTATGTATGTCATGTGAGAGATGACATGGTTATTTCTTTCTCTTTCCTCTGTTGGTTGTGGAGAATTGAGGAGACTATTGGAGACTTGTTATGGGAGTTTTTCTTGTAGGATGTTGGTTTATGTATTGTGGATGTCCTTAATACTACATGGATTCACTTCTTTGAGATGTTGTGAGTGGATTGGTTATAGATTTGACATTATCTTTTGCAGTGGGAGCTTTTTGGTACATATGTGGCAGGTATTGCTCTTGAGGCTTGTGATTGCAGGTTATAGATTGGATATGTCGGTGATATGAGATTCACTTGTTATACCTTTGAGGTATGGATAGTTGGATGGGTTTGGCACTTTTTGTGGGTGCTATTTCAGCTATGGATATTTTGACAACTACGGATACATGTGATTACCTTTGGATCAGGTTTTTTGTGCTTGGAATTTCAGTTGGTACAGGATTTTATGATTTTCTAATGTGACAGGTTGGGTGGTTTTCTCTTTGGATGGCTTCTATGTATGTCCAGTGGGAGTGGCATAATAGGAGGTGAGATCATTCATGTTCGAGATGTTGGATACTTTGATTTTGTTGCGAGTACCAGGATGGAGCACTTGGTGTATTTTGATCCATGATGGTGGATGTGCTGGGAGGGTTTGTTCCCTTGTTCATTTATGTGGCTACAGATTGACCCTATGCAATGTATACAACAAGTGGGAGATAACGCGCTCCCTTGCCCACAGGTGGTTAATTATATGGTGTTCCATGTTCACTAATAGTCATGGCTTTTGGTGCAACGGCAAATGGACCCTACAAAAACATCTACACAAACACATCTAGCAGGGACAATTTGACGGTCGAATCTCAATGGTATAAGAAAAAGCACTAATACTTGACCTCGTGGAACCTAAATGGCCCACTCCCACCATGCTGAGAAGATAGTCTCAAGTCCCAAATATGATAACAAACTCAAAAGTCAAAAACCAACATCTAGGTTCAAGGAATCCCTTGAGAGAAAAAAATCTCAAAGGGTACCAAGACACAAGTATCAACTAATGCCAGAGGAAACAAAGACATGTAGGAAATCTACTATGAAAGTGGGCAAGTTTCATTGCAAGAACTAACTCTAGGGTTACTCATCTAGGCTTTTAATCCTCCGGCCCCCTAGTGACTCTATGTGGCACTAGTATCCTTTCGTACTGACAAGGCATACTAACGAGTCAACTCTAAGATTACCTTGCTAGTCTTTTAATCCTCCGAACCCTTAGTGACTTTTTGTGGTACCAATATCTTGTTAATTCATTTAAAACCTATTTAATGAAATATTATCACTTATTAAATAACTTATAATGGGTTACCTTGGAAGCCACTTTGAGCCTCGGCCTCCATTGCAAGCCACTTCCCAACTTAACATATAGAAACCTACCCTAAGCTTAGTAAAATAAAAAGATCACAAAAGGCCACATACCATACATCAGTTCTTAAACAAGCAACTAATAGGTACTGAAAATCACTGATCATAATAATGAATTCCACCAATACAATCATCCTAATAGACCGATCCCAAGAACAACTACATAAAAAATCAATTCCATGTCACAAAATGACATCACCAAAAAAATAAATCATTGAATCACCTCAGTCCTATACAGGCAATTGGGGAACAAACATAGATAACTGATTGAAGACTCAAAAGGTTATACTAGAAAAGTCACATGATTCACTTTAGTTTCACAAAAGAATACTAGAAAGCAATAACAATTGATAGATCAAAAAACCTCATACAACATACAAGAGACATTACCATGGTTGAGTATAAAAGATTGTGATCAAAACATCATCATGACATCACATAACAAAACTCCCAAGCCTTTGGTAAACATCCTGACTGGTCAAAGCTAAGTAGTTCACATAAAATCCATCACAAAATAAAACACCATAGTAAAATTTCCAAAACCCATCACAAAATAAATACCACAAAACCTCAATTAGACATACACCAAATACTGCAAGGTTCTATCAAATGATTTAGATTAGACCATTTTCAGAAATTTTGTTTGATTATATAAAGGTTATAGAAGTTTAGATAAATTTAGTTTATTAATTATCTAATAAGTTTATAATTAAATATTTTATATGTTCAATCAATAATATTTAGAATAGAGATAAAACATTTTCAAAGTTCATAACATTGAGTTTTTATGCATTTTCTCTATGTAAATCAACTGATATTTTAAATGCTATAATCTCATATGGAATAGTAAAGATCTGGAACCTATATCGATGGATAGATAATTTAATTTTTATTACCAGTCCTAAAGGAAAGTTCATTTGAATAGTGTAAAATATGAATCTTTCTAGCAACACTATTTAGATTTGAAGGTTACTAGTTTAGAAGAAAGAACATAACTTTTGTTTGAAAAGTTGAATCTTCATGAAAATCAAGAAAAGTATTCATAATAGACTTATGTACAATCAAAAAGAAGGTATTTTCCTAAATATATATTTTCTAAAATTTATAAGTAATTGTTTGTGTGTCTCTAATTGAAAAATCAAGCTCAAATAAGCCTTGTTAAAGCACGATAGTTAATCTTTGACTATGTAGGTAAAAAACAATTATATATGATTTTTATATATGTTAAATAAAATCCAAATGGGTGTCTAAAAATATCTTTATATTTTGATAAAATATATTAAATAAAATTTATAGGAAAATCACATGTTTCAAACCCTCAAATTGACACACAAGTAACCGCAAACAAATTTACTTAATACAGAGAAGACAATCTTTCCAACATAAATTGCAAAGAGATTTTAAAACTCCTACCTTAAAACACCAAGTTGATTTGTTAAGAAGAAGAAGAAAACCCAATTGTAGACTTTACTCCCAAGCTTAAAAAAAAATCTTTTTCATCAAAATCTGAATGAATAACCTTTAACTTGTCTCCTAAAATCCCTATTCTAAATTATCTTATTGTTCTCCCAAAAAAAATTCTCAAACCCCCAAAAAAACTAAAATGACCTCTTAATAAATAATAAATAAAATAAATAAAACTAATAAAACTAAGGTTTCTAAAATAAGAAAACTTACAAAAGAAGGTAACTCAACTAAACTAAAATAATAGTTTCTTTTATATTCTTATATGTTTAAAAAAGAAATAATATCACTTTATTTATTAATTTTTTTAATAAAAAAAAAATCAGTTTATTTATTTATTTTTTAAATAAAAAATACATAATTTCTTCTTTTTTCCCTTTTCTTTTAATATTAAATAAATAATTTTTTTTGATGAATAGGCCTTTTCTATTAATAATGAATATTGATGCAGGAGCATCCAGAGGTATAAGGGCAATCCTGTGTCACCCAAAAAAATGTACTTAGACTTAGTTTTTGTTTCATGTGTTTTCATTTTTGGACACCCATTTGGGTCAAATAAAGGTTCCAACTCTCACAGTTCAACTATCAATGTGCTAGAAAATTCAGAAAAAATAGGAGCATGCAATTGGGCCATCATTTTGGAGACCTCCTAAGAATGCTTCAAAGTCAGGTTAGGGGCATTAAATGACCTCAAAAAGGGCCAAAAAATGGGAGACGAGAAAAGCTTGTCCATAGGGCTATAGAGCGCTTCAAGAGCTTTTCAAAAAGTAAACAGTTCGTCAATCGGAGCTATGGTTCAAAAGTTATGCCTCCCGAAAGTTCGGTTATGGTTTTTGGATTCTTCTAGATTTGCGCCGACTTCTAACGTAGCTTCTGGAACCTTTTATTTTGTCGGTGGATGCCTACTAGCACTTTCTAGAAGGTACTCCTAGTCCTTAACCCTCCGGGGTCTATTTAAGGAGATTTATGGCATTGTAAAAGGTAGTTCGGAGTGGAGTTTGAGAGGAGGTACTAAAAGGAGAAATTATCTCCAGATTTATGCTATTGTAAGCCTTTAGGGCATGTTTTGAAGTTTATTTTCTCTGTACTGTTTGTACTAGCTTATTTTCTCAGTTAATACAATTTCTCTTTTCTGTTGTGTTCATTCTGTTCTTGGGTTGTGTCCCCATCAAATATACTAAGATTAAAATTTACAAAACAGGGTTGGAGGATACAAGATTACACTGCAAGAGTTCACACAATCGAAGCTAGAATTATAAACTATACATTAAAAAAAAAAAAAACATAAAACAACCTCAAGCAGCTAAAGCAGTGCCTACTAAGGGAGGTGGCTCATCACTGTCATGGAAAACCCCATCATCTTTGGGATTGGGAGGTGGACTGGGAATAGTCTAGCCATCAACAACATCAGTGGCCTAGTCAACATCCTTCATATCTAGCCACGAAGGTGAAATTGCCAGTTCCAGGAAAAAAGGCCATTTCCGAGAGACCACTCGCCGAGCACCACCAAGAGGAGCTGGGGATGAGCCCATGCCACCACAGGGTAGGGAAATTGAGCAACACCTCCTTCCATCATCACCACTGCTAGGAGAGTGGTGGCAAGAAGCCTGGGAGCACGAAGTGTGCGAGCAATGACCTGAAGTGTTTTACCACTGACGAAAACCTCTAGGCATCAAGGTATCAACCAAGGCATCTGGAGGTACCCTAGCAAAAATACAAGGAGCATTTCCCTAGTGATTAAGCATCTCTTGGAGGTGGGCCACCTCCAAGGCCACCTTGTTTGCTTGTACTTGAATCTGCATTATTACATTATTACAAATGCACACCTTAGTGTACATAGAAATATTAATAAAAAAAAAATTATGATTGAAAAGAAAAACATTTCTATCTTTCCATAGAGTGAAAAAAATCTCCATCATAAAGGTATGCCAAATCTGGGTAAATTTTTGAGGGATCTTGAGGGAATCACCCAAAATAACCATGTGCCAAGAAAAGGGTTCAGGCTGAAATGACTTAAAGAAATCATGAATCCAGTGCCAATAATTTTGAGCATATCTACAAAACTAAAAAATATGGAACAAAGACTCTGGTTGTCCACATAATCTAGGATCCAGAACCCCATTATGCTTGAGTTGAGGCCCAAGGGGGAGACTTTGAAAAGCCAGGCACCAAGCAATATGGAAAATCTTGGGTTTAGTAATAACACTCCAAATAGTGTCAAAGAGCTTTCTCTATTGAGAAAGAGAAGATTGCAAATGCCATCTTTGATGCAGAGCCACACCTTAGAAAACTCAGGAGGAATCAGTCACTCAACTGAGTTGCTTCAAGGGGCATCTACAACCTTTAGGATCACACACTAAAATCAGATTCAATAAACAAAACTTTGAAAATAAAATCCCCCAAAATATCTTCTTGCTGCCTTCGGATAGACCTGCACTTAGACATGAATAACTTTCAAACTAGAAAAGATTTACTCAATCTAACCGTTGATATTTGGTGTAACTAGGTTTCAAACAACATATAAAAATTTGAGAGAAATCCAATGGTTCAAACCTGAGATATTGACCCCGCATCAGAGTACATTTTTCTGCAATTGTTATTCCCTAAATTGATTGCCATGAGAAATATATGAAGCATAACAGTAGAACCATAATCTTGAAAAAAAAAATAGAGGAGACCAAAGGAGACATAAAAATTCCCATTCCTCCCCAAGTTCGAATCATTTTTTACATAAAAGATTGGCTTTTTAATAACCAAAGTCTGACTGGCCTTGCTGTCCAGTAGTAATAAAAACGTTTTCTTTTCCATCTAAGAATAGGAATCTGAAAGATGCTTTACCATCAATACCATGCAGCAATCATGGATATTCTTGGAACTGTTAAGAATACGAATTTAAAAGATTCTTTACCATCAATACCATGCAGCAATCATGGATATTCTTGTAACTGCTAAGAATAGGAATCTGAAAGATGCTTTACCATCAATACCATGCAGCAATCATGGATATTCTTCTTACATATCAGACTAGCTTTTAAAAAAAAACTGAATTTCCTCCATATAGAAGGAATATGAAACGGTCTCTTTTATTCCATAGCCATTTTTTTGTCATTATGAACACTCCTAAAATTGCCACCAACTTTTTGATGAGATTCTTTTAATTATTGACCACATGGCATTTCTATTACTAATTTTATCCTTTCTAAAACTGACACTAACATCATTAACCCTTTCCTCTAACTCTCTAACATATCTGACTAAAAACTATAACATTTATTTAATAAAACACCTAATTCTATCCACTAAGACATAATCCTAAATTATTAAAATTGACCATTTAAAATATATGGAGAATATTGGACCTTTGAAATGATTTAGTAATGAGATGCGCTTGCATCAATCTTTGATTGAGCGCATCCACCATCGGTAGATGGGGAGAAAGCCATCTATAACCCAGACTTGGTTTGTAACTGGTGAAAGGAGTGGCAGGATACCACTTCCAATCAATCCACCTAGGTCTAACAGACATAATACCCACTTTATAAATTAAGTGCACTGGAATTGCAGAAGGAAATAGGTCAAAAGTCTACTGATCTAGACGGGAAAGATGGTACTAGACTTGCATATCTTTCCAAGATCTAAAACTCATGGAAACCCTAGAGAAAATATCTTTAGGAGTCTTGATGCCTCATTTGAAAAAATGTAAAACACTAACACCTTGAGTCTTGGCAAGGGGAATACCCTGGATGGAAAATAGAGGAGACCACCAAATGTTCTGTAGGTTCAAAGAAAGCCCATTACGGAACTCATCACTAGACTAGTGAAGCCAAGGCTTGACAGCTTCCTAAGCTTTCCATATGCTCTTGATAACAAAAGAGCCTTGTATAAGTACACATTCTCACATGATGAGAAAGGTGTGAAGGCCAATCCCCTTCCATGCAAGCCTGTTGATGAAAAATCTAGAAGAAATGTAATGCTAAACCAGAATCTTCCAGGCTTCATCTCCAGTGATGGCACAAATAATCCATTTGGCACACAAAGCAAGGCCTTGCTTCTATGTGGAAAGTAGGCCAAGGCCTCTAGACTCTTTTGGGAGACAACAAAAATCCCAAGAAACTCTGTGAAAGCCATGATGATTGGAAAAAGAGGCCTAGAGAAAATCATGGAGCAATCACTGTAATTTCTAATAGGAGGCTTTAGAAGGAGCCCAAAAAGAATTATAATAGACATGAGTTTTCACAAGAACTTTTGAGCAAATCTAGAATTTTCCAGCAAGAGACAACTATTTCATAAGCCAATAATCTAGCTTCTTAGTAATCTTGGCAAGCACTGCATTCCATAGATCTACTGGTGACGCCTGAAAAGAAAAGAGAATGCCTAGAAAGCAGGAGATCTCCCCCTAAGAAACCCATTTCCATTCGAATTGGCTAAGACAAGGTGACACTGGCAAAAAATACTGGCAATAATAAAGCATTTTATGCCATTGAATAATAGAGCTAGAGACTTGACAAAAAGTGTCAAGGTAATTTAAGGCATTTTTGATGTTTTCTTCATCCTCCAAAAGAGTGAGAAAGGAATAATCAGAAAAATGACCATTAACCATCTGGGAAGATGATTCTGGAAAAGAAATGCCACAAACCAAACTTGAAGACATGGAGTGGGCTAGAAAATAGCCAAACCCTTCAGCAATAAGAAAATAAAGCGCCGAAGCCAAAGGACAACCTTGCTTGATGGAACGAAAAAGTCCAAAGGCATCAAATTGAGAGTTATTGATGTTAATGCATAAACTTTATTAAATTATGTTTTCTCTCTCTTATTAAATCATGAAAACACTTTTAATATAATATTTATTAATTTAACTAACAATATTATTTAGAGTTTATTAATTAAAATGAAACTCCTAAATAGAATAAATATAAAACACCAAAATTAGAACTATAACTTTATCTTTAAATTGAATTCTTTTATTTAATTAATTCACGAGATGTTTTTTTAATAATATATTTATTAATTTAATTAATAACATTATTTAGAGTTTATTATTAAAATAAAACTCCTAAATATATATCATTAAATTAAATAAATATAAATTTGTCAAAGATGGAACTTTAATATAATCTTTTAAATTTTAATTCTTTTATTTAATTAATTTCTCAATCAATTAAACATGATTAAGTATCAAATTTCCATCAAATTAAATCGTTAAATTTTCTTTTAATTTGATTTAACTATAACAAAAAATCACAATAGACCCACAAAACCAAATACGAAAACTCATCACAAAGCACAAAATACCAAAACAAACTCTAGGGTTAAAATCATGAATTTACGTCACTTGATGAATTTGGATGGGTAAACTAACTCAGATACTTTTTGACTTTCTAGGATAATTGGCTTAGGGTTTATGATTTGGAATCAAGAGTTATCTCTCCACTTATACTATTGAAATACTGCAATAGGGTGTGCTCATCCTGGCAATTCAGGGAAGTTGATACACGATACCTGCAATCTGCATAAAATCCATGCATGTACAAACACAACATTCTAAACTAAACAGACAATGACATGTAGATCCTGACTAGCAGGTGACTATGACTCCCTTTCTCAACCAGATCAGAAACATCAAACATAAAGAAAACATACCTGCACACTATACACATGCAAGTATGGGGTAAGTATCCATAGAAACTACATAAAAATCATTCGTCTAACTAACATCATTAAAGAACTAACATTCACTAAACGAACATATATATCATCATTGAAACAATCATGAAATAACTAAAATAACTAGTACTAAAGTAACTCAACGCATATATCAACTAAATATGAAATATATTTAATCTAATCTGGTAACAAGCACTGATAATCATAAACATAATCATAAAACTAGCCTAAAAGAATTCGACAATACAATCCAAAAAGTCAAGTAGGGGTAGGCATTACATTGATTATGATGCTTGGTTGCAATTTTTTTTTGTCAAATAAGATCTTCTGATGATTTGTTGTTTGACTCTTAAAATTTTCACGCTGTCCCCTTTAATATTTTAGATTAGTATGTTATTTATGCAATGACAAGTTTTCGTATATGAGTGCTTGGATCTATGTGTTATGTAGTTATGTGGGTTAATCCCATATTTAGTTGTAATGTGATGCCTTGGATGTGAATTGTCTATGTATACTAATGTTGTTTCAATGTTAGTGTAAGCTTTGTCAATGGGCCTTGCTTTTGGTAATTTGTACATTGGTTTTTTTTCTTTGAGAGTAAAGGATGTATAATTTGAGTACCTAAATGAAAAGTTGTTATGAATTGTAGCATGTTTATCATGATGTCATGATAGTTTTATTTTATTTGATAGATTATACTTTTTAATGGAAGCTTTTAATAGTGATATATGTTGAAAGATGTATCTTCTTGGCGTAGAGACCATGTCTCGCTTTATGTGATTGTATTTCATCTATTTATGTGTAACCTTGGATGATATTTATTTGTGATATGGTTATTATAATTCCATATGAGACTTGGTGTCAAAATTCAGTAAAAGGTTTGGGTAGTGATGTGGGTTCATAATTTTTGATATTCATAGGTTCATTGGTAGGATATGGTTAAGGTGTAACTTTATGTAATTTTCCCAACCTTAAACTTACATGACTATGTTAGAAATAAGGAATACTAGCGGGGGTGGGGTTGAATCAGTGTTCCAAAAAATTTCACCCAACTGTGGATATTATTAACATTCTTTAAACTTGCATAAATAATCAAACTGGAAAGTAAACATAATAGTAACACAATGCAAATCATAACACCGTTGTTTTCTAACTAGGAAAAGCCTAGTGGGGATGATACCTACAAAACAATCCACTAATCAAAAGCATCTTGTGAAAGATATTGACCCTTTTAGGAGTCTATTGCATCAGTATAGTGTATATGTCCTTATTAGAGGACTAGGCATTGTTAGAAACCTCAAACATGTTAAGAGTTGGTATTATAATAAAAGTATTAAGTTGATCCCACTACTCAAACATGCATATACAATATTGCAATCTATACAAAAAAGATGTTGATACAATTTTTTGGGGACTATGCCAATATCTATAATATCTGATTTATCCTTTGTAGCTCTCTTCACAAAATTGATCATGCATTCATACCATATTATACTATCATTAGGTTTGCATCAATACTGATTATGCAATGCAAAGATCACATCACAATATTATTATAACAATACATTACAATGCCACACTTATTACAAACAAAAAGTGTCTTCATTTATACCAAACTGCTTAACTAGTTGACCTTCAATACCTTGCACATTTCCCAAAACTTAAAATAAATTTTTGCTAAGTGATGGTTAACATCTATGATGTTGTCCCAACCTTTTAAAGTCATTTTTGGTAAGCCAAAACAACACCTTAACCAAAATGCCTTTACTCTGTTGTGTGCTCCTGTTCGGCCTATATAACCTATTCTTGGAAAACTTGCCATAACTTTGTCCATATATAGAATATTCTTGAACTCTGTTAATCACATCCTCATTACATCATGTAATTCCTTCTTGCAATTTCACATATTGTGAAATGCCTCCAGTGAACCACACTAAAGAAAAATGTATAATTTCTCCCTATTTTCCTGAATAATACTTATACAAATTTCTAAGTCGAAGTATCCAAAACTTAATATTATATTTTGAATTCTTCATAGCTAGTATATATATCCATAAATAACTACTCTATATCATCCTTACATATCCTCCTAGAAAAAATGACAACAATCTAAATTATTGTGGGTAATCTTCATCTTATTATCATATTTACTCCCCCTTTCACTATAATTTATCCTACCTATAACTCATTATAATAGATTATTCATAACAATTTGAAAGTTTCCATAGTACTCCCCCCCTTCGACATTAATGAAAAAGGTGAGTCAAAACTTATATACATGTCAAAATTTTGTTACCTTATCCTTTAAGCTTTTTGCATGTTAATGAGTGTTGTGCACTCTCCAAAGTTCTACTTGAAGATGGTAATTTTTATTACCTATGTATCCTTGACTATTTTTGATACATCGATCAATGAATATAAGCCATATGATGCTAATTCAACTGCATCAATATTAGAATAAAAAAATATGATAAAGGATTCTTTTGTATTTGTACATTCCTTAAGTTTCCTTTATACATGATCAATTTTTAAGGTAAAGTGTTCCCTTAATAGTGAAAATTTATTTATGGCCCTTTCCTTCCTCAACTCAAGTAGTCTCAGCTCATCATGAACACTATTGATCCTTGATTCCAAGTCTATTATCTATGCATTTAGATTTACCAATTCACCCACAATTCTCTTTAGTTATACTTCTTCTTCCTTGACTTCCTTCTCATTACTTTTTGTACACTCAAATGACAAAGTACATTTACCATAGAATTCCTTATCTTCTTGTAGGAATCTTCTCATTTTCTTAATATAGGTATCAAGTATTGATAAGTCACTAGTAATATTTTTGCAGACAGTGCTAAATAAGTTAGCATCACGTGTGGTTTGAGCCTTTACTATTGAACCTTTTACCAATGTAGAGAACCTTTTTTATCAGATCATTCTATTATCTTTTCTACTCTCTTCTCTATATCTAACTCATCAATCTAAACTTGAATGGTATTTATAATTTTTTTGGTCATTTTGTCAAGTGTGCCCAATGCACTCTTACTCATCTTTCCTAGTTCTTTTTCAATATTTCTAAGTGAAAATATTGTTAATTGAAGATGTTTTTGAATATCTATGTAGTTACCATTAAATACTTTGGTAACATCTTGTAAATAGTGCTTCAAGAGGTGATCTTGAAGTACTAGCTTGGGATTTTTTTTCTGCCTTAGTAGGTGTTTGCATAATTGCTATTTGTCTTTCTTCCTTTGTAGGTCTTTCTTCTTCTAGTGGCTTAGATGGTTGGGTTTATCAATCTAATTATTTTGTTCTTGTACTTCCTCTTTGCTTTCCTCTTCTTCTTATCTTTCTTTGTTTGTTCTTTTGATTTCTATTTTTCTTCTCTTTCTATCTTCTCCAAAGAAATGGTGCTACATGTCACTTTCTCTGCTATATTTGACCAATTAGTTGTATAGTCAAACTATGTACTCGCAAGGGTAGGGATCAAAGATAAATCTATAGGTGTTATCTATTTGTACACAATTTTAGAGTCTTGTTTATTCTTTTTATCTTGTGCATCTTCTAAACTGGTGTAATCTTTAATGTAGACTATTTCTAAATTGCCAAATTCATAGTCATTTTTTTCCTATAAAGGGGTCATATGTAGTACTAGAAAAGGTATCTTCACTAGTATAAATAGTAATTGCTTCTCCCCCTATCATCATGGTGTTATCTTCCACATTTGGTGCATCTTTTATACCCATTACAATATCATCTTGCTCATCTTCTATTGATATTGTTGCTCCTAGAGTAAAAATAGACTTTGTCATTACTTTCACTACTACCTCCTCTTTTTCCTTGATTACTTCTTCATACACGCATCTCATTATCAATATTGATCTCTTCTTGTTTCTTAGCAATGGTGCTGTCTTATCCAATATGGCTTTTATTTCTTCATCACTTTAAATGTCACAGAGCTTCCCAACTTCCTACTCTCTTATCTTCTTGTACTCTTCTTTGGTATCAACCATCCTCTTGACTTATCTATTATACAAGTCCTTTGGAATGTTTCCATGTATATGTACAAATAGTTTTTAAAAGTCTATCATGTATCTTATTATTGAATTCTCCAACTACCTCTTTTGCAAAGGATCATATATATCATAATATTTGCTCAATTGTGTAAGGTTTCCATCCTTAATTATTATTTTATTCATTCTTCCAATTTTTGGTTTCCAACTCTTTCTTTTCCTATCACTTCTCTCTACTTGTTGTGGTTGTGTTGTGACTTCACTTGTGGTGGGGTAATTTTCCCTTTCATTCTCTTTGGCACAATCTATTCCTCTTTTTGTTTTATTGTTTTCCTCCTAACATAAGTTATCAACATATTTGGATTCTTTTTAGGTCTTGTCCCACTATCCATTTTGATCCTTTTAGATCTCTAGGTGTTATTTAATCCCTTTTATCTTCCTCCTTTTCTTTCTTAACAAGTGAAAAAGTCTTTGATGGTGAGGTCCTTGTAGACATAGACCTTGAAATTGAGAGGGTGTTGATCTCACTAATTTCCATCACATCTTGCTCTTTCTCATCTAGTTTTCCTTCCACAACAATTTTTTTTTCACTAATAGGTTCTACAGAGGTGGATTTTTCTTGGCGGTGGACTACTAGGTGCAATAGATAAAGGTTACACTAGCAAGATATTACTTTTCCATGCTGCCTTCATTTCAAATGTTATTTGTTTAGCCTTAATATACTCTTCCTTATCCATCCCAATGTCCTTAAGCATTTTACTTACCACACTCTGAACTTTCCTCTTAGTCACTTTGGATATCTCCAATTATTGTGCTTCAACTAACCTTTCTTCTATTGTGCCCAATCTCTCAGTCTCATCATTCATATCTGCCTTCAATAGTTCCTCAACATATTCACTAATTTATTCTTCTGTAACCTCATAGCCTAAAGGATCAACAAAAATAACTCTTGTGTCAACTGCTTCCATACATATTTTGTCAGTTTCCATCATAAAGAATATTGTTTCTTTATAATTTTCCATAAGTATTCTAAGAATTCTAATTCTATTCTACATCTATGACTAAAGATTTCTTATCAAATTATTTATTTTCATAATCATATAGTCCTCAGAAGTTTCTCTATAACAACAATTGACCAATTTCATTGTACAGTTGTTTTAATTCTATTTTGATTGTGATGCAGAGCCACACCTTGGAAAACTCAGGAGGAATCAGTCACTCAACTGAGTTGCTTCAAGGGGAATCTACAACCTTTAGGATCACACACTAAAATCAGATTCAATAAACAAAACTTTGAAAATAAAATCTCCCAAAATATCTTCTTGCTGCCTTCGGATAGACCTGCACTCAGACATGAATAGCTTTCAAACCAGAAAAGATTTACTCAATCTAACTGTTGATATTTGGCATAACTAGGTTTCAAACAACATATAAAAATTTGAGAGAAATCCAATGGTTCAAACCCGAGATATTGACCCCGCATCAGAGTACATTTTTCTGCAATTGTTATTCCCTAAACTGATTGCCATGAGAAATATATGAAGCATAACAATAGAACCATAATCTTGAAAAAAAAAATAGAGGAGACCAAAGGAGACATAAAAATTCTCATTCCTCCCCAAGTTCGAATCATTTTTTACATAAAAGATTGGCTTTTTAATAACCAAAGTTTGACTGGCCTTGCTGTCCAGTAGTAATAAAAATATTTTCTTTTCCATCTAAGAATAGGAATCTGAAAGATGCTTTACCATCAATACCATGTAGCAATCATGGATATTCTTGCAACTGCTAAGAATAGGAATCTAAAAGATTCTTTACCATCAATACCATGCAGCAATCATAGATATTCTTGTAACTGCTAAGAATAGGAATCTGAAAGATGCTTTACCATCAATACCATGCAGCAATCATGGATATTCTTGTAACTACTAAGAATATGAATCTAAAAGATGCTTTACCATCAATACCATGCAGCAATCATGGATATTCTTCTTACATATCCGACTGACTTTTTAAAGAAAATCGACTTTCCTCCAAATAGAAGGAATATGAAACGGTTTCTTTTATTCCATAGCCATTTTTTCGTCATTATGAACACTCCTAAAATTGCCACCAACTTTCTGATGAGATTCTTTTAATTATTGACCACATGGCATTTCTATTACTAATTTTATCCTTTCTAAAACCGACACTAACATCATTAACCCTTTCCTCTAACTCTCTAACATATCCGACTAAAATCTATAACATTTATTTAATAAAACACCTAATTCTATCCACTAAGACATAATCCTAAATTATTAAAATTGACCATTTAAAATATATGGAGAATCTTGGACCTTTGAAATGATTTAGTAATGAGATGCCCCTGCATCAGATTGTGGCATATTTGAGAATCTCTTCATGACATGAAAGAAAAGGTATGTGATAGAGTTCCAAATCTAAAGGTTGCATGCTTTTTCTTAATTCTTTCTAAGTTTTCAAGATGTTATTTTAGAATCTCATAGATATTAACTAAAATTCTGTCAACACATCCTATATGCAACATTTACGAGACCTGCAGAGACTTCATCTTCTCTAGAAATTGAACTCATCTTGTAAGATAAGATTTTTTTGATGAATCTAACACCATATTGTTCAATTAGGTTCAACATTGTACCTCTACCATTCCACTTGGTATTAGTGGTTTCTAGAACTATTTTCTTCACAACCTTTTCATTGATAGATATTTCTTCCTTGTTGCTTAATCCAGTCACTTCATGAATTAAGTCACTTGTTATCTCAACTACTTGTTCTCCTAACCAAAATTTATTGTCATGGATTCTATTTAGAATAATCTTTACCCACTCTTCATTGTCAAATTCAATGAATAAACATAAATTTTCCTATCTTTAGTTGACCTAAGTGGTTAAATTCATCTTTAAAGCTTGTGTCTTATTTATAAACCTTGTCAAATTACTTAGAAATATCTCAATCTCCTAGGGTTTCAAACTTGTAGTGGATGTATGTACATCTTCTACAATTATGACTATGTCTGGAATTTGTGAGAATTCCTTAGTAGGGTCATCTCCCAATTATGCAATTAAACTTCTCTTGAAGTTATATCTAAGTTTTTTTAATAATATCATGAAACAAAGAGGGATTAATCTTAAAATTTTCAAATGACTTCACGGTTAACCCTCAATGATGCAAATAAATAGCTTGAAATGGTGGAATTAGGGCTTTAAGATAAAATTTTCTGAATTCTCTTCTCAAACACTTCAAATCACTCTTAAATTTACTCCACAAATTTTACTTTTCTCCAAATTCTCGAATGATGGATTATTACTTTGATTTTAGACCTTTTAATCACCACAAATCAGTTCAACATTAATTGTGCTAGTATGCAAACTCAAAACAATGATATTGTAACTAGTAGATTAAATTTCTTTCTTAATCTCACATATGACCTCACATCTTTATGCACTTTTAACTATGGATTCTTAACATCATTTTAATGCTCCTCCTAAGTGTGCAAACTTTATGTCATCCTTTCAAGGTCTAGTGAATTTATGGTGTGTTATCCCTTATTTACTATAATGAATTGATTACTTAAACTAATAAGGGTTTATCAACTGTTATAAATAATTTCAACTTCTTGCTAGATGTGTCATTTGTCTTCTCAATCCGTATTTGTATGCTTGTAGGTTTAGTTTCCTTAATAAATGTTTCATTGAAGTTTTCTAGTTGATCTTTCAAATTTTCTTTCTACCTTTCATTACTATTTTCTTTCCTTCTTACATTGTTGTTTGTATTCCTTCTGTAGTTCATATTCTATGATCTCATACTTGGTGTTCTCATGTTCTTTACTCTACAAAATATTTCTATATCTCTCAAGTTGTTAAAAACCTGACATGCTATCACATTGTTCCCATATGTAGGTCCAAATTGATTATTCTATAATATGTAATCCCTAAAAATATGCCGAAAGTTGTTGCACTTATAACACATAATTTCATTTCTTATGACATTTTTTCCTCCAATAGGTCTGCTAGTTTTAGGGTTAGTGCTTTCATACATTCCATTATTATTATATCTAGGTTTCGTACATTCATTAGCTCTACATCTATAAGAAAAACAATTATAATAGTAACCAAAAAAGGGTTTAGAATACTTGTATGCGCAACCCTTCTTCATACGTCCAAGCTGGTTACATACAAAGAATCTTCCATTACATTGTTTCTTCAGTTAGTTGACTACATACTTCCTTGTTTAGATATTCTTACTATTTAGGTTGTTTGTTCACTAGATTTGGTTTCTCAATAACTTTAGATCCTTTATATGATTCTCCTTCAACATATCCAATACCTGTGTTGTCATAAATAGGTCTTTGTGCCATTCTCTTCTCATCAAGCTTCTCAGTGCTGGAATAAAACTTCTAAAGATGTTTCTTTATTTGTAAAAGTTCTCCTTTAACAATAGTGTTATATTTCTCAAGTTCTATATATTGTAACTTTGTAGTTTCAAGCTCAGATGTCACCTTGGAAAGTTTAGGTTTCAGATCTACTTTCTTAGATCTCAAATTTGATTGACTTTTCTTTTCATCTTCCATCATGCTCTTCTTAAGATTAGCAATCTCAAGTTCATGCTTTAGAATCTCATTCTCCTTCTTAAGCTTAGAAACTACACCACTATCCTTAATTTGACCATTTGACTATCTCTTCTTAGATTTTGATGATTCAACCCACTCTTTCAATTTCTCAATGAAATCTTGTGCATCTTTAAGTTTGATCTTCATTTTTTTCTTTCCTCTATGACTACATCAAATTGTTCAAGAGCTTTCTCCAGCTTCTTCTATAACTAATCCATATCCATAGAGATCTAACTCAATCTATTAGGCCTCCTTTGAGAAACTATTCTCTAATACCAATTATTAGAATTAGGGAATACTTGGGGGGGGGGGGGGGGGGTGGTGGGGTAAATCAGTGTTCCACAAAATTCTGCCAAACTATAGAATTTTTAACAATTTTTAAACTTGCATAAATGATCAAACTAAAAGTAAACATAATAGTAACAAAATGCAACTCATAACTCCATCATTTATTAATTAGGGAAAACCTTGGTGGGGATGGTACCTAGAAAATGATCCACTAATCAAAAGTATCTTGTGAAATATATTGACCCTATTAGGAGTCTATTACATCCATATAGTATATCTGTCCTTGTTAGAGGATTGGGTCTTGTTAGAAGCCTCGACCTTGTTAAGAGTTGATATTACAAAAAAAGTAGCAAGCTAAGCCCACTATTCAAACATGCATATACAATAGTATAATATGTATATGAAAGATGTAGATAAAAAACCATTCTAACTATGTTGATATCTTCAATATATGACTTGTCATTTGATAGCTCTCTTCACAAAATTGATCATACATTCATGCAATACTGTACTATCATCAACTTTACATCAATACTGGCTATACAAAGTGCGCATCACAACATTATAACATTACATTACAATGCCACACTTATTACAAACAAAAGTATCTTCCTTTATACCAAACCGCTTAATTAGTCAACCTTCAATACCTTATACATTTCCCAGAACTTAAAATAATTTTTTGCTGAGGATGTTGTCCCAACCTTGTTAAGTCATTGTTTTGGTAAACCAAAATGCCTTTGCTTTGTTGTCTGCTTTGTTTTGCTTGTATAATCTATACCTAGAAAAATTTCCATAAGTTTTTTGTACATCAAATATTCTTGAGCACTCTTAACTACCTTCTTATTACATTATGTACTTCCTTCCCACAAGTCCGCATAGTCTAAAATGCCTCCAGTGAACTTCGCTAAAGAAAAATTTATAACTGTTCACTATTTTTCTGAATAATACTTAGACAATCTTGTAAGTCCAAGTATCAACTTAGTATTTTATTTTTCCTTCTTCATAGTAGGTATATGTTTCGATAAATGAAAACTCTGTATCATCCTTACATATCCTCCTAGCCAAATTACCAATAGACTCATATTTCTTAATTTTGTAAAGTTTGTAAGAGAAAGACAAAATTGAAAAATGAACCAAAAGATGACTATTAGATGACATTAACATGATAGATGGATATGGAAACAATCATAAATATTCCTATAAAAAAAGGGAATGCAAATATGATATGACTAGAAAACCATAATCACAAGTCTACAATATTTCAATTGTGATAGGGCCATCTTAACGAATATGGGTTAAAAATTAGTTCATACTGATTATTGAAGGAGAAGCCAAAATTCATAGTAATACAAGAGTTTGGATTCCTTTGGCTACAAATTTAGACATAGTATGATTGGTGGTAGAGGTATAACATAACTGATATTCATTAATATTGATGACTTAATGAGATGTAATCAATATCATAATAAGAGACTATAATAATCAACAACAAAGAATATTATATGTTATGTTATACCTCTACCACACAATGGAAACTAAGACTTGGGTTTGAAAGAATCCCTAAAACATCACAAACTAAGAAATAAATTAAGCTTGAAAAAAATAGTCAAATTTGACTATTTAATACTTTTAATCTAGGAGTTAGTTTTTAGCATGTGATGTTTAAGCCAATAAATATTCAAGCAAAAAAATACATATCAAGATTGGCTTAAATGTGGCGATTTACTCATAAAAAATTTCTGAAGTCAATAAATACAAATATGCATTAGGAGAAACTTTTATTGTTTATGAAGGATGGATAAGGGATATTGACATTTGGAGTAAATAATAGTTGTGTTGATTGATAAGTAGGAGGTATTTTCCACAAGTCAAATTGTGATATTGCTATCAGGATTTAATTGTGTTTTTTTTTGAGTCAAACCCATTGACCCATATTTCATGAGTAATAACTCACACAAATCCATTTCTCATGAGAATAAATGGATCACTTAGCACTCATTGTCAGATCTAGATGATGCTCACAAAGGTGAAGCACTAGAACCTCTTGGGAAGACTCAGTGTGTCATGTCCCCTTTTCAAATAATTATAAATAATAATCTTTGCTAAGGCAGGCAAACTCAAAAAGGTGAAGTTTTGGAAAAAGGGGATAATCTTTGGAAGCTAATGGACTAATAAATGAAAATTATTATTAAAATATGTTTTATTAACCCCTCTTGGACGTGAGTTAGGGTTATGCCCTCTTTTAAGGGGTTTGGAGGCATTTTGGGCTCATTCCAAAACTTGATTTTTGCTCATTCTTTATTATTCTTCAGAGGTTGCCAAACCTGTGGAGAAGGAGACCCAAGAACGGGAGTTTGTAGGTTTCCAAGGAGACCAAAGAATAGGAGTTTTTAGGTTTTTAGGAAGGCTAAGGATGGGAGTTTGAAGCCATTCCATGTGCATGCTCATACAGAGTTTTCCTTTGTGCTGAAGAGTGTAGATTTGTGAGTTTTCGGGTGTGTTTTTTGTATGAGTTTGGTGTTTACAGTTGAGTATTTCATATCAGTTTGGGTTGCTGCTGTATTTAAAACTTTAAGGTGTTAAAATAGAGCTTAATATATGTATTGGGATGTGATTAAACTTCTGAGATAGATTATTAGTGTTTTTGTGGTGTTTCTGGGCATTTTTGTGTTAATTTCGGGAGCCCGATGAGCATAGTTTTTGTCCTACATTTGTGAACTGTTGTGTAAAGGCTATACGGATTTGGAAATGTCATTTTGTAGAATTTTATGCTGCTGAAATTTCTGTAAAAATTTCCATTTTTAGATTTATTAATAATTTGCGAAGTTGTGAAGCTTTTGGCACTATTTTCAGCATACCCGATTTGGGGTTTCTTGAGAAATTTGGTGGATCTTTGTGATATTAGTTGTTTGATCTTAAAGATCTGATTAGAGGTTGGAAATATCATACAAAACTAGTAAAGAGACATTTCAGTGGTATTAGAGCTATGATCTTGCCAGCCTGAGGGTTTGTAGAAGTTTGCATGTCTGTTTTGACAACTACCCAGATCTTGCATGTCAGTTTTGACAACTACCCAGATCTTGCATGTTAGTTTTGACAACTACCCAGATCTTGCATGTTAGTTTTGACACTACCCAAATCTTGCATGTCAATTTTGACAACTACGCAGATCTTGCATGTCAGTTTTGACAACTACCCAGATCTTGCATGTCAGTTTTGACAACTACCCAGATCTTGCATGTCAGTTTTGATAACTACCCAGATCTTGCATATCATAATTTATGATTGCATGTTACTTCTAATCAGATACATGTCAAAATTTATGGTTGCATGCTACTTCTAATCATTTTCATGTTAGTTCTTGGTGAATTTGGTGGTTGAATGTTGCTTCTAATCAGTTGCATGTCAAAATCTATGGTTGCATGCTACTTCTAATCATTTTCATGTTAGTTCTTGGTGTTTGAAGAAGTTATATCCTATTGGGGTTACACTCTACTTTATCCAAAATGGACAGGTATAGTACACAGTCTTAGAGGACACGATCTTGGACAATTGATATCCAGAGTCAAAACAGTAGAAAGGATGGTTATTTAGACATTCGAGATAAACTTATAAAAAATAAGCCATGACATGTATGAACAGTTGGTTGAGCACTACCATCTAATGAATGACATGTTGTCCGACCCAGCTAAGGTGGATAAGTTGACTGGATTTCTATTTGGAAAATTTTCTCACAGGGCAGATGACACAATTACCAAGAACTTGTATGAGGAGTTTGAGAAACTAGCTTATAGCCAGGAAAAGGTCTCGGATTCTACTCTGCCACAGGAGGTAGTGGGTTTAGATGATGATTATGAGGATGTTGTTGTGCATGATGGTGAGATACCTAGTAGAGATGAGCAAACATTGAGCATTCATGACTTTTCTAAGAAAGAGTACCAGGCACAGTTAGATGCTTCATCGCATGAGGTTGAGGCAGGTAGTACTTCACATGATTTGTCCAGCTAGCTGAAGGTGAACAAAGATAGTATTTTGACTTCATTATCTCATCATGACAGGATGTGGGATATGATAGAGGATCACATTTAGATGATTCAGTTACATGGTAGACATAAGGGAGTTCAGGAAAAGTCTCCTTGTGTTGACTTACAAGTGATTAGGGAAGGAATGGGAACGATGAAGTTGAGTTATTTACATCTTCTATCAGATCGTGACCATCTTCTTAGCCTTGTTGGAGACTATTTAGATGCCTTGAGGAGGAAGGAGGAGGAAGTTGACAGGCTTTCTCATGAGCTTGAGGACACTCGAGCTTCTTTGGTGAATACTCCATTGGCATTACAAGACTGGGAGGGACATGGGGATAAGCATGGCATGGAATTGAGTTTAGTTGCATCTTGCACTCCTAATGCTCAGCTTTCTACAAATGGTAGATCATATGTGGACATTGATAATGTTGCGAGTTCATCTTGCATTCACATCCAGGATATAGGGATAATGTCAGACAGGTATGTGGAATTAGTTGGTATTGGTCATATTACTCAGGTGAGGATTTTTCTTAAGTTACCAGCTGATTATAGTTTACGAATATGGACTCGAGATTGTTGTATTGGCATTTGGGATTCAACTAACTAGAAATCTTTAACACTTTTTGGTAGCAGTGATTGTTTGGGTGCTATCATGGATTTGATTAGCAGATTGCACGATGTTGTCTTTTCTTGTGCTAGGAGCTTATCTGATGTTGGTATTAGTTTTTATACATCGGTGTTGGGCTTTGTTCATATATCCAGTCGACCATACTTGCTGGAATGTGTTGATGATATTTCATATTTGGCAGTGTGTACAGATGAGTCCCAGGATCATATTGGCATTGATGACATCCAGGAGGATGCAGTGGGCAGTTTTGAAGACTTAGTTTCCTTGGGTACAGAGGAGTTGGATAGCAGTGCTAATGTTTTTGATACTCTGTATGTTGATATGAGCTTTAGATTTGATTAACAAGATATGGATGGTAATACTCTAGAGACTAGTAACTTTGAGGATACTCCTTTAGACAGTGCATCAGAGGAGGTTTGTAGGAGACAGTCAAGCCAGTGCCATCATGTGTCTAATCAGTTGAGAGTTAGTGACCGAGACATTGTTGTCACTTGCCAGCATTTTGATGCTGCTCATCAGTTGTTAGCAGTTTATGGATGGGGTTCTCCTACTAGTGATGAGAAGGAAGGCAGTTATCTTTCCTTGACAGAGATCCACTCTTTATGGGAGGCTATTCGGATTTTCAGACAGAATTATATGCAGTTGGTAGCCGACAGAGATTATCTTATGGAGTGGGGCAGTACAACATATGATGCATTGTTGGCCAAGGAAGATGAGGTGAGTGAGCTTACTGAGCAGCTTGAGGTGACTTTTGAGATTCTTGTAGTACACAGTTGGCTTTCAAGGAGTCACAATTTCATTTGTCTAAGGTGACCATGGAGTTAGAGCAACTACAGTCTTTACCTGATTCTATACAGTCACAAGCTGTGGTGTTTGGTGATCTGAGGATGTCCATGGCCGAGATTGTTAGAGATAGTGGAGATGGGGATGCATCCATCCTTGATACTAACATTGGCATATTAGGTTCATTCCCACTAGAGTCAGGTTCAGTTGAGTTGGGTGTTGTAGCAGATTGTTGTATGCCTAACATGGTGGTGTCCTCTAGTACTGATGGCATGGAGACTAGAGATGTATCAAAGATCATGTGTGATGTTGGTGAGTCGGCAGTTGGCATGGTTCCTACTAGTAATACTACTCCCTTGGTGATATCTTCAGAGGTGTAGTCAGTTCCAACATGGTTAATGATCAATTGTAGTTAGTTTCATCTGGATTACAATCTGAGCCACTAACTGAGATTGGCGCATTCTATCCGCATTACACTATGAGGTACGCTCATCAATTTACCTTTGATGAGCATGTTGATGAGATTATGATACACAGATGTACTTTGGTTCCTAGTGCTTGTCAACAGTTATGGGATAATTTGATGACTCAGGATGAGAGTTGTGATGGGCATGACATGGTGATAGGTTCTGCAGTTGACAGCTTGATAATACATGACTTAGAGCAGGAGTTTGGGAGTGATGCTTCTTTAGTTTTTGTTATTGATTCTACTCCTTTGGCTATGACATCTCCTAGCTTAGCTCATAGTTAGTCACAGTGGGCTATATCACTTGTTCATGGAAATTTTGGTTTGGGTTCCATTTCTTACTCTTTATCTTGTAATGTCTTTTCACCATCAGCAGTGCATGGGAGTTATGGTTATGAGATAGTGGTCGATGATTTGTAGAGTTGTGTTGACTGCAAGAGTTGTACAATGTGTGGATTCTCCATACTTGGTACAGTTTCATTCGAGAGCATTCACCATTGTTGTAGAGTTGGATTGTACAGGCCAGTGGGATGCGTTGATGGTATTTACTATGTTGGTAGTTTGATTTTTCCACTTTACTTGGGTTTTGATGTTCTAAGAGTTTGTGTCTCATGGGTTTTTGACTGTGGTAGTGGTGATTTTAGAGTTTGGTTGAGCTATAATTATCAGTTTGATTATGGATTCCTCTTGGTCATATTGCAGAGGATATTGCAAGAGCCTGTGTTAATTGGTATTAGTATAGTTCATGACTACATTTGGGATCTAGGTGGATTGATTGGTTTATTGTTCAGCTATTGCTTGAGGACAAGCAATTTTTGGGAGGGGAGGACTTGTCATGTCCCCTTTTCAAATAATTAAAAATAATAATCTTTGCTAAGGCAGGCAGGCCCAAAAAGGTGAAGTTTTGGAAAAATGGGATAATCTTTGGAAGCTAATGGACTAATAAATGAAGATTATTATTAAAATATGTTTTATTAACCCCTCTTCGACATGAGTTAGGGTTATGCCCTCTTTTAAGGGGTTTGGAGGCATTTTGAGCTCATTCCAGAACTTGATTTTTGCTCATTCTTTGTTATTCTTCAGAGGCTGCCAAACCTGTGGAAAAGGAGACCCAAGAACAGGAGTTTGCAAGTTTCCAGGGAGACCCAAGAATAGGAGTTTGTAGGTTTCTAGAAAGGCTAAGGATGGGAGTTTGAATCCATTCCATGTGTATGCTCATACAGAGTTTGCCTTTGTGCTGAACAGTGCAGATTTGTGGGTTTTCGGGTGTGTTTTTTGTATGAGTTTGGTGTTTACAGTTGAGTATTTCATATCAGTTTTGGTTGCTGCTGTATTTCAGACTTTAAGGTGTTAAAATAGAGGTGAATATATTTATTGGGATGTGATTAAACTTCTGAGATAGATTATTAGTATTTTTGTGGTGTTTCTGGGCATTTTTGTGTTAATTTCGGGAGCCCGATGAGCATAGTTTTTGTCCTACATTTGTGAACTGTTGTGTAAAGGCTATATGGATCTAGAAATGTCATTTTGTAGGCTTTTATGCTGCTGAAATTTCTATAAAAATTTCCATTTTCAGATTTATTAATAATTTGTGAAGTTGTGAAGCTTTTGGCACTATTTTCAGCATACCCGATTTGGGGTTTCTTGAGAAATTTGGTAGATCTTTGTGATATTAGTTGTTTTATCTTAAAGATCTGATTAGAGGTTGGAAATATCATACAAAACCAGTAAAGGGACATTTCACAGTGCTTCACCTCTGTGAGCATCACTTAGATCCAATGAGTGCTAAGTGTTCCATGTAATCTCATGAGATATGGACCCACATGAATAATTACTCATGAAATATGAGTCAATGATTTTGACTCAAAAAATCACTACTACATTTGGGCTCCAATTGTGACAACAGGCCATCACAATTATGATGGTCACCATTCAGATGAGTGACAGTAATTAGAATTGGGCCTCATCGGATGGGTGTCATATTTTTTCTATCGCAAATTGTGATGACATGGGCTTTCAACATAATTGCAATGGAAAAATTAGGTGCAATTTTGAAATAATAAAGGTGAAGAGTTCTTCTTTACATCATCAAAGGTTTGATGATATATTGTCCCAACTATAACAACCTACAATTTTAGCCATCCATCATAGATCCAACAAAATTGCTGAAGACCTGAAGGGAATGTAGCTGAAGTGATGTAAAAAAAATGATAGGTGTGTGGCGAAAATGTTTTTGGAGCAATGCCCAACCATCGGTGGTTGGCGTCGCAGTAGAAATGATAATTTTTTCAGTGCAATGACTACCCATCAGACAAGCTATCACAATTGTGACAAATTGTTGTATATAAAAAAAATATAATTATTTGCAAAGCTCTGCACATATTAGTTGTCATGCAATCATAGGTTAATATTGAGCTTCACTTGGTCTTGAGAATAGTTTAATATTCTCTACTAATCAGGGTCAACCACATAAAGGTGGAAGCTCATTTGGCCCCACCCCCCAACATTTAAATCCCTTATTAAAATCTAAAATCTTTAAGAAATAATCAATCTAAAAATTAAAAAAAAGGTTCTAGACCTACAAAAGTGACTTCATTTTCCCATCTTTTTGGTGCATGTCATTTTTTCGTCATATCCAAAATAAGATTCTACCACTCTGAATCAAGAATGCACGTGCAACTACGTTCTATATTCATGGATAATAAAAGGAGCTGGAAAAAACCTAGCACATTTATATTTATTTAATGTCTCTGCATACCTCTAACAAAATTGCAAACTTGTTGGGGTTTTTTGAGCTCCACTTGGATAACATATGCATATGAATTTAGATTGCACTTTGAACTATGACATCCTTCTGCATTGCCTGAAACCAGTAGATTCACATAGTTAGTGTTCATACAATCATAGGTTAATGTTGAGCTTCATTTGGTTTCAAGAATAGTTTAATATTCCTACTAAGCAGGGCCAACCACATGAAGGTGGAACATCATTTGCCCCCCTCCCCCAAACATCTAAATTCCCCATTAACATCTAAAATCTTTAATAAATGATCAATCTTTAAAGTACAAAAAAAGGTTCTAGACTTGCATACATGACATCATTTTCCCATCTTCTAGTGCATGTCATTTTTCCCTTGCATCAAAAATAAGAATCTACCACTCTGAGTTGAGAATGAACATGCGCAACTGCATTCTATATACATGGATAACAGGCTCGACTAAAAAAATACAACACAATTACATTTATTTAATAGGTCTATTAAATTTTTAAAATTAGAGACCACCATTAACATTATAACTCCAATTTATATGGCCAAGAGAATGCTCATGATGGTCTATAACTTAAAATACCTAATTAAAGACCTCTAAGAAAAAATGCAAACCTGTTGCATTTTTCAGCTACACCTGATGTCATATGCATATGAATTGAATTTTCATATTGAACTATGGCCTCCTTCTATATTGTCTGAAAGTAAGAGATTCACACAATTAGTTTTCATGCAATCATATAAGGTAAATGTTGAGCTTCACTTAGTTTCGAGAATAGTTTAATCTTCTCTACTAAGCAGGGTCAACCACGTGAAGGTGGAAGCTCATCTATGCCCCCACTCCCCCAACATCTAAATTCACCATTAAAATCTAAAATATTTAAGAAATGATCAATCTTTAAAGTACTTGGAATGTCCTCATCACCTCTTGCTACTCTCAGGGGAAGTCCATCTTCATTTCTCATAAGCAATTCGCCACAATTTTTTTATTGATTCTCTTACATCTAACACAGGTACATTCAGGAATGTCCTCATTGCATCCTACATAAAATGAATCCAATATTACAAAATTCCCCATAAGAAATAATAGTTCAAGTGAAATAAACACATGAAAAATAAGAGAGTAAAAGAGGAATATACTTACCTATTGCATCTATGGCCATGCTACATGTTGAGTGAGTTTTATTATTTTTCTATTTTTGTTTATATACATACATACATACATACATAGGCACACACATATATGTGTGTATGTATGTATATATACATAGACATATGTATATATATGTATATACATACATTAATGTAGGAGCATCCAGAGGTATAAGGGAAATCCTGTGTCACCCAAAAAAATGTACTTAGACTTAGTTTCTGTTTCATGTGTTTTCATTTTTGGATACTCATTTGGGTCAAATAAAGGTTCCAACTCTCACAGTTCCACTATCAGTGTTCTAGGTTAGAGTATTTGAGCACCTTGGGATACGTGTAAATGTCAAAATAAAGGACTATGTAATTGAGCCATGATTATGGTGGATTAGAAGGTGTAAATTGGAGGGATGATTAAAATTGTAATTTAGAATATTCCAAAAAAAGAATCAGGTCAAAAGGTTGCACGGTTTGAAAGTTATCACAATTTTTCAATTTCTAGAGACCTCCTAAGAATGCTTCAAAGTCAAGTTTAGGGCATTAAATGACCTTGTACATGGCAAAAAAATGGGGGATGAGCATAGCTAGCTCATAGAGCTATAGAGTGCTTTGAGAGCTTTTCAAAAATGTAAAGAATTTGTCAATTGGAGGTACGGTTCAAAAGTTATGCCTCCCAGAAGTTCAATTACCGTTTCTGGATTCTTCTAATTTTGCGCCGATTTCTAACATGACTTTTGGAGCCTTCTATTTGGTTGGTGGATGCCAATTAGCACTTTCTAGAATGTATTCCTAATCCTTAACCCTTTGGGGTTTATTTAAGGACATTTCTGGCATTGCAAAAGACAGTTCGAAGTGGAGTTTGAGAGAAGGTACTGAGAGAAGAAATGATCTCTAGATTTATACTATTGTAAGCCCTTAGGGCATGTTTTGAAGTCTATTTTCATTGTACTAAATGTATTAGCATATTTACATAGTTAATAAAGTTTTCCCTTTCCTGTTGTGTCCATTCTATGCTTAGGTTGTGTCCCCATCAAGTGGTATCAGAGCGAGTTTTCCTGAGTGTGTAGACAAAGCGCCGACTGTGAGGCAGTTTGCACTAGGACTGTGCGGTTGTGGGTTTGAATTAAAAAGATGCCTCCATACAGAGAGTGTGGTGGAAGGGATAGAGCTATTAATCTTGGGGAGGTTAGAGCCCTCCAAAGGTAGGTTCAAGCATTGCAGGAGGAGCTCCATAGAGGAACAAATGTTACTGCAGGTGACGAAAGTGAGGATGACAATGAAGAAGAAGAAATTGGACTAGAAGGGGAAATTGAAGGGGAAGTTCTAAATTAGGTAGAGGAGAGGCTTTTTAGGGCCATTACTAAGTTTGGGAAAAGACCTACAATTGATGTGGGTGTATTTTCAATAAATATGAAACCAGATGAGTTGACCGACTGGATTAATGAACTGGAAGAGTACTTTAAGTATGAGGATATCAGGGATCCAGATAGGATTAAGTTTGCAAAGGCCAAACTAAAAGGCCATGCCAAAATTTGGTGGCAAGAGGTTCAATTGGAGAGAAATAGAAGAGGAAAGGAGAAGATCATAAGGTGGAATCGCATGGTGGACAAACTAAAGAAGCAGTTCAATCCTATTGACTATGAGCTTGATTTGTTTAAGAAGTTGTATGGGTTCAAGAAAGTAAGAAAATTAGTCTAGGAATATATAGAGGAGTTTTATCGACTTCTGATTAGAGTAGGGCATGCAAAAGAAAATAAGAAGGTTTCTCGTTATATCAGTGGGTTACGACCTAGCATCCAAGAGGAATTAAGTCTGGTAAGAATGACCAGCGTTGAGGAGGCATACCAATTTTCCCTACAAGTTGAAGAGAAGCTAAATAAAAAGTTTGAAGGGAGACAAAGAGGGCACAGTCAAGGAGGAAGGGGTAGTGGTAGGTCATCTGGAGGTCAAAATGAGACCCAAAGGAAAAATGAAGATGCAGGTACTAGCAGGAACTAGAGGAACAAGGATTTCAACTGCTCCCACAATCAAAACTTTGGAGATTAGAGAGGAAGAGGTAGAGGAAATGCACAAGGTTTGGGAAGAGGAGGTTTCTGTGGTACTTGTTTCCATTGCAATGAACAAGGCCATCATGCCTTTGAATTCCCTCAACCACAAGGAAGAACAGATAGGAGAGCTGAGAGCCAAGCTAGGGTTGCTCATGTGGCTAAGGATGCACAATCATCACATTCAAAGGATGCAAAAAGAGGAGAGACTTTAGTAAATGAAAGGGTTCTACTAAGTGGGGAGATTGAATTGGGACAAAGGAGGAGTCTATTTCATACTAGGTGCAAATGTGAGAATAAATGTTGTGATGTGATCATTGATGGTGGTAGCACTGACAACTTGGTGTCAGAAGAGATGGTCTCTAAGATGAAGCTCAAGAGGGAGAAACACCCATAGCTCTATCAAATCACTTGGGTGAAGGATGATCATAAGGTCTTGGTAAATGAACAATGTTTAGTGAAGTTCAAAATTGGGAGTTACCATGATGAAGTTCTTTGTGATATTATTCCAATGGATGTTTGCCATCTATTGTTGGGAAGATCATGGCAGTTTGATAGGCATGTAGTACATGATGGTCATGCAAACACATACTCTCTAACAAAGGATGGAGTTCACCACAAACTGAAGCCCATGGTAAAGGAAGGTGAAAAGGTATGCAGTAGTGCTAGGATCTATCTTGTTGATGGAAGACATTTTTTAGATGGCATGAAGCATCAGTGTATGTGCTATGCTTTAATTCCTAGAAAAGATAAGGAAGGTAGTAGTGACATACCACTTGAAGTTTTAGATTTATTAAGTGAGTTTGGAGATATCATTTATGATAATGTTCCAGAAGGACTACCACAAGTAAGGCAAATTAGTCATCAGATAGATTTAGTCCCTGGAGCTAGTTTTCCTAACAAGGCAGCTCATAGGATGACTCCTATTGAAACTGAGGAGCCAAATAGATAGGTTCAGGAGCTATTGAAGAAGGGTTTGATTTGAGAAAGCCTGAGTCCATGTGCAGTACTTGCAGTACTGGCACCAAAGAAGGATGGAGAGTGGAAAATGTGTATGGAATCTTGAGCTATAAATAGGATAACCATCAAGTATCAGTTTCCTTTGTCAAAAATGGATGATCTTATGGACTGCTTGAGTGGAGCTCAGTACTTCACAAAGATAGATCTCAAGAGTGGCTATCACCATATATAGATTCAAGAAGGAGATGAATGGAAAACTACCTTCAAGACCAAGGAGGATCTTTATGAGTGGCTAGTCATGCCCTTTGGATTGATGAATGCCCCAAGCACCTTCATGTAGCTTATGAATGAGGCACTTAAGAAGTTCTTGGAAAGCAATTTTATTGTCTATTTGGATGATATTTTAATTTTCAGCAAGACTTTGGAAGAACATTTATTGCATATTCGTAGTGTCCTTGAAAGGTTGAGGGAAGAGAAACTGTTAATTAATCTAAAGAAGTGTATCTTTGCAAAAAGGGAGTTAGTCTACTTGGGGTTTGTTATATCACCTGAAGGTCTTAAAATGGATCCAGAGAAGGTAAAAACCATCTTGGAATGGCCTACTCCAAGGTCTGCTACTGAGGTAAGATCATTTCATGGTCTAGTTAGTTTTTACAGGAAGTTCATTAAGAATTTTAGTGGCATATGTGCACCCTTGACTGACACAATAAGAGGGGATAGAAAAGAGTTCAAATGGACTATGACAACTGCAAGAAGTTTTGAATTGCTAAAGAAGAAGGTGACCGAACAACCTATGTTGGCACTTCCAAATTTTAGAAAGGTGTTCTAGGTGGATTGTGATGCTAGTAGCAGTGCTATTGGAGCTGCATGGAGCCAAGAAGGTAAGCCTATTTCATATTTTAGTGAAAATTTGAATGATGCGAAGAAGAAGTATTCTTTTTATGATCAAGAGTTCTATGCAATAGTTCAGGCCTTAAAGAAATAGAGACATTATATATTCCCAAAGGAATTTTTTTTGTATATTGATCATCAGGCATTACAGTACCTAAATAGCCAAGGTAAATTGAACCAGAGGCATATGAAGTGGGTAGAGTTCTTGCATAGCTATACATTTGTGTTGAAGCATAGAAGTGGAAAATCTAATAGGGTTGCAAATGCATTGAGTAGGAGACAGTTGTTTCTTATAGTAATGCAGGTTGAAGTAGTTGGGTTTGCTAAACTCAAGAATCTATACCCCGAGTATCCTGACTTTGCTAAAGCATGGAAAGCTTATAAAGAGGCTATTGCTGTAGATAGAACTAAGTGGTTAGACTATCTGATTCAGGATGGTATGTTGTTCAAGGGTAGTTAATTGTGTATTCCAAGGAGTTCCATGAGGGAAAATCTGATTAAGGAGAAACACAATGGAGGGATGGTAGGACATTTTGGTCAAGATAAGACCATCGCCATTCTTAGAGAACATTATTTTTGGCCTCAGATTTCACAAGATGTGAAGAAGTTTGTATAGAGTTGTCAGATTTGTCAAGTGGCCAAGGGATTTAGTCACAGTACTGGACTTTATCAGCCATTGCCTGTTCCATCAAAGCCATGGGAGGACATAAGTATGGATTTTGTTCTTGGATTACTGAGGACACAAAGGGGTAATGGCTTAGTATTTGTGGTGGTTGATAGGTTCTCCAAAATGGCACATTTCATTCCATGCCATAAAACTCATGATGCTGTCCATATTGCAGACTTGTTTTTCAGAGAGGTAGTAAGATTACATGGCCTCCCAAAGAGTATAGTTTCTGATAGAGACACTAAATTTGTGGGGTATTTCTAGAGAACATTGTAGAAGAATTTGAGAACGGACTTGAAATTCAGTTCCACACATCATCCGCAGACTAATGGCCAGACAAAAGTGGTAAACAGAAGTTTGGGTAATTTTTTGAGATTTTTAGTTAGGGATAAGCCCAAAGGATGGGATTTGATTCTACCACAAGCAAAATTTTCCTACAATAACTCTATAAATAGGAGTACTGGTAAATCACCATTCCAAATTGTATATGGAAGTAGCCCAAGTACTGCACCAGAATTGAGGAAGATGGAGCAAGGGGAGAGGACAAGTGCTGAAGCAGAAGAGTTTGCTAAACATATCAAGTGCCAACATGAGGAGGTCCAGGCACATATTATCAAGATGAATCAATAGCATAAAGCTAGTGCTGATTAAAGGAGAAGACATAAGGAGTTCC
Source organism: Cupressus sempervirens (assembly GCA_028749045.1). Classification (NCBI taxonomy): domain Eukaryota; kingdom Viridiplantae; phylum Streptophyta; class Pinopsida; order Cupressales; family Cupressaceae; genus Cupressus; species Cupressus sempervirens. The sequence goes on along the minus strand of CM053785.1, from coordinate 177,778,054 downwards.
AAGTAGGGGATCTAGTCATGATACACTTAAGAAAGGAGAGATTTATAGTAGGTACTTACAACAAGTTGAAGATGAAGAAATTTGGCCCCTACAAAATTTTGAAGAAACATGACTCAGGAAATGCATATGAGGTGGAGTTGCCGAATGGAATTCACATTTCTCCTATCTTCAACATTGCAAACTTGACAGAGTATCATGATGATGGTGCAGATGAGGAGCTGATGTTAGAGCCATGTCCAATTCTCACTTCTAAGGAGGAGATAGAAAACATTCTGGATCATCGTGTGGGTAGGAGTACTAGAAATAGGCAGTATGATGAGTATCTAGTTAAGTGGAAAGGCTGACAAATTGAGGACTCAACTTGGATATCAGTAGCCGAAGTTTTCCATTTGGGATTTCCTCTACCATTGATAAAGTGACAGGGTCACTTTTCAATCTACCCTGGGTGTCTGATGCAGGAGCATCCAGAGGTATAAGGGCAATCTTGTGTCACCCAAAAAAATGTACTTAGACTTAGTTTCTATTTCATGTGTTTTCATTTTTGGATACCCATTCGGGTCAAATAAAGGTTCCAACTCTCATAGTTCCACTATCAGTGTTCTAGGTTAGAGTATTTGAGCACCTTGGGATACGTGTAAATGCTAAAAAAATAGGACAATGTAATTGAGCCATAATTATGGTGGATTAGAAGGTGTAAATTGGAGGGAGGATTAAAATTGTAATTTAGAATATTCCAGAAAAAGAATCAGGTCAAAAGGCTACACGGTTTGAAAGTTATCACAGTTTTCAATTTCTGGAGACCTCCTAAGAATGCTTCAAAGTCAGGTTTAGGGCATTAAATGACCTCATACAAGGTTAAAAAATGGGGGATGAGCAAAGGTGTCCAAAGGGCTGTAGAGAACTTCGAGAGCTTTCCAAAAATGTAAATGGTTTGTTAATCAGAGCTATGGTTCAAAAGTTATGCCTCCCAGAAGTTTGATTACTGTTTCTGGATTCTTCTAGTTTTGTACCAATTTCTAACATGACTTCTGGAGCCTTCTATTTGGTCAGTGGATGCCAACTAGCACTTTCTAGAATATATTCCTAATCCTTAACCCTTTGGGGTCTATTTAAGGACATTTATGGCATTGTAAAAGGCAGTTCGAAGTGGCGTTTGAGAGAAGGTATCGGGAGAAGAAATTATCTCCAAATTTATACTATTGTAAGCCCTTAGGGCATGTTTTCAAATCTATTTTTACTGTACTGAATGTATTAGCATATTTACATAGTTAATAAAGTATTCCCTTTCCTGTTGTGTCCATTCTGTGCTCGAGTTGTGTCCCCATCACATACATATACAAAGATCACAAGGGCACAACAATGAGATGTAGTGATCACAAGGGCATGACAATGAAATGTAGTGATCACATACATACATACATACATACATACATACATACATACATACATATAGAGAGAGATCCTTTTAAGGTGCTAGGTGACTTACCTCAAGATCCTCCACAAAAATAATAAAGACTAAGAAAAATAGGTAGAGTTTGCAAGAAATTTTAAAAAAACATATCATACTAGATATTTTTAGAAACAAATAAACCATAACCTAGTTAAATGGGTCTACTTACAGATTAGCTAGATTGATATATACATATATTTAACTGTTTTATGGATTCTACAAGGGAATGAACCTTGTGATTATGGCACTTATAAAAAAGTAGAACTCGCCTTTTCAACTCCTTACACTCAACTCTTCACTGAAGTTATTCTTCTAGTAGTGAGAATAGATGCTACAAATTCCTGGGAGCCAAGGGACCCTAAACTTATGATACGTTATCTAGAGACATGGGAGAAGTTACTATCAGCTTCAGTACTTCATAATATTCTGGACCATATAGTGATGCCCAAATTAATAACAAGAATAGATACTTGATATCCTTGTAGGGAGAGTGTGCCAATACATGCATGGTTACATCCTTGGCTTCCATAGTTGGGCCAAAGTATGGAGCCTTTATATCTAGCCATTTGTTATAAGTTGGAGAATTTTCTCCATGCATGGCATTCAAGTGATGCATTTGTGTATGCAATTTGATCACCTTGGAAAATTGTATTTGATCTTGCTAGTTGGGAACAATTGATTGTTCATTTTATTGTACCTAATTTGATGATAGTTCTACAAGAATTTTTAATCAACCCAACTAATAAGCAAGTAGACCAATTTAACTAGGTTATGGCTTGGGCATCTGTTATTCCCATTTATCATATGGTTTCAATGTTGGACGTAGATTTTTTTCCAAACTAGTAGCAGATTTTGTAAAAAAACAAGTGCTTCATAATTTGGAGATAGATGGGTGATTTCATTATTGGAGCAGCTAGCTGAGATGCACTATAATAAAATAGGAGGAAATCAATGATAAACCAAACATATAATGACGAGAAAACTTGAAAAATTGAATGCTGAAATGCTGAAATGAAAGCTTAAAATAACAAAATTTAATCATATGCCATTAGTGGATAGATATAATCCTCTCACTAAATACTCTTCATTCATAGAGCATATGAAAAAAATCCTCTCATTAGTTTTACTGCATTTCTATCCACTTGCTGGTTGGTTGAACAAGAGAGAATCTCATGGCAGAACATGACAAGAAATATTCCCTTGTAGGATGAAAACTATGGAAGATGACTAGTAATAATTAATTTTATTACTAGAGGTAGACTGCATAAACAATACCAAAAGATCTATATTTAAGTCTACAAATGATTTTCAGCAGCAATCCAACATATATGAAAGTTAGACCCATAATGAGACCACAAAAAAAAAATCTACAAGATAATTTAGAACATACACATGAAATCATAAAATGAAATCTCTATCTACTTTACCATACCTAAAGATTTATAATTTACATATGAACCATTTCAACTTTTATGAAACTCATCTCCATTGTTAGATCATTAGGAACTTCTAATCCTTTCATAACCTGCACACATATGTACCAATTAAAGTTGTAATTAAGAAACTCATCTCCATTAGTAGATCATAAACATGAAATCCCTTTACAACCCACACTACCAAAATTTTTATGGAATATACAAATGAAATACAACGTACCCACCAATTCAAAATTAGTTCCACAATTAGACAATAAAGATATTTTTGTTTATAAACCACAACACCAAATCGTAATCTTTTTGAGTCTACATGCAACTTACATAAAACCCTAACCGAGTTAAATGTGGAATGTGTTTTAGTGTAAGCACACTACCAGTTTCTAAACATATAATCATACCCATAGGTTTCATCACCTAATACAAAATGTGATGGATTCTTATAATAAAATTAATAAAGAAATGAATGATAACAAATAAAATGTATATGAAAAATTTAATAATGCAAGTCACCTTGAGGAAATTTTGTATTCTCTTGGCAAACATGTCATAAAAAATGTTCCTGACCTTTTTTACTTCTACATGTTTTTGCATGGAGTCTTCCCACACCTAGTGCTCACACATGTCTCCTTAAGAATATTTTATTATATGGATTTTGGAATATGTATGCAACTAGTTCAATTTTTCTATCATACCAAGATCTCTTTGTTTATATACACATACATATATATACATATACGTATACATACATACATACATATACATAAACAATAGTAATATATGTATTGTATTTGCATTTTCTTTGCCATTGCTTAGAAGAGTGTTTCAACGTTGGGAGCTACTTCAACATCCTTTGTATGGTTTAGAGGTAATGTCATTGTGGCAGGGGCTTCTACAAGGGAATGAGCCTCGTGAGTTAACATATAATGTGTTAAGGTATATATATACACACACACACATATGTGTGTGTGTCTATGTATGTATGTATGTATGCATATATACAAAGGTCTCTCTATTTATATACATATACTCATACATAGACACACATATATGTGTGTGTACATATGTATATATACACATATATACATATACAATGATCAAAAGGGTACGAGAATGAGATGCATAAATACATACATACTTGCATATGTACATGCATACGTACATACATACATCTATCCATAGATCTACATATGCAATTTTATCATCTTGGAAAACTATATTTGACCTTTACTCAATTATCAAGAGATAACATAATTTATAAGCACAGATTTATATGCATACTTATTTTGGTATGAATAGTTTCAATTGAATCCGTCTAAGGAGAGTGAGTCTACTTATGATGATAATGACTCCATATATTGGGAATTTAGAAGAGAGAGACTTACAGAAGATTAGATGTTTATGGATATGGCATGATTCATTTATGATGCCAATATATCCTCCTCCATATTGAATTTCTATATCATCATATTTCTAGATACAAATATTGGACTTGGTCTTCTGAAATGGTATGTGCTACCTGGAATTATCAAACTTGAACTGTTGAATTATACATTTAAATTGATAAACCAAAAATTTGAATCACTAGTTTCATGTTAGAACCTTTGGCCTTTGAAATGTGAAGTTTGATTTTGATTTGTGGTCCATGGACTATTATGAATCAAAATACTCCTAAATGTTCTTGGAGAAATTTGAAAGCATATGAAAAAATTCATATCAACCATTCAATCTAAACTACAAAGTCTTTGAATCTCAGTACTCTGATCCAAGCCAAGAGCCTTTTGAACATTGAAACCACTAAACAACACTAAACTTATAAAAAATATCAACCTCCTTGAGCCAATGGATCCATTTTGAAATAGGTTCAATAAGGTTCAAAACCCAAGAGGGACTAAGATATAAACCTCAAATAAGGGCTATGTGCTATGGTGGGGTAGGAGGAAGATGGTTGTGTGAATGGCTGATATGGAAAGTTGTAGAAAATCAAGGTGTCAGTTGCAAGTAGTTTCATTAATTTGATAAGGGAATAAGAATTGAAAGCGAGATGATCAAAATTGACATGTCCATTCTTATGATAGATGTCTCTATCTTAGAATAGAAAATTACCTCAAAAGACAAATGACAAGCGAAAAATTATTAAATGTATGAAAAAGAAGAAGAACATTCACCTATAATATTTTTGAAGGAAAAAACTATAATTAAAATATAATCTGGTGGAAAAATCCATGAGGTATGTGGCTCCACATTGTGGCTATTCCATTGATCAGTAGTGGAAACTCTTCACATTAAATATGAAGATCTTAAAATTAAAAAAAATAACTATCCGAGATCTATATTTGTGTTTTGGTGATAAAAAATATAAAATCTAATTTTAATAAAAATAATAGTCTTGATGTATATGATTAAAAAAATAAACAAGAATACTAGGTGTAGCTGTATAATTATAGTATAACTAATTATGTTAAACAAAATGTTCAATAAAACAAGTATAAAGTAACATAAATAGATCATCTACTTGATCCTATTATGACTTAGTCTAAATTCATCAGATCATTACCTGGACAATATTATGCATGACATCTTTACTCAATCACCAAGAGATAATATAGTCTATAAGTACAAATTTCTACATACTTAGTTTGTTATGCATAATTTTGATTGAATGCAAAAATAGTAGTTTGTGCATTCAAGACATGAATGATTAATTTAATTTAGCATAAGTACTATGAAAGTGTGTATGTAAGCATGTAAAGCAGTTCACATAGTGAATTGATATACATAAATACATGCACATATGCATACAATCATCATAATCAGTTATCCTTGAATTTGACTAAAACTATTATATATGAACAAGAGATACATGTTTAGAAGGAAAAAAAAAGAATATTTACATAGGCACCTCTTCTCCTCTTGAAGAAAATTGTAGAGCAAGGGCACAAAGATCACAAGGGCCTTGTGATGATGTTCATTAACATTTTTTGAAAATTTTATCCTTAACATTATGGAATAAATTAATATATTCTTATTTTGTGGTGCTCAGTTGGGATATATCCATGGTGGTTAATCTTCCTCAAGTTATGCAAATTAGTTTTTAATTTCTCCATGAATCATATAGGGAATTAGTTGATGACGCTAAGAAAATACATGGTCCTTGTGCACGAAAGTGGATGTAGCATTATGCAAGTCATTCAATCAGATTTATATACCAATCAATTGATGTTAGAATATATAAATATTTAAAATGCTGAAAAATCCTTTGTTGTGTTTCATATGTCTTTTATTGCAGTGGAAAAATCTTATTTTGTCACAATGGCAAGATGCACAATGGAATGATGATGACTATCTCCCAACTCTAAATCCATATTTCAAGAATGTTGTTAACTACTCATATGTGCCCCTAGTCACACTATATCCAATGCTTTTGATTTATATGCCTCTTCTTGATGATATTCTTGAAAGGATGAGTAAATTTGAATACGATGCAGCAATGGGTTGCCAATTAATTGACGATTACCAAAATTTTAAGGTATCTATCAACTAAACTTGGCCAAATCTATCTTACTATCCATAAATTAAATATATTCAAACAAAATTCAAAAGTTAATGATTGTTCTAAATGGGGATGTTTTCTATTGAAGGACCAAAAAGATCTAATAGAGAATGCTTCTTGGCTGGATTGTTATGTAGGAGATAACCTTGGAATGATAAGGGAGCAAGCTTTGGATTACGAAAAATGTCACTAGTCAGCTACACATGGAAGAACTAACTAGAAATTTCTTGTTTTATGAGAATGATATACCAACATGTTGCAAAAGGGTGTATTTTGATTGTATGTATAAATGAGTAGCTTTCCTATGGAGGAACATTGATGGATTTTCCCATTCATCCAAGGTACAAAGTATAAAATAATGAAAATCCTAATCAATCCTATAACTACTTATCCATGAAAAATGATGGTTTGTGGAATAAAATAAGGTATACTATACAAATTTTTATTTTTTGAGATCCTATCTAGCTCCATGCAAACAAAAATGTTTTGAGAGATCATAACAAGCATGGAGGAGGATTCTTAAATACATACAATATAAATAATTCGATTATGTTTAGTTGTTGAATATATATATATAGATGATATACTTGTGTCTATAAAAATGAACTAAACATAGCTTATATATATGATAAGGTATAGTTACACACCATATTTTCGACTACTAGAATATATATTTTATAAATTAATGGATATTTTCTCATGTATTTTCAAATCACATTAATAATATTTTGATAGATTTCAAAGAGATTCACATGTTATTTAAAATGGTTTGTATAATTTTATCTTGATAATTTTTTTTGGAGCTTACATGTCTAGAGCATAAATAAAATAATTATTTTTTAAATATAAAGATAACATACTTTCTTCAATTGTAAAAATGTAAAGTAAAATATAAGGGCTCTGGTAATGAAATATTAAATGAATGATGTTAATTGTAACGCCCCACCAAGGGATCCAAAGAATTAACCTATAGTTTCACTAAGTTCGGTAGCATTTTTTTTTTTGAAACATGAAAGTAAACCATTTACAACATAGTAGTGAAAGTAATAGCATCTTTCAACTGAAAGTAAACATAAACATACATAACAGGTTACATTCCTTAAGGATCCCTTAACGTTGAATCACATCTAATCTATTAATGATTCCATCTAATACTTCATCCACATAAAATAATAGTGAAAAGTCCAATGTTCATAAATTACATTTCTAAACACTCAATCATCCACTATACATGCCATAGGGTATGAAGGACATAAAAGGATATACATGTGTGTAAATAAAGTACATCATCATCCTATACTAATCCATGAAACCAAATACCATACATGATACATCATCATAGAAGATATAAACATCCATCATAAAGTATAACCATAAATTCTAACACATAATTATCTAAGTGCACAGTTCCTCCCAATCGTTAATAGCATCATTAGACCATTGTGGGCCCTAACCATCCCTCTGTGCATAACATTCCAAGTCACTGAAGAGATTATCAGTATTATCATAGTAGGAATGTCACTCCTAAAATATACTACATCATATGCATAAAGAAATCTAATCTTGCAAAGTAAAACATAAGATAAGTAGACAACATAATCTATCATATGGTAATCATCAAAATAAGGATATGTGTCCACCATCATAATCAAAGAATGCATCAGCCACGGTTTCTCAAAAGAAACTCAAATGGTAAGAGTGAAAAAGCACTACCACCAGACTGCATGGAACCTAAATGGTTCACTCCCACCACGCTGAGGAGATAATCTCAAGTCCCAAATAGGCTATCAAAACACATATCATAATACTCTCTAAATCTAGAAATCCTAAAAGTATACTAACTCAAAGGTTCCAATCACAAACTGACATCTAATCCCAGAGGCACAACAAAGACATGTAGGAAATGTACTATGTAAGCGAGAAAGCATCATCGCATGGATCACGCTAGTTTTACCCTAGTAGTCTCTCAATAGACCTCGACCCCCTAGTGATCCCTATGTGGCTACTACTATCCTCTCATACTGACAAGGCATACTACGGAATGCAAGTTTGCAACCAAGCATTCTCTCTACTCCCATCCTAGTCTGTACTACCACTCGAGGCATGGAAAAGAACAAACAATTATCTTATTAGGTTCATTTAAGTCAGTATTAGGTGTAATGTTTTCACTTATTAAAACAACATAAAATGAGTTACCCTGGCAACCTCTTAGGGCCTCGACCCCCATTGCAAGCCACTTCTCGACACTACAAGTAGATAACCTACCCTAAGCTCATGGCATCATAAATCACAAAATCACCACAGTCCTATACAAGCGACTAGAAAAATACCAAAAGATAATCCATAATAAGGGCATCAAATCTCCATGAGCAATTAAAAGGCATCCATAGATAATCATGACCACAATAGTTCTCTATTGGCAACTAAAGGCATCAATGATAATCAAAATATCCATTGGTTCTCAACAAGAAACCAAAAGAATCCCAAAGTAATATTGATCAAAGACTCCAAAATGGTTGAGTTAGAACATGCCACAACATGACATCATCAAGATCAGATAAACAATTCAATCCCATCAAGGTAATTGGAAAGTAATCCAAATACAATTGATTGATAACTCATAAAAAGGTTACATATATCATAGCTTACACAAGAAGACCAGAAACAATATCAATCAGTAAACCACACACACCATAGAGCATGCCATCACATAACCATGGTTGGGTTTTAAAAAGATCAAGATCAAAAGACATCATCATGACACCACAATCATAACCGCCGAGCCTCTGGTAGATGTCCTATAACTGGTCAACCAACTAGTCAACCCAAACCCAAAACAAGAAGCATAGAGAAAGCACAAAATACAAGCACATGTTTTGGTTCGCTAAGATTGCATAGCTAAATTAAGTGTGGAGGTTTCAGTTTTTGTTTAAGAGTTGAGCATCAAATGAAGGAATATTATTCATCTTCCTTATAACTAACCCGTGTATTAGTTTAATAAGTTAAAGATTTTTCCATGACTCTTAGAATTCCAATTTTCTAAAATGTCCTAAGACCAGTTTGTTGGAAAAGATCCCTTCTTCCATATTTTAAATCAATATCTCTATACTGCTTTGGGAAAAATTATTCTTTTTAAATTATCTATCATTTTAAAATAGCTCAATTTATGATTTTTGAGAAAAAACCAAAATATTTGATAACTTGAATATCTCAATAACCTTATTTAAACTCATTAAATAAATTTATTAATTCTAAATATAAAACTATATCTCTTATTTAAAATTTTATTACTTAAATAAAATTTCATTAATATAATATATATAATTATATATATACATATACATATATATACATATACATATAAATATAAAAATAAATAATATATATTCTTACTAAATTATGAAAATCTAAATATGAATATTCATATTCGCATCACACATAATAATTTTTAAAAAAAAAGACAAACAACACATAACTCACACACACACATATATATATATTACGATCACTACCGTAGTACATAGTACCCTACAGTCATAGGGCCTGCGACGACAATGGGTACAAAGTACCTGCTGTCAATGTGGTACCTGTTGGTCTGACTTTTTGTGTAGTAGAAGTTTTAGTTAAATCATAGAAAAGTCAAATTTTCTATTCCTAAGTGAAGCATAGGGTTTTGGATAAATCATCCATAAGAAATAATTGTCATATAAACCCTATATCATCTCTATTCATAAATTGTCGGGCGCAAAATTTTGAATTTTCAAAAGAGATGAATATGCTGTTACATTCCTTTTCTTTTCTCCCGGGTTACCTTTCTTCCTATTTGTCCCAACCGTCAGATCCGACTAGATCTACTGTTGGCGTTACCTCGCTATGACAAGTTGCATGCTTATTAAGTATAGCGAGGTAATGAGTATTGAGTATTTTAAGTGGCGGGACCGTAAAGTGAAGATACGACGATCGAAGATTTGCTTATTAAATGATTTATTGTGCAGGTACACTTTGCAAGTTACCGTCAAAAAAGGATAGGGACCCACTATAATATCTAACATTAGAGCCGGAATGATGGTTTTTTTGGACATTCCGCCACCTCGCTATCGGAAAATTTAGGCACTTCGCCGTTAGCGAAGTAGCAAGGCCACATGAAAATCTGAAGATGATGACATTGCATCCTGCTTATATCATAATTATACCAGGTGGCATGACCAGTCATAAATACCGTTGTCAGAATTAGTTTTAATTGACAGAAGTGATTGCTAGGTAACCCTTGCATTTTATGGCATGAAATCCTTTTAAGTGCCAGAGCTCGCTACCTCGCTATCAGAAAATTCAGGTGCTTCACCGTTAGCGAGTTAGCGAGGCCTCGTAAAGTGGTAAAAGATTGGCAAGATCTTTGGTGACGTGGAATGACAGATGACTATGATAAATTTTGACATGTGCCAACTATGCAGAGATCCGATTCTCATTAATGCCTATCTGACTGAATGTACAAAAAAAATCCTAAACATCAGCTTGAAGTGGATCAACGGAGCTCGCTACCTCGCTATGACAAGTTGCATGCTTGTTAAGCCATGCGACATAGCAAATATAAATTAGGAGATCTTGTGTTTCTTCTTCACCTTTGATTTGGTAAGTGATCAACGACTGTCGTCTCCTCGCTATGAAGAGTTGCAAGGGAGATAATTATAGCGACATAGCGAGTTGGGCCCGCTGCCTTCTTTCTTAAGAAGCCCTGTAGCATATCTTTCAATCATTTCTTGATCTGATCAACGATTGTCACCGCTTCACCATGGCAAGGTGCTTGTTCTTTATGCATAACGAAGTAGTGACATGCTAACATGTGTTCTCCATCATTAGTGGGTCCAAATATAAGCGCCATCAAAGAAAGAATTCTGTATGTCGCAAGTTCTCATTGGGTAAAATAACTGACATGGCAAATATAACTCCTAGTTGTTCTCTCTGTACCACATGATCATAGGATCTTTGAAGATCGACGACGCAATTTTAAATGAAAAATGTAGTGCCACTCTCTGTATTAATTAGACAAGAAAGCTTCGTCCGTGAGGAAAAATAGAGTATAATACAGAGAGATTTCATCAGTTTCATTTCATGCGAGAAAAGATTTGGAGCCATTCTTGTGCAGAAGCCATTACTGAAAGAAAAGCATGCCAAGGTTTGATAAAAATTGTCAAGTTGTCTGTTCACAAAAAAATTGGAGGAATACAGAGGAAAACAGAGACAGAATTCAAGTAAGTAAAACTACCATCATCTTCGTGAGTTTTTAAGTTCTAAAAAGATAGCCCAAGATGCCTCCGAAGAAGGGATTTTCAAGTGCAATAAACTACTTGGATAGAAATGTGCATGATGATTTGGTTGAGTTACTTCCTGAGTCTACTGTAGAAACGATGCAAGTTAAGAGGTTAACCTCACTGAACCCTAGGCTAAGGATAGCTGATGGATTGTATGATAAGGGTAATTGGGTTCAGGATGCTCAAACTTCTCAAACTGGTTTGAGTTTATTCAAAAAATGGTTTGCGGAAAGGAAGTTATATGCCCCTCATGCCAATATATGGAATTTTGATCTTGGAAAGCTTGTTGTCCCCAGTGTGTTTATGGATTTTGACCTGCTTGAAGCTATAGCGAAAAATTATGACCAAGCCACTAAGGTAGTGAGAAGAATGGATGGTGAGGCTTTAGTTACCATCAGTCCCAAGGAGATTAGGAAGGTTTTCAGTCTGGGACCTCTCACCATGTATCATCTGCCCATTAATTTGATAGAGTTAGAAAAAGAATATATATCCAAAAGGGATGTAGTTAGACAGGGTGCACTGAAAGCACACATAGGCCGGATTGGAGGCCTCCCAACCATAACATCGTCTTCTAAAGAACCATTCAAGAAATCATGCTTTAATGCCAGGGCAGTAGAGATATATAGGACCCTATGCAGAGTCTTCGAAGAGGGCGAAGAAGATTTTATTCCGGTGAGCTTCATGTATATGATCACCCAAATCTCCTCTTTTGATGTGGAAATAATTTTTGATTTTGCATCTTACATGGCTAATGAGAATCACCAGGGATTTGTGGGGATTGCAAGGGGCAAGGTGGAAAAGGTTTGGGGTCAGTACTGCCTATTGATGCATATGTTTCTTTTTAAAGGGGCCACTTATTTTGGTAAAGAAATGGTTTTAAATAGGGAACAAGAGGGCAAGGCACTGCCAGTCCAATTATGGAGTGCAGACATGACTTGGGAAGTAGAAAATGCTAGCTTTGTTAGATTTGATAGGCACTTTGCCTCCAAAATAAGATGCCTCATATTGAGTGATAATGCCAGAATTCTTAAGGCATTCATGCATCTTGTTAGGCCGATGGACAAACCCCATAATCTAAAAGTTTCACATAATTGGAGAGATATTATCCCATATTCAGTCTCAACTGTCATCAGGGTCTATGGATTCAAAGGAACACCCCATGTACTACCCTATCAGGTACCTTTAAAGGTAGGGATACTTGAATTTTTGTGGCAGTTGGGAGGAGTGGAGGAGGCCTTTTTGCACAAAAGGGGGACAGGATCAATTTTTCCTACTTGCACTATAGCCCACCAGTTTGTGATAACTAAAGAAGGGTGGATCTTTCTCCACAAAATTTTGGATCAATATAAGATGGCAGTGTCTCATGCTCATTTTTGTGATACAGAAGGTTTCTTTAACTCTGCTCTTAGATATAGAATCAAGCTTCGTCCAGTTCAACATGAGTTCTATTTTCCTGAAGATATAATAAGAAATGAATATTCTCTCCATGAGCAAGAAATAAAGAAAGAAAAATGGAGAGTCTATTCAAAAGTTTTGGAATTCATTAATTTTTTTGACAAAGATTATAGTCCTCTTAGTAATGGTGCAACCAATGCAGATAAGATAAATAAGCTCATGAGTACTTTCTCTGAGATAATGGAAGTAATGAATGAGAAGAAATAGCATTTTATTGATTCTTTTCCAGATAAAGCCAGAGAGGTTATGAGAAAATTGGGTTTCACCTCCAACATTGGAATGGGTCCACTGGTGGTACGAAAGAAGACAGGATATACTATTGTTCGGCAGCAGGTGCCCATTGTACACAAAGAAAAATAGACAGTTGAATCCATCAGTACTGTCCTTGAAGAAAGACCCCCTGAACCTTCTCCCAAAAGAAGAAAAATAATAAGGGAGGAAGAGTCCCCTGATGAAGGTTACTCACCTTCTCAAACCCCAATGAGAATTGAGGAAGAGCAGCTCACCAATGAGCAATTCGAACAAATGGGGTCACAAGGAGAAATTTTTGTTACACAAGTAGAAATTGATGAAGGGAACCCCCAGGAACCTCCTGTGCCAAGTTTTGAATTAACTATAGCAGATTTCAGAGGAAGGGAATTGGACCCTATTTTGGAACAAGCCAGTCAACATTTTTTGTCTGATAACAGTTTTGTAAGATCTAGGGCTTTCCATCAGTTTGCATGGAGGGTAAACATGCACATTTTTGAGCAAAGGTGTAAGAATATGAAAACAGAACATCCAGAAATGGATGAGGCCTCCATCCAAAATCAAATAAAGGAACAAATGGTGCAAGAGTTCCAAAATATAACCCCTGATGAGGGTAGACAGATGGTAAAAAATGCTAATGTTTTATTATTGCCCAATTGGGATATTGCTGATGCATTAATTTTTAATTCTGTATCAAATAATTTAGGACTCTAGGATCCAAGTAAAGAGGAATTCTTGGGTACAACATTCATCAATGATCAAGCTGCCCTTGTTATGTGGTCCCTGAGAAGAGGATCCAGGACTACTTCATCACAACCTAATGATTCAGGACTAACAGGGAGTATCATTGTAAGGAGAGTTGCTGATACTTCAAATGTGTAGGCAGCCCACATGAATGTGGATTATTCTAAATTTGCCTTGGCTATTGCAGAAAGAGAAGAGAAGGAAATGATTGATATTGAAAATAAATATGAAATAGTGGTGGATGCTTATAATCAAGAGGTAAAAAGGAGAATTGAGCTGGAAAACAGGGTATCTCAATTGGAGAAGATACTTGGAAAGAGGAAAGTGAGAGAATCCAGTACACTGAGAATTGCATATCCTCCACAGTCATCTGTTGGATTAACCCCTATTATTGAGATACCTGACACCCCTAAAAGACCCCAATTCTATACTGCAAAGGAATTTGAAGCAGAAAAAATCAAATTACATGAGTGGAAGATAGAATTTAGAAATCAACAGGAAGAGAAATGGAAGCAGGGTGTGACATATTTGAGGGATAAAATACAATGGTCAACTTTTTATGATTAGTTGACAAGGATTGTAACCCTCATGGATGAGTTGAATAAAGAAAAGGATGGACTAGATTCTCTTGCATAGAAATGGAGATAGAGAAATAATGATGTTACAATTATATGTATATCTACAGTCCAAATGCCTTATCATCAGGTTGAAAAGATTTTGATTTATTGAATAAGTTAGAAAATTTTGAAAATGAAAGAGATTCTTTACAGAGAAGATTAATACTCTATTTTTCAAAATATCTTGTTGAAAAATTCACCCTATTTCCTTGTGCTTTAGAATCTGTTGATACAGTAAAGGAAAAAGAAAAATGGCAAAGGGAAATGGATGATTTATTCGATAACAAAATAATAAACATCATCAGTGAGACTGGCCATTGGTTTTGGGTAAAGACAAACGAGGAGCTGGTAAAAGTACAATTTTACTATACTGCTATGATAAAAGAATTTGATGATTTAGAGAAAAATGCAAATTCTTTAATAAAGATACAAAGAGAAACTCTAAGTTTTGATTGGCCAGATGATGATACTTTTAATAAGTGGAAAAATCAGTTTAGTGAACAGATGTCAGGAGACAGTAAAGAAGAAGATACAAAAGTAATAGTTACCCTTGTAATCAGCAACGATGACATGGAAAATCCCCAGGTTAAAGTGAGTTTGCAGGTAACAGAAGAGGATACATCACTTACAGACCTCATGGGTATGTACTCCGAAAGTGAAGAATGATTGTAAGGTCAGATCGTGCTCTTGTCTCAACAATTCAGAAGCATAACAGAAAGGAACCCACCAAGAAATGTTGTTAATTTTTCTGTTATTTTGTTTTTTTGAAAGGACACCTGTCACCTTCTTTAGCTTGAAGCTTGTTGCATCTCACACTATTTAAGTGAGATCCCAAGGCTAAAGAATGGTCCGAATTCTATTTTTATTAAGTATTGTGCTTAGTTCTATTTTTGGTCCAAACATTTGGAAAGCAAGTTTGTAGTATACTTTTCTGTCAAAATTTTTGAGATATAGATGAATGTAGAAAGAACTGTGCTTCTTTTCTGAAGGTCTTTCTGTGTCTATTGTAAAGGATATACCATTTTCAAAGGAAATGAATACGAATTATGAATTGTCCCCATATTAGTTCTTTCTGAATTTTGTCTCCTTTTAAATACTTAGCTACCTTAATGTTGTGTGAGTAAAAGCTTATGCAATTGATTGCAATATAGTAAGGTTGTACATCCATTTGTTATTGCTGTTAATTCAATGGATTAAATAAAGGCTCTGATGAATGTGATGAGGTTGCTTAGGTGTTAAAAAGGATTTTTGAATGATAAATTCTGGTAAGAATTGCTGATAAGAATTTGTTGCAAAGCAACAAATTAGATCTAAGAATTTACTATAGACTCTGAATCCCCAATGGATTAGGCACTGATCGAAAGTATTTCAGCCAAAAGAGAAGTATATTATGACTGGTTTTTTCAAAGTACATCATAAAATCAATTTTTACTTTTATTTCCTATAAGATATTCAAAGTTGGCCAACACTTGCCTGCATGAATCGTTTTAGCTTCATTTAGCCATTGTTGTTGAAAACATCTGTAGAGCTATAGAAGATTTCTTGGCCATATCTGTTCAAGGGATGTGTTTACCAATTTGGTAAGAGTTACGTATATGTTTGAGGATTTAGAAATGAGAATCAAAATGAAACTAAGAATAATTCTCATCCAATTGTTCCATTTTTGAACCATCCCCGGGTACACCCACCCTAGTTTTTACAGAGCCAAAAGAGTAGAAAACTGTCTAAGGTTTTGTTGAAGTTGGGTCCTAGTACTTTGCATATGCAAGTGGTAATGAGAATTGGCTATTCTTTAGGTTGTGTATGTACTGATATCTAAGTATTAAGCCTTTTTTCGCTTAGTAGTTTTAGCACTGTTTTAACATCATATAAAAACACCAACAAAATGGCGACTCTGCTGGGGAGCTGTCTAACACATCTGTAAAAAGTACTGCAGTTGTCTTTAGTCTTACTGTGTACGTGTGTGTCATGTGATCTTTATTTTGCCCATGGTTATAAGGGAATCTTTAGTATCAAACCTTCAGGATTTAAAGGAGATATAACCCAAGTACCATTGCTAGACACTGACGCATCTAGCTTATCCAAGTGTCTTATCTAACAAGCAAGAGTTGCAGTCTTACAACATCAGTGATTGGTCTGTCTGTGCCGTATTTTTGTTCCTACCTGTGTATTGTTTTCTTTCTGTCAGTAAAAGTGTTATTATATTTTTCCCGAAAGAGGGTGGCGACTCAATCAAGGTTTTGAAGCTAGTGCTTATTGTAACAAAAGAAGAATATGGTTGACAAGAGAAAAAACACAAGGGCTTACATGAGAGCCAATCCCGATATATCAATGTATACTGATCTACCCCAAGGTGGTAGGAAGAACCAAAATAAGAAAAGAACAGATCCAAATCCTACTTGGAAGCCTAGAGGTAATGCCTCTGTAAATTCCCATTATCAACCAATAATAGCAAGAGAGTCATCTTAGCTCTGAATCCGAAAATACAAGACTCTTAGGAGGTATTTTCAGTACCCCATTACCAAATGAGAGAGTTTTTCAAGACAAAGATGTATCTACTATGGGAATTGCTTCATTAAGACCAGAGCCTGTAGCAGATATAAATTGTAGGCTAGGATTTAGGAGTTCATCTGATAATCCTTTTAATCCCAGAGTATCCCCTTATATGGAACCAAACCTTATAGATCTAGATGACCCTGCTAATTCCGAGGCAACCTCTACTGACTCTAAAGAAGTGCAATCTGAAATAGGATTTTTGAAGAAATGGATTGTTGAGGAAGAAGCTAAATGCATCCGTCTTGAAAAGGAGAGGGAGCGAGCCACTTTGGATGCAATAATAGAAAGAGATACTCTACTAAGAAGGATGGCTGCTTTGAAAGAGCAAAATAAAAAATTAGAAGAGAATACCCCCACTCTCCATCAGGACATCTTTGGAGATGTTGATAATCTAAGAGCTAAAGTTCAACAATAGGAGAAACACCTAAATCAAAGGCAAGAACCAATTATTGCTCAAGTTCAAGCTTATAAACCCATTCAAGTTGATTCGATAGAGCCCACTGGAACAGTTCCAGATAAAGGGAAAGGCAAGGCTATAGGAATCCAAATAAATGAGCCTCAATCCATACCGAGCAAACCTATACAACCCTCCATATCTAAATTAGATCTAGATCTAGAGAAGGCTCGAAAAGAGAGGGAAGACCTTGCAAAAGAGCTTGAGAAGGTTGAAAATGAAGCTCAGGCTACAGAAACTAGAAGGAAAATCCAATTCATAAAGTCTAATTCTGCATTGAATTCATGGCCTAGTTTGTCTATCCCACCTACAAATCCTGCACCAGTTACTAGTCCCATAATCCCGACTCAGAGAGTACCCCAATCTGCTCCTACTTCATCTTCCAATATTGGCACTCAAGTCCCATTTGTCCCACCACAGCTGTCCCAAGCTGCTCCCCTGAGTCAAGCTAATACAACTAGTACTTCTAATGTTCCTGTTTTCCAGAAGAAACCTATATACCTCAAAAAATATAGACAAATATCATTTTCTAGTATTCCTGGTGCCCCCCATCCCATATCTTTTGATTTAAGGGATAAAGTGGTTAAGTTTTTTGGAAATAATGTTGTTACTGGTGAAGAACATTTGAGAATTTTCATTGACATGCTGAACGATTATGAAGTTGAACATGAGGACATGGTGATGAAATTATTTGTGCATTCACTCATAGAGGATGCAAGGGATTGGTTCAGGAGGTTGCTTGATGATAGTATTACTTCATGGAGTGATTTGGAGAAATTGTTCAAAGAGCAATATGGGGACAATACTAATGTAGGATTCATGTTGAATGAGTTCAACAATATCAAGAAGAATCCAAATGAATCCACATTCGATTTCAATGTGAGATTTTAAAAGGGGACGTACAAACTTTTTCAGTTTATGAGGTTAAATGAAGACGTCTGTCTCACAACCTATTTCAATGCTTTTGATAGCAAAATGGCCTACCAACTGAGAGATAAGGATCCTAAAACTTTAAGAGATGCCTATAGAGTTGCAGTGAACATAGAAAATAATAGAAAGACATCTGGCAAACTAGGGAGGAGGGATGATCCTAAGCTTTTCAACCCTAAGAATAATAATAAAAGGGAGGGTGACAAAACTCCCATAGGAAAAAAGCCTGAAGAACCTACTACAGGCCATGTTTTAGAAATGCTCAAGAAGATGAATCCCACTATTTTCAATAAGCCAAATGTTATTGAGAGAACCCCTGTGAATAACAACAATTTCAATAGACAGCCTAGGATGCAAAATTACCCTTACACCACTCAGTGGAAAGATGGTAAACCAGTTCCCAACTAGACCCAAAATATGAAAGATAAGGGTACTCCAGACCCCCTGCAAAGGAACACTGTAAATATGAATGATGATGTACCATGGTGCATTATATGCCAATCACCTCATTCTGCTGATTATTGTGCTGTTGCCCAGTCGTTTGCCCAAGCTCAAGGAGTGCAAGCAGAAGAAGAAATTGAAGAGAAAAACCATGATGATATAAGCTGCAATATGG
Organism: Cupressus sempervirens; assembly: GCA_028749045.1. NCBI lineage: Eukaryota > Viridiplantae > Streptophyta > Pinopsida > Cupressales > Cupressaceae > Cupressus > Cupressus sempervirens. The sequence goes on along the minus strand of CM053785.1, from coordinate 177,758,688 downwards.
TGAACACATGTGATGATTTGATAGATTCTGATTCAGAAGAACCTGAGAATGATGTTACTAGCCAGAGAATTGCTTACCAGTTACATCATCAACAAATATTTTCAGATGATGAAGAGAATGATACAGATAAGGTATGCAATACAATTTCTGACATAGGTCTCACAAATCTAAGAATCCCCTCCAAGGAGGAAATTGATAGAATTACAGCCGAAATGATTTCACAAGTCCATAGTAATTATAATTTGAGAAATAGAGCAATAAATAATGATGCAGGAAGGCCATCTAGTGTGTTCATCAAAGACACCACTCATAAGACAAATGATCAACACAAGAAAGTCAGTATAGATGTGCCTAAGATCAAGGAGAACAAGGGTCAGAAATGGGAACCAAAGAAGAAGGTTCAATTTCAGATAGGTGAAGCAACAAAGACAGTAGTGCAACCAGAGAAATCAAAACCGGATGTTGTCAAGCAAAAAGTGGTGCTTACTACTCAAAAGACCTCGATTACAGGTACTATTGTAAAACCTACTGTGGTTGAACCTATTGATATGATTGCCATGTTATCTCAAATTACTATAAAAGTGCCCTTTTCTGAGCTTTTTAGAATTGAAGAGCATAAGAATAAGGCTTTGTCATGGTTGGGTGGAATAGCAAACAACAATAGTATTGATGATCAAGCTGTAGCCCAACAGACCCCATTAATCATAGAGGACAATGGTATTATATCCCAGATTCCTCAGATGTTTTTAGATGATTCATCAGTTGCATTCATAGAAGATATTGATCCTTTTTTCCTTAGTCTAATCATAAAAGGAAAAATCTTAAAAAATTGTATGATAGACTCTGGAGCTTCCAACACTATAATGCCTTTCAAAGTAATGGAAGCCCTAGGATTGAAGGTGGATACTAAGCAAGGTAGATGCCGAGGGATGGATGCTAGAGAGGTTCTAGTAATAGGTACTATAAATGCCTTACCATTCAAACTGGTTGCATTTCCTGAGGTAGAATTAACCATGTCTGTCCTTGTGGTAGATATACCTCCACACTATAGGATGCTACTTTCCAGAAAATGGAGTGCTGCCATGGGGGGAAGCCTACAATGTGACCTTACTTATGCCACCTTCCATATAGGGGACAAAGCTGTCAGGGTAAATAGGGAACCAAGGGTTAACCACATCTTAGGTGAAGAAATTGACAAAGATACCACTTGTTTCCTAGACACTGGGATTAATGCTTTCAGGGCTGAATTAATTATTCAGGAAGTGAAAAACTTACCTGCTATCATTGAAAATGAGGTTGAATGTTGCATGAATTCACCAAAATTGTGGACAATGTTCTTTGATGGGGCTAGTTCTAAAGAGGGTGCAGGGGCAGGTATAGTCTTTGTGTCCCCTGAAAACAACACCTTCAGGTATTCATTCACCTTGAAGTTTGCCTACACTAATAACATCGCTGAATATGAAGCATTGCTGCTAGGACTCAAAGTGGCCACACACCACAAAATTAAGAAATTGTGTGTCATAGGGGATTTTGAACTGATCATCTCTCAGATCAAAGGAACTTACTCCTCAAAAAATAGGAGATTAAAACAATATAGAAATGCAGTCTGGGATCAAATAGAATTCTTTGATGCATTTGGGATCTCATGGAGAGATAGGACCCAGAATAAGATGGCTGATCTTCTGGCAAATGTAGACATCAAACCAAAAGAAATGTCATTTGTAGGAATCTCCCAGATTGAGGTCCAAAATAGACCTTCTATACCTGAAAACATTGAAAATTGGCAGGTGTTTGAAGATGACAAAGATATTACAATTTTTTTGCTAAATGAAGACAAGTACCATGGTCAGGAGATGGACTGCAATGGGTTGATTGAAACCATAAATGGGAAAGAAACCATTTTTGGTCAAGAAATAATACAATTAAAAACAAATAAAATGCCAAAGGGGTTGGTAGTCTTGGAAAATATTTTTGATAGCCAAGATAGAGTAAAATCGAGAGTAAATGACCCCAAACCCCAGGAGCTAGAAGAAATAAATTTGGGTACGGATGAAGTTCCTAAAAGGGTTTACATTGGCCAAGGTTTGCCTGTTGAAATCAAAAAAAGCATTGATTGACCTACTTAGAAAGTACAGGCATGTTTTTGCTTGGTCATATGATGACCTTAAGGTTTATAGGGAGGATCTTTTCCGGCATGTTATACCATTGAAGGAAAATGTAAGACCTTTTAGGCAAAAGCAGAGGCCAATCAATCCTACCCTTGCCCCAAAAATGCAGGAAGAACTGACAAAGCTGAGAGATGGTGGAATAATCAAACCAATTAGGCATTCCACTTGGGTTTCAAACCTGGTTCTTGTGAGAAAAAAGAATGGAGATATTAGGCTTTGTGTTGATTTTAGAAATCTAAACATTGCATCTCTAAAAGATAATTATGGCTTACCTAATATGGAAGCCATGTTACAACAAGTGACCGGCTCTGAATTGATGTCAATGATGGATGGCTTTTCTGGATATAATCAAGTTCTGGTAAAAGAAAGTGAACAGTTCAAAACAGCCTTCACAACCCCTTGGGGAACATATGTGTATGTGAGGATGCCTTTTGGCTTGATTAATGCAGGAGCTACTTTCCAAAGAGCCATGGATGTAGCATTTCATGAGTATATTGACAAATTTATGGTTGTGTACCAGGATGATCTTACAGCGTATTCTAACAAGACTAAAGATCACTGCAAACACTTGGAATTTTTTTTTATAAAAGCCCTAGAATATGGGGTATCTTTAAACCCAAAGAAATGCTCATTTGGGGTCACAGAAGGAAAGTTATTAGGACACATAGTGTCTAAGGATGGGGTAAAAATAGACCCAGAAAGGGTAATAGCTATTGATAAAGGCCCCAAACCTAAAAATGTGAAAGGTATACAGTCCTTTTTTGGCCAGGTTAATTTTTTGAGGAGGTTTGTTACCAATTTCGTTGAAATTAGTAGACCCATTTCAAAAATGCTCAAGAAAGGAGCTGTTATAGATTGGAATGGTGAACCTTCACAGGCATTCCAGGATATAAAAACTGCAATAAAGAATGCTCCAGTGTTGAGGACCCCAGATTATGCGAAACTCATGCATATTTTTTCTTTTGCATCATTCCATATTGTAGCTGCAGTTTTATTACAGAAAAATCAAAAAGGATATGAGCAGCCTATTGCCTTTTTCAGCAAATCCCTATAGTATGCTGAGCTGAAGTATGAAATAAATGAAAAACAAGCATATGCTTTGGTAAATGTTGTAAAAGCATTCAGAAGTTATTTGGTAAGTGCTACTATTATTGCTTTTGTACCTAGTGCTGCAGTTAAAGATATATTCTCTCAGCAGGAAGTGTCAGGAAGGAGATGTAGATGGATCAATAGAATCCAAGAATTTAACATTGATATGCAGATAACTAAGTTAGTAAGAGGTCAAGGTTTGGCCAAACTCATGGCCGAAACTAACCTAGAAGCTAATCAGATAAACCTGGTAAATGATGATCTCAGAGCTAACTTCTGCGACATGGACCAGTGTGACTGGTACACCAATGTTATACATTACTTGCAACATATGGAAGTTCCTCCCCATCTGCCTGATAATGAAAAAAGGAATATTAAATTGCAAGCCATCAGGTATGTAATTGTTCAAAATAACTTATGGTGGAGAAACTTTGAGGGAGTTCTGTTGAAATGTGTTGACAAAGAAAGGGCAAAAGAGATTTTGAAAGAAATGCATGCTGGAGTATGTGGAGGACATTACATGGCCAAAACTACTGCGCATAAGATAATGAGGGCTGGATTCTGGTGGCCTGTTTTGTTCAAAGATGCTCAAGTTATGGTTAAGAAATGTGATCCTTGTCAGAGATTTGCTGGAAAGCTGAAATTCTCAGGAAATACTCCACTAAAGCCAGTTGAAACTCAAGCACCTTTTCAACAATGGGGTCTGGACATCATAGGAGAAATTTTCCCCAAGTCTAGCACTGGCTATTCTTGGATTTTGGTTGCTACTGAATACTTTACAAAATGGGTAGAGGCTATCCCTACTAGAAATGCAACAAGTAAAGTGGTAAATAATTTCCTATTGAATAATATTATTTCTAGATTTGGATGTCCACAGAGAATTGTCACAGATAATGCTATGTGTTTTAGGTTTGAAGAGTTCATCAAGTTTTGTGATAAATATGGAATGACAAGAACATAATCTGCTCCATATCATCCACAAGGGAATGGACAAGCTGAGTCCACAAATAAAAGCCTGTTGAAAATCATTAAGAGAACCTTGGATGATAATAAAAGGGCATGGGATTCCAAGTTACAGTTGGCAATATGGGCTGACAGAGTAACTGTAAAGAAGGTAATTGGGGTAGCTCCATTTGATTTAGTGTATGGAATTCAAGCTAGAATGCCCCAGAACAACTTGATGGGACTATACAATTACATCCAGTCATATGATGAAGATACTACTGATGAAATGAAAGAAAGAATGGATGAATTGGTAGGATTGACCAAAGCCAGAAGAGAAGCATCTTTGAGGAACCAAAAGTTGCAGTTGCAAGTCAAAACACTCTATGATAAAAGAACTGTAAACAAGAAATTTGAAAATGGAGACCTAGTTTTAATGTGGAATGCCAGAATTGAAGATAAAGGAAAACATGGAAAATTTGATCCCATTTGGTTAGGCCCATATCTCATTGAGAATGCTTGGGGTGAAGATTCTTACATAATCAAAGATATATTTGATAATATTCTTGAATTTCCAATTCATGGACAGTTCTTGAAGAGGTATTTTTCTTGAAAAAATACTTATTTTCTTCCATGAACAATAGTTTTAGGGTTTCCTATCGTCCTGTTTTCTGTAAATCCTTGTACAGTCTAGGTTTTTTGTTTTTGTGTGTTGCTTTGTGCTCTCTGAAGAAGTTGTCACCTTACCGGATGTGTGGTTTGTTCTCCCATAGATTCTGAATCCTTGCATAGAATCAAGTAGTCTATCATCCCTAGACAGAGCCACTGTTGGTCTGACTTTTTGTGTAGTAGAAGTTTTCAGTTAAATCATAGAAAAGTCAAATGTTCTATTCCTAAGTAAAGCATAGGGTTTTGGATAAATCATCCATAAGAAATAATCATCATATAAACCCTATATCATCTCTATTCATCAATTGTCGGGCGCGAAATTTTGAATTTTCAAAAGAGACGAATATGCTGTTACATTCCTTTTCTTTTCTCTCAGGTTACCTTTCTTCCTATTTGTCCCAACTGTCAGATCCGACTAGATCTACCGTTGGCGTTACCTCGCTATGACAAGTTGCATGCTTATTAAGTATAGCGAGGTAACGAGTATTGAGTATTTTAAGTGGCAGGACCGTAAAGTGAAGATACGACGATCGAAGATTTGCTTATTAAATGATTTATTGTGCAGGTACACTTTGCAAGTTACCGTCCAAAAAGGATAGGGACCCACTAGAATATCTGACATCAGAGCCAAAATGATGGTTTTTTCGGAGATTTCACCACCTCGCTATCAGAAAATTCAGGCACTTTGCCGTTAGCGAAGTAGCGAGGCCACGTGAAAATTTGAAGATGATGACATTGCATCTTGCTTGTATCATAATTACACCAGGTGGCATGACCAGTCATAAATACCGTTGTCAGAATCAGTTTTAATTGACAGAAGTGATTGCTGGGTAACCCTTGCATTTTTCGGCACAGAATCCTTTTAAGTGCTGGAGCTCGCTACCTCGCTATCAAAAAATTCAAGTGCTTCACCGTTAGCGAGTTAGCGAGGCCTCATAAAATGGTAAAAGATTGGCAAGATCTTTGGTGACATGGAATGACAGATGACTATGATAAATTTTGACATGTGCCAACTATGCAGAGATCCGATTCTCATTAATGCCTATCTGACTGAATGTACAAAAAAATCCTGAACGTCAGCTTGAAGTGGATCAACGGAGCTCGCTACCTCGCTATGACAAGTTGAATGCTTGTTAAGCCATGCGACATAGCAAATATAAATCAGGAGATCTTGTGTTTCTTCTTCACCTTTGATTTGGTAAGTGATCAACGACTGTCATCTCCTCGCTATGAAGAGTTGCAAGGGAGATAATTATAGCGACACAGCGAGTTGGGCCCGCCGCCTTCTTTCTTAAGAAGCCCTGTAGCATATCTTTCGATCATTTCTTGATCTGATCAACGATTGTCGCCGCTTCGCCATGGCAAGGTGCTTGTTCTTTATGCATAACGAAGTAGCGACATGCTGACACGTGTTCTCCATTGTTAGTGGGTCCAAATATAAGCACCATCAAAGAAAGAATTTTGTACGTGGAAAGTTCTCATTGGGTAAAATAACTGACATGGAAAATATAACTCCTAGTTGTTCTCTCTGTACCACATGATCATAGGATCTTTGAAGATCGACGACGCAGTTTTAAATGAAAAATGTAGTGCCACTCTCTGTATTAATTAGACAAGATAGCTTCATCTATGAGGAAAAATAGAGTATAATACAGAGAGATTTCATCAGTTTCATTTCACGCGAGAAAAGATTTGGAGCCATTCTTGTGTAGAAGCCATTACTGAAAGAAAAGCGTGCCAAGGTTTGATAAAAATTGTCAAGTTGTTTATTCGTGGAAAATTTGCAGGAATATAGAGGAAAACAGATATAGAATTCAAGTAAGTAAAACTACCATCATCTTTGTGAGTTTTTAAGTTCTAAAAAGATAGCCCAAGATGCCTCCGAAGAAGGGATTTTCAGGTGCAATAAACTACTTGGATAGAAATGTGCATGATGATTTGGTTGAGTTACTTCCTGAGTCTACTGTAGAAACGGTGCAAGTTAAGAGGTTAACCTCACTAAACCCTAGGCTAAGGATAGCTGATGGATTGTATGATAAGGGTAATTGGGTTTAGGATGCTCAAACTTCTCAAACTGGTTTGAGTTTATTCAAAAAATGGTTTGCAAAAAGGAAGTTATATGCCCCTCATGCCAATATATGGAATTTTGATCTTGGAAAGCTTGTTGTCCCTAGTGTGTTTATGAATTTTGACCTGCTTGAAGCTATAGCGAAAAATTATGACCAAGCCACTAAGGTAGTGAGAAGAATGGATGGTGAGGCTTTAGTTACCATCAGTCCCGAGGAGATTAGGAAGGTTTTTAGTCTGGGACCTCTCACCATGTATCATGTGCCCATTAATTTGATAGAGTTAGAAAAAGAATATATATCCAAAAGGGATGTAGTTAGACAGGGTGCACTGAAAGCCCACATAGGCCGGATTGGAGGCCTCCCAACCATAACATCATCTTCTAAAGAACCATTCAAGAAATCATGCTTTAATGCCAGGGCAGTAGAGATATATAGGACCCTGTGCAGAGTCTTCAGAGAGGGCGCAGAAGATTTTATTCCGGTGAGCTTCATGTATATGATCACCCAAATCTCCTCTTTTGTTGTGGAAATAATTTTTGATTTTGCATCTTACTTGGCTAATGAGATTCACCAGGGATTGGTGGGGATTGCAAAAGGCAAGGTGGAAAAGGTTTGGGGTCAGTACTGCCTATTGATGCATATGTTTCTTTTTAAAGGGGCCACTTATTTTGGTAAAGAAATGGTTTTAAATAGGGAACAAGAGGGCGAGGCACTGCCAGTCCAATTATGGAGTGCAGACATGACTTGGGAAGCAGAAAATGCTAGCTTTGTTAGATTTGATAGGCACTTTGCCTCCAAACTAAGATGCCTCATATTGAGTGATAATCCCAGAATTCCTAAGGCATTAATGCATCTTGTTAGGCCTATGGACAAACCCCATAATCTAAAAGTTTCACATAATTGGGAAGATATTATCCCATATTCAGTCTCAACTGTCATCAAGGTCTATGGATTCAAAGGAACACCCCATGTACTACCCTATCAGGTACCTTTAAAGGTAGGGATAGCTGAATTTTTGTGGCAGTTGGGAGGAGTGGAGGAGGCCTTTTTGCACAAAAGGGGGACAGGATCAATTTTTCCTACTTGCACTATAGCCCACCAGTTTGTGATAACTAAAGAAGGGTGGATCTTTCTCCACAAAATTTTGGATCAATATAAGATGGCAGTGTCTCATGCTCATTTTTATGATACAGAAGGTTTCTTTAACTCTGCTCTTAGATATAGAATCAAGCTTCGTCGAGTTCAGCATGAATTCTATTTTCTTGAAGATATAATAAGAAATGAATATTCTCTCCATGAGCAAGAAATAAAGAAAGAAAAATGGAGAGTCTATTCAAAAGTTTTGGAATTCATTAATTGTTTTGACAAAGATTACAGTCCTCTTAGTAATGCTGCAACCAATGCAGATAAGATAAATAAGCTCATGAGTACTTTCTCTGAGATAATGGAAGTAATGAATGAGAAGAAACAACATTTTATTGATTCTTTTCCAGATAAAGCCAGAGAGGTTATGAGAAAATTGGGTTTCACCTCCAACATTGGAATGGGTCCACTGGTGGTATGAAAGAAGACAGGATATACTATTGTTCGGCAGCAGGTGCCCATTGTACACAAAGAAAAATAGATAGTTGAATCCACCAGTACTGTCCTTGAAGAAAGACCCCCTGAACCTTCTCCCAAAAGAAGAAAAATAATAAGGGAGGAAGAGTCCCCTGATGAAGGTTACTCACCTTCTCAAACCCCAATGAGAATTGAGGAAGAGCAGCTCACCAATGAGCAATTCGAACAAATGGGGTCACAAGGAGAAATTTTTGTTACACAAGCAGAAATTGATGAAGGGAACCCCCAGGAACCTCCTGTGCCAAGTTTTGAATTAACTATAGCAGATTTCAAAGGAAGGGAATTGGACCCTATTTTGGAACAAGCCAGTCAGCATTTTTTGTCTGATAACAGTTTTGTAAGATCTAGGGCTTTCCATCAGTTTGCATGGAGGGTAAACATGCACATTTTTGAGCAAAGGTGTAAGAATATGAAAACAGAACATCCAGAAATGGATGAGGCCTCCATCCAAAATCAAATAAAGGAAAAAATGGTGCAAGAGTTCCAAACTATAACCCCTGATGAGGGTAGACAGATGGTAAAAAATGCTAATGTTTTATTATTGCCCAATTGGGATATTGCTGATGCATTAATTTTTAATTCTGTATCAAATAATTTAGGACTCTAGGATCCAAATAAAGAGGAATTATTGGGTACAACATTCAACAATGATCAAGCCGCCCTTGTTATATGGTCCCTGAGAAGAGGATCTAGGACTACTTCATCACAACCTGATGATTCAGGACTAACAGGGAGTATCATTGTAAGGAGAGTTGCTGATATTTCAAATGTACAGGCAGCCCACATGAATGTGGATTATTCTAACTTTGCCTTGGCTACTGCAGAAAGAGAAGAGAAGGAAATGATTGATATGCACAATAAATATGAAATAGTGGTGGATGCTTATAATCAAGAGGTAAAAAGAAGAATTGAGCTGGAAAATAGGGTATCTCAATTAGAGAAGATACTTGGAAAGAGGAAAGTGAGAGAATCCAGTACATTGAGAATTGCATATCCTCCACAGTCATCTGTTGGATTAACCCCTATTATTGAGATACCTGACACCCTTGAAAGACCCCAATTCTATACTGCAGAGGAATTTGAAGCAGAAAAAACCAAATTACATGAGTGGTAGATAGAATTTAGAAATCAGCAGGAAGAGAAATTGAAGCAGGGTGTGACATATTTGAGGGATAAAATACAATGGTCAACTTTTTATGATCAGTTGACAAGGATTGTAACCCTCATGGATGAGTTGAATAAAGAAAAGGATGGACTAGATTCTCTTTCACAGAAATGAAGATAGAGAAATAATGATGTTACAATTATATGTATATCTACAGTCCAAATGCCTTATCATCAGGTTGAAAAGATTTTTGATTTATTGAATAAGTTAGAAAATTTTGAAAATGAAAGAGATTCTTTACAGAGAAGATTAATACTCTGTTTTCAAAATATCTTGTTGAAAAATTCACCCTATTTCCTTGTGCTTTAGAATCTGTTGATACAGTAAAGGAAAAAGAAAAATGGAAAAGGGAAATGGATGATTTATTCGATAACAGAATAATAAACATCATCAGTGAGACTGGCCATTGGTTTTGGGTAAAGACAAACGAGGAGCTGGTAAAAGTACAATTTTACTATATTGCTATGATAAAAGAATTTGATGATTTAGAGAAAAATGCAAATTCTTTAATAAAGATACAAAGAGAAACTCTAAGTTTTGATTGGCCAGATGATGATACTTTTAATAAGTGGAAAAATCAGTTTAGTGATCAGATGTCAGGAGACAATGAAGAAGAAGATACAAAAGTAATAGTTACCCTTGTAATCAGCAACGATGACATGGAAAATCCCCAGGTTAAAGTGAGTTTGTAGGTAACAGAAGAGGATACATCACTTACAGACCTCATGGGTATGTACTCCGAAAGTGAAGAATGATTGTAAGGTCAGATCGTGCTCTTGTCTCAACAATTCAGAAGCATAACAGAAAGGAACCCGCCAAGAAATGTTGTTAATTTTTCTGTTTTTTTATTTTTTTGAAATGACACCTGTCACCTTCTTTAGCTTGAAGCTTTTTGCATCTCACACTATTTAAGTGAGATCCCAAGGCTAAAGAATCGTCCGAATTCTGTTTTTACTAATTATTGTGCTTAGTTCTATTTTTGGTCCAAACATTTGGAAAGCAAGTTTGTAGTATACTTTTCTGTCAAGATTTCTGAGATATAGATGAATGTAGAAAGAACTATGCTTCTTTTCTGAAGGTCTTTCTGGGTCTATTGTAAAGGATATACCATTTTCAAAAGAAATGAATACAAATTATGAACTGTCCCCATATCGGTTCTTTCTAAATTTTGTCTCCTTTTAAATACTTAGCTACCTTGATGTTGTGTGAGTAAAAGCTTATGCAATTGATTGCAATATAGTAAGGTTGTACATCCATTTGTTATTGCTGTTAATTCAATGGATTAAATAAAGGCTCTGATGAATGTGATGAGGTTGCTTAGGTGTTAAAAAGGATTTTTGAATGATAAATTCTGGTAAGAATTGCTGATAAGAATTTGTTGCAAAGCAACAAATTAGATCTAAGAATTTACTACAGACTCTGAATCCCCAATGGATTAGGCACTGATCGAAAGTATTTCAGCCAAAAGAGAAGTATATTATGACTGGTTTTTTCAAAGTACATCATAAAATCAATTTTTACTTTTATTTCCTGTAAGATATTCAAAGTTGGCCAGCACTTGCCTGCATGAATCGTTTTAGCTTCATTTAGCCATTGCTGTTGAAAACATCTGTAGAGCTATAGAAGATTTCTTGGCCATATCTGTTCAAGGGATGTGTTTACAAATTCGGTAAAAGTTACGTATATGTTTGAAGATTTAGAAATGAGAATCAAAATGAAACTAAGAATAATTCTCATACAATTGTTCCATTTTTGAACCATCCCCGGGTACACCCGCCCTGGTTTTTACAGAGCCAAAAGAGTAGAAAACCGTCTAAGGTTTTGTTGAAGTTGGGTCCTAGTACTTTGCATATGCAAGTGGTAATGAGAATTGGCTATTCTTTAGGTTGTGTATGTACTAATATCTAGGTATTAAGCCTTTTGTCGCTTAATAGTTTTAGCACTGTTTTAATATCATATAAAAACACCAACAGTACCTACAATGGTAGGTACTCTGCATCTATTTGAAGATGCGGTACGGGCTCGCCCTCCCAATTTTTATTTTGTTAAATTTTTTTATAAAAAAATGTTTTCAATAAACATTTATCAAATGCACTCAACTAATTATCTTTCTCAGAAGGCAACGCATATATAATTTTTTATAAACGATTTTATTAAAACATTTTTAAAATTATATACATATATATAATAAAATGTTTCCTCAAATGTTATCACAAGTATATATATATATATATATATAATCATTTTTTTTTGAATAATGTCTGCGCATAAATACTTTTAATGGAAAGGTTTTCCCAATTTTTGCAAAATAAGAATTTCCCCAAAGTAATCGTTCCCCAATTTAATCCTTCTAAAAGGTTTATCTATAAGCAACTAAACCCTAGTTTCATAAATTCATCAGTTCTATGCATATGGGGGTTTTCTCACATAGAAAATTAAATATCCATGAAAAGATTAAAACAACTGGAATAATTACACATGGAATCCTCAGAAAGCATTCAGAAGACACGAAGAAGATAGGAAGTGCAAGAAGCAAAATATCATAAGTAAAAATCACAAGTGTCTACCTGGACACCAATGCTAAATCACTTCTCCTCAAAATTTGCAAAATAAGCTCCTTCCTTCTCCAATGTTCTCGAGTGCTCCAAACACACTACCCTAGCTTCTAGGAGTGCCTGAATAAAGAGAACTCTTAGGAAGCACCTAGAATGTCTCTAGAAACAACCAGAAGATGAGATAGGCATTGACAACTAAGCACAAGCTTTTTCCAACCTTCTAGATGGGTCACAAGGTTGTAGACACCATGTGCTTACTTTGTGCACTAACTCCTGTGTTGTAGACATATGTGCAATCAAGAGGTGCGTTTACTCCTAGGTAGACTTATAACTTTTATTTTAATTATTTTATCATTCTATTATTATTATTTATTTATTATGTACTATTTTTAAAAAATTATTATTATTATTAATTTTAATTTCTTTTATTTAATTCTTTATCTCAATTAATTCCTGTTTAATTAATTAAAATCAAAATATCTAAAGATCATGATATTATATTAATTTTACCCAAAATAATTAAATTATTAATTAAATCTTTTAATTTTATACTTAATTAATAGAAAATTCACCATAGACTTCCAATATAAAATATAAAAACCCATCATAGAACAATCCATACAAAATCAGTTTGAGGGGTTAAAATCATGAATTATGTCATCCGACACATTCAAATGGTAAAACATCTCAGATACTTGTCCTACCTGTCTAGGACAACTGGTTTAAGTGTTTAGGATTTGGACTTGAGAATTTATCTCCCCTCTCTTACCATTGAGATAATGCAATAGGGTACACTCATCCTGGCAATTCAGGGAAGTGAATACCTGATACTTGCAACCTGCATAAATCCATGCATTTACATACTATATATATATATATATATATATATATATATATATATATATATATATATATATATATATATATATATATGCTAAGCTAAACAAGCAATGGCAGAAAGTGGTGCATCATGTAGATCCCAACTAGCAGGTGACTACGACTCCCTTCCTTAACCACATCAGAAATGCCATACAATAAGAGAACAAACACGCACACCATACACATGCAAGTATGGGGTAAGTATCCATAAGAAAAAACATGTGATAATAAACCATCTAACTAATGATCATCAATAATTGGAAATAATGTAATAATCATCATGCATATATGAAATGTAGAGTCTAAGTAATCTCATCATGTATCAATTGAATCCATAGCACAATATCTGATAGTCTCAAAAAAATGCTACTAACCATCAACATAAAAATGGTCTAACAGAGTTTGACCATGATAGCAACAATGTATCTAGAAAAATGTAAACAAGGCCAGACACTACATCCAACCCCCCTAGGATTAGGCTTACTCCTGGAAGCCTACGAACAAGTAGGGATATAAATCTCGTAATCTAGCTACATCATCCCATGTAGCTAAAGAGTCATCAGTAGGGTCCCATTGAACCCTTACCTGCTCTATGGTTTGACCCCTGAGGGTCAACTCTCGCTGCTCCAGAATACGAACCGGCTCCAAAGCCAGTTGCCTGTCCTCTACTTGCAATGCATTCCAATCAAAAACCTGTACAACATTAGGGATATACTACATAAGTATTGAAACATGGAAAACATCATGAATGCGAGCTAGGCTAGGTAGTAAAGCAAGGTGATAAACAACTTGGTCAATCCTTTCAAGAATCTCGAATGGTCCCACAAAGCGAGGTGCTAGCTTCGAACCCTTTCCATATCGGATCAAACTCTTTCGCGGATGTACTCTCAAGAATACATTATCTCCCACAAAAAATTTCTTATCTGTCTTATGTGCATCAACATACTTTTTCTGCCTATCTTGTGCCACAGTCAAGTGCTTGTGAATATGCACTACCCATTGCTCCATATCACGAAGCATCTCAGGACCTAATAGGATGCGATCCTCAAGATTGTCTCAACTTAAAGGTGTATGACAAGGACATCCATTTAAAGCTTAGAATGGTGCCATGCTAATAGAATTCTGATACCCATTTTTGTAAGCAAACTCCACTAGGTAGAGAGAGTCCTCCCAATGTGTCTACCTATCCATCACATACATCCTTAACATGTCTTCTAGAACCTAATTCACCCTCTCTATCTAACCATTAGTCTTTGGGTGATATGTCGAACTAAAATTCAATTGTGCTCCAAGCTCATGCTGCAGCGATGTCCAAAATGTGGATGTGAATATAAGGTCCCTATCAAAAATGATCTTTTGGGGAATACCATGTAATTTCAAAATGTCACACATGAAGACATTAGCTACAAAAGTTGCCATGTAGGAAGACCTGACTAGTGAGAAATGTGCCACCTTAGTCAACCGATCAATGGTGACCATAATAGCATCATGACAATGAGTAGTCATAGGTAATCCTACTATGAAGTCCATAGAGATGATGTCCCACTTCCATGAAGGAAAGAGATTTGGTTGCAAAAGTCATGCCAGGTGCTGGTGTTCTGCCTTGACTCTTTGACACTCAAGACACCTAGCCACATAGTCAGCAATGCCATGCTTCATTGCGAACCAATAGAATAAACGTCGTAAATCAGCATGCATCTTCTTGACACTTGGATGTGCTGAGTAAGGTGCACAATGGGTCTCTGCTAGAATCAAGGTGAGAAGTTCATCTAATAGCGATACATAAATCCTTCCTGAATGTCTCAAAAGACCATCTAAGTCTAGGACATAGCCTAAAAAATTACCCTCCAAAGGTCTTCCTGAATCTATCTCTCTGCACACCTCATGGTACCAAGAATCTGTAGGAAGTGCCTGAAGAATTTGACTCCTCAAATCAACACTAAGAGTCATAGATGGTATCACATGTCTTCTGCGACTCAAAGCATCTACTACCACATTCTCCTTTCCTTGAATGCACTTTACATCAAAGTCATACTCACATAGAAATTCCATCCATCACCTCTGGCAAGCATTCAAATTAGGCTGAGGGAAAATGCACTGAAGACTACGATGATCACTATGTAGCTTGAATCTGTACCACAACAAGAAATGTCTCCACCTTGTCAAAGCATGAACTACTATTGCTAACTCAAGATCATGTGTAGGATAATTTAGCTCATGATCCTTGAGCTTGCATGATTTATATGCAATCACCCATCCATTCTGCATCAAAACTACTCCAATCCCTTCAAGAGAAGTATCTGTACACACCATGAAATCACCTTCTGGGTTAGGTACTACTAAGATCGGTGCACTTGTCAAAATCTCCTTAACATTTCAAAATGCTTCCTCGCATTTCTCCATCCATATAAACTTCTTTTCTTTCCTCTAAAGGGAAGTGATAAGATGCACTATTCTAGAGAAGTTTTGGACAAATCTGTGACAATAACCAGCTAGACCCATGAAAATTTGAATCTTTGACACATTAGCTAGTGTAGGCCAATCTACTATTGCCTAGATCTTTGCTGGGTCTACAAAAATACCATCACCTAAAATGACGTGCCCTAAATACTGAATCTTAGATTTGAAGAATTCACACTTAGCTACATTGGTATAAAGCTGATTGTCTCTCAAGCACTGTAAAACCAATTGTAGGTGTTTCTCATGCTCCTTCTAAGACTTAGAATATATCAATATATCATCAAAGAACACAAGTACAAACCTGTCAAGATAATATCGAAACACCCCATTCATCAAACTCATGAAAATTGATGGAGCATTAGTCATCCCAAAAGGTACCACTGTGAACTCATAATGTCCATAGAAAGTTCAAAAGGTAGTCTTGTGAATGTCATCTTTTTTAATGCAAAGCTGATGGTATCCTGACTTAAGGTTGATCTTGGAGAATATTGTAGCTCCCTTGATTTGATCAAATAAGTCATCAATCCTAGGTAGGGGATACCTGTTCTTTATCGTCACCTTATTCAACTATCTGTAATCAATACAAAGGCACAAAGAACCATCTTTCTTTTTCACAAAGAGCACTGGAGCTCCCCATGGTGACACACTAGGTTGAATGCTCCCTTTGGCCAAAAGTTCCTCTAGCTAAAGATGCAACTCACCCAATTCTTGTGTAGCCATATGATAAGGAGCTTTAGAGATAGGCTCCACCCCTAGGACCAGATCAATGCTAAAGTTGATGTCCCTTTTTAGAGGCATGCCTAGAATCTCACTTGGAAAGACATTTGCATTCTCCTGTAAAATTGGGTGATCTAAGGTTTTCCTCACAGGAACTTCCTCATCGAGATCATTTATCATAACTGCAAATATCTGACATCCCTTATGGAAACTCTGCTTCAATTGCATAGCAGAAATCATCCATAGAGATATAGGCCTCGATATCCCAACACTCTTCACATCATTCCCTTGGTCATCCTGACACAATATAATCTTCTTCCTATAGTCTATACTAGCTCTATGAGATCCAAGCTAGTCCATACCCAAAACCACATCGTAGGAACCAAGAGGTATAATGATGGGGACACGACCCAAGCACAGAATGGACACAAAAAAAAAGGGAAATTGTATTAACTGAAAAATAAGCTAGTACATTCAGTACAAAGAAAATAAAATTCAAAACATGCCCTATGGGCTTACAATAGCATAAATCTAGAGATAATTTCTCCTTTCAGTACCTCCTCTCAAACTCCACTCCGAACTGCCTTTTACAATGCCAAAAATCTCTTTAAATAGACCCCGAAGGGTTAAGGACTAGGATTACATTCTATAAAGTGCTAGTAAGCATCCACTGACCAAATAGAAGGTTCTAGAAGCTGCATTAGAAGTTGGCGCAAATCTAGAAGAATCCAAAAATAGTAATCAAACTTTTGGGAGGCATAACTTTTGAACCGTAGCTCCGATTGATGAATCGTTTACATTTTTGGAAAACTATCAAAGTGCTCTATAGTCCTATGGACCAGCTTCACTCGTCCCCCATTTTTCAGCCCTTTTTGAGGTCATTTAAACCTCAGCTGCTGAAATCCAAGTTGAGTCCTCGATTGGTCATCCTTTCCATTTGACCAAATACTCTTCATACTGCTTACTTCTGGTACTCCTACCCACACGATGATCTAGAATGTCTTTTATCTCATCCTTCTTAGAAGTAGGAATCATACATGGCTCTAACACCAGCTCCTCATTTGCACCATCATCATGATACACTATTAAATATGCAATGTTGAAATGGGAGAAATGTGAATACCATATGGCAGCTCCACCTCATATGCATTTCCTGAGTCATGTTTCTTCAAAATTTGTAGGGGCCAAATTTCTTCATTTTCAGCTTGTTGTAAGTACCGGCTGGAAATCTTTCTTTTCATAAGTGCACCATGACTAGATCCCCTACTTGGAATTCCTTATGTCTTCTCCTTTGATCAGCCCTAGCTTTATACTCTTGATTCATCTTGGTAATGTGTGCCTGAACCTCCTCATGTAGTCACTTGATATGTTTAGCAAATTCTTCCGCTTTAGCACTTGTCCTCTCCCCTTGCTCTATCTTCCTCAATTCTGGTGCAGTCCTTGGGCTATTCCCATATACAATTTGGAATGGTGATTTTTTAGTACTTTTATTTATAGAGTTATTGTAAGCAAACTCTGCTTTTGGTAGAATCAAATCCCATCCCTTGGGCTTATCCCCAACTAAACATCTCAGCAAATTGCCCAGACTTCTGTTTACCACTTTTGTTTGGCCGTCAGTTTGTGGGTGATGCGTGGAACTGAATTCCAAGTCTATTCTCAAATTTTTCCACAATGTCCTCCAGAAATACCCCACAAATTTACTATCTCTGTTAGAAGCTATACTCTTTGGAAGAATATGTAGTCTTACCACCTCTTTGAAAAAAAAGTCTGCAATATGGACAACATCATGGGTTTTGTGGCATGGAATTAAATGTGCCATTTTGGAGAACCTATCAACCACCACGAATATTGAGTCATTACCCCTTTGTATCCTTGGAAATCCAAGAAAAAAATCCATACTTATGTCCTCTCATGGCCTTGATGGAATAGGCAATGGCTAATATAGGCCAGTATTGTGACTAAACCCCTTGGAAACTTGACAAACCTAGCAACTCTGTACAAACTTCTTCATATCCTGTAAAATTTGAGGCCAAAAATAATGTTTTCTAAGAATGGCAATGGTCTTATCTCGACTAAAATGTCCTGCCATCCCTCCACTGTGTTTCTCCTTAATCAAATTTTCCCTCATGGAACTCCTTGGAATGCACAATTGACTACTTTTGAACAACATGCCATCCTGAATCAAATAGTCTAACCACTTGGTTCTATCTACAGCAACAGGTTCTTTACAAGATTTACATGCTTCAGCAAAATCAGGATCCTCAGGGTACAAGTTCTTGAGTTCATCAAACCCAACTACTTCAACCTGCATTACTGTAAGCAACAACTGCCTCCTACTTAGTGCATCTGCAACCCTGCTAAATTTTCCACTTCTATGCTTCAACACAAATGTATAACTCTGCAAGAACTCTACCCACTTCATATGCCTTTGATTTAAGTTACCTTGGCTATTTAGGTACTGTAATGCCTGATGATTAGTATACAAAACAAATTCCTTTGGCAATAAATAATGCCTCCATTTCTTTAAGGCCTGAACTATTGCATAGAACTCTTGATCATAAACATAATACTTCTTCTTTGCATCATTCAATTTTTCACTAAAATATGAAATAGGCTTACCTTCTTGGCTTAATAAAGCCCCAATAGCACTGCCACTAGCATCACAATCCACCTGGAACACCTTTCTAAAATCTAGAAGTGCCAACACAGGCTGTTCTGTTACCTTCTTCTTCAACAATTCAAAACTTCTCACAGCTGCTGCAGTCCATTTGAACTCTTTTCTATCCCCTCTTATTGTATCAATTAGGGGTGCACATATGCCACTGAAATTCTTAATAAACTTCCTATAAAAACTAACTAGACCATGAAATGATCTTACCTCAGTAGTAGACCTTGGAGTAGGCCATTCCAAGATGGCTTTTACCTTCTCTGGATCCATTTTGAGACCTTCGGGTGATATAACAAACCCCAAATAGACTAACTCCATTTTTGCAAAGATACACTTCTTTAGATTAATTAATAGTTTCTCTTCCCTTAGCCTTTCAAGGACACTACAAATATGCAGTAAATGTTCTTCCAAAGTCTTGCTGAAAATTAAAATACCATCCAAATAGACAATAACAAATTTTCCCAAGAACTTCTTAAGTACCTCATTCATGAGCCGCATGAAAGTGCTTGGGGCATTCATCAATCCAAAGGGCATGACTAACCACTCATAAAGATCCTCCTTGGTCTTGAAGGCTATTTTCCACTTATCTCCTTCTCAAATCTATATCTGATGATAGCCACTCTTGAGATCTATCTTTGTGAAGTATTGAGCTCCACTCAAGTAGTCCATAAGAACATCCATCCTTGGCAAAGGAAATCGGTACTTGATGGTTATCCTATTTATAGCTTGAGAATCTGTACACATCCTCCACTCTCCATCCTTCTTTGGTGCGAGTACTATAGGTACTGCACATGGACTTAGGCTCTCTCGAATCAAGTACTTCCTCAACAACTCCTAAACCTGTCTATTTAGCTCCTCTATTTCAGTAGGAGTCATTCTGTGAGCAGCCTTGTTAGGAAAACTAGCTCCTGGAATCAAATCTATCTAATGAATAATTTGCCTTATTGGTGGCAATCCATCTGGAACATTATCAGAGATAATATCTCCAAACTCCCCTAGTAAATCTAAAACTTCAAGTGGTATTTCACTACTACCTTCTTTATCTTTCCTAGGAATCAAAGCATAGCACATATGCTGATGTTTCATGCCATCTAAAAACTTCCTTTCATCAACAAGACAAATTCTAGCACTGCTACATACCTTTTCACCTTCCTTTTTCATGGGCTTCAATTTGTGGCAAACTCCATCCTTTTTCAGAGAGTATGTATTTGCATGTCCATCATGTACTGCATGTTTATCAAACTGCCATGGTCTACCCAACAATAGATGGCAAACATCCATCAAAATAACATCACAGAGAACTTCATCATGGTAGCTCCCAATTTTGAATTTCACTAAACATTGTTCACTTACCAGGACCTTATGATCATCTTTTACCCAAGCAATCTGATAGGGCTGGGGATGTTTCTCCCTCTTGAGCTTCAGCATAGAGACCATCTCTTTTGATACCAAGTTATCAGTGCTACCACCATCAATGATCACGTCACAACATTTATCCTCACACTTGCATCTGGTAAGAAACAAACTCCTCCATTGTCCTGGTTCAATCTCACCACTTAGTAGGACTCTTTCATTTACCAAGGTCTCTCCTCTTTTTGCATCCTCTGAATTTGATGATTGTGCATCCTCATCCACATGAGCAACCCTGGCTTGGCCCTCAGCTCTCCTATCTGTCCTTCCTTGTCGTTGAGGGCATTCAAAGGCACGATGACCTTCTTCATTGCAATGGAAATAGGTACCACAAAAGCCTCCTCTTCCTTGTCCACATCCTCCACCTCTTCCTCTTTGATTTTCAAAGTCTTGATCATGGGAGCGGTTGAAACCCTCATTCCTTTGGTTCCTGCTAGTACCCACATCTCTATTTTTCTTTTGGGTTTCATTGCGGCCTCTAGATGATCTGCCACTTCCCCTTCCTCCTTGACCGTGCCCTCTTTGCCTTCCTTCAAACCTTTTATTTAGCTTCTCTTCAACTCATAGGGAAAATTGGTATGCCTCTTCAACGCTGGTCATTCTTACTAGACTTAATTCCTCCTAGATGTTAGGTCGCAACCCATTGATATAATGAGCAACCTTCTCCTTATTTGCTTCTGCATGCCCTGATCTAATCAAGAGTCAGTAAAACTCCTCTGTATATTCTTGGACTGATGTTCCTGCTTGCTTTAACGCATGCATCTTCTTAAACAAATCAAGCTCATAGTCCGCAAGAATGAATTGGTTCTTCAATTTTTTCACCATGCGATCCCACCTTGTGATCTTCTCCTTTCCTCTTCTATTTCTTTCCAATTGGACCTCTTTCCACTAGATTTTGGCATGGCCTTTTAGTTTGGCCTTTGCAAACTTAACCCTATCTGGGTCCTTGATATCCTCATACTCAAAGTATTCTTCTAGTTCATTGAACCAATCGATCAACTCATCTGGTTTCAGATTTCCTAAAAATACACCCACTTCAATTGTAGGTCTTTTCCCAAAATTAGTAATGGCCCTAAAAATCCTTTCCTCTGCATGATTCAGAACTTCCCCATCAAATTCCCCTTCTGGTCCAATTATTTCTTCTTCATTGTCATGCTCACTGTCGTCACCTACGACAAAATTTGCTCCTCTATGGAGCTCCTCTTGCAATGCATGTACCTACCTTTGGAGGGCTCTAACCTCCTCAGGATTAATAGCTTTGGCCCTTTCGCCATGATCTCTTCGTGGAGGCATCTTCTAACTCAAACCCACAACCACATAGTCCTGGTGCAAACTACCTCATAGTCGATGCTCTGTTTACACACTTAGGAAAACCAGCCCTGATACCACTTGATGGAGACACGACCCAAGCACAGAATGGACACAACAGAAAAGGGAAATTGTATTAATTGAAAAATAAGCTAGTACATTTAGTACAGAGAAAATAAACTTCAAAACATGCCCTATGGGCTTACAATAGCACAAATGTGGAGATAATTTCTCCTTTCAGTACCTCCTCTCAAACTCCACTCCGAACTGCCTTTTACAATGCCAAAAATCTCTTTAAATAGATCCCGAAGGGTTAAGGACTAGGAGTACATTTTAGAAAATGCTAGTAGGCATCCACCAACCAAATAGAAGGTTCCAGAAGCTGCATTAGAAGTTGGTGCAAATCTAGAAGAATCCAAAAACGGTAATCGAACTTTCGGGAGGCATAACTTTTGAACCGTAGCTCCGATTGACGAACCATTTACATTTTTAGAAAGCTCTCGAAGCGCTCTATAGCCCTATGGACCAGCTTCACTCATCCCCCATTTTCAGCCCTTTTTGAGGTCATTTAATGGCCCTAACTTGACTTTGAAGCATTTTTAGGAGGTCTCCAAAACCCAAAAAACTGCAATAACTTTCAAACCGTGGGGCCTTTTGACCTGATTCTTTTTTTCAAATGTTCTAAATCACAATTACATTCATCTAGCCAATTCACACCTTCTAGTTTACCAAAATGATAGCCCAATTACATGCTCCTATTTTTCCAGGACTTTCTAGCACACTGATAGTGGAACTGTGAGAGTTGGAACCTTTATTTGACCCAAATGGGTGTCCAAAAATGAAAACACATGAAAAAAAAACTAAGTCTAAGTACATTTTTTTGGGTGACACAGGATTACCCTTATACCTCTGGATGCTCCTGCATCATATAACCTGAAGGTAACCTGCAGTATCAAATCCTCCTATGCTAAGCCCACACTTATGAACTACAAAATTTGTGGAGACCTTAATGCCTGAGGCTAGTTGATGCAGGAGCATCCAGAGGCATAAGGGCAATCCTATGTCACCAAAAAAAATGTACTTAAACTTTTTTTTTGTTTCATGTGTTTTCATTTTTGGACACCCATTTGGGTCAAATAAAGGTTCCAACTCTCACAGTTCAACTATCAGTGTGCTAGAAAATCCTAAAAAAATAGGAGCATGCAATTTGGCTATCATTTTGGTCACCTAGAAGGTGTGAATTGGCCAGATGAATGTAATTGTGATTTAGAGCATTCCAGAAAAAGAATCAGGTCAAAAGGCCCCACGGTTTGAAAGTTATTACAGAATTTCAAGTTTTGGAGACCTCCTAAGAATGCTTCAAAGTCAAGTTAGGGGCATTGAATGACCTTGAAAAGGGCCAAAAAATGGGGGACGAGTGGAGCTAGTCCACAGGGCTATAGAGTGCTTTGAGATCTTTCTAAAAATGTAAACGGTTCCTCAATCGGAGCTATGGTTCAAAAGTTATGCCTCCCAAAATTTCAGTTACCATTTTTGGATTCTTCTAGATTTGCACCTACTTCTAACGCAGCTTCTAGAACCTTCTATTTGGTCAGTGGATGCCTACTAGCACTTTCTAGAATGTACTCCTAGTCCTTAACCCTCCGAGGTCTATTTAAGGAGATTTTTGGCATTGTAAAAGGCAGTTCAGAGTGGAGTTTGAGAGGAGGTACTGAAAGGAGAAATTATCTCCAGATTTATGCTATTGTAAGCCCTTAGGGAATGTTTTGAAGTTTATTTTCCTGTACTATTTGTACTAGCTTATTTTCTCAGTTAATATAATTTTCCCTTTCTATTGTGTCCATTTTGTTCTTGGGTTGTGTCCCCATCACTAGTTCCACTTGCCAACCATGATCTTGCTATTGTATAGCATAAAAAGGCACATGTTTTACAAATAAACTAAGTTCAAATTCAATTTTACCTATGTTTAAGTTTAAGTAGAATTTTTAGTTTTGAAAGCTAAGTGTTGTAGTGTGAAACAGTTTAAGTTTTGTTTTAGTTCACCTAGTTTCAAGTTTGAAAGAGACACACATAATAGTTCAAAGTCCTTGTTTTGTTCTAAAATACCTAGAGCTCCCAATGTAGAAACTCGGGCTCTGATACCAAATGTAATGTCCTGCCAAGGGATCTAAAGAATTAACCTAAAGTTTCACTAAGTTTGGTAGCATTTTTTTTGAAACATGAAAGTAAACCATTTACAACATAGTAGTGAAAACAATAGCATCATTCAACTGAAAGTAAACATAAACATACATAATAGGTTACATTCCTTAAGGATCCCTTAATGTTGAATCACATCTAATCTATTAATGATTCCATCTAATACTACATCCACATAAAATAATAATGAAAAGTCCAATATTCATAAATTACATTTCTAAATGCTCAATCATCGACTGTACATGCCATAGGGTATGAAGGACATAAAGGATATACATGTGTGTAAATAAAGTACATCATCATCCTATACTAATCCATGAAACTAAATACCATACATGATACATCATCATAGAAGATATAAACATCCATCATAAAGTATAACCATAAATGCTAACACATAATTATCTAAATGCACGGTTCCTCCCAATTGTTAATAGCATCATTAGACTATCATGGGCCCTAACCATCCCTCTGTGTGTAACATTCCAAATCATCAAAGAGATCATCGGTAATATCATAGTAGGAATGTCACTCCTAAAATATACTAGATCATATGCATAAAGAAACCAATCATGTAAAGTAAAAAATAAGATAAGTAAACAACATCATCTATCATATGCTAATCATCAAAATAAGGATACGTGTCCACCATCATAATCAAAGAATGGATTAGCCATGGTGTCTCAAATGAATCTCAAATGGTAACAGTGAAAAAGCACTACCACTTGATTGCGTGGAACCTAAATGGTCCACTCCCACCATGCTGAGGAGATAATCTCAAGTCCCAAATAGGCTATCAAAACACATAGCACAATACTCTCTAAATCCAGGAATCCTAAAAGTATACTAAATCAAAGGTTCCAATCACAAACCAACATCTAATCCCAGAGGCACAATAAAGACATGTAGGAAACCTACTATGTAAGTGGGAAAGTGTCATCATACAGATCATGCTAGAGTTACCTTGGTAGTCTCTCAATAGACCCTGACCCCCTAGTGATCCCTATGTAGCCACTAGTATCCTCTCATACTGACGAGGCATACTATGAAATGCAAGGTTGAAACTAAGCATTCTCTCTACTCCCATCCTAGTTTGTACTAGCACTCGAGGCATGGGCGAGAAAAAATAATTATCTTATTAGGCTCATTTAAGTTAGTATTAGGTGTAATGTTTTCACTTATTAAAACAAATTACAATGAGTTACCCTGGCAGCCTCTTAGGGCCCCGACCCCCATTGCAAGCCACTTCTTGACACTACAAGTAGATAACCTACCCTAAGCTCATGGAATCATAAATCAAAATCACTACAGTCCTATACAAGTGACTGGAAAAATACTAAAAGATAATCCATAATAAGAGCATCAAATCTCCATGAGCAATTAAAAAGCATCCATAGATAATCATGACCACAACAGTTCTCTATTGGCAACTAAAGGCATCAATGATAATCAAAATATCCATTGGTTCTCAACAAGCAACCAAAAGTATCTCAAAGTAATATTGATCAAAGACTCCAAAATGGTCGAGTCAAAAAATGTCACAACATGACATCATCAAGATCATATAAACAATTCAATCCCATCAAGGTAACTGGAAAGTAATCCAAATACAATTGATCGATAATTCATAAAAAGGTTACATATTTCACAGCTTACACAAGAAGACCTAAATCAATATCAATCAGTAAACCACACACACCATAGAGCATGCCATCACATAACCATGGTTGGGTTTTAAAAAGATCAAGATCAAAAGACATCATCATGACATCAAAATCATAACCCCTGAGCCTTTGGTAGACGTCCTATAACTAGTCAACCCAAACCCAAAACAAGAAGCATAGAGAAAGCACAAAATACAAGCACATGTTTTGGTTTGCTAAGATTGCATAGCTGAATTAAGTGTGGAGGTTTCAGTTTTTGTTTAAGAGTTGAGCATCAAATGAAGGAACATTGTTCATCTTCCTTATAACTAACCAATGTATTAGTTTAATAAGTTAAAGATTTTTCGATGACTCTTAGAATTTCAATTTTCTAAAATGTCCTAAGACCACTTTGTTGGAAAAGATCCCTTCTTCCATATTTTAAATCAATATCTCTATACTGCTTTGGGGAAAAATTATTCTTTTTAAATTATCTATCATTTTCAAATAGCTCAATTTACAATTTTTGAGAAAAAACCAAAATATTTGATAACTTGAATATCTCAATAACCTTATTTAAAATCATTAAATAAATTTATTAATTCTAAATATAAAACTATATCTCTTATTTAAAATTTTATTACTTAAATAAAATTTCATTAATATTATATATATATATATATATATACATATACATATATATACATATACATATACATATACATATACATATACATACATACATACATACATACATACATACATACATACATACATACATATATATAATATTCTTAATAAATTACGAAAATCAAAATATGAATATTTGAATTCGCATCACACATAATAATTATATAAAAAAAAAACAAACAACACATAACTCACATATATATATTACAACCACTGCCACGGTACACAGTACCCTATGGTCGCAGGGCTTGCGGTGATCGCGGGTACAGAGTACGTGTTGTCGATGCAGTACCTGCGACTATTTACAGATGGGTTATGGGGTCGCCCTCCCAATTTTTATTTTGATAAATTTTTTTTATAAAAAAATGTTTTCAATAAACGTTTATCAAATGTGCTCAAATAATTATCTTTCTCAGAAGGCAGTACATATATAATTTTTTATAAACAATTTTATTAAAACATTTTTAAATTTATATATATATATATATTAAATAAAATGTTTCCTCAAATGTTATCGCAGGTATATATATATATATATAAAATCATTTTTTTTCAATAATGTCTGCGCATACATACTTTTAATGGTAAGGTTTTCCCAATTTTTGCAAAATAAGAATTCCCCCAAAGTAATCATTCTCCAATTTAATCCTTCTAAAAGGTTTATCTATAAGAAACTAAACCTTAGTTTCATAAATTCATCAGATCTATGCATATGGGGGTTTTCTCACATAGAAAATTAAATATCCATGATAAGATTAAAACAACTGGAATAATTACACATGGAATCCTCATAAAGCATTCAGAAGACACAAAGAAGACAGGAAGTGCAAGAAGCAAAATATCATATGCAAAAATCACAAGTGTCTACCTGGACATTGATGCTAAATCACTTCTCCTCAGAATCTGCAAAACAAGCTCCTTCCTTCTCCAACATTCTCGGGTCCTCCAAACATGCTCCCCGAGCTTCTAGGAGTGCTTGAATATAAAGAACTCTTAGGAAGCACCTAGAATGTCTCTAGAAATAACCAGAAGATAAGATAAGCATTGACAACTAAGCACGAGCTTTTTCCAACCTTCTAGATGGGTCACAAGGTTGTAGACACCATGTGCTTAATTTGTGCTCTAACTCCTATGTTGTAGACATATGTGCAATCAAGAGGTGTGTTTACTTTTAGGTAGATTTATAATTTTTATTTTAATTCTTTCATCATTCTATTATTATTATTTATTTATTATTTACTATTTTATTATTATTATAAATTAATTTTAATTTTTTTTATTTAATTCTTTATCTCAATTAATTCCCATTTAATTAATTAAGATCAAAATATCTAAAGATCATGATATTATATTAATTTTCCCCAAAATAATTAAATTATTAATTAAATCTTTTAATTTTAGACTTAATTAATAGAAAATTCACCATAGACTTCCAAAATAAAATATGAAAACCCATCATAGAACAATCCATACAAAATCAGTCTAAGGGGTTAAACTCACAAGTTATGTCATCCAACACATTCGGATGGTAAAACATCTTAGATACTTGTCCTACCTTTTAGGACAAATGGTTTAAGTGTTTAGGATTTGGACTTGAGAATTTATCTCCCCTCTCTTACCATTGAGATAATGCGATAGGGTACGCTCATCCTGGCAATTCAGGAAAGTCGATACCCTGTACCTGCAACTTGCATAAAATCCATGCATGTACATACTATATATATATATATATATATGTGCTAAGCTAAATAGGTAATGGCAGGAAGTGGTGCATCGTGTAGATCTTGACTAGCAGGTGAGTACGACTCCCTTCCTTAACCACATCAGAAACGCCATACAATAAGAGAACAAACATGGACACCATACACATGCAAGTATAGGGTAAGTATCCATAAGAAAACACATGTGCTAATAAACCATCTAACTAATCATCATCAATAACTAGAAATAATGTAATAATCATCATGCATATATGAAATGTAGAGTCAAAGTAATCTCATCTCATATCAACTGAATCCATAGCACAATATCTGATAGTCTCAAAACAATGCTACTAACCATCAACATAAAACTGGTCTAATAGAGTTTGACCATGATAGCAACAATGTATCTAGAAAAATGTAAATGAGGACAAGCATTACATTAATGTAATGAAAGAGAAATGAAATGTTAATAAAATTTTCTATTCTAGGAGGAATATTCATTAGGATAAATAATCAAACTCAAATCCATTACATATGAATTCTATTTTCCTCTCTAATTACAATAAGAGTGATAAAATACTTGTGTTATGCTTCAAGGAACACAATAATTGAATGGGTGTTAGGGTTTCTCCTTTTCTAAAAAAATGTAATAAATGATGGATGCAATTTGTAATGAAGAATTGAATGAATATGGTGAGATTGGGTTCAATGAAGGTAAATGTGTATATGATAATAAATAATGGACTAATAAGTGCTCTTGTGGACTAGATATGAGTGAAAAATAGTGTTAGTTATTGGCATACAATATTTTAACCCAAATCACTTATCAAGAGTGAAAAAGGGTGTAGAGGGTGACTAGAATCATCCATGATAGTGGAAGAGACTCTTGGTCTATGAAAACATCATGGAGAGGTAATGGATCCATAGAAGAATACAATACCTTCCTAAAACTTAATTTCTATTTTTTTCATATAATACATGCACATAGAAAATGGGAGAAATATTGGAATAAAGGTGTTTATCTTAGTCAAACCCCTATAAAGGAATTTCCCTTGGAATTTATTTAAATTTTTAAAAAGGAAAATTGTTTTCTCTAGTAGTAGAGGCTTGAAGAGATATTATGTCTTTTCAAGTGTCAAATTGTTGTGACATTAAAGTTTCTATATGCACTAATGCATGTGTAAGAATGTAAACTAGATGAAAAACCTAGATGGAATACACACATTTTGAAATCTCATTGATTTTCCATTCATCAAGAAAACTTCTACAATAATGAAAATATTCTTAAATAACTAAAAACTCTTTAAACTAGAAAAATACAAAAAGTACCTTTTTGGGGAAAATGTTCAAATCTTTAAATTTTACATTTTTTTGTAACATTCAAAAGAAATTCCAAGAAAGATCATAATTATGCTAAACTTTCCTTGATTTCTCTCTTTGCTGGTTTAGTGCTTTCTGCTTCTCCTCCCCTCCCCACTAGTCATTTCAATATCCACCTCATCAAGTGGGATAGTCACTATATGGAGGATGAAGATGTCCATTTTTTCTCCACCGTCTCACAATCCTTCTCATCCCCTAATAGAGAGCCCCTAGTTTTGAGTCACTTGAAAAATTTAGAAGAAATTAATTCTTCTAAATTATAGCTAAATTTTCCTCTAGTTTAAGCATCAAACTAGAAATTGAAAGCATAATCTCCTAATAATGATGAGGAGAGATTGACTTATTCATTCTAGGAGAAACAAGATTTTCAATAGGAGCCCAAGCATTCCTCTCAATCCTTCCCTATCATAAAAAGTAAACTAAATTTAAGCAATCTTGTTATCTTCTTCCATTCCCCAATTCACATCAAGACCAAAAAATATTCCTCTTGGTTGCCCCATAGGTTCTCTCTCATTTAGAACCCCACTAGCCTCATTTCCCAAGGATGTCTCTACAGTCATAAATCCTAACTCTTTGCACCCAAATCTTGAGCAGGAAGTCTCACTCCCCAACCAAATTTAGAGGTTTCACCTGGGTCCTTCAAATTCTTATCATATTGGAAAGGAAAATAACCTTTAAAGATGGTCAACTAGTGCAATTCTTCATTTGCAGATAAGGTAACTATTTTTCTCTTAAAAAATAATATTTATTATATAGAGATTGTTAAAAGTATGAATTTTGATGATATTACTAAGGGGGAGTATTATAGATATGTTACTATGATGATATGTTACATCCATGACTGAGTTTGTCATTGATGTCAAAATAACATTTTTTGTGTAGCATCTGACAGAAGAACATCAGAAAGATCAAGTTGGTAGGGATGGCTAGTTGAGTATTCTAACTATACAAGGTTATGGGAGATACTTCTGAGTATCTAGTATATATAGTTAACATTAGAAGAAGGAATGATAAGTTTGGAAGAAGTTATGTAAGTTCTTGTGATGTATGTTCTGAGATAGAGTTTACACACGCATGTTCTAGTAAACATGTTATATGTCTTACTAGAGTTGTTATTCTAAGAATTGAGGTTGAGGATGTCAAGAGACATGTTGGTGATGATGTGACTAAGTTCCCTCGTCCTAATATTGCATGTACGAAAAGTTATTCAAGTTGCAAGGGGAAAGACTAATGTTATCACTAAGTGTAACGTATTCTTAATGTAGTCCTATAACAATTAATTAATAAGGTCTAATAGATGACTCAGGGATGTGAGGCCTTACCCCAACCAGTCATAGCATATACATTCTTACTTGCATTTTGATATTTAGGACTTTAATATTTTGATAGTTATTCGAGACTTAGATTGACAGTGGATTGTTTTACCTATTGATTTTAATATTTCAATAGTGTTTGCAATTATGATATGCACTAAGAACTTGATAGAATTAAATTATAATACGATGCTAAATATTATTTAGATTATGATGATTTATGTAGATAAATGTTAAATTGATTATCACAATTTATGGTATGCAAATGGATGTTGAATTGATTATGATGGTTTAAGATATGCAAATTTGATCTTGAATGATTTAATTGAAATTATTAGGAAAGGAAATTTAATTTGAATTATGTTAATAGGAATTTTAGAAAATTTGAAATTATATGTATTTATGATATATATTTTATATGACCTCCTTGGACTACTGATGCTCTAGTTTAATGTGCAGGAAGTGGAATCATGGAAATTCTCGGGGGAAACAAGTTCCAAACCTATGTGCAAACAATTTAACCAAGGTTAATCTTTGGAAGATTCAAAAGCCTCGTTGTGAAAGTATTTTGCTTCATAAATGTAAGTTTTCTTGTATGTGAAAATGTTAATCATGAAGATGCATTAGGGACATGTCATGGTGATGTGGAATTTGTTTTTTTTGTGTCATTTGATACTTTTGAACTTTGTGTGTAATTGACATGTCATTTAGGGTTTTGGTCATGGTGGGAATTTACCCTAAAACTAATTACCTTGTTAAGAGTAAAGCAAACCCACTTGACAAGGGGTAGGATGGGTCACAATCAAAGGAATTTCGAAATTATACTTGACTAGGGTTTTGAGGGGGTCATTAGGTGGTCCCAAAGTGTCTTTTATGTAAAAATGAGTTGCCCATATGATAGTACAACATGTTAGGGACGTAATTTTGACTATGATAGTGCCTAGTTTCATGCCCAAAATACACGGGGCAAAAACACACGTAATTTTTTTTAAAAATTAATAATTAAATCCACTAAGTTGATAAACTTAAAAGTTCGTTGTTAAATCAATTTATTAAATTAAATAAACTAAATTCACTTAATACAAGCCCTAACACTTTATTATATTTAATTTTTCTAGAAATATTACATTCTTAGAACAATAGTACTAAGATTACTAGTTAACATATTTCACAATTAATTTAAATCCTAATAACATTAATCATTAAAATATCTTTTAAGCAAGTGTCAATTTACAATATAAAGTAATTAATTTGAATGACCATTTAAATAATACAAATTTAATCTAAACAACATCTTTTAAATCAAGACTAATATTAAATAATTCGATATAGTTAATTAAAAACACAAACAACAACAATTCTCCATTTAATTAAATCAATTTCATTCTCTTGTATATTAGTCAAATAGATAATAAAATAAAATAAAATAATATAACACAATAATATGTTGATCTTAATTTAATTAGTTAATAAATAATACATTTAACTATAACTAATAATCATCTAAACTCAACTCACACAATATAAATAAAATTGTAAAACTAATACTAATTACATTTAACATATACTAATAACAATTAGTAACATTAACATATGAATTAAATTATTAAACATAAAACTTAACTCACAAAAAAAATTTTAAAAAAAAAGAAAAAAAAAGAAAAGAAAAAAGTATATATATATATATATATATATATATATATATATATACTAACATCTCTTTAAATACTAATACTATTTAAAAACTTAAACTAACTTAAAACAAACTAACTTAAATTAATAAACTATCTTAAAACAAACAAGCTTAAATTAATAAACTAACTTAAAACATACAAACCTAAACTAATAAAATAACTTCCCTACCTTTTAAATTTACTAACCTACTTCTAGAATCACTTGAGCCTTTCTTTAACTTTAAATAAAAATAATCTAAAGCTAATACAATCCTTGAATATTTTAAAATTTTAAACATTTCTGCCCATGCCGCCCAAGTCAAGAAAGTACGTAGGCTAATAAAGTGGAAGGAATGGTACAATGAAGTTTGTTTAAATTCTTTACAAAAAAAAAATAACTTGCACTCATCTCCCCCAATCATTTAAGGTCTGACGCCTAGGGTAAAGGGTAGTGAGTATTTATGGTAAATGTTTATTTGGTAGAAGCTTAGGATATTTAGGATATTATTTATTTATTTATTATTATTTTTAATTTATTTTTGTATGCATTTTCTATTTTCTTTTTTTTGAATATGAATTTGAAAAGAGTATCTATAGAGAATATTCTCTGTCACCAAAGGAGATTTATTCACTTTTCCATACAAAATCCAGAGAGTTTTCACTCTTGGAATGCAAAATTTTTCTAAGTGTATATTTTTGTGTCGATTCCATTTTTTTTTTTAAAGTGTTATTTTTTTTTTTGTTTTACAAGGAGGTTTATATACTTTTATTTTGTAATTGGGTTTATCAATACCTAGTTTAACAAAGCAGTTGTATTATTTTATACATATATCTTTTTTTTTAAAACAATAATGCAAGAATTATTTTGTCTCCTAACAATCACGAAAATGAATTGAAGTTTCAACCATAACCTAATTTATTTATTTTTCTTTCTTAACATATTTGAATTTAAAATTGCAAAGTTGTATAACACCATTTTATCTATTTCTCCATATACACATGCATAAAATGAAATACTAAAAGACTCAAATGCAAGAATACTAATCAAACTATTTTTTTTTTCTATTAAACCACCTGATTCAAAGCTTCATCAGGAAAGAATCAGTAAGAAAACCTGACATCCTTGCCACTTCAACAATAACTTTAAAAATACATTTGTACACAAGATTTCAATCTTGAACATAACTGAACTACAATGACAAACTAAATTTCCTTCTTGGCCCTTAATAAGGGATCCATTTTGAATTCTACAAGCCATCACGAAGATTGTGGAGAGGGCAAAAACTGACCAGGTGACAAACAAACATATCATGAAGGCAAAATAAAGTATTCATTCCCATACTGGGTTTCACAACAGGTTTGACATTGAATGAAAACTAAGGAGAAGGTGGATTTTTCCAATAGGAGATGTCAGACACAACACCAAAATAGGTGCCCTATTAGGGCTATAACTCAAGAACTTTTGTTCTTCCATTCTTACATGCCAAAACTCATACATGGTTTGTGCTGATAGGTAGGGGCCCATAACACCCTACCCTCTCTCCCTCTTCTCGTCCTGAGAAGAAACTCTACACTATTGGAGTCCAACTGAAGATCTTTCCTCGAAAGTGGCCACTTTTGTACCCTATATGAGGGTGAGTAATGCCAAAATGCCCATAAAAGAAAATTTCATAATTCAAAACAAACACAAAGGTAAGACATTGAAGAAAACATATTTTCAATCCCTCCCATAACATACTTAACACATATACAACATACAAATGCAACCATAATAACTTAAGCATGAACAAAATATGAACAACATGAAATGAAGTAGTCCTACCTTAAAAATTAGGTTATGGAAAATGAACAAGTTTGAGATGAGAAATCCCTTCCTTCTCCTTCTTCAATCCTCAATTCCACTCTAAAACTAGAGGTTGGGTGAACACTCCAAACCCTCTCAAAAATGCCTCTAAATAAAGTCATAAACTCAACTACCACTAAAATGTAATAACTCCCCCCCACTTGCCTAAAGTTCTAGAGGCTTCTAACTCAACTAAGCCTAAGGCTAACCCCAAGGTGGAGTTAAAGTCATTCAACCCATAGCAAAATCATTCAATTTTCACACTAAAGCAAAAATGGACTTTTTAAGTGACCAAAAAAAGTCAAAAAAGGGGCTAAGGGGGTAGAAAATGTCCTCAAACCATACCCATACCCTTTGGGTACTTAGATTTCATGTTTTTAGGCCTTTAGGATAAATTAGGGACCTATCAAAAGCTAGAAAATTTTAGGACTTACTAACAACCTTCTATAATGCAGATTAAATACTAATTTGGATTAGGGGTAATTAATATCGTTTATAAGTTGATTAGCAAAAATGGTCACTAACCTAGTCTGACTTAGATCTATAGGTAACTTAGTTAACCCTAACTATCATGTTGGAATGCATATACGATTCACGAGTGCCAAGCGACACTATAAGAACACTATAACGAAAAATTAACATTTACTAATTACAGAAAGATACCTTCATACATCTCATGATAAAAATAAAATACAAACAACAAGGTTTCCACAATTGTTACATAGGGTTCAGTTTCGTTTCTTTGTTAGGTTTCTCAGCTAGAATATCCTACACACTCATTGCACACATCAGTAGCTCAAGAAAATCACATGCACATATGTATATAATGTATCAGGGAAATCTCATAAATTAAAACATTCATCTTTCAAATAATCAATTGTTTATCTCATTCTACTCATATACTTAATCTTTAAAATTGCATACTCAAAGTGCCAAATCTTTATTCAACTTACTTCATTAGTATGTATGTTTGTAAAGCATTAAATGAAAAGATCAAATATTTGAAAGTAAAACTTCACACAACATGAAATAATATAATATTTTTAGTGTATCCGATAGTATCTCAACATATCGAGTCATGAGTATCAAAAAATAATAATGTATCACAATGCTACGATGGGTTAGGGCGAGGCCTCACACCTAGGCAGCCTAGGGGCCCCCTTTACCCCATGCATTCTTCCACCAATTTGAAATTGGAGTTGTCACATGTGTTTTTTCCCATGTTTCCACTAAGCCAAATATAGAAAACTTAGAGGGAAACAAGTTTGTAAGAGGAAGTGGCTTGATGTCTTTGCTAAAAATAGTTAGCGAAAACACTTTATTAGGAGTCTTGGACAAAATAAAGGGACGTTCACCCACTCTCTAAGTTTAGAAATAGTTAGGTTTTGGAGGGAGATTAAGGGAGCTCTACAACAACTATCTTTGCCTTTAGCTTGGACCAAGGTTGGTGTTTCAAAGCATGTTCATTTCCTTCATTTTTGTATTGCATAATGAATTTGCAAGTATGGAGAAATTTTTTATGGGTTCAAGGAAATGTATTGTAAATCTTCTATTGTAGATTTGGCATTATTTTGTGATGTTTGTGATGTGTATTGTGTTCATGTAACTTCCTTGGCTTCCTTTCTTGATCTTTTGTTTTGGATTGAATGATAAGTCTTGTTATGGGTGTGAGGGCTTCACTCACCCATTGGGAAGGGAAGAGAAGTCTGGGTGAAGGGCTTAGTTGGGCTCAACAATGTAGTAGAGAGCCACTTCTCTTGGAGAGAAGGGGGGAAATTTTCATGGAGTATGGGCTCCATTGAAGCCATTGGCTTGATATTATGATTTGGGGGTGATAAGTGGAATTATGAATTTGGGGGTGATAAGTAGAAATTGTGAAGAGAAGCATGTGTGATGCAAGCCTTGTAGAGGCATGGAGGAATCCAATGTGTGTGAGTTGTATTGGCATGGAAAATATTCCCTTTAAAGAGCCCACCTTCACCCAATGTTCTTATGATTCCAATGGTGAATCAATATGTAAACCTTGGAAGGGAGTATTATTTGTTGTCTTGTAAGTTTCTCATGCATTATCATTTGTTGTATGTGTTTGTATCCCATTTGGATACTGTTTCCCCTACTCAGTGGGTGGCTTCGTAGAAGCCTAGGATGGGAGGTGAGCCATCATGGTTCCTAGTTTGTGTGTGTTTGCAGGTTTAATAAAGATGGATTGCTTGAAGATATTAGGGTTTCACCCTTAACAATGTTGAAAATTCAAGTGTATAGAGAGACTAGTCTTCCCATGTTATCACAAAAAGGTGTTGTGATGTTAAGTCTCCATGTTGTTTTTTTGAAAATATGATGTAAAAATGAAAATTTCATATTATTTTATATTGTTGAAAAGGTTTAAGGATAGATTGAGAAATTGTATATGGTTACTTGTAACGAAGTATTTATTGTAAGTTTTTACATTATGTGGTTTTATTTACTTTTGAGAATCATGTAAATGAGACACTTCTTATAAATTAATTGGTGGAGATAATTCATAATGGTTATGTTTTCTTTTGATATAGTTGATTTAAATCAATATATAGATGATTGCATTGTAAGTTTACATGTCAAAATTTTGATGGTTCATTTTATTTGTTACAAAATTTAAATTATTGCTGCACAAAGATTTGTGGAATATGACTCATAAAATTTGGAATTCAATAAGTAAATAGACTTCCATAGAACCCACAAGAAGATGCATTAAGTAGTATGTTAAGATTGATGTTAAACTTAATACCTAAAACATTCTCATGTCACAAAACATTTTAGCAAGGTGAAGGAATGGGTAGAAATCATAGTATAAGACTTCATAAAATGAAAAGTTGCTGTAGGTGCATATTCTATCCTCTAGAATTTATATGGGGAAAGTTAAAATGTGTTGAAACTTATTATAGATCAATATTTTATTCAAAAGGCATATAATCAATTTTTTTTTTATGAAGATACAATTAAAAAAAAAACACTTTAGAACAAAAGAAAACATAATAATAATAAAAAACTAACCTAAGACCCACTTAGATACCTAAACTATGCCTACTCACCTTGGGATGTTACATAACACTCCACCCTAAAGTGGAGCCCACGTGAGTAGAGATGTGTTTCGCTTTTAAAATCTAACCAAATAAAAGAAATTATAAATTTCAACACATTTGGGTCCAAGCAAAATAAAGAGTAATATATATGTATGCTAAACTTGAATAATGGGTAACCTTTCTTATCTAGACATACATGCTCTAGACACCCCCTTGGACTTGGAAAGGAAGCAATGAAATGACCTTTTTACTGACATATGTCAGCCACCTTCTCCTAGGCATCCTTCTTTTCTTGGAAATGTGAGTGAATGCAAGTCTTCAACCTCATCCAATCATGTCATGCCTTGGGAGGAGCAAGTAAAGTTGGGAAAGTAAACCATGTTTGATTTGATGTCTTCCTTGGGATCCTTGCTGCCCACATGTCATGATTGTCTCCTAGGCATCCTTGAATGGTGTGACCCTTGTCACCTCACCTTGGGAAGTAAAAAAAGATACGTGCATCATGAGGAAAGGATGGGAAAATTTGTATAAAATAGGGAAGTCATATTATTAAGAGAATAATGTTTAATGTTTGGGTTGTGTAGGAAGATGTGTAGATTTTTATTTTATTTTATTTAGGATTAGGATAAAGTGGGAGTTAGTAGGTGTGGTAGAATAGTAGGTAGGTAGGTGTAATATCTAGAACTAATTTAAGTTAGCATAAGTGACTAGTGTGAACCATATAGTTGACATTTAAGTTATTCTTAATTCAACTTTGATTTTATTATAGTAAATTTGTGTTAATAAAGTAAGTTGGAGGCTCAAGTGGGAAATTAATGATAAGTAATTAGTAAATGGAAAAAATAATAATAATAACAAATAAATAAATAAATAATTAAATGATTATAAATAAAATCAAATAAATAACTAATAATTAATCTAATGACCTAGTTAGTGGCACCTAGTTAGAGATTTACCAATATGATCAAAATAAAAAAAGATAAGATGTGAGAAGATCATATAAGGGAATAATTGGGAATGCATTTTATTCAATGGGATTATTAGGATTTATTTAATAAATTATAAAGTAACTAATTTATATATAGGTATTAGTGGATGCATAAGTATATGTAATTGTAATAACTAAAGTAGTTGGTAAGTAGATGATGTTTCTAGTTAGAATATAAGTTTATTGGAGCTATAAACTAAGAATCATAGTTAAGGGTAACGGTTTATAGTTGATAATAGAATTGAAATCCTCAATTGGATCTTTATATATTACTTATTTATTTTATTAAATCATTATTACATGACTTCCAAATAATAGAAAAGGGTTGGTAAATAGCGATCCATTTCAGAATTTGGATAGTGAATAAATGATAAACAATTTAAAATACCTTGTTGTAAAACATCCTCACCTAAATAACTACCAAACCAGTATACCCACACCGATGCAGAAGTTGTGTTCTACAATCACATGAGGAATGACTCACTTTGAAGATAGGATGTGAATTTTGATATGATAATATTATCTAGCTACTATGTCATACCTCACAGTTTGATAGAACATTCAAACAAGTAAAGGTCGATACATAAAACTTCTAGTTCACCTTTCAAAAAATTTTTTTGCTATGTTTTGCCCCATAAATTTAGGGCATGCCATTCTAGTATCAGAGTGATTAGTTACAACACTAGAGCCTTACCCCTTATGCTTAACTCGTTAAAACTGAAACTTGTGTGTAGGATGCTTGCTATTACCCATAATGGTCGTTAGAGGGCTAGAGGCCCTAGAGGTGCATGAGTGGCATCTGGAGGGGTAGGGAATGGAATTGGTGGGCCTCCACCTAAGCAACCCTAAGATATTAATCAACTCTTTGTAGCCATTCAGAATCTTATTGGAGTAGTACAGTTAAGAATGTTGCCTATAATTCCACAACTTGAAAAAAAAGATATAGGGGAACAAAGAGTTGATAAGAGGGAAAGAAGTAGGAGTCCCCCACCTAGAGATGCAGAGGGACCAGGTGACTAGGAAGAGGCCTTAGTTCATCAAATTGATCCACCAATAGTTATGGGTCCATTAGCAGTAGTGAGAAAACCCATAGAAATAGGAAATGAGATTATGGATTTGATCCAACTCAAACCACCTCTTTCACTAGAACCATAGATGCTACATAGGAAGAGGCATGGTTACAAAGATTAGAAAAGTTCTTTAGGTTGCAACCATATGGGAGCAATCTGAAGGCTCAACTTTCTATCCACTTATTACAAGACAATGTTTCCAAATGGTGGAAAGAGGAGGAGACCATAGGTGGAGTGAGAGTAGATACACTTACCTTGGAGGTATTTGTGGCTAGATTCAAAGATAGGTATCTTTCAGAGCATTTTAGACAGAGTCAGATTGAGGAGTTCCATGACCTCCAATAGAGTGGCCTTACTAGAGCCTAGTATGAGAGAATATTTATAGAGATCCTTCCTTATGTCGAGTACATGAAGGATGAGAAGCTATAGATCTACCAATTTACCAAGGGTCTTCACATGCCTCTTAGAAACTCAATATGCTTGGCCTTTCCTAACACCTTTAGGGAGGTAGTTGAGGTAGCTTTGGTTGCTAAAGATGTTCATAATAAACAAGAGTTTCATGGTTGATATCATAATTGAGATCCTTCTCAACAATCAAGATATTAGAGGCCCGCTTGGAAGAGAAACTACAACTGCATAGTAGGTTCCTCTAAGGTTCCATAGACATAGTGGGGTTTCTAATGGGACACTAGTCCTATATCAGAAGAGTGGACACCAACTCTTTATGAGGAACCAACTTGGACTCAACAATCATCCAGAGATAGTTATAATGGACCCATTAGGATGAGGGGTCAGCAATAGGCAAGATAATACGAAGAACAGATTCATACTCAAGGATTGTGTTACACTCATAGTAATATGGGACACCTAGCAAGAGAGTACCCACAAGTTCTGACAGGAGGTAGCTGGTATGGGGCCTCTTCAGAACCCATAGTAGGAGACCAGGTCAAGGCCCATAAGGTCTTTGCAATAAGTGATGGTCATCAGACTAAGCACCAAGCTATAGATATTGGGGTTTCCATTGGGGACGAATAGATGGCTAACATGGAAACTCAATCACATTTTGTTTTGACAATACCTCAGACTTCTAGGAAAAGTGTTGGACTAGGTTAGAATCCAGTGGGATTGTTACGATGAGGTTTTAGCTTCATAGGAGGATGCAGTGTAGATGAAGACTTAGTACCCATATCTTTTGATGAACTCTAGGAGGAAGTCCACGCCTAGGGGGGAGGATTTGAGGCCTCACCTCAACCCATCATAGCATAGACATTCTTACTTGCATTTTGATATTCAAGGCTTTGATATTTTGATAGTTATTCAAGACTTATATGGCCAGTGGATTGTTTTACCTATTGATTTTGATATTTCAATAGTGTTTGCAATTATGATATGTTAATAGGAATTTCATAAAATTTGAAATTACATGAATTTATTATATATATTTTATGTGACCTCCTTGGACTACTGATGCTTGAGTTTAATGTGCAGGAAGTGGAACCATGGAAATTCTTAGGGGAAACAAGTTCCAAACCTATGTGAACACAGTTTAACCAAGGCAAATCTTTGGAAGATTCAAAAGCCTTAGTTTGAATGTATTTTTCTTCGTAAATGTAAGTTTTCTTGTATATGAAAATGTTAATAATGAAGATGCATTAGGGACATGTCATGGTGATGTGGAATGTGTTTTTTTTGTGTCAATTGACACTTGTGAACTTTGTGTTTAATTGACATGTCATTTAGGGTTTTGGTCATGGTTGCAATTTACCCTAAAACTAATTACCTTGTTATGAGTAAAGAAAACCCACTTGACAAGGGGTAGGATGGGTCACAATTACAGGAATTTCAAAAATGGACTTGACTAGGGTTTTGAGGGGGTCATTAGGTGGTCCCAAAATGTCTTTTATGTAAAAATAAATTGCCCATATGATAATACAACATTATAGTACTATCTTTTACTTTAGCTTGGACCAAGGTTGGTGTTTCAAAGCATGTTCATTTCCTTCCTTTTTGTATTGCATAATGAATCTACAATTATGGAGAAATTTGTTATGGGTTTAAGGCAATGGATTGCGAATCTTGTATTGTAGATTTGGGCACTATGTTGTGATGTTTGTGAATTTGTATTGTGTTCATGTAACTTCCTTGGCTTTCTTTCTTGATCTTTTGTTTTGATTTGAATGACAAGTGTTGTTATGGGTGTGAGGGATACACTCAATCTTTAGGAAGGGAAGAGAAGTCCAGGGTGAAGGGCTTAGTTGGGCCCAACAATGTAGTAGATAGCTACTTCTCTTGGAGAGAAGGGGGGAAATTCCATGGAGTATGAGCTTCATTGAAGCCATTGTGTTGATATTATTATTTGGGGGTGATAAGTGGAAATATGAATTTGGGGGTGATAAGTAGAAATTGTGAAGAAAAGCATGTGTGATGCAAGCCTTGTAGAGGCATGGAGGAATCCAATGTGTGTGAGTTTTATTGGCATGGAAAATCTCCTCTTTGAAGAGCCCACCTTCATCCAATGTTCTTATGATTCCAATGGTGAATAAATGTGTAAAACTTGGAAGGGAGTATTATTTGTTGTCTTGTAATTTTCTTATGCATTATCATTTGTTGTATGTTTGTATCCCATTTGGATATTGTTTGCCTTGTTTGATGGGTAGCTTCTTGGAAGCCTAGGATGGGAGGTGAGCCTCCATGGTTCCTAGTTTGTGTGTGTTTGCATGTTTTGTGTAAATGGATTCCTTGAAGATATTAGGGTTTAACCCTTGACAATGTTGAAAATTCAAGTGTATAGAGAGACCAATCTTCCCATGTTATCACAAAAAGGTGTTGTGATGTTAAGTCTCCATGTTGATTTTTTTAAATGCGATGTAAAAATGAAAATTTCATATTATTTTATTGTGTTGAAAATGTGTAAGGATAGATTGAGAAATTGTATATGGTTACTTGTAATGAAATATTTATTGTAAGTTTTTACATTATGTGGTTTGATGTAATTTGGAGAATCATGTAAATGTGACATTTCTTCTTATAAATCATAATGGCTATGTTTTCTTTTGATATAGTTGATTTAAATCAATACACATATGATTGGATTATAAGTTTACATGTGAAAATTTTGATGGTTCATTTTATGTGTTACAAAATTTAAAATTATTGTTGCACATAGATTTGTAGAATATGACTCATAAAGTTTAAAATCCAATAAGCAAATAGACTTCCATAGAACCCACAAGAAGATGCATTAAGTAGTATGTTAAGATTGATGTTAAACTTAACACCTAAAACATTCTCATGTCACAAAACATTTTAGCAAGGAGAAGCAATGGGTAGAAATTATAGTATAAGACTTCATAAAAGGAAAAGTTGCTATAGGTGCATATTCTATGCTCTGGAATTTGTATGGGGAAAGTTAGAATGTGTTGAAATGTATTACAGATCAATATTTTATTCAAAAGGCATATACCCTAATTTTTTTTTATGAAGATACAATTAAAAATAAACACTTTAGAACAAAAGAAAACATAATAATAACAAACTAACCTAAGAACCCACTTAGATACCTAGACTATGCCTACTCACCTTGGGATGTTACATAACACTCCACCTTCAAGTGGAGCCCACATGAGTAGAGATGCGTTTCACTTTTAAAATTTACCCAAATAAAAGAAATCATAAATTTCAACACATTTGAGTCCAAGCAAAATAAAGAGTAATATATATGTATGCTAAACTTGAATAATGGGTAACCTTTCTTATCTAGGCATACCTGCTCTAGACACCTCCTTAGACTTAGGGAGAAAGCAATGAAATGACATTTTTACTAACATATGTCAGTCACCTTCTCCTAGGCATCCTTCTTTACTTGGAAATGTGAGTTAATGTAACTCTTCAACCTCACCCAATCATGTCATGTCGAGGGAAGAGCAAGTAAAATTGGGAAAGTAAACCATGTTTGATTTGATGTCTTCCTTGGGATCCTTGCTACCCACATGTCATGATTGTCTCCTAGGCATCCTTGAATGATGTGACCTTTGTCACCCTAACTTGGGAAGTACAAAAAGATATGTGCATCATGAGAA
Organism: Cupressus sempervirens; assembly: GCA_028749045.1. Lineage (NCBI taxonomy): Eukaryota > Viridiplantae > Streptophyta > Pinopsida > Cupressales > Cupressaceae > Cupressus > Cupressus sempervirens. Next base: position 177,715,329 of record CM053785.1, on the reverse strand, counting down.
AGGGAGGGGAAACTTTATATTACATAAGGAAGTCATTTTAATAAGAGGATAATGTTTAATGGTTGGTTTGTGTAGGAAGATATGTAGATTTTTATTTTATTTTATTTAGGATTAGGATAAAGTGGGAGTTAGTAGGTGTGGTCGAATAGTAGGTAGGTAGGTGGAATAGTTAGAACTAATCTAAGTTAGCATAAGTGACAAGTGTGAACCATAAAGTTGATATTTAAGTTTTTAAAAATAAATATAAATTGATAGATTCTAGTCGTTATGTATATAGTCTTAGAATTATGGGTAAGGAAGATAGAGGCTCAATAAAATCATTATGTTATTATTAATTCAAATATAATTTAATTATAGTAAATTTGTGTTAATAAAGTAAGTTGGAGGTTCAAGTGGGAAATTAATTATAAGTAATTAGTAAATGGAAAGAATAATAATAATAAATAAATAAATAAATAAATAAATAAATAAATAAATAAATAATTATAAATAAAATCAAATAAGTAACTAATAATTAATATAATGACCTAGTTAGTGGCCCCTAATTAGCGATTTACCAATATGATCATAATTAAAAAAGATAAGATGTGAGAAGATCATATCAGGGAATAATTCGGAATGCATTTTATTCAATGGGATTATTAGGATTTATTTAATAAATTATAAAGTAACTATTTTATAGATTAATTTCTTTGTATTGAATAGACATTGGATTATAGTTTTAATAAGGTAATTATAAAGTAACTAATTTATGTATAGGTATTAGTGGATGGATAAGTATAGGTAATGGTGACAATTAAAGTAGTCGGTAACTAGATGATGTTTCTAGTTAGAATATAATATTATTGGAGGTATAAACTAAGAATCATAGTTAAGGGTAACATTTTATAGTTGATAATAGAATAAAAATCCTCAATTGGATCTTTATATATTCCTTATTTATTTCATTAAATCATAATGGCATGACTTCCAAATAATAGAAAAGGGTTGGTAAATAGTAACAAGCCATAACCTAGTTAAATGGGTCTACTTACTGATTAGCTAGGTTGATATATACATATATTTAACTAGGTTATTGATTGTGCAAGGGAATGAACCTTGTGATTATGGAATTTATACAGAAGTAGAACTTTCTTCTTCAACTCCTTACATTTAAATCTTCACTAAAGTTATTCTTCTAGTAGTGAGAATAGATGCTACAAATTCCTAGGAGCCAAGGGACCCTGAACTTATGATACATTATCTATAGACATGGGAGAAGTTACTATCGGCTTCAATACTTCATAATATTTTGGACCATATAGTGATGCCCAAATTAATAGCAACAATAGATACTTGGGATCCTTGTACAGAGAGTGTGCCAACACATGCATGGTTACATCCTTGGCTTCCATTGTTGGGCTAGAGTATGGAGCCTTTATATCCAGCCATTTCTTATAAGTTGGATAATTTTCTTCATGCACGCATTTCAAGAGATTCATTTGTATATGCAATTTTATCACCTTGGAAAATTGTATTTGATCTTGCTAGTTGGGAACAATTGATTGTTCATTTTATTGTACCTAATTTGATGATAGTTCTACAAGAATTTTTAATCAGCCCAACTAATAAGCAAGTAGACCAATTTAACTAGGTTATGGCTTGGGCATCTGTTATTCCCATTTATCATATGGTTTCAACGTTGGAGGTAAATTTTTCTCCAAAGTAGTAGTGGATTCTGTATAAAAAACAAGTGCTTCATAATTTGGAGATAGATGGGTGATTTCATCAAATTGGAGTAGCTAGCTGAGATGCACTATAATCAAACTGGAGGAAATCAATGATAAACCAAACATATAATGATGAGAAAACTTGAAAAATTGAATGCTAAAATGCTGAAATGAAAGCTTAAAATAACAAAGTTTAATCATATGCCATTAGTGGATAGATATAATCCTCTCACTAAATACTCTTCATTCATAGAGCATATGAAAAAAAATCCTCTCATTGGTTTTAGTGCATTTTTATCCACTTGCTGGTTGGTTGAAGAAGGGAGAATCTCATGGTAGAACATTACAAGCAATATTCCCTTGTAGGATGAAAACTATGGGAGATGACTAGTAATAATTAAGGTTATTACTAGAGGCAGACTGCATAAAGAATACCAAAAGATCTAAATTGAAGTCCACAGATGATTTCCAATAGCAATCCAACATATATGAAAGTCAGACCCATAATGAGACCACAAAAATAAAATCTACAAGATATTTACAACATGCACATGAAATCATAAAATGAAATCTCTATCTACTTCACCATACCAAAAGATTTTTAATTTACATATGAACCATTTCAACTTTTATGAAACTCATCTCCATTGTTAGATCATTAGGAACTTCTAATCCTTTCATAACCTGCACACATATGTACCAATTAAAGTTGTAATTAAGAAACTCATCTCCATTAGTAGATCATAAACATGAAATCCCTTTACAACCCACACTACCAAAATTTTTATGGAATATACAAATGAAATACAACGTACCCACCAATTCAAAATTCGTTCCACAATTAGACAATAAAGAGATTTTTGTTTATAAACCACAACACTAAATGATAATCTTTCTGAGTCCACATGCAAGTTACATAAAACCCTAATTGAGTTAAATGTGGGATGTGGTTTAGTGTAAGCACACTCCCATTTTCTAAACATATAATCGTACCCATAAGTTTCATCACCTAATACAAAATGTGATGGATTCTTATAATAAAATTAATAAAGAAATGAATGATAACAAACAAAATGTATATGAAAAATTTAATAATGGAAGTCACCTTGAGGAACTTGTGTATGCTCTTGGCAAACATGTCATCAAAAATTTTCATGACCTTTTTTACTTCTACATGTTTTTGCATGGAGCCTTCACACACCTAGTGCTCACAAATGTTTACTTAAGAATATTTTATTATTTAGATTTTGGAATATTTATGTAGCTAGATCAATTTTTCTATCGTACTGAGATCTCTCTGTGTATATACACATATATACACATATATATATATATATATACATATACATATACATATACATATACATATACATATACATATACATATACATATAAATATACATATACATACATACATACACACATACATAAACATAAATAATAGTAATACATGTATTGTATTTGCATTTTCTTTGCTATTTCTTAGAAGAGTGTTTCAAGGTTGGGAGCTACTTCAACATCCTTTGTATGGTTTAGAGGTAATGTCATTGTGGCAAGGGCTTCTACAAGGGAATGAGCCTTGTGAGTTAACGTATAATGAGTTAAGATATATACATACACACACATGTGTGTGTGTCTATGTATGTATGTATGCATATATACAAAGATCTCTCTATTTATATACATATACTCATACATAGACACACATATATGTGTGTGTATGTATGTATATATACACATATACATATACAAATATCAAAAGGGTACGACAATGAGATGCATAAATTCATACATACATGCATACATACATACATACATACATCCATCCATCCATCCATCTACATATGCAATTTTATCATCTTGGAAAAGGGTATTTGCAAGATCATGGTGTGCCAAAAAGTGGCGATGTGAAAAAAAAGAGTTTGAAGACGCTTAAAAGTGCTTCAAAATCCGCTCTAACTTTTTTTTACCTATCCAGAAACCAAACCTGGAATGTTAAGCTGAGCCTTATCAGATATCCAATATCATATCAGATATCCGATTTTAAATGAAATATCCGACTAATAATTAAAATCATATAATAGTATGATATATTATTTAATAATAATATTATTATTTAATATCATATTAAATAATAATAATATTAAATAATATATGATACTATTATATTATAACAATAATAATATTATTATAATAATAATTATACTATAATATAATAATAATATCATAATAATAATAATAATTATACTATAGTATAATAATAATATTATTATAATAATTATTATACTATAATATAATAATAATATTATAATAATAATTATTATACTATAATATAATAATAATATTATTATAATAATTATTATACTATAATATAATAATAATATTATAATAATAATTATTATACTATAATATAATAATAATAATATTATTATATTATAATCGTATAATATTATACTATAATAATAATATTATAATAACATATTATATTATAATAATATAATATAATATTTTATATATTATAATATATAGTAATGTAATATAATATATATAAGATATAATATAATAATAAAAAGTAATATCTTATAATATAATATATAATAAAAAAGTATAATATATTATAAATTATAATAATATAATATAATAATAATATTTTATATTATAATATATAGTAAATTAATATAATAAATATAAAATATAATATAAAAATATATAAAATGTAATATATATTATATGTTATATTATATATATTGTAATGTCATATCGAATATCCGATGTTATATCGAATATTCGATACCTATGCATTGGATTAAATAAAATCACAGACCCGCGGGCCCTTATTTTACGTGAATTTGGGCCAGTATTGCCATCACGGATCGGATATCAGATACCAAATCGGATATCAGATATCAAGTATGTTCCCCCCCGACTCATTTTTAACCTAAATTTAATAGATTTTAACATGATTTTGTTTGTTTTAGTTGAATCTAGGGTTTTTTTGACAAAAATGGTTAAAATTTAGATTTTTTTTAATATATATTACGTTTTGCAATTCAATAGGAATGGTTGATCAAAATGATGACACTGAGGCAAGGAATAATATTCCTCGCAACCCACCACCAAACGATCTAGTATCCCCACAAAACTATCCACCAAATGATCCTCTACCTCCTCAAAACCCTCCTCGAATCGAGGATTTGATAAATGAAAATCTCACTAAGTTGAGAGGTTTGCATAGAACATACAATAATGTACCTGCACTGGCTCGTATGTTATCCACGTTAAACACCATAGTGGATAACATTGAAACCCTTACAAACCAACAAAATGTCGCTCTTCGTTGGCGTGATGAAATGCACCAGATGTTTGATGATGGTTTGGATTATGATGAGTTCGTGGCCCTTAACATAACCAAAGATGATTTGGCAAGCCTTTTTGCTAACCCAAAAATGGGTATACCAGTTGACCCAAAAAAAACCAAACTATCGATTAAATGGTGCACAAATGATGCCATACGTGCAAATTTTTGGAACCATTGGTGGATGGTCTTTGATATCCCTCCACATGGAAATTTAGACATACCATTTTATTTCCTTAGAATATTATATGCAAAATTTTTGTTGAAACTTAAAGTGAACTATTGGAGCATGAAGCCCAACATGGGCTTAGGACTAGGAGCTCCTCAGGATAGACCCTCTTCCCAGTGGAAGAAACTTGGCACTTTTGTCCCCCCCCTGATATCTCCCCCCCTCCTCAAGTGCAACATCTAGATATTATGGTAGAGGCTAGCTCTCAGACCATCAGAGCCATTCATAGGCTGAGTAGCCTAATGATATCTCAGGCTAGGTCAGTCTTGCCTCCTCGTGTTGATGATGTTGGTGCTAGTTCATCATCAGCTAGCTCATCACACGTTTGTGTGCCTCACACTTGAATTACATGCAAGAATATTTTCCTGGGTCCCATAGGTGATCTTCTTGAGTATCATTTTGTATTAGACGAGGATACACTAGATGCACGTGCAGAGGCTACAGACCCTGATGCGAGAGAGGAGGGGAATGCAGAGGCATGGACTCCTTCAGTGTCGGTATGTGTATACATTTTTTTGTTATGACATATGTGATTTAAAGTTAATTTTTATAATAGAGTAATTTTAATTTTTAAGCCATACTAACTTTTACATGTATGTGATCTTCATTCATGTTTAGTTGATGACCGAGGAGGAGCTCAGATAGATAGATGATGCTACACTCTCGGCCATTTCATTTGGCCTTGATACATCTATGGTACATCATGTTGTGTTCGCATTTATTTTTTCTATTTGATATTGTAGCATATATGGTTGCTAATCTTTCTTTTATCTTGCAGATACCACCTGCCCCGGGGGGACAAAGTGCAGGGGGTGAGCCAGCATGCATTGACAAAGGAAAGGTAATTAGATGTTTTTTAATTGATTAAATACTGATGCATTCTTGTAAAATGTTTGTGGTAATCTCATTTAATTACATTATTTATTGTATATAGGGTGTGGCTACTGGCGATGAGCCTGTACAGATTTGGCGTCCTAGATCATTAGGGATTTTCATTTGCACAGAGAGCCCCATTGTATGTATAAGTATCATTTATTTTTTATTTTTTTAATTGATGCAGAGAAAAGTATGATTGTTGTTCTATACAATTTCTGTGATTTTTTTCGTACCGATAATGATTCATGTCTTGCATATGTTCATTACAACTTAAATAGGCTTATATGCACCTGTCCAACCGACCAAGTTGGTTACAAAGGTTTATTTAATCAAACAAATACCAAATTACTACTTTCCCTCCAAAACTAATATGACCGTTTGAATTTGAAATTAAAATTTCAAACTATAGTTTTTATGCATTCCCTAACTTTCTAAACTATTCCATTGACTCAAAATTGGTCATATGGATTTATTAAATGCAACTAAGTAAATTTCCAGAAAATTGAAGTTTTTATTGTTTTTTCTCCAAACCACCGTACACTCTGATCTCCCCCTTTCAATTGAGATCACATATGACATATATAAAGGTCTACATGACCGTTGGAACAACCATATAGGCGTTCCCAACCATAAAACAAACAAACAACCACTTTTTGCTAATACTGTTTAGACTCTAAATACCCTATTCTAAGGCCTTTTGGTCCCATGGATTCACTTGGTTTATAACCACACCAAAATTCTTGTGGGCCTTACATGTGCCTTTATTACAAAACATAGACCAACTTGTAAAATATGGACCAAACCTTTATTCCAACTTCCTAATCTACTTGAATCCTCGCTTTCATGGAGTGGCAAGGTGTCTGGCAACATAGATACTTGTTCCCCCTGCCACATAGGTTAGCTTCCCTACACTACCTTTCCTCTCTCTCATTCTGAACACTAGTCCACCAAGTGAGTGATGTTCCTCTCAGTCTTGCTGTTGCTACTTTTACCTTCTTATCTGCCTCTATGTCTTCAAGATCAAAGTAGTTCTCAAGGGCCTCTATCCACCCTAGCACTTCTTCACTATCCATTTTACCCTGGTATATTGGAAAATCAATATGGTTCTTCCCATCATTACCTTGTACTGCCTTAATTATTCTCATAAATCTCCTTTCTTCAGGATCATCTGTTGTCTCATGCTCTTGCCTTGCATTACCAACCTCTTCTTCTCCATGGTTCTCTCCATGATTTCTTCCTCTAACCTCTTCTACTCTAGGTTCTTGCCTTTCCTTTTCTAAGGATTCTATCCTTGCAATAAGCTTCAGTCTCTCTCTTCTCATCTATCTTTCTTCCCTCACTCTAGATGCTTCAAGTTCTCTCCTCTCTCTTTTCTCTTTTGCCAACTCTTCTCTCAATTCTTCAAGTTCTCTAGCCATTTGATTTTTAGGAGGCATTTTCACAACAAGTTTTCTTCCTTCCCAAGGGCCAACTCACTGATTCTCTTTCTTTCCTCACCAAGAAATCTCTGGACACCACTTATGTACCTTTCAACTCTGGGACACACAAGGAGAAATTAGACACACCAAGGCTTCAACAAAGGGACCAGCACACTAAGGATTTTCAAGATTATAGGTCTTGGTCACACTCCTAAACACCCAAACTTCAAAACCCTCCTTAAAATGGCTTAAAAACTAGGGCCTACTTGTTCAAACCCCAAAACTCAATTCTAGAATGTTTTGACTTGTCTAATGACAAGATATGATCATGAAAACCTACATGAACCTATCAAATGACTCATCTACCATATGAAATCCTAAAATCCTATCTCATGCCCAATTACAAATTTCTTCCACATATGAGTCCAACATTATAACTTTGTATGCTTCCATGAGCCATAATTGGTGCAAGGATTGCCCAATTGACTTCAAGAGATGTTCCATGACCTCTGTAATGCCTTGGATCTTCAATGTTCCCCTGATGAGCATGGGATGCTCCTGCATCACTTATCTTAATAAATAAATTCAAAACTAATTTTCGTGATATTAACAACTACTATTTTGTATCTCATAGGAGACTCCTAGTGCATATGAGGTTTGACGGGACAGTTATGTAGATTTGATGACGCGACCACTCACTCCTGAGGAGGAGCCTACAATAGTAAGTTGTAGTTTGAATTCATGATTAAATATGTTATAAATTTAGCATGCTATGAATTATAATGTTATAGTTTAAATTGTAGATTCATTTGAAAAAGGTATTTGAACATATACAACCCACAATCAGCGAGGTACCAGCATTGCCGAGGGCATACGAGAGGACTCCTGACCGGCGCAAGAGGTCGACGAGAGAGGTATTTACTATGAAATTTTGATAGTATTAATCTCCAATACAGAAAAGATCATTATGCATTTGAGTAATTCAATGTTAGATACGTAGAATCATATAAATTTAGTAGTCTAACTTTGGGTTTTCCTTTTTTGTTTATGTAGGAGGCATCTGATCCACCTAGTGCAGCGAAGAGGTTGCATTTTGATCATCCACCAGCACCCTAGGATAGTATAGTTTTCGTAAGATGCATCATGAGACATTTTGAGATGGCATATGCCACATTGTATACAAAAACATTGATATTATACACATTCTGATGGCAGGATCAGCCACATTTTGTATATGGATCTATGCATTTTGATATATATATATATATATATATATATATTTGAGTACTTTGTCTATGGATACATGATCTTTGATATATATTTGTGTAAAATTTTGTCTATGGATACATGCATTTTGATATATATTTTTGTCATTTATGTGCACAATGATATACATATTAATTTAGTATCTAGTATTGTTCAATTTATCGTGGATCATGTGTCATGCCCTAAATTTTACTAGTAAAAACACAACAAAATTTTATTTTTTTTGTAGCTTATGAAGTCACATAAGAAATTACATATTGTAAAACAAGGTTATCATTGAATAGGAGTTCAAGACTCATGTGAATAGTGTGAAGGTGTTAACATTTTAGTCACAGGTGGTTTTCAAATAGATTGGATGGCAGTCTAGTTCAAGTTAGCATCACGAGTCAAATGAGAAAGTTCAAGATACAACACTCATAAATTAGTGAGGTAATTCATATCCTAACAAGCCTTTGATACTAATATTCTATTAGGGTCTGTCGGTTGTATCATATGGACTAGGTCGTGATTCTAGCATGTAAGGGAAGGGGATCAGAATTACTTATTATCCTCATTACCAATGTACATACATTCATTAATCATTACAATATATATTAATGCGGCAATTACTGTATTACTATATCCTCATTATCTATCAACATTGCTTCCTCACCAAACTAGCACTCACTGCAGTTTTCTAAACACAAAAATTACTATTTCAATACATAAATTAAACTCACTCTAACAAAAGACAATTACTAACTATCTAGCTCATCAACTACTAACTAATCTAGCTACATTTCCATGCTTTTACATTTACTATTTTATTTACTATAATTACTATACTATTACATTTACTTTTTACATTAAATTACATCTAACTATTCACCATAAGCTCACTTTCTCACTATCAATATTATTATTATCAAAGCATGTTAAGATTCAAAGTAGTTTCATAGTATGAATTAGTAAGCACATAAAATGAGGAACTCTTAGTAAGTCTAAGGGCCAATTCATAGTACTTAACTCAATAATAATTCACGATCTGTATTTAAACACATCCTACTACACCATCATATTGAGTGTGTCAATTTAAATTTGTTAGATGAATTGTTTATGCAAGGATTAGGTGCAAGCGTAAAGTAAGGTTTGTATATAACATACCTTGTCATTCTGACATATATGTATCAATGTATCAATGTGCTTTATTGACTAGGGGTATGTGCAGGATCATGGTGTGCCAAAAAGTGGCAATGTGAAAAAAATAGAGTTTGAACACGTCTAAAAGCGCTTCAAAATCCGCTTTGACTTTTTTTCACCTATCCAGGTACCAAACCTGGAAAGTAAGGCCCAAGCCTTATTGGATATCCGATTTGAGATCGGATATCCGATATGAAATCGAATATCGGATCTCATATCGGATATCGGATCTCATATTGGATATCGGATATGAGATCCGATATCCGATATCGGCGGCATAAAAATTGGAGGGAAAAGGCAAAAAAATTAGAGGGAAAAACAAATTTGTAAGTGATATAACTAATTTGAGTTATGAAATATGTAAAGATATAATATATAACCTATAAATATATAATATAATAACATAACTATTATATATAAAATAATATATAATCTATATATTATATAATAATATAATATAATATTATATATATAACATAATGTAAAGATATAATATATAATCTATTAATATATAATAATATATTATGTTATTATTATTATTATTATCTATAAATATAATATATATTATTATAATATATTATTATTATTTTTACTATATTTTTATTAAATATAATAATGTAATATATTATATATATGTTATTAATACAACATATATAAATTATAATCTATAATATATTATTATTATTATTATCATATGTAAATTATAATATATAATATATTATGTTATTATTATTATAATCTATAAATTATATATATATGATTGTTATACTATATTATTATTATTTTTACAATATTATTTCTAGTGGAGTCATTTATATGGGTCAAAAGGGCTCACAGGATGACCTATGACCCCTTTCGACACATTTCATGACGACATATGCCCCTAAGGGATCCTAGCACCCCTAGGGACATATTAGAATAGTTTATATGGGTCGAAGCGGGTCACAGGATGACCTATGAACCTGTTCGACATATTACAAGATGATATTTGTCCCTAGGGGTCCTAGGACACTTAGGGACATATTAGAATCATTCATATTGGTCGAAGGGGGTCATAGGGTGACCAATGGCCACCTTCGACACATTCCACGATGACATATGTCCTTAGGGGTCCTAAGATCCCTAGGGACATATTAGAATCATTCATATGGGTCGAAAGGGATCATAGGGTGACATATGACCCCCTTCAACACATTCCACGATGACATACGTCCCTAAGGGTCCTAAGACCCCTAGGGACATATTAGAATCTTTCATATGGTTTGAAGGGGGTCATATGGTGAACTATGACCCCCTTCGACATATTACATGATGACATATGTCCCAAGGGGTCCTAGGACACCTAGGGACATATTAGAATGCTTCATATGGGTCAAAGGGCATTATAGGTTGACCTATGACCTCCTTTGACCCATTAAATGATGGCATATGTCTCTAGGGGTCCTAGGATCCCTAGGGATATATTAGAATCATTCTTATCGGTCAAAAGGGCTCATAGGGTGACCTATGACCCCCTTCAACCCATTAGATGACGACATATGTCCCTAGGAGTCCTAAGACCCCTAAGGACATATTAGAATTGTTCTTATGGGTCAAAGGGGGTCATAGGTTGACTTATGACCCTCTTCGACACATTACATGATGACATATGTCCCTAGGGGTCCTAGGACACCTAAGGACATTAGAATGCTTCATATGGGTCAAATGATGTCATAGGTTGACCTATGACCCCCTTCGACCCATTAAATGATGACATATATAGCTAGGGGTCCTAAGACCCCTAGGGACATATTACAATCATTCTTATAGGTCAAAGGGGGTCATAAGTTGACCTATAACCCCCTCTGACCCATTATATGACGACATATGTCCTTAGGGGTCCTAGGAACCCTAGGGACATTTTAGAATGTTTCATATGGGTCAAAAGGGGTCATAGGTTGACCTATGACCCCCTTCAAACCATTAAATGACAACATATATCCCTAGATGTCTTAGGAGCCCTAGGGAAATATTAGAATCTTTGACCCATTACATGACGATATATGTCCCTGGGGGTCCTAAGATCTCTAGGGACATATTATAATCATTCATATGGGTTAAAGGGGGTCATAGATTGACCTATGACCCCATTTGACCCATTACATGATGACATATGTCCCCAAGGGTCCTAGGATCTCTCAAAACATATTAGAATCATTCATATGGGTCAAAGGGGGTCATAGGTTTACTAATGACCCCCTTTGACCCATTAAATGATGACATATGTCCCTACCAATTCTAGGACCCCTAGGGACATATTAGAATTGTTCTTATGGATCAACAGGGGTCATAGGTTGACCTATGACCCCCTTCAACCCATTAAATGATGACATTTGTCCCTAGGGGTGCTAGGACCCCTAAGGACATATTAGAATCGTTCTTATGGGTCAAAGGGGCTCATAGGTTGACCTATAACCCCCTTCGATCTATTACATGACAAAATATGTCCCTAGGGGTCCTAAGACTCCTAAGGACATATTAGAATCCTTATAATCGGTCAAAGAGGGTCATAGGTCACCCTATGACCCCATTTGACCCATATTACCCATTCGAATATGTCCCTTGGGGTTCGAGGACCCCTAGGGACATATGTCGTCGTTTAATGGGTCAAAGAGGGTCATAGGTCACCCTATGACCCCCTTTGACCCATAATAGCCATTCGAATATGTCCCTAGGGGTCTTAGGACCCCAAGAGACATATGTCGTCGTTTAATGAGGCAAAGGGGGTCATAGGTCACCTTATGACCCCCTTTGACCCATATTACCCATTCGAATATGTCCTTAGGGGTCCTAGGACCCCTAGCGACATATCTCATCGTTTAATGGGTCAGAGAGGGTCATAGGTCACCCTATGACCCCCTTTGACCCATATTACCCATTCGAATATGTCCCTAGGGGTCCTAGGACTCCTAGAGACATATATCATCGTTTAATGGGTCAAAGAGGGTCATAGGTCACCCTATAACAGCCTTTGACCCATATGTACGATTCGAATATGTCCCTAGGGGTCCTAGGACCCCTAGAGACATATGTCATCTTTTAATGGGTCAAAGAGGGTCATAGGTTACCCTATGATCCCATTTGACCCATATTACCCATTCGAATATGTCCCTAAGGGTCCTAGGACCCTTAGGGACATATGTCGTTGTTTAATGGGTCAAAGAGGGTCATAGGTCACCCTATGACCCCCTTTGACCCATATTACCCATTCAAATATGTCCCTAGGGGTCCGAGGGCCCCTAGAGACATATATCATCGTTTAATGGGTCAAGAGGGTCATAGGTCATAGGTCACCCTATGACCCCATTTGACCCATATGAATGATTCGAATATGTCCCTAGGGGTCTTAGGACCCCTAGAGACATATGTCATCGTTTAATGGGTCAAAGAAGGTCATAGGTTACACTATGACCCCATTTGACCCATATTACCCATTCGAATATGTCCCTAGGGGTCCTAGGACCCCTAGGGACATATGTCGTTGTTTAATGGGTCAAAGGGGGTCATAGGTCACCCTATGACCCACTTTGACTCATATGAACGATTCAAATATGTCCCTAGGGGTCCTAGGACCCCTAGGGACATATGTTGTCGTTTAATGGGTCAAAAGGGGTCATAGGTCACCCTATGACCCCCTTTGACCCATATGAACCATTCGAATATGTCCCTAGGGTCCTAGGACCCTTAGGGACATATGTTGTCGTTTAATGGGTCAAAGGGGGTCATAGGTCACCCTATGACCCCCTTTGACTCATATGAACGATTCAAATATGTCCCTAGGGGTCCTAAGACCCCTAGGGACATATGTCATCGTTTAATGGGTCAAAGGGGGTCATAGATCACCCTATGACCCCCTCTGACCCATATGAATCATTCGAATATGTCCCTAGGGTCCTAGGACCCCTAGGGACATATGTCTTTGTTTAATGGGTCAAAGAGGGTCATAGGTCACCCTATGACCCCCTTTGACCCATATTACCCATTCGAATATGTCCCTAGGGGTCTTAGGACCCCTAGGGACATATGTCATCATTTAATGGGTCAAAGAGGGTCATTGGTCACCTTATGACCCCCTTTGACCCATATTACCCATTCGAATATGTCCCTAGGGGTCCTAGGACCCCTAGAGACATATATCGTCGTTTAATGGGTCAAGAGGGTCATAGGTCACCCTATGACCCCCTTTGACCCATATGAACGATTCAAATATGTCCCTAGGGGTCCTAGGACCCCTAGAGGCATATGTCATCATTTAATGGGTCATAGAGGGTCATAGGTTACCTTATGACCCCATTTGACCCATATTACCCATTCGAATACGTCCCTAGGGGACCTAGGACCCCTAGGGACATATGTCGTCGTTTAATGGGTCAAAGGGGGTCATAGGTCACCCTACGACCCCCTTTGACTCATATGAACGATTCAAATATGTCCCTAGGGGTCCTAGGACCCCTAAGGACATATGTCGTCGTTTAATGAGTCAAAAGGGGTCATAGGTCACCCTATGACCCCCTTTGACCCATATGAATGATTCGAATATGTCCCTAGGGTCCTAGGACCCCTAGGGACATATGTCGTCGTTTAATGGGTCAAAGAGGGTCATAGGTCACCATATGACCCCCTTTGACCCATATTACCCATTCGAATATGTCCCTTGGGGTCCGAGGACACCTAGGGACATATGTTGTCGTTTAATGGGTCAAAGAGGGTCATAGGTCACCCTATGACCCCCTTTGACCCATATTACCCATTCGAATATGTCCCTAGGGGTCCTAGGACCCCTAGAGACATATATCGTCGTTTAATGGGTCAAGAGGGTCATAGGTCACCCTATGACCCCCTTTGACCCATATGAATGATTAGAATATGTCCCTAGGGGTCCTAGGACCTCTAGAGACATATGTCATCGTTTAATGGGTCAAAGAGGGTCATAGGTTACCCTATGATCCCATTTGACCCATATTACCCATTCGAATATGTCCCTAGGGGTCGTAGGACCCCTTAGGGACATATGTCGTCGTTTAATGGGTCAAAGGGGGTAATAGGTCACCCTATGAACCCCTTTGACCCATATGAACAATTTGAATATCCCTAGGGTCCTAGGACCCCTAGGAACATATGTCGTCGTTTAATGGGTCAAAGACCTATGACCCCCTTTGACCCATATTACCCATTCGAATATGTCTCTTGGGGTCCAAGGACTCCTAGGGACATATGTCGTCATTTAATGGGTCAAAGAGGGTCATAGGTCACCCTATGACCCCATTTGACCCATAATACCCATTCGAATATGTCTCTAGGAGTCCTAGGACCCCTAGAGACATATGTCGTCGTTTAATGGGTCAAAGGGGGTCATAGGCTAGCCTATAACCCCCTTTGACCCATATGTACGATTCGAATAAGTCCCTAGGGGTCCTAGGACCCCTAGGGACATATGTCATCGTTTAATGGGTCAAAGAGGGTCATAGGTCACCCTATGACCCTCTTTGACCCATATGAACGATTCGAATATGTCCCTAGGGGTCTGAGGACCGCTAGGGACATATGTCGTCGTTTAATGGGTCAAAGAGGGTCATAGGTTACCCTATGACCCCATTTGACCCATATTACCCATTCGAATATGTCCCTAGGGGTCTTAGGACCCCTAGGGACATATGTTGTCGTTTAATGGGTCAAAGGGGGTCATAGGTCACCCTATGACCCCCTTTGACCCATATGAACAATTCGAATATGTCCCTAGGGGTCCAAGGACCCCTAGAGAAATATGTCGTCGTTTAATGAGTCAGAGAGGGTCATAGGTCACCCTGTGACCCCTTTTGACCCATATTATCCATTCGAATATGTCCCTAGGTGTCCTAGGACCCCTAGAGACATATATCGTCGTTTAATGGGTCAAAGAGGGTCATAGGTCACCCTATGACCCCCTTTGACCCATATGAACGATTGAAGTATGTCCCTAGGGGTCTTAGGACCCTTAGAGACATATGTCGTCGTTTAATGGGTCAAAGAGGGTCATAGGTCACCTTATGACCCCCTTTGACCCATATTACCCATTCGAATATGTCCTTAGAGGTCCTAGGACCCCTAGGGACATATGTCATCGTTTGATGGGTCAAAGGGGGTCATAGGTTACCCTATGACCCCCTTTGATCGATATGAACGATTCGGCTATGTCCCTGAGGGTCCTAGGGATATATGTCATCATTTAATGGGTCAAAGGGACCCCCTTTGACCCATTAAAGGACAACATATGTCCCTAGGGGTCCTAAGACCCCTGGAGACATATATCGTCGTTTAATGGGTCAAAGAGGGTTATAGGTCACCCTATGACCTCCTTTGACTCTTATATATTAATAATATACATATTAATAATATACATATATATTAATAATATACATATCAATATAATAATATATATATATATATATATACATATACATATTACATTATTATATTTAATAAAAATATTACGTTATTATATAAATATATTAATAACATACATATTAATATAATAATATTTATAATATATATTATATTTAAAAAAAATATTACGTTGTTATATAAATATTATATTATTATACATATTAATATAATAATATATAATACATATTACATTTAATGAAAATATTACGTTATTGTATATATTAATAACATACATATTAATATAATAATATATAATATGTATTATATATATATAAATTACGTTATTATATTTAGTAAAAATAATAATAATATATATTATATTCATAGATTGTAATAAGATTAACATAAGATATTATTATATATTACTAGATTATATCTTGTATGTTTACATTACGTTATTATATATATATATATATATATATATATATATATATAAAATATTAAAATATGCCTTTACATATTAATATAAGTGAAATAATTTAAAAATAAAAAACTAGAACATTTAAATCAAATTTCCCTCCAAAATTTGAAGATTTTTGGAATTTGACTACCGAGCCATATCGAATATCCGATGTCAAATCAGATATCCGATTTGAAATCGGATATCCAATTTTGAATCGGATATTCGTTCAGGCTTGGTATTTACCAAGCCTGCCCGGTCAACCCCAAAGACGTGTTTATAGAGAGTTTTAGTGATACTTAGATTTCGGGTAGCCGTCTGACAATGTTATTTTGATCGAAATTGAATGAAACGAAATGAGTTTTTTAATATCGCTCTCTAGATTCCATCAATATAATTTCTGTCAAATTCTGAGTTCGATAAGTATTTATTAGTTAATTATCAATGAAGATTATTGTAAAGTGCTGATTGACATACTAAATGAAAAATAGCTATAACTTTCAAACGGTATAACATTTTTTAAATCTAAAAGTTGCGTCACATTCTATACTTCGCCTAGTATAAGAAAAAAATAAAAAAATAAAAATTTGATCAAATTTTCTATTAGTTAGGGTGGTCAGACACGAGACTTTTTTTAATCTGAAAAAGTTTTGGTAGAAAATTCATATTTAATTATTTATTTGGAATAAAAATATCAAAAAATATGCGTCACATCCGGGCATGAGTCTAGTTTTTATATATATAATTATATTAAAAAAATATTATGATTTGATTTTGATTAAGGTGGTCAGACATACACCTACTTTTTATTTTCGCCCTGAAATTTTCTTAGTACTGCATTAAAATTCAAACTTTTGACCAATCAATTATTTTTTTCTCCTGATAAGGCCTAGTAGTTTAGAAACTACATTCAATTTTCTACAAATTATTTTTTTACAAATTTTTGATATAAAGTCCATAACCACTTCAAAATTATGTGTCAAGTTGACATAAACCTGATTTGCTGATTTTTCACTGCCACTTAAGGCTATAGTTTGGTACACCATGATCTTGCACATACCCCTAGATAAAACTAGATTTGAGTTATTATTTTAATCCACCATCCATCCTTATCCTTGATTCTCCAATCCCATCATCCCGACAACTTACTTCATATTAAAACCTTATTATATGTACATCCAATCAATCTTGGCTTTTATTTTATTTTTGAGTTAAATATTTAAATTTGTCATATTCTCTAACATGCACACTAATATGCCTTTATTTATTTAATTAATAATTTATTATTTGGGTGTTGGATGTGACTTAGAGGTCACAAGATTGTAATGTGTACCATTCTATCACTTAGAAAATATATTAGTCTAGGTCACTCATTAGTCTCTATATGCTATTATTATTTTTATTTTTATTGGATAACAGTCTAGAATCTGGGAATATTCTTTAATATTTTATTGCTCTGTATTAAGGAATGGATTTATTTGCCTTTACCATACAGTTTTTAGAGAGGAAAATGCATGCCTACAACAATGTATCTCATAGATTTTATTATGTCTTCTCTTACAACAAACTTCATTTTGTTATATCATAAAATTAATTTGATGATTTCCTTGCTTAGAATTGCATTAAGCTTGGTAATTAAAATCAATGTTATCCATGCATGTGATATGAACATAAAAATTTCCTTCCAAATTATTGAGTGCACAACAAGATTGTAAGCAATCTACTAAGTTTTAAATTTATACAATCAATGGTATCACATAACATCTATGGATTGTTATTATCAACTAGTCATTTACAATACCACAAGGAGAAAACTTTCTTTCACATTTTCAAATGATAACAATGATGTCAAAGAAAATCTGTGACTCGTACTAATGCTTTCATAACAATATAAACTCCAAATGAAACATGCATATACAACCTTATCAATTATTTCTTCTACACGTACATTAGGTAACAATGAGACAATCTCCTTCCATCACAATGGGGCAACATAAGAGACTTTTCAAAATCATAAGGAACATGGACATTGAAAGATATGGACAATGAGTAGCATGAACATTGTCCAACATGATCGTTGAGAACATGAACAAGCTGGTGAATCCTCCTTCACAAATGAGGGCATAATGTCAAGTTTTCTCATCCAACATCAATTTGCAAGATGATCATTCCAAGCCATTTCCATTGCTCCCTTGGACACAAATCTGCATATGCAACACAACAAAATAACAAGGACCATGGGTGCTTTTCACCCAACCATAGGCCTCAAAGAGACCACCCCCGCGCTAGGGAACAAGGCTCAAACTGTGATACACATACAATCTTTCAATGCATAAACATTACATTTCAAACTTGAACAATTTCCCCCCAAGGCTATTTCACAATGGGTTTACAGATGGAACCATAAACATAGGGTGAAGGTGTGTTCTAAAATGGAGACTTGCCATACCAAACCATATTTGCAATAAAAATATTCATGCCCTCTTGGGGCTATCATAATTCACCAAATTTCATGCCCTCTCGGGGCTATCATAAATGAACCATTTAATGCCCTCTCGGGGCCTCCACATTTCCTCCTCCAAATCCACTACCATCAGCTGTAACTCCTCAAACCATATGACCCCCTTTGACCCATATGAACAATTCGAATATGTCCCTAGGGGTTTTAGGACCCCTAGAGACATATGTCGTTGTTTAATGGGTCAAAGGGGGTCATAGGTCACCCTATGACCCCCTTTGACCCATATGAACGATTCAAATATGTCTCTAGGGGTCCTAGGGACATATGTCGTCATTTAATGGGTCAAAGGGCGCCATTGGTCACCCTATGACCCTCTTTGACCCATATGAACGATTTGAATATGTCCCTAGGGGTTATAGGACCCTTAGAGACATATGTCATCGTTTAATGGGTCAAAGGACCTATGACCCCCTTTAACCCATATGAATAATTCGAATATGTCCCTAGGGGTTCTAGGACCCCTAGAGACATATGTTGTCATTTAATGGGTCAAAGGGGGTCATAGGTCACCCTATGACCCCCTTTGACCCATATGAACGATTTGAATATGTCCCTAGGGGTTATAGGACCCCTAGAGACATATGTCATCGTTTAATGGGTCAAAGGGGGTCATAGGTCACCTTATGACCCCCTTTGACCCATATGAACAATTCAAATATGTCCCTAGGGGTTCTAGGACCCCTAGAGACATATGTCATTGTTTAATGGGTCAAAGGGGGTCATAGGTCACCCTATGACCCCCTTTGACCCATATAACCCATTCGAATATGTTTCTAGGGGTTCGAGGACCCCTAGTGACATATGTTGTCGTTTAATGGGTCAAAGAGGGTCACAGGGCACCCTATGACCCCCTTTGACCCATATGAACAATTCAAATATGTCCCTAAGGGTTCTAGGACCCTTAGAGACATATGTCGTCATTTAATGGGTCAAAGGGAGTCATAGGTCACCCTATGACCCCCTTTGACCCATATGAACAATTCAAATATGTCCCTAGGGGTTCTAGGACCCCTAGAGACATATGTTGTCATTTAATGGGTCAAAGGGGGTCATAGGTCACCCTATGACCCCCTTTGACCCATATGAATGATTTGAATATGTCCCTAGGGGTTATAGGACCCCTAGAGACATATGTCATCGTTTAATGGGTCAAAGGGGGTCATAGGTCACCCTATGACCCCCTTTGACCCATATGAACAATTCAAATATTTTCAGGGACATATTCGAATTGTTTAGATGGGTCAAAGGGGTATGTCATCGTTTAATAGGTCAAAGGGGGTCATAGGTCACCCTATGACCCCCTTTGACCCATATGAACGATTTGAATATGTCCCTAGGGGTTATAGGACCCCTAGAGACATATGTCATCATTTAATGGGTCAACGGTGACCTATGACCCCCTTTGACCCATATGACTCATTCGAATATGTTCCTAGGGGTCTGAGGACCCCTAGCGACATATGTCTTTGTTTAATGGGTCAAAGAGAGTCAAGTCACCCTATGACCCCCTTTGACCCATATTACCCATTCAAATATGTCTTTAGGGGTTTTAGAACCCCTAGGGACATATGTTGTCGTTTAATGGGTCAAAGGGGGTCATAGTTCACCCTATGACTCCCTTTGACCCATATGACCCTTTTGAATATGTTCCTAGGGGTCCGAGGACCCCTAACAACATATGTTGTCATTTAATGGGTCAAAGAGGGTCATAGGTCACCCTATGACCCCCTTTGACCCATATTACCCGTTTGAATATGTCCCTAGGGGTTCTAGGACCCCTAGAGACATATGTTGTCGTTTAATGGGTCAAATACAGTCATAGGTCACCCTATGACCCCCTTTGACCCATATTACCCATTCGAATATGTTTTGAGGGGTCCGAGGACCTCTAGCAACATATGTCATCGTTTAATGGGTCAAAGAGGTCATAGGTCACCCTATAACCCCCTATGACCCATATGACCCATTCGAATATGTTCCTAAGGGTCCGAGGACACCTAGCAACATATGCTATTGTTTAATGGGTCAAAGAGGGTCACAGGTCACCCTATGACCCCCTTTGACCCATATGAACAATTCGAATATGTCCCTAGGGGTTCTAAGACCCCTAGAGACATATGTCGTCGTTTAATGGGTCAAAGGGGGTCATAGGTCACCCTATGACTCCCTTTGACCCATATGAATGATTCAAATATGTCTTTATGGGTCCTAGGACCTCTAGAGACATATGTTGTCGTTTAATGGGTCAAAGGGTGTCATAAAGTACCCTATGATCCCCTTTGACCTTTATGAACGATTCAAATATGTCCCTAGGGGTCTTAGGACCCCTAGGGACATATGTCATTGTTTAATGGGTCAAAGGGGATCATAGGGTGACCTATGACCCCCTCTGACGAATATGGCCCATTTGAATATGTCCATAGGACCCTTTGGGACATATGTCATCATTTAATGGGTCAAACAAGGTCATAAGGCACCCAATGACCCCCTTTGACCCATATGAAAGATTCAAATATGTCTTTAGGGGTCCTAGGACTCCTAAGGACATATGTCATCGTTTAATGGGTCAAAGGGCGTCATAGGTCACCCTATGATCCCCTTTGACTCATATTACCCATTCGAATATGTCTCTAGGGGTCTTAGAACCCCTAGGGACATATGTCGTCATTTAATGGGTCAAAGGGGGTCATAGTTCACCTTATGACCCCCTTTGACCCATATGACCCATTCGAATATGTTCTTAGGGGTCTAAGGACCTCTAGCGATATATGTTGTCGTTTAATGGGTCAAAGAGGGTCATAGGTCACCCTATGACCCCTTTTGATCTATATTACCCATTCGAATATGTCCCTAGGGGTTTTACGACCCATAGAGACATATGTTATCATTTAATGCGTCAAATAGAGTCATAGGTCACCCTATGACCCCCTTTGACCCATATTACCCATTCGAATATGTTTCTAAGGGTCCGAGGACCTCTAGCGACATATGTCATCGTTTAATGGGTGAAAGGAGGTCATAGGTCACCCTATGACCCCTTTGACCCATATGACCCATTCGAATATGTTCCTAGGGGTCTGAGGACCTCTAGCGACATATGTCATCGTTTAATGGGTCAAAGGGGGTCATAGGTCACCCTATGACCCCCTTTGACCCATATGACCCATTCGAATATGTTCTTAGGAGTCCGAGGACCCCTAGCGACATATGTCATCGTTTAATGGGTCAAAGGGTGTCATAAGGCACCCTATGACTCCCTTTGAACCATATGAATGATTTGAATATGTCCCTAGGGGTTATAGGACCCCTAGAGACATATGTCATTGTTTAATGGGTCAAAGGGGGTCATAGGTCACCCTATGACCTCCTTTGACCCATATGAAAAATTTGAATATGTCCCTAGGGGTTTTAAGACCCCTAGCGACATATGTCATCGTTTAATGGGTCAAAGGGGGTCATAGGTCACCTTATGACCCCCTTTGACCCATATAACCCATTCGAATATGTTCCTAGGGGTCCGAGGACTCCTAGTGACATATGTTGTCATTTAATGGGTCAAAGAGGGTCACAGGTCACCCTATGACCCCCTTTGACCCATATGAACAATTCGAATATGTCCCTAGGGGTTCTAGGACCCCTAGAGACATATGTCATCATTTAATGGGTCAAAGGGCGTCATAGGTCACCCTATGACCCCCTTTGACCCATATGAACGATTTAAATATGTCTCTAGGGGTCCTAGGACCCCTAGGGACATATGTCATCATTTAATGGGTCAAAGGGTGTCATAGGTCACCCTATGACCCCCTTTGACCCATATGAATGATTTGAATATGTCCCTAGGGGTTATAGGACCCTTAGAGACATATGTCATTGTTTAATGGGTCAAAGGAGGTCATAGGTCACCTTATGACCCCCTTTGACCTATATGAACAATTCGAATATGTTCCTAGAGGTTTTAGGACCCCTAGAGACATATGTTGTCGTTTAATGGGTCAAAGGGGGTCATAGGTCACCCTATGACCCCCTTTGACCCATATGAACGATTTGAATATGTCCCTAGGGGTTATAGGACCCCTAGAGACATAATGTCATCGTTTAATGGGTCAAAGGGGGTCATAGGTCACCCTATGACCCCATTTGAGTTATATGAACAATTCAAATGTCTCTAGGGGTTCTAGGACCCCTAGAGACATATGTCATCGTTTAATGGGTCAAAGGGGGTCATAGGTCACCCTATGACCCCCTTTGACACATATTACCTATTTGAATGTCCCTAGGGGTCTTAGAACCCCTAGGGACATATGTTGTCGTTTAATGGGTCAAAGGGGGTCGTAGGTCACCCTATGACCTCCTTTAACCCATATGAATGATTCAAATATGTCCTTATGGGTCCTAGGACCCCTAGAGACATATGTCGTCGTTTAATGGGTCAAAGGGTGTCATAAGGCACCCTATGATCCCTTTTGACCCATATGAATGATTCAAATGTCCCTAGGGGTCTTAGGACCCCTAGAGACATATGCCATTGTTTAATTGGTTAAAGGGGGTCATAAGGTGACCTATGACCCCCTTTGACCCATATGACCCATTCGAATATGTCCCTTGGACCCTTAAGGACATATGTCATCGTTTAATGAGTCAAAGGAGGTTATAGGGCACCCAATGACCCCCTTTGACCCATATGAACGATTCAAATATTTCTCTAGGGGTCTTAGGACCCCTAGGGACATTCAAATTGTTCAGATGGGTCAAAAGGGTATGTTGTCATTTAATGGGTCAAAGGGGGTCATAGGTCACCTTATGACCCCCTTTGACCCATATGAACGATTCGAATATGTCCTTAAGGGTCTTTGACTCATTAAATGACAACATATGTCCTTAAGGGTCCTATATTACCCATATTACCCATTCGAATATGTTTCTAGGGGTCCTAGGACCTCTAGAGACATATGTCATCATTTAATGGGTCAAAGGGGGTCATAGGTCACCCTATGACCCCATTTGACCCATATGAACGATTCAAATATGTTCCTTGGGGTCTTAGGACCCGTAGGGACATATATCGTCATTTAATCGATAAAAAAGGGTCATAGGTCACCTTATGACCCCCTTTGACACATATTAACCATTGTAATATGTCCCTAGGGCTCTTAGGACCCCTAAGGACATATGTCATCGTTTAATGCGTCAAAGGGGGTCAATGGTTGACCTATGACCCCCTTTGACCCATATGAACGATTCGAATATGTCCCTAGTGGTCTTAGGACCACTAGGGACATATGTCATCGTTTAATGGGTCAAAGGGTGACCTATGACCCCCTTTGACCCATATGAATAATTTGAATATGTCCCTAGGGGTCCTAGGACCCCTAGGGACATATGTCGTCGTTTAATGGGTCAAAGGGTGTCATAGGTCACCCTATGACCCCCTTTGACCCATATGAATGATTCAAATATGTCCCTAGGGTTTATAGGACCTCTAGGGACATATGTCATCATTTAATGGGTCAAAGGGGGTCATAGGTCACCCTATCACTCTGTTTGACCCATATGAACAATTCAAATATGTCCCTAGGGGTGTTAGGACCCCCAGAGACATATGGCATCATTTAAAGGGTCAAAGGGGGTCATAGGTCACCTATGATCCCCCTGACCCATATGAACGATTCGAATATGTCTGTAGGGGTCCTAGGACCCCTAGCGACATATTTGAATCGTTCATATGGGTCAAAACCTCCTTTGACCCATATGACCCATTTGAATATGTTCTTAGGGATCCGAGGACCCCTACCGACATATGTTGTCGTTTAATGAGTCAAAGAGGGTCATAGGTCACCCTATGACCCTCTTTGACTCATATTACCCATTCAAATATGTCCCTAGGGGTTCTAGGATCCCTAGAGACATATATTGTCGTTTAATTGGTCAAAGCGAGTCATAGGTCATCCTATGACCCCCTTTGACCCATATTACCCATTCGAATATGTCCCTAGGGGTCATAGAACCCTTAGGGACATATATCGTCATTTAATGGGTCAAAGGGACCTATGACCCCCTTTGACCCCATATCACCCATTCGAATATGTCCCTAGGGGTCCTAGGATCCCTAGAGACATATGTCATCGTTTAATGGGTCAAAGGGGGTCATAGGTTACCTTATGACCCCCTTTGACCCATATGAACAATTCAAATATGTCCCTCGGGGTTTTAGGACCCGTAGGGACATATATCGTCATTTAATCAATCAAAAGGGGTCATAGGTCACCTTATGACCCCCTTTGACCCATATTAACCATTGTAATATGTCTCTAGCGCTCTTACGACCCCTAAGGACATATGTTATCGTTTAATGCGTCAAAGGAGGTCAATGTTTGACCTATGACCCCCTTTGACTCATATATATTAATAATATACATATCTATTAATAACATACATATATATATATATATATATATATATATATATATATATTACATTATTATATTTAATAAAAATATTACGTTATTATATATAGATTAATAACATATATATGTATTACTTTATTATATTTAATGAAAATACTATGGTATTATATATATATATATATTAATAACATACATATTAATATAATAATATATATAATACATATTATATATATTACATTATTATATTTAATAAAAATATTACGTTATTATATATAGATTAATAACATATATATGTATTACTTTATTATATTTAATGAAAATATTATGGTATTATATATATTAATAACATACATATTAATATAATAATATATATAATACATATTATATATTTATATTTAATAAATTACGTTATTATATATATATAATATGTATTATATATATAAATTATGTTATTATATTTAGTAAAAATAATAATAATATAAATTATATTTATAGATTGTAATAAGATTAACATAATATATTAGTATATATTGTTAGATTATATCTTATATCTTTACATTACGTTACTATATATATAATATATTAAAATACATCTTTACATAGTAATATAAGTGAAATAATTTAGAAATAATAAGTTGTGACGTTTAAACCCAATTTTTCCTCCAAAATGGGTTGAGATTTTAAATTTGCCCACCTCACATATTGGATCTTTGATTTTGAATCGGATATCCGATTTATGATCAGATATCCAATTTATGATCGGATATCCGATTTAAAATCATATATCCGATTAGGCTTGGTAAATACCAAGCCTACTCGGCTCTTGGCTTGGATCAGAGTACTGAGATTCAAAGACTCTATAGTTTAGATTGAATGGTTCATATCAATTTGTTCAGATGCTTTCAAATTTCTCCAAGAACATTTAGGAGTATTTTGGTTCATAATAGTCCATGGACCGCAAATCAAAATTAAACTTCACATTTCAAAGGCCAAAGGTTCTAAACATGGAACTAATGATTCAAACTATTGGTTCATCAATTTGAATGTACAATTCTATGGTTCAAGTTTGATAATTCCAAGTAGCCCATACCATTTCAGAAGACCAAGTCCAATTTTTGTATCTAGCAATATGATGATATAGAAATTCAATATGGAGGAGAATATATTAGCATCACAAATGAATCATCCCATATCCATAAACATCTAATCTTTTGTAAGTCTCTCTCCTCTAAAGACCCAATATATGGAACCATTATCATCATGAGGAGACTCACTCTCCTCAAATGGATTCAATTAAACCTATTCATACCAAAATAAGTATGCATATATATCTATGCTTATAGATTATGTTATCTCTTGATGATTGAGTAAAGATCAAATATAGTTTTGGGTATGTGCAAGATCATGGTGTACCAAACTATGGCCTTAAGTGGCAGTGAAAAATCAGCAAATCAGGTTTATGTCAACTTGACACATAATTTTAAAGTGGTTATGGACTTTATATCAAAAAGTTGTAAGAAAATAATTTGTAAGAAATTGAATGTAGTTTCTAAACTACCAGGCCTTATCAGGAGAAAAAAATAATTAATTGGTCAAAAGTTTGAATTTTAATGCAGTACTAAGAAAATTTCAGGGCGAAAATAAAAAGTAGGTGTATGTCTGACCACCTTAATCAAAATCAAATCATAATATTTTTTTAATATAATTATAGATATGAAAAGTAGACTCATGCTCGGATGTGACGCACATCACATCCGAGCATGAGTCTACTTTTCATATCTATAATTATATTAAAAAAAATTATGATTTGATTTTGATTAAGGTGGTCAGACATACACCTACTTTTTATTTTCGCCCTGAAATTTTCCTAGTACTGCATTAAAATTCAAACTTTTGACCAATTAATTATTTTTTTCTCCTGATAAGGCCTGGTAGTTTAGAAACTACATTCAATTTGATTTTCTTACAACTTTTTGATATAAAGTCCATAACCACTTCAAAATTATGTGTCAAGTTGACATAAACCTGATTTGCTGATTTTTCACTGCCACTTAAGGCCATAGTTTGGTACACCATGATCCTGCACATACCCAAAACTATATTTGATCTTTACTCAATCATCAAGAGATAATATAATCTATAAGCACAGATTTATATGCATACTTATTTTGGTATGAATAGGTTCAATTGAATCCATTTGAGGAGAGTGAGTCTCCTCATGATGATAATGGTTCCATATATTGGGTCTTTAGAGGAGAGAGACTTACAGAAGATTAGATGTTTATGGATATGGGATGAATCATTTGTGATGCTAATATATCCTCCTCCATATTGAATTTCTATATCATCATATTGCTAGATACAAATATTGGACTTGGTCTTCTGAAATGGTATGGGCTACTTGGAATTATCAAACTTGAATCGTTGAATTGTACATTCAAATTGATGAACCAATAGTTTGAATCATTAGTTTCATGTTTAGAACCTTTGGCCTTTGAAATGTGAAGTTTAATTTTGATTTGTGGTCCATGGACTATTATGAACCAAAATACTCCTAAATGTTCTTGGAGAAATTTGAAAGCATCTGAACAAATTGATATGAACCATTCAATCTAAACTATAGAGTCTTTGAATCTCAGTACTCTGATCCAAGCCAAGAGCCTTTTGAACATTGAAACCACTAAACCACCTACGACACTAAACTTATCAAAAATATGAACCTCCTTGAGCCAATGGAACCATTTTGAAATAGGTTCAATACAGTTCAAAACCCAAGAGGGACTAAGATATAAACCTCAAATAAGGGCTACGTGCTATGGTGGGGAAGGAGGAAGATGGTTGTGTGAATGGCTAATATGGAAAGGTTCAAAAAACTAGGGTGTTAGTTGCAAGTAGTTTCATTAATTTGATAAGGGAATAAGCATTGAAATCAGGATGATCAAAATTGGCATGTCCATTCTTATGATAGATATCTCTATCTTAGAATAGAAAATTACCTCAAACGATAAATGACAAGCGAAAAATTATTAAATGTAGGAAAAATCAGAAGAACATTCGCCTATAATATTTTTGAAGGACAAAACTATAATTAAAATATAATCTGGTGGAAAATTCCATGAGGTATGTGGCTCCACATTGTGGCTATTCCACAGACCAGTTGTGGAAACTCTTCATATAAATATGAAGATGTTGAAATTAAAAAAGATAACTATTAGAGATCTATATTAGTGTTTTAGTGATAACAAATATATAGTCTAATTTTAAGAAAAATAATAAACTTAAATGTATATGATTAAAAAAAAAAAGAATACTAGGTGTAGCTATACAATTCTAGTATTACTGATTATGTTAAACAAAATGTTCAATAAAACAAGTATGAAGTAACATAAATGGATCATCTGTTTGATCATATTATGACTTAATCTGAATGCATCTGATCATTACTTGGACAATATTATGCATGACATCTTTACTCAATCACCAAGAGATAATATAATCTCTAAGTACAAATTTCTACATACTTAGTTTGGTATGAATAATTTCGATTGAATGCATGGATAGTTGTTTGTGTGCATTCAAGACATGAATGATTAATTTAATTTAGCACAAGTATTATGAAAGTGTGTATGTAAGCATGTAAAGCAGTTCACATAGTGAACTGATATACATACATACATGCTCATATACATACAATCATCATAATCAATTATTCTTGAATCTGACCAAAGCTATTATCTATAAATAAGAGATACATGTTTAGAAGGAAAAAAAGAATATTTACATAGGCACCTCTTCTCCCCTTGAAGAAAATCACAGAGCAAGGGCACACAGATCACAAGGGCACAACGCAACAACAAAAGGCAACAATCACAAGGAAACGACAACAAGATCTTAAATCTCCACTGATCTCCACTGACATTCAGAGCCCTCCACCCTTGTTCGAAGCCCTCCACTCTCTTTTGCGCACAAGTTTGCATAATCAATCAAAAAAATGAAGAGAATGATTAATGTCGTGTTTTTTTTTTGTTTTTTTGTTTGTTTATAATCCATAATCCATAATCCACAATATCTCTGTATACATACATACATACATACATATATACATACATACATAAATATATACATACATATGTATACATACATGAAAATAACAATGCACTTGAAGAGTTGTTAGCTCAGAAGCAAGAACATGGTGTTGAAATACATTTAAAAAACAAATTTATATCTATATTATATAAATATACTATATAATAATGATATATATAGATATAGCAATATGACATTTCAAAAGTAGATTCAATTTAAAAATAAATTTCTCTTATAAAAATATAATATATAAAATGATAGAATGAACGCTATACCATATATTATGTATATTATTAAAAAATAATAATTATAAGTAATTTAGTTTATACTATTATCAAAATAATATAATTATTTCAAATTATAGATTTTAGTGTATTTATATATAATAATTTCTGTCATATAATATAGCATATCAGTTTTATATAATTAGAAATATATTTTGAAAAGATTTATAATATATATATATATATATATATATAATAGTATAATAAAGAAATACTAAAAGAAACTAATGATATTAAAAATACGATTTGATTATTTTAAAATTTGATCACACCAAAATTTAATAATAAAAATATAGAAAACTCATAAATGAGTCCTAATTAGATTGATAAACTTGACACTAAATTACACCTAACTCAACATATCTACAATAAGAACTTAATTCAAACTAAATTTCTTTCACTCAATCCTAAACTAAATTTGAACTTGATTTAAACTAAAACTTTTTATTTACTCCTAAATAAAAGTTGAACTTAATTTAAACTAAAACTCTTTGATTCAATCTTAAACTAAACTCGCATACAATTCAACAAGGTTTGTCACATATGCAACAATAGCCTAAATAAAACTTGAACTTAATTTAAACTAAAACTCTTTGATTCAATCTTAAACTAAACTCGCGTACAATTCAACAAGGTTTGTCACATATGCAACAATAGTAAACATTTTGATAGTAAACATTTCAACGTCTGTTGTGATGTTTTCTATGATCGTCCATCCTATATACTTAGCTTGGCTAATTATATTAAACATTTCCACGGCGTAATTATTTGTACACGTTTAAAGTCATCGATACTATTTGTGCATATGTTTAAACAATACACTCAAATATAGTGGAATAAAAATGGTTTAACATTGACGGTAAGCTTCTATTTAATGCCCTCCTCACACTCCCTCTTAAAACAACAAAAACATAGCAAAGGATAATTAAGAATGTCCAAAGTACAGAGCTGCAAAAAATCAGAGAATCGAGAGATAAGAAAATATAATCCCAATGTCTGGGAGGACGATTTTCTGCAATCTCTGTCATTCCCATATAAGGTGCTGATTTATTATCTTTGTATTCGTGTGTATATATTTGTGCATTTGGCGATTTTAGTTAGTTATAATTGTATCAAAGGTTTTGCCTCAACATTCCAAATAAGATTCTATGATCTATTAATAATTAGGATAATAAAGTTCATGAAAGAGTAAAAACAGATAGGTTTAATTGTTGTCTTATTAATATTTTAACAGGACCCTGCATATTCTGAAAGGGTGGCAAGTTTGATTGAGGAGATCAAGGAAAAGGCATTTTATCCTCTGCTTAACGATGGAGAAATGTGTGCATCTCGTTACGACCTGCTACAGAGATTGTTCCTGGTTGATGCTGTCCAAGGATTAGGAATTCATCCTTATTTTCAAGAAGATATCGAAGCACTTCTTGACTACATCTACAAGTAACTATCTTTTTATAAGTCTATATATTTGTGATAGGCATTCTACAATGGTAGAATGGGTGGAGTGGGATGGTGTGAGTGTGTTAATGTTAACTTTTATTCTTCTAAGTTGAATTTGACATTACTTTAAATAGATTTATTTAAGATATCTATACTAGTATTTATCTTTTAAAAGAGGTATTAGAGTGAAAACGGTATTTCATGGTGGAGCCAGAATTCCACTACAAATCTCCACACTACTGCTTTGGGATTTCGAGTTCTTCGCCTTAATGGATATCATGTCTCTAAAGGTTAGTTTTTCTCTCTCGAACACTTGTTATTGAAAAACATTTGATTTTGACATTTTGGTTTGATCTAAACAGAGGCATTTAAAACTTTTTGCGATGAAAATGGCCGATTCGTTATGGGGCCTGAGAATCAGTTGAGAGGTGTGTTGAGTTTATATGAAGCTGCAGAGATTTGTTTTCAAGGAGAAACGATCATGAGAGAGGCTAAATCATTTGCCTCTCGCTGTCTTCAACAAACACTTGCAGAGAATATAAACACAAGAGAGAAAAGCCAACTTTTGGTAGAGGTAAGAGCTTTCGTAATGTCATGATCATCTTTTAACACGTCATATACTGACCATAACCATCAGATGTTCCCATGCAAGAACTTCTTAGCCCAAATCACAAACACAAGGACAGTCAAATACAAGGAAAAGTTTGGATTATTTTTAAGAATCCATGCCTCGAACAGCAATGCCACTAAAATATTGAATGCTTTGAAGGCCTGATTCTAATCCTAACACATTTTTGTCAAGTTAATGAATGGGTGATTAGATAACCAGTCTTGTCATATTCTAATCCCTACTTCTCAAGCGGAATAGATTATTTATTCTTCATTTCAACAAACTAAGAAAGTTGGTAAGATTGAGTATATGAACATGTCTGTAATCCTTCTTTGGATTCACTCTCTCTTAAACAAGGGCCAACTCTGCGATTACTCTCAAAATTGCTGAATACTCTCTAATATTTTTGGCTGGGTGGAGTTTTCATGAGTTTGAATCACATTTTCATAGATGTAGCCTTGTAGCAAAAGTATAGGTAAAAATAGTTCAGGTGTGAGTAATAGCGTTTGATTTGTAAACAAGGGCTAGTTATACATGTGTTTGAGTTAGGTATTCATAATTTTAGTTAGCTGTTAAGTTTATGTGTGTTGTTAAATATGAAGTAGTTTGTTGTCAAGCAGTCATTTAGAAATGTTGATGGGTCAATCTATTGTATAAATATGCATCTATCATTCAATAACATGATGCAAGTTCCTTCTTTTTCTGTTTTAAATTTTGTTGTTCTATTTTTCCAATAATTTTAAAATAATGTTTTCCATCGTATTGATATTAACAAGTAAATCATTATCTCATAAAAAATTGTAGGTTGAATACTTTATAAAGAATTCATGGAGAGCCAGAAATCCACGATGGGAAGCCTAAAACTCCATCGATATATTTAGGTGAGATATTGATTCTTGGATGCCAATGGAGGGTATCTACAGGTCTGTAGAATAAGTATTTTTAATGGTTAGATATGTGAAAATAGATCAACTTATATTATTTTTAATAATTTAAATTTTCATGCTTCAAATGGAACACATATTTAGACTTTTAGTTGGATCTCAAATATTTAATATTTTAGTTTCACATTTTATGAAGTCATCAGAAGTTTTATCTTAAAAGACATAACTTCACAAGAGTGGATGAAAATTGAACAACCAAGCCGATTTATCCTATGTAAATTTATTCTTTCTTTCTTTTAGGATGTCGAACGAGATTTCCAAAACTATTTTGGAAGCAACAATATTAGATTTCAACATAATACAAGCTCAACATCAAATTGAGCTTAAGATTGTTTCCAAGTAATATATCTCAAACAAATTTAGTTTTTGTAAAATAATCCATTATTTCTTATTGGATTGCTACTAATATATATTTGATTGGGCTAACACGTATATGGTGATATAAATATGTAGGTGGTGGAGTGAATCAAGTGTAAAAGAACTTAATTTTTTCCAACATCGACATGTGGAGTATTATATTGCATATGCATGTGGTTTGTATGAATTTGAATTCTCTCTAACTCGAATTGGATATGCTAAACTTGGTGTCATGTGTACCATCATTGATGACATGTTTGACACATATGGAACTATTGATGACCTTGCATATTTTAAGATAGCCTTGATCAAGTAATTCTAGTGCTTCAAATTTATATTTTTTTAATGCCTTGTAATGATGTTCATTGATATTTTTTGAAATTGTTATCCTTAACATTATGGAATAAATTAATATATTCTTATTTTGTGGTGCTCAGTTGGGATATATCCATGGTGGCTAATCTTCCTCGAGTTACGCAAATTAGTTTTCAATTTCTCCATGAATCATACATGGAATTAGTTGATGACACTGAGAAAGTACATGGTCCCCGTGCACGAGAGTGGATGCAAAATTATGTAAGTCATTTGATCATATTTATATACCAATTGATTGATGTTAGAATATATAAATTTTTAAAATATTGAAAAATCCTTTGTTGTGTTTCATATGTCTTTTATTGCAGTGGAAA
This sequence comes from Cupressus sempervirens, assembly GCA_028749045.1. NCBI lineage: Eukaryota > Viridiplantae > Streptophyta > Pinopsida > Cupressales > Cupressaceae > Cupressus > Cupressus sempervirens. The sequence goes on along the minus strand of CM053785.1, from coordinate 177,681,100 downwards.
AATCTTATTTTGTCACAATGGCAAGATGCACAATGGAATGATGATGACTATCTCCCAACTCTAAATCAATATTTAAAGAATGTTGTTGACTCCTCATACGTGCCCATGGTCACACTATATCCAATGCTTTTGATTGATACACCACTTCCTGATGATATTCTTGAAAGGATTAGTAAATTTGAATATGATACATCAATAGGTTGCCGATTAATTGATGATTACCAAGATTTTAAGGTATCTATCAACTAAACTTGGCCAGACCTATCTTACTATCCATAAACTAAATATATTCCAATAACATTCAAAAGTTAATGATTGTTCTTAATGGGGTGTTTTCTATTGAAGGACAAAAAAGATCTAGCAGAGAATGCTTCTTGGCTGGATTGTTATGTAGAAGATAACCCTAGAATGACAAGGGAGCAAGCTTTGTATTACGAAAATGTCACTAGTCAGCTACACATGGAAGAACTAACTAGAGATTTCTTGTTTTATGAGAATGATATATCAACATGTTGCAAAAGGGTGTATTTTGACTGTATGTATAAAGGGTAGCTTTCCTATGGAGGACCGTTGATGGATTTTCCCATTCATCCAAGGGTACAAAGGATGACATAATGAAAATCCTAATCAATCCTATAACTACTTATCCATGAAAAATGATGGTTCGTGGAAGAAAATAAGGTATATGTTACCACATTTTGTTTGCCCTGCCAAGTTTCAAAATTCAAATGTTACTCATCTAACGGCTAGTTCCCATAGTTAGTATTATTTTAATGCCAAGCCCTATGTTATGTTTTGCGGCCTGCAAAATTCTCTGCCGTCGGATCGAGGTAGATCAATGAATGGCGCCATCGCGCTATGGGGAAGTTGCGTAGGATTTATGATGGCGACATAACGCCTTGATGACATGTTGCATTGGTGGGTCCACTTTCAGCGAATACGTCCCAGTGTTCGACGACCAGAAAATTTTTGTGGTGCCATAGGCACTATGTCACTATCGCACGTTGGCCGAGAAATCTCCATAGCGACATAGCACCCGACGAAAAAGGTTTCACAGGCCAGGCAACAGGTTTTGTGGCGTGTCAAAAAAGTTTCACGATGGACTGGAAAGGGTGTTCGGCGGGCGGTCAATTTTGCAGACTAAAAAATCCAAAAGGCGACATGGCGCCATGTCGCCATCGGAGAACTCACGAGTTTTTTGATAGTGACATAGTGCCCGATCGGCCGGAAGATTTTTTACGGTGAGTCCCAGTATCGGCGGCAAGGTTTGCGGTGACGGAAAAAATCAGCGGCAGGAACTTCAGGCAAGCAGTTGGGTCCCATTTGTACTTCACCTGTACAGTCAGAAGCTCGACGCCATGATGGAAAATCAGAAGGAGCCACGTGCAAATCAGAGGACATGTCATCGGCTGGGCGCTATGGGAATTTGACCTCGATTTTCTCATAGCGACATGGCGCCTAGCCGACATGTGGCCCCTCGTGGGGTCGAGTCTTGGAATCTGCCAGTCGGCGCTTCAAATGACCAATCAAGAGGTGCTGGGTGTATGAATAAGAACACAGTTGCGTCGTGGGACCAGGTCATCAATGTTGTCAATGTCGTCAGAGGTTAAGATCTCCACCGTGAAATTTGCGAAGATCAACGACAGTTGCCATCGCGCTATGAGGAAGCTGCACGAGGTTTACCATAGTGACATGACGCCCTTTTGCCACGTGTTGGCAGGGCTCGATTGCAACAGGGTACGTCGGACAGATGTCGCCAGGTGTCATTCAGGTGTAGGGCATTCTGCTGAGGTGGCACCAAATACGATGGGCCCAGGGTGAAGTAAGTATGACACATGACGAGTCTTCGCGATCGTCAGATTTGCAGAGATCGATGGCAGGCGCCATCGCGCTATGAAGAAACTGCATGGTCTTTACGTTGGCGACATAGTGCCCTATTGACGCGTGTCTCACTGGCCCGATCAAGGCTAGCGATTATGGTTAATAATAATAGTTCGAAGGTGGCGCGATTAGTTAAGTAAATGCGGTCAACCGCGGGAAGACTCCCCAGGTGGTAGAATAAAGAGAGATGATTGGCCCAGCTGGTTTGTATAGCCTGGTTGAATTTTTGACTTCGACGAATTCATGCGACCAGGAACGATAGGAGATCAAGTTTTGTCGCAAATCTGATTGTGTGATTAATTGCCACAAACTTAGAATGAAAACCAGATGCAGAAAGACACTCCATCCATCCAGTCAATCCATCTATTGTGTCAGGATCATTCATTGGTGCTGCTTCTGTCTACTCGAGGCATTTCTCAGAGGAATATCAAATTTTTACTCAAAACCACCAGATCTTTGATCAAATTTTCAGGGCGAGAAGTTATTACCAGTAGTTGAGCAATTAATGTAGAGCCAATGTCCTCAGTTATGCTTGAACTATAAAGGCAATTTTGTAATCTTTTCCAAGGGTCGACTCTTTTTTGATTTCTCTACAATTGTTCTTCAATTCTCAGTGTAAAATACCCTTTGCCTCTGAACTGAATGATTTTATGTTTTATCTCCTTCAGCCATTAATGTGTATGTGCATCTTTTTTGCCTCTCATTAATGTATTGTGAGATCTGTAGCCTACATACTGTATCTATTTTTTTCCTACTGGATAATATATAAGTGAGATTCCTCTTTCCTCGTGTTATTCAGTTTGGTTTCCTGATCTGCATGTGGTTATTAGATCAAAACAAGTCTCTATGTGTATATCCTTAGTTTCATTCTAGTTCAGTAGTGCATATATGGGCAGAAATGGGTCTGAACACTCTATTTTGGTGCATCACCTCCATAGTTTAGGTAGCGTAGAGTTATTTTTTGCATCTCCTTCTTCCCCTTTTCCTTCTGAGAGTAGTTAGGTGCGCCCTGATAGTAAGAGGAAGCTGACCTTCTCCGAAGACTCAACCTCACAGTTCAAGTCCCACAACTTGGAGGTTGTTTCCATGTTTCACTAGGTTGTCCTCGCGCATAGGCCTTGGAGAAGGATGCAAACCTAAGTGACAATAGTTTTTGGCATGCTCGGTGGGACCACAACAACAAGATCAAGCAAAGATTTAAAGTCTACTGGTGTCAAAGAGGAAAGAGTTTCAAGATTAATATTGAAGAGGTAGTGCTGGCTTCAGTATTCAAGCCTTCAAGAGGCTAATTCTTCAAAATACTTGGCGACTCTGAACATCAACAAATCTGGTTCTAGGCCAAAGTTGCAGAAATTCATGCCCAAAGCTGAAACAAGGGCATCTTCTAGAGGTAAATTTCAATATCAAGAGCTTTCTCTTTCAAATCCTAGAAGAAGGAGGACTAGAACTTCATTATCACCAGTTAGGGGTGTAATAACAGTTAATATACCTGTAAGGTCTGTCTCTACTCCTCCTACTATTCGAATTCAGCCTAGATTGCCATCAACACTCATCAATAGAACACTTGTTTACATGGCACAACCAAGGGTTCATACCTTTGCCACCTTTAATGGTGGGAGTCCTCTATTGTTAGCCCAAAGACATGATATACTAGTATCTGCACTAAAAAGTATACCTAATTTTATTGGTGAAACTTCCATCTCCCCTTTAGAGCATATTCAAGAAGTAGCAAATGTCTGTAATATTCATGGTATTACAGAGGATGATGTTGCTGTCAGACTTCTAGCCTCATCTTTAAAAGGAAAAGTGTTACAGTGGTATAGAGGCTTAGCTCATGGTTCTATAACTAATTGGGATGAACTAGGAGCAGGATTATGCAAACATTTTGAGGATAGAAGTGACTATTTGTCACTTTTAGAGCAGTTGACTAGAATAAAAAGAGCCCCCCATGAGTGTATGACTGATTTTAACTATAGATTTAAAAAGACATGGGATAGAATACCTACTATAGTGAAACCTACCCCTGGTAATGCCTTCTTGCATTACCTTAGAGCTTTTAACAGTGATATTTCCACTACAATCCAAACTATGGGAGGAAATACCTTGCCTAATGCTTATGAGATAGCCATAAAAGCTGAGAACATCCTAATACAAGGAGGAAAATTGCCTCCAAGGCCCCCTATGCCTTTCTTTCTTAATGTTCCCAACCACCAACCAGTAATGGCCCCTCTTCCTACAACTTCTACATCACAAGCCCTTACTCCAGTCCCTCAAGCTTCTACATCCTCAAATGGGATAGATGAGCTCAAAGAAATGCTCCAAGGTCTAGTGCTGAATACAGATAAAAGAGAGAAGACCCTGGATAAAAAATTGCAAGAGCAAGGGAGGGAGTTGAAGGACCAAGGAAAGAGATTAGAGGATAGTTTTTCTCTAATACAAAAGATGAGTAACAAGGTGGTGGCCTTAGAAAGGCAGCAAGCTCAAAGTTGCAAGCCTCCCCAATTGCAATATCAAGCTCCAAGTGGTAGTAGGCCTCCTAATCAGTGGAATAGCTCTTTTGATCAGAGTAGGAGAAATAGTCATGCCTTTGCTTCAAGCTCAAATCAGAACAGAGCTATAGTCCCTCAAAATAACTTGGCCCAAGATCAAGATTTCTGCCCTCTTGCAACTATTCTTATACCTATTGCATGTGCCAGAAGGCAGAATCTTATATGGCCCTAACTGTCCAAGAACCTGCAGCAAAGCAATCATACAAGGAGGATCATCCCAAGGAGGCCTCATATATTCAAGGATGTGATGATTTCTTTTTCATGAATCATCAGGTTGGGGAGCATTGTAATGTAAACTAGGATTCTGTTGCTCATAACACAAGAAGCAAGAAGAGAGCTATGGAACATGTTGCCCCTCCTTCTCCTAAGTAGACCTCAACTTCAAGTGCTACACCTCATATACATGCAGCAAGTGAACAAACAAGTACTCCACAACAGCAAAATCAAGATCCAAGAAGGAAGGATGCAAGTGATCCTTATGTTGCTCCATCTCAACCTCTTATAAATATAGCTCCAAAAGTTTCTACCAATGTTCCTAATACACCATTTAGTGTGGTAGAGAAAATGAAGAAGACCAATGTGAATATTTCTATGTGGGATGCTATTGCTACCATACCAATGTAGAAGAGGATGCTGCAGCAAGAATTAGAGAAGATTGAACCCAAGGATCAGACATCTACCATGGAGAGTGCCACAAGTCTAGTACAACCAGCAGGGGATATGGAGACAAACAAAAAGGTTAGACCTTCTCCATTCTCTATTTCTCTGACTATAAGAGGCAAATTAGTCCACAATTGCATGATAGATTCAGGGGCTAGTAGCTCAGTAATGCCTAGGTGTGTTGCTGATGCTTTAGGAATGAAATATGAGCCCATTGTTAGGGATGTGTTACAATTAGATGGTAGTACTATCAAAACTGTAGGTATCCTTAGGAATGTGGAGATGGCCCTACATGCATGCCCTGGTTGTACTGTGATTCAAGACATATCTGTTGTTGAAGTCAAGCCCTATTTTGCTATTTATCTTTCAAGGGATTTCACTGCTCAAATTGGTGGATTCATATCTACTGATTGGTCATATATGTCATTTAAGACCAGATATGGAGCCAATGCCTCAATTAGAGCAGAACCTCAAGCCCTTCATGACACTGAATCCTACACCCCCAACTTCATCAATATGAATTGCCCTATTCTAGAGATGGATGAAAATGACATAGTAAATGAGCCTGTCACTTCCATAGCAGAGATTCCTAATTTCTTCTTGGATGAATGGGAAAATTCATATCAGTTTGAGCCTATGTCAGAAACTCTTGAGATAGGCCTTAGTACATATTGCGTCATAGAGAAAGATACTCAAGTTCCTAATCTTGTTGGGACTAATGATGATATAAATGGAATATGGAGTATGTATTTTGATGGCTCAAGGAATAGAAATGGAGCAGGGGCTGGTGTTATGTTGGTCTCTCCTGCACAAATAAGATACTACTTCTCCTTTAGGCTCCAATTCAATTGCACCAATAATGTGGCCGAGTATGAATATTTGATTCAAGGTCTCTTACTTGCCCAAAAGAGACGAATTCAAGCCTTGAAAGTATATGGAGATAGTGAGTTGGTAGTTAACCAAGTGAGAAATCAGAATATCACCAAAAATGGCCTGCTCAAGTCTTACAAACACAGAGTCTGGGATTTGCTTGAGGGCTTCAATGCATTCAATATTTAGAGCATTCCTAGGAAAGGAAATAAACATGTTGATAGACTTGCAGCAGTGGGTGCATCTTATGATGTACCAGGGAATCTTGAGGAAGAAAAGAAGCAACAAATAAGGGCAGTAGTGAGGCCTGCCATCCCTGATAACAACACTCATTGGCAAGTGTTTGATTCTGATGAGAAAATTGTGAGTTTCTTGCAAAATGAGGCAAAATTCTTAGATAGAAATTAGTCAAGGCTGCAAGATCAGTATGGTGACCAGATCATTCACCTTAGTTCTAACAAGTTGCCCAAGGGTCTCATCACCTTGGAGAGTGTCTTTAATCCTGATGATCAAACAAGAGGCAAAGGAATGAATCTAGCTACAGAAAAGGATGATTATGCCCCAATTACAATTGCTGATGGAAAATCTCTAAATATGGGGAAGGTATGTTCTGAAACTGAGCAAGAAAACTTCATTCATTTATGTCAAGAATTTAATGATGTATTTTCTTGGACATATGATGACTTAAAAGGGTTTGACCCTAGTTTGTTTCAGCATACCATATATTTAGTTGATAAGGCCAAACCAGTAAGGCAAAAACAGAGACCAGTGAATCCTAAGATTGAGCCCCTAATGAGAAAAGAACTATCCAAGTTGATAGAGGCCAATATAATATTTCCTATCAAACACTCATCATGGGTAGCTAACCTTGTCCCTGTAAGGAAGAAGAATGGAGAAATCAGATTGTGTGTGGACTTTAGGGATCTCAATTAGGCTTCTCTTAAAGATCACCATCCTCTCCCTTCCATGGAGAAAATCCTATATAAGGTCAGTGGGTCAAGGAGATTCTCTTTTCTTAATGGATTCTCTGGTTATAATCAAGTGCTGGTTAAAGAATTTGATAGATATAAGACAACATTCACTACTAAATGGGGCACCTATGCTTATTGCAAGATGCCATTTGGACTAACAAATGCAGGTGCCACATTCTAGAAGGCAATGGAGATGGCCTTCAAAAAATTAATTGACAAGTTTGTCTTTGTATACCTTGATGATATAACTGTATATTCAAAAAATGTAGAAGATCATTTTAATCATCTAAGGCAGGTATTTCTGAGATGTAGAGAGTTTGGGGTTTCCCTCAACCCAACCAAGTGTGTCTTTGCTACAAGCCAAGGAAAATTATTGGGACACATTGTATCTGAGGATGGGCTGACCATTGATCCAAAAAGAACAAAGGCAATACTTGCCCTTCCTCTTCCTAAACACAAGAAGGGGCTGCAAAGTTTCCTTGGTAGAATTATTTTGTAAGAAGGTTTATTCCTAATCTTGCTACCATGGTGAAACCTCTTACAGCCATGCTTAAGAAAGACATGGTCTTCTCATGGACCAAGGAGGGGAAGGAGAGTTTTGCAGAGATCAAGGCAGCCATAGCCTCAGCCCCTACTCTCATGAACCCAAATTTTGAGAAATATTTTATCCTCTACACTTTAGGTGGTGAGTCAAGTATCTCTGCTGTCTTGACTCAAACAAATGGCAAGGATGAGGAGCAGCCCATAGCCTTCTTCAGTGAAGGGCTCAAGGAATATGAAGATAAGTACAACTTTGTAGAGAAGCAAGCCCTTGCAGTCATCAAATCCTTGAAGAAATTCAAGAACCTCTTATCCCACAATAGGATGCATTTGTTGGTGCCCCATGCCAGTGTAAAAGATTTTTTGTTAAGCAAGGATATCAGTGAAAAGAGAGCTGGATGGATAACTAGGGTAATGGAATATGACGTTGATATTCAGATTACCAAGCTGGTAAGAGGGAGAGGATTGTGCAAAGAAATGTTATCAGGTCAGGATTCTGATGAAGAGGCTGCTATGGTATTAACAGAGCAACAGGAAGTAAGAAATGTTGATGGTCCAAAGAGCTGGATAAATGATATGAAGAGCTTCTTATCAGGGGATGGATACCCTTAGGGATTGGACAGAGCTAAAAGAAGACAATATAGATTGTAGTCCATTCCCTATGTTGTAATTGATGGTATCCTATTTAGGAGGGATTTTAATGGGACCTAGTTGAGATGCATTGAAGAGGATTAGGCCGAAAGGATGATTAAAGAACTTCATGATGGCCCTGATGGAGGCCATTTCTCTGCAAGAACAACTACCATGAAGATCATGAGGGCTGGTTATTATTGGCCATCTCTGTTCCATGATTGTTATAGGTATGTGAGAAAATGTGAGAAATGTGCTTTCTTTTCAGGCAAACAAAGGCTTGCAGCTCTCCCCCTTCATCCTATTCAGGTGGATTAGCCCTTTACCCAGTGGGGGTTAGATTTTATAGGCCCCATGAATCCTCCATCTAGTGCAGGTCATAAATAGATTTTGGCTGCTACTAATTATTTCACTAGGTGGACAGAGGTAGTTTCCTTGAAGGATGCCACAGAACCATCAGTTGTTGAATTCCTTAATGGGATTGTATCTAGGTTTGGTGCTCCTTCTACTATCATCTCAGACAATGCCAAGTCTTTTGTTGGAACCCAAATTTGTGCATGGGCAATGAGTCACAATGTCTACCTGAGCACATCATCAAATTATTATCCCCAAGGTAATGATTTGGCTGAGTCTTCCAACAAGAATCTGATCAAAATCATGAAGAGGATAATAGAAGACAATCAGAGGGTCTGGCATAAAAAATTAAGAACTGCTCTGTGGGCTGATAGGATAACACCCAAGAGATCTGTTGGGAATTCAACTTTTGTGCTGGTATATGGTAGGGAGGCCAGACTCCCAATCTCATTGGAATTCCCATCCTTGGAGTTGGCTCATTAGCTGGAATTAATTGAAGATAGTGCCATGTTAGTAAGAATGGAATAGCTGTTTGAACTAGAAGAAAAGAGAAACAAAGCCATGCAAACGTTGGAAATGCATCAGCAGCAGATGAAAAGGAGTTTTGATAAGAAGTCTAGGGTCAGAACCTTCAGAGAGAGAGATTTAGTCCTCAAGTGGGATTTAGACAGAGCAAAACCAGGAAGACATTCTAAGTTTGACCCACTATGGAGTGGCCCCTATCTGATTTCCAATTGCAAACAGGCTAACACATTCCAACTGAGTAGACCCAACGGTGAAGTTCTGCCCATCCCAGTCAATGGGATTTATCTTAAAGCTTGCTTCTGATGAAGATTGTGAATCCATGTACATAGTTAGTCTAGTTTCTTTTCTGTTATTTCCTACTTTTCAAGAAGTGCACGTGCATAGGGTTCTCTTTTTGAGTTGCCAGCTTCCAAAGTTTTGATAGTCTCAGGTTGCAGAGGAAGTTCTATTTTTGTTTCCAGTTGTAGTTGCAGAGCTAGGGTTTTCAATCTCTCACGGGACAGGTTAGGGTTTTGCAGTTCTCAGATTCACACTTTTTGACCCTGTAGCCCAATGGAGTTTTTTGCAGGCACTGGTCTTATGCATTGAGCAGGCTCATGCCCCCTGCAAGTCACCAAAAATGTTACCACATTTTGTTTGCCCTGCCAAGTTTCAAAATTCAAATGTTACTCGTCCAATGGCTAGTTCCCACAGTTAGTATTATTTTAATGCCAAGCCTTATGTTATGTTTTGTGGCCCACAAAATTCTCTACCGTCGGATCGAGGCAGATCAACGAATGGCGCCATTGTGCTATGGGGAAGTTGCACAAGATTTATGATGGCAACATAATGCCTTGACGACACGTTGCGTTGGCGGGTCCACTTCTAGCGAATATATCCCAGTGTTCAGCAGTCGAAAAAGTTCTACGGCGCTGTAGGCGCTATGTTGCTATCACACATTGGCCGAGAAATCTCCATAGTGACATAGCGCCCGATGAAAAAGGTTTCACGGGCCGGGCAACAGGTTTTGTGGCGTGTTAGAAAAGTTTCACGATGGATTGGAAAGGGTGTTCGGCGAGTGTTTAGTTTTGTAGACCGAAAAATCCAAAAGGCGACATGGCGCCATGTCGCCATCAAAAAACTCACGAGTTTTTTGATAGCGACATAGCGCCCGGCCAGCCAGAAGATGTTTTACGGTGAATCCCAGTATCGGTAGCAAGGTTCGTGGTGATGGAAAAAATCAGCGGCATGAACTTTAGGCAAGCAGTTGGGTCCCATTTGTACTTCACTTGTACAGTTAGAAGCTCGGTGCCATGATGGTGAATTAGAAGGAGCCATGTACAAATCAGAGGACATGTCATCAGCTGGGCGCTATGGTGCTATGGGAATTTGACCTCGATTTTCTCATAGCGACATGGCGCCTAGCCGACACTTGGCCCCCCATGGGGTCGAGTCTTGGAATCTGCTAGGTCAGTGCTTCAAATGACCAATCGAGAGGTGCCGGGTGTATGAATCAGAACACAGTTGCATCATGGGACCAGGTCGTCAGCGTCGTTAGTGCCGTCAGAGGTTAAGATCTCCACCGTCAGATCTGCGAAGATCAACGGTAGGCGCCATCGCGATATGAGGAAGCTGCGCGAGGTTTACCATAGCGACATGGTGCCCTTTCACCACATGTCGGCGAGGCCCAATTGCAACAGGGTATGTCAGACAGATGTCGCCAGGTGTCATTCAAGTGTAGGGCATTTTGCTAAGGTGGCTCTAGATACGATGGGCCCGGGGTGAAGCAAGTATGACACATGATGAGTCTTCGCAATCGTCAGATCTGTAGAGATCGATGGCAGGCGCCATCGCGCTATGAAGAAATTGCATGGTCTTTACATTGGTGACATAGCGCCCTATTGACGCGTGTCTCACTAGCTCGATCAAGGCTGGCCATTAGTGGCTAGCGGTTATGGTTAATAATAACAGTTTGAAGGTGGCGCGGTTAGTTAAGTAAAGGAGGTCAACCATGGGAAGACTCCCCAGGTGGTAGAATAAAGAGAGATGATTGGCCCAGCTAGTTTGTATAGCCTGGTTGACTTTGTGATTTCGACAGATTCATGAGACCAGGAACGATAGGAGATCAAGTTTTGTCGCAAATCTGATCGTGTGATTAATTGCCACCAACTTAGAATGAATACTAGATGCAGAAAGACACTCCATCCATCCAGTCAATCCATCTACTATGTCAGGATCATTCATTGGTGCCGCTTCTGTCTACTCGAGGCATTTCTCAGAGGAATATCAAATTTTTACTCAAAACCACCAGATCTTTGATCAGATTTTCAGGGCGAGAAGTTATTACTAGTAGTTGAGCAATTAATGTAGAGCCAATGTCCTCAGTTATGCCTGAACTATAAAGGCAATTTTGTAATCTTTTCCAAGGGTCGACTCTTTTCTGATTTCTTTGCAATTGTTCTGCAATTCTTAGTGTAAAATCCCCTTTGCCTATGAACTGAATGATTTTATGTTTTATCTCCTTTAGCCATCAATGTGTATGTGCATCTCTTTTGCCTCTCATTAATGTATTGTGAGATCTGTAGCCTGCATACTGTATCTATTTTTTGCCTACTAGATAATATATAAGTGAGATTCTTCTTTCCTCATGTTATTCAGTTTGGTTTCCTAATCTGCATGTGGTTATTAGATCAAAACAAGTCTATATGTGTATATCCTTAGTTTCATTCTGGTTTAGTAGTGCATATATCGGCATAAATGGGTCTGAACACTCTATTTTGGTGCATCACCTCCGTAGTTTAGGTAGGGTAGAGTTGTTTTCTGCATCTCCTTCTTCCCCTTTTCCTTCTGAGAGTAGTTAGGTGTACCCTGATAGTAAGAGGAAGCCGGCCTTCTTCGAAGACTCAACCTCATAGTTCAACTCTCACAGCTTGGAAGTTGTTTCCATGTTTCACTAGGTTGTCCTTGCGCATAGGCCTTGGACAAGGGTGCAAACCTAAGTGACAATAGTATACTATACAAATTTTTGTTTTTGAGATCCTATCTAGCTCCATGCAAACAAAAATGTTTTGAGAGATCATAACAAGCATGGAAGAGGATTCTTAAATACATACAATAGAAATAATTCCATTATGTTTAGATGTTGAAGATATATAGATGATATATTTGTGTCTATAAAAATGAACTAAACATAGCTTATATATATGATAAGGTATAGTTACACACCATATTTTTGATTACTAGAATAGATATTTTATAAATTAATGGATATTTTCTCATGCATTTTCAAATCACATTAATAATATTTTGATATATTTCAAAGAGATTCACATGTTATTTAAAATGGTTTGTATAATTTTATCTTGATAAATTTTTTTGGAGCTTACATGTCTAGAGCATAAATAAAATAAATATTTTTTAAATATAAAGATAACATACTTTCTTCAATTGTAAAAATGCCAAGTAAAATATAAGGGGCCCTGGTAATGAAATATTAAATGAATGATGTTATTGTAATGAAAGAGAAATGAAATTGTAATAAAATGTTCTATTCTAGGAGGAATACTCATTAGGATAAATAATCAAACTCGAATCCATTACATATGAATTTTATTTTCCTCTCTAATTACAATAAGAGTGATAAAATACTTGTGTTATGCTTCAAGGAACACAATAGTTAAATGGGTGTTAGGGTTTCTCCTTTTCTAAAAAAATGTAATAAATGATGGATGTAATTTGTAATGAAGAATTGAATGAATATGGTGAGATTGGGTTCAATGAAGGGAAATGTGTATATGATCATACATAATGGACTAATAAGCACTCTTGTGGACTAGATATGAGTGAAAAATATTGTCACTTACTGACATACAATATTTTAACCCAAATCACTTATCAAGGGTGGAAAAGGTTGTAGAGGGTGACTAGAATCATCCATGATAGTGGAAGAGACTCTTGGTCTATGAAAACATCATGGAGGGGTAGTGGATCTATAGAAGAATACCATACCTTCCTATAACTTAATTTGTATTTTTTCATATAATACATGCACATAGAAAATGGAAGAAATATTGGAATAAAGGTGTTTATCTTAGTCAAACCCCTATAAAGGAATTGACCTTGGAATTTATTTAAATTTTTAAAAAGGAAAATTGTTTTCTCTAGTAGTAGAGGCTTGAAGAGATATTATGTCTTTACGAGTGTCAAATTGTTGCAACATTAAAGTTTCTATACACATTAATGCATGTGTAAGAATGTAAACTAGATGAAAAACCTAGATGGAATACACACATTTTGAAATCTCATTGATTTTCCATTCATTAACAAATCTTCTTGAAAAAATTCTTAAATAACTAAAAACTCTTTAAACTAGAAAAATACAAAAAGTACCTTTTTGGGAAAAAATTTCAAATCTTGAAATTTTACATTTTTTTGTAACATTCAAAAGAAATTCCAAGAAATATCATAATTATGCTAAACTTTCCTTGATTTCTCTCTTTGCTGGTTTAGTGCTTTTTGCTTTTCCTCCTATACCCTGCTAGTCATGTCAATATCCACCTCCTCGAGTGGGACAATCCCTATATGGAGGATGAAGATGTCCCTTTTTTCTTCGCCATCTCACAATCCTTCTCATCCCCTAACAAAAAGCCCCTAGTTTTGAGTCACTTGAAAAAATCAAAAGAAATAACTTCTTCTAAATTGCAACTAAATTTTCCTATTGTTTGAGCATCAATCTAGAAATTGAAAGCATAATCTCCTAATAATGATGAGGAGAGATTGACTTGTTCATTCTAGGAGAAATAATATTTTCAATAGGAGCCCAACCACTCCTCTCAATCCTTCCCTATCATAAAAAGTAAATTGAATTAAAGTAATCTTGTTATCTTCTTCCATTCTCCAATTCACATCAAGACCAAAAAAAATTCCTCTCGGTGGTCCCGTAGGTTCTCTCTCATTTAGAACCCCATTAGCCTCATTTCCCAAGGATGTCCCTATGGTCATAAATCCTAACCCTCTACACCCAAATATTGAGTAGGAAGTCTCACTCCCCAACCAAATTTAGAGGTTTCACCAGGGTCCTTAAAATTCTTCTCATATTGGAAAGGAAAATAACCTTTAAACATGGTCAATTAGTGCAACTGTTCATTTGTGGATAAGGTAACTATTTTTTGCTTAAAAAATGATATGAATTATATAGATATTGTTAAAAGCATGAATGTTGATGATATTCCTAAGGGGGAGTATTGTAGATATGTTACTATGATGATATGTTACATCCATGACTAAGTTTTTCATTGATGTCAATTTAGCGATTTTTTGTGGCATTTGACAAAAGAACATTAGAAAGATTAAGTTGGTAGGGATGGCTAGTTATGTATTCTAATTATCCAAGGTTATGAGAGAAACCTCTGAGTATCTAGTATATGTAGTTAAAATTAGAAGAAGAAATGATAAGTCTGGAAGAAGTTATGTATGTTCTAGTGATGTCTGTTCTAAGATACAGTTTACATAGGCATGTTCTAGTAAACATGTTATATGTCATACCAGAGTTTTTATTCTAATAATTGAGGTTGAGAATGTCAAGAGACATGTTGGTGATGATGTAACTATTGGTCAAATAAATAGTATTGAGAAATGAGTGTCAACACACTTAACCATTTTCACTATGTATGCTGAGTACACAATAGATGATGAGCCAAGAATTTCAATAGGTGTCGAGTCACAGTTAGTGTCAAGCAAATTACAGTATAGTATGTTCCAAACAATACATGAATTGTTCATGTGCTAAGTAACAGAATCATTCAGATGTCGAGCAACTCAGAACAACATATACCAAGTGATAGAGGATATAATAGGTGCCGAGCAAACCAGGAAATGTAGTTGATGCCGAGCAATCCATAAATAGTATGAGTCGAGCATTAGTAATACTTCATTTGCTGAGAAATGCAGGATCAACATAAGAGTTTGTATTTGCACAAACTAAGATGTAAACCATTTTTTTTTGGAGCCGACTTAGACAAATTTTGAAGGAGAAAAAGGATAAGGACAAATCATTTACATTCCCTATGCAATCTGCATGCAACCAATCAAAAAAATGGTGAAGGCATGCAACTAATAAGAAAAATGTATAGTATGAGTAGGAATTTGAGATTCAATATGGATCGTAGATCCATACCTAACCCTAAGTCTTCGCATTCTTTATGAGGAGAATGAATGCATCATTGTATGTGTGGAAGAAAACAACATTAGGGGAGATTATAGGGAAATTTCAATGTGAATAGGAAAAGACTTAGTGGAAAGAACAACATTTATATATACAGTTGATTAGAACAGAACATGGGACATATTCAGAGATTAGATCAAGTAAGGATGAGAAAGAGCAGATCAAGTGCCTGAACCCAACAATTTGAGATTGCATTCAATCAGATTAAATTTCTAATACTCTCTCACAATTGTATTAGAGGTTGAAATCCTATGATGATAGGTTAGCTTAATAGCTAGGTAGGAGAGCCTTTGGAGAAGGTCAAGAAAAGCCTATGTATTAGGTGGGTTTAGCAACCTTTATGTAAATCCTTTAATAGGGTGACACTTCATGTAAAGTGTTTGTAAATCCTTTCAACAGGTCACTATTGACACAGTGTAAAGCCTTTAATAGGGAAAACCATCAGAAGTGGTTGAACTCATTGTTGCAGTAATTTTTGTGGGTGTCATCCCCACTGCAATTTTACCTTCTTATTCTTGGAGGGTTTCTGGGTCACAAAAATCTCTTGTGTTATGTGTTGATGCATGCTCTCATTTTTTTGTTTGTTTACATGTTTACTTGCATGCATGTTAATTTTAGTTATATGTTATTAAGGGTTTGAAAGGACAACAATTGGTTACTTCTGATTCACTCCCCCTCTTAGAAGTACTCTTCCCATTTAAACATTCCAACAATTGGTATTAGAGCACTAGTTCTCATAATGAGAAGCCTAATAGCTTCAAGAAAAAGATCAAAAGATGGAAGTTTTCAAACTTGGGAAGATTATTGAGAATTAGGTGATTGATGTGCAACTAGCTCTACACAAAGTAGAGGAAGCTAGGTAGGAATTGAGAAAATCTTTGAAAAGAAGAAAGGAGATAGCCATAGCTGAAAATTACATACATTACAAGGAGATTGACACCACACACATATTTTCCAATGAAGACTCCAAGGAATTTGATGTAGCAATAGCAGAATTAATGGAGAAAAATAGAGCACAAGTTGAAGAAATATAGAACCATATCACTTTGTGAAGTAACTGAACAAAAGAAAAGAGCTATTGAAGACAAGACCATGATAGAAGACGAAAAGAGAAATCTCATCAATAGACTAGAAGAGAAGACGATTAAATTTGAAAAGATTTCAAATATGCAGTTAGATATTTTGAGCCAGATGATGAATTCTCATCATGAGCTAAACATGAAGGATATTGAGATCTCCACCTTGAAGATATAGAATGAGCAGTTGCAGAATGAATTGAAGAGAGAAAAGGAAATAGTAGAAAGTTACAATAAACCCAATGAGGCCATCAAGTACTTTGAAATTTTTTTGAAATCACCAAGGGCAAGCAATGACACTACATGACTTGGATATATTAGCACTGAACAAGGAGAATCATCCAAGACTGCAGAAAAAAGAAGAAACAAAGGTAAGAACACTAAACCTACTTGTCATTTCTATGGTAAAAAGGGACATACCTCTAATATATGTAGAAGCAAGAATAGTCATCAGTATGATAAGCCTAAAAATACAAACTTCTATCACAAGTGAAAAAATCAAGGACATTTAGCACAAGACTGTAGAGCCAAGACCATGAGGACAACAAAATTTGAGGGTCACTGCTACAACTGCAAAAAATATGGAAATAGAGCATTTGAATGTAGATCAAATCCTATGTGGACACCCAATCAGCCTACAAGAGGAATCAATCATGGACACCACTACAATTGGGATTGCTACACCAGATATAGTTGTCACTATTGCCAAGAGTATGGACACATTTCTGAAAATTGCATAAGGACACACTTTAAGGGAAACTATAATGGATGGTTAAATCAAACTACTTGTTTTATTTGCTTGAAGACTGGTCATATTAGCAGGAACTATCCAACAAAGGCCAAGGCATCCAAGAATGAATTTAACAAGGGCAAAGTAAAAGTTAATGTGGAACATATTAGGGAAGATATGAAGAAGAAATGGTAGCAGAAAGGTGAATGCAACACATCAAATGGAGGGATCACTTCACCCAAGAGGGTAAGTGATCACACCTCATCAAATTAAGCACTAGAAAGGCACAAAGGGCTGATACATATAAAGATGTATCATACATTAGCCCAAAAGAACATAGGAAACTGCAAAGAAGAAATCTGCATAAGTTAAGATGCCAGGATAAAAGTTGAAAGATGATGTCGAGCTACCTTTGGTTTCTTAGTTAAACTCCAGTATAAATCGAGTTGAATAGTCTAGTAGCTACTGAGTAAGACTTGATAGGGACTTCTGAGAAACTAACAAGATCAGTAGATGCCGAATGGAATGAGACAGTAGTTGTTGAGTGAGTGAAATATAGTTGATGCCGAGTTGGAAAAACCTTTGGAAGCTGAGTGATAGTTGTAAGCATGAAAGCAATAAATGCTAGGATTCGAGCCTTATAAAAGTGAAAATCATTCTTTCAAACAAAGAGCAAAGATGAGTAGAGTGATTAAGTAATTTCCTAGCAATTTATAACAATTCAATAACAACCCAACTTTGTTTCATCAATTTATCAGGTATTTCATTCAAGTGCTTAGTTATGTAGTTTGAAAAATTTGTAAACAATAAACCCTAGTTCAGTTAAAGATGGCATCTAGTTCTAAATCTACAAAATAAAAGGAAGGGTTGGAAATTCAACTAGTTAGCAATGAAGTTAAACAACCAGAGTTTAGACCCATCCTTGAAGTTGCTTACAAAAATGATCCTATTGGTGCCCTATCCATGATTCCTGATAAAGTAGTTATGGTTCAGGATGTACGCAAACGCTACAACTATAAGATAGGAGCCATAGGAGATTGGAGATTTTCAATGCATTTGATAAGCTTTGTGAAAATGAGAAACTTAAGGATGAATTTTCCATAGTTGAAAAGAAGGGTCTAACCAAAACCCTAGTTTTTCCTATTGCTTTAAAAATAGAATGGATACACATTGTGTTGAGTAGAATCCACGATGGAGCTTTTTGGCTAGAAACTCGGCCAGTAAAGTTCACAAAAAAAAATTGTACATAGGGTCACTGATATCCCAACCCTAGATTGGCCCAAAACCCTGAGGAGTGATAAGATGGAGGAAATTGAGAAAAACACTTGTGACAAGTGGAACAACAGGGGTATGAAAATTGACACCATCAAAAACTCCCTACTAGATTTTGCTATCATGATCATATCTCACAACTTTTATCAATCCAGCAGGTTAAATAGTGCACCATTCATAGCAGTAGATGTTGCCTACAAGCTAGTGAAAAAGGATCACACTAATGATCTTGCATAGTTGATGATGCAACAAATCAATGAGAACTTGGGAGCCATAAGGAAATCAAAAGGGGCTCAATGCAAATTTGCTGCAGTATTGATTTGCATGTTCTTCTACATTATAAAAGAATTTCCCTCAATAGGCAAGGTAAGATGGGATCCAGATAAGATTATTGTTCATCAAATAAATGGGTTCATTGATCAAATGGGTGAAAATTTTGATGCCCAAATGACTAGTTATTTTGAGGATTTCAATCAATCCATGCAATAGGGAATGAGAATTCCAATCTCATTAGTGTAGCAACATGAAAAAGACATTTGTTTTCTAGTGGATATTGACTATACTTACATACAAGCAATCATCCCTAGAGTTAGATGGCTTAGACCACTGGGCTATGAACTTGATGTGGATCAGGCTCCAGTAGTTATTACAATATTGCTTGCAAAGGAAATTGATAAAACTACAAAGCACTTTGGAACATATGACATTGTTAAATCAAGAGTGATTACAGACCTCAAGACAACAACAATAGTCAAGAAGAAGGACAAGTTTTTAAAGAAGATCAAAAAGAAATTAGATATTGAAGAGATAGGTACTACAGAAGAAGCAAAAGAAATAAGTGATGACAATGAAGAAGATGAGCCTGAACAAGAGTCTCTACAATTGACTCAAGGCTTAGGAGAGGATTAAGAGGAAGGTGCAGAGAAAGAAGAAGCCAAGGAAACATTCATCCAAACCAAGGTCACCAAGAGAAAGGCAAAAGCACCACCTGCTCCTCAACCCAAGCCAAAGAAAGTGGCAAAGCCTGCACCCAAGAAGCCTACAACTAGAGCTACTACAAGAGCTACAACACAAAAAGAAAAAGAAGAAGCAAAAAAGAAAAATAAATCCACTGAGAAGATTGAAGAAGAGCCAAAGAAAAGAAGAAAATTTGTGGCTCAACCTGATTCAGATGAAGAAAGGATAAAATCAGAAGACCACAGTCAATTTAAAGTGGTAAGTCATCCACCAAAGTCTTGTATTGATAAATTATGTGTTAAGATTAGGAATGGTGACTTGAACGATTTGAAGAATGTAAATTTTAATAAGCTCACAAAGGATGAGCAGAATAAAATACAAAAATCTGTCTATAGTATGATGGCAGAATATAAACATACACCTCTTGTACTGGATAGTTCATTGCCAAAGGAATTATATAAGATTGTAGAGGAAAAATGGCATTTTTTTTTGCAAACTAAGAGAGAAATAAGGGAGTCTACCTTAGCAAGGATGTTGCCTAATTTGACTAAAAGTCAAATAACAAATGCAGTCAAAAGGCACAATAGTAGATTTACTCCCAAATACAGGGCATTTAGTATTCTACAAAATAAAATTGAAGAGGTTGTGAGAAAAACCACAAAAGTGTGGAAGATTATTTACAAGAAAATTGATGATGTATTTGATGAAGAATACAAGGCAGAAGCAAGTGCCAAAACAAAAGAGATAAAGGAAGAAAGAACGAAGAAAGTAGAAGAGAAGAAAGTGGAGGAAGAAAAGAACGATGAAGAAGAAAAGGAGGAGGAAATAAGTAAAGAATAGGAAAAGCGGATAGGTGAGCAACAAGAATAGAGTGTGTAGGACACACAACTGCCACCTCCTAGCCCTCCTTGTTCTACTATCACACCTGTAGAGACAATCAAAATAAAGAATTTCATTAACACTTCTGGTCAAAACATCAATCCATTAACTATAGAGGATCTAGCAAAGATCCTTGACCAATCAACACAAGCAACTAGGCTATGTTCAAGCCCAATATTAGTTAGTGTTGATGAACTCCAGAAGGCAGTAGTGAAATTAAAGGAAGTCAAGGTGCAAACACAAGAACCACCTATGACCACACAATCTACTGGAATTCTACTTCTTCCATCACCATCTCCACCAAAAGAAGTCACAGTTGCACTTCAAGAGCTGAGTGCAGTAGTAGAGGATGACAAAGTCAAATTAGTACAGTCATCAGGTACACCCCCAATTAGAATGATAGCAGAAGAGAAACAAACTAAAGAGAAAGAAGAGAAAAAAGATAAGGAGGAATCTGCAATACAAACTTTGGTTGAACTACCCAAAATAGGTACTCCTACAAAAACTCTTTAGTAGTTGAGCAGTGGAACACTAGAATTGCAAATTAGAACACTAGGCTCAAGCTCCACTAGGGTAGCTAGGACAATTCATTATGGAATTTCTAAGCTTGATGAAGAAATAAAGATACCCTATTATGAATCTAGTACTCTCACTGAGGAGAAGATGAATGAAATTCAGAGTGCATTGGATAGGAGAAGGAGATAAGAGGTACTTAGAAAGGACTAAAAATATAGGCAAGCATTGAATGAAATCAAGGACATATTCATGGATTCTTTCAGCCTACAGTTTCCAAATGAATCAAGACCAATTATAGAGCAACTATCAAGTATAGTTGATCAGGTAAAGAATGAGGACCATGACACCAATTCCAAACTAATGGAATGGTCAGAAAAGAAATTCCAAGGTAAGGTCAATGAGAAGATATAAAATACTATCATTTTGGGACAAGTTGACCTGGCTAAGAAAATAGATAGAGTTAAAATTGTACTAGGGAATATATTCTCCTTTTACAATAAATTGTGTGATTTTTCAAACTTTACACATGAGACTGGCTAAAAAATAATAAGCTTGGAGAGAAATCTAAAGATTTCTAGTATGCAACTCCCAACCAATCTAGCTCAAAGTGAGAAGCATTTTGCTCAAACACTTCACACTCAAAGGGAACTAGCTATATTATTAGCAGAGGAGGCTAATATAAAAGCTAAGTTAATGCAAATTCAATCCTCCATCACCCCTCACTTGGAAGTACTCCACAAGGAGCAACTATATGCAGAGATAGTCTTGAAGAAAGATCCCAATCTTTCTACACATAAAGGACTTGTAGACTTAGCAACAGAGCTTGCAATCCAACACAAATCATTAGATATTACATTAAACAATTGGGATGCAGTTGTGAAGATACTTCTGGAGGTTAACAACTCATTTTTGGCTAAACATGGAATTACTCCGTAGAACCCTTTGAAATTAGTGTCAAAAAATGGGGAGATATATATTATAGGGGGAGAAATAAGTAAAGGAGGAGAAATGTAGATACTATGGGTAATTACCAAATTTTGACAAATTTTTCTCATTCATTCATTTTGAGAATAAAGTGGAATGATTGTAAATAGCCAAAAAAGGGAGACAAGGAGTAAAGGAGTGAAGGAGAGATGTAAAATTTTGGTAATCACATGGAATACAAGGACATTACACAGATCAGATACAACATACAAGCTCAGAATCCAAAAATAGGTCAAAGGATAGAAAGGATCAGGCATACTGGCACAGAATTTTAATTTCAAAGGCATAATCAACTCAAGGGGAGTAATAAGGTATATTGCTACTCACAAATTTTTTGAAATTTTGCATGTAAGTTTAGTTAGTAAAGAATGTACTCAATAAGGTTAGGATCATCAATGCTTAGTTAAGTGTTTTGGACACTCATGTCAAAGGGGGAGATTGTTGGTCAAATAAATAGTATTGACAAATAAGTGTCAACATACTTAACCATTTTCACTATGTATGCTAAGTACACAATAAATGACGAGCCAAGAATTTCAATAGGTGCTGAGTCATAGTTAGTGCTGAGTAGATTACAATATATTATGTGCCAAGAAATACAAGAATTGTTCATGTGCAAAGTAATAGAATCATTTAGATGCTGAGAAACTTAGAAGAACATATGCTGAGTGATACAGGATACAATAGGTGCTAAGAAAACCAGGAAACATAGTTGATGCTGAGCAATCCAGAAATAGTATAAGCTGAGCATCAGTAATACTTCATGTGCTGAGCAATGCAGGATCAACATAAGAGTTTTTATTTGCACAAACTAAGATGTAAACGATTTTTTTTGGAGCCGACTTAGACAAATTTTGAAGGAGAAAAAGGATAAGGATGAATCATTTACATTCCCTATACAATCTTCATGCAACCAATTAGAAAAATGGTGAAGGCATGCAACCAATAAGAAAAATGCAAAGTATGAGTGGGAATTTGAGATTCAATATGGATCATAGATCCATATCTAACCCTAAGTCTTCACATTCTTTATAAGGAGAATGAATGCATCATTGTATGTGTGGAAGAAAACAACATAAGGGGAGATTATAGTGAAATTTCAGTGTGAAGAGGAAAAGACTTAGTGGACAAAACAACATTTATATATCTAGTTGATCAGAACAAAATAGGGGACATATTCAAAGATCAGATCAAGCAAGGATCAGAAGAGAAAGAGCAGATCAAGTGCCCGAACCCAACAATTTGAGATTGCATTCAATTAGGTTAAAGTTCTAATACTCTCACGATTGTATTAGAGGTTGAAATCCTATGATGATAGGTTAGCTTAACAACTAGGTAGGAGAGCCTTTGGAGAAGGTCAAGAAAAGCCTATGTATTAGGTGGGTTTAATAGCCTTTATGTAAATCCTTTAACAGGGTGACACTTCATGGAAAGTGTTTGTAAATCCTTTCAACAAGTCACTATTAACATAGTGTAAAGCCTTTAATAGGGAAAAACATCAAAAGTGGTTGAACTCATTGCTACAGTAATTTTTGTGGGTGTCATCCCCACCATAGTTTTACCTTCTTATTCCTGGAGGGTTTCTGGGTCACCAAAATCTCTTGTGTTATGTGTTGATGCATGCTCTCATTTTTTTGTTTGTTTACATGTTTACTTGCATGCATGTTAATTTTAGTTATATGTTATTAAGGGTTTGAAAGGACAAAAATTGGTTACTTCTGATTCACCCCCCCCCCCCCCCTCTTAGAATTACTCTTCCCATTTAAACATTCCAACAGTAACTAAGTTCACTCATCATAATATTGTGTGTACAAAAAGTCATTAAAGTTGCAAGGCAGAAGACTAATGTTATCACTAAGTGTAATGTGTTCATAATGTAGTCCTATAATTATTAATTAAGAAGGTCTAATAGCTAACTTAGGGATGTGAGGCCTCACCCTGACCCATCATAGCATAGACATTCTTACTTGCATTTTGATATTTGGGACTTTGATATTTTGACAGTTATTCGAGACTTAGATGGACAGTGGATTGTTTTACCTATTGATTTTTATATTTCAGTAGTGTTTGCAATTATGATATGTACTAAGAACCTAATTCTATGTATGGGATGATCGAACACATAAGGATGCAACTTTATGACATGATAGAATTAGATTATAATGCGATATGAAATGTTAATTAGATTATGATGATTTATGCATATAAATGTTAAATTGATTATTACAATTTATGGTATGCAAATAGATGTTAAATTGATTATGATGGTTTATGGTATGCAAATAGATGTTAAATTGATTATGATGGTTTATGATATGCAGATTTGATCTTGAATGATTTAATTGAAATGATTAGGAAAGGAAATTTAATTTGAATTATGGTAATAGGAATTTTGGAAAATTTGAAATTATTTGGATTTATGATATATATTTTATATAACCTCCTTGGACTACTGATGCTCTAGTTAATGTGTAGGAAGTGGAACCATGGAAATTCTTGGGGGAAACAAGTTCCAAACCTATGTGAACACAATTTAACCAAGGTGAATCTTTGGAAGATTAAAAAGCCTCATTGTGAAAGTATTTTGCTTCATAAATGTAAGTTATCTTGTATGTGAAAATGTTAATCATGAAGATGCATTAGGGACATGTCATGGCAATGTGGAATTTGATTTTTTTTGTGTCACTTGACACTTGTGAACTTTGTGTGTAATTGACATGTCATTTAGGGTTTTGGTCATGGTGGGAATTTACCCTAAAACTAATTACCTTGTTATGAGTTAAGTAAACTGTAGTGCCTGCCCCTAGATCGCATTTCTGTTATCATTGTCAAATTCCTTAGGCTGATTTTATGCATTGATTAGTTTTAGAGATACTGGATTTACAATATTATGATATTATTTCATGTCTTGAATTACAAATATATCGGTTATAATTGTTGTTTAGTTGATTTCATTCATGTGTTGTTAATGATATTTTGATGGTCCTAGTTAGTAAATGTGGTTTCTTTTATAAAAATGTTAACATGATGTCTTTCATGATGATTATGTTGTATTGATAGAGATGCATTATTATATGTACACATTTGATGATACTTACCCCATACTTGCATGTGTATGGTGCGCGTGTTTATTTTATCTTTCTGTCTGACGTGTTTGATGTGGTTAAGGGAGGGAGTCGTAGTCACCTGCTAGTTGGGATCTACACGATGAACCACTCTCCGCCATTGTCTGTTTAGTTTAGATATATTATATACATGTACATGCTCGTCTTTTATGCAAGATGCAGGTACCGGGCATCGACTTCCCTGAATTGCCAGGATGAGC
Source organism: Cupressus sempervirens (assembly GCA_028749045.1). Taxonomy (NCBI): domain Eukaryota; kingdom Viridiplantae; phylum Streptophyta; class Pinopsida; order Cupressales; family Cupressaceae; genus Cupressus; species Cupressus sempervirens. The sequence goes on along the minus strand of CM053785.1, from coordinate 177,656,179 downwards.
GTGCCCTATTACAAATACTCAAATGGTGAGAATGGGAAGATAATGATCAGGTCCAATCCTAGCCATAAGCCTATAATACTTGTCCTGCAAGGAGGACTCGTAACAGACTGTCTACCCTTTTTTAAAACCCGTGAGTATTTTTGTGTGTATGTTGTTTTGTGAGTGTTTGATGTATTTTCTATTAATTAAGTCTAATTAATAGATTAAATTAATAATTTAATTTAATGGAAAATTATTATGATATTATGAATATTTAATTATATTTAATTAATTGAGAAATTAATTAAATATAAAGAATTAAATTGAAGATAAAAGTTAAATTAAATATAAAGAATTAAATTGAAGATATTATTGTTATTTAAGTTAATAAATATTTATCAAATTAAAACGTTCAAAATATATTAAAAAGGAAAAGATATTAATTTATGGAAAAGATTTAAGTTCGCATGAATGAATTTTAAATATAAGAGATTAATTTAAAAGATAAAAAAACATGTGAACTTAATAAAGATATTCTAAGAAAGTGTGCATGAGATTTTAAAAAGGTTATTAAATTAATTTAAAGTAAAGTAAAGTGGAAAGTTAAATAAAGTAATTTAATAATTCACTTAAAGTGCATGAAGGATTAATAAAAGAATATTTTAATTTAAAAAAAAATTAATTGTGCATGAATGAATTAATTAAATAAGAGAGAATTAAATATTGGAGATAAAAGTTAAAGTTTAAATTTAGAACGTGATTATATTTATTTAATTTAATAATAATATATTTAGAGTGCATTTTTAAATAAATGCTAAATATTATTGTTATTTAAGTTAAATATTTTATCAATTAAGTTTCTAAAAATGAAATTAAAAGTGAAAAGATATTTAATTATCATGAAGATTATAGTTTGCATGAATTATGCATGAGTTGAAAATAAAAGAAATTAATTGAAAAGATTAAACATATGAAATTAATAAAGATATTTAATCGCATTAAGTGCGCATGAGATTTATAAGTTATAAATTGATTAAAATAGAAGCTGAGTGGAAATTAAATAAAGAGATTTAATAATCCATTTAACATGCATGAAAATATGAAAGATAAGATAAATAAAGGTTAATTTTAGAGTTGTGGAGATAGAAACCCTAAAAGGTAATTAGATTCTATATTAGAGGTTTTAGGGTCATTATTGCAAAGGGAGGTTGATGGAGAGCAACTTGAAGGGTTTGGAAAGAAAAGAATTTTATGTGGCTTGAAATATTTTGCTTGCGATAGGAATTTGCATCTCGTTGTCAAAGGTTAGCATCAGATCCAGGTAGGATCTCGTGGTTTAATTGTATAGTAGTTTTCGCTTTTCAAGTTTCTGTCTGCTCCGTGTCTTTTGCATGTATTGTTTTTCTGGTATACAATATTGTTCTTGTTTGAGAAATATCTGTACATGGCTTAGATGAATACTTCGTTGAGTTTATTTTAGAGGATCGTATTTGAATAAGAAATTAGTTAAATATGATAATCCATAGGACATTGAAATCAAGATTGAGATTTAAAAGATAAACGTCCTTTTTCAATAGATTCTAAGAACAAAAATTAATTGGGAAAAAGTTTGAAATAAAAAGAAAATTTGAATTAGAAATTAGAATGGTCAAACTTAGCTTTCCTATCAGACTAATAATGTAAATGTTACTTTATATATATATATATATATATATATATATATATATATATATTTTAAATAATTTTATTGTAAAGTTTGTTTGAAATGGATGTCATAAATTTTTAATGAATAGGAAATTATCAAATTATAAAAATAATTGTTAATTTTTTTAAATATAATAATTTGAAAAGATGTATCGCTGGAAGTTGGAAATTTAATTATTATGAAAAATTTTATATAAAAAAAATCTGGGGAGGGACGGGTTTTACCCACCCCCTACCCCCGTGTCCTCTGTGTGCGGCAGTCTGTTGCTATCGCAGCAGTGACTGCTGCAACAGCAACAGTACTATGTACTGCTGCTGCGGCAGCAGCCTGCTATGGCAGAAGCTACCGCAGAATTAAGGCTGCGGCCGGTGTTAAAAGCCGGCGGGCTTAAAACACATTAATATATATATATTTTTTAATTTTTATTTTATATTGTATTTTTATTATAATTTAGGGTTATAAAATTTTAATAGTATTAAACTTTTAAATTATTAAATGTAAATTACATAAAACTTTAATTATTAAATTTTAAAATTATATTATCAATAATTTTTATTAATAACTAAATTAATTATTAATAATTGAAAGATGTTTTTAAAAAAAAAAATTAATAATTGACTTAATTAAATTGAATCTAATTAAGGATTATTAATGAGTCAGATACAATAAATGATTATTAATTAAGCTAATTAAATTTTGATTTAATTAGGAATGATTAATACGAAAATTATATAACAATGTATAATTTTATTAAATGTGTAAATTTAATAAGATTGTAATGATTTTATTAAATTTAGCAATTGTTATTTTTATAACTTAAATAAATAATCAATTATCCTCAGATTAATCTTTTAGAAAAAAATGACTTTTATTATGATGGTAATTTTACATATTTAAGTCGAATAATGAATGGGTTATTGGGTAGAATAAACTGAGAATCTTCTACACTTGAAATATATATTGAACACAAAACTGAAACTTTATTTTTGACTTTATTGTGTATTATCAAATCAAACCCAACTATGAATTGTATTGTTTGTTTGTAATATCTATGCTTTTGGATTTTAGAGTCGATTAGATGTTGACCAGTCTAGGACGTACACCAGAGGTTTTATGGAATTTCTTTGATACTATTTTGTGGTTGGAAGTCATGATGTGCTTTGTGATTCAAAATTGAGATTATATTTATGAGGTTTACTCTATGGAACATTTATGTGTACTTGGGTTTGGAGAACCATCTTATTATCAGGTTGCCTGTTAAGGAACCAAGTTTGATCTTTAGGGTTGTTGTGGTATGGGACACAACCATGTTTTTATGTGCTTAGGAGAGGTTGTCTAGGTACGTGACTTGGGAGTGGCTTGCATAGGGGTCCAGGACCCAAAGTGGTCAGTACCAGGGTAACCTAATGCAAGTTATGTAATAAGTGATAACCTAGTAATTAAAATTTATGGGGGGGAAAAACACACTAAAAAGATAAGTTAGAGATTTTTGATTTACCCATGCCTTGAGTGCTTGTATAGACTAAGGATGGGAATGAGATGAGTGCCTCATCTTCTTAAGAGGGCTTTCTAGTTTTCCATATGTGTGATGTTGAGGGTCCAGGGTTCAAAGTAACCAGTCCTGGGTAACTTAATGCTTGAGGGTCCGGGGTCTATTAAGAGATCAGTCCAGGGTAACTCAAGCAGCCATGTGATGACACTCCCTAGTATGTAGCCTAAGTCTCCTTTGTAGTTTTTGTGTATCTCTGGTGGTGTACTTGTTGTTGGATGTGGTGTACTTATTGTTGGTGGTGTATCTATTGTTGGATGTGTTTATTGTGGTTACTTACTTTCATTGATGATGATTGGTGTTTCATTATGTTGTACTTTTGACATGTGGTTTTTGACTTGAGGAGGATTATCTTTTGTTGACTTTATCTTGTGATCTTGGTATTTGGTTTATACTTGGTTTGTGTATGATGTTTGGTTATGTGATGTCAGTATTGGATTGAGTGTTCTTTCTTTCTGGTTTATTTTATCTTCTTGAGTAGTATGTGTTACCTTTGGGGTAGTTTTGGCTAGTAGGTATTCCATGCCTAGGAATGTTTTATGTTTGATAGCCGTTTGTGGGTCGTTCATTATCTTCCCTGCACGGTGGGAGTGGAAGCCTGACTAGGTAACCACGCGGTCGAGAGGTAGTGCCTTCTTACCATTTGGGTTCCCCTTCACATTGCTAGCTGTTGGATGATCATTGCAGAAGATGTACCTTTATCATTCTTATTTCTTATCTCAGAGACTTCTTTTCAGATGGAGTATATATGTTATCATGTATTCTGATGTATTGTATCTATTCTCACATACCCTGCGACATGTGCAGTGGATGTTATTGATTGGATGTACTTTCATTGTATTGTTTATACTTATGCAATTGCTTATGCGATTATGTATCTGGTATTTCTTTATGATCATGAGACATTGTACTTGGAACTTAAACTAATTAATTTAAAAATTATTAAATGTGACTCAACGTAAAGGAACTCTTGAGGAATTGAAACTGTATCTATATTTGCATATGTGTATTTGATGTGTATGTTCATATTGCTTCCGCATTAATGTTATCTTGATGTTGTTTAAACTTCAAAAAAAAAAATAGTTTAGTAAACATTGTAACACGTTAGGTTTATTTCTCTTGGGTTCCCGAGCGGGGCGTTACATAAACCCACTTGACAAGGGGCAGGATGGGTCACAATCAAAGGAATTCCGAAATTGGACTTGACTAGGGTTTTGAGGGGGTCATTAGGTGGTTCCAAAGTGTCTTTCATGTGAAAATGAGTTGCTTAGATGATAGTACAACATGTTAGGGACCTAATTTTTACCATTATAGTGCCTAGGTAGCCTAGGGGGCCCCTTTACCCATGCATTCTTCCACCAATTCGAAATTGGAGTTGTCACATGTGTTTTCTCCCATGTTTCCACTAATCCAAATATATAAAACTTAGAGGAAGACAAGTTAGTAAGAGGAAGTGGGTTGATGTCTTTGCTAAAAATAGTTAGTGAGAAGGCTTTATTAGGAGTCTTGGAATAAATAGTGTAGTGTTCACCCACTCTCTAAGTTTAGAGATAGTTATGTTTTGGAGGGAGATTAAGGGAGCTCTACAACAACTATCTTTGCCTTTAGCTTGGACCAAGGTTGGTGTTTCAAAGCATGTTCATTTCCTTCATTTTTGTATTGCATAATGAATTTGCAAGTATGGAGAAATTTGTTATGGGTTCAAGGCAATGTATTGTGAATCTTGTATTGTAGATTTGGCCATTATTTTGTGATGTTTGTGAATGTGTATTATGTTCATGTAACATTCTTGTCTTTCTTTCTTGATCTTTTGTTTTGATTTGAATGATAAGTCTTGTTATGGGTGTGAGGGCTTCACTCAACCTTTTGGAAGGGAAGAAGTTCTAGTGAAGGGTTTAGTTGGGCTCAACAATGTAGTAGAGAGCCACTTCTCTTGGAGAGAAGGGGGGACATTTTCATGGAGTATGGGCTCCATTGAAGCCATTGTCTTGATATTATGATTTGGGGGTGATAAGTGGAAATTATGAATTTGGGGGTGATAAGTAGAAATTGTGAAGAGAAGCATGTGTGATGCAAGCCTTGTAGGAGCATGGAGGAATCCTATGTGTGCGAGTTGTATTGGTATGGAAAATCTCCTCTTTGAAGAGCCCACCTTGACCAAATGTTCTTATGAGTCCAATGTCGAATCAATGTGTAAACCTTGGAAGGAAGTATTATGTGTTATCTTGTAAGCTTCTCATATATTATCATATGTTGTATGTGTGTATCCCATTTGGATCATGTTTCCCCTACTCGTGGGTGGTTTCATAGAAGCCTAGGTGGGAGGTGAGCCTCCATGGTTCCTAGTTTGTGTCTATTTGCAGGTTTTGTGAAGATGGATTCCTTGAAGATATTAAGGTTTCACACTTTACAATGTTGAACATTCAAGTGTATAGAGAGACCAATCTTCCCATGTTATCACAAAAAGGTGTTGTGATGTTAAGTCTCCATGTTGCTTTTTATAAAATCTGATGTAAAAACAAAAATTTCATATTATTGTATATTGTTGAAAATGTGTAAGGATAGATTGAGAAATTGTATATGGTTACTTGTAATGAAGTATTTATTGTAAGTTTTTACATTATGTGGTTTGATGTAATTTGGAGAATCATGTAAATGAGACACTTGTTATAAATCAATTGGTGGAGATAATTCATAATGGTTATGTTTTCTTTTGATATAGTTGATTTAAATCAATACATAGATGATTGCATTGTAAGTTTACATGTCAAAATTTTGATGGTTCATTTTTTTTGTTAAAAAATTTAAAATTATTGTTGCAGATAGATTTCTAGAATATGATTCATAAAGTTTAAAAGTTAATAAGTAAATAGACTTCCATAGAACCCACAAGAAGATGCATTATGTAGTATGTTAAGATTGATGTTAAACCTAATACCTAAAATATTGTGATGTCACAAAACATTTTAGCAAGGAGAAGGAATGGGTAGAAAGCATAGTATAAGACTTCATAAAATGAAAAGTTGTTGTAGGTGCACATTCTATCCTCTGGAATTTGTATGGGAAAAGTTAAAATGTGTCGAAACTTATTATAGATCAATTTTTTATTTGAAAGGCATATACCCATTAAATTTTTTTTTTAATGAAGATACAATTAAAAATAAACACTTTAGAACAAAAGAAAACATAATAATAATAAAGTAACCTAAGAACCAACTTAGATACCTAGACTAGGCTTCCTCACCTTGGGATGTTACATAACACTCCACCTTCAAGTGGAGCCCACATTAGTAGAGATGTGTTTCACTTTTAAAATTTAACTAGATAAAAGAAATTATATATTTCAACACATTTAAGCATTCACAGAGATTTAACATGCATGCATAAAATAAATAACATGAACACAAGAAACATTAGATTTAACGTGGAAACCCAATATGGGAAAAACCACCAAGTAACTAGCTACTAAATTTTGCTCTTCTGAAGTGAGCCCTATTAGGAGCCAACCTTGTTAAAGGTTACAAAACACACTGTTAGGTGTGATCTTTCTAGAGGATTTAATCACCTTGCTAGGAGTGGCCTTGCTTGAGGACTTTTGAACAATTCAATAGAACTCTCACCTTGTTTGAGGATTTACAAAATGGCTATTAAACCAACTCTGTTAAGAGATTTAGGAATTATTGCTACAATGGTGAGAAAGTAATAATAAAGTGACCTGAATGAGATGCAACTGAACTTGCTAATATAGATCTTAGTTCTGCTTCACTAGATCCTCTCTGATCGAATACAACTTTGCTGCTCCTCAAGAATATCTGACCTTTCTTCAAAATTCACTCACACTTTCCTCTTCGCACAATCAACTCACTTGCATGCTCACTCATTATAGTTTAGAATTCACAACTTGACCTTCTATTTATACCTTACAAATTGTCAAGTCGGTACCAATAATCATTACATCAATTGACTACAAAAATTACATAAAATAATTAAACAATATTTCCCAAAATAATGAAATCCTTTATTGGCTGACCCTGCTTGTTAAACACTACTCTAGAAATGATTTCTAGTGTTAACCAACTGAAGCTCGATAAAAATTGTGAACTTTACAAAATCCTTTGGAGATCGAGTGAACTCGGTAAACACTAATTTTCCTTCGATAACCTTGTGAGCTTGGTTTCCATTGACTTCTGTCACAAAATCCTTCAACACCTGAGTGAACTTGGTAGAAACTATTTCCACAGAGTAACTTTCAGGAATGCTCAATAAACTCTATAACTTGCTTTGTTGACCAACTGAGCTCAGTTGACTCTGTCATTTTCTTTGCTAACCAACTGAGCTCGGTAGACTCTTTCTGATAACTGATATGACATTTGTGTAACATCAAAGACAACACACAATTGAACACATGTATCCAACAATCTCCCTCTTTGGCATTGATGGCAACACACCATGTCATAGCACAATGAAATTTGAGAACAAGTCTTTTTTTGATAGAACATTTCTCCCTCTTAGATTTTATGCCACAAACTTCTCTAATACAATAATCTCACTCTATGAAGGAATTACATAGCTTCTTAAATAGTAAATTCTTCAATAAATAGTTTCAAATTTCATAAAGATATGACAATATACTCTCCCTCTTTGACAACACATGCCAAAGAAAACACATACCAAATGAGTAACAATGTACCTTAAGTACTGATTTATATGCAATGTTCCCTTGATTATGCTGCATTAATTGAAAAGATCTTCAACTTGGCTCCTATTGATTCATCACTAAAACTTCATTTTAGTGAGCCTCAAATAGGGGAATGACCCCTAACTTACCCCTTAGATACAAGAATGCATCCTTAGGTAATGGCTTGGTGAATATGTCAGCAATTTGTTCCTTTGTATGGACCTATTCCAATTTGATCTCCTTATCCTGCACCAATTCTCTAACAAAGTGATACTTTATTACAATGTGCTTGGTTTTGGAATGCATTACTAGATTCTTTGATATGTTAATTGCACTTGTATTGTCACAAAACATAACAAATAATTCTTTGATTTCAAATTTCATGCCTTCCAACAACTATTTAAACCAAACAATATTAGAATAGTTCACTACTGCTGCAATATACTCTGCTTCTGCTGTAGATTGGAATGCGCAATTCTACTTTTTTCTTGTCCAAGAAACCAACCTCTTTCCAAGAAAGAATGCTCCACCACTTGTACTCTTTCTATCATCAATGTTTCCTACCCAATCAGCATCAGTAAACACTTTCAAGTCTAGATTACCTCCAAATTTTTACCATAATATTCCATAATCTTCAGTGCCTTTCAAGTATCTCAAGATCCTTTTGATTGCCATCATGTGATTTTCTCTTGGTTTTTCTGAAAATCTTGCTACTATACCAACTACAAGAGCAATATTAGGCCTTGTATGAACTACATACTATAGTTTTCTAATCATTGATCTATATAAGGTCTAATCTACCTCTTTTGATTCATCATCCTTGGTAAGTTTTAGTCTAGTACACATGGGAGTCCCAACTAGTTTACAATATTCCATACCACACTTTTTGAGTATCTCCTTGATGTATTTAGATTGAGTGATGTAGATGCCATTCTTGCTTTGCTGAATTTGAAGACCAACAAAGAATTTGATCTTACCAAACATAGACATCTCAAATTTCTTGTTCATTTTCTTTGAAAAATCTTTACATAGTCATCATTCCCTTTAAACAAATTATCATCCACAAATATTTCTACCAAAATAATCTTGTTATTTGGTCTTTCCTTGATATATAAGCTTCTATTATCATTAGTTCTCTAAAAACCAATCTGAATAAGATATTTATACAATCTTTCATACCATGCTCTAGGGGCTTGCTTCAGACCATACAATGCTTTGTGTAATTTATAGACCATGTCCTTTTTGTTTGGATCAATAAAACCTTCAGGTTGATCAATGTAGACTTCTTCATCTAAAATACCATTGAGAAATGCAGATTTGACATCCATCTGATAAACCTTAAATCCTTTGTGTGCAACATATGCAAGTAGGGTCCTGACACCTTCCAATCTTGCAGTAGGAGAAAAAGTCTCTCCATAGTCTATTCCTTCTTCTTGAGAAGCCTTTACACACCACTCTAGCTTTTTTTCTTGATACCTTACCATCTTCATTCAACTTATTCCTAAATACCCACTTAGTTCCAATCACATTTTTATCTTTAGGCCTAGGTACAAGAGTCCATGTTTTGTTATTCTCTATTTTCTCTATCTCTTCATTCATAGCCTCAATCCAACTTTCATTTTCTAATGCATCTTTGACATTTCTAGATTCAAAATCAGCAATTAAACAAGTACCTTTTAGCTTACTTCTTGTCATAGTACCTTCATATTTGTCTCCAATAATTTGATCTGGTGCATGATATCTCCTGACATACTTGGCTAATACAAGTTTCTTTCCTTTTGAATGAATTGCATTGTTATCCTCTTGCACTTCAACTTTAGGTTCTGGCTACTCTATCTTGGTAGGCATAGGCTCGGTAGCATCTGAATGTGACTCAGGTTTCTATAACTTGGTTTGAACTTCTTGCAACTCAGTGACTAAAGACTCAAGAGTGGAAGATTTTTGATTGACAGATGTATCTAGCACTGTATCAAGTTCAATGAAAAAAAACTCCTATAATCTTCTGGTTCCTTTTTGCTTTCTTCTTCAGTTCTTTCTGCAAACTCATCAACTTTCACATGTGCACTTTCTATGACTTTGTGAGTAGACAATTTCAAACATCTATATGCCTTACTCTTGCAAGAATATCCCAAAAAATGCCTTCATCACCCTTCACATCAAATTTACCTTTTCTAGATTCTTTCAAAATTGATGCTAAAATATAACATTTACTTCCAAATACTTTTAAGTAACTTACATTGGGTTTATAGCCATACCATAACTCATAGGGGGTTTTGAATGAGTCTTTTTTCAACTATACTTAGTTCAAGGTATGAACTACAATACTGATAGCTTCCTTCCAATATTTTATAGCAATGTTCTTTTCAATCATTAGAGTTCTTACATAGTCCATGATAGATCTATTCCTCCTTTCAGCTATTCCATTTTGCTCAGGAGTTTCAGGGGCTAATACCTATCTTTTGATCCCTCTTTCAATGCAAAAGTTATTAAATTCATGGGATATGAATTCACCAGCTCTATCTGACCTCAAGAATTTTAGTCTTTTCCCTATTTCCTTCTCTACTTTGGCCAAATACCATTTGAACTTTCCAAATGCTTCTGACTTCTCTTTTAGATACATGATAGTCATCATTCTACAATAATCATCAACAAAAAGAATGAAGAATTTTTCTCTAGTATAGCTCTCAATTCCAATAGGTCCACACAAATTAGTATGCACAATTTCCAAAATTTCTTCAGACTGATAGTTATTACTTTTGAAGCTAGTCTTTCCCATCTTACCAATCTGACAATTCTTGCATAGACCAACATCATGTTTCTTTATACTAGGAATGCCTCTTACTTTTTTGAATTTTATTATTTTCACTAGATTATCAAAATTTACATGACATAATCTTCTGTGCCATAACCAACTTTCTTCAACTTGAGCAATAAAACATGAGCATTCACCAAGTTCAAGATAGAACAAGTTACCTTTTGTTTGTATGCCAAATCCAATCAACTTTCCTTTGTCATCTAGCAGTCTTGCTTTTCCATGCATGAATTCCACCTTGAACCCAATATTGATTAGTTGTGCCACACTCAATAGATTGTGTTTTAGTCCTTCAACCCAATAGGAATTATCACATACAAGCTCTTTGGTCAGTGAGACTCTTCCTCTTCCTTTTATGCAACAAGGTTCATTATTACCAAACCTCACACTACCACCATCATAGTCTTCAAAATATTCAAACTTTGTTTTGTCACCAGTCATATGATGAGAGATAAGTGCCATTTTATCTTCTTCATCATTATCAGATTCATCTTTCATAGCAATGTAAACAATTTCATCTTCACTATTATTAGAATCATTAGAATCCTTAGCCATGAAGCATGTTTTCTTACCTTTGTCCTTGAATGATTTGAAATCTTTCTTGCCATTACACTTGTGACCTTTCTTCTCATACTTGTTTTTCTTGTTTGGGAACCTAGCAACAATATGTCCAATTTCCTCACATGAAAAATAGATTAGAGGAACCTTACCTCTGTATTTTCCTTTGCCTCTAGAATATTTCCTTACTAGTAGAGCTTCAACCACCTCTAGAGCACTGCCAGAACTCTGTTTTGATTCTTCTTCACTTTCTGACTAAGAATCCTTTATCTTCTTGCCCTTCTCTTTAAGTGAAATCTTGGCTTCAAATGCCAATTCAATATTCTTGGAAGCTAGAACATAGCTATCATAGTTATCTAGCTCAAATGCAATCAATCTTCCTACTATGGCTTCTAAATTTATCTTATGATTTGCTTCACATCTTCTTTCTTGAATGATAGAAACTCTAATTGCATAAATGGGAAGTAATGTTCTAAGAACTTTACTTACAACTATTTCCTCCTTGATATCTCCTCTAGAAGCTTTGATTGCACTAATGACTACTTTGACTCTTTCAACATATTTGGAAATCTTTTCATCCTCTCTCATCCTCATCTGATCAAATTGTCCTCTTATACTTTCTACTTTGGCTCTTCTCACATTGTCATCACCTACATAGATATCTTTCAGCTTGTTCCATATAGCAAAAGAAATTTTGTATTCTTGACATCATAAAATTCTTCATAGCTTAGGGTAGATGCAATATCTATCATCATGGTGTTATAAGTCTTCTTCTCAGCAATGTCATTAGCAAATAATGTACAAGCAGGAGTTACATATTCTTCATCAAGATATTTCAATCCTAGATCTCCAATGGAAGCCAGATGGAGTCTCATGAGACCTTGCCATACTAAAAATTTATCCCTATTAAGCCTTGTAATTTCCCTCTTATAAGACATCTTGATCTTTAGCTTAGATCCTTGAAATCCTTCTTGCAAGCACCAAAAGCTTTGATACCAATTGTTCCAAATATAGATGGAGTAACTAAGAGGGTGGGGGGAGGGGGGGGTGGGTGAGTCAATTAACAAAAAAAAAAATCCATAGATCCTTTAGATGTCTTATAATACTAGTTACTGCTATTACTCAGTAGCCATACAAAAAAATGTTGTAACTCAGTAGATGTATTGTCTATTAACTTATTTAAGCATTCACAAAGATTTAACATGCATGCATAAAATAAATAACATGAACACAAGAGATACTAGAATTAATGTGGAAACCCAATATGGGAAAAACCACCAAGTAACTAGCAACTAAATTTCACTCTTCTAAAGTTAGCCCTGTTAAGAGCCAACCCTGTTAAAGGTTACAAAACACACTGTTAGGTGTGACCTTGCTAGAGGATTTAATCACCCTGCTAGGAGTGGCCTTGCTAGAGGACTTTTGAACAATTTAATAGAACTGTAACCTTGTTAGAGGATTTACAAAATGGCTATTAAACCAACTCTGTTAAGAGATTTAGGAGTTACTGCTACAATTGTGAGAAAGTAACAATAAAGTGACCTGAATGAGATGCAACTAAACTTGCTGATACAGATCTCAATTTTGCTTCACTAGATCCTCTCTGATCGAATACAACTTTATTGCTCCTCAAGAATATCTGATCTTTCTTCAAAATTCACTCACACTTTCCTTTTCACACAATCAACTCACTTGCATGCTTGCTCATTACAATTTATAATTCATAACTTGACCTTCTATTTATACCTTACAAATTGTCAAGTTGGCTCATTTACAAGTTACAATTACCAATAATCATTACATCAGTCAGCTACAAAAATTACATAAAATAATTAAACATTATTTTCCAAAACAATGAAATCCTTCATTGGCTGACCCTGCTCGATAAATATTTCTTAGAAAATGATTTCTAGTGTTACCCAACTGAAGCTTGGTAAACACTGTGAACTCTAAAAAATCCTTTGGAGACCGATTGAACTCGGTAAACAATTATTTTCCTTCAATAACCTTGTGAGCTTGGTTGCCACTGACTTCTGCCACAAAATCCTTCAATGCCTAAGTGAGCTTGGTAGAAACTATTTCCATACAGTAACTTTTAAGAATGCTTGGTAAACTCTATAACTTGCTTTGTTGACCAACTGAGCTTGGTAGACTCTGTCTGATAACTGATATGACATTTTTGTAACATCAAAGACAACACATAATTGAACAATTGTATCCAACAAAGAGGATAATGTTTAATGTTTGGGTTTTGTAGGAAGATGTGTAGATTTTTATTTTATTTTATTTAGGATTAGGATAAAGTGGGAGTTAGTAGGTGTGGTGGAATAGTAGTTAGTTAGGTACAATAGTTAGAACTAATCTAAGTTAGCATAAGTGACTAGTGTGAACCATAAAGTTGAAATTTAAGTTTTAAAAATAAAATAAAAAAATTGATAGATTCTAGTGGTTATGTATATAGTCCTAGTATTATGGGCAAGGAAGAGAGAGGTCGAATAAAATCATTATGATATTTTTAATTCAACTTTCATTTTATTATATTAAATTTGTGTTAATAAAGTAAGTACGAGGCTCAAGTGGGAAATTGATTATAATTAATTAGTAAATGGAAAGAATAATAATAAATAAATAAATAAATAACTAAATAATTATAAATAAAATCAAATAAATAACTAATAATTAATTTAATGACCTAGTTAGCGATTTACCAATATGATGAAAATTAAAAAAGATAAGATGTGAGAAGATCATATAAGGGCATAATTGGGAATGCATTTTATTCATTTAGATTATTAGGATTTATTTAATAAATTATAAAGTAACTAATTTATATATAGGTATTAGTGGATGGATAAGTATATGTAAAGGTAATAATTAAAGTAGTTGGTAACTAGATGATGTTTCTAGTTAGAATATAAGTTTATTGGAGGTATAAACTAAGAATCATAGTTAAGGGTAATGGTTTATAGTTGATAATAGAATCAAAATCCTCAATTGAATCTTTATATATTCCTTATTTATTTCATTAAATCATAATGGCATGACTTCCAGATAATAGAAAATGGTTGGTAAATAGCGATCCTTTTTAGAATTTGGATAGTGAATAAATGATAAAAAATTTAAATTACTTTATTGTAAAACATCTTCACCTAAAGAACTACCAAACCATTATAACCACATCGATGAAAAAATTGTGTTCCACAATCACATGAGTAATGACTCACTTCAAAGATAGGATGTGAATTTTTATATGATAACATTACCTAGATACTATATCATACCTCATAGTTCAATAGAACATTCAAACAAGTAAAGGTCGATACATAAAATTTCTAGTTCACCTTTCAAAAAAAATTTGGCTGTGTTTTACCCCATAAATTTTTGGCACGACATTCTAGTATTAGAGCGATCAGTTACAACACTAGAGCCTAACCCATTATGATTAACTGGTTAAAACTGAAACTTGTGTGTAGGATGCCTATTGTTACCCATAATGATCGTCAGAGGTCTAGATTCCCTAGAGGTGCATGAGTGGCATCTAGACGGGTAGGGCATGGAATTGGTGGGCCTCCATCCGAGCAACCCCAAGAGTTTAATCAACTCTTTGCAGCCATTCAGAATCTAATCAGAGTAGTGCAGTTAAGGATGCCACCTATAATTCCACAACCCAAACAATGAGGAATAGGGGAACAAAGAGCTAATAAGAGGGAAAGAAGTAGGAGTCCCCTACCTAGAGATGCAATGGGACTAGGTGAGTAGGAAGAGATCTAAGTGTAGACACCTAAATTTGATTACACTGCTTTGGTAATCTAATTTAGCCATCTCTAAAGGCATCATTAATTAAATTCTTATTTAATTAATCCTTTTCCATCCCTAGTTGATTAATTTAATTAATCATCTATAGTCCTAATTGATAAATCAAATAATCTATTATTTATCAATTAAATCCTTTTCTCCTATCTAATTCCAAAAATCCCCATTTATTAAATAAATCTATTTGATAAATAAAATCCTCAAATTCAAAAACCCCTAACCTATCTCTAATCCTCCATTTAGCCTAATCCACCCCATCCACCCATACTAACCAAGCTTAGCCACTAACTCACCCACCCTCATTAATGCCATCCACTTGCACATCTCTAACATCCCTAATCTAATCCTAAACCCAAGCCTAATCCACCCCCTAATGTTGTCACATT
Source organism: Cupressus sempervirens (assembly GCA_028749045.1). Classification (NCBI taxonomy): domain Eukaryota; kingdom Viridiplantae; phylum Streptophyta; class Pinopsida; order Cupressales; family Cupressaceae; genus Cupressus; species Cupressus sempervirens. Next base: position 177,640,699 of record CM053785.1, on the reverse strand, counting down.
CCTTAAACAAGTTTAAGACTTTCCTAATCCAAACCAAAGTCTCCCCTCAAAAAACCCAACCACTAAGTCATGAGTGCTCTTACAAAACATAAAAGACTCTTACAAGCCCACTCATGACTCTTACACCCATCTTCCACACTCTTCCCTCTTCCACACTCATTCCTCTTACATCCCTCTTACATACTCAACCCCACTCATCATGACTTTAACCAACCCTTTACCCTACCCTCTCACACTCATCCTCCTTTTGAGAAGTGTCACCTTCCCATTGGTGCTAAACAAGCACAATCCATGTGCTCTCCTTTGAGTGCATCCTAGCCCTCCTTAAGCCTTCATCCATCCTTGCATCTAAGCCCTCCATCCCTCTACCCCTTAGCCTATAAATTGAATCCCATCCCAAGCCATTTCATCAACAATCTTTGAGCTAAAGTTACCATGCTATTTTGAGAACCAAAGCCATCAATATTACCCTTATAATGCCAAATTGAGAGCTCACAAAGCTACCAATTTGCCATTACCCATCTCCATTAAAGCAGCTTTTGAGCATCTTGAGCATACATCCACAACAAAAGGACACATCTATAGAATCAAGAGAGCATGGAGTGTTTTCTCTTGTGAGGTTTGCACTTCTTGTTTGCTTTCTTTGTCTAAGCATATATGTGAATTTAGTTTTTGGTTTGTGAATGTTTACTTTATTTGTTAATGTTCTTTGCATACTAATTCTTGTTCTACATTTTGGCACGCCCAGTGGGACCCCACTATGGGTCATTTAATCATCTATTTTCATCTATATGTCATTTTTTCTAACCATCTAATGTGTGTTGTTGTTTGAGTGTGTTGTGAGGGTGCTTTGCTTATTTTTGCAGGTTAAAGAATGCACTTAGGAAGAAGAAATACCATCTAAAAAAAAATAAAAATTATTGCATTTTTCAACTTTTTTGGCGCAGTTTTGGCGTCTGCAACCTGTTCTGTCTGCGAAAATCCGCGTCTACGAAAATCGACGTCTGCGCAAATCGACGTTTGCGAAAATCCGCGTCTGCGAAAATTGACATCTGCGAAAATTCGCTTCTGCGAAAATCGTCGTCTGCGAAAATCCGCATCTGCGCAAATCGACGTCTCTGCTTGTCACCTGTGTTCTGTGCTGCAAATCTATATTTCAGCGTCTTCGTATTTTGGCATCTCTGTATTTCAGTGTCTTCGTATTTCGACAGACTGTCTTCTCTGCTTGCTTATGTTGGATTAGTGGTTCCGTAGGATTTAGACCATTTTAAGCATTTTTATGCGTAGAAAAAACAACAAAAAAAGTTAAAATTTTTTTTCCCATAGTTAAGCTCTCATTTTTTGAAGATTTTGGCTAACTAACTAAATTGCTTTTTTTTGTCTCATTGCAGGTTGGAGCACATATGGAACCACTAACCATGTTTCTTGCAGGTTTTCATGTTGCTAAAAAATGAACTTGAATGCTTAACCATTTGTCTTTGAATGCATGTTGCTAAAAAATGAACTTGAATGGTTAAACACATTTTCCATTGAATGAATGTTGCTCAAAACACACTCTTGAATGCCATGGATTAAAATCAACTTTCCTTGGAATGCATGCTTAAAACAACAAATCCAATCTTGAATGCCAAGGATCAATTAACCATTGCAATATCAAACACTTCATTTGGAGCTTCTAAAATTGAACAAAACAAATCTCTTTTCCACATGCAATCTAGGTAAAGTTTGATTTTTGGACATTTAAGAAACTTTGTTAAGTTAAAATACAAATTTACAAAAATTAAATTGAGTAGTTCCTTGGACTCACCTCTTTTCTAATCACCCATCAAATATTAACCATTGGTTGCAATCTCAGCACCATTTATGGGGATGGGTCTACTTGAAAAAGGTGTTAAATGTTCCACAATCTAACTCACTCACTTGGTCTTTGAATATTTTCTTTAACTTTATCAAAATTCTTAAATGGCCAAAACTCTAGATTAAATCGATCACACTTCAAGTTTGGGCACTAAAATTGAACAACAACTGACGTGGAGAGCCTCCGGGCCCGCGCTTGAAATTGAATCTCACACACTTTTGTTTTGGGCTTAAAACAAACTCACACTCAATCTTGAATGCCTTAAAGAAAATTAATCGATACTTGACGTGGAGGGCCTCCGGGCGCGCGAGTTTTCTTTTGTTGACCCTAACTCTTCTTATTGTTTGTATTCTTCGATTGATTTACTTTTGTTGGCGGTTCAAGTTGGAATTGAACATTGTCTCTTAAACATGAGTGCTTGCAAAGTCTAGATTAGCACACATAAGAGTCAGTTGGTAAAAGAACAAGCGTGTTTTTTAGCCCAAGGTCATCCAAGTATTCTCTCCCCTTGTCGTCTTTCGAGGCCATCTTGGGTGCATAAGATTAGGATCCAAAACCTTGTTTCTTTTTAGGAGGCCTGCTTGGGGATTTCATCACCCCTTGGACGACCTCAACTCCAGCGTTCCGGCGGAATATAAGAATCGGGAGGTGAATCGAAAGACACCTCTCTTGGGATCAAGATTTTTTCATTCGGGCTAAGCCTCAAGGAACTTTATACCCTTGAGAAGTGACATCCTTTTGGTCTCATCTACGGATTTGGGCCTCACGTACCTTGCATATATCGAGGACTCCCTAGCTAAACCAATTGTGAGCCTTGCAGAAAACCATCTAGGATGTTAATGTGTTTGGAGTGACTGATCGAAACATTTGTAGAACATACACACTCCTTGGCGCAAGTATCACATTTTGAGAACCACAAACTTCTATCTGGGTGTTCCTATCTATTGCTTGTTTTTATTTATTGAATGAATGTTTGCCAAACTTGATCAATCCTAGCTTAGGGCACACTTAGCGTAGTCACTGCCTATTTTGGAAGTTGAACAAGTTGAAGCAAAACAACTGAGATTTTTCCCAAAGCCAAGAAAATTCAAGAATTTATGTTGGAACAACCCAAACCCAAACAAAAGTTTCACAAGGTCAAACTCAAGCCATCTCTAGCATACCAAGAACTTTCAGCCAAGAGAAAAGAAATAACACCAAGCCCACGAATTGCCAAAATTCACAAAGCAGAGGACAAAGCTACCGACGAAGCACTTCAAGAGGCCTGGTTAGAACGCACCATCAAATTTAGCCAAGATCTAGGAGTTAATCCTGCTTATGCCTTACCAACTAGGCATGATTTCTATGATTAGACACCCTTGTTTCTCCACATCTTCTTGGATAAGCTTCACTTTAGAGTCATCTTTGTAGAAAAACCAGCCATCTTAGGTTATCCCCTTAAGCATTATTAGCTCATCCATCTCATTTAGAATCATACCATCTAGCCAGTAATCGAAAATCTGCACATCTAAGCTTTCAAAATTGTTGTCACCTTGCTAAAAGTTTGCCATTCCTAAAATCTTCCAAATCCACCAATCTCACCAAGGTTATCCCTTTGACAGAGCTTTGTCTAGGGTAATCTAGCTTTGTCACTTGTTATCTCTCATCACCTTGAGCTAAAGGTTGGGATTCGCAAGTGGTCAATCTCGTGTTCTTCCTAAAGGATCATCAGTCTATCCTTAAGTTGACACAATCACCACCAAGCTTGCACATAGGAAAGCAGACCTTTTGTGCTTTGACAACATATCTTTGAAGTTAGAATCCCCAACCCAATCCTCCTTAGGTTTTGTCATATAGCTTTGCCTCAACCTAGGAAATCATTTGCATAGAAAAGCCTTCCCCCTTTTGCATCCATCAACATTATTGCATCTCATCCCTAGGAGCATTTTTCATGCCACCCGTCACTCGCTTAGCCAAGAAGAAAGAAATAATGGAGCCCTATCATTTGGATCGAACAACCTCACCCCCCTTGAGCACTCAGCCATCCTTCAGCCCAGAGCCAGCTATGCCATCACCTACTGACATTGAAGCTTTCATGAACCAAACAGGAAATGCAGTATTGGTAAACACCATTATAGACAAAAACAAAGAGACAATCATGGCTAATTTTCAAAGGGACAATGTAGGAACCTTTGACTTTGGAAGACCCCTTCCATTATCAGATCCATCTCACCCATTGTTTGAGTAGCTGCCACCACCCATAGGCTCTTATGATCCAAATTATCCTCAATATATTCCAAAAGAAGAGCCTCCAGCCAATCCATATGACCCAACAGACCCAAACATACCATCATCCACCCAAGTTGAAATCTCCATGCCGCAAGCCAACCCAGCCACCACCACTCCATCCTTGGTACATACCTCTCTGCTCCAAACCCCCTTTACCCAAAATAGCTCACCATTCACCCCCTTCACTATTGCTGCTACTGCTCCCCAACCTAGCCTTCCAAATCCACCCATCTCCCAAATCAGTGCTAGCATCTTTGGCCAACCTCAACAATATACAACAGGGATGTCACCCATGGGGCCAAGTAATCAACCTTTCATCACCCCCAGCTTGTTCACTGCAACCCAGAACACAATCCCATCATTTCCATTAGGTCTTGGGAGCTCAATACCATTAGCCACAAATCTACAAGCTACTACCCTCACTCCACAAAGCTATCAAATCCCACAAGCTACCACCAATTTTCTAGCAAGCTCCCAAATGACCCCAGCTCCCACCACCACTCTACCAAGCTTCCAAATCCAGCCACAAAGCTATCAAACCCCATCAGTTCCATTCCCAAGCTTTCAATTCCCACCACCTCCACCACCAACTAATCCATTACCTCCAATTACCAACTACTTTTCAATGCCACTTCTAGGATGTAATCCACCACCCCAGCCAACCACCAATTATTTCTAGATACCATCCCAAATGGGGGCACAACCCACATATATTGGTCAAACCCCACAAGCCCTCTGATCCTTTCCCCAAGCCTCACAACCATCTTATACCTTATCTCCACAAAGCAATCCATTTATCCCACAGCCAGCTTATGTTTCTCAATCCCAACCTCAAATCCCATATCAACAGCAAGCCTCGCAGCACATGCAGCAATATGCACCACCTCCCCCTCAACAACCCGTCATCCACCATGCAACTACCCAAACAATGTACAATCCCTATCAGCAAATCCCTCACAGCCATCCATATTTAGTGGCCCCATCCAACACATACCTACCTCAAGGTACTCCTACATTGGGGGCACCCCAACCATCACCTATCAATTCATAGTGGGAGCAAATGAAGACAGCTCTGAAAGCCATCCAAGAAGGGAATGATCCAAAGACATTCAAGTTTGAGAATGTGTGTCCTTACCCATTTGACAGAGCCATTACCACGACACCATTTCTCGAACACTTTGAGGTACCTAAATTTGACAAATTCAGAGATAAAGGAGACCCTGTCACACATATCAAAGAATTTTACATGCATTGCCAAAACATGGCATACAATGATGTCTTCCTCTTGCACCTTTTTCCCAAAAGCTTGGCTGGACCAGCTCTTGAATGGTTTTATAGAATCCCCTATGGCACAATTAAAAACTTTGCTGAATTATCTGAGGCATTTGTAGCCCAATATGCCCATCTTGTTGAAACAGAGCTATCAATAGTTGATCTTGTCCACACCAAGCAAAAAGGTGGAGAAAGCCTTGCTGAATACCTGCAAAGATGGCAAACCTTTACCACCCGCATATCCTGCACCTTGCCAGAACGCCATGTGGTGAAAATGTTTATTGATAATGCACATCCCAGCTTGGCCCACCACGTGACCATGAACTGTTTGCAGACCTATAAGGATATCAAAGAGAAAGGAATGATCCTTGAGCAAGGACTCATCAAAGATGGTGTGGTAAAGATTTACAAAGAGGCCAACCAAAATCAATCACATTCCAATGACAAGTCTAGGTATTGGAACAAAAACAAGCATGTTGCAACAGACGGGGTTACTGACACCAGACATGTGAATATCGTTGGTCCTTCTCAAAACCAGTCTAACCCACCATATCAAACAAACAACCAACAAAATATCAATTACCAACAACGAAATAACCAAAGCTATCAAAACCACAATACAAGACCCAACTTTCAAGGGTCTAACAATCAAGCTAATGCCATCAATGTAGCTGCAGGGCAAAAGCCCAGATTCCAACCTGCACCTAGAAACTATACACCCCTCGGTGAGCCATTGGATGTTATTTTTGAGAAATTGGCTAAGGAAAACCTCATCAAATTTCCTCCTACCCAGCAAATTGATCCAAGCCAATCCAAAGCTGCATGGTACAAGGACAATGAGTATTGCAAGTTCCATAGGGTAAACGGTCACACCACCCTCAGATGCATGAAACTGAAAGACTATGTGCAAGACCTCATTGATCGGAAGGAAATCACTGTTGGTGCCCAAACCTCTCCCAATGCAGGCTTACAGATTTATCAAAATGCTTTTCCTCCACACAACAACCAAAATACTGGAAAAGCACCTATCTAAAACAACACCAACAACCGCCAGCCAAACCAACAGGATGGGAAGAAAAATGACCACACTTCATCCTATATAGACTATGGTAGCCTTATAGGTTGTATATCTAAGAAAGAGCCTTCTGTCAATGTTATCAATATCCGAGGACCAGACAATGAGTGTGTGGTCACCACTCGAAGAGCGCGATTTAACATCGCAAGCCCACTAGTTTCATCAGCACCATCAGCTCCATCAAAAAGCTGGTACAATATCTTGGAACACCTTGGGAACATGCCAGCCCAAATATCCATTTTAGACCTTCTCCACACTAGTCCTATGTACAAAGACATCCTTGACAGTGCTCTCATAGAATCTCATGTCCCTTTTGATATCAATGCTACTGATTTTCGTAATCTTGTTGGACACCTTTCATCCTCATGTGCCCTATCTTTCAAACCCACCGACATACCCGCGGTTGAGCCAGATCACACCCTTCCACTTCGCATAGCCATCATGGTATCCAATTTTGCCGTGAAAAGAGTAATGATAGATAATGGATCAGCCTTGAACATTTGCACCCTAAAATTCATAAAACAAGCTGGGTATACTGAGGCAGATATGATCAGTGAGGTTATCACCATCAAAGCTTATGACAACTTGGAAAGGACCACAGAAGGGACTATTTTGCTACCAATCAAGGTTGGGCCAGTCATTCAAGAGACAGTTTGCCATGTTGTTGATCTAAACCTACCATTTAACATCCTCCTCGATCGCCCATGGATTCATGCTATGAAGGCTGTTCCATCCACCTACCATCAGTGCATCAAATTTTTGCATCATGGCACTGAGGTAACCATCCATGCCGATCCAGAACCCTTTGCTTACTTCAATGCGGTTGAAGCTTCATATACAAACCATTGCCCTGGAATAGACATCGGCACAGCCATCGCTAGCTCATCCCACACTTGTAATGACACAGAAACCATCCTTGCCTCCACCCTATCTATTGTAAAGATCAACAACAAAGGTTGTGGAGAATATAGTCTATCAGATGCATTTGCTGTTGGAGAAATCCCACTTGATCCACATACCCATGGACGGCCAACATATCACAAAGCTAAGGAGATTCCACCTCCTCGATACAAACAGTTTGGCCCAACCACCTTTGTGTCCTCAAAAACCCCTCTTCATGAGGAGCTTACTCCAGATATCAACAATTGGCTACATAAGGATGCCCCTCCAAAAAATCAAGCACGCCTTGATCACTTCAGCCAGAAGTATCCCCAACAACATAAGCTCATCACTAAAAAATGGAACTATCAAGGAGGTGGACTAGGACCAGAAGAAAGGGGCATGCAATGTCCCATCAAAGCACATAATTGGGAAACAAAGTTAGGTCTTGGCTTTGGCATACCCACAACTGGGGGCACCAACGAGAACGGTCACGCTTTTTTGAACATTCACCGCGACCTTGTCGAAATCGAAGACATTCCTGAGGAAGTTGAAAAGAGAGCCTACGATGATATCCCAGACCAAATCTTCCTAGGAGACTCTGTTCTCTGAGAACTATCCATCCATCTCATTGACCTACCACTCGCTCATCCACAACTCATAGATTGGGACCAACCAAGTGTCATACATATTGATGAGTTTGCATCAGAGGAAGCGCTTCTAAGATTCATGGGAGCCGAAACTCCTCATAAGAAGAAAAAGCCAGATTCTACCTACATCTACAAGCTAGATCCCAAGGGGTATTTTGGAGAAAATCCCCAACCTAGTTTTGATACACCCAAAACTGGAACTAAGGTAAATCTGGGACTAGCTAAGGCAGCGAAGAGAACCCCTCAGTAAGAAAATCCAGAGCCACAAGCAAAACATGAGGATTTAGTATTGCCTCCTCAAGATAATCGACCAGAGGTGTCTTCTATTCTAATAGAGGATACTAGAGAAGTCAACATTGGTTCTTCAAAGATCCCTAGAATTGTTCACATTGCTGCATCCCTATCACAAGACCAAGCTGACCTCCTCTTTGAGGTTTTATGAGAGAACATTGGCCGATTTGCATGGTCATATCAGGACATGCCAGGACTTGATCCAAAGCTTGTAGTTCATCATCTTGCAGTCAATCCAAAGATCAAGCCCGTCAGACAAAAGCTTAGAAAAATGCACCCCAAGGTGGCATTACTAGTCAAAGCTGAACTAGAAAGAATGTTAGCTGCTAAGGTTATCCAACCTATCAACTACTCAGAATGGATCTCCAACATGGTCCCTGTCACTAAGCCTTCTGGTGACATCAGAATCTGCACTGATTTTAGAGATCTTAACAAAGCTTGTCCAAAGGATGATTTTCCCTTGCCCAACATAGATATGATTGTAGATCTTACAGCTGGACATGAAATTCTGTCCCTTATGGATGGATTTTTTGAGTATAATCAGATCAAGATTGCAGAAGAGGACCAACATAAGATAGCATTCACTACCCCTTGGGGAACCTTTTGCTACACCATGATGCCTTTTGGCCTAAAGAATGCTGGGGCTACCTATCAAAGAGCTATGACAGCCATTTTCCATGATCTTATCCATAGCATTTTGGAAGATTATGTGGATGATATCCTAGTCAAATCTCACACCTTCATGGATCATCTTGCTGACCTGGAAAAAGTCTTTGATAGGTTGGCCCAATATCATCTCATGCTAAATCCCAAGAAGTGTGTATTTGGGGTCACATCTGGCAAGCTTCTAGGCTTCATAGTTTCTAAACGGGGTATAGAGATCGACCCCAAAAAGGTCAAGGCTATCTTAGACATGCCTCCTCCCCAGACACTGCGATAGCTTCGCTCTCTTCAGGGAAAACTTCAATCTGTCCGACGCTTCATCTCCCAACTTGCAGATAAGTGTACACCATTTTCACACTTGCTAAAGAAGAATGAGAACTTCAAGTGGGATCTTTTATGTCAGCACAGCTTCGATCAGCTCAAGCAGTATCTCACCAATCCCCCTATCTTGGTTCCACCAATTCCTGGTCGTCCCTTGATCTTGTATATATCAGCAACACCTACTACTCTAGGGGCACTTCTAGCACAACATGATGATTATAGCAGAGAGAGAGCAATCTACTATATCAGTAGAACCCTAGTTGGTTATGAACTCAATTACACTCCTATGGAAAAAGCTTGTTTGGCAGTTGTTTTCTCAACTCAAAAGCTTCGCCACTACATGCTAAGTCATACCATCCAACTAGTCTCTAAGATTGATCCTCTCAAGTATATGCTCTCTAGAACAGCACTCACAGGTCGGCTAGCAAAATGGGTTATGCTACTAAGTGAGTTTGACATCCAGTATGTGGACAGAAAGGCAATCAAAGGGCAAGCTATAGCAGATCACCTAGCTGATGCACCTCTGGTAGATGCATATCCTTTGCTCACAGAATTCCTAGATGAGCATATCTGCCTAATTGAAGAATAGCCCCCATGGAAGCTTTATTTTGATGGCTCATACACCTCTCATGGATCAATGGTAGGAATATTATTAGTTACACCTCAAGGAGATTACATTCCAAAAGCCTTCAAGCTACAATTCCCTAGCACCAACAATATAGCAGAATATGAAGCTCTTGTAGTAGGATTAAAGATAGCTACAGAATGGAATATCACTGAGTTACAAGTCTTTGGTGATTCCCAGCTCATCATCAAACAAGTCTTAAATGAATATCAAACCAAAGATGAAAAGCTATTACCCTACAAAGAGCTAGTTGATTAGTTGACCCAACATTTTACAAAGCTTCAGTTTACACAAGTGCCTTGAATGCAAAATAACGCAGTAGATGCCATGGCCACTATCGGCTCGCTCTTGGAAATTCCCCAAGAAGCTACGCAGTATGAGTTTTTAGTTGAGCAGCTCCTCACACCTGCCTATGCGAATGAGGATTCAAATCGTGTTTGTATCTTGGTTGGTCCCCAATCCCCTTGGTACCATGAAATTCATGCTTACCTTAACGATGGTATCATATCCCCTCACCTCACATGTACCCAATGCTAGAACCTCATCCGAAATTCATCCCGCTATGTTAACATAGCCAATACCCTATATCGTCAAGGTTATCACGATACTCTCTCTCGATGTTTAGATGAAAATGAGGCCGCGATGGCATTAAAAGAAGTACATTCTGGACTTTGCGGTGCCCACACAAGTGGTATTGTCCTAGCACAACAAATCCTTAGAGCAGGCTACTATTGGCCTACCATTGAAGAAGACTCTTGTGACTTTGTCAGAAAGTGTCTCCCATGTCAGCAGCATGCAAATCTTGTGCACGCTCCAGCACAGGATCTACAGCCTATTGCACCACCTTGGCCTTTCGCTTGTTGGGGCCTTGATCTAGTTGGAAATATCACCCCTCTCTCATCTGATGGACATAAATGGATAATAACAGCTACAAACTATTTCACTAAGTGGGTGGAAGCAGTCCCCCTAGTCTCAGCTACAGGAGTTCAAGTCTCCAAGTTCATCTTGTACCACATTATTTGCCGCTTTGGCATCCCATCCACCATCTTTACTGACCACGGAGGTAACTTTGAAAATCTCAACATGGAAGAATTATGCACTTCCCTCCGCATCCATCACCGCTTTTCTAGCCCATATTTCCCACAAGGTAACGACCAAGCAGTGGCAACTAATAAAACCCTCCTCAAAATCCTAAAGAAAGTTGTCAATGATTCCGGCCGTGATTGGCACCTTCAAATAAATTCGACTCTATGGGCCTATCGAACTTCCTTTCGTACATCCATAGGCACAACTCCATACTCCCTAGTCTATGGTGCTAAAGCGGTATTACCTATAGAAGTTGAACTTCCCTCACTACGCATATCTTTGCGAGGGAAAATCTCAGATGAAGAATACAGAGTAGCTCGACTCACCCAGCTAGATCTCTTAGACGAGAAGAGACAACAAGCCTATGACCATCTCACAGTCTATCAAACTCGTCTGAAAAGGAATTTCAATAAGAAGGTGCTCCCATGACACTTTCAGCCAGGTGACATGGTCCTCAAAGAAAATATGAAAGTCCAAGCAGATCGAGAAAAGAAAGGCAAGTTTGAACCTACATGGCTTGGTCCCTATGTGGTTACTGCCTCCTTTGGCTCTGGAGCCTATCAATTATCTACACCAGAAGGAGAACTCTTGAATGATCCCACTAACATCATTCATCTAAAGAAGTTCTATGCTTGAAGATCCTTGGTATACCTAGCTTTTGAAAAATACAAAAAAAAAAAAAAATAGTAAAGAGAAATAAGCGTCCAATGGTGAAAACTTGGCAATTCAAGCGCCTTGGATAGGTACCTTGGTGAAAACCTAGTAATTCAGGCACCTTGTGTGCTAAAGACTAATCCATTATCTATCACTATCCTATCCCTCATCCATCCACCCACCATCCCATAAAACACCTGCTTGTTCCCTTGGTGTTCCAATCAAATATCCAAAAATCTGATGGAGCTTGTCAATACCTCCTGTACAGCTTGTAAATCTTGTACCAAAGCTTGTATTATACCTTGTAAATCTTGTACCATACCTTGTATAAATCTGAATCTTTTCCAAAGCTTGTACCATATTCCAGCTTGTAAATAATCTTGTATCCTAGCCTGTATCCTATCACATGCACACACAGAATCCCATTTTCCTTAAGCTTTTCACAAACCATCTACCTATCCACCTATCAACTATTATAGACATCCCATCTTTCACAAACATTTCCATCTCACAAAAAAAAAAACAAAACATGAACAAACTTTTACATTTGTAACATATCTTGGTCTGTCAGCTTGTACATCCTCTTTAGCTTAGTATCATTGTATCTATCCGGCTTTCATATTAGTTCATCCTTGGTCAACATCTTGCACACATCGCACACCTTGTTTAGATATTCCAATGCATCCTTTAGCTAGATCTCCTATCACCAAAGTGTTATCCTTCTTAGTTCAGCTTGCAAGACGCATCACTCATCCAGATCCATCAGCTTAGGTGCTCTCTGATAGATCCTTGCAGGATATAGCTTTCCTCATGTCTGATCTTGGTTCGTTAGTACCTCGTCCTACCCATCTCGTTGGCAAACAATTCTCTTTTGGATTTTCGCTTTCTTTTGATTTGGGATCTTCCCTTTTGGGTCTTGAAATATCTTTTCCAAGCAATCTCCTTGTTCCCTCCTCAAGGTTGCCATGATCTTCCATATCATGGTATGCTGCGAATGGGGCAATTAGAGCGTAAGGTCTTGATTAGGTCTTTTGCTTGTTTTCTTTTTCTGCTTGTGGGTTACCTAGTGTCATTTCCACACTGCTTCCTCTGGGATTCATGTGTGATACTGGGGCAATCCTTGCGTGTTTGTTTCGAGTCAGTTTGTCAGTCCTCTGGATGGTTGGTAAACAGGCCTTGATGTTCTTGGTAACCTTGGAAATTAACCAATAGTCCTATATCAAATCTAGTGCTCAACTACATGGTGGTACTTCTCTTTGAAGTATCCCCCCGCTCAAAAAGCTTCAATGGATTCCCTTCATCTCCATTATCCCCCATCCATATCCAACACCTATCCCAGCTTATGCATCAGTATCTCTTTGAATCACTCCTCACGCTTAGCTTTAGGGATCCACAATCCTAGCCTTAGGGATCCACCAATCAAATCAATCCACCAAGCCTCATCTTTCGAGATCCACCATCCTAGTCCTAGTGATCTCTGAAACCCATCTTCCACCAATCTGACTCTTTGAAATCTTGTTGCATCAGCTTTATCATTTTATCATCCCTCTCCCTACCATGGATTCCTTTTATAGTGCTCTGCTCCTCCTCCCCCCCCCCCCCAATCCTGGAAAGTCTTAATCTTGCTTTACTATTGTGCCTCTGATTTCCCTTTATCATTCTCCCGTAGTGAGAGTTTGAGCTAATTCAGCCCCTTCTCTTCACCAACCTGCGTCTCAGCTCATCTCAATTTCTTGTACTTTTCAAGAAGTCGTCGAGCCTCATTTCTCTCCCCACCGCCTTCTTGAGGGGGCATCATCTAAGTCTAGTCTCTCCTCTTCTTATCCGAGACTGGGGCAACCTTGTTGCTAAAACATCTTCCTCGTGTCATCTTCATTTGAACTTCTTTGAAATAGTGTTGTTTCAACACTATGTCAAAGAGGGGCAAAATGTAGACACCTAAATTTGATTACACTGCTTTGGTAATCTAATTTAGCCATCTCTAAAGGCATCATTAATTAAATTCTTATTTAATTAATCCTTTGCCAATCCCTAGTTGATTAATTTAATTAATCATCTATAGTCCTAATTGATAAATCAAATAATCTATTATTTATCAATTAAATCCTTTTCTCCTATCTAATTCCAAAAATCCCCATTTATTAAATAAATCTATTTGATAAATAAAATCCTCAAATTCAAAAACCCCTAACCTATCTCTAATCCTCCATTTAGCCTAATCCACCCCATCCACCCATACTAACCAAGCTTAGCCACTAACTCACCCACCCTCATTAATGCCATCCACTTGCACATCTCTAACATCCCTAATCTAATCCTAAACCCAAGCCTAATCCACCCCCTAATGTTGTCACATTCCTTAAACAAGTTTAAGACTTTCCTAATCCAAACCAAAGTCTCCCCTAAAAAAACCCAACCACTAAGTCATGAGTGCTCTTACAAAACATAAAAGACTCTTACAAGCCCACTCATGACTCTTACACCCATCTTCCACACTCTTCCCTCTTCCACACTCATTCCTCCTACATCCCTCTTACATACTCAACCCCACTCATCATGACTTTAACCAACCCTTTACCCTACCCTCTCACACTCATCCTCCTTGTGACAAGTGTCACCTTCCCATTGGTGCTAAACAAGCACAATCCATGTGCTCTCCTTTGAGTGCATCCTAGCCCTCCTTAAGCCTTCATCCATCCTTACATCTAAGCCCTCCATCCCTCTACCCCTTAGCCTATAAATTGAATCCCATCCCAAGCCATTTCATCAACAATCTTTGAGCTAAAGTTACCATGCTATTTTGAGAACCAAAGCCATCAATATTACCCTTATAATGCCAAATTGAGAGCTCACAAAGCTACCAATTTTCCATTACCCATCTCCATTGAAGCAGCTTTTGAGCATCTTGAGCATACATCCACAGCAAAAGGACACATCTACAGAATCAAGAGAGCATGGAGTGTTTTCTCTTGTGAGGTTTGCATTTCTTGTTTGCTTTCTTTGTCTAAGCATATATGTGAATTTAGTTTTTGGTTTGTGAATGTTTCCTTTATTTGTTAATGTTCTTTGCATACTAATTCTTGTTCTACACTAAGTTCATCAGATTGATCCACCACTAGTCATGGGGCCATCAACAGTAGTGAGAAAACTCATAAACATAGGAAATGAGATTATGGATTTGATCCAACTTAATCCACCTTCTTTCACTAGAACCATAGATGGTACATAGGCAGATGCATCATTATAGAGATTAGAAAGGTTCTTCGGGTTGTAGCCATATGGGAGCAATCTAAAGGCCCAAATTTCTATCCACTTATTACAAGACAATGCTTCCAATTGGTGGAAATAGGAGGAGACCATAAGTGGAGTGAGAGTAGATACACTTACCTGGGAGGCATTTGTGCCTAGATTCAGGGATAGGCATCTTTCAAAGTATTTTAGACAGAGTCAAATTGAGGAGTTCCATGACCTCCAAAAGAGGGACCTTACTATAGCCCAGTATGAGAGAATATTTATGGAGCTCCTTCCTTATGTTGAGTACATGAAGGATTAGAAGCTACAAATCTACCAATTTACCAAGGGTCTTAACTTGCCTCTTCACAACTCAGTACACTTGGCCTTTCCTAACACCTTTAGAGAGGTAGTTGAGGTAGCTTTGGTTGCTGAAGATGTTCATAATATACAAGAGTTTCATCGTTGATCTCATAACTAAGATCCTTCTCAACAATTAGGACATCAAAGGCCCCCTTGGAAGAGAAACCACAACTCCATAGTAGGTTTCCCTAAGGTTCCATAGCCATAGTAGGATTTCTAACAGGACACTAGTCCTACATCAAAAGAGTGGACAATGACTCTTTATTAGTAGCCAACTTGGACTCAATAATCATCAAGAGATAGTTATAGTGGACCCATTAGGATGAGGGGTTAGCAGTAGGTAGGATCACAAGAAGATCAGATTCATACTCGAGGGTTGTGTTACACTTGTGATAATATGGGACACCTAGCAAGAGACTACCCACAAGTTTTGACAGGAGGTAGCCAGTATAGGGCCTCTTGAAAACCCATAGCAAGAGACTGGGCCAAGGCCCATAAGGTCTTTGCAGTAAGTGATGATCATTAGACTAAGCACCATGCTATAGATATTGGGGTGACAGTTGGGGACACACATATGGCTAACAAGGGAATTGAGTCACATTTTGTTTCAACATGCCCTCAGACTTCCAAGCAAAGTGTTGGACTAGATTAGAATCCAGTGGGATTGAAATGATGAAGTCTTAGCTTCATGGGAGGATGCAGTGTAGATGAATACTTAGTACCCATATGTTTTGATGAAATCCAGGAGGAAGTTCATGCCTAGGGGAGAGGATTTGAGGCCTCACCCCAACCCATCATAGCATAGACATTCTTACTTGCATTATGATATTTGAGGCTTTGATATTTTGATAGTTATTCAAGACTTATATGGATGATGGACTGTTTTACCTATTGATTTTGATATTTCAGTAGTGTTTGCAATTTTTATATGTAATAAGAACCTGATTCTATGTATGGAATGATTGAATACATATGGATGCAACTTTATGACATGATAGAATTAGATTATAACCTGATGCGAAATATTAATTAGACTATGATGATTTATGATATGTAGATAAATGTTAAGTTGACTATGACAATTTATAGTATGCAGATAGATGTTGAATTGATTGTGATGGTTTATGATATGCAAATAGATGTTAAATTGATTATGATGGTTTATGATATGTAGATTTGATGTTGAATTATTTAACTGAAATGATTAGGAAAGGAAATTAAATTTAAATTATGTTAATAGGAATTTCATAAAATTAGAAACTATAAGCATTTATGATATATATTTTATATGACCTCCTTGGACTATTGATGCTCAAGTTTAATGTGCAGGAAGTGGAACCATGGAAATTCTTAGGGGAAACAAGTTCCAAACCTATGTGAACATAGTTTAACCAAGGAAAATCTTTGGAAGATTCAAAAGCCTTGATGTGAAAGTATTTTGCTTCGTAACTATAAATTTTCTTGTATGTGAAAATGTTAATCATGAAGATGCATTAGGGACATGTCATGGTGATGTGGAATGTGTTTTTTTTGTCACTCGACACTTATGAAATTTTTGTGTAATTGACAGGTCATTTAGGGTTTTGGTCATGGTGGCAATTTACCCTAAAACTAGCTACCTTGTTATGAGTAAATTAAATCCACTTGACAAGGGGTAGGATGGGTCACAATCAAAGGAATTTCGAAATTGTACTTGACTAGGAATTTGAGGGGGTCATTAGGTGGTCCCAAAATGTATTTTATGTAAAAATGAGTTTCCCATATGATAGTATAACATGTTAGTGACCTAATTTTGACCATGATAGTGCCTAGGTAGCCTAGGGGGGCCCTTTTCCCATGCATTCTTCCATCAATTCGAAATTGGAGTTGTCACATGTGTTTTCTCCCATGTTTCCACTAAACCAAATATAAGAAACTTAGAGAGAGACAAGTTTGTAAGAGGAAGTGGTTTGATGTCTTTGCTAAAAATAGTTAGTGAGAAGGCATTATTAGAGAGTCTTGGAAAAACTAGTCGGGTGTTCACCTAATATCTAAGTTTAGAGATAGTTAGGTTTTGGAGGGAGATTAAAGGAGCTCTACAACAACTATCTTTTCCTTTAGCTTGGACCAAGGTTGGTGTTTTAAAGCATGTTCATTTCCTTCCTTTTTGTATGGCATAATGAATTTTCAATTATGGAGAAATTTGTTATGGGTTCAAGGAAATTTATTGTGAATCTTGTATTATAGATTTGGGCATTGTGTTGTGATGTTTGTGAATGTGTATTATGTTCATGTAACTTCCTTGGCTTTCTTTCTTGATCTTTTGTTTTGATTTGAATGACAAGTGTTTTTATAGGTGTTAGGGCTTCACTCACCCTTTGTGAGGGGAAGAGAAGTCTAGGGTGAAGGGCTTAGTTGGGCTCAAGAATGTAGTATAGAGAGCCACTTCTCTTGGAGAGAATGGGGGAAAATTCAATGGAGTATGGGCTCCATTGAAGCCATTTTCTTAATATTATGATTTGGAGGTGATAAGTAGAAATATGAATTTGGGTGTGATAAGTAGAAATTGTGAAGAGAAGCACGTGTGATACAAGCCTTGTAGAGGCATGGAGGAATCGAATGTGTGTGAGTTGCATTGGCATGGAAAATCTCCTCTTTGAAGAGCCCACCTTCACCCAATGTTCTTATGATTCCAATGGTGAATCAATGTGTAAACCTTGGAAGGGAGTATTATGTGTTGTCTTGTAAGTTTCTCATGCATTATCATTTGTTGTATGTGTGTATCCCATTTGGATGTTGTTTCCCCTGCTCAATGGGTGGCTTCATAGAAGCCTAGGATGGGAGGTGAGCCTCCATGGTTGCTAGTTTATGTGTGTTTGCAAGTTTTGTGTAGATGGATTCCTTGAAGATATTAGGGTTTCACCCTTGACAATGTTAAAATTCAAGTGTAAAGAGAGACCAATCTTCCCATGTTATCACAAAAAGGTGTCGTGATGTGAAGTGTCCACGTATTTTTTTAAAATGTGATGTAAAAATGAAATTTTAATATTATTGTATATTATTGTAAAGGTGTAAGGATAGATTGAGAAATTGTATATGGTTACTTGTAATGAAATATTTATTGTAATTTTTTACATTATGTGGTTTGATGTAATTTGGAGAATTATGTAAATGAGACACTTCTTCTTATAAATCAATTGGTGGAGATAATTCATAATGGTTATGTTTTCTTTTGATATAGTTGATTTAAATCAATACATATATGATTGCATTGTAAGTTTACATGTCAAAATTTTGACAGTTCATTTTATGTTTTACAAGATATAAAATTATTGTTGCACATAGATTTGTAGAATATGACTCATAAAGTTCAAAATCCAATAAGTAAATAGACTTCCATAGAACCCACAAGAAGATGGATTAAGTAGTATGTTAAGATTGATGTTAAACTTTATACCTAAAACATTCTCATGTCACAAAATATTTTAGCAAGGAGAAGGAATAGGTAGAAATCATAGTATAAGACTTTCTGTACGTGCATATTCTATCCTCTCGAATTTGTATGGGGAAAGTTAAAATGTGTTGAAACTTATTACAAATCAATATTTTATTCAGAAGGCATATACCCTGATTTTTTTTTTATGAAGATTCAATTAAAAATAGACACTTTAGAACAAAAGAAAGCATAGTAATAACAAACTAACCGAAGAACCCACTTAGATACCTAGACTATGCCTACTCACCTTGGGATGTTACATAACACTCCACCTTCAAGTAGAGCCCACATGAGTAGAGTTGTGTTTCAATTATAAAATTTAACCAAATAAAAGAAGTTATAAATTTCAACACATTTGGGTCAAAGAAAAATAAAAAGTAATATATATGTATGCTAAACTTGAATAATGGGTAACCTTTCTTATCTAGGCATACATGCTCTAGACACTCCCTTGGACTTAGGGAGAAAGCAATGAAATGAACTTTTTACTAACATATGGCAGCCACCTTCTCCTAGGTGTCATTTTTTGCTTGTAAATGTGAGTGAATGTAAGTCTTCAACCTCACCCAATCATGTCATGCCTAGGGAGGAGCAGGTAAAGTTGGGAAGGTAAACCATGTTTGATTTGATGTCTTCCTTGGGATCCTTACTACCCACATGCCATGATTGCCTCCTAGGCATCCTTGAATGATGTGACCCTTGTCAACCCACCTTGGGAAGTACAAAAAGATACGTGCATCATGAGAAAGGGAGGGGAAATTTTGTATAAAATAGGGAAGTCATATTATTAATGGGATAATGTTTAATTTTGGTTTGTGTAGGAATATATGTAGATTTTTATTTTATTTTATTTAGGATTAGGATAAAGTGGGAGTTAGTAGGTGTGGTGGAATAGTAGGTAGGTAGGTGTAATAGTTAGAACTAATCTAAGTTAGCATAAGTGACTAGTGTGAACCATATATTTGACATTTAAATTTTTTTAAAATTATATATAAATTGATAGATTCTAGTGGTTATGTATATAGTCCTAGAATTATGGGTAAGAAGGATAGAGGCTCAATAAAATCATTATATTATTATTAATTCAACTTTCATTTTATTATGGTAAATTTGTGTTAATAAAGTAAGTTGGAGGCTTGAGTGGGAAATTAATTATAAGTAATTAGTAAATGAAAAGAATAATAATAATAACAAATAAATAAATAAATAATTATAAATAAAATCAAAGAAATAACTAATAATTAATCTAATGACCTAGTAAGTGGCACCTAATTAGCAATTTACCAATATGATCGAAATTAAAAAATATAATATGTGAGAAAATCATATAAGGGAATAATTGGGAATGCATTATATTCATTGGGATTATTAGGATTTATTTAATAAATTATAAAGTAACTATTTTATAGATTATTTGCTTTGTAGTGAATAGACATTGGATTATAGGATTAATATGGTAATTATAAAGTACCTAATTTATATATAGGTATTAGTGGATGGATAAGTATATGTAATGGTAACAATTAAAGTAGTCACTAACTAGATGATGTTTCTAGTTAGAATATAATTTTATTGGAGGTATAAACTAAGAATCATAGTTAAGGGTAACTGTTTATAGTTGATAATAGAATTGAAATCCTCAATTGGATCTTTATATATTCCTTATTTATTTCATTAAATCACAATGGCATGACTTCCAGATAATAGAAAAGGGTTGGTAAATAGTGATTCATTTCAGAATTTGGATAGTGAATAAATGATATATAATTTAAAATACCTTGTTCTAAATCATCTTCACCTAAAAAACTACCAAACTATTATAACCACACCAATGTAGAAATTGTGTTCCACAATCATATGAGTAATGACTCACTTCAAAGATAGGATGTGAATTTTGATATGATAACATTACCTAGCTACTATGTCATACCCCACAATTTGATAGAACATTCAAACAAGTAAATATCGGTACATAAAACTTCTAGCTCACCTTTGAAAAAAAAATTTGGTTATGTTTTTCCCTGTAAATTTAGGGCATTACATTCTAGTATTAGAGTGATTGGTTACAACACTAGACCCTAACCCATTACACTTAACTCATTAAAACTAAAACTTGTGTATAGGATGCCTATTGTTAGTAGTAATGGTCATCAAATGGCTAGAGGCCCTAGAGGTGCACAAATGGCATCTAGAGGGGTAGGACATGGAATTGGTGGGCTCCCACCCAAGAAACCACAAGATATTAATCAACTCTTTGCAGCCATTCAAAATCTTATTGGAGTAGTGTAGGAAAGGATGCTGCCTTTAATTCCACAACCAAAAAAACAAGGAATAGGGGAACAAAGAGTTGATAATAGGGAAAGAAGTTGGAGTCCCCCACCTAGAGATGCAAAGGGATGAGGTGATGAGGAAGAGGCCTCAGTTCATTAGATTGATCCACCACTAGTCATGGGGACATCAGTAGTAGTGAGTGCACCCAAAGATATAGGAAATGAGATTATGGATTTGATCTGACTCAAACCACTTGTTTTCACTGGAACCATAGATGGTACACATGTAGAGGCATGGTTATAGAGCTTAGAAAGGTGCTTCAGGTTGTGGCCATATGGGAGCAATCTTAAGGCCTTACTTTCTATCCACTTATTACGAGACAATGCTTCCAATTTGTGGAAATAGGAGGAGACCATAGGTGGAGTGGGAGTAGATACACTTAGTTGGGTGGCATTTGTGTCCAGATTTAGAGATAGGTATCTTTCAAAGGATTTCAAATAGAGTTAGATTGAGGAGTTCCATGACCTCTAGTAGAGGGGCCTTATTGTAGCCTAGTATGAGAGTAGATTTATAGAGTTCCTTCCTTATGTCGAGTAACTGGAGGATGAGAAGCTATAGATTTGCTAATTTACCAAGGGTCTTAACTTTCCCTTTCAAAAATTAGTACACTTGGCCTTTCCCAACACCTTTAGAGAGGCAATTGAAGTATCTTTGGTTGCTAAAGATGTTCATAATAAACAAGAATTTTGTGGTTGATCTCATAATCGAGATCCTTCTCAACAATGAGGACATCAAAGGTCCCCTTGGAAGAGAAACCACAACTACACAATAGGGTCCTCTAAGGTTCCACATACATAATAGGGGTTCCAACGAGACACTAGCCCTACATTGAAAGAGTGGACATCTACTCTTTATGAGTAGCCAACTTGGACTCAACAATCATCCAAAGACAATTATAGTGGACCCATTAGGATGAGGGGTCAGTAGTAGGCAGGATCACAAGAAGATTACTTTCATACTCGAGGGTCATGTTATACTTATGGTAATATGGGACACCTAGCAAGAGAGTGCCCGCAAGTTTTGACAAGAGGTAGCTAGTATGGGGCCACTTCAAAACCCACAGTAGGAGACCAAGGCAAGGCCCATAAGGTCTTTGAAATAAGTGATGGTCATCAGACAGAGCACCAAGCTATAGATATTGGGGCTGCAGTTGGGGATAGACAAATAGCTAACATGGGAACTCAATCACATTTTGTTTCAACAGACCCTCAAACATCTAGGCAAAGTGCTGGACTAGGTTAGAATCTAGTGGGATTGTTATGATGGGGTCTTGGATTCATGGGAGGATGTAGTGTAGATGAAGAATCAGTACCCATATCCTTTAATGAACTCCAAGAGGAAGTTCATGCCTATGGGGGAGGATGTGAGGCCTCACCCCGACCCATCATAACATAGAAATTCTTACTTGAATTTTGATATTCAGGACTTTGACATTTTGACAATTATTCAAGACTTAGATGGACGGTGGATTGTTTTACCTATTGATTTTGATATTTCAGTAGTATTTGCAATAATGATATGTACTAAGAGCCTGATTCTATGTATGGGATGATCAAACACATACGAATGCAAGTTTATGACATGATAGAATTAGATTATAATGTGATACAAAATGTTAATTAGATTATGATGATTTACAATATGCAGATAAATGTTAAATTGATTGCGGCAATTTATGGTATGTAGATAGATGTTGAATTGATTATGATGGTTTATGATATGTAAACAGATGTTAAATTGATTATGATGGTTTATGATATGCAGATTTGATCTTGAATGATTTAACTAAAATGATTAGAAAAGGAAATTTAATTTGAATTATGTTAATAGGGATTTTGTAAAATTTGAAATTATATGTATTTATGATATATATTTTATATGGCCTCCTTGAACTACTGATACTTGAGTTTAATGTGCAGGAAGTGGAACCATGGAAATTCTTGGGGGAAACAAGTTCCAAATCTATGTGAATAGAGTTTAATCAAGGTAAATGTTTGGAAGATTCAAAAGCCTCATTGTGAAAGTATTTTGTTTCATAAATGTAAGTTTTCTTGTATGTGAAAATGTTAATCATGAAGATGCATTAGGGACATGTCATGGTGATGTGGAATGCATTTTTTTTGTGTCACTTGACACTTGTGAACTTTGTGTGTAATTGACATGTCATTTAGGGTTTTGGTCATCATGGAAATTTACCCTAAAACTAATTACTTTGTTATGAGTAAAGAAAACCCACTTGACAAGGGGTAGGATGGGTCACAATTGATGGAATTCTGAAATTATACTTGACTAGGGTTTTGAGGGGGTCATTAGGTGGTCCCAAAGTGTCTTTTATATAAATATGAGTTGCATGTATGATAGTACAATAGGTTAGGGACCTAATTTTGACCATGACAGTGCCTAGGTAGCCTAGGGGGCACCTTTACCCATGCATTCTTCCACCAATTCGAAATTGGAGTTGTCACATGTGTTTTCTCCCATGTTTCCACTAAGCCAAATATAGAAAACTTAGAGGGAGAAAAGTTTGTAAGAGGAAGTGGCTTGATGTCTTTGCTAAAAATAGTTAGTGAGAAGGCCTTATTAGAGTCTTGGACTAACTAGTGGGGTGTTCACCCACTCTCTAAGTTTAGAGACAGTTAGGTTTTGGAGGGAGATTAAGGGAGCTCTACAACAACTATCTTTTCCCTTAACTTGGACCAAGGTTGGTGTTTCAAAGCATGTTCATTTCCTTCATTTTTGTATTGCATAATGAATTTGAAAGTATGGAGAAATTTTTTATGGGTTCAAGGCAATGTATTATGAATCTTGTATTATAGATTTGGGCATTATGTTGTGATTTTTGTGAATTAGTATTCTATTAATGTAACTTCCTTGGCTTTCTTTCTCTATCTTTTGTTTTGATTTGAATGACACATGTTGTTATGGGTGTGAGGGCTTCACTCACCCTTTGGGAAGGGAAGATAAGTCTAGGGTGAAGGGCTTAGTTAGGTGCAACAATGTAGTAGAGAGCCACTTCTCCTAGAGAGAAGGGGGAAAATTTTCATGGAGTATGGGCTCCATTGAAGCCATTGTCTTGATATTATGATTTTGGGGTGATTAGTGGAAATATGAATTTGAGGGTGATAAGTAGAAATTGTGAAGAGAAGAATGTGTGATGCAAGCCTTGTAGAGACATGGAGGAATCCAATGTGTGTGAGTTGTATTGGCATGGAAATTATCCTCTATGAAGAGCCCAACTTCACCCAATGTTCTTATGATTCCAATGGTGAGTCAATGTGTAAACCTTGGAAGGGAGTATTATGTATTGTCTTGTAAATTTATAATGCATTATCATTTGTTGTATGTGTGTATCCCTTTTGGATCTTGATTCCCCTACTAGGTGGGTGACTTCATAGAAGCCTAGGATGGGAGGTGAGCCTCTATGGTTTCTAGTTTGTGTGTGTTTGGAGATTTTGTGAAGATGGATTCCTTGAAGATATTAGGGTTTCACCCTTGAAAATGTTGAAACCTCAAGTGTATAGAGAGACCAATCTTCCCATGTTATCACAAAAAGGTGTTGTGATGTTAAGTCTCCATCTTGTTTTTTTTTAAATGTGATGTAAAAATAAAAATTTCATATTATTGTATATTGTTGAAAAGATGTAGTGATAGATTGAGAAATTGTATATGGTTACTTGTAATGAAATATTTATTGTTAGTTTTTACATTATGTGGTTTGATGTAATTTGGGGAATCATCTAAATGAGACACTTCTTCTTATAAATCAATTGGTGGAGATAATTCATAATGGTTATGTTTTCTCTTGATATAGTTGATTTAAATCAATACATAGATGATTGCATTGTAAGTTTACATGTCCAATTTTTGATGGTTTATTTTGTGTGTTACAAAATTTAAAATTATTGCTACACATATATTTGTAGAATATGATTCATAAAGCTTAAAATTCAATAGGTAAATAGACTTCCATAGAACCCACAAGAAGATGCATTAAGTAGTATGTTAAGATTGATGTTAAACTTAATACCTAAAACATTCTCATGTCACAAAAAAATTTAGGAAGGAGAAGGAATGGGTAGAAATCATAGTATAAGACTTCATAAAATGAAAAATTTTTGTAGGTGCATATTCTATCCTCTAGAATTTGTATGGGGAAAGTTAAAATGTGTTGAAACTTATTACATATCAATATTTTATTCAAAAGGCATATACCCATATTTTTTTTTTATGAAGATACAATTAAAGATAAACACTTTAGAACAAAAGAAAACATAATAATAATAAAGTAACCTAAGAACCCACTTAAATACCTAGGCTATGCCTACTCACCTTGGGATGTTACATAACACTCCACCTTCAAGTGGAGCCCATGTGAGTAGAGATGTGTTTCACTTTTAACATTTAGCCGAATAAAATAAATTATAAATTTCAACACATTTGGGTCCAAGCAAAATAAAGAATAATATATATATGTATGCTAAACTTGAATAATGGGGAACCTTTCTTATCTACGCATACATGCTCTAGACACCCCCTTGGACTTAGGGAGAAAGCAATGAAATGACCTTTTTACTGACATTTGTCATCCACCTTCTCCTAGGCATCCTTCTTTGCTTAGAAATGTGAGTTAATGTAAGTCTTCAACCTCACCCAATCATGTCATTCCTAGGGAGGAGAAAGTAAATTTGGGAAAGTAAACCATGTTTGATTTGATGGCTTCCTTGGGATCCTTGCTGCCCACATGTCATGATTGCCTCCTAGGACTCCTTGAATGATGTGACTCTTATAACCCCACTTTGGGAAGTACAAAAAGATACATGCATCATGAGGCAGGGATGGAAAACTTTTTATAAAATATGGAAGTCATATTATTAAGAGGATAATGCTTAATGTTTGGGTTGTGTAGAAAGATGTGTAGATTTTAATTTTATATTATATAGGATTAGGATAAAGTGGGAGTTAGTAGGTGTGGTGGAATACTAGGTAGGTAGGTGCAATAGTTAGAACTAATCTAAGTTAGCATAATTGACTAGTGTGAACCATAAAGTTGACATTTAAGTTTTTTTAAAAAAAATATATAAATTGATAGATTCTAGTGGTTATGTATATAGTCCTAGAGTTATGGGTAAATAAGATAGAGGCTGAATAAAATCATTATGTTATTATTAATTCAACTTTCATTTTATTATAGTAAATTTGTGTTAATAAATTAAGTTGGAGGCTCAAGTGGGAAATTAATTATAAGTAATTAGTAAATATTAAAAATAATAATAATAACAAATAAATAAATAAATAAATAATTATAAATAAAATCAAATAAATAACTAATAATTAATTCAACGACCTAGTTAGTGGCACCTAATTAGCACTTTACCAATATGATCGAAATTAAAAAAGATAAGATGTGAGAAGATCATATAAGGGAATAATTGGGAATGCATTTTATTCATTGAGATTATTAGGATTTATTTAATAAATTATAAAGTAACTATGTTATAGATTAATTGCTTTGTAGTGAATAGACATTGGATTATAGGATTAATATGGTAATTATAAAGTAACTAATTTAAATATAGGTATTAGTGGATAAGTATATTTAATGGTAATAATTAAAGTAGTTGGTAACTAGATGATGTTTCTGGTTAGAATATAAGTTTATTGGAGGTATAAACTAAGAATCATAGTTAAGGATAATGGTTTATAGTTGATAATAGAATCAAAATCCTCAATTTTATCATTATATATTCCTTATTTATTTGATTAAATCATAATGGCATGACTTCTAGATAATAGAAAAGGGTTGGTAAATAGAGATTCATTTGAGTATTTGGATAGTGAATAAATGATAAACAATTTAAAATACCTTGTTGTAAAACATCTTCACCTAAACAACTACCGAACCATTATAACCACACCAATGCAAAAATTGTGTTCCACAATCACATGAGTAATGACTCACTTCGAAGATAGGATGTAAATTTTTATATGATAACATTACCTAGCTACTATGTCATACCTCAGGGTTTGATAGAATATTCAAACAAGTAAAGATCAATACATAAAAATTCTAGGTCACCTTTCAAAAAAAAATATTGGTTTTGTTTTGCCCCATAAATTTAGGGCATGACATTCTAGTATCAGAGTGATTGGTTACAACACTAGAGCCTAACCCATTATGCTTAACTCATTAAAACTAAAACTTGTGTGTAGGATGTCTCCTATTACCCATAATGGTCATTAGAGGGCTAGAGGCCCTAGAGGTGATGAGTGACATCTGGACGGGTAGGACATGGAATTGGCAGGCCTCCACCTGAGCAACCCAAAGATCATAATCAACTCTTTGTAGCCATTCAAAATCTTATCAGAGTAGTGTAGGAAAGGATGCCACTTGTAATTCCATAACCCAAACAACAAGGAATAGGAGAACAAAGAGTTGATAATAGGGAAAGAAGTAGGAGTCCCCCACCTAGAGATGTGGAGGTACTAGGTGACTAGGAAGAGGCCTTAGTTTATCAAATTGATCAGCCATGAGTTATGGGGCCATCAACAATAGTGAGCACACCCAAAGCCATAGGAAATGAGATTATGGATTTGATTTGATTCAAACCACCTATTTTCACCAGAACCACAAATGGTACACAAGCAGAGACATGGTTACAAAGATTAGGAAGGTGCTTCGGGTTATGGCCATATGAAGGCCCAACTTTCTATCCACTTATTATGAGACAATGCTTCCAATTGGTGGAAATAGGAGGAGACCATAGGTGGAGTGAGAGTAGATACACTTACCTGGGAGTCATTTGTGGCCAGATTCAGAGATAGGTATCTTTCAAAGGATTTCAAATAGAGTTATATTGAGGAGTTCCATGACTTCCAGTAGAGGGGCCTTACTGTAGCCCAATATGAGAGAAAATTTATAGAGATCCTTCCTTATGTCAAGTACATGAAGGATGAAGAGCTATGGATCTACCATTTTACCAAGGGTCTCAACTTGCCTCTTTAGAACTCAGTGCACTTGGCCTTTCCTAACACCTTTAGAGAGGCATTTGAGGTAGTTTTGGTTGTTGAAGATGTTTGCAATAAAAAAGAGTTTTAGGGTTGATCTCATAATCAAGGTCCTTCTCAACAATTAGGACATCAGAGGCCCCCTTGGAAGAGAAACTACAACTACACAATAGGGTTCTCTAAGGTTCCACAGACATAGCAGGGGTTCCAACGAGACACTAGCCTAATATTAGAAGAGTGGACATAGACTCTTTATGAGCAACCAACTTGAACTCAACAAATCATCTAGAGATAGCTATAGTGGACCCATTAGGAAAAGGTGTTAGCAGCAGGCAAGATCACAAGAAGATCAGATTCATACTCAAGGGTCATATTACACTTGTGGTAATATGGGACAGCTAGCAAGAGAGTACCCACAAGTTTTGATAGGAGGTAGCCAGAATGGGGTCACTTCAAAACCCATAGTAGTAGACTGGGGCAAGGCCTATAAGATCTTTGTAGCAAGTTATGGTCATCAAACAAAGCACCAAGCTATAGATATTGGGGTTGTAGTTGGGGATAGACAAATAGCTAACATGGTAACTCAATCACATCTTGTTTTGACAAACCCTCAAACTTCTAGGGAAAGCACTAGAATAGGTTAGAATCTAGTGGGATTGTTATGATGAGGTCTCAGCTTCATGGGAGGATGTAGTGTAGATGAAAACTTAGTACCCATATATTTCTATGAACTCTAGGAGGAAGTTCATTCCTAGGGGGGAGGATGTGAGGCCTCACCATGACCAATCATAGCATAAACATTCTTACTTGCATTTTGATATTCATGGCTTTGATATTTTGATAGTTATTCAATACTTAGATGGATAGTGGATTGCTTTACCTATTGATTTTTATATTTTAGTAGTGTTTGCAATAATGATATGTACTAAGAACCTGATTCTGTGTATGGGATGATCAAACACATATACATGTAGCTTTATGACATGATAGAATTAGATTATAATGTGATGAAAAATGTTAATTAGATTATGATGATTTATGATATGCAAATAAATGTTAAATTGACTATGACAATTTATGGTATGTAGATAGATGTTGAATTGATTATGATGGTTTATGATATGCATATAGATGTTAAATTGACTATGATGGTTTAAGATATGTAGATTTGATCTTTAAAGATTTGACTAAAATGATTAGGAAAGGAAATTTAATTTGAATTATATTAATAAGAATTTTTTAAAATTTGAAATTATATGCATTTATGATATATATTTTATATGACCTCCTTGGACTAGTGATGCTCAAGTTTAATGTGTAGGAAGTGGAACCATGTAAATTCTTGGGGGAAACAAGTTTTGAACCTATGTGAACAGAGTTTAACCAAGGAAAATCTTTGGAAGATTCAAAAGCCTCGTTGTGAAAGTATTTTTCTTCATAAATGTAAGTTTTCCTATATGTGAAAATGTTAATCATGAAGATGCATTAGGGACATGTCATGGTGATGTGTAATTTTTTTTTTGTGTCACTTGACACTTGTGAAATTTGTGTGTAATTGACATGTCATTTAGGTTTTTTGTCATGGTGGAAATTTACCCTAAAACTAATTACCTTGTTATGAGTAAAGTAAACCCACTTAACAAGGGGTAGGATGGGTCACAATCAAAGCAATTCTGAAATTTTACTTGACTAGGGTTTTGAGGGGGTCATTAGGTGGTTCCAAAGTGTCTTTTATGTAAAAATGAGTTGCCCATATGATAGAACAACATGTTAGGGGCCTAATTTTGACCATGATGGTGGCTAGGCTGCCTAGGGTCCCCTTTACCCATGCATTCTTCCACCAATTCGAAATTGGAGTTGTCACATGTGTTTTCTCCATTATTTCCACTAAGCCAAATATAGAAAACTTAGAGGGACACAAGTTTGTAAGAGGAAGTGGCTTGATGTCTTTGTTAAAAATAGTTAGTGAGAAGGCCTTATTAGAGAGCCTTGGACAAACTAGTGGGGTGTTCATCCACTGTCTAAGTTTAGAGACAATTATGTTTTGGAGGGAGATTAAGGGAGCTCTACAACAACTATCTTTGCCTTTAGCTTGGACCAAGTTTGGTGTTTCAAAGCATGTTCATTTCATTCCTATTTATATTGCATAATGAATTTGCAAGTATGGAGAAATTTGTTATGGGTCCAAGGCAATGTATTGTGAATCTTGTATTGTAGATTTGGACATTGTGTTGTGATGTTTGTGAATGTGTATTGTGTTCATGAAACTTCCTTGGCTTTTGTTCTTGATCTTTTGTTTTGATTTGAATGACAAGTGTTGTTATGGGTGTGAGGGCTTCAGTCTCCCTTTGGGAATGGAAGAGAAGTTTAAGTGAAGGGTTTAGTTGGGCTCAAAAATGTAGTAGAGAGCCACTTCTCTTGGAGAGAAGGGGGGAAAATTTCATGGAGTATGGGCTCCATTGAAGCCATTGTCTTGATATTACAATTTGAAATATGAATTTGGGGGTGATAAGTAGAAATTGTGAAGAGAAGCATGTGTGATGCAAGCGTTGTAGAGGCATGAAGGAATCTAATGTGTGTGAGTTGTATTGGCATGGAAAATTTCCTCTTTGAAGAGCCCACCTTCACCCAATGTTCTTATGATTCCAATGGTGAATCAATGTTTAAACCTTGGAAAGGAGTATTATGTGTTGTCTTGTTAGTTTCTCATGCATTATCATTTTTTGTATGTGTGTATCTGGTTTGGATCTTGTTTCCCTTACTGAGTGGGTGGCTTCATAGAAGCCCAGGATGGAAGGTGAACCTCCATGCTTCCTAGTTTGTGTGTGTTTGTAGGTTTTTTGAAGATGGATTCCTTGAAGATATTAGGGTTTCACCCTTGACAATGTTGAAAATTCAAGTGTATAGAGAGACCAATCTTCCCATGTTATCACAAAATTATGTTGTGATGTTAAGTCTCCATGTTGTTTTTTTTAAAATGTGATGTAAAAATGAAATTTCATATTATTGTATATTGTTGAAAAGGTGTAAGGATAGATTGAGAAATAGTATATGGTTAATTGTAATGAAGTATTTATTGTGAGTTTTTACATTATGTGCTTTGATGTAATTTAGAGAATTATGTAAATGAGACACTTCTTCTTATAAATCAATTGGTGGAGATAATTCATAATGGTTATGTTTTCTTTTGATATAGTTGACTTAAATCAATACATAGATGATTGTATTGTAAGTTTACTTGTCAAAATTTTGATGGTTCATTTTATGTGTTACAAAATTTAAAATTATTGCTGCACATAGATTTGTAGAATATGACTCATAAAATTTAAAATCCAATAAGTAAATAGACTTCCATAGAACCCACAAGAAGATGCATTAAGTAGTATGTTAAGATTGATGTTAAACTTAATATCTAAAACATTCTCATGTCACAAAACATTTTAGCAAGGAGAAGGAATGGGTAGAAATCATGGTATAAGACTTCATAAAATAAAAAGTTGTTGTAGGTGCATATTCTATCCTCTAGAATTTGTATGGGGAAAGTTAAAATGCGTTGAAACTTATTATAGATCAGTATTTTATTCAAAAATCATAGACCCAGATTATTAAAAAAAACACTTTAGAACAAAAGAAAACATAATAATAAGAAACTAACCTAAGAACCCACTTAGATACCTAGATTATGCCTACTCACCTTGGGATGTTACATAACACTCCACCTTCAAGTGGAGCCCACATGAGTAGAGATGTATTTCACTTTTAAAATTTAACCAAATAAAAGAAATTATAAATTTCAACACATCTAGGTCCAAGCAAAATAAAGAGAAATATATATGTTTGCTAAACTTGAATAATGGGTAGCCTTTCTTATCTAGGCGTACATGCTCTAGACACCTCCTTGGACTTAGGGAGAAAGCAATGAAATGACTTTTTTACCAACATATGTCAGCCAGCTTCTCCTAGGCATCCTTCTTTGCTTGGAAATGTGAGTGAATGTAAGTTTTCATCCTGACACAATCATGTCATGCCTAGGGAGGAGCAAGTAAAGTTGGGAAAGTAAACCATGTTTGATTTGATGTCTTTCTTGGGATCCTTACTACCCACATGTCATGATTGTCTCCTAGGTGTCCTTGAATTATGTGACCCTTGTCACCCCACCTTGGGAAGAACAAAAAGATACATGCATCATGAGGAAGGGAGGGGAAACTTTGTATAAAATAGGGAACTCATATTATTAATAGGATAATTTTAATGTTTTGGTTGTGTAGGAAGATGTGTATATTTTTATTTTATTTTATTTAGGATTAGGATAAAGTGGGAGTTAGTAGGTGTGGTGGAATAGTAGGTAGGTAGGTGCAATAGTTAGAACTAATCTAAGTTAGCATAAGTGGCTAGTGTGAACCATAAAGTTGACATTTAAGTTTAAAAAAAAATATATAAATTGATATATTCTAGTGGTTATTTATATAGTCATAGAATTATGGGCAAGGAAGATAGGGGCTAAATAAAATCATTATGTTATTATTAATTCAACTTTCATTTTATTGTGGTAAATTTGTGTTAATAAAGTAAGTCGGAGGCTCAAGTGGGAAATTAATTATAAGTAACTAGTAAATGGAAAGAATAATAATAATAAACAATAAATAATTATATAATTAAAAATGAAATTAAACAAATAATTAATAATTAATCTGATGATCTAGTTAGTGGCACCTAATTAGTGATTTACCTATATGATCAAAGTTAAAAAATATAAGATGTGAGAAGTTCATATAAGAGAATAATTGGGAATGCATATTATTCATTGGGATTATTGGGATTTATTTAATAAATTATAAAGTAACTATGTTATAGATTAATTGCTTTGTAGCGAATAGACATTGGATTATAGGTTTAAAATGGTAATTATAAAGTAACTAATTCGTATATAGGTATTAGTGGATGGATAAGTACATGTAATGGTAATAATTAAAGTAGTTAGTAAGTAGATGATGTTTCTAGTTAGAATATAAGTTTATTGGAGGTATAAACTAAGAATCATAGTTAAGGGTAACGGTTTATAGTTGATAATAGAATTGAAATCCTCAATTGGATCTTTATATATTCCTTATTTATTTCATTAAATCATAATGGCATGACTTCAAAATGAAGGGTTGGTAAATAGTGATTCATTTTAGAATTTGGATAGTGAATAAATGATAAACAATTAAAAATACCTTGTTGTAAAATATCTTCACCTAAACAATTACCAAATCATTATAACCACATTGATGCAGAAATTGTGTTCCACAATCATATGAGTAATGACTCACTTTGAAGAGAAGATGTGAATTTTGATATGATAACATTACCTAGCTGCTATGTCATACCTCATGGTTCGATAGAACATTCAAACAAGTAAAGATCGATGTATAAAACTTCTAGTTCACCTTTCAAAAAAAATATTTTGGTTGTGTTTTTCCCTGTAAATTTAGGGTATGACAAGGGAATTTTTTTATGTATGTGGTATAAAGGAAGGACATTTTTCTTTATCATGAAGAATGGTATTGTATGGAATTGTATGAATGCAAAGTAATTGCAAGCAACAGTGAGAGTGGGATGTGAAGTTGAGTAGAGCATAGTGAAAGTGAAGGAAACTTCATTGCCAATGTTTTGCTGAGTGATATGAGGTTTGATATTTGGATCCAAGGTTCGGGACCTAGCCTACAAGGTTTGACAATGATTGGTTTGGTTGATAGAAAAAAGGAAAGAAGAAAATAACAATAAATTGCATATTTGAGCAGTGAGCTCTTCTTGTAGTTGAAATTGCATGTTTGGGTAGTGGGCTTATCTTGCATACATTATACTAAAACTCCTAATAGGGTTGGCACAACTCCTAATAGGGTTGAAATCTCCTAATAGGGATTCAAAGTCTCCTAACAAGGACTCATATGTACTAAATATTGTAATAGACTCCTAATAGGGTCCATCCTCTAACAAGCAATATTTATATTAGTACATAATCTTATGGGCATAATTCCCATTAGGGTTTTCCCTCTGATCAAGGGTTTCCCTAGTCAAAAAATTTGGTGTAATTGTCTATGTGCATCTACCTTGTTTATTTTCATTTGAAAGATACTTGATACTCTTATTATATGTACTTTGAGATGACTCAACGGTCAGCTGTTATACTTTGATTTCAGTACCATAGATACTTTACTGCTATGCTCTTCAGTTCATCATATTTTCATGTTGATGCCATTTTGAGATGACAATAGGTCTATGATGATATTTGGTTATCTGTTATTTGGACATATTTTTTGATTATATTATGGGATGGATTTTATGATATGGTTATTTAATTCATTCTTGTCTCTTTATGCTTTATGAAATGTGAGTGATGCAAATAGATTATTTAGGTATAATTGAATAAATGGTTAAATTAGTTATTTAATTCATTTATTGCTTTAGCTATGATAATATATGCAATTGCACTTGATCGTGTGTTTTAGTGTGCAAGATTACATGGAGTTAGTGATTCAACTATTCATATTTTACTAATGTCATCCCTATTTGGTCGATGTATCCTTATTTAATTGTTTAAATTAAACCTTTCAGTGATTATTAAATCCGAACTCATCTGCATTATGTGATTAGACCAATGAGCATGTCTGTCCTTTTAGAGGTTCACATTGTCATGAAAGTTGTTAAGTGATTTTCTATAATTTTGGGTTTTTAGGCTTTAAATCTTATTGAATTTAATTTTTGGCAACTTTGCCTTAGGTGAATTCCTATTATGAGGAATAACCTATTTTCATTTGAGTCAATAGTCTAACTGTCTATTTTCCCTAATCGATTATTCACTCAAAAAGTAAATAAGTTTTGAAAAGGGGAATTATTTTCTCATTTTTCAATTTTGCAATTTAAAAATTGGAGAGCTATTCTGAAATCCTCTTTCTGAAGGATTAGTTTTCTATTAGTTGTGAGAGCTATGAGTGTGAGATCTTCATGAGGTCAATCTCATTGGATCTGGCTCGGGGAGACCTTGCTTTGTTGTCACTTTCGGTAGTATCGATAGGTTATTTATTTTATCAGGCTGATTTTAGTTTCTACCCCTTTTGCTATTAGGTAAGGCTTTCTCATTTTCTTGTTTTTTCTTCATTTTAGCTTCTATTTCTAGTAGCAATTTGTTAGGAGTCTGAGAACTAGTGTTCCCCTCCATTTTTTCTTATTGGTTCTACCCAATTGGTCAAGTATGAACATTTTCCCTATTTTTGAGATGGGGTTTTAGGGTTTCACACCGTTATGCAAGCCATTTTTGCATACGATGTCTAAACCCAAATATTATTGAATTTTTTATGGTTTTGTACCCAAAGACCAAATGGGTTTTAATTTCAAAATTTTATGGTTTTTTGGGGTTTTTACCTCACTTTGTATGCCACCATTTTTTCTCAAGTTTTCTTTGCATGATGTTGGTCGTGGACTTGGAAAATTTGTTTGGATGTGAGTCAGACCAATATTGCACTTGTATGTTGCATAGGGATGCATGCTACATTTGTCCTCTCAAGTTTTTTTGGTTGAGTGATTTTTGTATTGTGTTCTCATTCAGTCCTTGTATTATGATCTTTGTGATGGTGGTGCGCCACACACAAGTACATACATGTACATTTGTCTGGTGACTTGAGAGGCCTTTGGGCACTCATCATTGGATGAGAATGGGTAGGGTAGGGTAACATATGGACGAGGTTTCTATCTCACAACTTGGTGATCATTGTGGCCAGAGGGTTGGTAGTGGAAGTTCTAATTAAGTGATAACTAAATGAAAATACTTGGTGGCAATAAATTTAAGATAATTAAAACTGGATTGTATGCCTTCTATTGGGGAGAGAAGCTACCAATACTAGCTTGGGCTTTTTTATGCCAAGAAACTCTCCATGATGTTAGTCCCTACTCAGTAGCCCATTGAGTGTCTAACCCAGACCTATAGTTTATGCATTGTCTATGATCTTGGTTCTAGTCATCATATTATTTGGCATGAGTGTTAGCCATACACACTTTCTTTATGTGTATTTGGGGTTGGATCATTATCTCCATCAACACTATGGGAGTGGAACTACTATTTCCACATGACTAGGAGGTGTAGCTACCTATACCACTATTGGGGACTAGTGTATAGAGGCAATCTACTATCCTAGTATGACCATTGTTGGACATTTTCACTTGGTACTTCGGGTTCCAGAGTATGCTTTCTTGTGATTTATTTTTTCATTGGAATAATTTTATATCATGTTTAGATGATGTTAGTATTGACACATTTCCTTATTATTATGTTTAGCATATGTAGATGATGAGCTTATTTGTAGGATTATCACATGTTTTACTTCTAGTATGTTAGATTTCCTTATACTTATGTTGTAGCACATTTTAGTAGTGATGTCCTCATAAGATAGCACCAAAAATCTGGTTGGTAGTTTAGGAGGTTATGCATGGGGGATGGCTAGAGCCCACAATGGTCTTATGATGCTATTATAGTTGGGAGGAACCATGTACTTAGTTTGGTTGTTCTATTTACTGCAATATTTTTTTAGTACACTATGATGTTTCCTTCTATACTTTACCTTCACTGCTTGATTAGATGGTTAGATGTAGTTTTTTTCTTTCAATATTATGTTCAAGTGTTTATACCTCAAATTGTGGATATGGTACTCCCTAGTGTGGAGGTTCCAAACTCCTTTTTTACTCTTTAGTTTTTCATTGGAGCATTTTATGCATTTCCTAGGCAAACATGTGTCAGCATGGGGTGATACTATAAAGTGTCGTACACCCAAAGGAGTTTTTTCATGCGATACTAGAATGTATCACACCTCTAAGGAAGAAATTTCATGTGATACTAGAAAGTATCACACCCATTTTGAAGAAGTTTTGTACAACATTTGTAAAGTATCACACACCCTTTTGAGAAGTGTCACCCTCCTTCTTGAGCAAGGTTGCATGATACTAGAAAGTATCACACAAGGCTAATTTAAAGTATCGCCTGGTATGTGTAAAAACCTATCTGGGCAAACAACATACACTTTTTCATTTGACCCAAATTTTTAGGAAATGTTTTGGCTACCCTTCTAGGTGCTCTTCAATCCTTCGACATTGCATTTTGAATACAGAATGCTTTTATTTAAATTTAGTTGTGCGTCTTTCATAGTCGGTCATTTTGGTCAGTAGTGGTGTTCGAAGATCTGTTGGTGTCGAGATGTTTGGTTAGTCTTTTGTTGTGATCTTAATGATCCTTGTATGTTGTATTTCATGTGCATTTATACTTGTTTTAAAATTGTTTCTTTCTAAAAATATCTACTATGATATGTTTTTGGAAAATTTCTTACAAACTCTACCCATTTTTCCTAGTCTGCATTATTTTTGTGGAGGATCTTGAGGTAAATCACTTAGCATGGGTTGAGTGAGTTTTATTATTATTTTATTTGGATTCTAGAATATATATGCATCTGGATGAATTTTTCTATTATGCTAAGATGTAATAATCACCTTAAAAAGATCTCTAAAAATACATGTTTAGAAGGATATACAAAGAGATACCTATTTAGAAGAAAAATAAACCAACATTTACATAGCTACCTTGAAGAAAATTGCAGAGCTAGATCATGACAACAAAATCACAGAGCAAGGGAACGACACAAAAATAAAATTGCAAAGAAAGGGAACATAGATCACAAGGGCATAACATGGAAACAAAATCTCAGAGAAAGGGCATAACAATGAAATTGCAAAGCAAGGGCATGACAAAGAATTGCAAAGATCACAAGGGTGCGACAACCAAATCGTAGAGAAAGGGCATGACAATGAAATGCAGAGATACACAACAACGAAATCACAAACCAAGGGCATTCCAATGAAATGAAAAGCTCACAACAAAAAAATGCACCAATAAAAAAGGCATGATAACTATTAGATCTCCCCCCCCCCCTTGTTCATATCTCTCCACCCTCTTTTGTGCATAGCTCTCCACAATTAAAAAAAGAGAGGAATAATTTGTCATTTTTTTTAATACTCATGTGAGCAATGCAATTATGATGTAGACGTTGGTATTATGACGATGTCAAGGATAATTGCAAAAAAAACATGACAATCACTGAAAATTACACTACCGTCATAAATTGCCATCTTAATTTGACCCCAAATATTGTAGTGACTACATAGTTAAATCTTGATAGCAATATCACAAGTTGTATTAATGATACAATGTAACAAGAGCTCTATAGAGATATAGTCCATGCCTTATATAGGGAAGTTAGAATTTTATTTTCAATGGAAATATATGATGTTTGTTATAGTAGAAAAAGAATTTAGAATATCTAACTTTAGTAGAAAAAAGATGGTGATAAAGAACTCGACATTGTAATTGTATACTTGAAAAAAAAACTATGAGTAAATCTATAAGTTTCTAAAAATAATATCAATAGTTGGATATGTTTGATTGAGGACTAGTCGTGAAAAATATTACCTATAACATTTAGCCATAAAGTTCTATTTTATTGATTTGGAGAAGAAAGGTCATGAAACCTAGAATCTGTCTTCATAATTAACTATTCAAGAGGATTTTAGATATTGAATTATGAGAATAATTATTTCATATACTCATCTAAACAATTTTTTTTTTAACAAATTTGGTTATTTGGATAACAATTGAAACCTACAACCTATTTAAAAATCTTGTACTCACAATGCAAATTGATATCGATTATTAGTTGCACTCTAATTTTGTTATGCACTCTCAACTTCAAAAAAAATAGAAAGATCAACTTTTTAGACAAGAAATCTT
The DNA here is from genome assembly GCA_028749045.1 of Cupressus sempervirens. Taxonomy (NCBI): domain Eukaryota; kingdom Viridiplantae; phylum Streptophyta; class Pinopsida; order Cupressales; family Cupressaceae; genus Cupressus; species Cupressus sempervirens. The sequence continues at coordinate 177,601,842 of CM053785.1, read as the reverse complement.
AGGTAAGATTAAATTTTTTTTACACACACACACACACACACACATTAAAATTATAATCTGGTTTGAAATAAATATGAATGTTCCATCTATCTAAAATGATATTTAATGTATTTAGCTATCTTTTTGAATAAGATTATTATTTTTTCATTAGTATATATTTAAAATATAATGTTTTGTAAAATAATTGAGAATAAAAGTAAACAACTTTAGTTTTATATGCGGGCAGTGATACCATTTTTGGAAAAAAAAGGGGTAAAAATTTATTAAGACAAAAAGGATTACAACAAGGAGAGATCAACAAGGAACTATGTGCTAATCAATAAGTTCATCAAATTCTTATAATAGATCAAGGGGTAGCTGTCCCCTATCCATAATATTCTAGCCTAGTGCATGAATAGAAGCCCATTTGGCCAAACAATCAACAACTTTGTTCCATTCACGAGGAATGTAAGTAAACCTAATGAACTCAGGAGAGGTACAAAAGAGAAAAGTTTGATTAACAATAGTAGCCAATTGCTAACTAACATTTTCAAGCTCCTAAAAAGTAAGCAAGTTCACCACCACTTGGGATTCAGACTCACAAATAATCTTGTGCCATCCCATCAAATAACACTATTCCACAACATGTAAATTTACTAGAGCCTCCATGAGATTTTTAGTATGGAAATGCTTATGCAATGAGAAAAAGAATTTAACTTCACTGGAGTTGCAATGAGCCACTCCTCCAATACCAACAGATCTTGGATTCCACTAGGAAGAACCATCAATTTTAATTTTAAGAAGTCCATGAGGAGGAGGAGTCTAATGCCCCTCCCAATTCACTCATCCCTTCTTCTATTGTCGAGCCTATTTGGGCACTCTTTGATACCATTGAGATGTAGCCCCATCTTGAAGATGAAAATTGAGGCAATTTCATATAACAAGATCAGTTGGATCCATACCCCCATCTAGCTCACACTTTCCTTGAATAGTTTCCCAAAGAGAATGTGAGATCTTCCACCAAAGATGTATAGTAACAATTCATACATCTTGAAAGATTCCATGATTCCTCTCCTTCCAAATATGCCAAAGAATGAATGAATATGGGTCAACAATCCAAGCAACATGGAGAGGAGAAGCCTTAGAGGGAGAACTCCCCAAGCATACATAGAACTTAGGCAAAGAGGAAGCATGCTAACAAGAGAAATTCCAAGCACTTCACCAAAGGTGCCATAACTAAGTAGAAAAGGAGAAATTAAATAATAGATGGGAGATATATTCCTCCCCATTACCATAGAAAACAAAAAATCATGAGGGGCCCTAAAATACATGTTTACAAAGATTATCCCATGTAAGACAATGGTTGTGAGACACTAGCCACATGAAAAAATTGCACTTGGACCAATAAAATTTATTCCAAACTTGTTTCCACCAAGGGACCTCAACAGCCACTAATAGTTGTCTAGTTATCTCCTGATAACTAGTAGGGACACAATATTTACTAGAAAAAGCACCTCCCAAAGCCAAAACATCTAGTCCTAGTAGAGAGCAACACACCCTAAAGGCCAAAATATGAGAAAGCTCTTGATGATCCACCTCTGTGCCTTTAGGAGGCCAATCTAAAGAGTGCTTCCATATATATCTAATAGCATGCCCCAATTGATAAGGAGTCTTATAATGAGTGACTTTATCCCATCCAACAACAAGTAATGATCACATAGAGTTTGAAGATGAGAGTACATGTATAAGATGAAGGGGAATCCATCCCAAGTGTTGGACCAAAACAAAGCCTTAGAGCCTCCATCACATATCTAGGAAAGACCCCTCTTAACTAAAAGAGCACTAGTAATGAGAGTATGCTAGACCATAGAGCCACAACCTTCAAGAGGAAGTGTGGAAATAAAGAAAGGATCCACACCTGTAAAATATTTATGAGTAATAATACGGGCCTAGAGTTGATGTTGTCCAAAGAAAGATGACTAATAATGCTTAGCAGAATACAATGACTACTCAAGATAGTTGATCAAAGACCAAGACTACCCTCCTTCTTAGGACTACAAACAATCTCCTAGCTAATCAAACTCCATTTTAGTATCATAAATTACCACTCCAAAGGAATTGTTGAGAAAGAGCATCAAATTCCTTGAGAAAGTAAATAGAAGCAGCTTGAACCATGCTTCTATAAGTAGGAAGAGCTTGAATAAAAGATTGAAGAAGGGTAATTAGAGTAATAGTAGAAAGCCATTTATGAGCCCAATGATTTACCTTTTCTTGAAGCTTGTTAACCAAATTATGAAAGAAGAGTTGTGGTTTCCTAGAAAAAATAATAGACATGCTAAGATATGTCAATGGAAGCAACCCAATATGAAATCGTAGGATATTAGCAATCCTTTGCTGAATAGATTCAAGAGTGTTAAAAAAATAAATAGAATATTTGTGCCCATTAAATTTTTGGCCTAATACCACCAAATAAATATCCAAAGTATGTCAAAGGCTTTAGCTTCCTTGATCTAGACAAGTCCCACAAGAGTAGAATCATCAATGAATTGAAGGTGAGAAAGAGTAGGTAAACCATTCCCCCAACACCACCCCTAAATAGAGTTCTAGGACACCTAATACTTAATGAATTTGTGCAAGCCCTCATCCATAATGATAAAAAGGTAAGGGGAGAGAGGATCACCCTGGCAGAGACCTCTAGAGGCATCAAATGGTTGGGATAGTTCACCATTAAGAAGAATAGAAAAAGAGGAAGAAGTACAAAACTCATAGACCAACTCATCCAGTCAGAGCTAAAGCCAAAGGTAAGAAGAATATTCCTCAAGAAACTCAATTTAACTCTATCACAGGCCTTAGCCATTTCCATCTTAACAAACATAGATCGCTCCCTTGAACTAGCCATAAAGTGAATAGCCTTAGTAGCAATAACCACCCCATCCAAAAAAATTCTTCTTGCAACAAAAATACCTTGTTCCTATGAGATAATAATGGGAAGCCACTTTTTAATTCTCTCAACAATCAATTTAGTAATGACTTTTTAAACCACATTACATAAAGCAATAAGTCTAAAAAAAATTAGTTGAGTAGCTCCCACTCTTTTTGGAATAAGAGTCAAGAAAGTAGAATTCAATGCCCAAAACATCTACTTTCTAGAATATGATTCCTTAACCACCTCCAACAAATCATGATTAAAAATGTCCCAAAATTCCTAAAAGAATTCAACTGGATAGCCATTAGGACTAGGAGCTTTTCCCTTAGGCATGCCAAAGACCACCTCCTCCAACTCATCCAAAGAGATCAATCACATGAGATAATAATTCATTTCCTAGGTAATAAGGGAAGGAATACAAGACAAAATAATATACTCTTCATTATCAGTAGGAGGAGAGTCCTCAGAGAAGAGGGTAGAAAATTACTGAGTAGCCTCCTAGATGAAAGCTAGCAAGGAAGATAGTTGAATACCTTCAAAATCAACAAATGAAGAAATATAGCTTTGATTCTAATAAGATTGCACAATTTTATGGAAAAAAGAAGTGTTTCTGTCTCCTTCTTGGAGAAAATAAACTCTAGCCTTTTGCTTCCAAAAAAATTCCTTTTGCTTCCAAAAAATTTCCTTTTGAAGTTCCCATTCTTCTAGAACTCTAGAAGAATGGAATTCAGCCTTAAAAAGATCCTCAAAAAAAACTCTATGTCTAATCTACTTGGTTATGACATCGAGATCTTCTTGAGAAAGCCTCTTCATAGAGTGAAGGTTCTCAAAAAAATTTCCATTCCATATCCTGAGCTACATTTTAACATATTGAAGCCTTTTAGAAAATGAAAACATAGAAGTACCATATGTAGGAGCTCCATCTCTCCACCAACAAAATACAAGATCATGAAGAGAGAAGTCACGAAGCCACATCAACTAGAACTTAAAAGGTGAATGCTTTGGAATAATAACCCCAATAGGAAAAAAATTAATTTGCCAATGATTAGAACCCCTCTAGTCCATAATTTTTGAAGAGAGAGTAAGGGTGCCACTAACCTAGAAATAAGAAACAATAAATCTATCTAGATGTTATGAGATAATATCATATGTAATCCTTCTATTATTCCAAGTATAAAGACCATTAGAAGGCTTAACATCGCAAAGGTGAAAAATAGTAATGTGCTGATGAAGAAGAGTAGAAGAAAGCCCCAATCAAGCTACTCTAGACTTAAAACTGAATTGAAGTTTCCTATTAACACCCAAGGAAGAAAAGGGTGAAAATTTCTAACATTTTGGATATGCCTCCAAAGTTCCTCCTTTTCCAAAAAATAAATAGGCACATGCACATTAGCAATCATGATCACCTCACCTAAGTCCAAATAAGAAGCCACCATAGAGAGAGCTAAGTGAGAAGATACCCAACCAATGGGAGAAATTTTTTGTGGATCCAAAAAGATATCCAAACCACCAACACTTTCCATAGCTCCAACACACTGGCATTGACCATGAGGCAAAATACTAGATGTATATTGGACCATAGACTCCACAAAGATCTAAGTCTCTTGGATACAAAAAACATTAGGAGAATGATCAACCACCAGATTCCAAATAGCCTTTATTCTAGGGATGCTATTCAACCCCTTAACTTTCCATGTGAGAATAATCATCATTGAGTAGAATGGGGAAAATGAGCATCCAATTGTTTCACTTACCCAAACTCTATCAATATATCTCCTATGAGTTTAATCTTCTCTTGGTCTATTTTATGCCCACTCCTTAGAGGAGGAGTAAAGGAAACCCTCCTAAAGGGTCTATGCATCAACCCCAAGGGGAGAGGAGAACCCCCACCCTTACCAGATGCTAGTACATCCTTAACGAAGTCAAATAGAAAAATGTCATTATCCTCAAGCACCACAAGTGTCACTAGAGCTTCAAACTCAGGGGCTATAGTGATGTAGGAGCATCTAGAGGTATAAGGGCAATCCTATGTCACCCAAAAAAAATGTACTTAGACTTAGTTTCTGTTTCATGTGTTTTCCTTTTTGGATACCCATTTGGGTCAAATAAAAGTTCCAACTCTCACAGTTCCACTATTAGTGTTCTAGGTTAGAGTTTTTAATCACCTTGGGATATGTGTAAATACCAAAAAAATAGAAGTATGAAATTGAGCCATCATTTTGGTTAACTAGAAGGTGTAAATTGGTCGGCTGATTGTCATTGTAATTTAGAGCATTCTAGAAAAAGAATAAGGTCAAAAGGCCCTACGGTTTGAAAGTTATCGCAATTTTTCAATTTTTGGAGACCTCTTAAGAATGCTTCAAAGTCAAGTTAGGGGCATTAAATGACCTTGAACAGGGCAAAAAATGAGGGATGAGAAAATCTGGTCCATAGGGCTATAGAGTACTTCGAGAGATTTTCAAAAATTTAAATGGTTTGTCAATTGAAGTTATAGTTCAAAAGTTATGCCTCCCAAAAGTTTGGTTACCATTTCTGGATTCTTCTAATTTTGTGCCAACTTCTAATGTGACTTCTAGAGCCTTCTATTTGGTTAGTGGATGCCAACTAGCACTTTCTAGAATGTATCCCTAATCCTTAACCCTTCGGGGTCTATTTAAGAACATTTCTCGCATTGTAAAAGGCAGTTCGGAGTGGAGTTTGAGAGAAGGTATTGGGAGAAGAATTTATCTCTAGATTTATGCTATTGTAAGCCCATAGGGCATGTTTTGCAGTCTATTTTCTCTGTACTAAATGTATTAGCTTATTTACAAAGTTAATAAAATTTTCCCTTTCCTATTGTGTCCATTCTGTGCTTGGGTTGTGTCCCCATCATATAGGGACCTCACTCTTCTAGTGTACCAAAACCTATGATGCCCTACAAGCATCATGAGGTGAAGCTCCCTCATCTCAGAAAATTGGATCAGAAGAGATACTAGGAGGAATACCCTCCTCTAAAACCAAACTATCCAACACCTCAAAATGATTAAAAGAAGAATTAGATTGTTGAACTTTTAAAGGCCTCTTCTAACTATGCCCATTAGCTCTTGGGTGAGCAGGGATAAATCCATCATTATCTTGCATTCTATCATTTCCTTTTCTTGTATTATCGAGTTGAGTTTTCCCCTTAGCTGTATTATCCATCTAAACTTGTCCTTTGCCTACAACATCTAATATGCCACCTCCATTGTTGGCTGCAAAACCATCTGCTCATTTGGAAGTTAAGTTTTGAGGACACTAGTGCTGTGAATGAATGTACTCATGACATATCCAACATCAAAAAGGGAGTGATTCATAATCTAACTAGTGCACCCAAGAAGATGACCAAAGAAAATTTTCCAAAGAATCTGGCAATGGGTTATTCAAATCAATTTCGACACAAATTCTAGCAAAACAAATAACCTTTTTATCAAGGGATTGATGTGCAATCCTAGTTGGCTTTCCTAGCAAAGCAACAATTTGATGGAGAATGTCTTCTCACCAAAATTCCAAGGGAAGGAAAGGTAGGTGAACCCACAATGACATTGTTAAGGGGAGATCATCAATAAAATTAAATCCTAAATGCCAAGGTTTGACAAATAAAAGCACATGGTTGTAGAAATAAGGCCCTCCTTCAAAAATACAATCATGATTAGACATGCATGAGAATACAATAAAAAAATAGCTATTCCCAGCCAACATGATCTCCATATATCCTTCCACCTACCATGAGCGACAAATCCATGTCTCAAGAGATGATAAGGAAATTTGGATGCTAAAAAATTTGCATATCAGACATGCTAAGTCCACTATTCAATGTCCTACATCACTGCTGTTGGAGGAATAGCCAGAACAAAGAAATCTTGTCTAAGTAGAAAATAACCATTAACCTTTTTAATCTTGGAGCTCTCCCCTGAATAAAATGATTCAACTCTCATTGCATCCATAGTTGGAGAAGAACCATCTATCCTCACCAATGTAGAAGAAATCCCAAACCTTGCCATGAAAATAATTGAAAATCCCCAATCCAATAGCTGCAATAAATGTTGACAAAAATGTAAACATAGCAATAGAAGTCCCAACAACAAAAACAATGGCTGTAATATTTTTCCAATAATAAAAAATTGACACTATCACGATCAAATCCAACACCGAACAATAAAAAAATCAAGCATGCACAGGAGACTAGGGACCAAGCCTTGACCCAAAACTTCCTCATAGCTCCACAACATTCTTCCCCCAATATATATACGAGGTAGTGATACCATTGATTAAATAGGAAACTCATAATTTCTTCATAAAGTAGAGTGGTAAAGCCAAAAACCAAAACATACAAATTTGAATTCAATAGTGTATATGTAGAGGCATCCAATAATGTTCTCTAGAATTACCAAAGCTTTCTATCAAAACTTGAATATTTGAACAATTTTGTAATATTAAAATTTTCCTATTGTAGGATAATTAACCTGAAATGATTTTGGCATTGTAAACATGAATATATGATTCTAATTTTCAATTTTTTAAAAACATTTTATCAAGCCACAAGGAATATTTATTTTTATTTTTAGTTTTAGTTTCTTATATTTCATAACAGAAGAGAGAAAACTTTTTAACAACGCAAAGAACTTGTGAAGTCAAATTTTCTAATATAGCTAAAATAAAATGTTAAGGAAATTTCTTTAAATTCTCACAATATACAAAAGACAAATGGTGTTTGGAGGATAACTTCTTTTGACCTCATCTCATCAGCCCCCAAAACTTCCTCCACTAATCATCTCTAACCACTCATTCTTAAAACTGAGGAAAAGATCATAAAACTCATGTAACATATGAACAATGAGACAATATTGTGCAAAGCATATTGGCTTTACATTGGTAGACATTATGATCGATAAAAATAAGAAAAAATTAATATCTTACCACAAATAGGTAAAAAAAGAGAATTCTAGGTAAATGGAAAGCCTTCACTATTCAATGTTTGTAGGATTTAATGTGATGTTATATCATAAAATATATACCAAACTAAGATATATTCTCTTCAGAATAGTGATCGATCGAATCCAAAAGATAGCCATATCCAACACGTTGAAAGAGAAAATTAAAAAGCATGTTAATTCATTGTCAACCCCATTGAAATATTACAATGAAGAACAAACCCTTTTCAAAAATTCATACCTAAGAAAATGTCGTGTCAACCACCCATATGTATATTCGCTATATGTTGGCAATGAACAAGACTGATTAATATTGGAAAAACTAAAAATGAAATGTACATGTTTAAAGTATATGACTATAAAAACAAGAATGACATTGACCAATCTATAGAAGAAAGAAAATACAATTCATGCTATACCAATTGAAGTGCTCCTAGGTTTAACATTTTTCTTCAAGCTTCATATTCTAATTAAAATTATTGAGCTTAAAAATAATATTTATATTTCATAATATTTATCATGCTGAATATTGAGTAGTTTTGATTTTGTGCTTCGATTATTCTATGAGGTTTTTTGTTGCTTGATATTGGCTATCTGCCCCCTCCATAGTCAATCTTTGTTCAATATAGAAAAATAAGAGAGCTTTGCAAGGGTATAAATTCTCTTAAAATTGGAAATAAATGGTGGTAGTGTTTTTTAAATTTAAATATGGCTTTAAATATTTTTCTAAAGAGTTGGGAGGTGGAGAGTTCTTGAATATTGCAATTAGTTCACTTTCAAAGAATTAAAAATAGAGAAATATCTTATTCATTTACTTAATTTTAAGATTTTTTTTTACATATTTCTCCATTATAACACATAAAACATGCTTCACAATAAAGATATAGCATAAGAAAACAACTACATTTTAGCTATTACCTCTATGCATTTGCGCAAAATTGAAATATTGCAATCTATTACCATGTCAATAATAAAATAGAGGCACTAATACAATTATTGTTGAAATTGTCAGAGTAAATTAAATATAGATATGAACCATGATACAAATGAATAGAATAACATATATTCAACAATCTCCCTTAGATGCACTAAAATCATTTATTTCCATATCATTATTATAAAAAATGGTAGTAAATAAAACTGTCATAAATGTTCCACAACACTAATTAAAAGGTGATGTTGACTAATAAAGGGAAAATAATAATGATAAGGAAAGAAAAAGAGACAAGAACTTTGAAGCATAGAAATGTGTATACCTACCTTTTCTGTTAATGAAATCTAGCTTTTCTCCGCCTTAATCCTTCTTAGCTTTCTCTCATACAAACACGCGAAAAAATTACAATACAATACTAAGGGAGATGGAGTTCAAGGCATCTAAGAATATACAAGCTGAATTAATTTTGTGGGTCCTTCTATACAACTTCCATCTGTCTTGTGATCTCAAGTATGTGGAGTTTGTATTGTTGCCCAAATGTAACATCACAATTACCCTATTTTTTCCTTTTTTTTTTAAAGAGAAAAAAAAAATACTACTGATAAGAAATTAGAAATAAAAATTCAAAATTTCATTTTAATAACTAAATTTACACAAACTATAAGTTAAGTGAGATTATATGCAACTTATAGGTGTTTTGAGGAATGGATTAATAGATAAAAGTAACTTGAAACTTAAATAGTCTCTTGCTTTAACGATAAAGACTAATAATTTGAATGTGGAAGACATCAACTACCATTATTGAAAAATAATAACAATCAAGAGAATTAAAAGGTGTGATTATCATATGCCATTCTAAATAAATAAGCATCAATTATGGATGAGGATTGATATATTAATGTACAGACAAAATAATAATCATATGCTTAGTTGCAGGAAAAAACATAAAAAGCCCATACCAATAATTTAATAAGGCATATGAAAGGATGTGATTATTATAAAGAGCACAAATCTAATATATATCCAAAATAGTAAACAAAGGGTGTGATTAGTAACTAAATAAGTACCACATAGTGGCTTGTACTTACCATTATAGTTTAGAAATTATTGATAATATATATACTAAATATAATACTACTCACACTTATTGATTTATAATATCATTGTACTCATTTAATGAATTGAGTATATTGTTATGAAAAATATATTTATAGATTAGAATAATATAATGTACTATTGTTTAAAATATCATTGTAATATTTTAAAATTAGATTTTTGAGAGATTCAAATGAATACAGCACTACTTACTACTTAAAATTGTTGGTTTAAAATATCATCTTAATTATACTAAGTTAATGAATTGAGTATATTTTTATGACAAATATATTTTGAAATAGGCTTTTGAGTTCCATTAATAAATTGACAAAGTAAAATTTGAAATTATTAAAATGAATATTTATAAAATATTTGTGTCTAAGTCATATTAATATTATAACAATAACTATTTTCATTATTAGTATATATGTTTTGAGAAAAAATGTTGAATTTGATGAAAGATCAACCCCACAGCTCCCAAGAGTCACTTGCATGCAAACATCTATCAGAAAAGAGAGAAGCAAAAGGCTATGGAGGCTAAAACTACTAGATCCATAGATGAGGCATTCTTGATGAGGAAAAAGAGAAATTGCTATACTCAAAAGTTAACTAATCAATAATTACAAAGAGAGATCATCCTTATAAAGGAGATCAAAACCCTAACAAGTAAAATGTAGGTTGCATGATAATAATTAATAGAATAATTAACTATTATATGTCCAAAGTTTAGCTTAAGTGAAAAAGAGTTAATAACTGACTCAATAATTAAATCAATATGATTTAATTAATAAGGCAATATCTTATTACTCTATCACCCCCCCTTAAGATAAACTTAGAGAGTAACTAAAAACCTAGAAACTACTGTCAAAAGAAAATTTGGGTCTTGACAACAAGGCTTGATGAGCTACCCAAGTACAACCAAATCTCTGTAAAGAGGAGAAATAGAGAAAACCACATGGTAAAAACCCTACTCCAAAAAGAGATGTAAATAAAATGTTCTAGAAGATAGATACAAAAAGATGGTCATGAAGAACACCATTGAAGCATGAAGTTGCAAACACTACCAAGCTGCTAATCTAAAGAACCTCCACTGTATAGAGTATGACCAAATAGAGAAGACTAATTCTAAAGAGCTGATCAATCGAAGATGAAAGGTATCTTCATGGCCTCCAAAAATAGGAATTAAAGAATGTCTATATGGTAAATGATCCGTTTCACCAAAATGCATAGGTATACATAGCTCACTCCATAAAACCAAGAAATAAATAGAACCAATATAACCCCCCTATAATTTTGAAAGGTCAAACATGAACACTGAAATTGAATGCAATATCTCCTATAGAAAGGAGAACCATGAACTTTGAGAGTGCAAAAGAAGTACAAACACCTATAATAGCATGTATCATTGACACATCATGAAGCTAATGTCATGGAAGAATTGCTCATTTGACAAAGGACGATGATGAATATGGCCAACATGAAACCCCCCAAGGAAATTTATAATGGAGTACAAGTAAAATAAAATACAAAGATGTCTAAGATCTTGAAATGCAATAGAGTGACACTTTATCTTAGTGCGTTTGCAACAATAGTACAAAAGAATGTCAACAAAGATCAAAAAAGACATAAGGCTGATACAAGAGATAGTACAACCCATGAAAAATTATCTTAAACAACAAAATTGATCTCTAGACTTGAAACAACCAAGATATCTACCATAATGAAAAAAAAACAAAAAACAAAATGGGATATGTCTAGAGTAGAATCTTGAAAATAGAATGCCTCAAGATATATCTTCTGGAGTTTCAAATAGAACCTTTGACTTTGACTACATAAAATAGAAACAAAGCAACATCAAAAGTCCATATAAACTACACCATCATGATGGGCTCAGAAATAACTTTCTAACAATATTTTGTTTGCAAAAAATAGAGTCTACACATGAGCAAGTTACAACCAAAAACCATAGGTAGGTTAAAAAAGTGATGGAAAAATAAAAAAAGTTATTGCCTCAGGATACGTGCTAAAATACATAGAGAAGCATGTCCACTAGTACCAGAAATTACCTCGATATTCATGCTAAATATTTTTACCATACCAAATTGTCTTGATTTACGTGTAAAAATCTCAATTTTCACATCAAAAAACTCTCAAGATGAGTGCCAATTGCCAAAATATCTTGATTTGCTCACCAAAAATCAATTTTGAGCTAAAAAATTCTCGATTTGCACAACAAAAATTAGAAAATTATTGCCTCGAGAAATGTGCCAAATGTGTGAGAAAAATTTTATAGCCTCAAATTTCAACTGTGTCCAAATTAGACAAATTTTATATTAAAATAGGGGTTTTTGAGCACTTTGAGCTCACTAGTGATGTCCGTTTGGGCTCAAAGTGCACTAAAAAATGGTGACCCTCCAAATTCAATACAAAAGAAGCTCTAAAAAATAAAACCCTTTGAAAGAAGAAATAAAGATTTGAAAGCCAAGCCAAACTTCTCATAATCATAAGAGGGGCATAAAGATTTAGAGCTCTGATTCCATATTAAAGTGGATGAAAGATCAACCCCACAGCTCCCAAGAGTCACCTGCATGCAAAAACCTATCACAAAAGAGAGAAGAAAAAGGCTGTGGAGGTTGAAATTGCTAGATCCATAGATGAGACATTCTTGATGAGAAAAAAGTAAAATTGCTATAATCAAAAGTGGATTAATCAATAATTACAAAGAGAGATCATCCTTATAAAGGAGATTAAAACCCTAACAGGTAAAACGTAGGTTGTATGATAAAAATTAATAAAATAATTAATTATTATGTGTCCAAAGTTTAGCTTAAGTGAAATAGAGTTAATAAATGACTTAATAATTAAATCAATATGATTTAATCAATAAGGCAATATCTTATTACTCTAACAAAAAAGAACTCATGTAAGGTAATATCATTATTATTTTGTGTAAGTAGTCTTATGACAATGAATTTTGTAACTATATGTGTTGCCTTAAGTGCATTTGATTTATTAAAAAATGGAAATTTCTAGTTTATTTATGCTTTATTTTTTAAGAATTTAGAAATTCTAAATATATTTTTGTTAGTTGTTTAATTGTAATATACTTGTAAATATATGAAATTTCACATTTAATGATTTAAAAATAAATAAATAATCAATACATATTTCTAATTTCAATTAAATAAACTTACTAACTCTATTAATAAATAGGCTCTGAAAATCTTGCCACTAAAAATGCAATATGGAGGAGCTCCAAAAAAGGGGTCTTATAAGACCAAATGAACTCAACCAATTGATCTAGATAAATAATTTTAAAGAATATATTTAATTCATTAAAAATATTTAAACTTTAGAAATATTGCAATGAGGTACAAATAATTGAGTGTCATTGTTTGATATGTGTAAAACTAATTCAATAATAGTATAAAGTGAATAGAGTAGTACTTAGCCTACAACAAGTACAATTAAAAAAGACATCCTTTACCACATGACTTGGCATCTCAAATACATGGTACTCAAATACATTTTCAACTATTCAATTCAATATCATTCAAGAAGCTTTTGTCTTCTTTTTAATCTATATTTGGATTTGTGAGATTGGGTACTACCTTTGGAATTTTGGATGGAAGATTCACATTGAAGATAAAAGAGGAAATTGTGATTGCATGTATAGAAATCATAATAAGAAATATATTCAATTTATTTGAATATGACTCATAGCAATGTTATACATTTGCGTGATTACATTGTCATATCAGACACCAAAATGTAAATGTATAGCTAAGAAATATTTATTGGTTTTATATTTGGGTGACTGCAAGAAGTTGGGTCGCAATTCCGTGAAAGTCAAATCTGTAGAATTGTATTTCTCAGAAACAGGTACCCAATTTTTCTAAAATCAGGTACCCGTTTCTAAAATCAAGCTTCGGGCACTCAAGCCAAAATTCAAAAATCAGGTACCCAATATTTAAAAGTGGATCAGGTGCCAGAGCCACTCAAATATTGGGCGCTCGATTGCTTTTAGAATCGGGCACCCGATTGCTTTAGAATCAAGTATCTGATTTGAAAGACTTTATTAAACCCATTTTTTGGCATTTTTGAAGTCATTTTCATGACTTCAAAAATAGGATCCTGATTAGAGATGCATACGGGAGCCTGATTTTCATTCCTACCGACCACCCCCTATTGCTAGTTTTCGATATACCAGGTATTTTAATATGTTTTGTACTATTTTACTTTATTTTTTTCAATTTTACATTTTATATGTATGTTAATTTATTGTTTTTTTTTCAGTTTTAATATACATAAAATTGTAAATTTACATTGTTAATGAGTAGATGTTTAAATTTTTGTATCTGTTAATTAAAATATAGTTTCATAAATGTTTATTTAAAAAATTATTATTTTAGATGTTTTGAAATGTATTTAATTTATGTATTTATTACAATGTTGAATGATTAGATTAGATGTAAATTCATTGTTTAAACATGTAAATACAAATAAATATAACCTCAACGTAGAACCATATAACCTCGACCTTGTTTAAAGTATAACGTCGACCTAAATTCATTGTTTAAACTATAATCTTGACCTAACCATATAGTTATGTACAATAAAACCTTAAACATATATAACTAAGTACTTAATCACATAACACCCCACCAAGGGATCCAAACAAAAAACTTAGCATTTAAAATGATTTTACCTAAATTGAATTGTACTTTATTTCATGGATCGAAAATGGATGATGTAAACTATTTTATAAATGTATATTCTTTCAGCCTTTCATACCCTGTGACATTTATAGTGGATGATTGTGCATTTTGAATTAATTTTCCAAGTGGCATTTGGAACAAATGTATATATTATTTAAATGGATTGAATTGAAGTAGTTAATATTCTTTCATGTGGATGTGTTATTTATTTTACTTTTAGTACTTATAATTATTTAAAAATGAAATGTAAATGTGCTCATTAAAGAATGCGATCTCTTATGTTTTTTATAAATGTAAATTATTGTATGTATGTTATTGCTTGCTTAGTAAAACTTTTGATTAGTTCTTTGGATCCCTTGGCTAGGTGTCATTTAGGATTAATTCTAATGTCAATATGTATTTAATTTATCTCTAATCATAACCCTTACTATCATCTTAACCTTAATCTTAATTTGCTAAAACCTACACCAGGTAATATATAAATAATTAAATAACTTTCCTATCTTACCTTGAGTACTAATTTTATAAATGTCAAACCCTAAAATTGTAACCTTATTTATGATAAACTAAATTATCCTAGAGGAGCATCATATCTACATCTACATGTCATGTACATGTGAATCTAAAAATCTTTGTACATATCTAATTACATCATTTATTGCATAGGAAGGATTTAAAATTTTCATTATATATATTATCCATGCATATCATATCAAAAGAATCATATAGAGATATGTCATTTACAACATGTCCATCATAGATAATCAAGAAGGGTACTTAGGTATATATATATATATATATATATATATATATATATATATATATATATATATATATATATATATATATATATATATATATATATATAACACTATATATTATAAGAAAAAAAAAACACCATATATAGGAGCATCTCATGTACATAAACTAAAAAAATTTACCATGACACATGTAATGAGATCAAATGATATTTGTAAGATTCATCACATATACTATCGATGTATAGGGGTGATATAATCAAAATATCAAAAAATGAGTGATATAGGAGCATTATATCTTAATATTTAACACTCAAATAAACTAACCCCTGGGTAACCCTAAACCAAATTGAATATATCAAATTAGATTGAAAGGTAACCCTGGCCCTTAACTAATTAATACTATACTTATAAACCAAATTAAATTAAACCATGATCATAAACCTAATTATATATCCCAACTTAACAGTACAAACCTTGAATTTAACCTTGAATCCTTTCCCGAACCATTAACCAAATTGAACCGTTACCCTAAGATTGAACCAAGTTAAATGTTGACCTTAAGACTAAACCAAATCACTCTAAACTAGAACTCAACAATATATTCAACACTTTAAAACAAAATTCAAACCTAAATTTTTTGAATTAATGTTGGATTTTAATCTAAAAGCTCTAACTATAATTCTATATCTAAAGCCAAATTTAACACTTTAAAACTTAACTAAATTTATTAACTCTTGTCCTAATTGAAACCTAAGCATGTAAACCTAATCAAACAGTTAACATAACAAAATTGTAAACCATAACATTGCCATAATCTTAACTTTGTTTCATCTTAAGATGAACATATAATCCATAATGAGTTCATACAATCTCCCAATGTCACAAAATAAGTGTACATGAAAGAAAAAATAGCTTGTTGGCTCCTATTTTAAGAAAAGAAACCTTGAACTAACCTAGATATAGTTTTTTGGAGTATTATTTTATGATTAGACTTAAAAATTTGGTATTTAATGTTTAATTTGACTTAAATGTTTAACTTTATTTATTTAATTGATATGATTATAATAAAGATATGTGCATTTATATAGATCTAGTTGATAAATTTTAGATTTAAATTTTATTAAATAGTAATTTTGTCATGTTTTATGTTGTTTAAACATATATGCAGATTATATTTGATGGAACCACTGCCACCCCCTCCCCCTCCCACACCCCCGCCTCTGCCCCCTCCATCTCCACCTCCACCTCCACCTCCACCTCCACCTCCACCTCCACCTCCACCCACACCTCCACCACCCACTATTGAGCTCTACGAGACCATGAGGCATAACTTCAATGACCTCATGCATGATATAGAGGCTATCTGATGTGAGAGGCACACCACCCCCCCCCGCACCTACTACATCTTGCAGATAGCATGCAAGGCATGATTGACTCCATCCATCATTTTTATTTAGACATTGATTCATTTAGATCGTGGAGGGAAAGCATGCGTGCCTTCTACTCGGACGACTTATCATACAGACGGGTTTATAACTTGCATATAGGTAAAGGGAATTTTAAACATTATTTTGTAAACCTTAAGACGGGTGAAGAAATTAATGAGAAGAAGCCTCACATTTCCATTAGGTGGTGTACACATCCACGTATAGTAGCACATTTTTGAGAGTGGTGGTGGATGGTATTTCACCATCCACCACACGCTAACCATGAGGTGCCCATGTACTTCCTTAGGAATTTATGGACTGAGTTTGAGTTGGGTTTGAAACCCAACTATTTTGATATAAAAGCATTTCAAGGGGTTGGTAGAGGGATGCCTCAGGATAGGCGTGGGGCAAATCTGAGTGATAGAATGAGAAACCACAGGCAAGCTGAGCCCCTTGTACCTCTCCCTGCATCTATTGTGCCTGCTCCTCACCATCATCGAGTAGTTTCATATGCTCTTACCCATTTGAGTGCCCTTTTGGGAAATTTAGTATAGTAGCGAACATAGGCAGTACATCTTCCTCCACTTGGACATGTTTGTACTAGCTATGGAGGCATATGCACAAGCCCCTAGAGCGATCTTGATGCAACACACAATGGCCATTATGCTGAGGGTGCAAATTTTGATGATGATGTATACGCTGCCCATGGTGATGGTAGTGATGAGATAGACATGTCATCATTTGATGACCTCATGCAACAGGGAGAGCTTGGAGAGAGTCAAGAGTAGTAGGTAAAATTTTAATTTTAATATAAATATAAAGTACACATAATTATTTACTTTCTACATACATGTGTAATTGTATTTACCATATTAATTTGTACTTTTTGAATAACAGAGGATGGATGATACTATTCCTCCTAGGAGGCAATATACTCTTTTTCTGAGACCTACAGACATTGGCATCCCTTATATGGTATGCACTTTGAATTACACTATAAAAATGTACATTGAAACTCGAATTTAATAACATGTGCTCAAATGTTATTTTTATCTAATTTTGTAGGGATTGTCTGCATCTACACAGATTGATGTTAGTATAGGTCCTACTCCAATTACCACTGAGGCATAGCCTCAAATACATGTGGTATGAACTTTTGACTAAAGAAAAATAATTTTTATTATTTTTATGTATGTACATTGTTATTAACTTATAATCTAAACAATTTTGACTCACATGTATATATATTTTATGTGTTTTGATTTTACGAATAGGAGCCATATCATACTCATCCATACAGGCCTCGGTATAGTCTATTTTCGACTCCATCTTATGATTATCATACTAGCATACCTGTAGACACATTTGTGACACTGGCTACCACTCAGGTATGATATATATATAGATGTTAAATTTATAGTGTATAAAAAATGTAGTGTACAAATTATGTACTTTGTAATTATTCATGTATATTTAATTTTGACTAAATGTTTATGTATTCATAATTTTAGGACTATGTCACCATGAGTGTTGTTGAGAGCATAGGAATTAGCTAGATGGAAGTACCTACATCATCATTTGAGGTCAATATTGTGATTTATGTAGATAATGTATAGTTCATTATGCTCTAAAATCAAATTTAAAAAATGTATGTATTGTAAATTATAGGACCTCACCACTGCTGCATTTGGTAGTTTTCATAGTGCACCTCCTCCCGTTACTGAGGGACACCCATCTCATGTGGTATTTATTTTATTATGTAGTGAATATTTAATTTATTTGCAAGCTAGATTTTGAAACCTATTTCAATTAAGCATGTACATGATGAGATGTGCCTCATGTTACATAGGGTGATCCATCTACCTCACAGGGTGTCTAACATGATGAGATGGCTCATATTACACATGATGATCCATCTGAGTCCTCTTTGCGTGGAGTAAAGAGGACATTCAATTAGATAGATTAGGTCTTGTTGGCACCTGTAGATTATGTTTTTATGATGTATATTGTTTATGATGTATACACTTTGTATTAGGATAGTTAAAACTATATGTTAGACCATGTATTTTTTCACTTCATAGATCATGTTATGATGTATGTTAGACCATGTATTATTTTTTTACGACTTCTTATCATGCTTGTGTATGTAGTATTTATTATTATGTTTCATCATGTTTTAAGTATATTCAAACCATTTTCTTTATTCTAACATATTTTATTCATAAACATATGACACATTTTGTAAGTATATATACAAGATGAATAATAATTTTAACTATCTATAGAGAATTATTGGATAAATATCACATCAAATTTATGCATTGAGATTCATACAAATAAAATTGACCTACTAGATTAAAAAATGTATTGATAACGTACCTAACAATGTATCATACGTGATCTTAATGTGTTGTTTGGTAATGTAAGACTCATTATCATCTAACAATACCTATTATGTGTTGGTAAACATATGAATACCTATCATAACTTATAACAGACATAATGACCTATTAGGACTCCTATGTCCCCTTAAGACACATATGTATGGATAACGTACCTAAAAATGTATCATAAGTGATATTGATATGTTATTTGGTGATGTAAGAGTCATTATTACCTAATAAGACCTATTATGTGGCAGTAAACATATGAATACCTATCATAACCTATAATAGACATAATGACCTATTAGGACTCCTATGTCCCCTTAAGATACACATGTATGGATAACATACCTAACAATGTATCATAAGTGATCTTAATGTGTTGTTTGGTAATGTACGACTCATTATTACCTAATAAGACCTATTATATGCTAGTAAACATATGAATACCTATCATAACTTATAACAGACATAATGACCTATTAGGACTCCTATGTCCCCTTAAGACACACATGTATGGATAACGTACCTAACAATGTATCATAAGTGATGTAAGACTCATTATCACCTAATAAGACCTATTATGTGCTAGTAAATATATGAATACCTATCATAACTTATAACAGACATAATGACCTATTAGGACTCCTATGTCTCCTTAAGACACACATGTATGGATAATGTACCTAACAATGTATCATAAGTGATATTAATTTGTTGCTTGGTAATGTAAGAGTCATTATTACCTAATAAGACCTATTATGTGGTAGTAAACATATGAATACCTATCATAACCTATGACAGACATAATGACCTATTAGGACTCCTATGTCCCCTTAAGACACACATGTATGGATAACATACCTAACAATGAATCATAAGTGATCTTAATGTGTTTTTTGGTAATGTAAGACTCATTATCACCTAATAATACCTATTATGTGCTAGTAAACATATTAAGACTTATTAAAATGTATAGAAATTATAATGACCTATTAGGACTCCCATGTCCCCTTAAGACACACGTGTATGGATAACACACCTAACAATGTATCAAAAGTGATCTTAATGTGTTGTTTGGTAATGTAAGATATAATCAATACAATGAATACAATGAGTAATGATCTTTAAATTATCATGTACAAGTGACTTTTTTTTAATAATACAATCAATAGTAATTTGAAACTTCAAACAAACATTAATTTAAACATTCTTGAATGTAAAAGTAATGGAACAAAATAGGAGGTCATTACTTAAATTGACAATTAATTTATAATTTATCAAGTGCATACCTTTAACTTTCAAATAGAAGTAAACTCTCATTTTTGAATTAGTTTGTACAACATATTTCACAATATATGTAAGACAATGTCAATGATATATTTATAGAATTGAACTCAAAACATAAAATTGGTTCAACACATCTCTTCAAACAAGGTCCTGTAAAATAAAATTGTAAAACAAAAACACATGTTAATAAAAACATAAATTAATATTCAAGGTATCTGAACTATGTAAATATATGTTTAATTTGTATGTACTTACTATGTGAAATTGCACAAGATGTTGATTTTCAATCCACTTTAACATTTAAATTTGCATTAATAGTAATTGACACCTGAATAAGAGGTATATATAAGCTCTCTAAATTGGTATTGACAACACAAACATACATGTAATTAAATTATGCATGGTATATATATATATATATAAATAATACAATAAATAAAAAACTTACATGTGTTTTATTTAAATGTAGTCATCCTACTATACCATTTGCATCCTCTCTCTTTTGCAATGCATCTATGATTGTCTCATGCTCGTCCATTGAAATTGTCCATAATACCTTATTGGAAGGTCTCCCTTTGTATCTTTTTAATTTGATATTTGTTGCCATAACCAAATGAGAATAGTGTAAAATCTTCTTTTAGATTTGGTAGTCTTCAAATGTTGGCAAACTATTTCTTCTTGTTAGGTACCTACGTAGCTAGGTGCTAGCTACAATGACAAACCCAATTGGATACTCAAAACCATCATCATCTACTTGATGACATGCCAATTTTTTCTTAGGTTCCACACATCTAGCTAGCCAATATTTAGTCTATTCATCATTATCACTAGGCACAATAATAGCATAAACATGTCCTACAAGTTAAGAAAAAGTATAGAAACACTTTAATCACATGAGTGTACATATGCAGATTATATAAATTGAAACATGAGATCACAACAAAATCTAATTAAACTGTGCATACCAGGTTGTATGAGATCTGAAATATGACCATAGTCTTCTGATGCAAAAGTAACATTATGGTCTTCATTTATTGTATCATCTTGAAAATGCATGGCAGTAGGTGCTAATGATTTTTGTTGCCAATTTTCAACCCATTCTGTATTCTCGCATTCTCCCCATTCACTTACAAGACAAAATTGACAAAAAAAAAAAAATTCTCTAGTCCATATAGTCCAAGTGTTAGAATCTGAACTCCTAAATGAATGCCATTTAGCTGACCCACTAATTGTATCACAATCATATCTTGAAAGGATATTCTTCTCTTCAACTAGGTAGAAGAAATGTTTGATTGTAGATTTCTCACTTGATCCTGTGTATAAATATTTATTACACCATTCCACAATCTCATGTGCATTTTTTAATTTGGCTTTTTTCTCAAATTTTAATTGCTCTCTACTAAGGGCTATCTTCACACATGCACCAGCACCATCATGTTCTCACTTTACCATGTTCAGCCTCAAAAAAACTCCACACATGTTGGATATTAGTTTGCCTATATGTCCTACTCAACCAATAGAACATTCTAGCATTCTTAAATTGTATTGTACAATTATTTGACCATATCCAATGTTGTGTCATTTCAATTTGTCTCTCTTTTAAATTATCATAAAAGACCTTGAAACAATATTGGACAAACTCATATGAATGAAGTTTATTATCATTCATATAGAAATGGTACTCTCTCAATATTTTTCTATCCTCCTCTGTACTACTAGGTGCATGCCTATAAACTATATGAACATAAATTGTTACTTGCACTAAATTTTAATATTGTGGTTTTATCTCATCTTGTGGTGCAACTGTGTAGTTCTTTGCAAAGTCAACAACTGAAAGTATAGTACCAATTGGAAATGTATTCTTACATATGCGAAATTGTCCATCAAGCCATTTAGCATATTGAGAGTATTTTAATATATTTTGGTATGATCACACTCTTAAACTCATCCATAAATGCATGACAACTAACTTTATTTGTAACTAGATCACACGTTCTTCCAGTCTTCTCATCCTTCAATAGATATTCAACAGTTTTGAATCTTTTTACATCAACTAATTCTTGTCCAAAAGTAGTCAAAGTATTTTCATGCAAACATTCATCTAACAAAGAAAGATTGCCACACATATCACATGTACCAGAAAGACATGCATTGGAAAGAAAGTATTGATCATTAGGTGGCTTACACAACAAACCTGATATGAAATCCTTTATAGTTTGAGGTGGTATTTTTATACCACATTCCTACAACATTTCTTTACTATGCATGGTACCACATATAGATCAAAATACATCATAATAGTAATGGAATTGAACATGGGTTTTACAAAAACATGTGATTCTTTCCTTGTTAATCCTTACATACCATGGTTTACACTTTTCAAAGGATCTTTGACTAATGGTAATAGTTAATACCTTACCATCTACAAATTTTTTAAACAATTCAGTTTGAGTCATGTCCAAAAGGTGTTTAGGATGTGGATCACGTATTTTTGACCCAACTCTCAATTTAAGAACATCTCTTGAATTAGGTGATACTCTTGTATTATCATGCCAAAATTTTTCAACCAAACTTTTGACTTCACTTGTAAGTTTCATATCACATCTCGGGAGTCTACCACTAGAAGTCCACAAAATATTTGCTGGATCACATTCAAACTTAACCCTTCTCTTTACAATTCTTTCTAAAGTCTTACGATTGACATTAAGATATCCACTTATCTTTCTAATCAATCTTTTGTCAGTTGTTGATTTTTTAACTAAAGCTGTTGTTATTGCTCGTCATGATGCATTCTTATTTTTAGAGTGACTTCTCTTTTCAATAACATCAAAGGCACTAGCAATAGTGGATACAACTTGTTTTAAAGACTCATTTTTATTTTTCAGTTTTGCATACATTCCTAACTTTCTCATTACTTTTTGCATTTTAGACATTTTAATTAGTTGCAATATCAACTGACATTGAAACCCAAATTTTGTATTATAAAAAAAATGTCTATATAATCTATTCACATGTGTCGTAATTTGTCTCCATGAAACCAATCCCTCAATATTATCTAATACATCATTAGGAAAATAAAAATTATGTTTAGACACTTTACTATCATTTTGACATGTTTGTTTGGTAATTGGTGTTTCTATGTCTACATTCATGCAATTTTTATTTTCAACTGATATTTCATTTTCACTGGTATTTGGGATTTCAATTTCATTTTCAAATTTTTTTTGTATTTCTTTAGGAGCATGCATTTCAATTGAAGTTTGTTGTGTTGACAAATTATTCTCATGAAGAAAATGTAAATCGTTCAAATCATAACCTACTTCTACAAATCACCTATTTCATTACGAGAAAAAATTCGAGGGTTTGGAGACACACCTGTATTGAGTGTTTGATTAAAATGTGCACCTAAATTTTCTTGCATTGGGTTCTCTTCTTCAGCCTCTTCATCCATCATGGCATCCTCAATGTCTTTCTCCTTTTAAACATTGTTCAAGTCTTTAATTCTTTGTCTTCTCTCTCATTGACATTGTGCTTCATTCT
This sequence comes from Cupressus sempervirens, assembly GCA_028749045.1. Taxonomy (NCBI): domain Eukaryota; kingdom Viridiplantae; phylum Streptophyta; class Pinopsida; order Cupressales; family Cupressaceae; genus Cupressus; species Cupressus sempervirens. The sequence continues at coordinate 177,577,839 of CM053785.1, read as the reverse complement.
CCTTATTTGTTGTAATCTCCTCATCTTTCAAAACTTTTGTTTTCTTCTTTCTTCGTTGTTTTGGTCCCATGTTTGCACTTGTTTTGAGTTTGAATTGATTGTTTGCAAATTGCAGAAAAGGACAAGAAAATAGAATATGTGTGACAAAAGTTGCTACTGCAGATCCAAAACTGTACTTCAATTATTTTAATCATTAAAATTTGGCTTGTCAGGCAAGTTTTGGAGCCCAACAGGTACTTTAGAAATGGGTACCTGATTGATTAAAAATTGGGTACCCAATTTTCTAAGAATTGTGTACCCGATATCTAAGCAATTAGGTACCCGATTTGTGAAAAATCGGGCAACGACTAATAAGAAATTGGGCACCCGATTTTGGCTTACAAATTGGGTGCTCGATTTGTAAAAGCTAGGCAGGAGTTTGGGAATTTCGTGGATTTTGCATTGGGTTTTGCCTTGGAGAAAGGCATGGCATAGGCTTGGTCCCGCCAAGCCATGCCTTTGTAAGCTATTTTTTTCTAAGGCATTTAATCAACAATTTCATAGATTGTCATAATTTTTATAGGGTCATCCCTATTGAATTTTTTGATGAAACAAAAACCCATTATAGATCTTACTATTCTGATTTCAAAAATGTAAATCTTATAATATTATTATTTCATTTGCTATTTTTCTATTATTTATTAATCAAAACTATCTCTTAAACATTAAAAAGTGACATTCACTAAAACTTTAATAACTTTTTATTTTATAATTTTTCTTAAATTAATTTATATGTCATCAATCTACATACAATTCTTTTGAGGTTAAAAAAAAAGATTTGAAAAAAGTAAAATTTTGATCAAATTATGGTGTCTGTACATGAGCAATTTTAAAATTTGCCTTTATAGCCAATTAATAATTAATAATAATAAAATTATTTAATAAAAATTAAGGAAAAATATTTTCATCAATCTTAGGTATATTAGGTAACTCCCTTTAAAAGGATTTATGAAAATTCATTTGTTTGTGTCAAATTTTGGTGTTCGTACATGAGCGTGGTATAGTCCTGAAATAGGCATTTTGAAAAAGTAGTTTTTAAAGATCCATACTATAAAAAAAAATCTATCATATGGGTACACAAATAAATTACATATTCAAAAACTAGATTCTAAACACTAAAAAATTTATTTCTGAAGTTTTTTTATATTCATTCTCTAAATGCCTCAAATTTTGACATCAATTGACAAAAAATTTCAAAAATAGGAAAAAAAACTTCCACTTTTTGGCCAAAAGTGAGACCCAACTTCTTGCACTGATCCATTTATATTATTTATATCAGACATAGAATCATTATATTATCACTATAAATGATAGAGAATATCATATTCAAGTATTTCACAATGATATACCTGGTATTGCTATTAGTCAAATCATTTTGCATACATATGATTGAATCTAAAATAAGAGTTTAATATTTTGAACAATCTTAAATACTTAGTCCAATTGCAGTTATTAGATATATTAAGTGTGAGAAATTAGGGTAATTATCTCAATATTCTAAGATATTAAAAAAGGGGACATTACAGTTAATGACTTGTTGATCTTGTCAACTAATCCTTATCATATATTTTGCTAATGTATCATGATGCATTCCTTATACTAGTTGAAACACTAGAATGATATATATTCTTTTGAGATGATGATATGTTGATTGGAGTATATGATCTTATGAGGAGATCTTTAGTCATGATGCTATAGATTGTTGAGATTGGAGCTTTGACATTGACTATGTCTGGTCTTATTCCATTGAGTACATGATCATTTTCTAGCTTACTTCATGATAGTGCTATGTTACATTTGGATTTTGGACGTGAATTGATTTCTTACAAGTTCTAGTGGATACATGGAGAGTTATAAGGTGAGATTAGAGTTCTCTTGTCATTAAAGACATGATTGCTCAGATGGTTACTCCTAGTGAGATTGAGCAACATGAGGTTCAAGGAGCCCAGACCTTGGTTATACATGAGCTCAACATGAATCTATGAGTAGAGTCTTATTGGATGAGTCATAATGGATTGTATATCTTGGACGATCAGTCTCATTTCATGCTCTTGGTCTTCTTGGTTGTTTACCACTCGAGAGGTATTGCCCATTGTTCTTTTCAAGTGCTTTGTGAGTTATGCTTATTTTACATAGACATGAATCTTGAATTATAGGTAGATAATTACTTATGGAGGATTCATTATGAGGGATGCATATCATGGTTGTTCCCTTATCCATAAGGTTGGTATTATGATACCATTATGAGGAAGTTAGGAGATGGTTTATTGGTTTTTATTTATGAGAATGATTACTTTCATTTTGGTCTTCCTTAGTTTTGAAGAAGATTACATCCACAAGAATAAGATTATATGAATGATTTTTTTTGTCTAATGAAATTGAATGTTTTGGTGTTGTTGAGCCTTTTCATCGATGAAAAACTTATTTACCTCATTTTATGTTATCATAATACCATATCATATAACCTAATCACATGTCTACATAATTCATGAAACAAATTATAGTCTAACTTAATTCAAGAAAATCATCAATAAAATTTGAATTAATATAAAATTTGACACCCATGGAACATGAAAATAATCAATGTCATTAGACTTGTGATTGCAATTTAATTTCTCAAATTAACTTTTAGAAAGTAGGAAAAGAGGTATAGTGCCTCTACCCAATACAAAATAAAAAATTTTGAACCCACATATTCTTTTTTTTTTTTTTGCAAAAGTGGGTGAACCACTGAATATATTATTTTAACTAAAACTAGTTCAAGAGCTCAACTGGGAAAGAACTAGAAAGAAAACCCATCATCGTAGCAATATGTACAAGTATTAAACATCAATATTTACAACATTTTATATCAATGAATGTAATCAAAATTACAAAATGGAGGGACAATTTCAAAAACATTTAAGCCAAATGGGCATGAACCCACATATTCTTAAAAATTGTACAAAAAAATAACACAGAAGAATGGAACAAAGTAGTCAGGCAAGAGCCTACAACACAAAGATAAATTGTGAGTTTCTTATGTAGAAGATCTTGGATTCAAGTCTACTCAAACTTTAAAAATAATAACAATTATTATTAATCACAACATCTAAAAATAACTAATCTTAGTTTTCACCTCATAAAAAATAATTAGTCATCATGAATGGCATTGATTAAGATTGTTGAGACTTGCAGTGGCCTCCAATTCCCCATCATATAAAGCCTCATCTTCTTCAATAGAGGGCTCATGTTATCCCCCTTATGAGACTAGCCCACAATCACTTTTCCTTTATTTCTATTTGCAAGAAAAGGAATGTGTGTCCCTAAGTGGGAATCAATCAAATTATTAGTACTCATGTTTATCTCCAACTTATCAATTCTATCTTTAAAAATCCCTTGAGAGTCCCTAAGCTCAACTAATATCTCATATAAAGGGAGACAACATGAACACAACTGATCGACTAGAGGAGACTTCTGTTTAGAGCTTCTTTATGACAGAGCTTTTGAAAATTATGTTGTGAAACACCATTCATTTTATTTTCTAGTTGCAAATGTTGTGTTAGTTCCTTTTTCCACCAAGGCTAAATTTTTCAGATTTATGGTGAAAATTTTTACCTGTTTGATAGCACTATTTTTATTTTTGATCCATTCTTAGAATAAACCCTAGTTTTTACATAAACCTAGTAGATTGATTCAAGCCCTAATTGTAACCCTAGGCCATTTGAATGAACATGTTTCCTTTTCTTTAGATACATTATTTCTTACAATGTTATGATGGCAGGTTAGTGGAGAATCACAAGCAACAGTTTTAGCCTTTTCCAATCTCACGATTGTTATTGTGTCATGTTATTGTGGAAGAAATTTTGAGTTCCCTCGATCATACAATATCCTTTGTATTATATGATCGTATAAAATTTTAAGAGGTTTACATTATCATCTTCTCCAATATTATGATGAAAGGCTTATTGTGGTGTCGTGAGTAGTAAAAAGGCCAACTATGATCTTACGACAAGTTGTTCATTGTGGGATCGTAAAAGAAATATGAAAGCATTGTGATGGCACGATAATTTACTATCATATGATCATAAAGGTGATAAAAGGTGAATAAAATGATGAGCTATCAGACAAGCATCTATTTGCTGATTGGACAGAGAAAATGTACGAGTGCCAGGTATGTATGCTATCAAAGTTAGTGGGACCATAAAAGGTTTTATAATGCATATTGAGTGGAAAATTATGGTCTTTGATCTTATGATGAATGCTTCATCGTGAGATCTTAAGGATAACAAAAGGGGATTCTGATGTTATGATATGAAAGTTTCAAGGGTTTGGCGTAGCATCGTAAAGGAAAATGAGATCATTGGTGATGCTACGAAAAGGTAAGCCTAGTCGTGATTGTATGATCGTAGGTTAAGAAAAATTGACTCGCGATGCTACAAAGCCACTTGTTGTGTGATCATGGAAGGAGATAAAGTTGATGTTGATGCTACAACAAAAGGGATGTCATAAGATCATATAGAGTTTTGCCACTATGTTTGACTGGTCAACAAGAGCTTATCAAAGGGTGTTTGTAAGATCAGAAAGCCATTGTTGCAATAGTGTGATATTATGAAAGGTCTTTTTAACTATCCTTTTCATAATATCATAGGATATTATTTTGATAGAAACATAATGACAGGAAATGAACAATGGGCTTCTTGACCAATAGATTTTTAGTGCAGTATGAAAAGTGCATAGTTGGATATTAATGGTGATGCTCCATGAAGTTGATAGAATAGATTGATATTGTATTTCAAGCATGCTAAAATCAATGCAAGATAAATGTTAGTCTACACATATCAGCTTATAAAGTTTTTCTCTTCTCATAGTCAGAGTTCACCATATGCAAAGAGAAAAAAATTCGAGAATTTCCTATGTTTTCTCAACTTTCTAAATTGTTATTTCTAGAGCTTATTAAGAATAGAGCAGTATCTACTTTGGGTGTTTTATCTGCATATTTTCAAAATGTCTGACCAAGAAGTAGAAGAAATCTAGGCCTCAGATATGGTAGTTTCAGAGACCTCAAATTCTAAGAGAGGCAAAACTAGATAGAGAAAACCTAGTAGATTTGCAGAGGAATGGATAAAACTCTTTCTGGGTTCTACTAATGCAAAATCTATAGATGATCATGCCTTCTTTGACCCATATGCTAGATGCAGAGATGTCATATGCCCTGATGTTATAGGTTCTGAGCTTTTCTATTTCTTTTATTGTAATAGTGAGAAGAAAATTCCAGTTTGTAATCCATGGAAGAAGAACCTTGCAAAGCTGATTTTCCCAAAGGTCTTCATCGATGTAGACTTAATGAAGGCCCTATTTCGATGTTATAATCTGGCCACTAAGTCTTTCCATAAGAAGGATGGAAATATTCTCTGTACTTTGGATTGAGAGTCTTTCATTGAGGCCTATGGACTAACTGGTGCTATGGGTCAACATGTAGATTTAAAGGATTTACAGAGGAGATTTGAAGCAAACCCCAATGCTTTCACAAGAACCTCAATGCTGTAACATATCCCTAGGGATTTGAAGAAAGTGGGTGACTACCCAAAGAAGATTCAGAAAAAGATGCCATTGGATAAATTCAAAAGTTATTTTGTCAAAACTGTATATGGTGTCCATAAGGTGGTAGGAAAATATGGGTTTGATGAGGTCTATGGAGTAGAGTACATAATTGTAAGGGATGTACAAGATTCCTACCATGCTTGTGAATATGATTATGTTAGTCATATTCTAGATATAATGAAGGAGAATATTGCTAGAGCCCATACAAGAGATATGAAAGATTTCACTTTCCCATACTACTCACTACTGATGCACTTAATTCTTTATAAGAATGTGGGGTATATTAGTTCTAATTTCATTGATTAGACTTCTGATTTGAATGGAGATCTACCTATACAACTTTGGACATGGGTATGGGATAGTACTTACCATTTTTCTAATCTTGTGTCATTTTTCAATAATTTTAGTGCTGCAATAATGAAAATGTTAGATCCAGGATACTTTAGGGCACCTAAAATATTGAAAGGTCTTTTAAGACCAGCCCTACTTCCTAAGGGGAAGAGACTAGATCATAACTGGGGGGATATTTTCTTGTTTCCCACTTTTTATTTAATGAGAGTCTATGGTTGTCCCCAACCACCCCATATATTGCCAAAATTCATTCCTCCTACGCTTGGAATAATTGAGTTCATTTGGAAATTATTCATGCTAAATAAAGAATACCTAGGGCCAAAAGTACATAGGGGAACCTTTTTGTGTAGATGCTTTAGGATTGGTGATTTCACCATTGGTAAAAAGGCCCTAGATTTAGTCCACTCCTATCTACACCATTATAATTTATGCATAGGCCCCTATAGAATGTATGAATCTAAGAGTTGGATGAGGGCAACACTCAAGGAAATGAGAAATTATGTGTTGCCAAATTCCAAGGAGCTACCCCATGAAGACATCATTTTGAATATAGTAGCAAAAGGGGAGGTAGTTGATAAGCTTGAAAAGCTCGATGATGTGCTGAGGGTAGAAGGAGAATTAAAAAGAATTGATCCTCAATTTGCAGGATTCTACATGGAAATCTCTTACCCCCAAAGAGTTAGGAAGATGGTCATGGACCATGCAAAGATTATGGCCATGTTACCAGAAGGTCCAATGGGGGAAGAGGACATAGTTTTTCCTAAAAGAGCTTGAACCAGAAGTAACTTTTGAAGTAGGAGAGGATGATGCCCCTCAGGTATCTTGGATGGCCAAAGGAAATAAGAGGCAAAAGATTTTTCATATCCCTCCTTAGGTTAAACAAAGGACCATATAGATTTTTCTAGGAAATAGTTAGTATTTTGCTGACATGAGACAAAATTACCTACAAACTAGGGCTACTACAACTGAAAATACCCTCACAGATCTAGAATTGGCAGCAACAAGATTAGATGATAGAATCATCCAAGCTCAACAATTATTAGAAGATGATGAATTCATCAAGTCTAGTGAATTCAAAAATTTCTTATATAAGATCAAATAGAGTGAGCTTGTTCTTAAGATGAAACCAGATGAATTTGATGAACAAAGAATATAATTTATTGAGAAACTGTAGGCCAATGATCTTGAAAGTGAGGTGATGACTTTGGAAGAGGCTAGAGATCTGGTGCAAAGGAGTGGCATATTATTGGTGCCAGGATGGGACTTGGAAAAAGCATTTATGCTTGATCAGATCAAGAGACAAGATAATTCCATTTCTTATGAGGCACTTGGTGCAGGTGGATTAAAGAGAGGGACTAGTTTCAATATTGATACCAAATCCTTAGTAGTCTACAGTATGGCCCCTGCTTCCAACAAGCCAAAATTGATGGATGTATAGAGCACTAAATAGGGTAATATGATTATATGGACTTTACAGGGCACCTATGGCATAGAAATATTCAAGGCACTCAAATATTTCTCATTTATGAATGAAGCCAAGGTGGAGGAAATAGAAACAAGACTAGCCCAGTCCATGCATGATTACATTGATGTTAGGAAGCTCTATGAGAATGAGCTTAGGAGCAGCCATGTATATAAAGAAAAAAATGCTGAGCTTGAGGCCAAAATCCAAGGACTTGAGGATGAAATCACATCTCTCAAAGAGAAACTAGCACAAGTAGAACATAGGATTGCTCTAGCTTAGAGAGAAGAGGGACAAGGGACATTAATGCTAGTCAAAGACATTGTTGAAGCCCTAATTCAAATAGAAGATATAGAGGAGGATGAATCATCATAGCCAAGAAGAATGAATATTGATACTCAATCAGTTTAGCAAGGAGGAGATTTGAGGATAGAGATCCTTATGAATATGATGAGCCATAGGGTTGATGTTTTGAAGAACATATCAGAACAAGCTCACAATTTATATATTGCTTTACAAAATGCTAAGCAATTTTGCAATGAAGCACTTTCATGGCTAACACCTACTTTCGGCCTATGGGGGCCTTATATTCAAATTTTGGATAGACTAATTGTATTGATGGCTAAAAAGCTAGACTTGCCAGACAAGATTTTTACCATAAAGGAGAGCCTAGAAATGGTAAGAGAATTAAGTGGCTTCTTTACTAGTAAGTTGCAGATTATACAAGGAAAACTAAAATTTTTATCTAAGGGAGTAGAGCCTTGCATACAATCAATACTTGATGCTACTAATGTAGTAAAAAATTGGCAAGAGTGGTCAGCTTCTTTTGATAATATTTTGACCAAAGAGACTACAATAGCAATTTTTGAAGATGTGTCTAATTCTCCATTCCATGCTTTAGTTGATTCTCTTTTCAAGGTAGAAATAAATTTAAATAAATTTATTGTTGAATCAAAGGCAATCATGGATGCCAGATGGACCAAGGCTACTCAAGATTTACAAGAAGTAAAGAATATTGACTGGCCCACTAAGAGGGAGATTTATGTTTGGGAAGTAGTAGGTGAAATAAAGGCTTTGTTGATAGGAGGTAGCTAAGATATTTTGCAAGAAAGGCAAATGAAGTATGAGGAAAAGGAAAGACTAAAGGACATATATAAATGTTTTTCTGCCATTTCATCTAAATATCTTTTTGATTGATCTTCTCAGAGATTATTTTGTAAAAAATTGTGGTCCCCATCTTCCAAAGTTTTTGTTTTCCATTACAATTTTGACATGTGTCCTCTCATCTGTAGCTTGTTGCAATCCTATATATGGATTCCCAAGATGAGAAGTAGAGGTCAGTTATCTGTAGAATTTTCATAGATGTCATATTATTATTTTGCAGTCCATCTGGAGTGTTATGTGGTTATTTGAATGAGTTCATCTGTATGCATACTTGAATACAAAAGGAAAACATTTTATAAAAGAGGTTTGATCTCTATGTTATATTATGAGTTTTATTAGGAATATTGAGAAAAAGGCATAAGGATTTATCCTTAATTGTCATTATCTTTGAAGTTTTGTCTCTTTTCCATATGTTTGTAAGCTTTTAGACTAAATAAACAAGTTTTTCTTCAATTTAATGCAACTCAAATGGTTGTATATCTCTTATTGATTGCTGCCGATTCAAAGAATTGGGTAATGGCTTTCTATAATTGATAAGGTTTAGGGTTTATGAAAAGGATGAGAATTAGAATGAAACTAAAAGCTTAATGTTGACTCTCTTAATCACAAGTTGATTAAAAAGGTTTAAATTGTTAATCTTTGACTCTATAACCCAACAGATAAGACATTGGCCCATTCTAAAGTTCAAGCGCACACTAGAACATTCATATAACTGTAGGACATTTATACAACAACAAATCAATTTTCCCTTTTAATGTATTGAAGAGCTAGAAGTGTTGGTCATGGCTTATTTGTTGTTACTTTCTTTGGTTGTAATTAGCTACTATAATCAGGAAGTTTGTCAGCAAATTATAGAAGAATATTGACCATTTCTACTATAGGGGATAGTCTTGCATAGAATAAAATCAAGTTAATAAGATAAATCCCTTAGGTTTGCCCACCTTGTCTTAGTAGAGCCTAAAGTGAAGTGAGTCCTGATGACTCTGTTAATCTTGGCCTAGAACTAAGATTTAGCCTTGCTAAATATAGGATTTAGCTCATCCTTAGGCTTATCCCTATCTTTTTTTTCTGGTATCAGGCTTAAATTCACCTGATATGTTCTTTACAAGAAAGTACTCTAATAGGTTGTAGGTTCGAAACAACATCACCACTTCCTCCATTTCTTCCAAATTATAAAGAATGAGAAATAAGATTTCACTATTAAAAAAAGAAAAAGAAAAAATACAGAAAACATATAATTAAATAGATAGTTTAAATATCATACTTTAAGACTTGATTTCTAGGCTAATAGTGTTGAATAGTCAAAGTTAATTTATTTTTCCAAAATTAATTTCTTTCTTAAAGTGTGATGCCATAATTAATGCATGTCAATTCTCAACTACTCACTTTGAAGCATTTCCCTCTACAACATAACTTAAAGTGACATTTCATTCCATTTCTATTAAGATCACATTTAGATTTCATTTTTTAAAATTTTTAAAACTAAATTAACAAATGTAACTTTTACTATCATACTATTAGAACATACTCAATGATTACACCTTTAAAACTTAATTAATAAAATAGAATACTGTTCTACAAATTAAATAGAATCTCAATATAACATTGAACATGTTCCTTCTATTCTATCTTCAACAAAGATGAAGAAGAGTGAAATAGTTAAAAAACTAGCACTTGCATCTTTAAAGTTTGCAAGGGTTACTCTGATAATTTTATATATATCATATGATGTCATTGTAGTGTTGACACAAAAAGTTTTCCCATTATATTTTATGTACATAGTAAAACATTGGAAAGACAATTTTAAAATCTTTATTATTTTGTCTTCATTATTAAACTCTTGTTTCATTGAGGTTCATGCTACCTTTTCAATAATTTATATTGTACACAACTTTTGTCAGTGTCTTTGCACCCTTTTTTATCTATAATGAACTTTATAGGCTCTTGGTCATCATGGTTTGTACTTTGATTATCCTCCTTCAAAAAAATAGGTGCTACAGGAGCATTGACATTGTTATTAATGAAGTACAAACTAATGTAATGGTTTCATCTTGATATGAGATATGGAAGGCACATATTTCTGAGCTATCAATTTTGTAAATTTGGGATGCTTGGCCCTTTAAGAGGTGCACATGAATGTTAGTTTGAGTCACCATGGAAGCTACATAAATCTCACAGTGCTCTACTCAAGTTCTATCATCTCCTCTCTTTTTTTTTAGCATTCTTCAAAATTCATGTCATTTTTTTTAGAAAAGAAAAGTTCAAAGTTTGAACAACTCTTGATAATGTACTCCACTACCATACTATGGTACTTTGAGTGTTGCTCTTGGCCACCTTCAATTTGATCTTCTAGGGCTTTAATTTTTTTTTCCATCTAATAACATTTACACCATTCTTTCTATAATCCATTATGTTGAGCCTTTATTTCTTCTTGGTCCTCCTCGTCGCTTTTTGCTTCATCCAACATGAAGCTTAATTGAGATTGTTTGTCCACTTCTTTGATGGGCATGTCTGGCTAAAGAAGAGGTAGTTTTGGTTAAAGAGTTCTTTAACACATAATTCAAATAGATATTGAGATGTATACTTCAGTCTTACATATAAATTATGAACATTTTATTTCAAAAGAGAATAATGTTATGTTTAATTAGTCTGTAATGGTCTCAATCTTTGCATAAAGTATCAAATTTAGTCATGTGTAACCCTAGAAAATATGAAGAAGACCTATTGTAGAATTCATTTAAATGCAACCCTACATAATACAAATTAGATAAATTAAAGTTTATGAGCATGTACACAAGAAATTGCCTCTTAGGGTGTAGTAGATAAATAGGTTCAGTCAAAATTCAGTCAAAATAGATGAGAGTGTCATAGCTGAAGCTAATCCATCTTTGGTAAGTTGTGAAAATCAAGTACTAATGTGTCTTCTAAATATAGAAACCACATATATGTCCTTGGCATAGTGTGAGGAGAGTTAAATTGCATGTCTAAGATATATTGACATTATTCTATTTGAGGCAATGAAGATATAGTTTTTGAGCTCAATCATGTGCATACACATGTTCAGTTAAACCGAGACATGCTTATACTTGCATTTTAGAATTCCCCTTAATAATGATTTTTTAAAATCCTTTGTCCTTAGTATGTAATATGCTAAGAAGGTCACCACTAGCTCTAAGATTGACCTTTAGAGTGGTTGATTTTCCATTTTCTATTTCCATAAAAGATTTTTCTTTCTTAAAATCTCAAAGAAATATGAAGAGGGTCATTGAATTACATAAAGTTATTTCCAAGTGAGAAGTGAAAAATTAAAGGATTAAACTAATTAAAGTGAAAAGGAATTATTTATATTTATTTATGTTAGTAATAAATAAATAAATTTAAGAAATTAAATAAACAAAAGTTATATTATATTATATTTTTTACTTGAAAACTATAACAAATTAACAATAATATTGTACTATATAACTTTAAAATTATATATTTCAATACAATCTATCAAACCCAATGACATATCCTTGCCTAGTCCTTAGCTTAATGTAGGGTAGTTCTATTTTGAAATATGAACTATTAATATTCGAATCAATTTACTCTCTATTTCATATTAGTTTTGAATATGAGGAAGAAGATAAAGAAAATCTTGCTTTATAAATTTTTTTTAGTATTATTCTAACACCACCTTCCATTTTATAACTATTTACTTAAAAAAATTTATAGCTATGAAAAGAATTACTTGAAAAAACAATGTAGAATCTCTAATCATCTCAACTCTCTTTTCTTTACTTCATTGCTAAAATAATCATATTACTCCAAATCCGCATACTTAGCATTAAAACATAAAATGATTTCTTTTATCCAAATGCCTAAACACTACATAACTCCTAGCTTTAAGTATTGAAATTAAATTTATTTTGAAAACATAAAGTTAAATTTCATAATTTACATGGAAAACTCACAAGCTCCAAAATTTGAGAGCTCATCAAACAAAAATAGTTAAATTTAAAACACCAAGGTATGGAATTATACTTATTAAACTTATAAAATCTAATTTAAAAACTAAATCTAGTATATCAAAATCTACAATCTAATAATTGCTATAAAAAAAGCTAAAACACAAATTCTTAAGATCTAATATGTTAATTTATGAAAAATAAGAGATTATTTATTTTTTAGTTTATTATGATGTAATTTGTACTTTTTAATTTTTTTAAGTTCAATTTCAAGGTAAATACAAAATTTGTAAGAAATTTATGAGGATATGATAGCATTTGGATGAAGGAAAGTGAGACATCTATCTCAAATTGGATTTGGGATTATGGTATTTTTAAAAGGATGCCAACTTAGAGAATTATGAGAGTTTTAGAACTGACATATCAATATCTCTCAAAATCTTAAGAAATTGTAATTTGGAAGCTTATTTCTAATCCTACATCATTTATCTCATTCACCCTTCCATGCCTAGATAGAATCCTCATTGCATTTAAATTGTATTAATGTGAATCCTTCCAACACTTTCATTCTTGGTCTGAGTTGGCCTAGTAGTGGAGAATGAGAACTTGTAATCTTGTATTCCTAGTAAACAATTGGTAATTGCTTTCCAACAATCATAATAAAATATTTAAATAAAGCTATATAAAGATACTCAGCCATCAATACAAATAATATTCAATATCAATTTAGTATCAAGTCTGTATATATCCAAATGTATCTAGAAAATCTGAATCATAAAATCAACATTTTATATTTTAACTCTTTCAAAGGATGCTTTTAGTTTTGGCTTCTCTTCACCCATCTCTATCTTTCTCACATTCTACACTGGTACCTTGGATGATGCAGAGGAGGATGCAATAAAATCTTTTCCATTGCCATGCTTGCTTTCTTAGTACCAATTTTTGCTCTCCACAGTGTAAGACTACCTGATTGTCTAAACAATCTGACCAATATCTTCCAAGGAAAGAAGCCTATTAGCTTAATCACTTCGCTTGCTTGTAATGTGTCTTCTAAGATGTCCTCCAAGAGCATGTTTTGACGAGAAGACTATAAAAAAAATCCTACATTTTTATTGTCTATCCATCAATGATTCTCCTCTATTGCAACAAACCGATGTTTGAATAATGTATAATGGGGGCAACAAAGATTTATAGACATTACCATGTATACAAATGAAAAGAAGAATAATTATGGAGAACTTCCTATAAAAGAAACTTCAATGACATTTTTTTCTAGTTTCACAGAGGATACCCATTTTATTAGGAGAAAACTACGTTACTTGTCACTATCACAATATTATTGGTAATGTGGAGGCAAGAGTTTATAATACAATAGTATAGTTGCAACATCCAGTTTATCTAGGGTCTAAATTAACATCTAACCTACTCAAAGAATATGGTTACCACTTCATTTCAAAGGAAGACAGTTATATCATTCATGTTCATGTTAATAAGATTTACCATTAAAAATTAGTTAGACAAAATTTCTTAACTAAAACTTGAAATACCATCAAATAAAATTATTATAGAAATTTAAAACCACATACCTTGGAAAAATGAGATTGAAATAAAACTAAGGATGCTTTTGCAACCACTTGGGTTAGTCCACAAATACAGTATAACAATTTTACATGATGACTATCATCTAGAAGAAAATTGCTATCTTAAAATTGAATTATAATTTCAATTAAATACTACTGTATTTTAAATTAGGGCATCATTTACCATCGATTCATTTAGGGCTTCTGATATCGCTATATCACTTAGGGCTTTTGCTACCATAGATTCAATTAGGGCTTCTGCTACCATGAATTCAATTTGGGCTTTTGCTACCACAGATTCAATTAGGCCTTCTGATACCACTGATTCAAATAGGGCTTCCAATACCACTATATCATTTAGAGTTCTAGTCATCTCTCAATCAATTAGGGCTTCTGATTCCTTTCCTTTTGATTACTTAACTTTGACAAGATCTCAAGATTAGAAATATGCTTATATTCAATATTCATATAAATGAAAAGCAATCCATGAATCTATCCCTTATATCTAGGTGTAAAATAATAGTAACAATGAAATAACTCAATTTAATCTTACCTCCTCATAAATAAAAGTGATATTACCTATTTCCATTAAACAATTGACTGCATAGCTTATCTCTATTTGACTCATGACTGACATCTTGGGAAGAGGTGAAACATTGTTAGGGGCTTAACCACCCAACCCCAGACCAAATCTTATCCCCACATCATCTCTAATGAGAAAGGCCCTCCCTACCCAGAATAGATAGGGGACATCTTGCCAACCACTGGGCTTCCTAGTAATTAACTCACCATATGACTTGGTAGCAGGAGATCACAATAACAAGAATATGCATGAGCTATTAATTGATTCATATTAAAAATAATAATAATAATTTGGTCATATTTGATACTGATTCATATTATTGATGATTCCTTTCTCTCACCTCATCACCCATCTCCTTGGCTACACAGTCGAGTGAATCCCAAGTATTTGGAATTCTCAAAGTAGACAACTCTATCAATTATTCAAGAAGATTACGTACATCCAACATTTCACAATATGTGATTACATAATTATGTCCTTTAAAAATTTCAAATTTGAATGTTTAATGAATTAATTTAACCATATCTAATTTCTCTTCCGTGTTCTTGCAAATTAACTTCACCATTTCATGGCTTCTCTGCTGGTGAATTCCTTAGTGTTAATAGTATTCTAGATTTTTTTAAAAAAATTGTGATAGCATGTGCATTGATGTTGATAAAATCAATCAAGTTATAAACATCTGCTATTTGAATTTATAAATAATATTGATCAAGGTTACTTGAATATTGATCTCTGATGCACTACAAAAAACCAACAACTAGTATTATATATTAATCACAAACTACTATGCCTAGCCGGCTATGGAGGAATACTAAATTAGAAAAGAAAAGAGATGGAACATGTTTAATTTATTCTCTAACCTATCATTATGTACCTAGTTTTTATCGACTACTTTTTCTTTACACCTCTTCACTTCAAATAGCATTTTGCCAGTGAATTCCTTGGTGTGGAATATATATATTTACCAGACAAAGATGATTGTATTAAATTCTAATCAAAGTTATTATTCAAGGTTCTATGGAATTTTCAAAGGTTGATACTTTAAACTAAAACAAAGATTATGGAGAAGTTCAACTGATTTTAAAAAGGAATAAGGAAAACATGAGTTGCAATACGGAAGAGGTATTCTATATTTAGGCTATAGACTCAATGATTTTAAACATAAATTGCAATATGACATACTCGGATATGATACAAACTCTATGGTTAAAATACACAAAAAAAAACTTGAAATGTTAGATGCCTTACGTGACTCCTCTATTGCTATCCACTTGCTATGTTGTCAGGTATTTGTCTTATCTTTCTATCTTGTGACCCACAAAAAAGGTTGAGATGGTAGAATTGATGATGGATTTGTGTGCAGAGAAGGTTATCAAATTCTAGACTTAGTATTGCTGAGAGCTACTACTAGCAAGGATTAACATGGAGAAGGAAAATAATGAATCAATCTTGAGTATGAGACTCTATTAAAAAGAAAAGCTTGACTATTCAGCTCCCTATGGTTACAAGAACCCATTCAAATGCCAATCAAATAAAATTTTTAAAAGAAAAATAAAGTTGAAAATAATTATACAATTAAAATTGTCAAAAATTAAATCGATCTGCATGCGAAGTGTTATCGTTAAAAAAACAAAGAATATTAAATTGGAAAGAATAGAGTTGGAAAGTTATAATTCAAGAATTATAATAATTGAAATGTTATTATAATTTGAACATTATTAAAATCTTATATGTACAAGCAACATTACTTTATTAATTATTAAATTATAATGGTGCCAAATCATTTATACATATATGAATGTTAATAAATATTAATTAAAATAATATGATGAAAGATAAATGAAAATTCTTTGAGATATGTTTTATAGTTTAACCCAATTATTTAATTTAAATTATTTGTTTAAATAACTCATGTGGGTCCCACAAATGTATCATGTTCCAAGTCGCTAGGTCCTCTACCCATCTGTCTAGTGATGGTGATGCTCCTACCTAATTCTTTTTTGACAATGCTTCCACCCCGTTGACATGCTCCCTACAAGGAAATTATATTATCATAATAAATTATTTAAATAATCACAATGGTTAATCATCTTCTTAATTCCATGAATTCATGATCAACTAACATGTCATCTTCACTTGAAATCATAATGACTAACTATCTTACCATTTCACCAGATATAACAAATTAAACTGCCAACTGACTTCATGCGAACCTCAATAGCTATATTTCAAGTTAGGTCAAAAATTGGGATGTAACGTACCATTTCCCTTTTGGTTCATCATCCTTGATGAACTTGAAATTGTAACAAACATTATAAAGGAGTATTTTAAAATTGGAATGTAACGTACCATTCCCCTTATGTTTTATCATCCTTGATGATCTCTACAATTTAGACACTAAAAGACTATTCCAAATACAATATATATATATATATATATATATATATATATATATATATATATATATATATATATATATATATATATATATATATATATATATATATATATATATATATATATATATATATATATATATATATATATATATATATATATATATAACAATGTGATATCATCTCTTTTCTCAATTGGGTTAGAATAAAAATCATAATCAAAACTCAAGATCCATTTTTACTTTAAAGTTTTCAAAAAGATACTTGCATGGTAACATAAAATTAAACATGTATTCACCTGAGTTCTCTTTACCATACTTGTGGTTTTCTTAGCATCATTTGAGTTGATTCTATTTCATGTTCCTATCATACTCATGTAGGCACTCACCATATCATTAGTTTGATTCCATATTGATATCTTCATTTAATAGAATTTTTAGGGTTCAAGGGCTGAAAGTAAGATAAGCATTCAAAATTGAAATTCTTCAACTAACAAGTTCTTGATCTTAATCTAAATCACTTATACATACCATTTGGCATAAGGCACTTATTAATGGGTAGATCATCCTGGTAAACTTATAGATCACCTAAAAAAGATTATTAGATCCATATTTTTCCATTTACGTAACCTTGACCTCTTTTCCCATCTTATCACAATAGCATTTCATTATAATAATAATTTATTATAGAATATACACTTCATCTCCAAAGCAATATACAATAGCTCAATATGTAAAGTCAACATTGCATGTCTATTATACACGTATAGTAGTGTGTTAGAGAGTTAAAACATGACATAATATGCAAGATCATCATACATCAAATCAAGATCATAAGCATTTGAAATAATTCATAAAGATTTTCATGAGTAACTCATCATTTATTTGCAACTATTTAGAAATTCATCTTTTCCATTTTTGTGATTCAGGCTTCCATGCCCATTTTGCCAAAGTTTACATCTGTAAACAAGCATTGATAGTTTCAATTATGCAAGTGTGTTTACTCCATATGGGAGCACATAATGATCTTGTCATTTAATCAACATTAGAAAGGATCATGATTCACACTTTTGTTTTCATTCAGTTCAAATTCAAATAGGTAATGATTTATTTCTGTAATTATTTGCATAAAGAATTATTTAGCCATCATGATGGATTTTGATAATTTTTTATCAAGATTATATAAACTGTGTTTGGATTGCACAAGCCTTAGCCTTGAACCATACTCATTCCTCACACATTCTAACCTTTTAGAATGGCTTCCTTGGAATGTTTATCTGTTCGGCCATCAGAGCAACATGGTTGGTTGAAGTCCCAATAGTCATTCTCCAAAATAACTGAAGCATCTCGACAATAAACAAAGATCACATGTTTGGCACATCTGCCCATATCTACCTTGGCCAAGGATTTCAAATTGGGTCTACAAATGAATCTCCACCACTCGACTTGCCAACCCTTTTTATCTTTTTAATTAGGTTTCATCTTTATGATATTATAGTTTATACATTTGTCCATTTTATATCATTTCAGCCTCCCTGGCTATTCTAAATGTTTTTCCAGTGTGATTTTACAAGTTTTGATTGCAATATCCATTATGCAAAATAGATCTTTTTCATCATTTACATTTTAGCTTCTTAGAAATAGTGTTGGACCAAAGGTTTCAATGTTGAACCCAATGCTCTAATACCATATGTAACATTTGGTTTATCCAAGGTCTAAATTAACATCTAACATACTCAAAGAATATGGTTACTACTTCATTTCAAAGAAAGATAGTTATATCATTCATGTTCATGTGAATAAGATTTACTATTAAAAATTAGTTAGACAAAATTTCTTAACTAAAACTTGAAATACCATCAAATGAAATTACTATAGAAATTGAAAACCACATACCTTAAAAAACTAAGATCGAAATCAAACTAAGGATGCTTCTATAACCACCTGGGTTAGTCCACAAATACACTATAACAATTTCACATGACGACTATCATCTTTAAAAAAATCACTATCTTAAAATCAAATGATAATTTCAATTAAATACCACTATATCTTAAATTAGGGCATCACATACGACTATATCAATTAGGGCATCATTTAAAATTGGTTCATTTAGGACTTTTGATACCGTTATATCACTTAGGGCTTCCGCTACCATGGATTCAATTAGGGCTTCCAATACCACTGATTCAAATAGGGTTTTCAATACCATGGATTCAATTAGGGCGTCTGATACCACTATATCATTTAGGGTTCCAGTTATCTCTCAATCAATTAGGGCTTCAGATTCCTTTTCTTCTAATTACTTAATTGTGATAGTATCTCAAGATTAGAAATAGGCTTCTATTTGATATTCATATAAATGAAAAGTAGTCCATGGATCTATCTCTTATATCTAGGTGTAAAATAATAGTAACAATGAAATAACTCAATTTAATCTTACCTCCTCATAAATAAAAGTGATATTACCTATTTTTGTTAAACAATTATTTGCATAACTTATCTTTGTCTGACTCATCATTGACATCTTGGGAAGAGGTGAAACATTGTCAGGGGCTTAACCACCCAACCTCAGACCAAATCTTATCCTCACACGATCCTTAACGAGAAAGGCCCTCCCTACCAGGAATAGACAAGGGACATCTTGTCAACCACTAAGCTTCCTGGTAATTAACTCACCATATGACTTGGCAATAAGAGATCATAATAATAGGAATAAGCATGAGCTATTAATTGATTCATATTAAAAATGATAAATGTTGTTTGGTCATATTTGATATTGATTCATATTATTGATGATTCCTTTCTCTCACCTCATCACCCATCTCCTTGGCTACATAGCCGAGTGAATCCTAGGTATTTGGAATTCTCAAAGCAAACAACTTTGTCAATTATTCGAGAAGATTACATACATCCAACATTTCACAATATGTGATTACATAATTATGTTCTTTAAATATTTCAAATTTGAATGTTTAATTAATTAATTTAATCATATTTGATTTCTCTTCCACGTTCTTGCAGACTAACTCCACCTCTGCACCAATTCATGGCTTCTTTGTCGATGAATTCCTCAGTGTTAATAGTATTTTGGATTTGTTCAAAAAAATTGTGATAGCATGTGCATTGATGTTGATTTATAAAATCAATCAAGTTATAATCATCTACCATTTGAATTTATAAATAATATTTTCTCAAGGTTACTCAAATATTGATCTCTGATGCACTATAGAAAACCAAAAACTAGTATTATATATTAATAACAAACTACTATGCCTAGCTGGCTATGGAGGAATACTAAATCAGAAAAGAAAATAGATGGAACATGTTTAATTTATTCTCTGACCTATCATTATGTAGCCAATTTTTATCCACTACTTTTTCTTTACACCTCTTCACTTTTAATGGCATTTCGCTAGTGAATTCCTTGGTGTGGAATATATATATTTACTAGACAAAGATGATTGTATTAAATTCTAATCAAAGTTATTATTCAAGGTTCTATGGAATATTCAAAGGTTGATACTTTAAACTAAAATAGAGATTATGGAGAAGTTCAACTGATTTTAAAAAGCAATAAGGAAAACATGTATTGCAATATGGAAGAGGTATTCTGTATTTAGGCTATAGACTCAACAATTTTAAACATAAATTGCAATATGACATATTGGTATATGATATAGACTCAGTGGTTAAGATACACGAAATGAAACATGAAATGTCAGATGCCTTATGTGACTCCTCTATTGCTATCTACTTGCTACGTTGCTAGGTATTTGTCTTATCTTTCTGTCCTGCAACCCATAATAGAGCTTGAGATGGTAGAATTGGTGACGGATTTGTGTGTAGAGAAGGTTATCAAATTCCAGACTTAGTATTTCTGAGAGCTACTACTAACAAGGATTAACATGGAGAAGGAAAAGAATGAATTGATCTCGAGTATGAGACTCTATTAAAAATAAAAGCTTGATTATTTGGCTCCCTACGATTACAAGAACCCATTCAAATGCCAATCAAATCAAATTTTTAAAAGAAAAATAAAGTTGAAAATAATTATACAATTCAAATTGTCAAAAATTAAATCGATCTCCATGCGAAGTGTTATCATTAAAAAAGAAAAGACTATTAAATTGGAAAGAATAGAGTTGGAAAGTTATAATTCAAGAATTATAATAATTGAAATGTTATTATAATTTGAATGTTGTTAAAATCTTATATGTACAAGCAACATTACTTTATTAATTATTAAATTATAATGGTGCCAAATCATTTATACATATATGAATGTTTATAGATATTAATTAAAACAATATGATGAAAGATAAATGAAAATCCTTTGAGATATGTTTTATAGTTTAACCTGTACACTCAAAAGTGTCCCACTCTAAGCCCTTCTACCCAAATGATTCCATGAGTTTGGAATGCTTGGATGTCGGCTTAGAGCTCCCTATCCATAGAGTGCAAGAGAGTGTATTTCAAGTTCAAGGGCTCTCAACTGAGCCTTAGGAATAATCTTCTTGCTAGTAATCCATGCAATGAGAGGTCCGAAAGACAAGATGCAAGAATGAAAATGTCTCAAGGAGTTCCTCAAGAATGCAATGCAAGTATGGAAACTAAGCTAAGATGAGAATGCAAAATGCAGCGATGCTAAAACAAGTATGAGAGTGTTACAGTCCAAATATTAAGCTATGTGAGATAGATTATTGCAAAATAGAAGCTAAACTAACATGCAACATGAATCTAAGCTAAAATGCTATGGTATGAGAGAATGTAGACAAGAAATAGAAGTTCTCCACAAAGCTCCAAAGAAACCTGTTAGAAAACCTGCACCATAACAATACTCAAAAGATGGATGCTTTTAGGGGGAAAGCTCTCTCCCTTTTAAAGTTGTACGAATGGTAGAGATCAAGATGAAGATGGTGGATGATCAACAATGGAATTTGAAAAGAGGAGTGATCCATGTGCACACACAAGTCAATAAATATAATATAAGTTGATTTGCCATATAAGACAAAAGTCATAAAGCCTTTTTTTTAATTGCAAAATAGAAAAAGGACTTTATGTGTGCACTTTAAGTGGGTTAGAATAATGGGGTCTTTTATTTAATTAAAAGGGGACATGTTATTTTAATCAAATAATGAACTTAGGATAGCATAGTCAAACTCTAGGTCATAATCAAATTGATTGATTATTAGCAATTTGGTCTAGGTAAATGATTTAATTAATTTAGCCAAAATGCTAAGAAGGGAGCTAATAATCTAGATGACCATTTTTAGGTGATTACATAACCCAATTATTTAATTTAAATTATTTGTTTAAATAATTCATGCTGGTCCCACAGATGTATCTTGTTCCAAGTCGCTAGGTCCTCTACCCATCTGTCCAGTGATGGTGATGCTCCTGCCTAATTCTTTTCTGAAAATGCTTCCACCACACTGACATGCTCCCTACAATGAAATTATATTATCTTAATAAATTATTTAAATAATCACAATGCTTAATCATCTTTTGAATTCCATGAATTCATGATCAACTAACATGTCATCTTCACTTGAAATCATAATGACTAACCATCTTACCATTTCGCCAGATATAGAAAATTAAACTACCAACTAACTTCATGCAAACCTCAATGACTATATTTCAAGTTAGGTCAAAAATTGGGATGTAACAATAGTAATCTTTTATATGGTGGGACTTCTTAGAAATGTCTATAGAGACGTCAAAAGGTATATGATAAAATAATTTATTTAACTTAATAATTAAATTAAATTTCAAATTTTAATTAAATTTTAGTTTTGTTATAATTATTAAATTTAAATAAATTATTTTGTGAGACATCATTTGATGTCTTATATACATTTCCTAACCCAAAATCTTCTTGATATAAAAGGTTCAAAATGCACTTGGTTAAACAATTTGTTTGTTCAATAAAATTAAATTTATAAGATATTATTATATTGTGATTTTTAATTTAATTAATGACTAAATGAGCTCTTGCATAAACAATGTCTTAATAGTAGATGTTGTTAAATTCTTCATATGAAACAAGACATTATGTGCATTTCTCTTTTACACATCAAAATGGACTTTGAAGAAAATTTTATTGGTTTAATTTTTATAATCTTTTTTTACAATGATTTAAAAATGCATTAACTTAAATAATTTTGTAATTAGAGATTAGATTTTTGTATTATTTTTAAATAATGAAAGTTTTTTACAAAAATTGTGATATATATATATATATATATATATATATATATATATATATATATATATATATATATGGCCCTATAATTGATAGTTATAGGGGTGGGGAACTAGAAAATTTTTTAAGCATTTAATAAGATCTAATCATTTCTCCTACTTATTAGGAGACGAATAACGATTTCATAATCTAATGGTCTAGAAATTTCCATAGTAATTGGATGAGTCAAAGATACAACGTAACATAGATAAAAAATAAATAGAAGTTATTATCATTCACCTCGATGATTTTTCAAATTACTCAAAAGGTTTTGTCATAAATTAAGACGTTATTATGAGATCTGGACATTGAAATTAACCAAATAATTTCTCAAGGAGGATAGAATTAAACTGAAATGGGGTAGCATGGGGTGGACCCCAATGGCACTATTATGATGGAGTAGAATACCACTCAACCACTCTTTTGTCTAAGTATGCCTAACCTAGACCAATGATAGACTATAGAAGAAATGATAGGCATTGTATTATATTATCCTCCTATCGGTCAAACTATACTATGTCAACCCCTCTTATGGAAGCCAGGAATTAAAAATGATTCACATTCATGCACATGAGAACTGACTACTATTCCTAAATTGATGATTCCATACGTAACATGATTAAGTGCGAGGGGTATTCAAACCCCTACAATTCATTGGTAGATCTAGATATCCAATGGGTTAAAGGTCAAATAAAAGCTCCGTGTGTGTGTGTGCATGTGTGCGTGCATGTGTGCGTGCGTGCGTGCGCGCGCACGCGCGCGTGTGTGTGTGTGTGTGTGTGTGTGTGTGTGTGTGTGTGTGTGTGTGTGTGTGTGTGTGTATTAATTTGTATATATTTTAAGGATACTAAAAAACACATTTCAATTATCAATAATGCATCTAAATTTATATTTGTATCCATGTCCATGCACCTCTTATACAGATTATTTCTTTAATTTTCATGTCATTTTCTTTTGAGAAAAAAATCATTTTTGTGAAGAAAAGATATAAATTAGAAATTAGATATTATGTAAACTCTATTAGTTCATTAATATTCTCTTGCACCAACAATATTAAATATATTATTGTAATCTATAATACAGGGCATTAGAAATGTTAAAAATGCATTACATCTTAATAACTATGGCACATATTGGTATTCACATGTTCTAATGGTTAAGTTGTGGTATTGTTCTTACTATCAATGAATAAGCCCTATTGGAGTGCTATTATTGAATTTTTAAATGGGGATGAAGTCTCTCCTATTTTTAACCTTAGTAGTTCATAGCTTCTACCAAAATGAATAGTAATGCATAGAGAGGTAGTACAGTTGGGCAAATAGTTTAGTCTAGAATCATGATGTTCCAAGTTTGACAAACATTTCAATTTACTTGATGATTGACACATCCCTCCTAACTATGTAACCTCACCATGTTTTATTTGATACCCCTAGATGTTATATTCTATGGCTTGTTTGATGACATAGATGTTATATTTTTTCACAAAATAATGCTTATGTTATTATTTGATGACATAGAGGTTATATTTTCTTCTTATTATGGGTCAATGGCTCAAATTTTCTTCTTGATTTGTGATTTTATTTGTTTCACATATATTATGATTGAGATCACAATTACAAACTAACTTCCATTTTTTGATTGGGTGATTGTAGAATATGATCATCCCCTGAGAAGGGATATGAGTTTTACATGTTAGTCCTAAGGGATCAAATTACTAGGGGGGGGGTCGTGGGGTGCGTGAGTTAGAAATCAACCAATTAAAAAAATAATTAACCACTCAACTCCTTATTGTAGTATCAACTTAATAGCAACAAATGAAAGCATCAAATGCATAAGAAAATCCGCAAAATAATATAACACTTGACACAATTATTTTGGTCTAGTAGAAACCCAAATTGGGTGAAAACCATGATGGGAACTAGTAACACAAATTGTGCACTCTTTTGAAGTATGCTCTATTGGAAGCTTAATCCTATTAAGAGTTTACAAAAAAACTATTAGGTGCCACCCAATCAAGGGATTTACCTCTATCTCCCTTAGGAGATTTACCCTATCAAAATAGATTTGTTAGAGGACTTGTAACACTAATTAAAGTGCCACTACAATAAAGGATTTACAATAAAGGACATGTTAGGATCCACCGGTTAAGAGATTTTAGTACTATAATAGTTAGGGAATAACATGTAGAATGATATGTAGAACAATACTTCCTTTGCTTGATCAGATCCAATGTAGCACATACAAAAACTTTATTTTGTGCCCACCTATATTATAGCTTTATTGTACCTTTACATTCATGGCTACCACACAATCAACACATAGTTCTTTTCACCTTTATCAAATATCTAGCGTTCTTCAAAACTATGCATGTTCCACCACCTAAATCTTGCCCTAACACATTTCACAATGAATTTCAAACACATCAATCACATACCACACATTGAAACCTACATCTTAATGCACATAATAATTTCCTATACCACATCATTCCATGGTTAAATTTACATTCAAATTCATGAAGAATAATAAAATATGTTTTGACCAAACAAATCCTTCTTCTAGAATCTTCATGACATACTTCCATCAATCACTAGAATGTTAGATCATGGTCTCTAATTATTAGAAGTGTCACCATATCATTCATATTGGTCATCAATCCTCAATCTACCATCAACAACTCAAGAACACAAATACTTAATCTAGAAACTTTTTTTATTATCAAGATATTTTCTCTCTGATCATCCAAATGAGTTGTGACCATAACCACCCCATCCATGGACTATGTTCTACCTTCTCCTGTGCAAATCCACTTAACTCTTCATAAATATATTAAAACAACTAAACCACCTAATTTCTAGGTGAGTGCACCAAATGGTGTGCAAAAAGAGGGGTATAAGTCAACACCTATTTTCTAAAATTAGGTAAACCTAAACTTAGATGATACATTTGAGGGTCATCCACTAAAAATGACAAGATGTGTAAAACATATAAATTGTAGTATTCTAAATCTACTTTCTAAACTATTACTTTTTTTTACAAAATGGATAACATTAGGTGGGTCAAACCCTGCACATACAAAAAATAGCTCCTATTTTTTTTAGAAAACATGGTAGGTGTTTTCCTGTGCAGCACAAAAGATATAGTTATATTTAGTATTTTGCATATCCCTTTGGTAGGATGATATTTAAGAGTCATATGTATAAGATATGTATTTTTTGTAATTTTATGATAAGTAATTTTTTGTTATGAATTATTGAGCAGACTACATCCTAAAGTTTTCATACATGTTCGTGTGCTGAGCATAAATTACATCAAAATAATTGAAAATAGATTTTTTTTTAAAAAATGTGTATAAAATTAAGTGTAGAATAGTAATATATAATTTATTTTGAATTTGGTTAAGTATATCAAAAGTTATTAAAAATTTGGTAGACATATGTCTATGAGGAATGTCAAGGCATTGGTAAAAGTAATTAGAGTTTACAATGTTAATGTTGTCTAAAGAAATATAATTATATGGTTAGAAAGCTACGAAGATGTGTAAGATTATGGTGGTGATTTTATAGGTACCTAGTTCACCATTGGCATACCTAATGAAGACAGACAAGAATTCATCTTAGTAGATGAAAACATGTATAAAGGAAAAAAATGGAGGGAAAATAGTCTCCTAAGCCTTTGGGTCATTTCCTTAGGCTACACCAAGCCATAACCCAATCAAGGTTTTTGGATTCAAATAACCTGATCAAGTTTTATATTACTACTACACAAGGGTAGATTGAGAGAGGGAGTGAGGGGGAGAGAGAGATTGAGTTATGTATTATACTACACAAGTGTCTATCATATCCCCTAATCCTTGTCTCCATCCCTCTCTCTCTCTCATTTTTTCTCTTTATCCTATCCCCTAATCACTCTCTATCTCATTATCTCTCTTTATCCTATCTATCATATTGCCTAATCTCTCCTTCTCTCCTCTCTCTCTCTCTCTCTCTCTCTCTCTCTCTCTCTCTCTCTCTCTCTCACACATCCAATCCTATCCCAACCCTCTCTCTCTCTCTATCATACCCTATAATCCTTCTCTCCATCCAGCCATTCTCTCTCTCTCTCTCTCTCTCTCTCTCTCTTAGCCTTGTTCTTTATCCTATCCCCTAATCTCTCTCTCTCTCTCTCTCTCTCTCTCTCTCTCTCTCTCTCTCTCTCACACACACACACACACACACACACACACACACACACACACACACACACCCTCCCCTTCTCTCTCACTCATTCTCTCCATCTAGATCTCACTCTTTCTATCATATCCCCTAATATCTCCCTCTTTCTCCTATCCCCTTCTCTCTCTCTCTCTCTCTCTCTCTCTCTCTCTCTCTCCCTCTCCCCCCCTCCTTCCCTCCCTCCCTCCCTCCCTCTCTCTCTCTCTCTCTCTCTCTCTCTCTCTCTCTCTCTCTCTCTCTCTCTCTCCCCCACTCCCACTCCCTCTCCCTCTCTATTATTCCCTCTCCTACTTCATATCCCCTTCTCTCTCTTTCTCCTATCCCCACCATTTCTCTCAAATTATCTCCATCACTCTCTCCCTCCTTCAATCTAAATTTATGTAGTAGTAATACATAACCCAATCAAGTTCTACAAAACTCAATTGGCTTATACAAAACCTGATTGGGTTATTAGTCCATATAGATAATATAGTTAGAACTTAATAAACCGGTCAGGTTATTGATAACTATAAATAAAATAACATGTCAATGATTATTATGTTGTTTTAGTGTGGTCCACCAGATTCTATTGCTATTCACATGTATACCAAGTATGAAAGTGTAAGATTTTTGTGCTTGGAAATGCTAAATTTTATATTTTTCATCTACCAACTGTTAGAAATAGGGAGTATTGAGAGGGGGGTGAATCAGTAATCTACAAAATTTAGTCACCAATTGGTTATTATTTCTTACTTTAAACCATGCATAAAAAAACAATAAAGTAATGTTGAACAATAACAATAGCAATGCACAAAGATAACTCATAACATCATATTTTGCTAACTAGGGAAACCCTGGTGGGGATGACACCCACTAGATAATATAATGATATATATGTTCCATGTTAGAGGATGATCCTATTAGGATTCAATTAGAAATTTTAGTATAAGCAGTCCCTGTTAGGAGACTTTAAATCCTTGTTAGAAGATTCCAACCCTGTTAGGAGTTGTAGCACAATGTATGCAAGAAGAACCCACTACCCAAACATGCAATTTCAACTACAAGAAGAGCTCACTGCTCAATCAAGTAATTTATTGTTATTTTCTTTCCTTGACTAATCTTTTATCTTTAGCTTGATCTCGAATCAACAAATAGCTCATATAAAACTTTTCATATATCTCTTTCACATATAGTCTCAATTCGTAATTCACACTTGCACTTTGCTTACATACTATACCAAGATAGCACATTACTTATCGCAAGAAGTCCTTTGCATAAATACCATGCCTTTACACAAATTACTATTGGCTAAGACCATAATTCACTTTTCCAAGTTAGATTAAACATCTAGGATGTTGGCCTTAATTGGACAAGTAATTGTTTTGTAAAAAAAACACTTCTTTCCTTCAATTTTGTTGTCTTGCATCATCAAAGCATGATTATCTCTCTTTCATACAATTTGTACAAACTTCTAAGGTTATACATGTCATCACCAACATGTATACTATCTCCATGTAACTTTATAGTCATAATATGATGTCTGCAACATGTTATAAATAAAACAATACATTGTTGTAAGAAAATTCTATACTTATACAATTTTCTTATTATCAAACACTAAGTATTTTTATTTTTGAGGTTTCCTATCAGCATGTACATCATGTGTTACCATAAATGATAACAATTGCATATCACTATTAGCCAATTCTCAACAATCTCCCCCTTTGGCATTGATGGCAAAAAAATAGGGAAAATTGGCTATGTGACAAAAACTTAACTATCAAAGTAAACATTATATCTATTATAGCTTGTTTAATTTAACATATATGCTCCCCCTTAAAATATAATTTACACTTTTACAATCTTCACATGTATCTCTCCCTATTATTTCTTTCCAAAAATCACTATTTTTGTCATGTATACAATTTTTACATCTCTCCCCCCTTTGACATCAATGACAAAGTTCAAAATGTCAAGATACTGTCCAAAAATTGTCAAAACTGTTGTCCTTTATGATAAAATTATCTTCATATAATCATCAAAAATAGTCTTCAAATTGTCCATATCTTTGTTCCATATCCCTTTGGTAGATTCAACTGATGTGATAATTACACATAAAACATATGATGCAATCTCAACTACATTGATATCTGAATACAAAAAGTTTGAATATGTATCCTTGGCCTTGACACATTCTCTAGCTACTTCTCAACAAAAGATAACTTCAAAGCAATGGATTCTCTGAAATAAGATGTTCTCTTCAAAATATGCTCTTTCCAAAGTTCCAGTTTCCTTGATGTCACTGTGAATACTGGTAACTTGACTCTCAAAATCATCAATTTTTCTAGATGAATGCTAGATTTGGTTGGATAAGGCCTCTAGCTCATTCATCTTTATCTCTATCTAATTGTTCATGTCTTTAGTAAGCTTGTATGATAAGGTACACTTAAAAAGATAGAATTTTTCCTTCCTGTTGACATTTTTGAAGTTCTTTTATACATGTATCAAGATTAACTAAGCCATTCTTGATATTCTAGAAAATGGTGCTAAACAAGTTAGCACCATGGGAAATTTGAGACTTTGCCTCTAAAACATTCAATAGATTTGTGAACTCTTCATCAAAAGACTTTAGCATTGTTTGTGCTCTCTATTCAAGATCTAACTCAGTATGGTGTACTTTCAAATTGTGGTGCAGTCTATCTGTTACTTCTATTAAAGATTTCTAGAAACTTTTCATAGTTTTATTCTTTTGTATGAGTTTGGATAGGGATGAGATTAGATCTATTTGATCATCATCATCAGTAGCCAAACTAGCAAGAGAGAGAAAAGTAGATGAACTAGATGGTTTAGTCTCATCCTCACTCTATTTCTTTTCTTTTTCTTTAGTTCTTCTATGTTCCCCTTCTTTCTTTTCCTTTTCCTCTCTTTCTCTCTTCTCTTCTAATCTTTTCTTCTCTTCTTCCTCCAGTTTCCTTTTCTTTTCTTCTTCTGCAATCCTTATTTTATGTTCATCTTCCTTTATTTTCCTTTCTTCCTCAATCAATTGTTGCTTGGCTTCTTCTATCTTCTTCTTTTCTTCTTCTAGTAGTCTCTTCTCTTCCTCAATTTGCCTCAACTTATCCTCAATATCTTTGGTGTTAGATACATTTGGTTAGGAACCACCAAATAGATTAGTATCATCAATGTTAATTGTGACATTGGTTTGATCAATCTACATGGTGTCACCACTTACTGACACTTCCAAGGTTTTAGGAGTTGGAGGAGATGATTCTTGTGATTTTGTCAAAATTTTACTGATAGATATTGCAATCTCCTTTCTCAACATATCCTTTTCACCAACCATGAATAGAAATGGTCTCAACTTATTTCTTAAGTATGACACAAGATATTCAACAATCCCTTTATTTCACCTTCATAATATGTCTTGCAGATAGTCCTCAGCATAGACTTCTGAAGCTCAAGGTCTTGTTCTCTTGCAAGAGTCTTTTTATCTATAAGTCTCTCATAGACATTCTTGTTCACCACTCCTTCAATATATTTCAAACTTTTATCATTTTCTATGATATATCTTACAGTAGATATATCAATCTAATCCTTCTCAAAATTATTATATAAATCATAAAACTTG
This sequence comes from Cupressus sempervirens, assembly GCA_028749045.1. Taxonomy (NCBI): domain Eukaryota; kingdom Viridiplantae; phylum Streptophyta; class Pinopsida; order Cupressales; family Cupressaceae; genus Cupressus; species Cupressus sempervirens. Next base: position 177,546,667 of record CM053785.1, on the reverse strand, counting down.
TTCATCTAAACAAAGTTTCCCCCATTGGAAATCATTGTGTTAATCTTCTCAAACTTTAGCTTCCAAGGTTGCTAAGCTTTTCCTACTGCTTGTTTAGGTGGAGTCATCTTTTCTACTTGTTTAGTTTCTTGTTCCCCATCTTCTTCATCACTTGACTCAATTGTCAACAATGTTTTCTACCTCTTACTAGGTCTTCTAGCCAGTTGTTTGACTTTCTTAGTCTTTCAAGATACTTCTTCCACTAATCTCTCTAATTTTCTTTTCTACTCATTAGGTTGAACATTAGATGCTTCTGCATATGGTATGCTCTATTCCAAAGATGTTTCAAAAATTGATACTAACAAGGGTTGAATGTTCAATACACCTTGCTTCATTGTTTGTCTTCAACCTCAAATTCACTCTCTATCATTCCAGCCTCTGATAGTGCCTTCTTCATAATTGATTCAACCTTTTTATGTGATTTCTTCTCTAAGGTTTCTTGATGAGCATGTTGTGTGATCTCATCATACATGTCAAATCTATATTCAGCTTTATCTCTCTCTGAATTCAATAACAAATCAATGTAACCAACTACAACATCATCATTCAACACATAGCTCAAGGGATCCAAAAATGTCTCCCAAGGTTCCACTACTTGAATATAAGTGTGATCTATATCAACTAAAATACAAATTTCTTCCTTAAATCTATCCACAATTACAGGTGAAATACTAAATTTTTGTTTCATCTGATTTTGAAAAGTCCTCATAATTAAATTTTCATTGTCCAATATCTTGTTTGCAAGGTGCCTTTTGCATACCTCCATGATCTTCTCCATAGTGCATTTGTCACTATTCATTATGTATCTGACTGACAAGTAGGGAAATCTCTTTAGTACATGGAAGAATATGTGATTTATTAATGATTGGAATCTAAACACACCACTCTTTGTCCTCTTAATCTTTTTAAGGTTTTCTAAGAATTGCATTCTTAGTATTTTACTTAGATTTACTTGCTCTTTCTCAACACATATATTATAAACTACATATATAAATCCTGCTAAAAGTTCATCAATCTTAGAACATGCACACACTGAATAATCAATAATTCTACTAAAAAATCTCATGTCATCTTGCTTGATGGAGCTGATTACCATGACCTTCCCATTGTATGATACCTTAGTGTAACTTTTCACTTTCTTCTTAACTATCTTCTCACCTATGAGTACACTACCTTATTTGCTAAGACTAGTTACCTCATGAATAAGGTGGGTAGAAGTGTCTACTATATTATCTTGCATCCATAATTTTCCATCATGTATCCTACTCAATATAATTTGAGTCCATTCATCTGTATCTAGCTCATGGTAGAAATGATACTTAAACAAGTAAAATTGCTTTAAATGTTCAAATATGGACTTCATATTCATGTTGAGGTTAAAGACTAGCTCCATATCCTTATTCATATATTTATTGCTAATTGAGTCTAACTTGCAATTTAAATAATTTTAAATGTCATTAAGGTAAACTGCATTTTTCAAAGTGATAGATAATGCAAAGTTAGGGTTTCCTTCATTAGGTTTTATTGAAACAATCTTAAATTTAGGTTTGTCCTCATTCTCAACACTATATACTAACAAAAAATCCATGATCTTTATGAATATGAACTTTTATCGAGAAAATTTGTGAAAAAATGATAAAATACCTCTTTCCAAAAATAGGGTTTGCTTCAAAATAACTTTGACAAGTCACTTCTAAGTGCTCTTCTCTTTGAATGTGTTTGTAATGTAATGAAATTGATTTTGTACTCCATTTATCCCTCAACTTGAACTTGCATTAATTGTGTACTTCACAAATATGAAAAAGTTGTTACTTGCATTCTACAATCAATTAACTACTCAAGACCATCTATCTGATCTTTGAATGTCACCCAAGGTTTACTATACCCTCCTTCCATCATGAAAAATATCCTTAAAACTTTGCATCATGAAATTCTCAAAAAAAGCTTACTTTTCATCTTTTGTTATAGAATTAGCCTTTATTGTAATACCAGTAACTTTGAATTCTATCATAACTTCTTTAGATGGGCTCCAAATCATAAATGAGCTTAGATACGATCTAAACATAACAAGATACATCTTTTCCCAACTTTTCTACCTATAATTTAGTCTTTGACTGAAGTTCTCAAATTTTGATGTCGTGAACAAGCTTAATTCAACTTTATTGAATCAAACTCAATGACCGACTTCAACCTTCCTATCTCATAATCATCTAACTTTTCTTTTGAAATATCTATTCCTTTCAGGAGTACTTCATTAAGTTCTTCTTGAATTTCACTCACAATGTTTCTTTGTTCTTCGTTGTCTTTTCTAGTTCCAGAGTTCCTTTCATGATTTCTTCTATCATTCCTTCTATTCCCAAAGTTTTTGTCCATTCTACAATACTTCCTATGTGTCTAAAGTTGTTGCATAACTGACATATAGGTGCTCTTCTTCTAGGATTCTGCTAATCATTAGGTGCATGACAATTTCAAGAAATGTGTCCTAAGTTGTTACACTTATAACACACGATCTATCTTCTATCTTTATAATATCTTCCTTCTCTCAATGTCCTTTAATTAGATCTTCTTCTATCTATAGGGTTAGTATATCTAGACATTCTACTATTTCTCCTATCATTATCATACTTAGATTTTCTATAATCAATTGCATTATGACCCATACCATGACAATTATGATAATAAAAGTCCTTAACATGATTGAATGACTTATTAGTACAATCACTTTTCATATGATCTATTTCATTACATAAAAAGAACTTACCTCTATATTCATACCTAGTTTCCTTAGGAGTTTCCACTTGCTTTGGTTCATTCAAGACTTTAGCTTCCTTGTTTTGCTCAACTTATTTAGGTTTCTCAAAATATTGAATAGATTTAATCTTATCATCAAATTTGTCTTTTTCTTTCAGATATGATCTAATCTCAAGTTTCTTTGTAGACATGTTAATTGGATAGCGAAGACTTGTCTTATCATAAGAAGGTCTCAGCATAGACATTGAATCATCAAGCTTTTCTCTGCTATAATAAAGCTTCTCAAGCTAGCATTTGCATTGTGTCAATTCACCTTTCACAATAGTATTGTACTTAAGGATTTCATGATCTTCTCTCAATTTTCAAATTTAGATTTTTTCTTTGCTAGACTTGCTCTTAGATCTATATTTTTAGTCTTCAAATCAGATTCAATTTTGCTAGGATCATTTCTCAAAGTCAACTTCAAATTTGTAATCTTCAACTCATGCTTCAAGATCTTGTACTCTATCTTCAACTTTGAATAGCCATCATCAATAATTCTAGATTCAGTAGATTCAAGCTTGGATTTTAGATGTTCAATCTTTTCCTTCAACTAACCAATGTATACTTTAGAGTCTTCATATTTGTCCTCCAACTTATCTCTTTCTTCAATAAGGAGATCAATTTGTTCAAGATCTTCTTCAAGGTTCTTCATCAACTGTTCCATATCCATAGGGATCTTACTTAAGCTATTAAGCCTCTTCAAAGTAACTAAGCTCTAATACCAATTGTTAGAAATATGGATTATTGAGAGGGGGGTGAATCAGTAATCTACAAACTTTAGTTTCCAACTGGATATTATTACTTAATTTAAACCATGCATAACAAAGCAATAAAGTAATGTTGAATAGTTACAATAGCAATACACAAAGATAACTCATAACACCATATTTTGTTAACTAGGGAAACCCTGGCCAAGGGAAAATCCTGGTGGGGATTATACCCACTAGATTATATATATATATATATATATATATATATATATATACCTTGTTAGAGGATAGCCCCTATTAGGAGACTTTGAATCCATGTTAGGAGATTTTAACCCTATTTGAAACATGCAATTTCAACTACAAGAAGAGCTCACTGCTCAATCAAGAAATCTACTATTTTTTCTTTCCTTAACTGATCTTTGATCTTTAGCTTGATCATAGATCAACAAATAGCTCATATAAAACTTCACATATATCACTTTCACATATAGTATCAATTCGTAATTCATACTTGCACTTCGCTTACATACTATACCAAGATAACACATTACTTATCGCAAGAAGTCCTTTGCATAAATGCCATGCCTTTACACAAATTATTGTTAGCTAAGACCACAATTCACTTTTCCAAGTTAGAGTAAACATCTAGGATGTCGGCCTGAATTGGACAAGTAATTGTTTTGTAAAAAAAATAATTCTTTCCTTTAATTCTGCTATCCTAGATCATCAAAATATTATTATCTTTGTTCTATACAGTTTGTACAAACTTCTGAGGTTATACACATCATCACCAACATGTATACTATCTCCATGTAACTTCACTAGTCATAATATGATGTCTGCAACATGTTATAAACAAAACAATACATTTTTGTAAGAAAATTCTATAGGTAGACAATTTTCTTATTACCAAACACTAATTATCTTTATTTCTAAGGTTTCCTATCAGCATGTACATCATGTGTTTCCATAAATGACAACAATTACATATCATTATTAGCTAATTGTCAACACCAACATCCTATTTTATGTTAGTTTCTTGTGATTGAGCATAAACTAATCATGCAAATTTGTTTATTTTTGTATTTTATTGTGTATATTATTCATGCTATTGTTTGTAGGATAGTTTGCATCTATAATCATGGGAAATAACAAGAGATGAATAATTGAAAAATGAGAGACATCAAAGGTAAAAATAAGGGAGTGTATGAAGAGATTATGTGAAGGTACATCATCAAATACCTCCAACGCAAGTGATAAAAATTTACCTATTGACATTGATGTCGTAAACACACCTAATTTGATGAATGAAAAATGTTAAACATATCCCAATTTAAATAATTATGACAAATACACTTACGTCACCCAATGCCCCTAATGTGACAAATCAAGTTAAAATGATGAATGCACATATTGTAAGTAATGAAAATATAGCATGCACGTACATAACATATCCTAGAATAATTCATAGAAAACCAAAGTTTCTACTTGACATTGATGAAAATATTTTGAAGCTAATGCATAATAAAATGTCAAAAAGAAATTGTATGAAAATTGCTCAAAATATTTGGAAAGACTATTTTGAAAATTTAAATCAAAGTGGAAGATGCCAACTTTTTGTTAAAATGGTTCAAAATCTAAAATTTAGAGTGAGAATGAGAATTTTGGGGTTAAGAATATCTGAAAATAGTAGTGAAAAAAGCATTGTTAGAAATATATTTAATGCATACCAATCCATTGGTTCAAAAACATGTACTAAAGATGCTAATACAAGTCAAAGGGTCCTCACATCAACCATAATGGGAAAGGAAATGGAAAAAACTTGTATGATAAGCAAAACAAGTAAATCATTAAGGATAAGTAGAACAACATTGGTCAAAGCCTTAGTGAGGTGAGAGAAGATTGAGAATTCTAATGAGACCTCTTTTTGGTCATTCCAAGGTAGACTCCCATGCAAGGATAAAGTTATTTTTGATGCACTAAGAGCATTAATAGAAAAATTTTGGAGTGACAACACAAGGGCTTCACCAGACCAAAAAGATGTTGTCAAAAGATGAAATGGAAAAAAAAAACCATGAGCCATGTGCAATTTTTTTTTTGGATATGACTCAAATACAATTTTATGAAATGTTTCTTCAAAGATTTCCTCAAATTAAAATCAGCCAAAGGTTTTTTGAGCACACACTACATGTTGTTGTAGGGTTTATGTTGAGTTTTCTATGATTATGATGTTTATTGTTATCTATGTTTTACTTTGCATGCTAACAAAATATTGCAAGAATGTGGTCTACAATTACCTCCTAAGTCACCAAGAGAATTTATTACAAGTGTACTATGTAAACAAGATGATGGGTGCATTTATTATAAGACCCTGTGTTTGAAAGGCTTTTTCCCTGAATGTGGTGGTTCACAAAAGTTTCATAGATGCCTACATCTAGATAGAACACATGGAATTGGTAAGAAACTAGTTTCTCTTGGAAAGTACAAGTCAGTTATATATAGTGTTAAAAATGGAAAAGAATTAAAGAGGCATGAATTAGTGAAAAGTGATGTACGTGTAGCTAATTTTATGAAATTGTTTCAAGATAAAATAGTCTATGACAACATAGGTCATACACATAGAGCTAGATGGTTAGATGATAAATTCAAGTTATGTGAGGACACTTTCCCCTTGGGTATGATTGTGTCACTTGTTGACTTCACTAAAAACTATACACTAAAACCTCAAAATGAAGTGTAACCAATGTATTACAACTCTATACAATTGTCAATTTTTGTACACATAGCATTTATTCATGCACATGATAGCACAAAGGATGATATAAAAGTATTAAGAGAGTATCACTTCTCTATTAGCAATGATCGAAATCATTCATCAGATTTTGTGCAGGGATGTTTTAGAGTTTTCTATGACAATTTGAGGGAAAGAGATATAAAATGCAATCAAGACATTATATGGTTTGACAATTGCACCACACAATTCAAGAATGCAAGGATGTTCTATTGGTTAAGTAGGATGCATATGACAAGTGGAGTGCAACATTTTTGGATTTTCATTGAGGCAGGACATGGAAAGGGAGAGAGTGATGGTGTTGGAGCATGTGTGAAAAAAGCCATTAGTAGAGAGGAATTAAAGTACAAAGGTGGCACAAAATTAGAAAATGCTAAAACAATTGTCCAATGGTGCAATTCTATGATGGGTCTAGGTAATACAAGTAAGTGTATGGTTTCTAGATATTTTGGTTGATACGTGAACCTCACATTAAAAATTTGTAAGATTGTTGTACACTTACATGATCAAGAGAGATGCATTCATTTCAAAGTTCAAATGCAGCATCACTAGCTATTCACACTAGAAAGCTTGCATGCTTTTTCTCTTCTTGTATACATCATTTATGGGATGAACGTGACTCAAAAGAGTGGGTCAACCAATGGTCTTATAGACCTTCACATCCAACTAATTCATATCAACTTCCTATAACACTACAACTCAACTAGATTGAAGAATCAACAGATTTTGAGCATATATTTGACCTAGTTGAACCAGGTACTAAGTTATCAATTTAATACTTGGTTAAAATAGATTACTTTCAATTTTGGAATTAACTTATCCTTTTATATAATGCAGGTCATGTATATGCATTATTGCATATGACAATAATGATGAAGGAACAAATTACTTTCTATTTCACTGTATTGAGCCCAAAAAGAAACTGACAGCTTCAACCATTGATGGTGAGGATATTGAGTACCGTATCAATTTTGTCTTTAAATTATCTTTACAATCAAATGTAGGTACCTTATCAAGAATTCTATAGCATGGTTATTTGAGGATTTGAGACATACAAACATATTCTTCATTAATCTATCCTTATTGTTGCAACAAATATACAATTGATAATGTATCATAGTAGGCTTCTTAACAAGAATTTGTGGAAAGTACATGAATCTGATCATGAGGTAATACTTGATACAGTAAGGGTTAGAGATGATCCAGAAGTTTCCCTTGATTGATCGTGTGCTATATAGCTGAATCATTCTACATATGGTAGAATAATTTTGAAAATTTTGTATATATGTTATGCAAAATGTTGCAACTTCACAGTGTTGTGCATATGTAGATGCCAAATTTTGTTTATGAAAAAGAGAAGACATGTAATATGTGCATATTTATATGCCATATTTTGTATAAAAATCCAATAAGAGATGCCACATGTGCATATTTAGATGCCAATTTTTTTATATATAAAAGAGAAGACATGTAACATGTGCATATTTATATGCCATATTTTGTGTAAAAGTCCAATAAGAGATTTCACATGTGCATATTTAGATGCCAAATTTTGTATATAAAATAGATAAGAGATGTGAATATCGTACATTATTGTTATAATTTTTTAAATAAATTTCTCTCTTGAACTATTATTTGTGGGTTTAATGATATCCTTAAAAAAATCAAATTATGCAAGTTTGAAACATTCAAAAGTTGCTTGAGCAACTTTTGGAAATAAAGTTGTAAAGAATTGAAGAGGAGTCCTAAAGGTTGAATAACCACCCAACCACCCTATATAAAGCATGATAATACTTATGAGAAGGGTTGGAAGCCCTATGGATTGTTTATTTTTGTAATCAACATCTTGAAGCATTTTGTGAGCAATTTTTTTGTTTTGAATGATAGTAGGTAGTTAGTGTAAAGTTCCTATGTGTAACAATACATTTTTTTCCTTAAACTCCTTACAAACTCTATTCAGATATATATATATATTCCTAAATGACTTTCCTCCTAATACTTATATAGATTATTTCTCATCAGTCACGACTCTTCACAATTTAAAATTTATATTGATTATTAATTACTCTTATTATAATATATATATATATATATATATATTATCCCTTTATAAATATTAAATATTGTGTTATATATCAATTTATATATAAGTATATATTATTGGTATTATATCCTTATTTGTTACTTATTAGATTATTTATCTTCTCAATAATATATTATTATTTATTCTTCAATATTATATTATATTTATAATTTATAATTTATAATGAACTTATACAATTTATATATTATTGACTTCAATAACTTAGTATGTAATAATTATATACAATCTTTTATATATTTATTAAAATAATTATTATAAGTATTTTATTACATTTATCTTTTGACACATATTGACATAATTAGGGGACATGACAAGTCCACCCCTCTCAAATTTTCTTGTCCTCAAGCAACTGATGTAGTTCATAGCTCAAGTTCATTATTTTCCCTGCATATGAGTTAAAATACTTGCAGAGTAAATATGTTAGTACATGATAGTCTATGAATGAAGACACAAAGTAGACACATCAATGCATTAAGACACAATGCAAACACAAGGTAGACACATGAATGTAGGAAGACACAAATAAGATACAAAGAAAACATATGAATAAATGAGGTAGACACATAGTATACATGTTAGAATCCTACTTACAATTTGAAATAAGAAAAGTTAAGGAAATATTTTACCACTTTGATTGTGAATATCGTGCTCCTTTCACCTATCTTGAAATCAAAAGTTCCTTAAGATGCACATTTTTAACAACTTTTCTATAGCTAGTATTATAATAGGGTGTATAATTCCCTAGCGGATGGGAGATTTACTACCACTCGAGTTTGGACATGCTCAACTTGGGGCTCCCTCATATTTACTCCTCCCCATGTGCACACTACCTACCCACTAGAAACATGTGTAATTTTGATGTGGATGGTAGATTTACTACTTCTCAAGTTTGGACATGCTTAGCTTGGGGCTCCCTCAGATTTTTATCCATATTTAGACTCTCTTGCCCCAATGCGATTGATTTACTCCTCCCCTTGTACACACTTGCTACCCACTAGGAACATGTTTAATTTTGATGTGGATGGTAGATTTACTGCTTCTTGAAGTTGGACACGCTTAGCTTGTGGCTCCCTTAGATCTTTATCCATATTGGATTTTCTTGCCCAAATGCTCTAATTTACTCCTCCCCCTATGCACAATCCCTAGCCATCATGAATTTAAACACAAATATTTTGAATAATGTCTCGTTCTGAGACCCATAAGGGATTTCTACTCACTTTGCTTATAGTTTTATCTTTCAATTAGGCAGAAAATTAGTTTAGATATGTTTCACAAACATTATGCCCACATATATATAATTATATATAATCATGATGTATAATACATCAAAATTATTATTCCAATAATTTTTAATTTTATTGATAAATTATCATACAATTCAAAAAGACAAATATAATACAAAATTAGTGAAATTTAAGTACTTATTTCAAATAAATAACTAACAAGTAAAATCTCATAATGATTAAAATATAAGAAAAATCTATTATATACACTTACCTCATACCCTCATTTTTAGTTGATTGTGTTTCATTATTATTTAAGAGGGGCCATGGCTCTTTTCTCTTATTCAGTTCCCTATCACCCTTTCTATGCATATTCTGCAAATCGAGAAACATCAAAAAAACCTATTATTGGCACTTTTCAAATATTTTATTCCTTTTTCCATATATTTTCCATGGTGTCCATATAAGTTTATAGTTGCATTGGTGAGAGGCTTGCCATTGCAACATGGCATTTGAATGACTACACAAAGATCTTTATTTGAAGCTCTCTTTTCTTTTCTTATAACTCTTTCCATAGAGTATGTAACTTTTTATCATATATGATCTATGCATAGATTAGTGCTTCAAAATATTAACGTCCCTCATAATTTATGTTTTTCTTTTCTTCATTGTCTTTTCCTCCTTTAATAATCTTTTAGTACAAAATCCATTACATTTACTTTACTAAGTTGGTTGATTTTAATATATTGACATATCTTTATTATCTAGGATATTGTTGAGTAATTAGGGTATTGAATAAATGATCAAAAATATACATCTGTGTGTTGGTTCATACCAATCCAAGAACAAGCCCAAAATAATCTTGTTTGCTGAAACAACTAGTTGGTGCAGGAGCACAAGGTAAAGAATGGGTCTAGTTAGTGAAATCATCAATTTTACTATGTAGTAAAATATAAGGGAAAAAAATCTAGGTAGGCCGAACCTAGAGACTTTTGTTGTAATGTTTGATCGGTTGGTGAACTCATTTGGAGACCAAAAGATCACCTAGTGTTTGTTTGTCTAGTTTATTCTAAGTTGGTCAAATATAGTCAACATTTGGTCAAAGGTAGACTCAAGGTTGGATTTGATCATTTTTGGTCACATTTATTTTTAGACATTATTTTGGATCATTGCATACCTAGTTGGAGTCAAATTGCATAATAGTGCAAAAAGTTGTTAAAAAGTTGCAAAGTGCAAATTTTGAAAAAGTGCAATTTTTGCAATTTCTTGCAAAAGTTGTCAAGAATGCATAACCAAGTGAAAAATTTGGTTGGGAAATGACTAAATGACTTGTAAGAGTGTATATGTGTTGGAGATCACTAAAATTTTGGGTGGAATCAATAGGACAAGTTTATGAGAAATTTTTTGTGCCTTATAGAGTTTTGAAGCTTCTAATGCATTCCTAGCAATCCATGATTACTTCGTTAGCTGCAGTTGGTTAGGTTTAGGATAGGACCAACATCATCTCAGCCACAAAATCCCTTCAACACTACCAACCACAATGAAAGGAAACATCCCTAAGGCTCTCTAAGCACCATTAGGCTGCCACCTTTCATGATCGAGTATTTCTTTGAGCTCATGTGAGGTATTGGCAAACTATTAGGTGTTATAGGATCACATTATCTAGGCCTAAAAAAACATATATCAATTTTTTAGAGATTAAAATTTGTTTGGATTTGGCATCCATATCTCACCTATGGCCAAAAGTTGCAAAGTTGCTCATTTCAAATGAGAAAGGTTGTGTATATTTCAAATCATTGGTCCTAGGATCGAATCATCTACTTCATTAGCTCTAGTTGGTCCAATTTAAGCTAGGACCAACCTCATTTTAGCCTCATTTTAGCCACAAGGTCCCTCTGATAGTATCTACCACACTAAACATAAGTGTCCCTAAGGGTCTCTAAGCACCATCAAGTTATGATCTTTGATCGGGCATTTCTCTAAGCTTGTGTGAGCTATTAATGAACTATTGGGTGCTGGAAGATTGTGTTATCAAGAATACAAAAACCTATCAATTTTTAGAGATTTAAATTTTTTAGGATTTGCAATCTGTATCTCACCTATTGCCAAAAGTTACAATGTTTCTCAATTCAAATGAGCAAGGTTGTTTATATTTTAAACCAAATATCCTAGGATTGAATCATCTACTCCATTAGCTATAGTTGGTTGGGTTTAAGCTAGGACCAACCTTGTTTCAGCCACAATGTGCCTCTAACAGTATCGACCACATTGAACAGAAGCATCCCTAAGGGTCCCTAAGCACCATTGGGTTTTGATCTTTGATTAGGAATTTCTTTGATATCGTGCGAGGTATTGACATACTGTTAGGTGCTACAAGATCATGTTGTCTAGACCTACAACAACCTATCTTAGTTTTTAGATATTTTACTATTTTTGGATTTGGCATCCGTATCTCACCTATTGCAAAAATTGCTATGTTTCTCAGTTCAAATGAGCAAGGTTGCGTATATTTCAAACCATTGGTCCTAGGATCAAATCATCTACTCTATTAGCTCTGGTTGGTCAAGTTTAAGCTAGGAACAACTTTTTTTCAGCCACAACATGGCTCCAATGGTATCAACCATACTGAATGGAAGCATCTCTAAGGGTCTCTAAGCACTATTAGGCTGCAATCTTTGACACAATTATAAAAGTCATGAAATGTTTTTATTTTCATGCCTTACTACATCAAAATAAGTGGCAAATAAGTTTGATTACATGTTATAATGAATTTGATAAACATGTTGAATTTTTTGTATAAAATAATGAATGTTCATGTGTTTGATTAATTGCAAGAAAGTAAGATTAAATACAAGTTTGTATGCACACACTGAACAAGTTGGATGGAAACCCAAGTTTAATGTATATCAAAATGAACAATATATTATGCCATATCAATAATATAGTTACAAAATAATGTTATGTATCATCAATACAATACAAAAGTTGAATACCTAACAAATATCAAATGTGTACAATAGAATTTTTGAATGTGCACAGTAAAAATATCAAATACATACAATGCAAAAGTTGAATATATGTCAATGTCATCTGATGACCACAACTACATATGTACATCACTATCAATATCTATTATTGTGCAAGATCATCAAAATTGAGCCTCTTTGATGTAGCTTGTGGCTCACTAGGTGTCTACAGAAGAAAAATTAAATTACACTATCAAATATCTTATCTATAAGTAATATGGAAATAACTAGAGATTGGGTTCTAAATTGTGGATAGTTGAGTTGTTCATTACCTCATCCCTTTGTCCCATAGCTAGACTAGATGATAACAGTAATGGGCTCCTTCATCAATGGGTGGAACTCTTACAAAATGATGAGGTATAGTGATAATGAGAGACACAATTGGTGATGAATCAATGCTCACAAGAGGCACAATCACCGATGAATTAGTGCTAGTATGAGGCATAACCTATATGGTAAGAAATAAAATGTTAGAATTATTGAGTGGCACATTAGGGAATCCAAATAGAGTTTTTTTTTTTTAAATGTACTACATCCTAAGCTAGATCTCCCATGCTAGCAGGAGGTACAACCACTGATGAATCAGTGCTGGTATGAGGCACAACCTATATGGTAAGCGATAAAAATTTAGCATTATAGAGTGGCATTAGGAATTCCAAATAGAGTATAAAAAAAAACATACTATAGCCTAAGCTAGATCTCCTGTGCTAGCAAGAGGTGCAACTACTGATGAATTGGTGTTGGTATGAGGCACCTCTATGCTAAGAGATAAGATGTTAGCATTATCAAGTGGCATTAGGGATTCTAAATAGAGTTTTAAAAATAAATAAAAAACATACTACATCTTGAGTTGGATCTCTCATGCTAGCAAGAGGCACAACCACTGATAAATCAATGCTGGTATGAGGCATAGCTTGTATGGTAAGTGATAAAATGTTAGAATTGTAGAGTGGGCATTATGGACTTCTATCACACACAAGCAATCCAAATTAAGATCACAAGAGGGCTTCAACTAAGAATATACATACATCCCTCTAGCCTCTATTATGTTTGACCCCATCTTTGATGCTCGGGACTCCAAACAAAATGAAATGGGAAAGGATTTGCACAAAGTTTCAAAGAGTGTTATAATAGGTAAAAGATAAATAAAACATGTTAATAAGACAAATTGTTGATAATTACTATAAAACTAAATAAAAACATGTAATCATTTGTAAATATGTATAAATAACAAATACATACTATAACCTAAAATTTATGAGAAGGAAAATATGAAACTTTACCACTTTTATTGCCTCAACATCGGCAATCATAGGTGAATTCATCAACTCTACGAAACTCAGTAGTTTCTACATATATTCAACTAACAAGTCAACACATATTCATCAATATTGAGTACATGTATATACATTCATTCATAATAAATTTCAAAATATAAACTTGAATTGTACTTAATACCTTTTTTTGTTTTGGTGTTCTTGCTGATTTCTCTCTCTTTCCTCCAGACCTTGAGCTATGTGGAGTACCCTAAAGAGGAAATAAATATAACATAAGAGGAATCAATAAAATACATCATGAGTTCAACTCAAATCATAAAATTGATAGGTGTGCAAGCTGTGATACCCCATAGATGTCAAGGTCAAAGTTAATGGCAGAAAGCGTGGCATCATCAACTTGAGAAATTTCAGCCCCCGACAAGCCCTATAAAATAGTAAAGAGTATTTTTATAAATATGACATAATGTTGTAAATGGAAAGAAGGAACAATAACAACAAGAATATTATAGGAGGGAAAGAATAAACAAGAAGGACTTGAAGGGCGATAATGGAAGGATATTTGAAAGATAGAAAAATTTGGGGCTCAAAAAGGGGCCTAAATTGAAAACAAAGAGACCAAGAAGGAAAAGAGAGATGCAAAGGAAATTTGGCACCTTGCCAAGAAATAAAAGTGGAGATTCAGGATCTCCACACTCCTACAAGAAACCCTATGTGATATGGAGGTTCTTTGATGTAGATGGGTATATGGAGGATGAACTCATGAGGTTCATTAGATGGAGTTCAAGAATGCTAGGAGAAAGATATGTGGATGGGAATTGGATGGATTTGATGAATTTGGGAGGGTTTAAATGATGGTAGGAAATGGAAGAATATCTATAAGAAGGTTGGATGAGAGAGGGATGATAGTTATGAGACATGGAAGAGGAATGATGAGTGTGGGAGATGGAAAGGTTTCAATCTGCTAGTAGCTTCACATGATGTAATTAGATGAGATATCCTCATCAACTTAACTTGGACATGGATATTCTATTGGCTTCCTTGTAAGACTTCTTAGAGATTAGGTGTTCATCATGAAATAATTAAGAAACAACAATGATTAAAGTTTATGTTGTTAGTGTCATACCAATTAAGAAATAATATTTCAAAGATAATGTATTATTGTACTTTTAAGAATATTTATAAAACTTTACCTTGGGTGGTCTCACTCTTAGCCTTGCACCTCTAGCATAATGAGTACTATGTGGTGTTATCATGCCACTTGCTACACCTTGCATTGCATATTGTTCACATATCAATCTAAAGTTCTCTATAAAATAAATATATATATTTACTTTTATAATATTTAGGTGATTAGATAATATCATGTCAAAACTCATGAGGTTCATTAGATGGGGTTTGGGTAATGCTAGGAAAAAAAGATGTGGATGGGAATGTTGGAAATCTGATTGAAATGATCATCGATGAAGAAGATTGATTGAAAAGGGAGATTGTTGTTAAAAGAATGTTTTCAATCATTGTTCTATCATTCATGTCAAACCTACTATTTGTAGGAATGGGAATTGCTTATAAGATCCAAGTATTATCACTTAGTTGATTGATGAAGAGGATTTGATCAACAAGATGTAACAAGAGAACCTAAGGGAAAGGTTGAGTTATGATATTGTAATGAAGTACAAGGATCTATTAAGACAATGGTAAGATGATGTATTGGTAGCATATTCAAAGATATAGAGGTTGGCCACACTTAGAAACATTGGAGGAATAAGTTGTAAGAAGGTTGACTGCAAAGCTTAAACTAAGTTTATCAGTGGGTGCCGAGCAAGCTAGTAGAAGCTGAGAAAATTCTTAGTTGGAGTTGAGCAAAAGAAAAAATATAGTGTGTGTTGAGTGAAGTTCAAGTGCTAAGCAAAGTAATAGGTGTCGAGTGAACTTCAAGTGCCAAGCATCAGTAAAACGTAATAGGTGCCGAGTAACACAGTATGTGCCAAGTAAAAAAATTTCAATAGTGTCGAGTTGTTGCATTATTGAAAATGTCAAAGATTTTCCAAATCTAAGCCAACATAGTTGTTACCTTGAATTTTGTGAACTGGTTGGAGGATAATGATGATGATCTGGTGTCACAAAATTCTATAAAAACCATTTTTGGGTGAATTCAAAAGGATTATTCAAGAAGTTTCTAGAGGAAACAAAATATGGATTAGATACAATGAATCCTACCTAATCCATAAAAATTGAAATCAAAGGAAGGAAGAATTGAGTGGGAAAAGAAGTTCTAGACTTCTATTTAAGGAGTCATAGACCAAGAAGCAAATGCTACTGTTGAAGTGCCAATTGTGAAGTGATTAGAAGGGTGTCAAGGAGAAGGAAGAGCATAGAGGGTCTGCTTTGACAAGTGGCTAGAGAAAGATGATTACACTGGTAAATTAAGCATGGAGACTCAAGGAGACAAAGCTTGAAAGGAGGACAAGCTGTCAAGACTTGCAGAGACTGAAGACCAGGCAATGTTATGAGCTAAAAAGTGATCTAAAATCTGCAAGTTAAGTTGTAGGTTGTAATTAGGTCAAATATTTTCTAATACTCTTTAGAAATTGTATTAGATATCAAAATCCTACAGACTTAGGTTGTTTTAATAGCCATTTGTAAATCCTTTAAGAGGGTGGCATTCCAAGTGAATGTTCTAAATGTTATTTTCAAAATGGTTTTGACATTTGAGTGCCAACACAACTTAACCACTTTTTACATTGAAGCCGAGTACGCTATGTATACCAAGCCATAGCTTGTGCCAAGTTAGGAAATCCATCAGGTGCCGAGTGATCTTCAAGTGTCAAGTAGACTTCAGGTGTCGAGTGAAGATCAAGTTCCAAGTGACTTCAAGTGCCGAGCATGATATAAGTGCCAAATAACATTTAGGTGCCAAGTCATAGACGATGCAGAGCATCAGGAATCAGTAAGTGTCAAGTAACATAGAATGCACATATGAGTTTGTAACTTCACTAATTCAGATGTAAACCATTTTTATGGCCGACATATGATGAATCTTGAAGGATTTAAGTGATAAGATCGAACCTTCTATGCAATCGACATGCAACCAATAAGAAAAATGGAGAAGATATGCAACCAATAATAAATGTGCAAGGAAGGAGTGGGAAACAGAGATTCAATATGGATCGTAGATCCATGTCTAACCCTAAGTCTTTGAATGTCTTTATAAGGAAGATGAAATCTCATTGAATCATATAGATGGATGAAGGAGTGAATGAAAAACTCTAGTGGAGTTCAGAGTGAAGAGTCAAAGACTTAAAGGAAGAAAGCAACAGTTAAATATTTAGTTGATCAAAACTAAACAAGATATACGAACAGACATCAGATTTCATAGAATCAAAATCATAGAAAGTAGATCAAGTGCCTGAATTCAGCAATCAAGGATTGTAAGCCATTAGGTTTATTATACCTAATACTCTCTAGCAATTGTATTAGAAAGGAAACCCTATGGAGATAGATTAGCTTAATAGCTATTTTGTTGATCCTTTAAATAGGTGATTAAATCCTTTAATAGGGTAACACTTCATGTAAAGTGTTTGTAAATCCTTTAACCAAGTCACTATTGATACAGTGTAAAGCCTTTAACAGGGCAGACCATTAGAAGTGGTCAAACATTATTGCTGCAGTGATTTTGTGGGTATCATCCCCACCCTAGTTTTACCTTCTTATTCCTAGAGGGTTTCTAGGTTACCAAAACCTCAAGTGTTATGTGATGATGCATATGTGTTTCTCATAATTTCTTAATGTTGATATGGATGCATATTCATTTATAATAATATGTTATTAAGGGTTTGAGAAAAATAGGTCAAAATTTAATACTTCTGATTCAGACCCCCCCTCCCCCCTCTCAAAAGCATCCTTTCCATTAAGACATTCCAACAATTTGTATTAGAGTAGCAAGGTTCTTGGAAGGAGAATTCTAACAGCTTGGAGAAAAAGATCTAAATATGGAAGTCTTCAAACTTGGGAAGATTATTGACAATCAAGTGATTGATGTGCAACTAGCTCTACACAAAGTAGAGGAAGCCAGGGAGGAACTGAGAAAATCCTTGAAAGGAAGGAAGGATATAGCCATAGCTGAAAATGATATAAATTAAAAGGAGATTGATACCACAAAACTATTTGTCAATGGAGACACTAAAGAGTTTGATGCAACAATAGCAGAACTAATGGAGAAAAACAAAGCTCAAGTAGGTGAGATAAGATCTCTCAAGATGGAACATGAATCATAGGCCATAATGTTATGTGAAATCACTGAGAAAAAGAAAAGAGTAGTTGAGGATAGAGTCATGATGGAAGATGACAAAAGAAATCTTGCAAACAGACTTGAAGAAAAATGTATTGAATTAACAAGGATCTCAAACATGCAGATGGATACACTTGCCCAAATGATGAACCTTCATCATGAACTTAATATGAAAGATATTGAGATCTCTACTTTGAGGATGCAAAATGAACAATTGCAAAATGAATTGAATAGGGAAAAAGAAATAGTAGAGAATCTCAACAAGTTAAGTGAAACCATCAAGTACTTTGAACAGTTGATGAAATTCCCAAGATCAGCCCATGATACATCAAGACATGGATACAACAGCACTGAAGTTGGAGAATCATCAAAGAGTGTTGAGCAAAGAAGTGACAAAGGTAAAGATTCTAAATGCACTTGTCATTACTATAATAAAAAGGGGCATACTACCAATGTTTGCAGGAGTAGAAGAATCAATCAGCTAAACGCACCCAAAAGCAAGAGTTACTGTCACAAGTGCAACATGCAAGGACATATGACACAAGATTGCAGATCCAAAGTCACAAGGACACAAAGATTTGATGCACATTGTCATAATTGTAAGAAGTATGGACATAGAGCATTTGAATGCAAATCAAAGCCTATGTGGACATCAAATCAACTAACAAAAAATAAAAAGGGAATGAAAGTCACTATCATTGGGATTATAACACCAGGTATTGCTGTCATTATTGTTAGGAATATGGACATATTCTTGAAAATTGTATAATGACACACTTTAGAAGGAATTATAGTAGGTGGCTAAGTCAAACCATTTGTTTTAGCTACTTGAAAACTGGTCATATTAATAGAAACTATCCTACAAGGTCCAAAGAACCAAAAACTAAATTCAACAAAGGAAAAGAAAAGATTGATGTCAAGAAAATAAGAAGACAAATGAATAAGACTTGGAAGAAGAAAGATGAGTGCAGCACATCAAGTGGAGGGATCACTTCACCTAATGGGTCAAGTGATCACACTTCATCAAACTAAGCATAAGAGAGGTGTATGGGACTGATATGCAAAGTTACATCATACATCAGTCCCAAGACAAAGAAGTACTGAAAAGAAGAAATAAGCATGAAACAAGATGCCAAGACAAAATGTTAAATGATGATGTCGAGCTGTCTTTGGAAGCCGAGTAAAATTCTAGTGGATGTCGAGTTCTTAACAGTGACCAAGTTGATAACTGATGTTGAGTTAAATAACTCCAATGGAAGCCAAGTAATGTTAAAAATCCTTCAGAGGCTGAGTGTGTAGTTGAGCATTTAATGCAATGCAAATAGGGTGTATTATCACGATTTTAATCTCTTTTTCTTCATCACAAACCAAAAGAAAAGGAGAAGAAAAGAGAAAAGTGACTTCATAGCAGAGAATTCAGTATTCCAAACAAATTTCTACTTCTTTCAACAGTGACTAAGCATAAATCTCATCGATCAAAGGTATTTCATTCAAGTGCCGAGCTACATAAGCTTGTTTATATTTTAAAACCCTAGTTTGGAAAACAATGGCATTTGGGTCAGGAACCACTAAAGGGAAGGAAAGTCATGAAGTACAACTAGTCAGTAGTGAATTCAAACAACCTATATTCAAACCCATTCCAGAAGTCACCTATAAAAATGACCCTGTCAACACATTATCGATTATTCCATCCAAAGTAGTTATTGTGCAGGATGTAAGGAAGTGTTGTAAATGTAAAATTGGCACCATAGGTGATCTTGAAATTTTCCATGCCTATGACAAACTGTGTGAGAATAAGATTTTGAAGGATGAATACAAGATAGTCAAGAGAAAGGGTTTGACCAATGCCCTAGTTTATCCTATAGTATTCAAAATTGAATGGATACAGATTATTTTAAGTAGAATCCACAATGGATGTTTTTGGTTGGAAATAGGTCCAATTAAGATTACAAAAGGGATAGTACATAGGGTTATAGGTTTCCCAACCCTAGATTGGACTAAGATCCTACACAATGAATCCAAGGAGGTTATTGAATAAAACACAGGTGCTCAGTGGAATAAAAGAGGGACGATAATTCACACCATCCAGGATCCTCTCATTGAATTTTTTGTTAGAATCATTGCTCATAAATTCTACCAATCCAGTTAATTGAACAGTGTGCCATGCATAGCTGTTGATGTAGCATACAAACTGGTAAAGAAAGATCTCACATATGATTTGTCAAAACTTATGTTGCAACAAATAAATGAAAACTTGGGAGCTAAAAAGAGATAAAAAGGTGCTCAATGCAAATTTGTTTCAGTTCTTATCTATATATTCTTTTATGTTATGGAAGAGTTTCCTTCTATAGGAAAGGTGAATTGGGACCCTAACAAAACTGTAATAACACAAATCAACGAGTTCATTGATCAGATGGGTGATAACTTTAAAGCCCAAATGACAAGCTATTTTGAGGATTTCAAGAAATCCACGAAGCAAAGGGTAAGAATACAAGTTTCCTTAGTGGAAAAACACATTAATGACATGTGTTTCCTAGTTGACATAGATTTCACCTATATCCAAGCAACAACTCCAAGGGTAAGATGGCTAAGACCATTTGGTTATGAACTAGATGTGGATGAAGCATCTACAACTATCACTACTTTGCTTGCAAAGGAAATAGACAAGTTTACCAAATCTTTTGGCACATATGATATGGTTAAATCCAAGATTGAAATAGAATTAAAGACTACCTCTATAATTAAGAAGAAAGAAAAAATGGTGAAGAAAATAAAGAATAAATTTGGTAAAGGAATTGAGGCAGCAGCAGAAGAAGAAGATGATGATGATGAAGAAGATGATGATGACAATGAAGATGAACAAGAACAAGGCCCAATGGAATTAACTCAAGGTCTAGGTGAAGATAAGGAGGAAGGTGATGAGGAAGAAGAAGCCAAGGAAGCACCAACTCAAGCCAAGACAAAGAAAAGAAGGCAACAAAATAGCCTCCAACTCACCCCAAACCAAAGAAAATTTCCATGCCATCACCTCAAAAGCCGACAACCAGAGCTGCAATGAGGGCCTCCACACAAAAAGCCAAAGAGGAAGCTACAAAGAAGAAAAAAATCAATATGGCACAAGAAGAGCCAAGGAAGAAGAAAATATGTGGCTCAACCTAATACTAATGAGGAAGATCAATCTGAAAAGCTAAACCATTCTCCTAAGTCTTCAATTGACACATTATGTGAAAAGATTGGTAATGGAGACTTAAGTAACATGAATAAAGTTGATTTCAATAAGTTCACTAAAGAGGAACAAAATAGAATAGAAGAATTAGTTTATGGAGTGATGGCATAGTTCAAGTATACTCCTCTTGAACTAGATGGAAAATTGCCAAAGGAACTGTCTAAAATTGTAGAAGACAGATGGCACTTTTGTTTGAAAATGGAGAAGGAGATGAGAGAATCAACCCTAGCAAGAATACTACCTAATTTGACTAAGGAGAAAATAGAGAAAGTAGTCAAAATGCATAACACTAGGTTTACACCTAAGTATAGGGCATTCTTCATTCTCCAAAACAAAATGGAAGAAATTGTACAAAGAACAAAAAAATCATGGAAAAATTTGTACAAAAAGGTTGAAGATTTTCTTGAAGAAGAATACAAGGAAGAAGCTATTGTTCAACTAGAAGAGAGAATAAAAAGGAGAGAAGAGAAGATAGAAGTAGAGAAAAAGATTGAAGAGGAGGAAGGAAAAGATGAAGACAAGGGTACTAGTGAGTAGCAAGAAGATCAAAGTATGCAAGACACAAAACTTCCACCTCCTAGTCCTCCTCACTCTACTGCCACACCTACAAAATTCATAAAAATTAAGGATGTTGTTGACACCTCATGTCAAAACATCAACCCATTAACTGCAGAAGATCTCGCTAAGATCCTTGACCAAACAACTCTACAAGAAAAATTATGTACAAGTCCAATTTTGGTTAGTGTGGATGACTTACAAAAGTTAGTAGAAAACACAATTAGAGATAAGGTGAAACCACAAGAACCACCTTCCATCATCTCTACAGCTACTAGTGGTCAACTTCAAATGCCAACAAAAGTTACATTAGGAATAGTTGACACTACAGTGCAAAAGGCGAGTGCAGAAGGAGACAAAAATATAGCACAAATAGGATAGACTGTTGCTTCTGATTCTACAACACAAACATAAGGTGCACCTCCTCACATTCTTATTATTGATCAAAGTAGCATACATGAGGAAAAGGAAGTAGAGAAAACCCCCAAAGAGCAAGAGGCTATACAAGCATTGGTAAATTTTCCTACATTAGGGACTCCTCCTAAACAGCCTAGAAATGTTGCAATGCCACTACAAATGTCTGCACTAGGATCAAGTACTACAAAATTTGCAAGGGTGCTTCACTATAGAGACCATGAATTAGACGTGGAAATAGTCATACCAAGTTATGACTCAAAAACAACAACCATTGATCAAATCACTGAGGTACAGGAAGCATTGAACAAAAGAAAGAGGTAGGAGATACTCAGGAAGGAATACAAACAAAAGAAAACATTACATGAGATTAAAGACATCTTTATGGATGCCTTCAGTTTGTAGTCACCAGATGAGTCCAAGCATATAATGGAACAATTGTCAGATATTGTTGACCAGGTGACAAATGCAAAACTTATGGAATGGTCTAAAAGAAAATTCCAGGGGAAAGTAAATGAGAAAATATCTAGTCAAATTGCACTTTCCCAGGTTGAATTGGCAAAGGTAATAGACAAAGTGAAAAAGGTACTTGAGAATATATTCTCATGGTACAAAAAGTTGTGTGACTTTTCATACTTCACATAGGAGACAAGCCAAAAAATAATGAGCATGGAGAGGAATCTTAATATTTCAAGCATGTAGCTACCAAATGATCCAGCTCAAAGTGAAAAGCACTTTGCTCAAATGCTTCACACCCAAAGGGAAATAGCTATATTAATAGTAGAAGAGGCTACCATCAAGGCCAAACTGATGCAGCTCCAATATTCCATTACTCCACATTTGGAAGTACTACATAAAGAATAGGTCTATGCTAAAATGATTCTCAAGAAAGATCCTAATCTTTCTACCTTAGACGGACTTGTTCACCTTGCTGCAGAGACTGCCATCCAACATAAGTCATTAGAAATGACTTGAATAATTGGGATGTAGCTCTCAAGATGATTATGGATGTAAATAGTACATTTTTGGTGAAATATGGTCTTAACCCTTAGTGCCCTTTGAAATTTGTGTCAAAAAAGGGGGAGATATATATAAATAAGGAGAGATATAAAGCTGCAAAGGGGAAGACAATGAGATAATGATAAAAAAGGGAGATATAATGTTTTGGGGAACTATAAACAAAGAACAGACAAAGAGTATCAGTATAAGAGACATATTTAGCACAAAATTTTGGTCACAAAGATAGAATAGATAATGGCTCACTTAACTCAGGGGGAGTTATAATAATTTTGAGGTATATATTGTAAGTTACAAAATTTTGATCAAATTTTTTAAACATCTGTATATATATACCGAGCAGATTAGTGAATGTACTCGTAAGGTCAGATGAATAATGCTTAGTTAAGTGTTTTTGCCACTCATGTCAAAGGGGGAGATTGTTAGTTTTAGAATGGTTTTGACATTTGAGTGCCAACACAACTTAACCACTTTCTACATTGAAGCTAAGTACACTATGTATGTCGAGCCACAGCTTGTGCCAAGTCAAAAAATCTATCAGGTGTTGAGTGATCTTTAGGTGTCGAGCAAACTTCAAGTGTCGAGTGAAGATCAGGTGCCGAGTGACTTTAGGTGCTGAGCATGATATAAGTGTCGAATAACATTTAGGTGTCGAGTCATAGATAATGTCGAGCATCAAGAATCAGTAAGTGTCGAGTAACACAGAATGCACATATGAGTTTGTAACTTCACTAATTTAGATGTAAACCATTTTCATGGCCAACATATAATGAATCTCGAAGGATTTAAGTGATAAGATTGAATTTTCTATGCAATCTACATGTAGCCAATAAGAAAAATGGAGAAGACATGCAACCAATAATAAATGTGCAAGGAAGGAGCGGGAAATAGAGATTCAATATGGATCGTAGATCCATGTCTAACCCTAAGTCTTCGAATGTCTTTATAAGGAAGACAAAATCTCATTGAATCATATAGATGGATGAAGGAGTGAATGAAAAACTCTAGTGGAGTTCAGAGTTCAGAGTAAAAGACTTAAAGGAAGAAAGCAACAGTTAAATATTCAATTGATCAGAACTAAACAAGATATATGAACAGACATTAGATTTCATAGAATCAAAATCAGAGAAAGTAGATCAAGTGCCTGAATTCAGCAATCAAGGATTGTAAGCCATCAGGTTTATTATACCTAATACTCTCTAGCAATTGTATTAGAAAGGAAACCCTATGGAGATAGGTTAGCTTAATAGCTATTTTGTTGATCCTTTAAATAGGTGATTAAATCTTTTAACAGGGTAACACTTCATGTAAAGTGTTTGTAAATCCTTTAACCAGGTCACTATTGATACAGTGTAAAGCCTTTAATAGGGAAAACGATCAGAAGTGGTCAAACATTATTTCTTTAGTGATTTTATGAGTATCATCCCCACCTCAGTTTTACCTTCTTATTCCTGGAGGGTTTCTAGGTTACCAAAACCTCAAGCGTTATGTGATGATGCATATGTGTTTCTCATAATTTCTTAATGATGATATGGATGCATGTTCATTTATAATAATATGTTATTAAGGGTTTGAGAAAAATAGGTCAAAAGCTAATACTTTTGATTCAAACCCCCCCCCCCCCCTCCCCTCTCAAAAGCATTCTTTCCATTAAGACATTCCAACACTAAAGTCCTCTAACTAGGCCCACTTCTAATAGGGTGGTTAAATCCTCTAATAGGTCACATTTAATAGTGGGTTGTAAGCCTTTAATAGGGTAGGCCTTTCATAGGGCATCACTTTAGAAGAGTGAGAATTGAGTAGCATGTTACTAGTGGTTTTTCCAAAATTGGGTTTCCACATAAATCACTATGTTATGTGTTGATCCTTTTATGTGTTATGCTTGCATGTTGATTTACAATAACTTGCTGAATAGGAAAGTTAAAGCTTGGATGAATGAATGGTTGAATGGGCTCACTACACTTAGTGAAAAAGTTTGAATAGAACATTTGGACCTTGAATAACTTATTCAACCACCCTACCCCCACCCCTCTCAATTATTCTAAAGAATTTCTAACAATTGGTATTAGAGCCATCTGCTGATTTAGTTTATAGGTATTAAAAGAAAGAAGATCAATATGTCTAAGAGAGAAGTTCCCAAGCTCAACAAAGACAACTTTTTTGCATGGAAGAGTCTAATGAAATTGCACCTTGGATCAATAGGTGATTATGCAAAAACCTCAATTGGAATAGAACATGTAGAACCAACTGGACCTCTTACTGCAAATGATTTGAACAAAAGGAAGGAGCACAATTAAGCAATGCTAGAGATTTCCTCTGCACTCAGTTATGTTGAATATGATGACATCAAAGGATGTGATACTACATTCAAGATGTGAAAAGCTCTATTAGATATCTATGGAGGAGATCAGAATATTCAAAGAGTAAAGAGAAAAAGCCTCAGAGGAAAGTTTGATGACATGAAAATGGAGGAAGGTGAAAATGCTACTCAATATGGATCCAGAATGAAAGAAGTGGTAAGTGCAATAAGAAGTGTAGGAGATCAATTAGAAGAAGATAATATCAATAGAAAATACTTGAGAACCCTACTCCCCATCTATTCTATTAGAGTTTTAGCCATCCAAGAGTTAAGGTTTATACTAGGAAATGCTTTGACCTTTGAAGGAATAGTGGGAAGACTTACTACATTTGAATTGTCCAACTTTGACAACTATAGACCTGAGAACCTTGAATCTACTTTCAAGGCCAAGTTGACAATAAAAGACACTGAGGAGGAGACATCAAAAAAGG
Organism: Cupressus sempervirens; assembly: GCA_028749045.1. Taxonomy (NCBI): domain Eukaryota; kingdom Viridiplantae; phylum Streptophyta; class Pinopsida; order Cupressales; family Cupressaceae; genus Cupressus; species Cupressus sempervirens. The sequence goes on along the minus strand of CM053785.1, from coordinate 177,520,414 downwards.
AGAGAAGAAAAGGAAAACATGCATCCAGTGATAGCAACACAAATGAGGAAGATGTGGAACAATTGGAAGCATTACTAGCTAGGAGATTCCATAGAGGCAAAGGTAAGCTCCCTATCATATGTTTCAGCATATTGCTACAAGATGTACACATAAGAAGAACTACAAAGAAGGAAACAAATACAAGAACAAAAGAGAAGATAATAGCAAAGACTACAAGGACAAAGGAAAAAGATGTTAGATTATTGAAGAAGATTCTGATTAGAATGATGATGAAGTAGTCTATGTGGCCATGAAGGATGAATCAGATAAAGATGAAGATGAAGCAACATCATCAGTTACCTATGTGAGCAAGAATGACAAGTGGATCATAGATAGTGGATGCTCACATCACATGACAGGAGATAGAAGTAAGTTTACTACCTTTATTCAATATGATGGAAATAGTGTTAGATTTTGAAATGATGCTCCATGTCAAATTAAGGGAAAAGGTTCCATTAAACTTACAGAAAAAATTTCATGTGATAATGCATACTATGTTGAAGGATTAAACTACAATTTTTTGAGTGTATCATAGTTAGGGAATGTAGGTTGAAAAATAGAGTTTGAAAAAAAAACTGCCAAGACCTATGACACTGATGGAAATCTAATAAGAAAAGGTGAATAAACTAGGAGTAACTTGTTTTACCTAGATATGAAAGATGCAACTTGTCTTGTTGTTAGACTTGATGATTTGTGGTTATGGCATAAAAGGTTGTGTCATGTTAACTTTGACAATCTGATTAGCATCAGCAAGAGGAAGAAAGTTAGAGGTTTTTCTAAATTGAAGAAACCTAAAAATACAATGTGCAAACAATGTCAACTAGGGAAGATGACTAAGTCTAGCTTCAAAAGTAAAGCATACACTTCTAAAGAAGTACTAGAGCTATTCCATATAGACTTATGTGGTCCAACAGAAGTGCAAAGTTACCTAGGAGAAAAATACATAATGCTATTTGTAGATGACTATTTAAGGATGATGATAGTTATGTTCTTAAAGCAAAAATCTAATGCATTTCAAATGTTCAAGTGGTATTTGGCCAGAGTTGAGAAGGAAACAAGTAAGAGTCTAAAATGTCTAAGATTAGACAGAGGAGGTGAGTTTACATCAAAGGAATTTGAGATATTCCACAATGACAAAGGTATCAAAAGATGAACATTAGCACCAAGAACTCCACCTCTGAATAGTATTGTTCAAGAAGAAATAGATCATTGATAGACTATGCAAGGACCTTGATGATGGAAAAGAACATTGCTCTAAAGTACTGGAGAGAAGCTGTAAGTACTGTTGTTTACACCTTGAATAGAGTACAAGTCAAGAAAGGTACAAATACAACACCTTTTGAACTATGGTATGGTCACTCACCTAATGTAAAAAATTTCAAAGCATTTGGTTGTAAATCCTATATTGTTAAAGATACTAGAAATGGAAAGTTTGATGCAAAGAGTGATGAAGGCATATTCCTTAGCTACTCCACTAGAAGTAAGGCATATAAGTGTTTGAATACTAACACTAATAAGATTGTGGAGAGTGCAAATGTAAATTTTGATGAGCATGCAGAAGTTCAGGTTGATGGAACTAAGAAATCAAAGGATTATAGATCCTTTGTATACTTCTATGAAGAAATGACTACTGAAGAAAATGCTACAAATCAAGTTGGGAATCAGCAAAAAAATTCAGTATCAGTCGAGTCGCACCCAGTGAATGCCAAGCTGCATTCAAAAGCTAAGATGTAGAATGAGGGAAATGCACATTCTAATTCTGAAAATAGTATACATGAAAGAGATGATGAAGTACCATATGGAAGAGAAAAATGACTCTAAAGCTGAAGGATCAAACATGAAAAGAAGGATAGAACCTATAGACATCTAAAAACCTTTAGAAAATAAAGTATTTTTTTTTTTTTTTAAATTCCTGATGACATCATCATTAATTAATTAATTGTTTAATTAATTAATTTATTTTTATGCCATTAAATCCCTTTATCTTAATTTAAAATATTTAATTAAGGAATCCCTCCCAAAAATGTTTAAATCTTATTTAAACATTATTTCCTTATTTATTAATTATTTAATTAATAAATTGACCAAAAAAATCAAAATAAATAAATAATTTATTTTTTGCCCAAAACTTGGCCAATTTCCTTAAGACCACTAACCTCTTCCAAAATCTTCTAATCCTTCTTTAATTTTGATTAAAGGCTAATCCCATAATTTCCTACCCCTAATCCCAACTCAAAATATTTAATTAAGATTAAATATTAATCCTCATGTTTATTAAAAAAGTTTTAACAAATATCTCCTAAACCCAAACCCTTGAAATAAATAAAACTTTATTTATTTCCTAAAAATCTAATTTATCCTCATCCTAAGAAGTTCTAGACTCTTCTAGAAAGTCTTCATCCTCATCCTAGGAAATTCTAGACTATTCTAGAAAGTCTTTATCCTCATCCAAAGTCTAGACTCTTCTAGAAGATGTCTTTAAACCTAATCCTAATCCCCTCCTAACCTTGTCACATTCCCTAAACATGGGTTAAAACTTACTAACCCAAGCCAAAGTTAACAAATATCTCCTCCTTCACCCACCCTCATTAAATGCCATCCACTTGCCTATCCCTAAGCTAATCCTAAACCATCCTAATCCATCCTCTAATCATTTGCACAATCCTAAGCAAGCTTAAAACCCTCCTAATCAAGCTCAAGTCGAAATTTCTCTCATCTCCCTCAAAATATCTCAACCATAAAACTTTATGAAGCCCACTAGGCCATAAATGACTCTTCCAAGCCCTTTTATTGCTCTTACAAGTCATTATGAGGGTCTTTATGAAGACTCATCCTTCCCTTTTCCTCCATCCTCTCACCCTATGACATGTGTCACTCCTTGATTGGTTGTAGGGAAGCACAATCCATGTGCTCTCCTCTCATGCAATCTAAGCCTTCCATAAGCTTTTTCCCATCCTTACATCCTAGCCCTTGATCTCTCAAACCCTTTGCCTATTTAAGGAATCCTCTCCCAAGCCATTTTAACACAATCCATGAAGTAAAGTCATAATGCCACTTTAAGAAGCCATTTTACATCAAAACTATACACTCACACCCAAATTCCAACTCCATTTGAAGCCCTTTTTGAATCATAAAGCTTGAGCATACATCCTATCTATTTAGACAAAGCTACTCAACAAGAGAGCTTCTCATTGAAGAGAACTCATTAATGGTTCATATTCTCAATTGAGAGCTCATCTTAGTCTATCTTGAAGTTTATGAATTTAGTTTAGTTTGTAGAAGCTTTATTTAAATTTTGTTTCTATTAGCATACTAACATTTCTCATATACATTTTGGCACGCTCGGTGGGACCCCGCATGGGTCATCTTCATTAGCTTTTTAAGTCAAGTTTTGTATGTCATTTGCTAATTTTGGCTAATTTTGTTTGTTTTTGTGATTGGTAGGATTGTATGAATTGGTTTTGTAGGTCCACATGAGCATGAAAAGGACAAAGGAACTCATAATCTATCTCATAGTGTTTGCAGATTTTTCAAGCTTATAGGTGGACAAAGCACTTGGAATTCTTCTTCCTCTTCTTATCTATATTCTTCTTATTCCATCTTCTTCTTCTTCTTCTTCTTGTGGGAGATCTTGGCCATTTTTTTTTTTAAGGAAGCAAAATCATACACACTTTTTTTTAGTGCTTAAAATGAACCCCCCAAATCATACTTAAATCCATTAAAAACTAAAAATTTGCAAAAAAAATAATAATCTTTTAACAAGTGAAACTAAACCAATCCAATCATTTGCATCCTTGCAACATCAAGGTTTTAGATGCATTCATGCAAAGTTAGGAACACTTCATTTTTGGGAATTTAAAAAGAACTTCAAGTTTCCATTTCAAAAGGTTCAAAATCAACACTAAGTGCACACTAAAATCTAAATCAAACTCAAAGCATCAATCAAAGATAAAATGAACCTCATTTGCAAATATTTTAAAGTTTTTTTAAAAATCTCATGAAAACTAAGAGTCCTAAATGGTTGCAAAAATTGTCCTAAAAACTTTGTTATTTGTTCCAAACAAATGTCTTGTTGCAAAATCTTGAATGTTTCTTAGGTTTTTCATGCATCAAAACAATCTAGGAATATCATTTTTTGGCTTAAAATATGCAAACTAGAACACAAAATCTTGAATGAAAACCAAAGTACAAAGAGTCATTTTTACTTTTGAGTCCAAAACAATCTTGAATAATCTAAGGTTAAAACAAAGCACTTCAAAGTTCTTAAAACAAAACACAAAATCTCAATCTTGAATGCTCAAAGAAAAAAATTTGAATGTTTAATCACGTGTCTTTGAATGCATGTTGCTAAAATCACTCTTGAGTGCCATGGATTAAAATCAAGTTTGTTTTTTTTATGAATGCATGATTAAAACAACAAATCCAATCTTGAATGCCATAGATCAAATAATCATCTTTTGGGGCATAAAAAGAATCCACATTTTTGAAATCTTCTAAGTTATAAAAACTAATAAAGACGCTTTGAGTAAGTTTGTAGTTGGACTCACCCTCTTTAATCACCCATCAATTTAACCATTGGTTGCAATCTCAGTGCCATCTATGGGGATGGGTCCACCTAAGAGGGTGTTAAGTGCTCCTCAAAGATCAAACTCCACTCACTTGGGTCTTTAGTGGTTTTTCTAAGTTAGAAAATTCCTTGAATGTGCATTAATCTCGCTCACACTTCATTTGGGCATAAAAATTGGACAAATCTTGACATGGAGGGCCTCTAGGCGCATGCTTGGCAATTGAGTTTCAAACATCTTTGTTTTGGGCTTAAAACAAATCACACTCAATCTTGAATGCCTAACAATCAATAAACATTCCATGGTTTGGACGCATTTTCAATGATGCTTGCATTTCTTATGTTGACGATCTCTCAACTTTCATTATGGTAACGATGCTATCAAATTGGAATGAACATTGTATCCCATAATCACAAGTGTCTTCAATCATAGCTTACAAAATCTAAATCATCAATTGGAATAAACGTGTGTCTTTTAAAGCCCAATATCATGTATGTGGTCTTGTTTTACACTTTTTAGAAGGCCTACTTGGAGATTTCATCACCCCTTGGGATGACCTCAACTCTAGCATTCTGGAGGAGTATAAAAATCAAGAGGTGAATCCAAAGATACCTCTCTTGGAATCAAGATTTTGTCACTCAGGCTAAGCCTCAAGGAATTTTATACCCTTGAGAAGTGAAAGAGGAGAATTGGGTTACCGCTCCTCTCGGCTGTGTGACATCTTTTTGGTTTCATCTACAGATTTGGGCCTCACGTACTTTGCGTATATCGAGGACTCCCTAGCTATAAAAAATTTCATCCTTGTAGAAAGCTTCCTAGGATGTTGGTTTGTTTGACGTGCTTGCTCCAAAATTTTCTCTGCTTGTTTGTTCATAGCTTTTGAATGAATGTTTTCCAACTTTGGTCAAAATCCCAAAAAAGAAAAAATCTCCCAGCTCAAGGCATACTTAGCATAGTCACTACCTCATCAAAAAATTGACCAAGCTTCCCCACTACAACAAAATATATCTAGTTCCTTGCTTTAGAACAATCCCAAATCCAAAGTCTCTCCAAACCATCCCCCCCAGCTAGCTAGCAACCCAATCCAAAATCACACCCAAGCCTTTAGAGAGTTGTTGTCATTCTGCTAGAATTTTCTATCCAATCAATCCGACTAATCCACCAGCCTCACCAAGGTTATCCCTTTGACAGAGCTTTGTCTAGGGTAATCTAGCTTTGTCACTTGTTATCCCTCATCACCTTGAGCTAAAGGTTGGGATCCACAAGTGGTCAATATCGTGTCATGCCCATAGGATCATTAGTCTATCCTTAAGTTGACACAATCTCCACCAATCCAGCGCATAGGAAAGAAAAACTCTCACTTTTTGATAGCATGCCCTTGAAGTCTTCCATTCACAGGAAAGCCAAAAATCTCTAGCCAATCCTCCTTAGGTCTGTCATACAGCTTTGACTCTCCCTAGGAAATCCTTCATCAACCAATCCAAAATCTGCGCTTAATCCAAATCCAACCATGAGCTTTCGTGTTCATCCATATGCAAGACCCCATCCCCATCCGACTCATCATCAAAACATGAAATCCCAAACCTATCATGATGTTTTTGGTTGTATTGTCCTTTCTCTCGCTACATCCTATTCCAATGATGATGAAAATCTTGTTGATTATGACAGGTATCTTGAGAGCCTTAAAGGCCTTCCACCAACCATCCCCCAAAATCCAAGAGTTATTCCAAACTATCTAGTCATGCCATCTGATATCCCAACTTATCCTCCATCACCCAATCAACCAAGCTTCCAATCTTCCACCCTCATCACACTAGTTATTCCTATCAATCCACCACCTCCACCTTCGACACACAAGTCTCCAAGGAATCTCCTAGAGGAAATACAAGAAAAGCTTCCTCCAATAGTCGATAAGCCATGTCATCTAATCCAACCATGTGAAGTAGTTAGTGATGAAGCTTCCCCATCTATAATATCAACCCCATCTCCCATAGCTATCATCCCCATACCATCCATCAAATTGCTTAAAATCCTTCCACTTCCTGCAAGCATCAAATTCCCACCACTCATCGAATCACTCCAAATCCCATCCACATATGCTCCTCGAAGCATTATCCAAATACCATATAATGAACCTCATGCATCCACTCCCATCCATTCCTGTCAAGATCTTGTCCAAAAGCATGTTGAAATATCCTCCAATAGAACAGCAAATCCTACCATCCCACTTATTCCCCTACATGATCCACTTTTACCATCCCCTCCATATCTAAATCCTACCATCTTACTTACTCCATCTCAAGATCCCTTTCCCTCATCCCACTAAACTCAAGATCCTATCCTCCCATCTCCTTTGCTTCATGAAAATACATCTCCCATAATCCATGATGATAGATCCATTGAAGAAGAACTAATTATCATATTCGAAGCTCCAACTCCTTCATCTAGTAATGGACTCACATCTTGTGTTCCAAATAATGAACATCATATTGAAAAAAGAAATGAAAATGTATTTCTAGATGTTGGTATCCCTACTATTCCTACATGGTCCCAAGTCCTTCCATCTCCACCCCAAAGTTCCCATCCATCTTATTCCGCATCTATTTTGGGCCCTCATCCTACTCCTTATCTCCAACCCTCCATTTTGGGTCCATATATCCCTTATCTAAATCCCACACCCTTTCCATCCATTTTGGGTCCTTACATACCTAATATGAATCCTTTATCCCCTCCATCTATTTTGGGACCTACACCTTCACCGTTTCCATCTATTTTGGGCCCATATCCTTCCTTCCCTCCATCCATTTTCGGTAATTATATCCATCCATATCCTATGTTCCAATCTATCCTTCCATCCCCTCAAATCCACCAGCTAGATCATCAAAGGCACTCACCCTTGAATCCCTTCCAACCTTTAAACCCTATCACTCCATCAATTATCCCTCCATCTCCTCCATGCTCTTGTTCCCATCCCATGGCTAATAGAAGCATATTGGATGCCAAAATACAAAAGCATAAATCCAAAAATCCACAAAAATCCAAGTCTCAACATGTCCCTTCTAAAATACATGTTCAAAACAAGAAACATTTAATCCCAATGAAAGAAAAAGTCAAGAGGCTACAAAATCCCAAGCTAAAAAAGTCAAAAATCATGTGGATACCCAAGATGCTCATAAAAGAAATGCATCTCAAAGAAAAATCTTAATTGGCATCCATTCATGCTACTCAAAAAGCCTCATCCATCCATCCTTCATCCAAATCCCCATATAAGCATCCTTCATCCCCCCAATCCACTTTTAGTCCATATGCTTCATATCCTAAATTTCCCATCCTCCATCTTCCAACTCTACTTTTAGTCCTTATCTTTCTCTTCCTCCATTTTCTCCTCAACCTCGCTCAAAACCATCTTTTCCACTACTTTATCACCTCTCAAGGTGTGTGCCAATGATGATCTTTCCATTTTCCTCATCCATTTACCCACAAGCCTTATGTCTTCACATCCATTATTTGTCAAACTCCCACCCACCATTCCACTTTTTCAATCCAATCCTTTTTCATCCATCCTACCAACATCTATGAGCCAAAAATAGCTGAAGAAAGCCAAAATCATTCTAGCTAAGTCCAAAGTCAAAAAGTCAAAAAAAAAAAAGAAAAAAAAGTAAAGAAAAATAAAGCGTCTATTGGTGAAAACTTGGCAATTCAAGCGCCTTGGATAAGTACCATGATGAAAACTTGGCAAACAAGCATCATGCATAATCCAGCCATCCCTAGCTTAGCCTATCATCCTCATGCTTTTGGTCACATATTGCCATCCAGCTCCATCTTCCAATTTATCCACCTAACTTTCATCCTCCAGCTTTTATCTATCACTATCCACTGGTCTTCTGCAGCTTCAGCCAATCATCTCAGCTATCATCCATCTCCCTAGCGCCTTTCGCTTTTTCATCCTAGCTTGAATCCTATCACATCCATCATAAGACCTCCTTCCAAATGTCATCTTCTGACTAGGGGCACTGTATTCCTTGGAGATCTTGTCTTGTCCATCCTCCCTTGTCATTAGTATCCTGCTCTAGGCTATCCTCATGCAAATCCAATGCCATCCTCTCAGTAGCCATTCACTCTAGTGCCATCTATCCATTCAGCTACCACCGACCTTAGTATTGTCCCCATCATCATCATTGGATGCATCTTGTCAAATCCATATCTTTCATTATCACCTCATCCTTAGCTTTTGCCTCTTGCACCAACTTGAGCCATCCCGCTATCCTCTCATCTTGAGCTTTTTATCCATCTGTATCATACCTATCATTGGTTCGTTAGCTTGTACCATATCTTGATTAGCCTGCTTGTAAATATCTTGGTCAATCAGCTTGTACATCCTCTTTAGCTTAGTACCATTGTATCTATCCAGCTTTCGTGTCAGTTCCTCCTTGATCAGCATCTTGCACACATCGCACAACCCTTGGTTAGCTATTCCAATGCATCCTTTAACTAGATCTCCTATCACCAAAGTGTTATCCTTCTTAGTTCAGCTTGCCAAACTCATCACTCATCTAGATCCATCAGCTTAGGTTCTCTCTGATAGATCCTTGCAGGATATAGCTTTCCTCATGTCTGATCTTGGTCCGTTAGTACCTTGTCCTACCCATCTCGTTGGCAAACAGTTCTCTTTTGGGTTTTCACTTTTTTTTAATTTGGAATCTTCCCTTTGGGGTCTTGAAGTATCTTTTCCAAGCAATCCTTTTTTTTGCTCCTCAAGGTTGCCATGATATTCCATATCATGGTATACTACGAATGGGGCCATCTGGGCGTAAGGTCTTGATCAAGTCTTTCGTTTGTTTCTTTTTTGCTTGTGGGTTACCCAGTGTCAGTTCCACGTTGTTTCCTCCGAGTTTCATGTGTGATGCTAGGGCAATCCTTGTGTGTTTGTTTCGAGTTAGTCAGTCAGTCCTCTGGATGGTTGGTGACATGGCCTTGATGTTCTTGGTAACCTTGGAAATTAACCAACAGTCCTATAGCAAATCTAGTGCTCAACTACATGGTGGTACTTCTCTTTGAAGTATCCCCCTGTTCAAAAAGCTTCAATGGAATCTCTTCATCTCCATTATCCCCCATCCATATCCAACATTCATCTCTCCTACCCCATCTTATGCATCAGTATCTCTTTGAATCACTCCTCACCTTTAGCTTTAGGGATCCACAATCCTAGTCTTAGGGATCCACCAATCCAAATCAATCCAACAAGTCTCATCTTTTGAGATCCACAATCCTAGTCCTAGGGATCTCCGAAACCCATCTTCCGCCAATTTGACTCTTTGAAATCCTATTACATCACCTTTATAATCCCCTCATCCATCTCCCTATCCTAGATTCATTTTTATAGCGCTCTGCTCCTTCATCCTCCACCTTCCCTAAAGTCTTAAGCTTGCTTCCTCTTATGCATCTGATTCTCCTTTATCATTCTCCCATAGTGAGAGTTTGAGCTAATTCAGCCCCTTCTCTTTGCCAATCTGAGTTTCCTTGCTCATCTGAGATTCTTGTATTTTTCAAGAAGCCATCGAGCCTCGCTTTCTCTCCCCGCCGCCTTCTTGAGGGGGCATCTCATAGTCCATTCTCTCCTCTTCTACTCTAGCCTTGGGCATCTTATTTTCGTATCTTTGATGCCATGCCACTTGCGGCATCACATCAAAGAGGGGCAAAATGTAGACACCTAAAAACCTTTAGAAAATAAAGTATTTTTATTTTCTGAAAAATTCCTGATGACATCATCATTAATTAATTAATTAATTAATTATTTAATTTATTTATTTATTTTTATGCCATTAAATCCCTTTATCTTAATTAAAAATATTTAATTAAGGAATCCCTCCCAAAAATGTTTAAATCTTATTTAAACATTATTTCCTTATTTATTAATTATTTAATTAATAAATTGACCAAAAAACCCAAAATAAATAAATAATTTTTTTTTTGCCCAAAACTTGGCCAATTTCCTTAAGACCACTAACCTCTTCCAAAATCTTCTAATCCTTCTTTAATTTTGATTAAAGGCTAATCCCATAATTTCCTACCTCTAATCCCAACTCAAAATATTTAATTAAGATTAAATATTAATCCTCATGTTTATTAAAAAAGTTTTAATAAATATCTCCTAAACCCAAACCCTTGAAATAAATAAAACTTTATTTATTTTCTAAAAATCTAATTTATCCTCATCCTAAGAAGTTCTAGACTCTTCTAGAAAGTCTTCATCCTCATCCTAGGAAATTCTAGACTATTCTAGAAAGTCTTTATCCTCATCCAAATTCTAGACTCTTCTAGAAGATGTCTTTAAACCTAATCCTAATCCCCTCCTAACCTTGTCACATTCCCTAAACATGGGTTAAAACTTACTAACCCAAGCCAAAGTTAACAAATATCTCCTCCTTCACCCACCCTCATTAAATGCCATCCACTTGCCTATCCCTAAGCTAATCCTAAACCATCCTAATCCATCCTCTAATCATTTGCACAATCCTAAGCAAGCTTAAAACCCTCCTAATCAAGCTCAAGTCAAAATTGCTCTCATCTCCCTCAAAATATCTCAACCATAAAACTTTATGAAGCCCACTAGGCCATAAATGACTCTTCCAAGCCCTTTTATTGCTCTTACAAGTCATTATGAGGGTCTTTATGAAGATTTTATCCCTTGAGCCTCCTTTGTTGACTCATCCTTCCCCTTTCCTCCATCCTCTCACCCTATGACATGTGTCACTCTCTGATTGGTTGTAAGGAAGCACAATCCATGTGCTCTCCTCTCATGCAATCTGAGCCTTCCATAAGCTTTTTCCCATCCTTGCATCCTAGCCCTTGATCCCTCAAACCCTTTTCCTATTTAAAGAATCCTCTCCCAAGCCATTTTAACACAATCCATGAAGTAAAGTCATAATGCCATTTTAAGAAGCCATTTTACTTCAAAACCATACACTCACACCCAAATTTCAACTCCATTTGAAGCCCTTTTTGAAGCATTAAGCTTGAGCATACATCTTATCTATTTAGACAAAGCTACTCAACAAGAGAGCTTCTCATTGAAGAGAGCCCATTAATGGCTCATATTCTCAATTGAGAGCTCATCTTAGTCTATCTTGAAGTTTATAAATTTAGTTTGGTTTGTAGAAGCTTTATTTAAATTTGGTTTCTATTAGCATACTAACATTTCTCATATACAGAACCAAGATTAGCCAAATATGTAATAAGACATCACCCTACAGATCGAATCATTGGTGATAAGGATACAAGACCAATGACAAGGAGTAGACTAGGAAATGATTCATGTCCACTGAGCAAAGTTGAGCCCAAAAAAGTGAATGATGCATTACAAGATGATGACTAGTATAAAGCTATGGAAGAGAACATAGATCAGATTGAGAAGAACAAAACTTGGACCCTAGTTCCTAGACCAGCTGATAAGAATGTAATTGGTACCAAATGGGTGTTTAGGAACAAACTTGATGAGAATGGCGAGATAACAAGAAACAAAGCTAGACTTGTTTGCAAAGGATATGCACAAGAAGAAGGACTAGATTATGGGGAAACATTTGCTCCTATTGCAAGAATGGAAGGAGTAAGGACACTACTTGCATATGCTACTTACAAAGGTTTCAAAGTCTACCAAATGGATGTGAAATCTTCTTTTCCAAATGGTATACTAGAAGAGGAAGTCTACATAGACCAACCTGAGGGATTTTTTGATGACAAAAACAAGGATATGGTCTGCAAACTACACAAGGAACTTTATGGCTTGAAGCAATAACCTAGAGTATATACGAGATTACACAAATACCTTGTGAAGATAGGATTTGAGAGAATAGAAGACAACAACAACTTGTACATCAAAATTGAAAAAGGTAAAGACATTTTGATATCTGAAATCTTTGTTGATGATATAATATTTAGAGGAAAAGATGGTCTATGCAAAGATTTTGTTGATAAAATGAAACATGAATTTGAGATGTCAATGTTTGGAGAAATCAAGTTCTTTGTTGGATTACAAGTACATCAATTGAAGCATGGCATATTTGTGACCCAATCCAAATACATCTAGGAGATACTCAAGACATTTGGATTAGAAGAGTTAAAACTAGTTAGCACACCAATGGCAACAAGACATAAGTTATCCAAGAATGATGAATCAGCTAAAGTGAATCAGATAATGTATAGATCAATGATTGGAAAGCTGCAGTATGTTGTACATAGTAGACCAGACATCGCATTAGTTTTTGGAATAGTGGCAATATTTTTTGCAGATTCAAGAGCAAATCAACTGATGTCAATAAAGAGAATACTGATTTACCTAAAAGGAACTAATGACTTTGGTTTGTATTATAAGAGAAGTGAAAAGTTTGAGCTAAGAGCCTACACTGATGCAAATTAGGGAGGTAATATTGATGATAGAAAAAACACTAGTGGAGGAGCACTTTTCTTGGGAAAAAGATTGATTACATGGACCAGTAAAAAGAAAAGTTGTACCTCACAGTCCATAGCAAAAGCTGAATATGTTACAGTTGCTATCAATTGCATCAATATTGTATGGATCAAACATTTTCTACAAGGTATGAAGGAAGAGGCAAATGAGCCAGTGATACTTTATTGTGATAATAAAAGTGCTATCAACATATCAAAGAACCCTATAATGCATACCAAAACCAAGCACATTGCAATTAAATATCACTATGTAAGAGAATTGGTGGAAGATAAACAAGTAAAGATGGAATATGCAAGCTCAAAGGAACAAATTGCTGACATCTTCACAAAAGCACTACCTAAAGATGCTTTTGAGTATCTTAGAGGTAAGTTAGGGGTGATACCCCTAGCCAAGGCTACTTAAGAATAAGCGAGACTGCCCTGCATCAAATGAGCTAATTGTTGAAGATTTTACACATTGATGTAGAGGATGTTTACTTTAGGATCATGCTCGAAGTAATTGAAGCACTGAAAGTTCAAAATCAATCACAAGCAAGGTGACAGAGGGAGAAATTGAATGAGCCTGCAAAAGTTACACTTGCATATTAAGATGTTGAAATGGTATGTCTTTGGCATTGTTGTCAAAGAGGGAGAAATGTCAAAGAAATTGATCAACAACTGTTGAGTAGATCAAGAACGAAGAAAGAGGGAGAAAATGCAAAAATTGATCAAATGAAGATAGAGGGAAACGTAGAGAGAAATGATCCACGGTTGAAAGAAAAGATAAAGAAGCTGATCAAAATAGAGGAAGAATAGTAGAAGATAAGCAATGCATATAGAGGGAGAGAAGAAAAGAAAGGGTACTGTAGATGCTTAAAATTGTCCCTAAGCACTATATTAATTAATTTTAATATTTCCCATGACATTGTAATTAATTATTAATCAATTAATTATGTTGTTTACATCCCTCTAATTATTTAATTAAACGAGTTCATTCTCCTAGGTATTTAAATTTAATTTAAATACTCCTAGCCTTAATGTGTTAAATTAATTTAACACATGATCCTCCATATTCCTCTTTTTAAATAAATTATATTTATTTAAATTCTCCACATCCTATTAATTCCTCTAAACCCATGATTAAATTAAATTTCATTTAATTTAATCTTAAGCCTAACCTAAAGCCTAGCCTACACCCATCATTTTCATCCTCTTAAGCCTACCTCTTCTCTAATCCCACTTAATCATTCCTAATTTTCTCCCTAATCCCCCTCATTAGCCTAAGAGTGTGCTCACACGTGTGAGATGGCATGCCTACACACTCTTGTCTCCCACTCTTCTTCTCAAGTTTTCTCACACACGTGTGAGAAAACTTTGAATTCTTGACCATTTGCATGGCTTGCATGTCACCTTATGTGACATCTACATGGATGCCACCTCACCAAGCCCTCCCTCAGGCCTATAAATAGAGGGCTTGTCTCAAGCATTTGCATCTCTCATTTATTGCATTATTATCATGTTGGTTTGAGATTTGAGTTTGCATTCATAGTTTGAGCTTGCATTAGTAGAGTTCTCATAGTGATTTTTTAGGTGCATACTAACCATTTGGTAGCTGGTTTAGCTTTGCATTTGCATGGTTTAGATAGTTTGCATTTACATTTACATTTCTTTTGCATTTACTTGTTAATTTAGCTTGCATATCTCATTAGTTTCTTAGTTGCATTCCATAGTTTCATCCTTGAATACCTTCAAGTATGGCTTCCTCCATAGCAATTTTTTGAGGTGTTCTTCATTTCATCTAGCCTAGATTCATATTTCATTTTCACTCAGACTTGTACATCCACTCAAGAGATTCACTCCATTGTTATGTTTGGGAGAGCACACCAAACATACCTCCTCATCTTAACACACTAACAAGGCCTCTTATGGGTGCCTTTGTTGAGCTGTAGAGGTGGCTGGAAGATTGGGTTTGTTAGCTACTTAGGGTTGAAAAACCCAAGCAAGCATTAGTTAGTGTTTGTTCCTTGCATTTTGATGAATCTTTGCTACACTTTCAAGGTTTTTAACTAATATTTGTTTGTTAACTCATGCTACTAATAGGTCACATTTTCTAGCACGCAGGTACAACAGCTAAGAGGGAGAAATAGAAATGAAGCAATTATGATAGTAGATCAAAAGAGGTAGATGTGAAAACTAATGGTAACACAATTTTCTTTTTAGCATTTGACTTACTATTCTAACCTAGTTAGCATGTGGTTGAATAGTTTAGTCTGATGGTTGATTAGTTTGGTTTGCCATCAATGCCAAAAAAGGAGATTGTTGAAAATCTAATTGAAAATATTATTGATGAAGAAGATTGATTGAAAGAGGGAGATTGTTGTTAAAAGAATGTTTTCAATCATTTTTTTTCCATTGATGTCAAACCTGCTATTTGTAGGAATGGAAATTACTTACAAGATCCAAGTACTATCACTTAGTTGATTGATGAAGAGGATTTGATCAACAAGATGTAACAAGAGCACCCAAGGGAAAGGTTGAGTTATGATGTTGTAATGAAGTACAAGGATCAACTAAGACAATGGTGAGATGATGTATTGGTAACATATTCAAAGATACAAAGGTTGGCCACACTTAGAAACATTTGAAGAATAAGTTGTAACAAGGTTTATTGCAAAGCTTAAACTAAGTTCATCAGTGGGTGACAAGCAAGCTAGTTGGAGCTGAGAAAAAGAAAAAATCTAGTGTTTGCTGAGTGAAGTTCAAGTGCCGAGCAAAGTAACAAGTATCTAGCATCAAAAAATCTTAGTAGGTGTTGAGTGAACTTTAGGTGCCAAGCATCAGTAAAATGTAATAGGTGCTGAGTAACACAATATGTGTCGAGTACCAAAATTTCAATAGTGCCAAGCTACTGTATTATTGGAAATGTCAAAGATTTGCCAAATTTGAGCTAACATAGTTGTTACCTTGAATTTTTTGAACTAGTTGGAGGATAAGGATGATAAGCTAGTGGCACAGAATTCTATGTAAACTATTTTTGGGTGAATTCAAAAGGATTATTCAAGAAGTTTTTAGAGGAAACAAAATATGGGTTATATACAATGAATCCTACCTAATCCATATGAATTAAAATCAAAGGAAGGAAGAATCAAAGGGGAAAAGAAGTTCCAAACTTCTACTTAAGGAGTCACAAACCAAGAAGAAAATGTTGTTGTTGAAGTGCCAAATTGCGAAGTGATTAGAAGGGTGTCAAGGAGAAGGCATCTAGGAGAAGAAAGAGCATAGAGGGTCTACTTCAAAAAGTGGTCAGAGAAAGATGATTGCACTGGTACATTGAGCATGGAGACTCAAGGAGACAAAGCTTGAAAGGAGGACAAGTTGTCAAGAGTTGTAGAGATTGAAGACTAGGCAATGTTATGAGCTGAAGAGTGATCTAAGATTTGCAAGTTAAGTTATATGTTGTAATCAGGTCAAAGATTTTCTAATACTCTCTAGCAATTGTATTAGATATGAAAATCCTATGGATTTAGATTGGTTTAATAGCCATTTGTAAATCCTTTAGCAGGGTGGCATTCCAAGTGAATGTTGTAAAGTCCTCTAACCAGGCCCACTTCTAATAGGGTGGTTAAATCCTCTAACAAGGTCACATTTAACAGTGTGTTGTAAGCCTTTAACAAGGTAGACCTTTCATAGGGCATCACTTTAGAAGAGTGAGAATTGAGTAGCATGTTACTAGTGGTTTTTCCCAAATTGGGTTTCCAAGTAAATTGTTGTGTTATGTGTTGATCCTTTTATGTGTTATGCTTGCATGTTGATTTATAGTAACTTTTTGAATAGGAAAGTTAAAGATTATATGAATGAATGGTTGAATGGGCTCACTACACTTAGTGAAAAAGTTTGAATAGGACATTTCCCCCAAGTTATTCTAAAGCATTTCTAATAGGGAATTAGATGGATTTGATGAATGTGAGAGTTTTAATGATGGTAGGAGATGGAAGAGGATTTATAAGAGGGGTTTAATGATGGTAGTAGATGGAAGAGGATCTATAAGCAAGTTGGATGAAAGAGGGATGATAGTTGTGGGACATGAAAGATGAATGATAAATGCAGGATATGGAAAGATTTTAGTATTCTAGAAACTTCCCATGATATAACTAGATGAGATATCCTTGTCAACTTAACTTGGACATATATATTCTATTGGCTTCCTTTTAAGACTTCTTAGAGATTAGGTTTTCATTGTAAAGAAATTAACAAACAACATTTAGGAAACTTTGTGTTGTTAGTGTCATACCAATTAAGAAACAATATTTTAAAGCCAATGTATTATTGTACTTTTAGGAATATTTAAAAAACTTTACCTTGAGTGTTCTTTTTCCTAGCCTTATACATCTAGTAGAACAAGTACTCTATGGTGCTCTCATACCACTTTTTGCACCCTGGATTGCATATTGTTAACATATCAATCTAGAGCGATCAATACTTCTTCTTTTTTAAATCATGATATTTAGGTGATTAAATATCATCACATCAAAACTCAAACAAAAAAACCTAAGTCTACTATCCACCAAAGACCATCATCATCAAATCATCTTGAGTGTGAAATACCCACCTTTGTATGAATGATAAGTAAGCCCATAATGTACACATGGATAAGATGACATTCCTTCCTGAGATGCCTCAGTATCCATCCCATCACTGATGGGGACACGACCCCAAGAACAGAATGGAACCAACAGAAAGGGAAAATTATATTAACTAAGAAAATAAGCTAGTACAAATAGTACAGAGAAAACAAACTTCAAAACATGCCCTAAGGGCTTACAATAGCATAACTCTGGAGAATATTTCTCCTTTTAGCACGCCCTCTCAAACTCCACTCTGAACTGCCTTTTACAATGCCGAAAATCTCCTTAAATAGACCTCGGAGGGTTAAGGACTAGGAGTACATTCTAGAAAGTGCTATTAGGCATCCATCGATGAAATAGAAGGTTCCAGAAGCTGCATTAGAAGTCGGTGCAAATCTAGAAGAATCGAGAAACGGTAACCGAACTTTCGAGAGGCATAACTTTTGAACCATAGCTCCGATTGACGAACTATTTACATTTTTGAAAAGCTCTCGAAGCGCTCTATAGCCCTATGGACCAGCTTCGCTCGTCCCCCATTTTTTGACCCTTTTCAAGGTCATTTAATGCTCCAAACCTAACTTTGAAGCATTCCTAGGAGGTCTCCAAAACCTGAAAAAGCAATAACTTTCAAACCGTGGGGCCTATTGACCTGATTCTTTTTCTGGAATGCTCTAAATCATGATTACATTCATCTAGCCAATTCACACCTTCTAGTTTACCGAAATGATGGTCCAAATACATGCTCCTATTTTTTTGGGATTTTCAAATGCACTGATAGTTGAACTATGAGAGTTGGAACCTTTATTTGAGCCAAATGGGTATCCAAAAATGTAAAGACATGAAACAGAAACTAAGTCTAAGTACCTTTTTTTGGGTGGCACAGGATTGCCCTTATACCTCTGGATGCTCCTGCATCAGACACCCAGGGTAGATTGAAAAGTGACCCTGTCACTTAATGGATGGTAGAGGAAATCCCAAATGGGAAACCTCAGCTGCTGAAATCCAAGTTGAGTCCTCAATCGGCTGTCCTTTCTGTTTGACCAAATACTCTTCATACTGCCTATTTCTGGTACTCCTACCCACACGATGATCTAGAATGTCTTCTATCTCCTCCTTCTTAGAAGCAAGAATTGGACATGGCTCCAAAACCAGCTCCTCATTTGCACCATCATCATGATACTCTGTTAAATCTGCAATGTTGAAAATGGGAGAAATGTGAATACCATCTGGCAGCTCCACCTCATATGCATTTCCTAAGTTATGTTTCTTCAAAACTTTACAGGGGCCAAATTTCTTCATTTTCAGCTTGTTGTAAGTACCAACTGGAAATCTTTCTTTTCGTAAGTGCACCATGACTAGATCCCCTACTTGGAATTCCTTATGTCTTCTCCTTTGATCAGCCCTAGCTTTATACTCTTGATTCATCTTGATAATGTGTGCTTGAACCTCCTCATGTAGACGCTTGATGTTCAGCAAATTCCTCAGCTTCAGCACTTGTCCTCTCCCCTTGTTCTATCTTCCTCAATTCTGGTGCAATCCTTGGGCTATTCCCATATACAATTTGAAATGGTAATTTTCCAGTACTCCTATTTATAGAGTTATTATAAGCAAACTCTGCCTGTGGTAGAATCAAATCCCATCCCTTGGGCTTATCTCCAACTAAACATCTCAGCAAATTGCCCAGACTTCTATTTACCACTTCTGTTTGGCCATCAGTCTGTGAGTGATGCGTGGAACTGAATTTCAAGTCTGTTCTCAACTTCTTCCACAATGTCCTCCAGAAATATCCCACAAATTTAGTATCTCTGTCAAAAACTATACTCCTTGGAAGACCATGTAGTCTTACCACCTCTTTGAAAAACAAGTCTGCAATATGGACAGCATCATGAGTTTTGTGGCATGGAATGAAATGTGCCATTTTGGAGAACCTATCAACCACTACGAATACTGAGTCATTACCCCTTTGTGTCCTTGGCAATCAAAGAACAAAATCCATACTTATGTCCTCCCATGGTCTTGATGGAATAGGCAATGGCTGATATAGGCCAGTATTTTGACTAAACCCCTTGGCAACTTGACAAACCTGGCAACTCTGTACAAACTTCTTCACATCCTGTGTAATTTGAGGCCAAAAATAATGTTCTCTAAGAATGGCAATGGTCTTATCCCGACCAAAATGTCCTGCCATCCCTCCACTGTGTTTCTCCTTAATCAAATTTCCCCTCATGGAACTCCTTGGAATGCACAATTGACTACCTTTGAACAACATGCCATCCTGAATCAAATAGTCTAACCACTTGGTTCTATCTACAGAAACAGGTTCTTTACAAGCTTTCCATGCTTCAGCAAAATCAGGATCCTCAGGTTACAAATTCTTGAGTTCATCAAACCCAACTACTTCAACTTGCATTTTTGTAAGCAACAACTGTCTCCTACTTAGTGCATCTGCAACCCTGTTAGATTTTCCACTTCTATGCTTCAACACAAATGTATAACTCTGCAAGAATTCTACCCACTTCATATGCCTCTGATTTAATTTACCTTGGCTATTTAGGTACTGTAATGCCTGATGATTAGTATACAAAACAAATTCCTTTGGCAATAAATAATGCCTCCATTTCTTTAAGGCCTGAACTATTGCATAGAACTCTTGATCATAAACAGAATACTTCTTCTTTGCATCATTCAATTTTTCACTAAAATATGCAATAGGCTTACCTTCTTGGCTTAATACAGCCCCAATAGCGCTACCACTAGCATCACAATCCACCTGGAATACTTTTCTAAAATCTGGAAGTGCCAACACAAGCTGTTCTGTCACCTTCTTCTTCAGCAATTCAAAACTTCTTGCAGCTGCTACAGTCCATTTGAACTCTTTTCTATCCCCTCTTATTGTGTCAGTTAGGGGTGCACATATGCCATTGAAATTCTTAATAAACTTCCTATAAAAACTAACTAGACCATGAAATGATCTTACCTCAGTAGCAAACCTTGGAGTAGGCCATTCCAAGATGGCTTTTACCTTCTTTGGATCCATTTTGAGACCTTCAGGTGATAAAAAAAATCCCAAATAGACTAACTCCCTTTTTGCAAAGACACACTTCTTTAGATTAATTAACAGTTTCTCTTCCCTTAGCCTTTCAAGGACACTATGAATATGCAGTAAATGTTCTTCCAAAGTCTTGCTGAAAATTAAAATATCATCCAAATAGACAATAACAAATTTTCCCTAGAACTTTTTAAGTACCTCATTCATGAGCCGCATGAAGGTGCTTGGGGCATTCATCAATCCAAAGGGCATGACTAACCACTCATAAAGACCCTCCTTGATCTTGAAGGTTGTTTTCCACTCATCTCCTTCTCGAATCCATATCTGATGATAGCCACTCTTCAGATCTATCTTTGTGAAGTACTGAGCCCCACTCAAGCAGTCCATAAGATCATCCATCCTTGGTAAAGGAAACTGGTACTTGATGGTTATCCTATTTATAGCTTGAGAATCTGTACACATCCTCCACTCTCCATCCTTCTTTGGTGCAAGTACTGCAGGTACTGCACATGGACTTAGGCTCTCTCGAATCAAGTCCTTCCTCAACAACTCCTGAACCTATCTATTTAGCTCCTCTATTTCAGTAGGAGTCATCCTATGAGTAGCCTTGTTAGGCAAACTAGCTCCTGGAATCAGATCTATCTGATGACTGATTTGCCTTACTGGTGGCAATCCATCTAGAACATTATCAAAGATAATATCTCCAAATTCCCCTAGTAAATCTAAAACTTCAAATGGTATTTCACTACTACCTTCTTTATCTTTCCTAGGAATCAAAGCATAGCACATACGTTGATGTTTCATGCCATCTAAGAACTTCCTTCCATCAACAAGACAAATCCTAGCACTGCTACATACCTTTTCACCTTCCTTTTTCATGGGCTTCAATTTGTGGCGAACTCCATCCTTTGTCAGAGAGTATGTGTTTGCATGTCCATCATGTATTGCATGTCTATCAAACTGCCATGGTCTACCCAACAATAGATGGCAAACATCCATCGAAATAACATCACAGAGAACTTCATCATGGTAAATCCGAATTTTGAATTTTACTAAACATTGTCCACTTACCAAGACCTTATGATCATCTTTTACCCAAGAAATTCGATAGGGTTGGGGATGTTTCTCCCTCTTGAGCTTTAGCTTAGAGACCATCTCTTCTGATACTAGGTTATCAGTGCTACCACCATCAATGATCACGTCACAACATTTATCCTCACACTTGCATCTGGTACAGAACAAACTCCTCTGCTGTCCTGGTTCATTTTCATCGCTTAGTAGGACTCTTTCATTTACCAAGGTCTCTCCTCTTTTTGCATCCTCTGAATGTGATGATTGTGCATCCTCATCCACATGAGCAACCCTAGCTTGGCCATCAGTTCTCCTATCTGTCCTTCCTTGTCATTGAGGGCATTCAAAGGCACGATGACCTTCTTCATTGCAATGGAAATAGGTACCACAAAAGCCTCCTCTTCCTTGTCCACGTCCTCTACCTCTTCCTCTTTGATTTCCAAAGTCTTGATCATGGGAGCGGTTGAAACCCTCATTCCTCTGGTTTCTGCTAGTACCCACATCTTCATTTTTCTTTTGGGTTTCATTGCAGCCTCCAGATGATCTACCACTTCCCCTTCCTCCTTGACCGTGCCCTCTTTGTCTTCCTTCAAACCTTTTATTCAGCTTCTCTTCAACTCGCAGGGCAAACTGGTATGCCTCTTCAACGCTGGTCATTCTTACCAGACTTAATTCCTCCTGTATGCTAGGTCGCAACCCACTGATATAACGAGAAACCTTCTCCTTATTTGCTTCTGCATGCCCCACTCTAATCAAGAGTCGGTGAAACTCCTCTGTATATTCTTGGACTGATCTTCCTGCTTGCTTTAACCTATGCATCTTCTTAAACAGATCAAGCTCGTAGTCCACAGGAATGAACTGCTTCTTCAATTTGTCCACCATGTGATCCCATCTTGTGATCTTCTCCTTTCCTCTTCTAAGTCTTTCTAGTTGAACCTCTTGCCACCAGATTTTGGCATGGCCTTTCAGTTTGGCCTTTGCAAACTTAACCCTATCTGGGTCCCTTATATCCTCATACTCAAAGTATTCTTCCAGTTCATTGATCCAATCGATCAACTCATCTGGTTTCAGATTTCCTGAAAATATACCCACTTCAATTGTAGGTCTTTTCCCAAACTTAGTAATGGCCCTAAAAAGCCTTTCCTCTACAGGATTCAGAACTTCCCCGTCAACTTCCTCTTCTAGTCCCATTACTTCCTCTTCATTGTCATCCTCACTATTGTCACCTGCGGCAACATTTGCTCCTCTATGAAGCTCCTCTTGCAATGCTTGTACCTGCCTCTGGAGGGCTCTAACCTCCTCAGGATCAATAGCTCTAGCCCTTCTGCCATGCTCTCTTTGTGGAGGCATCTTCTAACTCGAACCCACAACCACACAGTCCTGGTGCAAACTGCCTCACAGTCGACGTTCTGTCTACACACTCAGGAAAACCCGCTCTGATACCACTTGATGGGGACACGACCCCAAGAACAGAATGGAACCAACAGAAAGGGAAAATTATGTTAACTGAAAAAATAAGCTAGTACAAACAGTGCAGAGAAAACAAACTTCAAAACATGCCCTAAGGGCTTACAATAGCATAACTCTAGAGAATATTTCTCCTTTTAGCACCCCCTCTCAAACTCCACTTCGTACTGCCTTTTACAATGCCGAAAATATCCTTAAATAGACCCCGAAGGGTTAAGGACTAGGAGTACATTCTAGAAAGTGCTATTAGGCATCCATTGACGAAATAGAAGGTTCTGAAAGCTGCGTTAGAAGTCGGTGCAAATCTAGAAGAACCTAGAAACGGTAATCGAACTTCTGGGAGGCATAACTTTTGAACCGTAGCTCCGATTGACAAACCATTTACATTTTTGGAAAGCTCTTGAAGTGCTCTATAGCCCTATGGACCAGCTTTGCTCATCCCCCATTTTTTGACCCTTTCTGAGGTCATTTAATGCCCCAAACGTAACTTTGAAGCATTCTTAGGAGGTCTCCAAAACCCAAAAAACTGCAATAACTTTCAAATCGTGGGGCCTATTGACCTGATTCTTTTTTTGGAATGCTCTAAATCATGATTACATTCATCTGGCCAATTCGCACCTTCTAGTTTACTGAAATGATGGCCCAAATACATGCTCCTATTTTTTCAAGATTTTCAAATGCACTGATAGTTGAACTATGAGAGTTGGAACATTTATTTGAGCCAAATGGGTATCCAAAAATGTAAAGACATGAAACAGAAACTAAGTCTAAGTACATTTTTTTGGATGACACAGGATTGCCCTTATACCTCTGGATGCTCCTGCATCAATCACACATGCATTGAATGCTAAAAAAATGTTGATTGGGCCCAAAAGACTATAATGATGCATGTGATGATGATATAGGTGGCACAAGTGAGGATGACACAAGTGGTGCAAATGACACAAGAGCAGATGACACTGGTGGTGTAGGTGACACAAGTGGAGATAACACTGGTGGTACAGGTGATGTTGATGGAGTTGTCGTAGGATGTGATGACCAAGGTGCCATAGGTGATGATGATGGAGCTATCACATGCTTTGATTACCCTAAAGGTGCATCTAATGATGGTCGAGGTGCCATAGGTGAAGGAAAACCACCTAACTATGAGCCATGCTCAATGATAGCATCTGTTAATGATGCAACCACATGAAGAGTCTATAAATCAATAGAGTCCTTTAAAATTAATGGGAGAAAAACATGTGGCATGGTTTTCCATGTTGTACATCTCCTCTCATGTTCATATGGTACCACCCTGTGAGCCCCAAGTCTATCCTGCATAGAGCCTCTCCCTCCACCTCAAAACTCATGAATGTCAAAGTAATTTGGCTCCTCGCCAAGGATGAACTCACAATATAGCTTTCTCAAAAAATATAGAGGCACCTCATAATTATTACATGGTGGTAGGTAAAATACCATATACTAGCTATCCCAAAAATATGATCTCATCCTAGTATGAGTGCACCAATGAATATGAAAAGTTTTGGTTATGTGTAATAAGGAGTTGCCAGATATAAGATCGGTGAAAAGAGAATATATAGAACCTTTCTTTATGTCTTTATCTTTCACTTTGCTAATATGATAAGCCATCAACATAAAATGCATGAAACTTAATTACCCCTCCATCTAACCCCTTTAGTAACCTCACACCTCTTTCACATTTTGGGCCATTTGTTCAAGTGTATTCACTAGGATTGGGTGGTGAGAAAGTGTAGATGACTACAAACTATTGACCATTTGGGTAATGTTAGCACTATTTTGTTTAAGGTTTTTTATGAGGTCCTCTTGTGTAGTAGTTAAATAATGTAATTGTATGCATAGAGGGTTTATAGGAGGTGGTGGTTGTTGAATGAGAACATTGAGTGGAGGGTTTCATGGTTGTGTCACTACAGGTGGAGGGTTTTATGCTTGTGTCATAGTAGGTGGAGTGTTTTATGGTTGTGTCATGATGGGTGGAGGGTTTGATTGTGCAGGAGGTGGTCTTTCGCCTCTCCCTCATTTTCTTGAATTCATTGATGTATCTATATTAAAAAACTAAAAAACAATTACAAATTATGAAAAAAATTACAAAACTTATAAATTACAAAACCACATTATAAAATTTGATGGAAAAACACATAAACAACAAAAAGAATGAAAATATACCTTGTTTACAGGGTGTCATGGATGAAAATACAATACGAATATCTTTTCCTCCCAAACCCAATCAATTTTTGACCTTCTACTTCGCACTCTATGTTGTTGTTTCCATTTGAGGGTATAAAAATGTCATCAAATGTAGGTAGTAGGAAAACATTTATACTTCTTAATACTCGATTAGGTTTTAAGAAGCATGATTCAAAAAATTCAATTGGGTTATTAAATAAGTAAAATTTAATAACCTGATCAGGTTATTAGATTTATGTAATTTAATAACCCGATCGAGTTTTATAAAACCCAATTGGATTTTTCAAATTATAATGGCCAGGCTTGGATACCAAGCCTAGTTTGCATTTCACTTTTAAATAACCCGATCAGGTTATTGAAAACCCGATTGGGTTATTGAGATTTTTTCTTTTTCTTTTTGTTGGGTGTCCACTTTTTTGTACGCCAAATTGGTGCACTCACTTGTCTTCCACTAATTATTTTAATAGTTTCACTTTCAGTCCTTCATCCAATCATAAATTACTCAAACTTTTACATCAAGACTAGTGATCATGCATTTGACTAGTAGAGTCACTCTTAAGTCTCTGATAAGGATAAAAACTACAAATTTTCACTACACTACTTATTCACCACATTTATACTTAGAAACATGCTAGTAACACTAGGCTAATAATTGACATTAATGACAACACAATAATTGGTCATCATGAAAAAAATCTATGACATTAAAATGTGAATATTTTTTACCCCAATGCAATAAATAGAAAGTTTACCCCATTGACAACTCCAAACATCTCCTATCATTACTACATCAGTTATGCCAACATCATTAGGTATAAGATGTAGACATGGTCATGAGCTTTAGTTATTTGAGTCTCAAAACTAGTAAGTACTAGCTAGATCAAGGTTGATGCAACCCTAGGAAGTGTAGGTTTGAACTAGGTTTCTAGTTTGGTCATGTCATCAACTAGTGCAGTTGATAATGTTTATGTTGTTAGGATCCTATGTCTTGGACCTAGTTTCTTAGAGGGATTTACAAAATTAATTAATTAATACATTATTATTTAATGATTTTAAAGATATATTCTTCTCTTTATATATAGGAATGTAGTATATGTAATAATGATATACACACATAAAGACATGTATATGTGTAAATGATAACAATATATATATATATATATATATATATATATATATATATATATGCATGCATATGTGTGTACGTGTACACACACATTTAAGAGTAACCATGTAGTATATTTGATATCATTATTTTAAATCAATATAATCAATTTCAATTTAATTAAAGGAAATAAATTGGACATGGCTATCCTCCTTACAAATTGTACAATTGACCAATTTTCAAAAAATTAAAAACATCATGGATTTTTCCAAAAAAATCAGCATTTGATCTTCATGATCTGCATAGCTTGTAGTTGAAAACAAAAAAAAGGTTGAAAAAAATCACTATGTTTTCATGAATCTCAAAAAAAAATTGACTTTATTTTTTCTTTATTGCATTTTGTTTGGAGATTAGCCTATCCCAAATAAATTTCCTAACATTTGATCAATTTGATGTATAAGAGAATCGAGCATATTATATTCCTTAATATTTTATGGACGCATTGCATTTTGGTTCTTATGTGATTTTGAGTTTAGGAATGTAAATGGTAGGCAGGACACCTTCCACCCTAAGTTCTACTTTCTTCTAGAACTCCTTAGACTCACTCTTGAGCCCCTAGGGTTACTACTTGACCCTAGTATTAGAGGAACTAACCAATTCCCCTTCTCAAGGGTTCCTACCTATCAAAAAGACTATCAAACCACTACTTCTTCTTATGACTGGTAAAGATCAATCATACTCTCTCTACTCTCTTCTCCTTTCTCTGCAAGTTTCTTAGCTGAGACATGCCTTACTTGCCTAGGCCTTGCTTGAATTTAGAGATAGCTCCACCACACACATATACAAAAAAGAAAAGAACATATGTACACAGGATTCTTCTTGATTCTAGAAGTCCATTTGACTGAACACAAGGATCAAGAAGTATCCATTTATTAAGCTACTCCTATGAAACACTATCCTACTCTACTAATATCTACCAACAAAAGATGAATTATAGACTTAAACTAATTAACACACTTTAAGTATCTTTATTGAATTTAGAAAATCCCATTACATTCAAGAAAACTTTATCTACTCGAAAATAACTCTCTGCTAGGTTCTACAATTCTAATTCTCCAACTCTCTAGCTTCTCCTCCTTATGCCATCTGAAACCCTTCAACTTTTATCTCCATGCCAGCTTGTTCAAAAATCATCAAGATTCAGCATTCAACCACCTCCTTTGACTCTAAAACTTCTTTCTTGTTTGTAACAACTTCTTAGCTGATGTTTTCTTTTCCTTTCTCCACATATTCTTTTTCTTTTTGAATTTTTTGGTTGTGATGTTGCAAACAAGTCTTTCTTAGCCTCTTCACACTTATGTCTTCCTTAACTATGTTCCAAGGTGTGATGTTGCATTGACTATATTCTTAATAGTTTCATACCTTCATGGCTTATCCTCTAACTATCTACTTCATTATTGTGATGTTGTAAACACTGGTTGCGGCTTTACACCTCTTTTCCCTGACTAACCACTTTACCTTGTGATTATGTGAACATAGACTTGCATGACTTCACAACTATTCTCCTTAACTATCTCTTGACTCTTGTGACTTTGTGAATGATGGTTTTCTTAAGTTGTGACCTTTCAAAATCATTTCATTTCCTTTGGTCACTACTTCACTGTTGCTTTGCTAACTTAACATCTTCTATTTGTGAAGAAGAAAAACTATCTATTCTACCTTTAGTTGCACCTTCATTGGCTTACTCTATGGTTATTCACTAATATCATGACCATGCACCAACCTTCCTTTCCTTTAATTAGTACTTCACTAACTTAACATCTTCTATTCACAACAATGTGACACATTCTATTCTTCCTTTAGTCATTGCATCATTGCTATTAGTTAGACTCAAAATTTCTTGATTGTGATAGTGTGAAATAGTCTAGTTTTTTGTTCATCACTACTTTGTCATAGTTATGTTACCTTAACCACTAGTGTTTGGGATGAGGTGATCCCTTATCTTTCCTTCCTTCATAAATTTTTTGGCTTTTCATTAGATATTAGTCATTTCAAGTTGCGATCATGTGCTAAGATTACTTTTCTTCACTTTTGCCACTTTTCATGTCTTTCACATTTCTTCTTGCTGACTATGGTAATCATGTGAAACCTTCACTTTGAATATTGCACAGCTTCACATGGTTAGTGAACTTAATTGCTTATCTAGCTGTGAACTTGTGAATATTGAAGGAACTAGGCTAAAGTTTACAAAGTACTTATTTGATGGCTCTTTATTTGATGTGATCCACTCCTCAACCATAAGAACAAAAATGAAGTAGGGCTTGGAGTAAAACCCTAGGGCGCTCCTGCACCATGCTCCCCCTTTACAACAAAGAGACTAAGCTAGATTTTTCAACAACAATAGGAGCACCCTAGGGTTTTACTCCATGGCCTAGTTCATTTTCATGTTTTTGGTAGAGGAGTGGATTGCATTGAATAAAGAGCCATTGAATAAGAACTTTGGGATTTTTAGCCCAATTCATTTGATATTTAGAAGTTTGCAACTAGATAAGCAGTTAAGTTCACTAACTATGTGAAGTTGTGTAACAGTCAAAGTGAAGGTTTCACATGATTGCAATAGTCAATAAGAATAAATGTGAAACACATATGAAGTGGAAAAAGTGAAGAGAAGTAAGCTTAGCACATGGTCACAACTTGAAATGACTAATATCTAATGAAGCCAATGAAGTTGTGAAGGAAGGAAAGACAAGGGATCACATCATCACAACCACTAGTGGTTAAGGAAATGTAGCCATGGCAAAGCAGCAATGAGCAACAAAGAAAACCATTTCACACTATCACAATCAAGAAATGCTAAGTCTAACTAACAGTAGAAAAGAAATGACTAAAGGTAGAATAGACTTGTGTTGCATTGTTGCGAATAAAAGATGTTAAGTCAAAAAAGAAACAATGAAGCTATGATCAAAGGAAAGGAAGGTTAGCACATGGTCATGACTATCAATGACTAACCATAGAGTAAGCCAGAAAAGGTGTGACTAAAGGCAGAATAGATAGTTTTGCTTCATTACAAATTAAAGATGTTAAGTCAACAAAGCAGTAGCGAAGTAGTGACCAAAGGAAATGAAATGATTTTGCAAGGTTCCAACTTAAGAAAACTATCATTCACAAGGTTGCAAGAGTTAGTGATAGTTAAGGAGAATAGATATGAAGCCATGCAAGTCTACATTCACATGGTCACAAGGTAGAGTAGGTAGTAAGGAAAAAGAGGTATGAAGTCATGATCAATGTTCACAGTGTCGCAATGATGAAGTAGATAGTTAGAGGATAAGCCATGAAGGGGGAAAACTATTAAGAAGATAGGCGACACAATATCACAACTTGGAACACAGTTAAGGAAGAAAGAATTGTGAAGAGGTGAGAAAGACTTATTCACAACATCATAGCCAGAAAAGTCAAAAAGAGAAAGAATACATGGAGAAAGGAGAAGGACACATCAAACAAGAAGTTGTTACAAAAAAGAAAGAAGTTGCAGAGTTGAAGGAGGTGGTTGAACATTGAATCTTGATAATTTGCTAAACAAGCTGGCATGGAGATAAAAGCTTATGGGTATCAGATGGCACAAGGAGGAGAAGTTAGAGAGTTGGAGAATTAGCATTGTAGAAGCTAACAGAAAGTTATTTTCCAGTAGATAAATTTTTCTTGAATGTAATTTGATTTCTTGAATTCAATAAAGAAAGTTCAAGTGTGTTAATAAGTTTCAATCTACAATTCATCTTCTATTGGTAGAGCTTAGTAGAGTAGGATTGTGTTGCATAGGAGTAGCTTAATAAATGGATTCTTCTTGATCTTTGTGTTTAGTCAAATGGACTTCTAGAGTCAAGAAGAATCATCTATACATATGTTCTTTTCTTTTCTATATGAGTGTGTAGTGGAGCTAGCTTTTAATTCAAGCAAGGCCTAGGTGAGAAAGACATGTCTCAGTTAGGAAACTTTTAGAGAGAGGAGAAGATAGTAGAGAGAACATGATTCATATTTATTAGTCATGAGAAGGAGTAGGAATCATTTTAAAGGGGAAGAGATTAGTTCCTCTAATACTAGGATTAGGTAGTAACCCTAAGGGATCAAGAGTAAGTCTAAGGACTTCTAGAAGAGAGTAGAACTTAGGGTGGAAAGTACCTTCCCTACCAATAAACCAATTTGAAAGGGATCTTTTTAGAAGACGTATTGGATTAAGAGGCATAAAAACATTGGTTAAAAAAATCTCATTGATTGTATTATCAACAAGTATTGTGTAATACATGTGGAGTGTGTAGAGGGAAACCACCTCTTAGTTATTAATGAAGTTACAACCATTGTTAAAATAAAATGATAATGAAATATATAGAAATGAAGGGAGTAACCATGAAACACAATGAAATTCATTGACATAAAATTTGAAAGGATTATATTTCATAATACCATGATGAAGGAATAATCAACTAAGGCTGAGGTTGATTAAACAACAACTTGTGATACAAGAATTTTAATTGTGCAAACTACCAAGTTTTAAATTCTCTCATTCTATTTTTTTTTTTAAAAATCTATTGATGTATATGTGTAGTATATTTCTTAAACCAACAAATTAAGAAAATAGAATTTCAACTATATAAACTACACAACCTCTAACACTCTCATTTAAGCATATTTTCTCAGTTTCACTTCCAATCTTCTTCTTTAGGAAGATTTAAATGGAAAGAGTTATTAGGTTTGAAAAGGGGAATCTTTCTAGTGTCTTACACAATAGTCACCTATTATAATAACCTTTTCACTATTATTTTATATTCTTTATGTATGCCTCTTGTCTTCTAGTTAATTTCCAGATCTATGAATTAATAATCTACTTACAATTAGAGCATACCAGAGAGATTAATGCTAAGAAAAAATGGAAGGATAACTTATTTTGATGTTTACTAGGAATTCTATCTCTTGTGCTTTAGTTGTTTTATTTCCACAATAACATGACTATTACCAACAAAAATTGGATTCCTCTAAAGGTTAATTCATAAGACAACAAGCATTGTTCTTGTTTTTTTATAGGTTTAATTGAGTATTAAACAAAGATGGCTAGTAAACCTATAAATGAAGTTTATGGCATCATGTGAATGAACAAGGTCCAATCATAAAAGTTTTATAATATCGGAGATATGATTTAGAAAAGATGAGTATAACTAACATCATTGTTTGAGTCACTATATACCAAGACTAATGGATGAACTACAAGATATAATTAAATTAATAAGGGTCTACTATATAAAATAATTTAGGATGATTTATATATTGTAATTTTTCAAAGAATCTTATGGTTATGTGGATGAAGATGTGTAGATTAGCTCCTTTATGAGATTATATGTTGAAGGAATATGTTGAAAATCCCTAAACCCATCAATTTTAAAGAAACCAAGAAATTATACCATGGGTAGAAACCCTAAACCCTCACTATTAATTATTATGGCTATAAAACAATATTATTATTGGTGAAATCGCCAATAACATTAAGTAAAGATTATTGATTAAAAATGATAAATAAATGGTGAAAATATTTAAGAACATTATTGTTGATTCATTTCTTTAGGACATGAATGAATAAGAATATATATTTATAAATCATGTGTGAATTTAAAGAAGTTATATGAAATTCTAGTCAAATAGGGTGATGGACTAGACTACGCATCTTAATGTGCTTGCAATAGAAACCTTGGCCAAGGTAAACTAAGTATGTTAGTGTTAGTTTGATTTCTTTAGATACATTACCTAGTAAAAAATCATACTAGTTAGAAGAAGCTATAATGCATGATTGGCTAGTTTGTGTAGGAATAAAAACTAGATTCAAATGACTTTTCTCATCATAATTACACCCGTGCAAAAGGTCAAGATACTTCAAATAAGAAGTTGTGCAAGAGGGACTAGTAAATCTATGGTTGGGTATTAAAACTATTCTGATGGTTTCTTTGTCTTTCATTTATGCAAAAGATGATGTATGCTGAAGTTATATTTCCTTTTTGTAATTTTTTATTCATCTGATATACAATTTTTTATAAATATTTTTTTTAAAAAGTAGTTTTTTATTCATCTTAGATACAATTGCTTTATAAATATTTTCAAAAAAATAAAATTCAAAGTCAATCTTAGCTTACTCTTTATTTAAGCTTTGTAACTTATAGTAGCTCATAACTCTTCTTATTACAATAGTTAGCTAGTTATTTCTAGTTTTTTGGAATTTAGCTTGTCAAAATTTAGTTCTTTCTGTAAATAAATATTTAACAATTAATACTATTATGACTATTAATGTTAAAATATATTGCAACATATAATTTTCAATATTAGCTATTAAAATTAAAAATATTATTATGTATTATTAAGTTTGACAAATGACAAATGTAGTTTAAATAATACCATACCACTAGTTTAAACTTTTCATCTCAACATCATTAAAGTGTTGTTGTCCACAATATTAATTTTGATAAAAAGGTGTTTTATTAGCAGCAAAATGTATATCAAGAATAATAAAAATAAATTGAAAGAAAGGTCCACATTAAATCACACAATAGTCAATATTTATTATGTGTTTTTAATATCCAACCAACAATAATAATTATAAGGTCAAACTTAAGTGAATGAAAACTAAATTGCATCTTCTATATTGGTAGCTTAAGATTGTTTTCAAATAATATTCATGAAACTTTTAACACTATTCATAAAACTTTTTTACATATTTTATGTGATCCGTAAATATTTGGCCAAAATTCTTGAACTTGAACAATAAATTGTGATATGATCAATAACATATCCTTTTTCATAGGCAATAGCCTATAATACAGTGGTAACTTGTGAGTCTCTTATGTGGGAAGTCTTGAGTTCGAGTCTACTTGAGCTAAACACTTAATAACAATTAATTTTACACCTAATAATAATTACCCCCTACTTGAACCTTTCCTTTTGACTATATTGATGAAGGTGAAAGTATTGGAGTTTTACATTAATTAATTTAAGTTTAGGTTAAAAGAAAAAAATCAATTAATGTTGAAGTTGATGAAATCTCAACCCCACATCTCCTAAGAATCACCTGCATGCAAACACCTATCACAGAAAGAGAGAAGCAAAAACTATGGAGGTTGGAATTCCCAGATCCACAGAGGAGACATTCTTGTTGAGAAAAAAGAGAAATTTCCATTATCAAAAGTGAATGAATGTAATAATTACAAAGAGATGTGGTCCTTATAAAAGAGATCAAAACCCTAACAAGTAACTAACCTAGGTTGCATCATAATAATCAATAAAATAATTATATGCCCAAAGTTTAGCTTAAGTAAACTAGAGATAATAAGTGACTTAATAATTAAATAAATGTGATTTAATTAATAAGAAGTTTTTTTTATTACTCTAGCACCCCCCCCTTAAGATAAACCTACAGAGTAGCTAAAATCTTAGAAAATACTACTGAAAATAAATTTGGGTCTCGACAACATAGCCTGATGAGCTACACAAGCACAACCAAATCTCTAAAAAGAGGAGAAATATAGAAAACCATAGGAGAAAAACTCTACTCCAAAAAGAGATGGAAATAATGATGAAAAGAACTAGTGAAGGACTGAAGAAGCCTCCAAACTAGGGAATGTCCTAGAAATAAGAACAGAAGATGATCATGAAGAACACCACTAAAGCATGTAGAAGCTGTGAAGCTCTGTCAAAAGTAACTACTAATATGAAGAACCTTCACTGAAATAGAACATGACCAGGTAGAGAAGACTATAATCTACATCGAATCAAGAGGCAAGCAAAGGAAAACAAGAAAACTCAAAGATACAAATGACATGAAACACCAAAGTTTGAAGAGTTGATTAATCAAACATGGAATACTACAACCAAAGTAGGAACAAAAAGAAAAGTGTCTATATGGTAAATAATCCATCTCACTAAAATGCATAGGTACCTAGCCATTGCATCCACCTAGTACATAGGAATAAATACTGAATACATAGATCACTCAATCACACCAATGAAGAACCCCTAATGCAAATAAGGGTAAGGTGACATGCAACTGGAAAAGTGGGCCAAAAGTACTACATGACAAGGAACCATGATCAAGATGCACAAAAGAGTCATATGTGTGTGCTAAGGTAATCAATCTTAGACATGTCATGTGGCTAATGACACATAAGGGAAACTCATTGGTCAAAGGAAGATGGAAAACAAAGGTAAAACATCAACACCCCCCCCCCCCCCATACGACACTTTAATTAGAGTGGTGCATGTATAATAAGACACAAGATATGGTGAATTCAAAGGATACAATAATTTGTATGACTATCCTCAGATGACACTACTTGAATCAAAAGGAAAAATAAGGAAAAAAACAACTGCAACACAAATGTAGATGCAATATGCCACTTTAGCTCAGTGTGCTTGCAAGACTACATACAAATGATGTCTACATAGACCAAATGAGACATAAGGCTGATACAATAGATAGTACAACCCATGATGAATCATCTGAAGTCACAAAATTGAACCCTAGACTTGAGACAACCAAGATATCTACTAAAATGCAAAAATGCAAAAGTGTGAATAGAATGCGCTTGGAGAAGAATATAGAAAAATGATTAATATTGCTTGAAATAGCTCTAAAAGACTTTTCTAATGATATAAAGAATTCCAAAATCAGAGATTGGATGCTCAAG
The DNA here is from genome assembly GCA_028749045.1 of Cupressus sempervirens. Taxonomy (NCBI): domain Eukaryota; kingdom Viridiplantae; phylum Streptophyta; class Pinopsida; order Cupressales; family Cupressaceae; genus Cupressus; species Cupressus sempervirens. The sequence goes on along the minus strand of CM053785.1, from coordinate 177,485,126 downwards.
ATATGTCTCTTAGAGTGTAAAAGTGTACCTATAACTTTGACAATAGAAAAAGCCATAAAACAAGCATTAAAACTAAAAACTACCTATACCACTATGATAGGCTCAGATCTAGCTTTCCAATCATATCTTGTTTGTAGAAAACAAAGTCTGTATGCACAAGATATGAACAAAAATGTGAAGGTAGGTCCAAACAAGGCCTGAAGGGGTGATAGGAGTGGTGATGTCAACATGTCATGAGCATAAATTTGATGGTCAAATGATTTTCAAGAAAAAAAAATGCCTGTAAAATTATGCCTATCGAAAAAAACTATCTGATTGCTAAAAATAAGTGTCAGATCAAAGAGCCAATGCCGAAAGAAAAATCTAGTGGCCAAGTGTCAAAAATGGCATTTGTCAATAAAATCAAGAAAAAGAGCCTTCAAATGAACTACTCCAAGATCCACAATTTTCATAGCCATCCTACTCTATGGGCATCGAGCCTTTTGATTTCCCAAAGGGACCGTTCGAACAAAGTATAGGTAGCAAAAACCATCTGTGTGACAACTAAAAAAAAGTGCTCGGGAACAACTAATCACAGTAACCACAAATAATAGAGCCAAACAACCACTTCATAAGGGACCAAATACCACTAAAAGTTTGAAGCTCATGGTTGGCCAGATTTAATGACAAAGACAAAGCCACTCATCCCCCAAAAAATCATAGGAGTTCCACATGAATGTGAATGCACCTTTCCAAGTGTGTGGGGCCTTATAGTCTGATGTAGCCATAAATATTGATAATTGGCTTATGAAGATATGTAATTATTTTCATTTATGGAAACACATGATGTACATGCTTCTATAAAATTTTGAAATTAAAGATACTTAGCTTTTGGTACCTAGAAAATTGTCTAAGTATGAAATTGGTTTATAGTAGTGCATTGTTTTATATGTAAAATGTTTTTGACATCATATTATGATTAGTGAAGTTAGATGGAGATAGTATACATGTTGATGATGATGTGTATAACCTCAAACATTAGTACAAATAGTATGTAAAAGAGATATTCACATTTTACTAGTGAAACAAAATAGTAGAATTAAAGGTAAAGGAATTATTTTGTTTACAAAATAATTATTCAACCAATTAGGGCCAACATCCTAGATGTTTACTCTAAGTTGGAAAAGTATATTATGGTCTTAGCCAACCTAGCAACAATTTGTGAAAAAGCATGATATTTATACAAAGGATATCTTGCAAGAAGAAGTGTGCATTTTGTATTGTGATAAGTGATATACAAACTTTTTGTGAAGTGATATATGTGAAGTTTTTGAGAACCCGATTTCATGATCTAAGATCGAGTTGACGTTAGAGATCCGTCAAGAAAGAAGACACAACATCTATTTACCTATCAATTAATTACTTGTTTGTGCAGTGATCTCTTCTTGTAATTGGAAGTGCATGTTTTGGCAGTGATCCCTTCTTGCATCTATTGTACTATAACTCCTAACAAGGTTGAAATCTCCTAACAGAGATTCAAAGTCTCCTAACAAGGAATCATTATACTAAAGTTTCTCATTGACTCCTAACAGGGTCCATCCTCTAATAAGGAACATATATATCAATATATAATCTAATGGGTATCATCCCCACTAGGGTTTTCCCTTGGCTAGAGTTTCCCTAGTTAACAAAATATGGTGTTATGAGTTCTGTTTATGTATGGTTATTATTTCTATTCAACATTACTTGTTTACTTTCTTATGCATGGTAAAATGCAATTAATAATAACTAGTTGGTGACAAAAGTTTGTAGAATAATGATTCACACACTCCCCCCCTCGGTATTCCCTATTTCTAACAATTGGCATAAGAGCTTAGTTACTTAGAAGAGGCTTAACAACTTGAGTAAGATCCCTATGGATATGGAATAGTTGATGAAGAACCTTGAAGAAGCACTTAAACAAATTGATCTCCTTACTAAAGAAAGAGATAATCTGAAAGATAGATATGAAGACTCCAAAGTATACATTGGACAATTGAAGGACAAGATTGAACATATCAAATCCAAGCATGAATCTACTGAATCTATTGATGATGATGATTATTCAAAATTGAAGACAAAGTACAAGATCTTGAAGCATGAATTGAACATTACCAATCTAAATTTGAGTTTGAAGAATGATCCTACCAAAGTTGAATCTAATTATAAGATTGAAAATTTAGATCTTAGAGCCAATCTAGAAAAGATGACATCTGAGCTTGAAGCATTAACATCTGAGCTTGAAGCATTAAAAGAAGATCATGAAGAACTTCAAAAGTAGAAAATTATTGTGAAAGGTGAACTGACTCAAAGAAAAGTACAACTTGAAAAGCTTTATTCTAGTAGAGAAAAGCTTGATGGTTCAATGTCAATTCAAAGATCTACCTATGATAAGACTAGTCTTGGTTATCTATTTAACATATCTACAAAGAAACCTAAAATTAGATCAAATCTAAAAGGAAAAGATAAATCTAATGATAAGATTGAATCTAGTTAATCTTCTAATAAACCTAAAGAAGTTGAAGAAGACAAGGAAGCTAAGATATTAGATGAACCAAAGCAAGCTAAATCTCCTAAGGAAACCAAGTATGAATTTAGAGGTAAGTGTTTTTCATGTAATGAAATAGGTCATATGAAAAGATATTATACAAATAAGTCATTTAATCATGTTACCAATTTTTATTGTCATAACTATCATGGTATAGGTGATAAAGAAATTGATTGTAGGAAACCTAAATATGATAATGATAGAAGGAATAGTAGAATGTATGGAAATAGTAACCTTGTAGATAGAAGAAGATCTAATGAGAGGACATCGAGAGAAGGAAGACCTTATGAAGAAAGAAGGCATATTGTGTGTTATAAGTGTAACAACTTTGGACACATAGCCCAGAATTGACATGCACCTATTGATCGACAGAATCCTATAAGCAGAACCCTAGTATGTCAGTTATGCAACAACTTCAAACATACAACAAAGTATTGTAGAATGGATAGAAACTTCAGAGATAAAAGGAACGATGGAAGAAAAATTGGAAATAATAGAAGGAACCATGAAAGGAAATCAAGAACTAGCAAAGATAATGAAGATCAAAGAAATATAGTCGGTGAACTTTGAGAAGAAATTAATGAGGCATTTGTGAAGGGATTTAATATTTTTGAAGAAAAGTTAGATGATGCAGAGATAGGAAAATTGAAGTCACTAATCAAGTTTGATTCAACTAAGTTGAATTAAGCTTGTTCATTGTACCAAAATTTAAAATTTCATTTAGAGATTGAACTATAGGTAGCGAGGTTTGGAAAAGGTGTAGCGAGATAAGTTTAGACTATAGCTAAACTTTCTTGTAATTTAGGGCTTATTAAAACTTGTTACAAAGGAATTAAGAGTTACAATTGTAACGAAGAAAGTTAATTCTATAGCAGAAGATGAAAAATATGTTTTTACAAAGAATTCCATGGAGGAAGTTACTTGGAGCATTGTCATAATGCAAGACACTGTAGAAAGCCTCAGGTAGCATTTGAATATTGAACAAAGATTTCAAGCATATATTTGATTTAAGAATGTAATTAGCAGATTTTTCGTGTTTGCAAAGTATGCAATTAATGCAAGTCAAAATTGAATGAATAAAATGGAGTATAGACTTTATTACCACTTCATCACGATCACATTAGAAGCATAGAGCACTCATAAGTGATTTGACAAGGTGATTTCAAACTAAACCCTATTTTGATAGAGGTATTTTGTTATTTCTCCATAGAATTTCTTTGATAAAGTTTATATTTGATAAAATTATAGATATGTTAGTTATTCATAATGTTGAGAATGAGAAGAGACCAAAATTGAAGGTTGCTTCCATGAAACCCATAGAAGGAAACCCTAATTCAACATTATATATTACTCCAGGCAATGTAGTGTATTTAGAAGATGTAGGAACTTATCTTAATAGCAAGTTTGAAACTATTAGGAGTGAGTATATGAACAAAGATATGGAAATTGTCTTAAACCATGATATTTCAATAAAGCCCAAATTTGAACATTTGAAAGAACTAGACCTACTCAAATATCACTTCTACCGTGAATTAGACAATGAAGAATGGAATCAAATCATACTAAGTAGAATTCATGATGGAAAATTATGGATGGAAGACAATGTAGTTGACATTTCAACTGACCTTATTCATGAGGTAACTAGTCTTAGAAAACAAGGCAATGTACCTATATATAATTCCCTTCCTGGAGATCCTTGGAACAAGGATGAAATACAAGCCAAGATTTTTCTTTTTTGAACAAGTATGAGTGCACATGACAACATCATACATGGATCACATAGATCACAACAGAAGACTTAACCACCATCCTAACAACCAAAAAAATCTCCAAACACCACTACTTGAACTAATACACACACAATAGGAAACAAAAACTCAAAATGACAATAGCACAAAGAAACTAAGATTTTCCAAGGCATGGAAAATTAAGTAAACCCAACAGGTACTAGAATCACCAAAAATTGATCCCCAAAAACTAGTGGAGATGCCCCTATTTTTTGTGTGAGGACCAATAACAAATAGATTATCATGAGAGGATGTGGAACATGTCACGTGAGAACAACCTTTCTACATGAGTATGTGCACCAAAGGATGTGAGAATGCACTTGGCCGAATAGCCAAGACACCCAAACTAGTATTGGGTTTCATGCGATAAAGTATGAAAGGCCACATGAGGAAACCCAACACACCATGTGAGATCTTGCATTCCCATGCAAGAAAATAAAATTTTACATGAGATTCCAAGATAGAAAGCTAGAAAACAAAAGGGTAAAAAGCTAAGAAATAAATTTCCTCCACACCAAGAACTATCAAATCCACATATCAAGGCAAGGACACTTGAATAATAACTGAAAGATAGAAATATAGAATCTGAATCTAAACATCTAATCAAGTAATGAAGGGAAAGTGTTGAAGGAAACATCGTAGTGCACTAAAACAACATCACAATAAACTAAAACAAAATCACAATGCATAGTACAATCAAACTAAGTACACAATTCCTCCCAACCATAATAGCATCATAAGACCATCGTGGGCCCTAGCCATCCCCTATGCATAACATCCCAAGCTACTGATCAGATCATTGGTACTATCATATAAGGATGTCACTACTAAAATGTGTTACAACATAAGCATAATAAAATATAACATGCTAGAAGTAAAGCATTAGATATTCCAATAAATCAACCACATCATCTATCATATGCTTTATAGGTATGCATCAAAGAAACTAGCATCATCTAAAGATGATATCCAAGAATTCCAATAAAAGCATAAATCACAAGAAATCATACTTTGGAACCCAAAGTACCAAGTGAAAACATCTAGCAATAGTCACACTAGGACAATAGATCATCTATGTACACCAGTCCCTAGCAGTGGTATGGGTAGCTACACCTCCCAAGCATGTGGAACCCATAGCTCCACACCCACCATGTTGATGGAGATAATGATCCAACCACAAACACACATAAAAAAAAATTTCATGGCTAATGTACACAATATATTTACGTATTCATGAAATCTTGATGTAGAGTGCAGATAAAATGACAATGAACTAGACTAAACCTAAGAAATCATTGTCAGAATGCAAACTCTATGAACATCCCATGTTTCTCTAACTACAACTACTAAGAATGCTCTCAAACCAACATCTTAGTGACAATTCTAGAATGAGAAGTATGCTTAAAATGCAGATCTACTCGTATGTATACAAGATCTAGGATGGAAATGCATATTACATGTGAATAATAACTCTTAGAATACTATCAAAATGAACATGAAATGAGTTAAACATATGTTAAGATGATACTAAATAACATGAAAAAAAAGCTAAAATGTTATCAAAATGATGTAAACCTACTAGAATAACAATGCTAATATGCTCAATATGAAAACTCTAAATATGCCTATAATGCAGATGCCTAAAACTTGGGTCCCTTTGCTCTTGAATTCTCCTTCTATTTATGAAATTTTAGAAGGGGTGGGGGTAAGAATTTGGGTTTTACCTTTAACTAGTGGATAGAAGTGAAAATGAAAATGTCTCATAAGAGACAAGAGGAGGATCCCAAAAGTCTTCATTTGAGAATAAATGTGGGTTTTATTTCAACTAAAATGTCTCATAAGAGACAAGAGGAGGAGTCCAAAAGTCTTGATTTGAGGCTAAATGTGGGTTTTATTTCAACTAAAATGTCTTATAAGAGACAAGAGGAAGAGCTCAAAATTCTTGATTTGAGGCTAAAAGTGGAGTTTTCTTTTTCAACTAAAATGTCTCATAAGAGACAAGATGAGGAGCCCAAAAGTCTTGATTTGAGGCTAAAAGTGGATTTTTCTTTTTCAAATAAAATGTCTCATAAGAAACAAGAGGAGGAGCTCAAAAGTCTTGATTTGAGGCTAAAAGAGGATTTTTCTTTTTCAACTAAAATGTCTCATAAGAGACAAGAGGAGGAGCCCAAACATGCCATATAAAAGCCTCTTATTAAAGCCTCTCTATTCTTCAAGTTTTCTTGCTAATCTATTATTTTTCTTTTAGATCCATTATTATGTTTCTTTTAGATATCATTTTTCTTTGGTTTTGGTGCAAATTTGATCTTTTTGAGGTTTAATAGCATGTGAGAAGCTTTATAACAAGATAAAAAAAACTTTCAAAGATGTTTCCAAGCTCACAAAGATCGGATCTATCACTTCCCAAACGTAGCAGCACTTTTACACACTGTTTTAATGCTTCTACCCAGTCTTTTAATGCATTTGAATCATTACACTATGCATTTGATCATTTTTATAGCACATTTGATCATTATTTCAATGCATTAGAAGATTTTTATAGTGCATTTGCTTATATCTATAGCACATTTGCTAATTTTTATAGCACAAATGAAGATTCTTATAGCACATATACCACTTTCTGTGACGTGTATGTTATTTTCTATTATGCATCTGATCCAAGCTATTAACCTTCACATCTAATGTTTGGATCTAATTTTTTTAATTTTTTAAAGACCTCATCTAAGCTAACAAGAACTCTTAGGCTGCTAGAAATGTCGACAGGAATGAAAACCCTCAAAAATGCACCTAGCCTTTGCTAGCTCTGAAACAAGTAAGTAGATTAGAACCCTTGTGAATTAGATTGCAAAATTTCCTTTTAAGTTCATAACCTACTCTAAGTAGTATGTTTGACCTCACTAATCTAATCAGAAGTAGGTCTATGCTCTCAACTCACAAAAGTTGATTAGAATGCCAAACCTTTTGTGAGGGTTAGTAACAGTCAAATAGGAAAAAAACAAACATATAGTTTAACTAGGAGCCCCTTTGTCTATTGTAGTTAAGGGCTTGGAATTAAAAAAAAATTGTTTGTTGTGTTTGGAAGGTCAAAAAAAATAGGGATATACTCTCACTCTCCTAGAGTGATCAAATTGTTGGACTTTTTTATGATTTCCAATGTAGCTGACTCGGGTTCTTCACTAGTTGCATGGTAACTATGGCCTGTACCTTTTTATGATCAACTTCTATCCCTTTGGTTGAGACAATTTATCCTAGAAGCTTGCCAGATTTGATGCCAAAAGCACATTTCTTTGGATTTAACCTAAATTTGAATGCTTCTAAGTGGGTAAATATCTTGTCCAAGATGGGGAGATGTTCTTCTCAGGTATCGGACTTGGCAAGGATATCATCTACATAGTCCTCCACAAAGATGTGCATCATGTCATGAAAGATAGTTCCATTTATTTTCAAAAGTCTTGATTTGAGGTTAAAAGTGGATTTTTCATTTTCAACTAAAATGTCTCATAAGAGATAAGAGTAGGAGCCCAAAAGTCTTGATTTGAGGCTAAAAGTGGATTTTTCTTTTTCACCTAAAATGTCTGATAAGAGACAAGAGGAGGAGCCCAAACATGCCATATAAAAGCCTCTTATTAAAGCCTCTCCATTCTTCAAGTTTTCATGCTAATCTATTATTTTTCTTTTAGATCCATTATTATGTTTCCTTTGGATCTCATTTTTCTCTAGTTTTGGTGCAAATCTGATCTTTTGGAGGTTTTATAGCATGTGAGAAGCTTCATAACAAGATCAAAAAACTTTCAAAGATGTTTCCAAGCTCACAAAGATTGAATCTATCAGTTCCCAAATAGACCATCACTTTTACACACCATTTTAATGCTTTCACCCAATCTTTTAATGCATTTGAATCATTATGCTACACATTTGATCATTTTTATAGCAATTTTGATCATTCTTTTGATGCATTAGAAGATTTTTATAGTGCATTTGCTTATATTTATAGCACATTTGCTAATTTTCATAATGCATATGAAGATTCTTATAGCACATCTACCACTTTCTATGACACGTGTGCTATTTTCTATTATGCATATGATCTGAGCTATTATCCTTCACATATAATGTTTGGATCTAATTTTTTTTATTGTTTATAGACCTCATCTAACCTAACAAGAACTCTTAGGCTACTAGAAATGTGCAACAGGAATGAAGAGCCTCAAAAATGTGCCTAGCCTTTGCTAGCTCTGAAATAGGTAAGTAGATAAGATTGTGAAATTTCCTTTTAAGTCCATAACCTACTCTAAGTAGTACATTTGACCTCACTAATCTAATCAGAAGTAGGTCTATGCTCTCAACTCACGAAAGTTGATCAAAATGCCAAACCTTTTGTGAGGGTTAGTAATAGTCAAACAGGGAAAAAAAAAACACAATTTAACTAGGAGCCCCTTTGTCTACTATAGTTAAGGGCTTAGAATTGAACAAAACTTGTTTGTTGTGTTTGGAAGGTCAAAAACAATAGGGATATGCTCTCACTCTCCTAGAGTGATCAAATTGTTGGACTTGTTTATGATTTCCAACGCATTTGACTCGGGTTCTTCAATGGTTGCATGGTAACTATGGCCTGTACCTTTTTAGGATCAACTTCTATCCCTTTGGCTAAGATAATTTATCCTAGAAGCTTGCTAGATTTGATGCCAAAAGAACATTTCTTTGGATTTAACCTAAATTTGAATGCTTCTAAGTGGGTAAACATCTTGTTCAAGATGGGGAGATGTTCTTCTCAAGTATGGGACTTGGCAAGGATACCATCTACATAGTCTTCCATAAAGATGTGCATCATGTCATGAAAGATAATTCCATTTATTTTCAAAAGTCTTGATTTGAGGTTAAAAGTAGATTTTTCTTTTTCAACTAAAATGTCTCATAAGAGATAAGAGGAGGAGCCCAAAAGTCTTGATTTGAGGCTAAAAGTGGATTTTTCATTTTCAACTAAAATTTCTTATAAGAGACAAGAGAAGGAGCCCAAACATGCCATATAAAAGCCTCTTATTAAAGCCTTTCTATTCTTCAAGTTTTCTTGCTAATCTATTATTTTTCTTTTAGATCCATTATTATGTTTCTTTTAGATCTCATTTTTCTCTGGTTTTGGTGCAGATCTAATCTTTTGGAGGTTTTATAGTGTGTGAGAAGCTTCATAACAAGATCAAAAAACTTTCAAAGATGTTTCCAAGCTCACAAAGATTGGATCTGTCACTTCCCAAATGCAACAGTGTTTTTACGCATTGTTTTAACACTTTTTCCCAGTCTTTTAATGCATTCGAATCATTATGTTGCACATTTGATCATTTTTTTGATGCATTAGAAGATTTTTATAGCACATTTTTGTATATTTATAGCACATTTGCTAATTTTTATAGTGCATATGAAGATTCTTATAGCACATATACCACTTTCTATGATGTGTATGCCATTTTCTATTATGCATATGATCTAAGCTATTAATCTTCACATCTAATGTTTGGATCTAATTTTTTTTTATTGTTTAGAAACCTCATCTAAGCTGAAAAGAACTCTCAGGCTGCTAGAAATGTGTGACAAGAATGAAGACCCTCAAAAATGCGCCTAGCCTTTGCTAGCTACAAAACAGGTAAGTAGATTAGAACCCTCATGAATTAGATTGCAAAATTTCCTTTTAAGTCCATAACCTACTCTAAGTAGTATGTTTGACCTCACTAATCTAATCAGAAGTAGGTCTATGCTCTCAACTCATGAAAGTTGATCAGAATGCCAAACCTTTTGTAAGGGTTAGTAACAGTCAAACAGGGGGGAAAAAACACATAGTTTAACTAGGATCCCCATTGTCTACTATAGTTAAGGGCTTAGAATTGAACAAAACTTGTTTTTTGTGTTTAAAAGGTCAGAAAAAATAGGGATATGCTCTCACTCTCCTAGAGTGATCAAATTCTTGGACTTGTTTATGATTTCCAATGTAGCTTACTCAAGTTCTTCAGCGGTTGCATGGTAACTATAGCCTGTACCTTTTTAGGATCAATTTTTATCCCTTTGGCTCAGACAATGTATCCTAGAAGCTTGCCAGATTTGATGCCAAAAGCACATTTCTTTGGATTTAACCTAAATTTGAATACTTCTAAGCGGGTAAATATCTTGTCCAAGATGGGGAGATGTTCTTCTCGAGTATGGGACTTGGCAAGGATATCATCTACATAGTCTTCCATAAAGATGTGCATCATGTCATGAAAGATAGTTTCATTTATTTTCAAAAGTCTTGATTTGAGGTTAAAAGTGGATTTTTTTTTTTCAACTAAAATGTCTCATAAAAAATAAGAGGAGGACCCCAAAAGTCTTGATTTGAGGCTAAAAGTGAATTTTTCTTTTTCAACTAAAATGTCTCATAAGAGGCAAGAGGAGGAGCCCAAAAGTCTTGATTTGAGGCTAAATGTGGATTTTTCTCAATTATTTATAATATAAAAGGAGGATTTTTATTTTGTGAGGATAAATGGATTTATTGGTTTAATAAAAGTTCCATTTATTTTCAAAATCTTGTCTTTTTCCCTCTCTTTTTTGAATTTCATTTTATGATTTGAATTATTTTTTTCCTCTTTAGAAGTTGATTTACATCTTATTAATTTGATAGATGATTTAATTGATTAATGACTGATGTAATCCTTAATTTGAAATTTTTTTGTTTTCCTCTGATTTTCTCCTTAATTTGTGTTGATTGATCGAAATTGCATAATTTAGGTCTTTGCCAATTTTTGGGTGTCTAAAAATGCCCCTCTTTGAGCTAATATGTGAAGCATAATAGTTCAAAGACTATCTTGATTCTCTGATTTTAGGTCAAACTCTAATGTTTGAATGTCTGATCGATGATGTTTTGATGTTTTGAGGTTGATATATGTATGATTGTCAATAACTTGATGTCTAAGTGTTGTTGATTTTGTTGATTCAATATTTTGATATTGTGATGTTTTGCTTGGATGCACTAGTTTTGTTTGATTCAATGTTTAAAATTTTAGTTGAAGTTGATATTTGAAAATTTTGATGCCCTAGGCTAGAATTTTTTTGATATTTGAAATTTTTTGATGCCCCAATATACTGTTGACACCTCGGTATACTGTTGATGCCCCAATATATTGTTGATGCCTTGGTATACTGCCCCCTTAGAAATGAAATTGAAAAAAAATGAATTTCTGAAATAGGAATATTTCAATTTTATTTCTAAAAATGTTGATGAGAACAGTTGATAGGGAATGTGTAGTCACAACATGATGTGCAGAATCAATCAGATGATATTGGGTAGATAGAAAAAGTGCCCCCTTAGGATACAGAGTGGGGAAAACAAACATGTCCATCTCAAGATACAAAGTAGGACAAATAACAAGTTCAAGATAGCACTAGTAGCTGAATAGATAGATGTTGAGATTTGTGATGTAGGATGATCAGTTGTGATGAAAAATTGAAGTTGTTGCTCGATGTTCGATTGTTCGAGATGGGTTGAGTGGACCTAGTGGGTAGTAACCTTCAAATCAGACACATATAGATGATGTAAGTGGTGTGACAAAGGGTTGATTTGTGGAGCTTTTGTGTTCATTATTTTGGCTTATCATGTATGTCATTTATGATGAGTACCTTGTTACGTTGATGTTGATGACCTTTTGATGTTGATGTTGATGACCTTTGGATTTTGATTATTCAATCCTTTTAATATTTGAGCTATTCAAGCTTTTTGATGTTCAAACTTGTGTTCTTGTTATATCATGGACTTTATGTATCTAATGTGAGAAGTGAAATATGTTTAAGGGTAATGAAAATAATGGAATAAAATGAAATGCATAAAAGAAATATGATGAGATGAAAAGATAATGATAAATGGAAAGAAAATGATAAATGAAGTGAATGAAAGGTGAAATCCAAGGAAATGAAATGGTAAATGAGATGATAGATGGAAAGAAACATATGGAAGCAAATGATTATGATAGAGATGAAAAGACATGAAGGAAGGGGGCTCAACATTTGAGAATTGAAACTTATAAATGAAACTTGAGATCCAAGTAAGAATGGGTGAAATAATGAATGCATGAAATATGATTAATGGTGTTATGGATAGTGACCCAAAATTGTTTGACATTCAAAAGTCACACAGTATAATATGGGTGAAAATAGGAGAAATTAGTGACCATAATTGTTTGAGATTCAAAAGCCACATAATGCAATAGGTGGAATAGATGATAGGAAAGAATGAAGTGTGATGCAAGGTGGTAGTGTTGTGATGAGGCCAAGTCCACAATAGTAGAGTGTTAACCATTGCACTAGTATGTTGGGTAGTGACTTGTTGTTGAATAACCTTACTCATTCATGGTAGCCTTGTTGTTGAGCACTATTGATGAGATCTATGTGTGTGTTATCCTAATTTATGTGCCAACCATGTGTTCGTAAGAGACCTAAGATGAAAATGTAAACTAAATGAATGCAACTAACTATCACTTTTATTATAAAGAGGTGCAAATTAACTATCATCATAAAGCGTTTAACAAAAAGTGACCAAGTACAACCACCACTAGCTCAACTATGGTGATATGAATATTGTGTCACACTAAGAAGTACCACCAATCACAGATAATGTACATGAAAAGTACGACAATTTATTGAAAAACAAATGTTATAGCTGCAATAAATAAAAATAGGCACGCAAACAATCAAATGTCAAATAAAGTCCTCACCTAAGATATCATACAAAATTGGTCGAGGTACACATGGTTTTCCAAATGAGAGGAGGTGCTTACAAGTGGACACCAATAATGCATGAAATCAGAGGATTACTAGAATTGAATAGGGAAAAATCAAAGGCAAATAAAGTATCATGACTTCATCCTGGTACCTCTAGTCAAGTACATCATCGAGGTATTTGAAGTTCACAACAATAAAAAAAACTAGTAATTGTGGACCAATAGTGCTAAGAATTGTGTGCAATAGTGTAAAATTTATTCAAACAATGGATAAAGTGGTTGTAAATGGTTGGCCAATAAATTATGAGATGTGGCAGTGGAAACTGATAGCAGAATGCATGGAGTATGTGTTGGCAGAGAAAGTCAAAAGAAAATTTTTGGTGGTCATTATGGCGCGGGAATGGTGGAAGTGCACCTAGTATAAGTGTGGTGGGAAGCTGTGATATCCCCATTTTGACATATAATTTAAATAAGTATTATATATAAAGTAATACTAAATAATAATATCTGTAAGTAATATTATATTATAAAGTTTTATATTAAAATAATATTTAGAAGTAATACTATATTATATTATAATCATATTATATTTATAAATATTATATTATATTATAATCATATTATAATAGTAATATAAATATGAATGAAATAATAATCTAATAAATAAAGATATAATGATTATGATATATTTTATATAGTAATACTATATTAATAAAGTATTATAATATAATATAATATAATAGTTGTTATATTATTAAAACAATATATGTTATAATATAATTATTAATATAGTATATCATATGATATTAATTAATATAATCAAGCTTATTAATATAAATATATAATTATATATTATTATTATTATTATTATATAATTAATGAAAAGACACGTTCCTATGATTATTGGATATATATATATATATATATATAGAGAGAGAGAGAGAGAGAGAGAGAGAGAGAGAGAGAGAGAGAGAGAGAGAGAGAGAGAGAGAGAGAGAGATTCAAATATTGAAGGGAGATTATATGAAATACTATCAAATATATACAATTCAAGAGGAAAATATCGAATGTCCTGAAAGGGGACATTACAAGTGGTATCAGAGTTGTGCATCCTGCCAGCCTGTAATAATTTGATAAGCAACAAAAATTAAGTAAGAGATGCCGATGACATTGAAACAGTGATAAAAAATAAAGAGGTCACTACTAATGTTGATGTGAAAATAAGGAGGTATTATATCCATCATGTCCAAACTAAGAAGAGCTGACATTTTAAGCGACAGTGAAATAACAATCATTGAAGGATTACCTGAGACCTGGTAATAGAAAAGATAATAGATATAAGAGGAGATAAGGATCCTTTGAAAGAGATAAAAAGATAAGAAGTGCAAAGGAGAAATAGTGGAGACTGGTCAGACTGATGTAAGCAATCATTGCAGAGATCATACATTCATTAGAATACACCCAGTTAGTTCCTAACTTACAATGGGGAAGTCACTTTATCAATAAGCATGTGAAGATAAACCATGGGAATAGTATGAGAGACACTAAAGTCCACCAATCAGCCCTATTTCTTACTCCATTCATTCTATTTGATCTCATTCATTCCACATTTTTGATTTGGAAGATTAAGGACCAGGCAACATTGTTTCGGGTATAAGTATATCAAAATAATATCTATAAATTGTTAGCATCCAAAGGATAATATATAGGGTTTGAATTATATAATAAATAAGAACAATTGGATGCTGTCAAACTTACATACAATCGCACCCAGAAGCATAAATATGAATAGCATGGATTGTGGAAATCTGTTACAATTTAAAGAACAATAGGATTATAAGGAAAAGATAAATATATAACAAAATGCTGGTACATATATGCAATCAATAAAGGCAAAAATTGTGTTTTCCCATGTAAACTAATGGTTAAGAGGAGAACAGGAACCAAAATACTGCTGGAAATAACGTTACAATGAATAAGAACTTTAAAAAGAACCGAATTGATGAAATAAGGAACATGCAAGGGACGTCACACGTCCTCACTGACCATTCTGATACACACGATGAATCAATTAGAAAATAAGAAAGGGAAGAAAGGCATCAATCAAATATGAATAGCCGTTGAGAATTAATGCCGATTATTATACATGATTGGATATTATTTGACATGCCTAGGTTAGTAATAATATTACCTAAGCATAAGGGGTGGACGTTGGAAACAAAACAATGGGAGTAATTATGAAGAGGGCAAATATAATTATTTTGGGTAGATATTTTAATCTTCAAAAATACGGAGATGGAAAATAGATGACAAAACAATCAAGAAAGGAGAAATAATATAAAGGCTTCCTCACTCAATCATTATGAGATATCAAAATACATGGACATGCCAGGTAAGCGATTGGACAATCAACGACCCACTAATTATGCATACATAATGTTATACTGACCCCAACAAGCAAGAGTGTAAATTCATATCAAGTTCCATTCGAAAAGTCATTGAGCTTAATCGAGAAAATTTTATTTTGTAGTAGAGACTCCTCCCAAGGACTAGACATCTCTATTTAATACCAAAGAAAAGTAGGAAGTGACAGTAATGAAATTCCCAATGATGGATATACATCCTGATCGCTATTTGTTTTTCCTACATGAGATAGCTTATTTTTCTAGTGTGAACATGTTGTATGGAATAAAGGATCTCAATATATATATATATATAAAGTTTGTTATTTGGTTAAATCAACAAATGATTCACAATGCAAAATTTAACGAGTCATGGACAATTATATCTAATTCTTAAACAAGTTGTGAAGCACATGAGTGTCGCTTGAGACAAATATGATAAGAGTTCTATTTGGTAAATGACGTGTAAAGGAAATTGTGGAGTGGTGGATTACATAAAAATCATCAAAAGACATTAATTTTATGAGGGGGGATAAAGTTAAACACCGACTAGATCGACAAATGAAGGATAAAATTTTCTTCACCGTATATTGGTATCGTGGGGACAATCTTTTGTTGTAAAGGCTATCTAACTCCATGGACCCACCGCTAGTAAATAGGTCAGAAGTATTCAATAAGGTCAAAGGAAGGAAAACTTAAGAAGGGAAACCTTATATTAAAAAGGTGAATCACACGTATGTCTTCAAAGAAGAAAATTTAATAAAGAGGAAGAAATGAAGTTTTAAAAGACCAATTTCACTTCCACCTCTGTGCGCCATACTGATCAACATCGAATAAGGGACTTTAATAGGTCAGAAGTATTCAATAAGGTCAAAGGAAGGAAAACTTAAGAAAGGAAACCTTATATTAAAAAGGTGAATCACATGTATGTCTTCAAAGAAGAAAATTTAATAAAGAGGAAGAAATGAATTTTTAAAAGACCAATTTCACTTCCACCTCTATGCACCATACTGATCAACATCGAATAAGGGACTTTAATTTGGAAAGTGAATACAAGGATTATGTCATACTCCTAAATCACCACTTCAAACACATAATGGTAATAAGGTATGGTAATGAGGTAAGTTTATATCTTCTTCATATGTTTTATTAGGAGATAATTTTTAGTGTCTTTTTTATTATTGACACTTTTTGTTATTGAGATGAATATTGAATAGTATAATACCTATTATCAATGATTCTAATCAAATAGTTAGAATGAAATAAAATTTAATTTTAAGTTGATAGGTAATAATCAATTAATTATCGAACTAGATATCATATTATATATCAAATTATAATATCATATTATAATAGTAATATAAATATGAATGAAATAATAATCTAATAAATAAAGATATTATGATTAAAGATATATTTTATATAGCAATACTATATTAATAAAGTATTATAATATAATATAATATAATAGTTGATATTATTAAAATAATATATGTTATAATATAATTATTAATATAATATATCATATGATATTAATTAATATAACCAAGCTTATTAATATAAATATATAATTAATATAATTATTTATTATTATTATTAATAAAATATAATTAATGAAAAGACACATCCCTATGATTATTGGATATATATAGAGTTTCAAATATTAAAGGGGGGTCATATGAAATACAATCAAATATATACAATTCAAGAGGAAAATATCGAATGTCCTAAAAGGGGACATTATAGAAGTGAACGTTTGGTAAGGTCATTAAAGCGTGAGTCCAGGCAAGTGATGGCCATAAATAGGCATATAGCATGGGAATGGAATGAAGCAAGGTGAAGAGTAAAATATGGTCGTTAGATTGATTGAGAAATCTGAGGAAGTGTGTAAGTGAAAGCATGTCAGGCTCACTAGATTAGTCATAGTAGGAGAGTGATGCTAGCTACGGAAAGTGGATTAGGCAAGGGCAAAAGGAAAAGTGCATTCGACGAACCTCTGAGGAGCTGGTGTATTGACTCGAACTTCTAGGTGAATCAAGTTAGGTGGGATGGGGGTTGGCACAACCTGAAGATGCATAGATGAGGGCAGAAAAAATGCCCCTATCAATGTTAATGATGTTGTCAGGGATTGCAACGCAACAGGTGTTGCAGGTGGTATTGGATGACAATGAGTTGATGACACTGGCAGAGAATAGACTTCTTGAGATGACACAGAGTGTGTCCAGAGCAGAGGAGGAGGTGAGGGAGATAAAATCTCCTAAAAAGTCCACCAAAAGAGCTCTGAGGATGTGGGAGATATTATTGTGGATGAGGGGATGAGTGGAGTAGGTCAATTGATTAACCTCAGAATCCCAGGACAAGGATCAGTGGAAGGGAAGCGAGCGATGTAAATATGAAGGAGTCACAACTAGAGACGAGGAGGGGAGACCAATCATCAAGTGACATGAAAGAATTTCAGAGAATGTTGGTGGTAGAGAGAGCCTGAGCAAAGAATGTTGAATAGGAAGTTGAGTTTTTGTTGGGATTAATGGAGAAAGCGTGGGAAGATGGAGCACAAACGGAGGTAAGACGGCTTCAAGCAGTGGTGAATACAGAGCAGGCATGGATGCAATCACTAGAAGAAGAATTGTGTGTGGAGCAGTTGCATTTGGAAGGGAATGATGCAAGGATGCAGGCGGAGTGGTTGTGAGCTCAGAGATTGCAAGAATCCCTAAAGATGGCACAAATGGGGTTGCAAAGCACACAAAATGAGTTGGTGTTGCTATAGTCATAGTCTGAGTCATTCAGGGAAGCGATTGCAAAATCAAACTACTTGTCATTGAAAATACAGGAGCTGTTGGCATTGAGTGAGTCGAAGGTGAGACAGTTGCAACAGTGATTGTGTGAGACAAAAGTGCACGTAAAGCATTGTCAAATGGCAACTGATCAAATGTAGTAGGAGCGAGATGTGGCCCAACGAGCGATCACTATACTAGGAATAAACAAACTGGTGGAGAATGTGTTTGTGGATATGCAACAGACAACGAAGGTACACTGGGAAGCTACCTATTATATGAGACTTTATCATTAGGCATTCCCAAATAAGAACCAGTGGGAGACATAGTTTGTAAATATGGAATTTGTACAACTGTTAAATGCACAGTTGCGTGGTGGTAGGTTTCTGATTCCCATGGATGTGATGTGGATATGTAGAGGATTGATGCTAGGGGCTTCTTCATCAAGAGTTGGGTCTAAAGGAACACCATTGATTGGACACCTTGTCTTGCCACCTCCCCCAGGGAGGCCAGAATAAATGATCCGCTAGAGGATATGTGAATGTAATGTTGTCATTCCCGTCATAATAGAATAAAATTTGTTTTTGTTTTTGTGGCAAGAAAAAGGACAACTGGTGGTAATGTTAATGTGTTAGATGAACATTGTTTGTGTTTGTATTTGATATTCTGGGAATGTATTTGGATGCTTTTAGCATTTTTAGGAATTTGTGGATATTTTTGGAATTTTTGGGAATATTCAAATGTGTTTGGGATTTTTGGAAATATTCAAATGTTTTTGTAATTTTTGGGAATATTTGAATGTTTTTGGAATTTTTGGGAATATGCAAATGTTTTTGGAATTTTTGGGAATATTCAAATATTTTTAGAATTTTTAGGAATATTCAAGTATCTTTAGAATTTTTGGGAATATTCAAATATTTTTGGAATTTTTTTAAATTTTTGGAAAGCTTTTAATCTCCATAAAAGTGGGAACAATACGATCCGTAGAGTAAGGAAAACCTTTACTTGTAAGCGAGGAATTGAATGTCCATGTAGGCTCATAATGAAAGGCGAGTACCTATTTACATAACATTTGGAGAGCTATAATGTGTAAGGCATATTCTGTGTACATTAATAGCCTTTACACATGATTACAAGGCCAATGTTGGGATGTTTCTCTCGGTGTGTACTGAGATGGACACTATCAAAGCCTATGAAAAGGCATTTGGGGGCCAAAAAGGAGACTTGGGCCTTGAGAAAGATGAAATAGGGCCTTGAAAAAGGTGCTTTGACCCAAAAAGGTGTTTTGGGGGCCTAAAAAGGACACCTGGGCCTTGAAAAAGGTGAAATAGGGTCTTGAAAAAGGTGTTTGGGCCTAAACAGGTTCTTTGAGGGGCTTGAAAAAGGTGTTTTGGGCCTAAAAAGACATTTGAGGGGCCCAAAAAAGCCGTTTTAGGCCTTTAAAGGCATTTGAGGGGCTTGAAAAAGGTGTTTTGGGCCTAAAAGGCACTTGAGGGGCTTGAAAAAGGCGTTTTAAGTGACCTAAAAAGGCATTTTGGCATAAAAAGGCATTTGAGAGTCTTGAATAAAAGCACTTTGGCCTAAAAAGGGTGTTTTGGGCCTAAAAAGGCATTTGAGGGGCCTAAAAAAGGCATTTTGGGCCTAAAAAGGTGTTTGAGAGGTGGGTGAGCTCTCATGCTTATGCTTACTTATTTTATGCTCCTAGTTAGGTGATGATGAAAGAGTCCAACAAATATTTGGGCTTTTAAGATAGCATTGATATATTTGTTGGTGGCTAGACCAATTATGGTCACTGCAACATAAATAAGACTAATGATCCATTGGGAATTGTTGTTCTTGACAAGAGGAAGGAAGAGGGGACTCTGTTGATGCCTCTTGCACTATTCGCATTGTGCCAGATTTTCCAAAGCCTAGCGAGATGTTTCAGGACATAACCATGCTGCTTCTTAATGCCATTGAAGCACTTTGTATTTAAATATTTTATGACCTATTACATAGCCTATTTGAGCTGAAGTGAGCCATGTTTGACAGGAATTTTGAGGGGTTGTTAATTTGTCAAGATTTTGTGGCTATGTTTGGCAATTATTACCCCCTTTTGAATGTTTTTGGCAATGTTTGACAATTTTCAAATTTTATTGATAATTTTTGGTAATTTTTGAATGTTTTTGATGATTTTTGACATTTTTTGGGATTTTTTGATAATTTTTGATAATTTTTTACAATTTTTGGATTTTTTGATAATTTTTTTTATTATTTTTTTTTTTTGATAATTTTTGACAATTTTTAGATTTTTAAATTATTTTTAATAATTTTTGGATTTTTTTAAAATAATTTTTGACAATTTTCCAACTAGTGGGGGTGAAGTGAGGATGTGAATGAGATTTTTTAGACTGTGGAGATAGCCAAGACTATGTGGAGGCACTAAAAGAGTCAAGGAGACCAAAATGCCCCGAAAGGGCTAAGAGTGGGTTTAGGGAGCTATATTGGAGACAATGAAGGCAAAAAAAAGAATCTTTAGAATAGTAAAAGGATCGAATAAAAAGCTAAAATGGATAGTGGGAATTATTGGCCATGGCGAATAGCTGAGAGGTGCACTGATTTTCCTACAATTCATGTCTATGGTATCTCAATACATAATCTGACTCCATGTTTCTCCTGATCTATTATGCTTTCCTTTGGTGTTGTTATACTGACTATCTCTACTACTATGAGTTGTGTCTGATGCTAAGAGACCTCTAAACTATAACCCACAAGTGTTTCTCAATTGGGTATGTGTGAAATTAACTTAACTGTGCTAGATAAGCCTCAAACAAGAAAAATTTGTGATAGAGGCAGTTGCTCAGGTACTATCTTGATTGTTTTTCACATTAAAGGACTTTTGTTGTTTAGGGAAGTCCAAAGGTGCTATCTCTCACTCCTTTTCAAACCAAACGTGGTGTTTCTCACTTCATTTGTACCAAATTTTTTTTTTTTTCTGGTGTTTTCTAATTTTTTTTTTGGTATTTTTGGTGCTAATATGTCTCCTCAAAGTCTTAAACATAGAATATTTTGAGATGGGTGCTTTTGATGGGTCCTACTAGATCGGTGCCATCACAATTTGCAAGTCTATAAGTACCAGTCCTAAAAGATTATGTGATAATGCAAGGACCAATCCAATTGGCCTCCCATTTGCCTTTCCTTTCCCTATCAGGTTGGTTTTTAGGGTTTTCTTAGAGCACTAGGTCAGCAACCTGAAAGACATGGGGTTTGACTTTTTTTTTTTTAATGTCTTGATAATCTATTCTAACACACTTTGAGGTGTTCATGTGTCATACACTGATGTTCTTCTAATTACTCCAACTACTCTAGACGAGCCACTCTATAGTCCTCATTTGATAGGATGTCTCAAAGAGTAACTCTCAAGGATGGAATCTCAACCTCTAAGGGAAGAATGGCTTTAAAATCATAAACCAAAGAGAATGGTTTTTCACCTGTAGGTGGCCTAACACTCGTCCTATAGGTCCAGAGGGCATACTTTAGTTGTAAATGCCTCTCTACCAATATCATTGACAGTTCTCTTGAGAATGTTGATAATGGTCTTGTTGGTGGCCTCTACTTGGCCATTGCCTTGGGGGCAATAAATTGACGAGGAGTGGTGTATAATGTGAAATTTCTCACATAATTCATCAATTATGTGATTCTTAAAGTACAAGGCATTATCAGTGAGAATGGCATGAGGTATTCCAAAATGATAGGTGATATGGTTTAGGATGAAGGACGAGATTTTTTTTCCCATAGAGTCAATAAGGGGTGCCACTTCAGCCCACTTGGTTAAGTATTCTGTGGCGGTAATAATCCATTTATGTCTATCAAAGGAAGGTGGGTGGATGGCTCCAATTAAATCAAAACCCCACTGATAAAAAGGCCATGGTGTGGCCAAAGGGTTGAGTTCTTGGGCTGGCACATGAACAAGGTTACCATGGATTTGACATTTTTTGCAAGTCTTAACATAGTCGATAGAATCCTTTTCCATGGTTGAACAAAAATAACCCATCCTGAGAATCTTCTTTGCTAATCTAAAACCATTGGAGTGTGACCCACAAATCCTTGCATGGACTTCTTACAGAGAAAGTCTCAACTCATCTTTCTCAAGACATCTAAACACAGTACCATTAAGACCCTTCCTATACAATGTATCAACCACCAAGGTGTAACGCGAGGTCTGTCAAATGAAATTACATCTTTGGTTGCATGAAAGGTCAGAGGGGATGGTGTTATCATGCAGGTAAGTGATGATGGGGTTATACCAAAGGGAATCGGGAGCATCTAAATGACAAATGATAAGGGAATTAGGTTGAGTAAATACGGGTTGAACCACCTCTTCTACTAAGAACTCATACCGCTCGTGATGCTCCAGTAGCTGAAGCAAGGAGAACAAGGTGGCCATGGCATCTACTACTTTGTTCTTGTCTCTAGGAATTTTTTGAAAGTAATATGAACAAAACATGCCTTAAGTGTGTCAACCATATGTATGTAAGGCAATAACTTTTCATATTTGGTCTCATATGTGTTAATGACTTGATTGATGATCAACTAGGAATCTTCGTAAACTTCTAGCATTGTCAGTTTCCATTCTAAAGCTAGCTTGAGGCTTAAGACCAAGGCTTCATATTTTTCCATGTTGTTGGTGCAGGGGAAAAGTAGTTTATAGGATTTGGGGATGGTAACACCTAGTGGTGTGATGAACAAAATATCAGTGCCTAAACCATGGTGTGTGTAAGAACCATCAAAATAGAACTTCCAAGTTACTAGCTTTGTTTTAAGAATGTGCATATCTAGAAAATCAACTAAGATAGGATTTGAGCTCTCTATAGGTGCATTCACTGATTGATCGGCAATGGAATATCCTTCTATTGCTTTCCTATTGACATACTCGATATCAAATTTTCTTAGAATCATCACCCACTTGGCCAATCTACCTATTAATGTTGTTTTGCTAAGAAGATATTTGAGGGGATCAATCTTGGAGATGAGCTTGACCTTATGTTTCAAAAGATAATGGCATAGCTTTTGGGAAGTAAAAACTATAGCCAAACATGCCTTTTCAATAAAGGAGTAATTTAACTCATAGTTGACCATGGTGTGAGTGATGTAATAAATGGCCATTTCTTCTGCTTGGTCATTTTATTGTGCTAAGAGGGCTCCAATTAATTTTTCAATTAGGGAAATCTACAACAGTAATGGCTTGTGTGACATTGGAGGCACTAGCACTGGTGGATTCATTGAGTAGGTTTTGAGTAAATCAAAAGCTTTCTAACACTGATCATCTCATTTGAAAATTGTGTCTTTGTGTAATAAGTGGGTGAAAGGCACACACTTCTTTGCTAACTAGGAAATGAAATGATGGACTAATTGAAGCCTTCCTTAGAGAGAATGTAGCTGACTTAGGTTCTTTGGCAGTTGCATGGTAACTATGACATGTACCTTTTCAGGATCAACTTCTATCCATTTGGTTAAGACAATATACCCTAGAAGCTTGCCAGATTTGACACCAAAAGCACATTTCTTTGGATTTAACCTAAATTTGAATGCTTCTACATGAGTAAATATCTTCTCCAAGATGGGGAGATTTTCTTCTCGAGTATGGGATTTGGCAAGGATATCATTTACATAGTCTTCCATAAAGATGTGTATCATGTCATGAAAGATAGTGGTCATGGCCCACTGATAGGTGGCCCCTGTGTTCTTGAACCCAAAGGGCATCACATTCCAACAAAGTGTGCCCCATGAACAAGTAAAGGTTATTTTCTCTTGGTCCTCTAGAGCTATCCTAATCTGATTTTACCCTAAAAATCCATCCATAAGTGAAAACATGGAATGGCCTGCTGGCAGATCTATAATGTTGTCAATGTTGGGAAGGGGGAAATCATCTTTAAGACATGCTTTGTTTACATCCCAAAAATCAATGCAGATGTATATGCTACCATCCTTCTATGATATAGGCACAATGTTTGAAATCCATGATGCATATGCTAGGGGCCAAATGAAGTTGGTACTAATCAATTTCTCTAATTTTTATTTGACTAGCAGAGCTATGTGAGGATGCATCTTCCTAAGTTTTTGTTTGACCAACTTGACCTTTGGAGAAATGTTGAGGTGATGGAGGATTAAAGTTGGGTCTAATCTTGGCATGTCTACATAAGACCCATGCAAATTTTATTTTCCTCTCTACAAAGAAGTGAATGAATGTGGTTCTTTCCTTTATGCTTAAAGACTATGCCAAATAGATGATCCTTGGTTCCTATTCTACACTAATGCTGACTTTTTTGGTTGGTTCAATTAAAATGGATGATCTTTCCTCAGATTGCATAGTTAAGGTATCAATTATCTCATCTGTGGGTGCCACAGTTGGGTTTTCACCATTGGATGTCTCACTTCTATTTATTTCCATTTTTTTCTCAACATCAACTACAACTTGGTAGTGATCCTCAAGGCTATGAACTACTTGGCCTATACTAGTATGATTGAGGTGATTGATATCAAACCTAGCTATGTGTGTTTCTTTGGTTCTTCATGGATGAGATGGTTCAACCATGTTAAGGTAGATGAAGACATCACGGTCGGTGTCAAAATGGGGGATATGGTGAGACTCGGTTGTATCCTAGCTAATGAGTTCAGGATAGACTAGGGAGAGTGATTCATAATATGGAAAGGGTTTTGAGGAGTTCAAAGACATGATCTCATTAGATGAATCATATGTTGTATTATTTAGGTATATGACATGTGCTTCCTCTAAAGTGTCAGGAAAAGTAGAGCTAGCAAGTGGCTCATAGTAGTTGTCTTTGACTTTTGCTGGAAAGAAGTCAGGAAATAAGGTTTGAAACTGGAACTCTTCAATATGTTCATCATCCTCATATGATGCAATGTGATGTGTCTATTTTCAAGTAGCCCCTAAGTTGTTCTGTTGCACTCTGACTCTTGGTGAAGTAAGATCCAAATGAGAGGTTGATCCTTGTGCAGTGAAATCATTGGATACAGGAACGTGAACATCACATTCTTTTTCATGGATGGACTCTTCAGATAATGATTCAAACTCCCACTTAGTGGATTCATCATCATCTTCATTATTGGAGGTGTTCATGAGTAGTTCTTATGTGGTGTGAATTGGGGAGAGATAGATTTACATCTATTATATCAGTTGCCTACTTGCTATTTCCACTTCTTTCTTTTGGTACCCATGCCAGAGTAGAAGAGGTGGAATTAGTGTGCTTGAGAAGAGATTCGGGGGTGCTCTATGCCTTGCCTTGTTCACTATACCTACCCTTATTTTGGACTTGTTGGACTAGAACTATGCTACAAGAGGTTCAGCAATGCCTTTCTCTTTCCCTAAGGGACCTTCTCTTATATATCCCATATTTTTCATTAGATCAAAACCTTTTCCATGTAGATGGGGGGAAATATCAATATTTTTTTTACTAATTTCATCTACTATGCTTTGGGGTACTCCACTTGCCTTGAAAAAATGTGTGTGATATGGTCTAGTGGTGGATGATGTTTTTCCATGATATCTCAGAGAGATTGGAGGATCAAATAAGGAGACTAAGTACTCACCTACCCCTCTGCATTGTAAGTTACACTTCCTATCAAACTCCTTCATTAACCTATCCATTTCTTCATAATGTGTTTGTTTAGGGTCCTTTGATGATGGTGGTGAAGGAGGGGAAGAACTTGAAGAACCAACTTTCTCTTTACCCTTAGTCGACATAGATGAGTGGTCATTATTTCAGCTAGTAAAACATGAAGTGTTTGTTGATGTGGACCAGTTGATGTCATCTGTCAGGACACTAGTGTCTTCTTTGTTATCAGGAACAAGGGAATTATAATATTATGCAAAGTTTTGGTCCCCCAGTATGGTCAACTCTCGACCCATCTATGGAAATTTAAGACATTGATGGTAAGTGGAGGGAACAACTTGCATGTCATGAATCCATGGTCTTCCTAACATGATGTTATAAGTTAATTACAAGTCTAAGAATTGACAAATGGTTTCTTTCACAACTGATCCAACCATGATTGGTAGAATAACCATTCCTTTGGAGGATTTCTCTGTCATAATAAGCTTTGATGGTGATTTTCTTCCTTGGATCAACAACATCTTCTGTGTATCCTAGGGCTTTCACTAAATTTAGTGTACAAATGTTGAGACTTGCCCCACCATCAACCAATGCTCTATTATCTCTATTTCTATTTATAAAGACTTCAATATGCAGAGGGGAATTTTGTAGCTAGATGACAAACATGTCATCTTGGGCTGAAAAAGGAGACACAATGAGGAGCCACAAGATTGTTGACCATGTTTTGAAACCTACTCACATCCAGGTCATTTGGCACTAAGGCTTTGGTGAGGATTTCTTTATCTCTAGTGAGATTCGCAACAACTCAAAAATGGAGATATGAGTGAGAGTCTTAAGTAACTGGTTGACCAGGTTGTATTTGGCCAAGGAGGAACTCATAGTTGCATGATCAAAATTTGCCACAAGTCTTGGTAAAATGAATTTAGAAACTTGACCTCGAGTAACAACATTTGATGATTGTTTATTATTTTTATCCTTAATTACTATGACATTTATGGTGTCATCAAATCCAAAGATCATGTCGATGGTGTTATCATATTGATGTGCATAATTAACATTATTGTGATGAGGTTCCTTGTGATTAGCTCTAGAGGATTCACCCTTTTCATGACTCGTGAAAGGGTTCTTGAAGGTCGTGTGGTCTTCATTGTTGCTAAGGTTATTTACTTTGATAGTTCCATTGTTGATTAATATTTGTATGGCCTCCTTAATAGTGAAACAATTATTTTTTAAGTGCCCCTTGTTTTAGTGATAGGCACAAATATGTTTTTCATTCCACCACTTCAGTTTGACTTGGGGTTCAAGGGTTTTGCCTTAGGTAACACAATGAGATCATCGACTAAGACGATATGTAAAGCACTCTCATAAGACATTGTAATAGGTGTATACTCTTAGGGTATATCGAAAGATTGATATCTTCATGGGGGAGGAGCTTGATTATAAGAAACTTGTTGATTAGATGTAGAGGGAGTTGTCGTGTTATGTCGATAAAATGGATGGGCATTATCTTTTCAAGGTTTGTGTTTAGATTGGTGTTTTTGACAATGGGACCCAGTTGATTTAGAGGAGGTTGGGTTTGAGGTTTCACGTGATTGGCTTCAACCACCCCATCATTGAAAGTCTTTTTGTTATTGTTTTTCCACCACAATTTTTTTTATTATAGTAGACCGAGTAGAGGAATTGTGATTCTGAGTGGAATTGTTGGAGAAACCCTTACCATCTTTAGATCATTCAATAATGTAATTGTTTATCAAAGTTTCTTCTACCTTAGTGGCATTTTCTAAGGTGGTCTTAAAATATTTAGGCCCTTGGAGTTGCAACTAGTAATTCATGATTTTTGAGAGACTATTGATGAAGATGTTTGTCTTCTCTTTGTCTAGTATGTCTCTATGATACTTGGAAAATGTGTGTCTCCACCATTGTAGGAAGACCTTGAATGATTTTTCAGGAAGTTTTTTTTGTGTTACACAAATTGATCATTGTAACTTCCCTTTCGATGTTATAGGAATATTGGGTGATAAAAATGGAAGCCAATTGTTCAAAAGTTTTAATGTTGGATGGTAGCTTGGAGAACCACTCCATGGCTTGTCCCTTGAGGCTCCTAGGAAATAGATGCATTAGGTAAGTTGTGTCATGGAAAAACTCCATACTTAGCACTTAGAATTGTCTAAGGTAATCTTGTGGATCTAATATACAAAAATATTTATTATATTTTGGTATCTGCACATTTGTAGGTAAAGGTGTGAAGGTAATGCTTTTATCAAATGGTAGAGGACACACCTTTTCGAGGCTAAAATCTATGAGTTGTATTTTCCCTCACTTTATTCTTTCCATTTCTAACTATAATTCTTGTAATTTTTGTGTGACAATATCTAAGGGTGACTCTTCTTTGCCTCATTTCAGATTGGTCACCTCAAAGTCAAACAACAATTTCACACCTTGTTGTGTTAATGCTAGTATGTAGTGTTATTTGTATTTTTCAAGTATCTTGCCCATGATATTGACAAGTTCAAGATTTTGCTAAAAATCTTCAATTTTGGTTTCAATGCTCTTTTCATCCCATATGTTAGATGAACCTATTTTGGCAAAGGGTTTTGAACCTTGGTTGAATAGGGGTAACTTGTGAGTAATTGTGTTTTGTGGATAATCTGTTAGGGTAACATGTTTGATGAGATCTAAAGGTTTTGTGTGTTTGATAATTCTACTGGTTATTTTGGCACTCAAGCATATAGGTGGTCATTTTGGCTTCGTAGTTATACTGGTTTTGCACAATGGCATGAGAAGTGAATAAAATTCCTCTAACTCTTATGCATTTTCATAATATGAGGATTTTTGTTGACCATGATTTGTTAGGGGTAACAAGCTAGGATAGACAAGGTGTTTGGAAATATTGATAAGATAAGTTCACTCTCGCAAAGTTAGGTAACGAACATATGTGTTTCTCCAAACATTTCTGACTTGATATACAAAATGAAGCAATGAAGGTTGTTGGATTAATAATATCATTTGTAGATTTTCTTGTTTCAAAAATGGTTTTGGTCAATTTCAGGATCTCTTAGTCTAGAGAATATCAATGGGAAAAAGGGTATCCAAATCCATTATTCATTTGCAAATGTCAAGTATGTAGATAGCCTCTATTTTAGGTTCTTTCTCAGATGTGTTATAGGATTGATTAAATGCGTTATTTTGTTGATCATTATCACTATTTCACTGCTCATATCACTATTTAAATGTTAAAATGCACTATTTTAGTGATCATATGCATTATTTTGGAGGGAAAATGTGTTATTTAAGGATTCAAATGCATTGTTTTTTAGTTATATGCGTTGAAACGGAGTTCAAAAGTGTCACAACATTATCCAAATGTGTTGTTTGGAGTGGTAGATGCACTGTTTCAGAGTCTTTCACTGATGTTCTAGTTTTGAACTTGGTTTCTTGTTATCAGTTTATAGTCACGTCTTTTGAAAGGACTTTGATTCAAACTAGAGTTTGTTATTAAATTTTTTAAACACATCCAATCACAATGGTAAAGGCCACAATAATATATAAAACTGCATGCACCTAGAAAATGGAAGAAAGAGGGCTTTCTAACAAGGTTATCTAGAGCTGGTGACTAGTGAGTTTTAGTTTTTAACAATCAATGTTCAAATTTACCTCTCTTGTAATAGAGAGCTTCCCACCAATGCTAAGGAGGTTTGGCACAATCCCTTATGGGACTACTAAAGGAAGGATATGTTCCAAACATAGGTGGCTTGTATTTAGTTGGGAATGCAAGATTGGGAGGCATTCCCTCTTATCAGCCCTGCTAAGGCAACTCAGGAGGTAGTCTTTCTATGACTGAGTAATCCTACCTATTAGAAAGTAGGAAAATGGAAATCATAAATAGGTCTAGGAATTTGATCACTCTAGGAGAGTGAGAGAATATCCCTACTATTTCTGACCTCCCAAACACAAAAAACAAGTTTTTTTTTCAGTTCTAAGCCCTTAACTATAGTAGACAAAGGGGCTCCTAGTTAAACTATGTGTTTGTTCTTTCCTTGTTTGACTATTACTAACCCTCATAGAAGGTTTGGCATTCTGATCAACTTTCATGAGTTGAGATCATAGGCCTACTTTTGATGAGATTAATGAGGTCAATTGTACTACTTAGAGTAGGTCATGGACTTAAAATAAAATGTCACAATCTAATTCACGAGGATTCTGATATACTTACCTATTTCAGAGCTAGCAAAGGCTAGCGCATTTTTGAGGGTCTTCATTCCTGTCGTGCATTTCTAGAAACCTGAGAGTTCTTGTCAGCTTAGATGAGGTTTGTAAATAATTTTTAAAAAATTTAGATCCAAACATTAGATGTGCAGGTTAATAGCTCAGATCATATGCATAACAAAAAATAGCATATGCGTCATAGAAAGTGGTATATGTGTTATAAGAATCTTCAAATGCACTATAAAAATTAGCAAATTCACTATAACAATAATAAAATGCAGTATTAAAATATTCTAATGTGTTAAAAGAATGATCAAATGCACTAAAAGAATGATCAAATGCGCAATAGAATGATTCAAATGTGTTAAAAGACTGGGTGAAAGCATTAAAATGGTGTGTAAAAGCACTGTTGCATCCAAGGAGTGAGAGATCTAATTTTTGTGAGCTTGGAAATGTCTTTACAAACTTTTTGATCTCATTATGTAGCTTCTCACATGCTATAAAACCTGACAAAGATTAGATCTGCACCAAAACTAGAGAAAAAGGAGATCTAAAAGAAAAATAATAATGGATCAAAAAGAAATATAATAGATTAGCAAGAAAACTTGAAGAACAGAGAGGCTTTAATATGAAGCCCCATAGTGGGTGCCATTTTGTACATGGTATATTCACATTTTCATAAAACCTTGATGTAGAGTGTAGATAAAATGAAAATGAACTATACTAAACCCAAGAAATCATTGTTAGAATACAAACTCTACGAACATCTCATGTTTCTCTAACTACAACCACTAAGAATGCTCTCAAACCAGCATCTCAGTGACAGTTCTAGAATGAGAAGTATGCTTAAGATGTAGATCTACCAGTATGTATGCAAGATCTAAGATGGAAATGTAGATTACATGAGAATAACAACTCTTAGAATACTATCAAAATGAACATGCAATGAGTTAAACATATGTTAAGATGATACTAAATAAAATGAAAACAAAGCTAAAATACTATCAAAATGACATAAACTTGCTAGAATAACAATGCTAATATGCTCAATATGACAAGTCTAAATATGCCTATAATGTAGATGCCTAAAAATTGGGTCCCTTTTCTCTTGAATTCTTCTTCTATTTATAAGATTTTAGAAGGGGTTGGGGTAAGAATTTGGGTTTTACCTTTAACTAGTGGATAGTAGTGAAATTGAAAATGTCTCATAAGAGACAAGAGGAGGAGCCCAAAAGTCTTGATTTGAAAATAAATGTGGATTTTATTTCAACTAAAATGTCTCATAAGAGACAAGAGGAGGAGTTCAAAAGTCTTGGTTTGAGGCTAAATGTGGGTTTTATTTAACTAAAATGCCTCATAAGAGATAAGAGGAGGAGCCCAAAAGTCTTGATTTGAGGCTAAAAGTAGATTTTTCTTTTTCAACTAAAATGTCTCATATAAGACAAGAGGAGGAGCCCAAAAGTCTTTATTTGAGGTTAAAAGTGGATTTTTCTTTTTCAAATAAAATGTCTCATAAGAGACAAGAGGAGGAGCCCAAAAGTCTTGATTTGAGGCTAAAAGTGAATTTTTCTTTTTCAACTAAAATGTCTCATAAGAGACAAGAGGAGGAGCCCAAAAGTCTTGATTTGAGGCTAAATGTGAATTTTTATCAATTATTTATAATTTTAAAGGAGGATTTTCATTTTGTGAGGATAAATAGATTTATTGGCTTAATAAAAGTTCCATTTATTTTCAAAAGCTTGTCTTTTTCCTTCTCTTTTTTGAATTTTATTTTATGATTTTGAATTTTTTTTCTCCTCTTTTGAAGTTGATTTAGGTCTTATTAATTTGATAGATGACGTAATCCTTAATTTGAAAGTTTGGTGTTTTCTTCTGATTTCCTCCTTAATTTGAGTTGATTGATTGAAATTGCATAATTCAGGTCTACACCAATTTTTGGGTGTCTATAGCTAACGCTCATGCTAGACAATATGATTATTGAAACCAAGAACATATACAATGCATAAACTATAGGTCCTAGTCAGACACTCAATGGGCTGCTATGTAGGGGTTGACACCATGGAGAGTCACTTGGCGTCAACAAGCCCAAGCTAGTATTGGTAGCTACTCTTCCCAATGGAAGGCACACCTAGGAAAAAACTCTTCTCAACAAAAGGTGCACAACCTACTTTTATTATCTTATGTTTTATTTCCACTCACAGATTTTTATTTAGTTATTAGTTGTATTAAACTTCATCTACCATCCAATGGGAAAATAGTCACCAGATTGTGAGATAGAAGCCCCTCCATGTGCTACCCTACCCTACCCATGCTCATCCAATGATGAGTAGCTATAGGCATGCATATTCCAAACCCAACCCCATATGATCATAACTTCTAGTAAGTCCATGAAAGAGAGGGCCTCGCAAGTCACCCGATAAATGCATGCACACATTCTTTTGTCTGGTGCACCACCATCACGAAGATCATATCACAAGGACTAGATGAGAACAAAAGAAAAATATCACTCAACCGAAAGAAACTTGGGAGGATGAATTCTACATGAATCCCAAAGATAATAAAACCATACATCATGAAATCACTCAATTGACCTCAATCTGGGAGTATGGATTCTACATGAATCTGAATGATGCAACAAGACCAAACATCATGAACTCACTCAACTGGCCTCAATCTGGGAGTATGGATTCTGCACAAATTCTAGTGTCCACAAATAATAATAATGGTCCAAAAGAAACAATAACATTAGGTATAAAATTACCTAATTGAACAGAAAGTCAAGAGTAGAGATGCAGTATGCATCCCAATGCAAGCATAAAAGTGCAACAATGGTCTGACTGACATCCAAATCGATAATCTAGGCCCATGACCAAATTCATGCAAAGAAGACTCAAGAAAATAGGGCAGCACACAAAATGAGGTAGAAACCCCAAAAACTAGAAAACTTTGAAATTAAACCCCATTTGGTCTTTGGGCAAAAAACCCCAAAAATCCAACAAAATTTGGGTTCGAACACCATATGCAAAAATGACTAGCATAATGGCATGAAACCCCAAACCTCCATCTCGAAAATAGGGGAAATATTCATACCCAACCAACTGAGTAGAACCAGCAAATAGAAATAGAAGGGAACAGTAGTTCTCAGCCTCCTAACAAACTGCTACCAAAAATAGAAGCTGAGATAGAGAAAAAATAATAAAATAGGAAAGCCCTACCTCACAGCCAAAAGGGAAAATGAGAATCTGAACCATAAAATAAAAATCCTGCAGAAGTAGTCAAAAATTGTGGTACTCCAAGCTCTCCTCAAGTTGGATCCAATAAGACCAACCTCTCGATGATCCCATGCTCATAGCTCCCACAATTAAAACAATAGTAAATTCTCATGAAGAGGATTTTGGGTTTTGCTCTCAAATGTTCTAACTCAAAAGTGAGAAGCGAGGAATTAAATTCCTTTTTGTATACTTATTCACTTTTCAAGTGAACAATCGATTAGGGCAAATAACCAGCCAACCTAGTTAGACCCCAAATTGACCCAAATGAAAATAGGCTATTCCTATATATAGGAATTTGTTTATGGAAAAGCTACCAGAAATTAAATTTTATAAAATTAAAAGCCCAAAAACTCAAAATCATAGAAATTTTATTAACAACTTTCACGACAATGTGAACCTCTAAATGCATAGATATGCTCACTAGTCTAATCACATAATGTAAATGAGTTTGGATTTAATAATCACCTAAAGGATTAATTAAACAATTAAAATAAGGATACATCGACCATACAAGGATGGCATTGGTAAAATATGAATGACTGAACCACTTACTCCATGTGCCATTGCTAGGGATATAAGTCCTGCACACTAAACAATATGATCAAGTGCAATTTCATATAATAACATAGATGAAGCAATAAATGCATTAAATCACCTAATTTAACTATTTATTTAATTATACTAAAATAATCTATTTACATCACTCACATTCACATAAAGCATAACAATGCAGGAATGAAATAAATAACCATAGTATTTGTCCAAATATCGGATAACTAGATATCATCATAAAACACACTATCATCTCAAAATGGCATCGTTGTGCAATATGATCAATTGAACATCATAGTAGTCTAACATCTATGATACTGAAATCAAAGTATAACATTTGACCCTCAAATCATCTCAAACATAAAATATAACATGAATAACAAATATCTCTTGGATCAAAATACAACAAGGTAAATATCTACAGCACATAACCAAAGAATCTAACATGGAAAATCTATTTCTAATTATTTAAGCATTAATAATGGTTGATTAAACAACAAGAAAAGGCACTTAAAACAAATAAGAGAACATGGTCATAAACATGACTAACCACTGCTACAAGAACCTAGTTCAGTGTAGCATGGTAATAGTACATAGTGCAATCTCTACACACATCTTAAAGTAATCATGGAATAACATCATGATACCACTTCAATCTTGGTAACCATTGGCACAAACCTCAATGAACCATAAATCACATCATAATCTTAGAAATCAGCCATAAGTATAAACAAAGCAACTGATACAATAACATAAATGCAATCATCTCAAGGGTGTAGACCACTCATGGTCTTCATCATGATCCCTTCTCAAGGAGAGGTCAACAAGGTGGCATCCATCAAGATGACTTACAGAAGTCAAATGGGAGAGGCACTAAACTATAGGTGAGGAACTAGTTAAGAAGAAGGTTAAGAGCTACACTAAGGTAGTTTATAATGGGAAGGCCATGGTGATCAACACCATTAAACAAGATGATGTAAGATTCCTAAGAAGAATCATTCCCTATTCTATTTGTGCAAGTTCTAAGATTGATAAATTATCAGCAAGATTCATCTATGTAGCTTATAAGATTTGTGTTGAGAAAGAACAAGTTAATCTAAGTGAAATTCTTAGAGTACAACTCCTTGAAAACTTAGAGAAAGTCAAGAGACTAAGAATTGTGTGTTTAGATTCTAGTCATTGATCAATCATATATTCTTTCATGTACTTAAGATATTTCCATACTTATCAGTTACAGATATTATGAGTAGTGAGAGATGTACCATGGAAAATATTACAGATGTATGTAGAAGGCATCCAATAGAAAAATTCTTGGATAGTGTAAATTTGATCATGAAAACATTTTAGAATGGGATGAAACAAAGATTCAAAATTGTACCTACAAGTGTAAAAAGATTCAAAAATGATATATGTGTTATGGTTGATATAGATTTAACTTATATTCAAGCAGTAGAACCTCTGGAAACTTTCCTTGATCACTTAGGTTATGATTTAAGTAATGATGTAGCAATTAGATATATTGATCTATTGTTGAACTCCATAAAGGACTAAGCTAAGTATAGATTTGGAACATATGAAGAGATTACCCAATCAACTTATCAAGCATCCTTAGAGAAAGCATCTCAAAAAAATATTGAGACTATAATGAAGTAAGCTCTAACTAAGGCCAGTATGATAGAAATGAGTCACATGTAGTTATGCAGACAATGAAATAAGGAATAATGTATCTGCAACCATTATCAGTTGGGCAACCATCTGGTGTGTCCATTGCAAAAACACCTTCAGAAAAAAGCATTCAATATGTCACAGTATCAGCTAAACAAACATGTGAGCTGAAGAGAAAATCTAAAAGATTAGTAGAAGGTATGACTACCAAGGATAAAAGAGTCAAGCAACAGGCTACTGGACCAAGTAAAAGATAGAAGTCATTATTAACAATTGTGGAATCCAACAAAGAAGAAGAACAACAACAAGAATTTAAATAGGCAGAAAAAGTTATTGTTTCTAAGCAGTTAGCAAGTAAAGCAAGGCAACCTTGGAAGCCAAAGATTGAGAAGATCAACTCGGCCATTGCAAATGAAGGGAACTTTGTTTAGATGAACAAATTCTATGATTTATATAATGATATTGAGAAAGCTTAGATTGATATCTCTACTATGAGATATATGATTACTAACAATCTGAAACTTGAGGATATTATTGGTACAATAAATCAGAAAGTCTATGACAAACTTATAAAGAAGAAAGCACTAGCTCAAAAAGAGGATACAAAACTTTGGAAGTCTATGAGATGGACTATATGCAAAACAAATGATGAGGAAGAAGTTAAGAAATTGTTAAGCACGAGGACATCCTACTTGAGGAACAAGGTGAGACCATTTCTATTTATGGCAGGTGAGAAGAATACAATAAGGAATGAAAAAACTACAACTATCAGTTAGATGATGATAGAGTCAAAGGCAACACCTTCACCAGCATATAAAACTTTGGAAGAGTCATTAATTGGTAGCACTATGCAGATTGACTAGACCAATGTTACTATCAACATTGATGATACTAATCCTTTTGAAAGTTTCAATCGGCCTAAATCTTAGGCCGAGGTCATTTAGGATTAGTTGAAACAAATTGAAGAAGAGAAGAGGCAATTAGAGGCTGAAAAGAGAAAGATCGAAGAAGCCAAGCAAAAATTTCTTGAAGAAGAAATGAAAAGAAGAGTAGAGGAAGAAAGGAAGAAAAGAGTAGAGGAGGAAGAAAAGAAATAGAAGGAAAGAAAAGAAAATGAGGAAAAAGAGAAAGAAGAAGAAATAGATAAGGAGGTAGAAAATAAGAAGAAAAAGGAAGATGAAACTAACCATCTAGTTCATCTACTCCAATTTCTCTTGCTAGCCTAATAAGTGATGATGATGATCAAAGTGACTTGATCTCATCTCTAAAAAAATTGATTGGGAAGAACATAAAGGTAAAGAGATTACAATGAACCTTAATGGAGGTAACTAAAAGAATACATAGTACTCTGGTAGTCAAGCATACCGAAGCAAATCTTAAATAGAGGGCAAAAGCAGTGTTAAAATCTTTTGATGAGGAATTTACAAATTTTTTGAATGTTATAGAGTTCAAGGCCTTGATTTCTCATGATGCTAATCTATTTAGCACCATTTGTCAGAATATCAAGAATGATTTGCTAAGTCTTGATACTTGTATCAAGGAACTTCAGAGATGTCAACAACATCTAAAGGTATTGTGCATTAAGTGTACATTATCTCATAAGCTGACCAAGTATTTTGATCGCAAGATTAAAGGAAAGTTGAGTGAGCTAGAAGCTCTAAAAAGCCAAATACATCAACCTTCCAACAAAGTTGATAACTTTTGAAGGACAAGTGGCTGATGTTCACAGTGATATTAGGAAATTAGAACTTGAGAAAGAAATTTTTTTGAAGAGATTATCAAAATATAGAGAGTCTATTTCTCTGAAGATATCATCTATCGAGAGACAGTTGGAGGAATGTGTCAAAGCCAAGGATAGCTATTCAAATTTCTTATACTCTAATCTCAAGGTAGTGGAATTTGCATCATATGACCTATGTGCAATTCTCACTTCTACTTAAACAACCAAGGATACATGGATAAAAGGTTTAAACATTCTCAAAGCAAGTTTTGATGATTGTATGAAGATGTTACTAGTTTAAGGCAAATGAACAAAGTTTTTGATAGCAAATGAATAGTTTTGACAGCTTTGTTTTTGACATTTTGACCTTTATCATTGATGTCAAAGGGGGAGAAGATGCATAGTAAAATTGTAAGTAAGGTGAAGGAAAATTTTAAGTTAAGGTATGAAATCACATCAAAAGGGGGAGCATGTGTAAGATGGATCATTTGTAAAAGATTTTTAATGTATTGATATTGTAATATTTTGGACAAGTTTTTTTTTATACTTATCCAATTGTCCCTATTTTGTTTCCATCAATGCCAAAGGGGGAGATCGTTGAAAATTGGCTAATGAAAATATGTAACTTTTTTCATTTATGGAAACACATGATGTACATTCTTGTAGAAAACCTCGAAAATAAAGATACTAAGCTTTTGGTACCTAGAAAATTGTCTAAGTATGAAATTGGTTTACAATAGTGCATTGTTTTATATGTAAAATGTTTCTGATGTCATATTATGATTAGTGAAGTTAGATAGAGATAGTATACATATTGATGATAATGTGTATAACCTT
The DNA here is from genome assembly GCA_028749045.1 of Cupressus sempervirens. NCBI lineage: Eukaryota > Viridiplantae > Streptophyta > Pinopsida > Cupressales > Cupressaceae > Cupressus > Cupressus sempervirens. Next base: position 177,446,994 of record CM053785.1, on the reverse strand, counting down.
AGACATCAATATGTATAGTACAAAAAAGAGATATTCACATTTTACCAGTGAAATAGAACATCAGAATTAAAGGTAAAGGAATTATTTTGTTTACAAAATAATTACTTGACTAATTAGGATCGACATCCTAGATGTTTACTCTAAGTTGGAGAAGTATATTGTGGTCTTAGCAAACATAGCGACAATTTTTTTAAAGGCATGATATTTATACAAAGGATATCTTACAAGAAAAAGTGTGTATTTTGTATTGTGATAAGTGATTGCAAACTTTTTGTGAAGTGATATTTGTGAAGTTTTTGAGAACTTGATTTCATGATCTGAGATCAAGATGAGGTCAGAGATCAATCAAGCAAGATAATATGACATATATTTACCTATAATCTAATTATTTTTTTGCACATGATCTCTTATAATTGGAAGTGCATGTTTGGGCAGTGAACTCTTCTTGCATCTATTATACTACAACTCCTAACAGGGTTGGAATTTCCTAATTGGGATTCAAAGTCTCCTAAAAGGGGCTTGTTATACTAAATTTTCTAATTGACTCCAAATAGGTTACATCCTCTAACAAGGAACATATATATTAGTATATTATCTAGTGGGTGTCATCCCTACAAGGGTTTTCTCTTGGTTGGGGTTTCCCTAGTTAACAAAATATGGTGTTATGAGTTCTCTTTTTGCATGGTTATTATTTATGTTCAACATTACTTTTTTGCTTTCTTATATATGGTAAAAAGTAATTAATAATATCGAGTTGGTGACAAAAGTTTGTAGAATATTGATTTACCCTCCGTCCCCTGCTCTTAGTATTCCCTATTTCTAACAAGAATTGGGGCTGAAAAACATATCAAGATTTCTCCAACAAAAAAATTATGATGCTCCAAAAGGGTGGACTAGAGTTGGGTCCACAAAAAGTAGCTTGTGCTTTTAAATGGATAGGCACTCCATAAATACTTTACAGACAAAAATTGCATGCATACAAATCACATGCAAATTAATACACAAAGATTAATAAATCATGCATGGAAAAAGTGAAGCATTGCAACATCTTGCTTGTGTAATCACCTAAAAATGGTTACCTAGACTATAAATCCCCTTCTAGAATTTCTTGCTAATGTTATCAAGTGTTTGATCACAAAAATAAAGTAAAATCAATTTATTTGATTTTAACCTATAATTTGACCATCATATTCTAAGAATATATTTGATTAAAAGAGTTTGCTCCCTTTTATTTCAAATATAATTCTCAAAAATCCATTCACACATTTCTTATTTCATAAATAAAAGAAATGCATTTTTGTCTACAAATAAGCCCCCTATTTTGACAAAATATTTTGTCTGCACATGATAGTGTAATTTTCCATGTGTAGAGCCTTCTATTTTGACAAAATATTTTGTCTACACATGAAGGTGTAATTTCCATGTGTTGAGAAGCCTCCCATTTTGACAAAACAAAATCATTTTCTTAAAAAATGCATAATTTTCTATGGGTGGAGCCTTTTATTTTGACTAAGGACATTTTAATGTCAAAAATTAGGCAAGGATTATTCTCCACCCTTGACTAACCATTTCTTGCCTTTTGATCTCAAACATCCAATTTTCTTTAAAAAGAGGGCTCTCTCCTCATATGAGGACACACTCTTGAATATTGTTATGCTACAGATTTTATAATAGGTTTTCTTGGAGCTTTTGGAAAGCTTCTCATTTCTTGTCTCATTCTTTCATCCACTTCACATTAGTCTTAAGATCATATTGCATGTTAGTGTAGTTTCTTTGCAAATAGTTAGATCACATAGCTTAGTAGTTGGATTTGTAACATTCTCATCTCATTTTAGCATAGCTTTCATTGTGTATCTCATCCTAATATAGTTTCATTTTTGCATTGCATGATCCAAGAGTTCTTTGACACTAGCACTCTTGCTCTTGTCTAAAGAATCTCCCATTTTTGTGGTTTACTAGCAAGGGCTGCATTTCTAAGGCTCAACTAAGAGCTCTTATATGCTCATTTGTATTCCCCTTGCACTCCATGACTAGGGAGCTCTAAGTCGGCATTCGAGTTTTCCAATCTATGGAGAACCTCGGATAGAATGGTTTAGAGAAGTGCACCTTTTCTAGTGTACATTTTTGGTGCCCACCGTGGGGCTAGAACAAATTTCTAGCTCCATTTTCTTGCTTGTATTTTGAGTAAATTATTATTTTTGGTTTTTTTTTTACAGCAACTTCTCGGATCTAACTAAATGGTTTTGTAGGTTTCTTACTTTATCTGTAAGGCTAACCTTTGTGCAGATTCATCTAAAGGCTAAAAACCTTGTTTTGAAAGATTCGAGCATATCTCCAAAACTACTTTGATTTCGGATCTAAAATTTTTCTTGCAAATTGAAAATGCATCATACAAGTATCATTCTAATTTTTGTATCATTTTGACTTGATTTGCGTTAGTTATGATGTTTTCTTTATTTTTCATAAAAACTCATTTTTTATTGCAAATCAAGGTCTTTTGCAGAAAAATTTACATTTTTAGAAATCCCTTTAAAATTTTAGATGGGGTCCATTCTTTTTAGTTTGAAGTTGGAAGTCATATTAGGGTCCAAAATTTTGATTTGATAAATCTGGCCTGTTTTGACAAAATGGGTTCCTAGAGCACAAATGAAGAGATTTTTTTTAATTTCTTGCATTTTTGGAAAGCTCTATGAATTTTACCAGGGGCTATTCTTTGCACTTACATTTTTGGATTAGAAATCATAGAAAATAAGTCCAATCTATTGACTAGGTCAAAAGCAAAGAATGAAATTGAGAGCATTTGTGATTAACTTCCACTTTCTTTACATATACTTGGTTAGAGGATAACTTAAATTTTATTGAGGCAACTAACCACTTTGTGCTGTAGGTCTTACTTGGTTACTATGCTTTAACCTTGGTTTTTTTTGTAGGGATTTTCTTGTTACTTTCTTGTTAAAAACAAAACAAAGTGACGAAGAAAGAGGAACACATGCCAAAGAAAAATTCTTAAACAAATTTGCTTAACATTCCTTACAGAATGCATGTCAAAGATTAAAAAACTAAACAAACAAGGTGAATACCCTTAAAAATGTGCCTAGCCTTTGCTAGCTTTGAACAAGGTAAGCCTAAACTTCTGTTCTTTTCTTAAATTGTGGCATTCATTTTTGAAATCTAGCTTAAGTTAGGAGGGTTAATTCACTTTCATTTGTGGCACTCTACTAGTTGTTTTCATTTCCTAGGCACATTAAACTTGTGATTAAGGTTCTTTGGTGATAGGAGAGTATTCTCTTCACCCTTGTGGTGAATCAAAAATCTTGACCCACCTTTGGATTTTCAAAAGCAAGGGGATAATTGAATCTTTTTGATGTGTTTGGGAGAAACGATTGGGATAGGAGAGCATGCTCTTCACCCTTGAGGTGAATTACAAATCTTGACCTCCAAGAGTTGATCCACTCAATGTTCAGTTAGGATCCTTTAGTGGGCCTACTCTCGGACAACCTAAGAGGAACGACCCAAGTGGGGACAAGAAAATTACCTGGCTCTTCCAACCCACTATAAACTCAAGGCTACCAAGGACACAAAACTTTGGTAGACATAGTGTTTGTCTTCGCCTAGTGTGATCGCTTATGGAATTTCGACCATAGGGAGATCGCTAGGCAAGAATGCTTAAGGTGCTCTTATGGCTATGAGGCTTGTTACCCACTATGAGGTGGGGTGTCCCGTAATTGGGAGCAAGAGGAACACTATGAACGGAAGCCCTATTTAAATGCCCTAGGTTAGTAGCTATCCTATTTATTCACTCAAATTCTTGGTGAAATGTTGATCCTAGTGGGTTACCCAGATCTCCCCAAGATTTTACACTCACCATTTGTGCCCCTTAAAGGCACTTAGCATGGGCCAAGTTGTTGAGTAATGAGTTGTGACCTTTAGGTAGATCTCCTTGGCATGTGTTTTTGATTGTTAATGACCTATGTAAATGTTCTTGAACATCAAACACAATGATAGCATTCATAGGGTTTCATTTTTTTCAAATATCACAACTATGTGCTGACAAGGTTGCTCTATCCCTTGTTCAATTGATTGAGACATGTAATTACCCCTACTATCTTCAAACCAAATTCTTGTTGATTACTGCTTGGTGTTACTGTATGTCTTGATACAAAAAAAAAACAACCTGTTGGAAAAATATCATTCACGATATCATCTTAAAAACTATTACTTGGCTACTAAGTGTAGCCCTTCCATCAAGAAAAGTATCACACCTTATTAAAAGTTTTGTCATGTGATACTTTATGCTGAACTTTTTTCACACAACCTCTAGGAAAATATCACCCAATGTATTTTGGGTCAAAAAATAGAGTCTGCAGTTAGATTTTTTTTTGTCTAAGGAGTGTCACATCAGTCACCCTTGATCCTGGCTATGTATCAGTGTGTGAAGAATTTTTCCTAAGTTGAAAAGATGGGTTTAGTTTGTCAAATGTAAGTCTTAAAACATCCTTGATGAATCACTTGTCAAAATCCAATTATTGTTCTATTCTAGCCATTCACCATTGAGCTTCTTGCTCATTCGCTCGGCTCAAGCCACCAGTGTTGTAAGATCTTGAGCACTGTTGGACAAGACATCTATGACACTTTGACAAGTGACTAGTCCTAGTTTTAAAAGCTTCAAGTTTGGCTTGCTTTTCTTGTCCTACTAAAAAAAAAAGACAACTCTTTACATACCGATCACAACTAGACATCAAGTTGGTAATGATAACCACACACCATTTTCAAACAATTGGAAACACCACCCAAATGATCTTGCAAGCAACCTTGTGATCACAATCTTGAATCTGCCCAAGCACAAATGATCAACGTTTGACACAACCCACTTTATAGTTTTGAGAATTCATTTGGTACACCTTCTGAGACATCCAACGATACCAGTGGTATAGCCACTATGGTGCACCCTGATGAAATCAAACGTCGCTTAGAAGAAAAAGTGCGTGAAACAAAAAGAATCTTGGATGCTAAATACACTACCGAAAGAGAAAACCAACATGTTGGCACTGACAATCAAGCACACTATGAAGGACATAATGGAACTTGTCCACACAATCCTTTTGGGAATGACGATGGCAACCATATCCCACCAAGGACTCCTAGAGCCACCATGGGCAGATATCCTTCACCACCTAAGCCTTCTCATCATGATAGTGATGAAGAAATAACCAGCAAAGATGTGATTAGGTTCCAAGAAGATGGCCTTGCCCAAAAACTAATGCTTAGGGCCTTAGAAGAGAATGGAGATCAATACTTCCGCTACATGGTGGCAAAGGGATGGAAGCTACCCCAAGGTTTTGATGTAGAACGTATAATTCATAAACAAGAACCCATTGAAACTGAAATCTTGAGAGAACAAGTGCAAGAAATGATGAAAGAGTTTTCACAACTACAAACATCAAAAGAGCCACCTAAGACTTATTTCATTGATTCAATATGTGCTCTACCATTTCATAGGAGTTTATGCATGCAGCCATTTCCTAGGGATATAGAGGTTCCAAAGTATCACAAATATGATAGAAATGGTGATCCTCGTGATCATGTGAGACATTTCTATGCTCTTAGCATGGACTTTATGCATGAAGACACATTTCTTATGCATCTATTCCCTAGAAGTTTGAGAGGACAAGCCATGGAATGGTTTATCAAATTGAGTCCCCTTCTTAAGACATTTGATGAACTTGCACAATGCTTTATCCAAAAATATTAATACAACATCCAACATCCTGTGACTGTGTTGGACTTATGCCAAATCAAGCAAAAATCAGGGGAACCTTTTGCCATCTAGCTCCAATAGTGGAGATCTGTATACTCATGGTACCCTTGGCAAGTTCCTGAAGCTGAAAATTTTGACATTTTTATCAACACACTCGTACCTAAGCTATATTTCGATCTCAAAAAGCAACTATTCACATCCTTCAACACCATGGTTGAGAGTGCATATCAGATTGAGGATGTTGCTATCAAGAAAGGGGACATTGTCATAAACAAGGATAAAATTAACAATGGAAATGGTAAAGACAAAGGAAAACCTTGGAATAAAAGCAAGTATGTTGTCAATGACGGAGTAGTGGACACTCCTAAGACTAAGGAGCCTGCATTTAATCTTTCTAGTGCCATCTATGCAATGAAACAAAAAGAAGTTTCAAAGCCACAAACCTTTGACAAAGGCTCTAAATTTGCAAGGAAGTGAAGTGTTTACACACCTATGTTTGAACCTTATGAAGTGGTTTTAAAAACTTTAATTGCAAACAAGTTGGTTACCTTGCCAGAAAACTCACGTCCTTATGATCCACTAGTAAGACCTCCATGGTGGAGAGAAGATCATACTTGCAGCTATCACGAAGTAAAGGGCATAACATAGAAAATTGCTTCAAGCTCAAAGATGTGGTTCAAGACCTCATTGAAGCTGGCAAAGTTGTCACAGGTGGCCTTGTTAAAAATGCTGATCATAAGGCTTTCAAGCAACCATTACCCAAATATGAAAAGGGTGAGAGCTCAAAAGCAGCTACCAAAAAGAATCATGAATCCAAAATTAGTTATGCTTACGTTGACACTGATAATGTTATAGGCATTCTTGATCCCGTTGAATACATATGTATGGCAAGCTCCAACAATGACACCTGGCCAAATTATGATGCTAAGGATGAATGATCAAAAGTGGTCTTAAGGCACGATCTACTCCTCAAGACCATATTGATACTAGACCCAAGGTGGCGCTCTGAGTGGCTGAGTCTTTGTCTTCTTAGAGTGAACCACTTAACGTTGTTACTAGGGGGAAATCTAAGGTTTTCCTAAGAGGTTCTCATGACCCTAAAAATGCTTCATCATCTAAGCAACCTATCACTTCCAAGATCTTGTTAGCTAACTACAACGCACACCAGCACAAATCTCCATTTTTGAGTTACTAGAGTTATCTCCTTTGCACAAGGATATCCTAGAGAAAGCTTTACGCTCTGCCAACATCCCCACAGACATTGATGCAGAATGGTTCTAAGCTATGGTAAATAAAATTTCACCACCTTAGTACCTTACATTCTCTGAAGAAGATGACCGACCTCTTAGTCATCCCCATAACCTGGCACTCCAAATTGAAGTTTAAATCTTTCATACCTGTGTCTGTCGAGTCCTGATAGACAATGGTGCAGGGTTAAATATTATCTCATTCTAGGTAATCCAACAATTGGGCATGTAAGAATTTGCCATTGACCCTAGGCGAAAGATCACCATCAAAGCCTATGATGAGGTTGAATGCCCTTCTAAGCATTTAATTGTGCTACCAATCTGAGTGGGTCCAGTGGAAAAGGATGTTGTCTTCTAGGTCCTAGACATACCTCTCACATATAACTTGTTGTTGGGATGACCATGTATTCACGACATGCAAGCGGTACCCTCTACATACCATCAATGCATCAAATTCCCTTTTAATGGTATTGAGATAATTGTCCACAGTGACAACTCGATGTCAATCAACACATTGAACACTACTGAAATGCTAGTCCCACAAAATCGCTCTTCTCATGAGCTAGCATCATATTTCACAGAGTGTGAACAAAAGCTAAAAATGATGAGCCTTTGTATGGGCGAGTACACTTTGGACTCTATTGTTGTCGTACCAGTTTCTCCTCGGTCCTATGGGAAACCAACTACTGCAAAGAAGCCTTCTGCTTTCGCTATCACACTTTTTGGCACTTTTGTACAATCTTTAGTACCTCTAGAAGAAAAAAAGGAAGAATAGGCCATTAAAGGCTGGATCTACAGAGAAGAGGAAGATGAGGAAGTTACAATGACTACTCCTAGTTCCCCCAAAAGATATGGAAAAGGCTATAATTTTTTTACAAAAATGGGCTACCAGGGTCATGGGTCCTTAACTGGTTGTAAGAATGCTCTAGTTGAACCTTTAAGCCATGTTCAAGGTTGTGATACTTGAGACACTGCTGATCTAGGCTTTGGGCTAGAAAATGATATACCAACATGTGGTCAAAGACTGTCCACATCTAGTAATCAGAGGATGATGACCCTCCCATGATTGCTACTACTTCACAAAATGAAGACTTTGTACCTCTCAATTCCCTCCTTTGGGGAGAAGAAATATTGACCACTGATAATGATGAGGAAGCTTCCACTTCCCAACAACAAGAACCAATAGAATCTACTCCTAAGGACATGAACAGAGGAAAAATTAGAAAAAATATTGCTCATCACATAGCTAGGGATCAGAGTATAGATTCACATGAGTATGAGTGGGAAAGTCTATCAGATGCATCTTGCAAGTTAGAGGTGGATGTAATTCATGCCTATACAACCCAACCAAATGTAGTCAAATGATCTAGTGTAGGGTCAGATGGGCTTGACTCACAACACATCTCAATGTGTCACGCTAGTCTCTCTAGGTTTATTCTTGAGCTAGACTCCTTTGTGACATTCACTACAGGCTCGACTCCACAAGTCACCAGAGATGACTCCTTCCATATCAATCACATTGAAACTTCCTCCTCACTCTCACTAATTCACCCAAATCTCATAGATTGGTCTCTCCAAAATCAAAGACCTGAAATACGATCTTTCAAGAATGACTATGAGATCACTTGTTACCTGAATGCCATTGAACCTGTCACTTCTTCCACCATCGAACCTGTAATTAATATGGTAGAATCAGATATCAAGTACCTCAATGAAAAAATCAAAAGAAAAAATAAGAGGTTAGATGGTGAAAACCACATTGTGGGGGTGTTTGATCCTCAAAAAAGTAAAAATAAAGGCATATCTAAGGGTAAAAACCTCCTTGAGGCACCTGCGGATGAGGTACTTGGTAGTCTGCCAAGCTATTTTCAGGGTAGATCTTCAGCTCTAATTGAACCTACACAACCTATCAACTTGGGTACAGAAGAGTGTCCTCAAATTATTCATGTAGCTCAATCCTTGTTAGACAAAGAAAAGACATAGTTTTCTCAATTCTTTCAAGACAAGAAGGTCAACTTTGCATGGACATACTTTGATATGCCAGGGCTTGATACAAATCTCATCATGCATCACTTATCAATCTCACCCAATGTCAAGCCTGTCAAACAAAAGCTAAGAAAAATGCATCCACATGTGGCCCTACTAGTCAAGGCCGAGTTGGAAAAATTATTGAGTGCAAACTTCATTAGGGCCATTGATTATGCAGAGTGGATTTCCAACATTGTGCCTATCTCTAAATGTTACAAATCCATCTGAGTTTGTACTAATTTCAGAGATCTCAACAAAGTGTGCCCCAGGGATGACTTTCCACTACCAAACTTCGATATGATACTGAAAATGACTACGAGTTATGAGATGTACTCTCTCATGGTTGGATTTTCTGGGTATAACTAATACAAGATAGCCCCAGCAGACCAAGAAAAGATAGCTTTTACATGTGCGTGGGGTACCTTTTGCTAGAATGTCATGCCTTTTGGGCTTAAAAATGTCGATGCTACATATCAAAGAGCAATGACAACCATCTTTCATGATATGATGCATAAAAACATGGAAGACTATGTTGATGACACACTGGCTAAATCTAAAAAATGAGACACACATCTCGGAGACCTTAGTCTGATATTGGACCGTATGGAACAATTTCAACTTAGGCTAAATCAAAAAAAATGTGTCTTTGGTGTCACTTCTGGGAAATTGCTAGGTTATATCATTTTAGCAAAAGGCATTGAGGTTGATCCTAAAAAAGTCCAAGCTATCATGGATATGCCTCCACCAAAGAATATCAGCCAGCTTAGAAGTATGTAAGGGCATCTACAATCTATAAGAAGATTTATCTCTCAATTGGCTGATAAGGCTCAAGCTTTCAATAAAAAATTGCATAAAGGATCTACCCATGTTTGGAACAGTGATTGTCAATAGAGTTTAGATCAAATCAAAGGCTACTTGGCAAAACCTCCAATTTTGATGCCACGCATCCTAGGAAAACCTTTGATTCTGTATATTTCAGCTACGAATTCTTCTTTAGGAGCACTCTTAGCCCAAAGTGATGAGACGGGTAAAGAAAGAGCCATATACTATATCAATCAAACTTTGGTAGCCTATGAACTAAACTAAACAAGTATAGAGAAGGCATGCCTTGCTGTAGTATTTCCCTCTCAAAAACTCTGACATTATGTGTTGGCACATACAGTTCACTTGATTGCTAAGATAGATCCTTTGAAATATATGTTACACAAAGTTGCACTTACTGGTTGTCTCGCTAAATGGATGATAATTCTTTCTGAATTTGACATTCAATATGTCGAACGTAAGGCAACCAAAGGGTAGGCCATAGCTGACCAGTTGGCTGACTTTCCACTTGAAGATATAGCACCTATGCAAATTGAACTTCTAGATGCCTTGATCATGTACATTACTAAGAGAACATGGAAGATGTTTTTTGATGGATCTCATACACAAAATGGAGCTAGAGCAGGGGTTTTTTTTGTTTCCTCTCATGGCTATACAATCCCAAAGTCCTACAAATTCCTATTCCCCTATACAAACAATATGGCAGAATATGAAGCATTAACAAATGGGATCAAAATGTCTCTTGAATGGTGGATAACAAAGCTACACATCTATGGTGATTCTTAACTTGTTGTGAACCAAGTCAATAATGAATATCAAACAAAGGATGACAAGTTGATCCCTTACAAAAAGCTCATAGATGCCTTAAGGTATTATTTTACCTTTGTAACATTCCAATAGATTCCTAGAGTAGAAAACAAGGCTACTGATGCTATGGCCACCTTAGCATCTATCCTCCAACTGCAAGAACATGAATCGCAATTTGAGTTCCTAGTGGAAGAACTATGTCATCTCTCCTATGATTCCTCAGATAACTAGGTGATCTACACTGTTGTAGGTCATGATTCCTCCTGCTATGCAGCTATATTCTCCTACCTACATGATCAGGTTATCCCTTAAACCCTCACATGCAACCAAAAATGCCAACTCCTCCGTAATGCCTCACATTACACTATGGTCTTTAGTGACTTGTATAGAAAGGGTCTAGATGGAACATTGCTTAGGTGTTTAGAGTGAGAAGAGTCAGAAAAGGCACTTGTTAAAGTCCATGAAGGCATTTGTGGGGCACATTCTAATGGCCTTGCACTTGCCCGAAAACTACTTAGGACCGATTATTACTGGCCCACCATGCAAGCTGATGCTGTTCACTATGTGAAGTCCTATCAAAAATTTCAGCTTCATGGAAACTTAATACATGCTCCTGGGTGAGAATTAATCCCTTCTGTGACATAAATTGGCCATTTCAATAATGGGCCTTTGACTTGGTAGGAAAGATCCATCCCAAATCATCCAACAGTCATAAATTCATCATCACAGTGACAGAGTATTTCACTAAATGGGTTGAAGCTATACCATTATCTGCTACTACAAGAAAACATGTTGCACTATTTATACTAAATCACATCATTTGCCGATATGGTATCCCATCCTCTATTGTTATGGACAATGGAGGGTGTAGTGCCTGCCCCTAGTCTACATTTTCGAGCTACATTTATGATATCATTGCCAAACTCTTTTAGGCCAATTTATGTTTGATGATTAGTATTATTATTTTAGAGATTATCAGATGATGTTTACACTCAGTTTATTATATGATGAGATTACTTGGTACTCTATATTTCATGCATGTATGATGATTATTCAATGGTTTCAGTTATCGATGATGATTAGTTAGATGGTTTATTATTTCATGTGCTTCTTATGGATACTTACCCCATACTGCATGTGTATGGTGTGCGTGTTGTTTTATTTATGTATGGTGTTTCGGATATGGTTAAGGAAGGGAGTTGTAGTCACCTGCTAGTCGGGATCTACACGATGCACCACTTCCTACCATTGTCTGTTTAGCTTAGAATATTGTGTTTGTACATGCGTGGATTTTATGCAGGTTGCAGGTACCGGGTATCGACTTCCCTGAATTATCAGGATGAGCGTACCCTATCGCACTGTCTCAATGGTAAGAGAGGGGAGATAAACACTTAAGTCCAAATCCTAAACCCTTTAGCCAATTGTCCTAATTGATAATTAGGACAAGTGTCTGAGTTAAGTACCCTCTGAATGCATCAAATGATGTAATTTCGTGATTATAACCCTTTTTGTTGATTTGGTATGTATTTTTCTATGATGGGTTTTCGTATGTTGCTTTATGAGTCCTTGGTGTATTTTCTATTAATTAAGTCTAATTTTTTTAAATAAAAAAAAAGACTAATTAATGATTTAATTTAATAAAGAATTATTATGATATCTTTATATTTAATTAATTAATTAATTAAATAAAAGAATTAAAGTTGGAGATTAAAGTTCAAAGATAAATTTAGAACAGGATAATATTTATTTAATTTAATAATAATATATTTGGAGTCATTTTTAAATAAATGCTAAATATTATTGTTATTTAAATTAATTAAATATGTTATCAATTAAGTTCTAAAATAAATTAATAGTTGAAAGATATTAATTTATTAAGAATTTTAGATCGCATGATCTAAACATGAGTTTAAATATAAGAATTAAATTAAAAGATTAAATTATAAAAATTAATAATGTTATTTTAATTTCTTAAAAGTGCACATAAGATTTAAAGTAATAAATTAATTAAGAATAGAAGTCAAGTGAAATTTTAAATAAAGTTATTTAATAATTCAACTTAATGTGCATGAAAGTTGAATGCAAAAGAATAATAAAAGTTAATTTGGAGTTAACTAAGTTGTGTAAAGAGTCTTCTCAGGTAAACGCATAATTAGTGCCCCGATTTGAGGAGAAATTGCTTATCACAACTTTGGGGGTTCATTTTTGAGATAGAGGAATTTGGACGGGAATTTTTGGGAGACAATTTTTGAAAGCGAATTTCAGAAAGCTGATACCAAGAAAGTTTTCCAGAGGAAGGTTATTGAGAGGAGCGAATTCTTTTACAGTTTCTGGAGATTGCATAATAGCATCAGGATCAGGTAGGGTCTTGTGTTTTCGATTATCGATTTATTACGCAATTATCCTTTCCTGTCTTCTTCTTGTCTGAGGTTTGTAAATCTAGAATTCTCTGTGATGAATGTTAAAACATTACGATATTGGAATTTATCAGATGCTTGTCAATAAACTTTTGTATACATAAGTTTTAAATGGGAAGGGTTGAATCTAATACCGAAATTCTAAATTAGAAGATCGATTGGTTGACTATATATTTTCTATATCAATTTAAAAAAGGGAAACCAATTTTTCAATGCTTATATATATATATATATATATATATATATATATATATATATATATATATATATATATATATATATATATATATTTATAAATTTATATATATATATATATATTCTTAATTAATTTGTTTATTAATAAAAGTCTTATTAATAACGAAATGGTATTCTTTTGTTTTAAAAATATAAGATATTATATATAAAATAAAAAAATAATAATAATAATAATAATAAAAAATAATAATAATAATAATAATAATATATAGTGGGGGGGGGAGGGAATCACCCCGTACCCGCCCCCCCACTGTTGGAGGCCGACAGTACCTGCATCGTAGGTACTGTGACGGCAGGTACTCTGTACCTGCCGCCGCAGGCCCTGCGACCGCAGGCCTACGGCCAAGCCGACGGGCTATAAACGTTATTTGAATGAAAAAAAATATGAAACTTTGATTTTCGCTTTTGTTTTTTTTTTATATAATTTTTTAATTTATTAAAAAAAAAATTTATTATTTAAAATTTTTAATTAATAAAATTATAATATATTTAAATTAATAATATTTTTAACTTTATTAATATTTAATAAATAAATATTAAATGCATAGACATAGTTGTAAATATTAATTTATTAATTTTGGTATAAAATTAATAAATTAGCAATTAATGATTAGATTAAGTTAAGTAAGTAGAACAGGCAATTATTGATTAATTTAATTTAAAATTAGTTTAATTAAGTTAATTAATAATGAATATTATTTGACTAAATAATAGATTTGGATTATTGATTTAATGAAAGTTATTATAGAAAAGGGTTAATCGTAAAGGGTAGTTGTGAAAACCTAGTTACTTGAATTCGACATTAAACTGAAACATAAACCTTACCTTAACTCAAATAATATACTTTCAGATCCAAGCTTTGAGACTTTGATGTTGTCTTTGTACTTTGAATGTTTTGGGGTTGGTTTAGCGTTGACCAGTTTAGGTTGTTACCAGAGGCTCAGGGTTGAGAATGTGATGTCATGATGATTTGGTCTCGATCTTTCTTAACCTGACCATTGTAATGTGATGAAGTGCTCTATGACATGATTGTGTTTACTATTTGTTATTGCTTTCCAGTTTCTTTGTGTGAAGTTGAGGTGTATGTATTTGAGAATACCTAAATTAACCATTTTTGAGTCTCGATCAGTTATATTTGATAACCATTTCTGAGTCTCGATCAGTTATACTTGTATTACTTTCTGGTTGCTCCTTGGAGAACCATTGGATTTTGTGACTTATCATTGATGCCTTCAGTTGCTGATAGAGAACTGTCATGATCATGTGATTACTATTTGATGTTATCTGTTGCTCATGAAGAACTGATGTAATTTTGTGGATTATCTTTTTATGATGTTTTTCAGTTGCTTGTATAGGACTGAGGTGGTTTTATTATGATTCTTTGATTTATGAGTTCATGAGCTAGGGTAGGTTATCTATGTGTAGAGTCGGGAAGTGGCTTGCAATGGGGGTCAGAGCTCTAAGAGGCTGCCTTGAGAAACCCATTGTAAGTCATTTTTAATAAGTGAAAACATTTACACTAAATGAGAGAAAATGAACCTAACAAGATAATTGTATGTTCTCTCCCATGCCTTGAGTGCTAGTTCAGGCTAGGATGGGGTAGAGAGGACGCTTGGTTACGACCTTGCATTCTATAGTATGCCTCATCAGTACGAGAGGATACTAGTGGCCGTAGGATCAGTAGGGACCCGAGATTCCTAAGGGATTGCTCGGGTAACTTCTACGTGACTTTTGCGATGACACTTTCCCGCTTGCATATTAGGTTTCCTACGTGTCTTGTGGTACCTCTAGGATTTAGATGTCGATCTTTTTAGGAACCCTTGAGTTAGCATGCTTATAGGATTTCCTGGACTTAGAGAGTATTTATGATTATAGGTTTTGTTATCCTATTTGGGACTTGAGACTATCTCCTCAGCGCGGTGGGAGTGGACCATTTAAGTTCCACGCGGTCGGGTGGTAGTGCTTTTACTCTTACCATTGAGATCCGTTCCGTGGTCACCGTGGCTAGAGTTTTCGTGATTGGCATTTACCTTCACTATGTTCTTCGATTATTATGATGGATGGTTAGATTTTATGATAGATATTTTATCATTATGGATGTATGGATGTATCATGTATGGTGAATAGTTTCATATATTTTTACTGTACTTTGTATCATGGATTTGAGGATGTTGTGTCTTGATCTTTACATATGTATATTCTTTTAAGCCTTTCATACCCTGTGACTTGTACAATGGATGATTGAGCATTCCAAATTAATTTGCCGAGAGGCATTCGGAACAAATGTATATTATGGACATGGGACTTTCTGATTATTCTTTCATATGTATGTGATAGTTGTTAGACTTAGATTTAATTAAATTTAAATGTGACTCAACGTCTTGGGATCTTTAAGAAATGTAACTTGCAATGTATGTTTGTCGATGATTACATGTTATTGCTTTTGCTACTATGTGTTGATGTGTATGTCATACTTTCTTACTTTAAAAAAAAAAATGTTTAGCAAACTTAGTGAAACTTTAGGTTAATTCTTTTGGATCCCTTGGTGGGGCATTACAGAGGGCAGTTCAAGAATAAGGACCTAAAGTAGTTGTGCAAAAAAATTCTAATCAAACAACACTGGTCCTCTATTTACTATTTTCCAGGGAATGGCCAAGCTCAAGCCTCCAACAAAACATTGCTGAAAATCTTGCATCATACAGTTCATAAGTCTGGAAGAGATTAGCATCTACAGATAAACCCAGCACTTTGGGCCTATAGAACTACAATCCGTACTCCTACAAGGACCATGCCTTTTTTTTTTAGTCTATGGCTCTGAGGCTATTCTTCCATTAGAAGTAGAGATCCCCTCCTTGCGAGTCTCTTTACATGGGTTGATAACTGATGAAGACCATTGAGCTATGCAAATACATGAATTAGAGACTCTTGATGAACATCGTAAGGCAGCTTTTGATCACATGAGAGCTTATCAGAAGCGCATGTTTGCTTAGTATAACAAGAAGGTTCATCTACATGAGTTTCAAGTTGGTGACCTTGTGCTTAGAGAAAATCCAAAAAATCAATAGCATATGGAGCAGAAAGGAAAGTTTGAACCTAATTGGTTAGGCCCATCATTATCACAATAGCATTTGGGTCTGGGGCTTATCAGTTGTCTACTCCTGATACAGGAGCATCCAAAGGTATAAGGGAAATCTTATGTCATCCAAAAAAATGTACTTAGACTTAGTTTCTATTTCATTTGTTTTCATTCTTGGAGACCCATTTGGGTCAAATAAAGGTTCCAACTCTCACAGTTCCACTATTAGTGTTCTGGGTTAGAGGTTTTAATCACCTTGGGATACATGTAAATGCTAAAAAAATAGGAGTATGTAACTGAGCCATCATTGTGGTGAACTAGAATGTGTAAATTGGTCAGATGATTTTTATTGTAATTTAGAGCATTCCAAAAAAGGAATCAGGTCAAAAGGCCCCACGGTTTGAAAGTTATCGTAATTTTTTGGTTTTTGGAGACATCCTAAGAATGCTTCAAAGTCAGGTTAGGGGCATTAAATGACCTTGAACAGGCTCAAAAAATGGTGGATGAGAAAATGTGGTCCATAGGGCTATAGAGCTCTTTGAGAGCTTTTCAAAAATGTAAACGGTTCGTCAATCGGAGCTACGGTTCAAAAGTTATGCCTCCTGGAAGTTCGATTACCATTTATGGATTCTTCTAATTTTGTGCCAACTTCTAATGCAACTTCTAGAGCCTTCTATTTGGTCAGTGGATGCAACCTAGCACTTTCTAGAATTTATTCCTGATCCTTAATCCTCCAAGGTCTATTTAAGAACATTCTTGGCATTGTAAAAGGTAGTTCGGAGTGGAGTTTGAGAGAAGGTACTGGGAGAAAAAATTATCTCCAATCTTATGCTATTGTAAGCCCATAGGGCATGTTTTGGAGTTTTTTTCTTTATACTAAGTGTACTATCATATTTTTACAATTAATAAAATTTTCCCTTTTTTGTTGTGTCCATTCTATGCTTGGGTCATGTCCCCATCAAGTGGTATCAAAGCTAGTTTTCCTGAGTGTGTAGACAGAGCGCCGACTGTGAGGCAGTTTGCCCCAAGACTGTGTGGTTGTGGGTTTGAGTTAAGAAGATGCCTCCATGAAGAAAGCATGGTGGAAGGGCTGGAGCTATTAATCCTGAGGAGGTTAGAGCCTTCCAAATGCAGGTACAAGCATTGCAAGAGGAGCTCCGTAGAGAAACAAATGTTGTTGCAGGTGATGAAAGTGAGGATGACAATGAAGAAGAAGAAATTGGACTAGAAGGGGAATTTGACTTGAAAGTTCTGAATCAGGCAGAGGAAAGGCTTTTTAGGGCCATTATTAAGTTTGGGAAAAGACCTACAATTGATGTGGGTGTATCTTTAGGAAATCTGAAACTAGATGAGTTGATCGACTGAATCAATGAACTGGAAGAGTACTTTGAGTATGAGGATATCAGGGATCTAGATAGGGTTAAGTTTGCAAAGGCCAAACTGAAAAGCCATGCCAAAATCTGGTGGCAAGAGGTTCAATTGGAAAGAAATAGAAGAGGAAAGGATAAGATCACAAGGTGGGATCGCATGGTGGACAAACTAAAGAAGCAGTTCATTCATGTTGACTACTAGCTTGATTTGTTTAAGAAGATGCATGGGTTAAGGCACGTAGAAAAATCAGTCCAAGAATATACAGTAGAGTTTTACAGAGTTCTGATTAGAGTGGGGCATGCAGAAGAAAATAAGGAGAAGGTTGCTTGTTATATTAGTGGGTTGCGACCTAGCATCCAGGAGGAATTAAGTCTGGTAAGAATGACCAGTGTTGAAGAGGCATACCAGTTTTCCCTACGAGTTGAAGAGAAGCTAAATAAAAGGTTTGAAGGGAGACAAAGAGGGCATGGTCAAGGAGGAAGGGATAGTGGTAGGTCATCTGGAGGCTAAAATGAAACCCAAAAGAAAAATGAAGATGTGGGTACTAGCAGGAACCAGAGGAAGGAGGGTTTCAACCGCTCCCGTGATCAAGACTTTGGAAATTAGAGAGGAAGAGGTAGAGGATGTGGATAAGGAAGAGGAGGCTTTCATGGTACCTATTTCCATTGCAATGAAGAAGGTCATCGTGCCTTTGAATTCCCTCAATGACAAGGAAGGATAGATAGGAGAGCTGAGGACCAAGCTAGGGTTGCTCATGTAGATGAGGATGCACAATCATCACATTCAGAAGATGCAAAAAGAGGAGAGACTTTATTAAATGAAAGGGTCCTACTAAATGGTGAGATTTAACTAGGACAAAGGAGGAGTTTATTCCATACCAGGTGCAAGTGTGAGGATAAATGTTGTGATGTGATCATTGATGGTGGTAGCACTAACAACTTGGTGTCAGAAGAGATGGTCTCTAAGCTGAAGCTCAAGAGGGAGAAACACCCCCAGGCCTATCAGATTGCTTGGGTGAAAGATGATCATAAGGTCCTAGTAAGTGAACAATGTTTAGTGAAGTTCAAAATTGGGAGTTACCATGATGAAGTTCTCTATGATGTTATTCCAATGGATGTTTTCTATCTATTGTTGGGTAGACCGTGGCAATTTGATAGGCATGCAGTACATGATGATCATGCAAACACATACTCTCTAACAAAGGATGGAGTTCACGACAAACTTAAGCCCATGAAAAAGGAAGGTGAAAAGGTATGTAGTAGTGCTAGGATTTGTCTTGTTGATGGAAGGAAGTTTTTAGATGGTATGAAACATCAGTGTATGTGTTATGTTTTGATTCCTAGGAAAGATAAAGAAGGTAGTAGTGAAATACCACTTGAACTTTTAGATTTACTAGGTGAGTTTGGAGATATCATCTCTGATAATGTTCCAAAAAGATTGCCACCGGTAAGGTGAATCAGTCATCAGATAGATTTAATCCCAGGACCTAGTTTTCCTAACAAGGCTGCTCACAGGATGACTCCTTCTAAAACTGAGGAGCTAAATAGATAGGTTCAAGATCTATTGAGGAAGGGCTTGATTCAGGAGAGCCTAAGTCCATGTGCAGTACCTGCAGTACTGGCACCAAAGAAGGATGGAGAGTGGAGGATGTGTACAGACTCCCGAGCTATAAATAGGATAACCATCAAGTATTAGTTTCCTTTACCAAGAATGGATGATCTTATGGACTGTTTGAGTGGAGCTCAGTACTTCACAAAGATAGATCTCAAGAGTGGCTATCATCAGATACAGATACGAGAAGGAGATGAGTGGAAAACAGCCTTCAAGACCAAGGAGGGTCTTTATGAGTGGTTATTCATGCCCTTTGGATTGACAAACGCCCCAAGCACCTTCATGCAGCTTATGAATGAGGTACTTAAGAAGTTCTTGGGAAAATTTGTTATTGTCTATTTGGATGATATTTTAATTTTCAGCAAGACTTTGGAAGAAAATTTATTGCATATTCGTAGTGTCCTTGAAAGGATAAGGGAAGAGAAACTGTTAATTAATCTAAAGAAGTGTATCTTTGCAAAAAGGGAGTTAGTCTACTTGGGGTTTGTTATATCACCTGAAGGTCTCAAAATGGATCTAGAGAAGGTAAAAGCCATCTTGGAATGGCCTACTCCAAGGTCTACTACTGAGGTATGATCATTTCATGGTCTAGTTAGTTTTTATAGGAAGTTGACCAAAAAATTTAGTGGCATATGTGCACCCTTGACTGACACAATAAGAGGAGATAGAAAAGAGTTCAAATGGACTACGGCAGCTGCAAGAAGTTTTGAATTGCTGAAGAAGAAGGTGATAGAACAACCTGTGTTGGAACTTCTAGATTTTAGAAAGGTGTTCCAGGTGGATTATGATGCTAGTGGCAACACTATTGGGGCTTTATTAAGCCAAGAAGGTAAGCCTATTGCATATTTTAGTGAAAAATTGAATGATGTGAAAAACAAGTATTCTGTTTATGATCAAGAGTTCTATGCAATAGTTCAGGCCTTAAAGAAATGGAGGCATTATTTATTGTCAAAGGAATTTTTTTTGTATACTGATCATCAAGCATTATAGTACATAAATAGCCAAGGTAAATTGAATCAAAGGCATATGAAATGGGTAGAGTTCTTGCAGAGCTATACATTTGTGTTATGCATAGAAGTGGAAAATCTAACAGGGTTGCAGATGCATTAAATAGGAGACAGTTGTTGCTTATAGTAATGCAGGTTGAAGTAGTTGGGTTTGATGAACTCAAGAATCTGTACCCTGAGGATCCTAATTTTGCTGAAGTGTGGAAAGCTTGTAAAGATCCTATTGTTGTAGATAGAACCAAGTGGCTAGACTATTTGATTCAGGATGGTATGTTGTTCAAAGGCAGTCAATTATGCATTCCAACGAGTTCCATGAGGGAAAATCTGATTAAGGAGAAACACAGTGGAGGGATGGCAGGACATTTTGGTCAAGATAAGACCATTTCCATTCTCAAAGAACATTATTTTTGGCCTCAGATTTCACAGGATGTCAAGAAGTTTGTACAAAATTGTTAGGTTTGTCAAGTGGCCAAGGGATTTAGTCACAATATTGGACTATATCAGCCATTGTCTGTTCCATCAAAGCCATGGGAGGACATAAGTATGGATTTTGTTCTTAGGCTACCGAGGACACAAAGGGGTAATAACTCAGTATTTGTGGTGGTTGATAAGTTCTCCAAAATTGCACATTTCATTCCATGCCACAAAACTCATGATGTTGTCCATATTGCAGACTTATTTTTCAAAGAGGTGGTAAGACTACATGGTCTTCCAAGGAGTATAGTTTCTGATAGAGATACTAAATTTGTGGGGTATTTCTGGAGAACATTGTGGAAGAAGTTGAGAACAGACTTGAAATTCAATTCCACACATCACCTGTAGACTGACAGCCAAATAGAAGTGGTAAACAGAAGTCTGGGCAATTTTTTGAGATGTGTAGTTGGGGATAAGCCCAAGGGGTGGGATTTGATTCTACCACAAGTAGAGTTTGCTTACAATAACTCTATAAAAAGGAGTACTGGTAGATCACCATTCCAAATTGTATATGGAAGTAGCCCAAGGACTGCACCAGAATTGAGGAACATAGAGCAAGGGAAAAGGACAAGTGCTAAAGTTGAAGAATTTGCTAAACATATCAAGCGTCTACATGAGGAGGTTCAGGCACACATTACCAAGATGAATCAATAGTATAAAGCTAATGTTGTTCAAAGGAGAAGACATAAGGAATTCCAAGTAGGGGATCTAGTCATGGTACACTTTAAAAAAGAAAGATTTCCAACCGGTACTTACAACAAGCTAAAAATGAAGAAATTTGGCCCCTACAAAATTCTGAAGAAACATGACTCAGGAAATGCATATGAAGCGAAGTTGCCAGATGGAATTCACATTTCTCCTATTTTCAACATTGTAGACTTAACAGAGTATCATGATAATGGTGTAGCTAAGGAGCCAATGTTAGAGACATGTCCAATTCTTGCTTCTAAGAAGGAGCTAGAAGACATTCTAGATCATCATGTGGGAAAGAGTACCAGAAATAGGCAGTATGAAGAGTATCTAGTCAAGTGGAAAGGATGGTCGATAGAGGACTCAACTTGGATATCAGTAGCTGAGGTTTCCCATTTGGGATTTCCTCTACCATTCATAAAGTGACAGGGTCACTTTTCAATCTACCCTGGGTGTCTAATGCAAGAGCATCCAGAGGTATAAGGGCAATCATGTGTCATCCAAAAAAATGTACTTAGACTTAGTTTCTATTTCATGTGTTTTCATTTTTGGATACCCATTTGGGTCAAATAAAGGTTCCAACTCTCACAGTTCCACTATTAGTTTTCTGGGATAGAGTTTTTAATCACCTTGGGATACGTGTAAATGCCAAAAAAATAGGAGTATGTAATTGAGCCATCATTTTGGTGAACTAGAAGGTTTAAATTGGTTGGATGATTGTCATTGTAATTTGGAGCATTCCAAAAAAGGAATCAGGTCAAAAGGCCCCACAGTTTGAAAATTATCGCAATTTTTCAATTTCTGGAGACATCCTAAGAATGCTTCAAAATCAGTTTAAGGGAATTAAATGACCTCTAATAGAGCTAAAAAATGGGGGAAAAGTGAAGCTGGTCAATAGGGCTATAGAGCACTTTGAGAGCTTTTCAAAAATGTAAACGGTTCGTCAATCGGAGCTACAGTTCAAAAGTTATGCCTCTCGAAAGTTCGGTTACCGTTTCTAGATTCTTCCAATTTTGTGCCGACTTCTAATGCGACTTCTAGAGCCTTCTATTTGGTCGATGGATGCCAACTAGAACTTTCTAGAATGTATTCCTAATCCTGAACCCTTCGGGGTCTATTTAAGAACATTTTAGGAATTGTAAAAGGCAGTTCGGAGTGGAGTTTGAGACAAGGTACTGGGAGAAAAAATTATCTCCAGTCTTATGCTATTGTAAGCCCATAGGGCCTGTTTTGGAGTCTTTTTCTATGTACTAAGTGTACTTGCATATTTTTATATTTAATAAAATTTTCCCTTTCCTGTTGTGTCCATTCTGTGCTTGGGTCGTGTCCCCATCAACTCCCGAAGGTGAAGAACTAGCACAACCTATCAATGTTCAAAACTTAAAGAAGTTATATGCTTAAAAGCTTACTGCTCAATTATCTTGTACATATCTATGATCCTGAACAAAAAAAAAAAAAAAAAATCCTAAAAATTGCAAAAGGTCAAAAAAAAATGAAAAAATGGTACAAAAGAAGTAAAAACACCACCTTTGATTTAAAAAGGGCAAGAGATAGCATTTTTGAACTTCCCTAAACAACACAAGGCCTTGAATGTTGAAAAGGGCTGCAGTTGAATGGTTGATTTTTCATCCTTGAGACAAATTTTGGTTCTTTGTGGCCTTCCATTGTAATTAATAGAAGATAGGAATAAGAGAAAGGGGTAGCATTTATAGTTGAATGATTCGGAGGTATTTGGTGCAAAAGTATTTGTTTATCTGGGCCTGAGAAGCTTATAACCTGGACTAGAGTAGTCTATCAGAATGGTATTTGATCTAGAATTAATTTCACAGATACCCAATTGACAAACACTTTGGGTTTTAAGTTCTACTCTGCCAATCAGTGGTCGCTCAACAGTAGGGGTAGCTGGAGAGAATGAAGGTTGTGGCTTAGAGGAAACATGGAGTCTGATTATGTATTGAGATACCATAGACATGAATTGCAAGAAAATTAATGCACATCTGCGCTATCCACTTTGGCCAATGATCTCCAATGTTTATTTTAGCCCTCAGTCAACCCACTTGGCATCATAAATTCCCTCCATTGCCTCTTTAGGTACCTTGCGTGGTCCTAATTACCCTGTATTCCACCAAATCTCACTCACATCCTCCATTTTACCCCCAAAAATGCCAAAAAAATTCAAAAATTGCCAAAAAAATGCCAAAAATTTTCAAAAATTGCCCAAGAATATCAAAAAATTCCACAAAGAGCCAAATACATTCAAAAGGGGATCAAAATTGCCAAGCATGGCCGTAACAGCTTGAAACATTTCACACCACCCCAAAATTCCTCTCAATTTCTGATATTAAGAAATTGATATTAAGAAGAAGCGTGGTAATGTCCTAAAACATAATTCTTTGCTTAGGAAAATCTAGCACAACTTGAATAGCGAAAGAGATGCCACAAAGTCGACCATCACCTTCCTTCCATGCAGCCATTATTAATGTGAATCAAGAAGGATTTTTAGTCTTATTTAAGTTGCAGTAGCCATGATTAGTCTAACCACCTCCAAAAAATATATCAATGCTATCTTGAAAGCCCTGATATCCATCAGATTCTTTCATCTTCATACAGCTGGGGGCACAGAATAAGTAGGCGTAAGCGTAAGAAGTTAGCTCCCCTTTTAGCGCCTTTTTTAGCCTAAGCGCCTTTTTCAAGGCCCATCAAGTGCCTTTTTGGCCCAAGTGCCTTTTTAGGCCCAAGCGCCTTTTTCAAGGCCCATCAAGTGCCTTTTCGACCCAAGCGCCTTTTTCAAGGCCCATCAAGCGCCTGTTTAGGCCCAAGCACCTTTTTCAAGGCTCATCAAGTGCCTTTTCAGCCCAAGCACCTTTTTCAAGGCCCATCAAGCACTTTTTTAGGCCCAAGTGCCTTTTTCAAGGCCCATCAAGTGCCTTTTTTAGGCTCAAGCACCTTTTTCAAGGCCCTAGGCATCCTTTTGGGTCAAAGTGCCTTTTTCATGGCCCTATTTTTCCTTTTTCAAGGCCCTAGGAATCTTTTTTGGGTCAAAATACCTTTTCAAGGGCCTATTTTATCTTTCTTGAGGCCCAGGTGTCCTTTTGGGCCCCCAAAATGCCTTTTTATAGAGCTTGAGAAACATCCCAATGTTCGTCTTGGTGCACACTTACAAAAACATCCCAATGTTGGCCTTGTAATCATCTGTAAGGGCTATTAGTACACACAAAATTATGCTTTGCATACTATAGCTCTTCAAATGTTATGCAAATTTGTAGACATTCAGTTCCCTGCATACAAGTAAAGGTTTTTTCCTACTCTACGGATTGTATTACTCATACTTTTACGTAAATTACCTTTACAATAGTCTTCAAAAATTCCAAAAACATTCAATATTCTTCAAAAATTCCAAAAACATTCATATATTCTTCAAAAATTCCAAAACATTCACATATTTTTCAAAAATTTCAAAAACATCCATATATTGATAAAAATACTTACAAAACATTTAAAACATTTTTTCAATAACATCACAAGAACATCCACCTACGGCATGAGATCACCACAATCCACTTGAATAAATACTTCCTACCACATGATACACAAAGTCACAACATCAGTACAATACTCATCAATGTCCTCCTTGTGGAGGTGGGGCATTTGGGTTTCCAGTTGGGGGTACTCCTATTTGTGCAGTCCCAGATGATGAAGCTCCTAGTGTTAGTCTTGCACCTTCCTAGATTGTATCCATCAGAATTGGGATATGGCCATGTCTCAACAAAGTATTCATCTAAGTAATAAACATCCTATCCAAGAAGGATATTCCTCTCCTGTGCTCTGGAGGGGCTACCTGATGGTACAATCCCATGTAGTACACTGCCTCTCGTGCTAGTTTCTCTAACATCTCCCTCACTTCATTCGTGTCTGCTCGTAATTTTGCTACCCCAACTACTGTCATTTCCTATTGAGAAATGTCTCATTCCGTCTAATATGTATTTGCAGTCATCTTCCATGATTCCCTCTCATGCTTTACTTCATGCATCTGGTTCATGAAGTGGGTGATCCTTACGTTGGCAGCATTTAATTGATCCTGTGATCGATATGCTATGGCATTAGTCTTTGCCATAATTTCTTTGAATGCTTCCACCTAAGCTTGTAGCAGCACCATCTCATTGCGAATTTTTTCTAGCACTGCTCACTCTGCTGCTAGAGATGTCTCTACAGTTTCTGCTCATGCTTGTTCTGCTGACAATGTTGCTTCTGCACACTTTACTTCCTCCCATGCTCCATCTTCTCGAGCTCTTTCAATCAAACCTTGAAAGAACTCTACATCTTTTTCTGCATTATTAGCTCGCTCTATCTCTGCCGCTAGTGCTTTCTTTAGCTCCACTTCCATCACCTTGGCTGCATCATGAACTTGTAGCAACACCATGCTAGGTTGTGCTTCCTTAAATGGATGAAAGGTAGACCTTAGAGCACCACTTGTGTTCTCCTCAAGGATGTTGCTCATACCACCTAAGATGTTTTTTTCCTGCTTCCATGGTGATGCAATTGGCTTTAGCACTGGTCCTTGCTCCATATCTTGGGAAGGCTCCTCCATCGGCATTTGCTCCTCTGTCTAGCTATCTGTGAAACTGATATGCACATTTGCAGTATCACTAAATATCTCTAGGCTTGGTGATCTTATTTCCTCTATTGGTTTCTTTTCCTCCATGAGTCGTGTTGCACTGTCTGCTAACAACTGAAGCAAGGTAGGGTCCTCTACATTGTCCTCCATTGGATCCTAGATTGGTAGCTCCACTTGGCTTGCTCCAGCCACTTCTAGGTTTGATCTACCAACCCTTTGATGAGACAATGCTCCTCTTGGTTCTGACTACTTGCACTTTTCTCTTCTCTGTCCCCTTCGCCCCATTCCATCCACCAAGCTATCACTTCCCTCATCAATCCATCACCCCTTTCCAGTATCTACCATCTCTAGTTCTTGTTGCACTTTATCTTGAGCATTTGCCATGACTCTAATAATTCACAAACTTTTTTTTACTTCACTCCAATTTTTCAAAATTACTACTAATCTTGCAGACTTGTGAATTGGTTCACTCAATGTAGCTACTTATTTATAGAAAAACTTTCACATAAATTGTTGCCTCTACATTCCATTTCACTTGTCTTGTCGTTACAAAGTGTCAAAGTAATAATGGGAGTAGGTGAAGTTCTCTATTGATTTGTCAATATTAACTTGGGTAATTGTGGACAGGTGTCTCACATATCCTTTGTTATTATACTTTTTGCTCAATTTGTCCATTGGATACTGCGCTTTTCATGATACCAAATGATTTTTTTCGATTTCCACTATCCTTTAATGGTCTAGACCGACTCCCACTTTTTCTTTATTCAACAGGATAAGAACAAATTGCATGTTGTTAAATACTATCACACACTGTTTTGCAATAAACAAAGACTATGTGATGTTTTATTTTCTTCAGTCCCATGTCTCTTGGCACTCAATGATGTTCAAAACTAGAGGAGGCAAGATTGTGGGATATGATCTTTTTTTTTGTTTTTGCTTGATGGTTTAGTTCCAATGATCTGACAAATCCATATAAAAGGGGTGTCTACTATAAGAAACTCTATCTCATGTTGGATGGCTATGTATACCTCGACTCATTTTGTATGGATGCTTTAGTGAGGTTGGTTCTTCTCCTTGCTTGTTGGAGTGAACTCTTTATGCTATATTAAATACTGCTACTCGTCCTGTTAAGTGAACATATGGGTCACTGCAAGTATCCTTCGTAAACTTCTATCTCAGGTTACGAACACAAGGGTCATTGCGGAGAGAAAACTTCCTAATTACTTAGCATAAGACAAATCACTCATGTGTCTAGTGTGCTTGTCTGCAAGAAGCATTCTGGTCATCCTAGCCTTTATGCTTTGATGCTTATGTTTCCTTGCTAAATTAAAAGGGATAGGTGTTTTGGTCATTCCGGCTTCTTATGCCTTAGTGCTTACACCTCATTCCGACATCCAAATAAGGTCATATTGATATTGTCATAGCTCATGCTAGTGCTGATTGTATGATCTTATAAAAGCTTGATGATGAAATTAGAGTCTAAATTTTTTGTACTCCTTGCTAGTAAACCAATTTGCATATTCATTTGCATAGACTTGCATTCCTTCATATGGGGAGAACTCTCTCTTTATCTTTTTTCCAGACATCTCAGCTAACTGCTTTCTTGATCATGTCTTTTCACTCTCTTGGTCTTTCACTTTGCCTCTTTGAATATTCTGTCATCAATAGGGTTAACACTATCATCACATCTATCTACCCTTTTGTATCTCTTATTATTTTTTACCCTAGCTAATTTTTCCATCCTAGATGCCTTGTCGGGATCAAAATCGAAAGTTGAGTTTATCAAGTAGAAGTGAAGCACTCTAGATAGCCTAATAGATATGAAAAACTACTTGATGAAGTATTATACTATGTGAAAAGAACAAATACATGAGCATATTAAACAATAATCTAATATAGAAGATATAGAAGTTGCACAATTTTTAGGACAAGCACAATCCAAATTATTATCACTGGTGCCTTTTTTTTCCTTGATGCTACATTTAAATTTTTTTCATACTAGGGTATGTGCAGGATCATGGTGGGCCAAAAACTAGTGATGTTAAAAAAAAAAAGTCTAAAATGCCCAAAAGAGTTTTAGAAATCATGTTGAGTTTTTGCCCCAATCCTAATACCAAAAAAAAAAAATCATGCCTAACCAAATCAGATACCTAATATATTAGATACCTGATCCTTTGTCGCCCATACTTAGAGAAAAATCCCATGAATTATTGGATGGTTAGGATTCAAACTTAGTGAGAGGTTGAGATTCTCTCCTCCTTGATCCATATGATCAAAATTCAATTGATCAACTTTATGCCTTTTTGGTTGTTATAGAATGACACAAATCAACAAATTTATCTTTTTATTCTTTTTTAATTAAAAATTATTGCATACATTTAATTTATGAGATTATATCATATATTATATAGGATAGTATTATATTATATTATATATTATATTTTATATTATATTTTATATTATTAATGTATATATATTAGTATATATAGTAATTATATATTATAATTTAATATACTATATAGTGTATATATTTATATTTAATATACTATATAAATTTATTGCATAGTGTGTGTGTGTATAGATAATTATAGTATATGTTTAATTATAATATATATTTCATTATAGTGTATATATTATAGTATGTATTACAGTAATTATAATTATAACTTGGTAATTATATAGTATATACTATAATAATTATATAGGGATGTATCTAATTTGTTCAACCCATTTGAGACAACATTCTTAGGGGTCCTAGGATCCCTAGGAACATATCTCATTTGTTTGAATGGGTTAAAAGGGATCATAGGGTTTCCTATGACTCAGTTGATCCATTCCATGATAACATACATTTTCAGTGTCTTAGGACCCCTAGGGAAATATATAATGTGATTAAATGGGTTAAAAAGGAGTCATAGGGTATCCTATGACCCCTTTTGACCCATTCCATGATAACATATGTCCTTAGGGTTCCTAAGAGCCTTAGGGACATATCTCATTTGTTCAAATGGGTTGAAATAGGTCATAGAGTATCCTATTACCCCTTTCAACCCATTCTATGATAACATATGTCCTTAGGAATCTTAGGACCCCTCGAGACATATCTCATTTTGTTCGAATGGGTTGAAAGGGATCATAGGGTATCCTATCACCCCTTTTGACCCATCACGTGACAATATATGTTTTTAGCGGTCCTAAGACCCATAGGAACATATCTCATTTGTTTGAATGAGTAAAAAAGTGTCAAAGGGCACCCTATGACCCATTTCAATCCATCCATGATAATATACGTCCCTAGGAATCCTAGGACCCTTGGGGACATATCACATATTTGACCCATTCCATGACAACATATGTCCCTAGGAGTTTTAGGAACCCTAGGGACATATCTCATTTGTTTGAATGGGTTGAATGGGGTTATTGATTATTTAATGACCTCTTACAACCCATTCCATGACAACATACATTCTTAGGGGTCCTAGGACCCATAGGGACATAGCTCATTTGTTTGAATGGGTCAAAAGGGGTCATAGGGTATTTTATGATCCCTTTTGATCTATTCCATGACAACATACATCCCTAGGGGTTGTAAGATCCTTAGAAACATATCTCATTTGTTCAAATGGGTTGAAAGGGATCATATGATATCTTATGACCCCTTTCAGTCAATTCCATGATAACATATGTCCCTAAGGGTCCTAAGAGCCCTAGGGACATATCTCATTTGTTTGAATGGGTTGAATGGGGTCATAGGGTATCCTATGACCCCTTTGACCCATTCTATGATAACATATGTCCCTAGGCATCCTAGGACCCCTAGGAAAATATCTCATTTGTTTGAATGGGTTAAAATGGGTCATAAGGTGTCATATGACCTATTTTGACCTATTCTATGACAACATATATCCCTAGGGATCATTGGACCTCTAGGGACATATCTCATTTGTTTGAATGGGTCAAAAGGAGTCATAGGGTATCTTATGATCCCTTTCAACCCATTTTATGACAACATACATCCCTAGGTGTCTTAGGACCCCTAGGGATATATCTTTTTTTTTTGAATGGGTCAAAAGGGGTCATAGGATAGGATATCCTATGACCCCTTTCAACCCATTCAATGACAACATACGTCCCTAGGGGTCGTAGGATCTCGAGGACATATCTCATTCATTCAAATAGATTGAAAGGGGTCATACAGTATCCTATGACCCCTTTTGACCCATTCCATGAAAACATATGTCCCTAAGGGCATATCTCATTCATTCAAATGGGTTGAAAGGGGTAACATGGTATCCTATGACCCTTATCGACCCATTTCATGGAAAGATATAACAATAGGAGTCCAAGGACCCATAGGGACATATCTCATTCATTTGAAAAGGTCAAAAGGGATCATAGGGTATCCTATGACCCCTTTCAACCCATTCCATGATAACATACATCTCTAGGGGTCTTAAGGTCCTAAGACCCCTATAGACATATCTCATTTGTTTGAATGGGTCAAAAACGTGATTCACTCCATGAAAACATATGTCGCTAGGGTCTTAAGACTCTATGGAATATGTGTTGTCAATGAATGGGTCAAAATGGGTCATAAGGTACCCTATGACACCATTCAACCAGTTTGAACATATGAGACCATTAAGAACATATGTTGTCATCAAATGTGTCAAAATGGGTCATAAGTTATCCTCCAACCCCTTTTGACCCATTTGAATATACGAGATATGTCCCTAGGGGTTATTGGACCTCTAGGAACATATGTTGTTATTGAATTATACATGTCCCTAGGGGTCCTAGGACCTCTAAGAACATATATTATCATTGGATGGGTTGAAAGTGGTCATATGTTATCTTATGACCCCTTTTGACCCATTTAAAAATATGAGATATGTCCCTAGGAGTCTTAGAACCCCTAGGAACATATGATATGATCGAGTAGGTTGAAAGGGGCCATAGGGTACCCTATAATCCATTTTGACCCATTTGATCATATGATATATGTCCCTAAGGGTCCAAGGGCAAGTAGGAACATATGTCATTATCAAATGGGTTGAAATGGGTCATAGAATACCCTATTACCCCTTTCTACCCATTCGAACAAATGCTATATGTTCCTTTGGTTCCTAAGACCCCAAGGAACATATGTTATCAACAAATATATATATATATATATATATATATATATATATATATATATATATATATATATATATATATATATATATATATATATATATATATATATTAAAAAATACAATATTAAAAAATATAATATATGGAATCTATAATGTATAATAAAAATTATGCCATAATATATACTATAATTAATTTTATATAACTATGATTTTTAATATATACTACAAAATAATATATATGATAATCTATACTATAATATAATATATATTCTAATATATCTACTATATAATACAATATATTTTAAATAATTTAATAATACTACATATTATAATATATCATGTACACTATAAATGTATATGATTTAATTAGATATATAATAAATAGGTACTTATTATATGTAACTAGAACCCTATATTTGATTGTAGAAACAAAAAAAAATCATTTGGGCAACAATATATTGGGTATCTAATTAGGCTTGGTAATTACCAAGTCTAATTGGTCAACTCAAAAAATGTGATTTTTCCATGTTTAGGTGACTTCTAGACTTCAAGAAGGTATCTGACAACTTTTATTCTGTCTAAATTTGCTGAAACAAAAAGGGCTTCTTGAGAACGCTCTCAACTTTGCAGCGATATAATTAATGTCAAAATATTAGTTTGATAATTATTTATTACTTATTTATTAAATAAAAATACCCATAAGATGTTGATTGAAAAATATATATATAACTCTGAAAATCATAAAATAATTTTCAAATTAGAAAGATGCATCACATTCTATGCTTTTCCTACTACAATATAACAAACAATTAAATTTGTTAATATTTTGAATTAGTTAATGTGATCAGACACAAGCCTTTTTTTATAAAAAATAAATTGTAGTTGAGAATTCATAATTAATTATTTCCTTGGAATAAAAATATCCAAAACTATGCATCACATCTAGGCATGAGTCTACTTCTTATATCTACAATCTTATTTAAAAACTTATCATTTGATTGTAATTAATGTGGTTAGACATACACCTACTTATTTTTGTCCTGAAAGTTTTTTACTATTGCATTAAAATATGATTTTTGTACCAATCAGAGTAAATTATTTTTAGATAAGACCTAGTAGTTGAGAAACTATATTCAATTTTCTATAGATTCTATTCTTACAACTTTTTAATATAAACTTGATTACTAGTTCAAAATTGCACATCAAGTTGACATAAACTTGATTTGTTGATTTTACACTACCACTTAAGGGTATGGTTTGTGATGCAAGGGGGAGGCCAGGTAATTAGGGCCAGAGGCACACCTAACCATCAAACTACCTTGCCAAATAAACACAATGGAAGCAAAAAATAGAGAAAAACACCAAGGAGAGAGAGGAATAACAATATCTTATTGATTCATCAAAAAATAAACAAACATGCCCAACTATAAGGTCTTTAAAGTTACAACCAACACAATAATAAAAAATACATCAAAATACATCCAACATGATAGAATTGCAATCAAATATCCAAACTCTAGCTCGCTAACTTCTACAATCCTCCTACTTGATCTCATGCTCCTAAACCTAAATCTAGACCCGCTACATATACTTGCCAAAATGACTTACATAAGATTCTAGATCTTACATTAGAGAAGGCCAATCCTATAATAGTTTGTACACATATCAATATATGATCCTTATATTAAATGCATAACACAAATTAAATAAACTTATCACTTAGAAATAACATAGACAAACTCAGTCAAAGAAGGAACCAAGTATCATAAGAAATTATTGAGATAAATCAACACTTGAAGCAACTCGGCCAACATAGGAACTCAATCGATATTGGAGCTCAACAATACTAGCACTAGGAAATAAATGCAACTTGAAAATGTTGGAACTTGGTAAACATTACAACTTGAAAACAACGAGAAGGATTGAAAGGCAAACCAGGATGCTCCTGCATCAATTTGGCCCACCACAATCTTGCACATACTTATGTGTGAGAGAAGTACTGAAGTAGAAATTGAATACAATTGTTTATTCATACTTTATTCATACTCTTGATTATTGGAATAAAGGCATAGAGCTTTGGTATGGAAAGCTATAATTGTAGGTGGAAGCATTTAGTCTAGCGCTTTCTCATGATAGTTCTTAATTATTGTTGATTATTAATTTCATGAGATTTTTGGCCATTTAAATCTTGATGGGAGTTATAGAGAAGGGACTTCACCAACCTCAAGATTGATATATGGATGAATTGACCCTTGTGTTACCTTACTAAACTAGCACTCTGGTGAGCTAGGGTGATCAAGAAGATTAATTGATTAAATTTAATTGAAAGCTTAAAAGAATGCAAGGTAAATTGAAGAAATAAAAGTAACTTGACTATACTAACATATATAAATATTTGAAGTAGTACAAACAATAGGGAAAATTGTCAATAATAATGACCCTACTCTATGAGATCATTGTCTTGTCCATGCTATTGTGAGTTTGGGACTAGAACATGAATACAAGAATACAATGCAACACACATACACACACATTATCCATGAATAGGCTAGAAAAACCAAAATAGGAAAGTACAAGATAGCAATAAAATGAACAAAAGGGACAAATTGTCTAAGAACACAAAATAGAAAGACAACAAAGCTACTTATAAATTGATTATTAAAAGGGGAATAAGAGGACAAGGAAACTTATTGATTGCATGTAGAAAAGTCCCAAGGTCTCTCACTCCTTCCTCCATCAAACCATATACACAAATATAAAAGGGAAAAGTGTTGTGGCTTTTAGAGACCTATCATAGTCAAGTCTATGTTTGGTGTTTCCACCTCAATGACAACCAAATAGATAGATGTATAAATTTGGTGATAGATAAAATAACAAGAATAAAATAAAGAAACTATGACATGCTTAAATAAAATGATATGAATAGGTGAGTGAACTTCCCTTCAGGGCCATGAGATTAGAGCTTGATCAAGAAGTTGATATGGTGACAAAGGGAGTGGAAAGCTACAACACAAGAGTGCTAAGACACTACAAAAGTTTTTTAAGAGTGAGCAAGAAGAGGTTAGAGAGCTTGTGGAAGAACCAAATGCAAGAAGATATTCAAATTCCCTAGAAGAGATTGAAATAGAGGAAAATTGTGATGTTATGAGAAGTCCAAATGATTCCCAATGTTGGTGGGTAGTGGAAAAATGTGCTAGATTTTAAAGATAGAAATTATAACACCCAAATGACCACTCATTCATCTACAGACTCACAAGATAAATGGGCAATTGACAGACACCTTTACCACACACAAGCATCTCGAGTGAAATAAGTCATGTGATCAAGGATTTCGACATGATGGTGACAAAATGAATGGAGCAATATGGAGGGTTATGATTTCATTATTATTATTGTATAAGGTAGAGGCATTATGTATTGAGGAAGTACATAGGTGTAATTTATGACACTATATTCCACCCCCACCACCCCTCCCCCATTTTAGTGAGTACATCATAATTAAATATATGAGAGCTAATCTAGAGAAAACTTATTTGAGGGTCCACGTGGAGTTTCCTGTAGGAAAAAACTCTAAATGTTATGAGATTGCATATAAAACATAGAAGCAACTTAGTTAAACATGAAAGATGAAAGAAAACAATAATGATAAGATAGTGATCATTGATGGTAGGTTACTATCGGTAGAAATTATTGTATGCTAGATAGTCATACGATAAGATGATTTTGAAATCATAAAAAAAATTTCAAATTAGAAAGATGCATCACATTCCATGCTTGTCCTACTACAATAAAATAAATAATTAAATTTGTTAATATTTTGAATTAGTTAAGGCAGTCAAACACAAGCCTTCTAAAAAAATTGTAGTTAAAAATTCATAATTATTTTTTTCCTTGGAATAAAAATATCCAAAACTATGCATCACATCTAGGCATGAGTCTACTTCTTATATCTAGAATCTTATTAAAAAAAACTTATCATTTTATTGTGATTAAGGTGGTTAGACATACACCTACTTCTTATTTTTTTCTTGAAAGTTTTGTAGTATTGCATTAAAATATGATTTTTGTACCAATCAGAGTAAATTATTTTTAGATAAGACCTAGTAGTTGAGAAACTATGTTCAATTTTCTATAAATTCTATTCTTACAACTTTTTAAAATAAACTTGACTACTAGTTCAAAATTGCACATCAAGTTGACATAAACTTAATTTGTTGATTTTACAATACCACTTAAGGATATAATTTATGACACAAGGGGGAGGTCGGGTAATTAGGGCTAGAGGCACACCTAACTATCAAACTACATTGCCAAGTAAACACAATGGAAGAAAAACACAAAGAAAAACACCAAGGGGAGAGAGATGAACAACACTATCTTATTGATTCATCAAAATATCAACAAACATGCCCGACTATAATGCCTTGCAAGTTAGAGCCAATACAATGATAAAAAATACATCAAAATACATCCAACATGATAGAATTTCAATCAAATATCTAGACTCTAGCTCACTAACATCTATGATCCTCCTACTTGATTGCATGCTCCTAAACCTAAACCTAGACTCGCTACATATACTTGCCAAAATGGCATACAGAAGGTTCTAGTTCTTACATTAGAGAAGGCCGACCCTATAACAGTCTACACACATACCAATTTACAATCCTTATATTAAATGCACAACACAAATTAAATAAACCTATCACTTAGAACCAATAAAAAAAAACTCAGTCAAAGAAGGAACCGAGTATCATAAGAAACCATTGAGCCAACTCGACACTTGAAGCAACTCGACCAACACAGGAACTCGGTCGATATTGGAGCACAAAAATACTAGCACTAGGAAATAAATGAAACTCAACAATGCTGGAACTCAGTCAACACTACAACTTGAAAATAACAAGAAAGATAGAAAGGAAACCTAGGATGCTCCTGCATTAGTTTGGCCCATCACGATCTTGCACATACCCATTGTGTGAGAGAAGTGCTAAAGTAGAAATTGAATAAAATTATTTATTCATACTCTTGATTATTAGAATAAAGGCATAGAGCTTTAGTATGGAAAGCTATAATTGTAGGTGGAAGCATTTAGTCTATTGCTTTCTCATGATAGTTCTTAATTATTATCTATTATTAATTTCATGAGATTTTTGGCCATTTAAATCTTGATGGGAGTCATAGAGAACGGACTTCACCAACCTCAAGATTAACAAAATAAATCTCAATGGATGAATTGAACCTTGTGTCACTCACTAAACTAACACTCTGGTGAACTAGGGCGATCAAGAAGATTAATTGATTAAAATAAATGTAAAGCTTAAAAGAATGCAAGGTAAATTGAAGAAATAGAAGTAACTTGACTATACTAACATATATAAATATTTGAAGTAGTACAAACAATAGGGAAAATTGTCAATAATAATGACCCTGCTCTATGAGATCATTGTCTTGTTCATGCTAGTGCAAGTTTGGGACTAGAATGTGAATACAAGAATACAATGCAACACACACACACACACACACACACACACATTCTTATGAATAGACTACAAAAACCTAAATAGGAAAGTACAAGTTGGAAATTAAACGAACAAAAGGGAGAATTTGTCTAAGAACACAAAATAGAAAGACAACAAAGCTATTTAGAAATTGGATTATTAAAAAGGAAATAAGAGGATAAGGAAACTTATCGAGTGTATGTAGAAAAATCCCAAGGTCTCTCACTCCTTCCTCTATCAAACCATATACACAAATATAAAAGGAAAAAGTGTTGTGGTTTTTAGAGACCTATCACATTCAAATCTATGTTTTGGTGTTTCCACCTTCATGACAACTAAATAGATAGATGTATAAATTTGGTGATAGATAAAATAAAAAGAATACAATAAAGACACTATGACATGCTTAAATAAAATGATATGGATAGGTGAGTGAACTCCCCTTCAGGGCCATGAGATTAGAGCTTGATCAAGAAGTTGAGATGGTGACAAAGGAAGTGGAGAGCTACAACACAAGAGTGCTAAGACACTACAAAAGTTGTTTAAGAGTGAAAAAGAAGAGGTTAGAGAGCCTGTGGAAGAACCAAATGCAAGAAGATATTCAAATTCCCTAGAAGAGATTGAAATGGAGGAAAATTGTGATGTTACAAGAAGGCCAAATGATTCCTGATGTTGGTGGGTAGTGGGAAAGTGTGTTAGATTGTAAAGATAGAAAGTGTAACACCCAAATGACCACTCATTCATCTACAGACTCACAAGATGAATGGGCAATTTACAGACACCTTTACCACACACAAGCATCTTGAGTGAAATAAGTCATGTGATAAAGGATTTAGACATGAAGGTGACAAAACGAATAGAGGAATACGAAGGGTTATGATTTTATTATTATTATTGGATAAGGTAGAGACATTATGTTTTGAGGAATTTTAGCGAGTACATCATAATTAATTATATGAGAGCTAATCTAGAGAAAACTTATTTGAGGGTCCATGTGGAGTTGCCTCTAGGAAAAAAACCCTGAATATAGTGAGATTACAATATACAACATAGAAGCAACTTAGTTAAACATGCAAGATGAAAGAAAACAATAAGGATAAGATAGTGATCATTGATGGTAGGTTACTATCAGTAGAAATTATGCTATGCTAGATAGCCATACGATAAGATGATTTTGATTGAGTGAACACAAGTAGAAAATTTGCTAGATAATAGTATGGTAGGGTGAATTTGATTATGCTGGTGCAAGTAAAAAAACTAGATAGTCACACAATAGGGCAAGAGTTTTTGACAACATTGATATGGGTATTCAAGCTAGATGTTCATGCGGTAGGGAGAAAGATACACTAGTACATGAAGCAAATCGAGATGACTATACAATAGAGTGAATTAATTGATAGGTTGATTAACCCCCATAGAGATCTAGACAAACATATCAAAATTTTAGATTTTTATAGAAAATAAGAAATAATAGCTGACCCTTGGATTGGAACATGTTGCACGAATGGAAACATAAAGCATTCTAATTAAGAATAAATGAGACTTTTTAGCACATTAACACAACAATATGCTTCCATGGAATTTTTCCCCAAAATAGGTGAAATGTGATGTCTACAATACCAATGCAATAATGAAAAGAAATGGGTATCTAGTTCTGTGGCATTGAACCCCATAAGAGTAAGAAGGTTTTTGATATATGACTATATGAGGGTATTTCATCAGGGTCAAGGTCTTTAGATCTAAAAAATAAGACATGAAAATAGAGGGAAAAAAAAAGGCCTAAATGCCCCAACAGTTTGAATCGTCCTTGAATGTCAAAATTAAATATATGACAAGTAGAAGACCATGATAATAAATAAAAGAAGCATACAACAATCACATTGTGTCTTTGAGTATGAATGTAGTAACTTGGGTTCTACAAAGGGGCACAATATTTAATGAAAAACACAAGGGAACACATACATGCCCCCCCAATCTATAGTCATAGAAGTGGAAACTACCTCATAGATCATCTCCCAACATGTCATCGATGATCATCCTCCCAATCTTTGATCATATGAAAAAGGGAGGTTGAGGCTGTGGTGAAACAATTGCCACCACAGGTCCAAATGTCTCACAAGGATGATGTTCTTCAACATTTTTAATAAAAAATCTAACTGAGACAAGTGTAAGGGATTGTATAAGATTAACATCAACACAAGAATCTCCTCAAGCAAGTCAAACATAAATGCATCATAGGATGCAAACATATCAACCTAAGGCAAGGTTGAAAGAGCCATTGCCAACCTCTATGATAGGGGATACCTTCCAAACCAATGTAGCAGGCCTAAGAATTGTAGGAAAGTTAGGATGATGATCAATAGATAGAAAAAGCTAGGCACCTACATGATTGCACTTGACACCACAAGTGTATGTGTAGCATGTTTATAGGTTTAGCGAACGACTGGGATATTAGGAAGACAAGTGATCAACATAGGTTCTTAGGAAGGAGAGATGAATACTTGGACTTGCTTGGCATGAGGCCCAACAACTACAACCAAAGCAATAAGAAGTGAAACAAAGGATGTTATTAGATAAGGGTAGACAAAGTAGGAGCTAAAATAGACAACAAAGACATAAGGGTTCAATATTTGTCTTCGTGTTAGCCTTACATATAAGGGTCTTAGCATGTTGGTGAGGCTTACAATTGTGTAGAAGCTAGTTAATGTGAAGTTATAAAATAGGATGAGAAACTTGTAGATGCAATAATTTATCCAATGAAATTCAATACCACGCATATCATATACTCTTGAATTTATGTCACTCAGTTAAAATGCAAGACACTAAGATAATTACATCATTGAAGCATCTAGAGGAACAACAATGACATACATCAACTTCTTGTATGAAACTTGGTGCATTTTTGCAAATCATATACCATATAACAATGATTGGCATCTAGAAGAACACAATGTCTAGATAAGCACATTACACATACACCCCATAGCGTACATAAAATGCATTCCGTAAGGAAAACATGCCACTAAGTACAAAACACAATAAGGAGTAGGAACATCGATGAACACCGAATTTAATAAAAACTGGCAATGTCATGCAATCTCAAGGCAACGAACACATGCCGGTAGAGAATGTTGTTCTATTACAACGCTGAATTTATAAGTTTTTGTTGGGATGGAATAGTCAGTATGAAGTGATCCTGCGCAGTTAGAAATCCTTTATGAATATTGAAATTAATTTATTTGTGTAAGAATGTTTTTAAATAAGATAATTCTGAAAAATGGGAAAACAACTGAACGGCTGACAGCTGTGGGATTTGAACCCACGCCCTTTCGGACCAGAGCCTAAATCTGGCGCCTTAGACCACTCGGCCAAACTGTCCTATGAATTTTACGAGTTTTTTGTTTCTAAATCTACATAAAGAAAACGTATGCGCTAAACTGATAAATATAAATAAAAACGAACTTACTCAAATAGAGGGCCTATAGCTCAGTGGTAGAGCATTCGACTGCAGATCGAGAGGTCACCGGTTCGAACCCGGTTGGGCCCTTTTCTTGGTTTAGGATGCGAAATTAAATCTCACTTTTAAACTCTCAAACCTTTGTTTCATTATTAAGAATTCTTTCAATGTGTTTTCAAATATGGGCATTATGCTTTTCATCTACCCATTATTTGGAATGCTTGAACAGAAGATTGTAAAAGATGTTAAAGCCATAGCTACTCTAATCACAATACCTGGAATCTATATAGAATGCAGTCAGCTCCATATTTCTATTTCTATTTTTAAGACAATTTGTCTATAAAAAGACGACGTTGATAATTATATCATAAAAACAACAAATATATCATAATTATATGCAATTAAAGGTTAAGCCTTTCTTATAACAACTGCAGAGCTTCATCATATAACCATTGGATTAAGCTCACTTTTAGATACACAGCACTTTTCCATTATTGAAAAAATATACAGATCGAATCCTAAAATGATCTTATCACTTATGCTATTTGCATCCATCAAACAATTTTTTTCCAACAATCTCAATCATATTTCATCTATTTGACCCTCTTTTGTGAGAAGTTAATGCAACTTAAAAATTATAGAAGAGCAAAATTTGCCTATCTTCAAGAAACCAATTATAAAAACCTCTTCATCTTCACCTACTTCAAAAGTTCCAAAGTTTGATGGATGAGAGTGGATTCTCAGGAATTTCAGTTATGGGAATGGTAACTGTTGTTCAACTATTGCTGCAACAGGAGATTCCATTGATCAGGGGAAAATATGAAATTTCATTCATCCATTGTTAAGTCCTAAAAACAAGAGAGAAAGAAACTGTGTCAATTTCCATACATAAGAAAAACATGAACACTTGCAGAAACCAAATCAGTATTTACTTGAAAGATTGAAGGCTGTTCCTCATTAACATCTTCCCCATTTTCTTCAATCAGATCTATAAAAAGTGGTTCTCTCATGGAAATTGCTGTTCCATAAAAATCATCAATTTTCTCATCCTTTCTTAATACAAAATTTGCATCCTCTGTAGATTGAGACTCGTTATTTTCATGAGTCAAGGAGAATGTATCACTTTTTGTGGGTAATGTAAGAACTATCTTTTGATAATAAGTTTCTTCAAGTTGTTAGTTGAAGGAAGCACTTCATAGAGACCACAAATAGAGGACCAAAACAGTAGGGAAGGAATATGATCTAAGTGTACTATTTAGAAAATAATTTGTTTTTGTTTCTTTTTTTTGTGAACATTGTAGAGTTTTTTTTGGAAGAGTATGTACCATTTATTAGTTCATGTCTATGGTAGAAATACTATTGCATTCGTTTTGGGGAGAAGCTATAAAATTTCAAGAAGCTGTAAATTTCATTGTAAGGTCGAACCAAATCAGAATGAAAGGAATTAGTAACATTTGAAGCAAATTTAGAGTAATTCTAACTTGTTATTTTGATTGGCTTTCTAGTTCGCTTACCATTTATTAGTTCATGTCTATGGCAAAAATACTATTGCATTCGTTTTGGGGAGAAGCTATAAAATTCCAAGAAGCTATAAACTTCATTGTAAGGTCGAACCATATCAGAATGAAAGGAATTAGTAACATTTGAAGCAAATTTAGAGGAATTCCAACTTGTTATTTTGATTGGCTTTCTAGTTCGCTTGTTGTTTTCAGCCTTGTACATCCATGTACAGCCTGAAAATGATGTATTATCGATATGGTAGAGTAGGAAAATGAATAATCCTTACATTTCTTTTGGTTTGAATTTATTCAATGTAGATTTGAGAAAGTTATGAGCATTTTATGGATGACAGTTTTTTTAGATTTTCAAATTACAGTCATATTGAAGCAACATGTATGAATGTTTAATTGTTGTTTCAAGAGATGAAAATTATATTTTTGGAAAGAGGGATGCTATATCTTTCTAATGCAATCGGTTGGTACATTTTTGTTAAGTTTTTTATAAGTTATGACCATTTTAGTAAAAACTAGTTTTTAACCATCTTCAACAGAGTCATAGAAAATGGGTCTTAGTGTAGATACCATAACTTTGGATTCTAACATTGGATGTTTCTGATTTTTGGATATGTTGTTGGAAACCTAACTGTGCCTAATCTGGATGGTTGGATTGAAGAAATAAAATTGGGTTAAAAAGTTATGAATCTCTCTACGTAGGCCTATCTCGAATGGCATAATTGAAGTCTATGTTTTCTAGTTTGATTTGTTATTTGATAATAGTGATTTGATGGATGATTGTATTGGAAAATATGTATTGATGCCTCTATTATGTTGAATAAATTGTATTTAAGATGGAAATACATGAGTGATTTGAAGGTTCTTGAAGGGTTTTAATATGCTACTTGCAACAAAAAAGGTAGTCAATTCACTATGTAAGACGAGAAATCTCCATGAAAATATCTTCATCATGTTTTGTTTATGGAGAAGCAACAAAGTCAATCATGTTTTAATTCAATGAGGGAGTTGGGGTTTGTTAGTAATGTAGAACCCACTTAAAGAAAACAATTGGTTTTGCAAGGAACTCAAGAATTGGGCAAATCATGATTTCTAAGAATTCTTTTCAATATTAGAAGGAATATTTTTAGTTTCTTTTTTAGTATCAAGATGTGTTAGCTGGATACTTCTATTAGAAGGTTGGTTGCTAATTTTAAAGATTTAAGCAGAGCTAAGACTTCATTAGAACATTGCATTAGAAAAGCAATATTAGTGCATATGGCCTTTGTTTTCTTTTCTTTTTAAAAACTCTACTTTTGCATTAAGGTTTTGCAATTAAATCTTTTAGTGTTTTTGG
Organism: Cupressus sempervirens; assembly: GCA_028749045.1. Classification (NCBI taxonomy): domain Eukaryota; kingdom Viridiplantae; phylum Streptophyta; class Pinopsida; order Cupressales; family Cupressaceae; genus Cupressus; species Cupressus sempervirens. The sequence goes on along the minus strand of CM053785.1, from coordinate 177,403,873 downwards.
ATAGACTTCTTGAAGGTTTCTCAATGTTGGAGGTATGTCAAATTCTATTACCGACCCATTAAGTGTGAATATATTATTTTCGTTAAAATTGTTTATGATTCTAATGTAATTTTTGAAGCATTTTGCATCACAAAAAAAAAGAATTGGTGTTTGATTAAAGTTCTGAAAAAATAATCACCTAAAACTTCTTCTAGACTAGGATTACTTCCTTTTTTCTTCTAAATCTTGGGTTTGGATGTGTTTTTTTACCATTTTCAACTATGAAACACCTAATGTGCTATTATCTATTCTAATATCTAGATTGGTAGTATTTATGGATACCCTTAGAGGGATATTAGATTGTTGGCATATAAGCTCTCTAATATCAACTTGTAACAACTACTGATAATAGTGATTTGATGGATGATTGTATTGGAAAATATGTATTGATGCCTCTATTGTGTTGAATAAATTGTATTTAAGATGGAAATACGTGAGTGATTTGAAGGTTCTTGAAGGGTTTTAATATGCTACTTGCAACAAAAAAGGTAGTCAATTCACTATGTAAGATGAGAAATCTCCATGAAAATCTCTTCATCATGTTTTGTTTATGGAGAAGCAACAAAGTCAATCATGTTTTAATTCAATGAGGGAGTTGGGGTTTGTTAGTAATGTAGAACCCACTTAAAGAAAACAATTGGTTTTGCAAGGAACTCAAGAATTAGGCAAATCGTGATTTCTGAGAATTCTTGTCAATATTAGAAGGAATATTTTTAGTTTCTTTTTTAGTATCAACATGTGTTAGGTGGATACTTCTATTAGAAGGTTGGTTACTAATTTTAAAGATTTAAGCAGAGCTAAGACTTCATTAGAACATTGCATTAGAAAAGCAATATTAGTGTGTATGGCCTTTTCTTTTCTTTTCTTATTAACAACTCTACTTTTGCATTAAGGTTTTGCAATTAAAGCTTTTAGTGTTTTTGGATAGACTTCTTGAAGGTTTCTCAATGTTGGAGGTATGTCAAATTCTATTACCGACCCATTAAGTGTGAATATATTATTTTCGTTAAAATTGCTTGTGATTCTAATGTAATTTTTGAAGCATTTTGCATCACAAAAAAATGAATTGGTGTTTGATTAAAGTTCTAAAAAAATAATCACCTAAAACTTCTTCTAGACTAGGATTACTTCCTTTTTTCTTCTAAATCTTGGGTTTGGATGTGTTTTCTTACCATCTTCAACTATGAAACACCTAATGTGCTATTATCTATTCTAATATCTAGATTGGTAGTATTTATGGATACCCTTAGAGGGATATTATATTGTTGGCATATAAGCTCTCTAATATCAACTTGTAACAACTACCTTCAATTGTTACTATTTTTTTACTTAACATTAATCATCAACTTAACCAAACAATCATCTTTCACTTGATTCAGTAGTGGTGATGTAATAATAACCCCTTTGGTATCACTATAGATCTTTTTGCTAAACCTTATCATGCCTTTCCGTGAACATGTTAGTTTCTTAGTTATATTTGGAATGCAATGTTTTAATCTATAGAGTAATTTTTTTTTCGTGTTAGCAAATGGTGGTGCTTACTTGTTTACAATTATAATATTTTATATGCTCTTAGTTTTAATGATAACAATTATGTCTATGATGATGTCATATCATGTGTTTCAGTTGATGATTATAGTTGTCTTTGTGATGATTAGATTCATATATTAGGAAATTATGTTATTTATATTTGTGGTTTACTATTTGTACTTACCCCATACTTGCATGTGTATGGTGTTCATGTCTATTTTATATTTATTTTTGACGTGCCTAATGTGGTCGAGGGAGGGAGTCATAGTCAAATATGAGTTGTGATCTATATGGTGTACCACTCCTCGCCATTGTCTATTATGTATAGATATATAATGTACATGCTTATCTTTTATTCAAGTTTATAGGTATTGGGCATCGACTTTCCTGAATTGTCAAGATGAGTGCACCTTATCGTAATATCTCAATAGTAAGAGAGGGGAGATAATGTTTAGGTTTGAATCCAAAACTAAGCCTATTATTGTCATCATAATGAGTACAAGTATATGACTAACTACCCATCTCAATTTGTCAAGGTGATGTAAGTTTGTGAACTTACCCCTCGAAAAAAAAAAATTGTATTTTGTTAGAAAAAATTTGTTGGTTGTATGCCAAGTGTTTATCATGGTATGTGAATCAACCAAGAAAATTAGTTAAGATTAATTAAAATTTGAAATCATTATATTTATTCGAATAAGGAAATATTAAAATATAAGATTATTTAATTAATTAAATATAGTTTATTAATTTGGAAACGTAATTTAAAAGTTGAATTGTAAAAGAAGAGAATTTAATTAAATAATGAAGATGAGTGAGTATTGTAGACACCTAAATCTGATTACACCATTATGTAACCATATTTAGTCATCTTCTAGGACATTATTGATTAAATATTTTATATTTAATTAATTAATCGTCATCCCCTAGTTAACTAAGTTACTTAATTAACTATAGGCCAATTGGTAAAATCAAATGATAACCCAAAATCAATTTATCAATTAAATCCTTATTCCTCTATTTAAATTAAATTGAATAAATCTATTTAATTTAACTTAATCTTCTGCTCAGCCTTGTTGCAAGCCTTGGTCACACCCCAATCATCATCATTGGGATGCATCCTTCCCAATCCTTGTTTTCAAGTATATCATTACCTTATCCACATCACCCTACCCACCCTCAATCCACTATCTTCTCATCCCAAGCTTTTCATCCCCTCTATCTACTCATCTCAAACTTTTTTGCTATCCTCTCATCTTGATTTTTTCATCCACTATCTTCTCATTATGAGCTTCTCATCCACTATCTTCTCATCTCGAGCTTTTGATATGCTATCTTGATCTTTTCATCCACTATCTTCTCATTATGATACTTTCATTCACTATCTTCTCATTCTAAGCTTCTTATCCACTATCTTCTCATCTTGAGCTTTTGATCCACTAACTTGATCTTTTCATCCACTTGTTATAAATAGGAATTGTTGGGGGGGTGAATCAGTAATCTACAAACTTTAGTCACCAACTGGATATTATTTGTTACTTTAAACCATACATAACAAAGTAATAATGTAATGTTGAACAATAACAGTAACCATGCGCAGAGATAACTCATAACACCATATTTTGTTAACTAGGGAAACCCTAGCCAAGGGAAAACCCCAATGGAGATGATACCCACTAGATAATATATTGATATATAAGTTCCTTGTTAGAGAATGGACCCTATTAGGAGTCAATGAGAAAATTCAGTATAGAGAGTCCCTGTTAGGAGACTTTGAATCCCTGTTAGAAGATTCTAACCCTGTTAGGAGTTGTTCCAACCCTGTTAGGTGTTGTGGTATAGTAGATGCAAGATGAGCCCACTACCCAAACATGCACTTCCAATTAAAAGAAGAGCTCATTTCCCAAACAAGTAATCAGACTTCCAGAATGTAGGTATTGTAACTTCTTTCTTGACTAATCTTTGATCTTTAGCTCAATCTCAAATAAACAAAATAATTTTACAAAATTTTGCATATAATCGCTTTCACAAAAGTTCGCATACAATTGCTTAACACAAGTACTACACTTTTCTTTTAATTTGAATTCACAAGATGTCATTTGCATGAATACCATGCCTTTACACAAATTGTTGCTAGGTCAACTAAGACCATAATACACTTTTCCAACTTAGAGTAAACATCTAGGATGTCGGCCCTAATTGGTCAAGTAATTATTTTGTAAACAAAATAATTCCTTTCCTTTAATTCTATTGTCCTATTTCACTACTGAAACACAAATATCTCTTTTCTGTATAGTCCATACTAACTTTTGAGGTTATACACATCATCATCAACATGTATACTATCTCCATCTAACTTTTCTAGTCATAATATGACATTAGTAACAAGTTACATATAAAACAATACACTATTGTATACCAAATTTATACTTAGACAATTTCTAAGTACCAAAAGCTAAGTATCTTTATTTCCAAGGTTTCCTGTAAGCATGTACATCATGTGTTTCCATAAATGACAATAATTACATATCTTCATTAGCCAATTGTCAACACCACTATCTTCTCATTTTGAGATTTTCATCCACTATCTTCTCATCCTGAGCTTTTCATCCACTGTCTCCTCATCCCAAACTTTTCATCCGCTATCTTGACCTTTTTATGCACTATCTCCTTATCCCAAGCTTTTCATCTACTATCTTGAGATTTTATCTACTATCTCCTCATCCAAATATTTTTATCCACTGATCTTCTCATCCAAAACCTTTCATCCACTATCTTCTCATCTTTATCTTTCCTGCTGCTATCTTATCATGTTGATATTTTGTACGATACTCCCTTGTAAATACTTTAGTCTATCAGATGTATATTCCTTGTGTGTCAGTCCTTAGCTTGGTACCATTGTATACCTCTCATCTCTTCATAGTAGTTCATGTGTGATAGCAAATTGTAGTTATCTTGGTTAGGTGCTCTAGTGAATCCTTATATGAGATCTCTTGTCATCAAAATGTTGTCCTAAATAGTTGTGATTGCCCATCTCATCCTAGTCCTCAATATTACCAATAGATACTTATAGGATGCATCCTGATCTTGGTCCGTCAGTATCTAGTCCTACTGATCTCTTTGGCAAAAGGTTAACTTTTTCATGGATTTATATTTTCTTTCGATTTATTTTCTTTTTGGGATTTCAATTTTTGTTCTTAAAGTATCTCTTCTAGGTGAATTGGGTTATTCCCTCCTTAAGGTCACCGTGATCTTTTATATCATGGTGTGTTGCAAATGGGGCAATTTAAGAGCAAGGTCTTGATCAAGTCTTTCATCTTTTCTTTCTTGCTTGTGAATTAGTCGGATGTGACCCTTGCATAATCTAAATGTGTGACCACCTATGGTTACATGTTGCACTTGATAAATATCATTTTCCTATGGGTTACCCAGTGTCATTTCCACTCTAATTCCTCTAGGATACATGTGTAATGCAGGGGCAATCATTGTGTGTTTGTTTCAAGTTAGTCTCATGTAATATTGGTGAAAAAGTCTTGATGTTCATAGCAATCTTGGTATGTCTCTATTATTCCTATATTAAACTAAGTGCTTAACTATATGGTTATACTTCACTATGAAGTACCCCATGCTCAAGATTCAATGGATTCTATCTCCCCTCTATTCCCTTGCACAAAATCCCATAGTATCCAATCCCACATCAATCATAATCATAACTCCTGCATCAATCATAATCATAGCTCCTGCATCAATCATAATCTTAGTCATCACCAATCATAATCTCCCCAACCCTACCATCTTCCAAATCACTTCCTAGGTTCAATTTAAACAACCAATCACCCCCCTCCCCCTGTAACCAGTGTTCTTAACCCTTGGTTTTCCTTTGTATCATTCTCCCATAGTGAGAGTATGAGCTTCCTTAAACCCCCTCTCTTAGTCATTCTACATCCTCTTACTCACATTGGTTTGTTATAACTTTTCAATCAGTCACCAAGCTTCATTTTCTCTCCCTGCCACCTTCTTGAGGGGCATCACATAGTTCATTCTCTCCTCTTCTACTCAAGACTGGGGGAACCATGTTTCTTTAAAAATATTCTTTGCATCATTTATATTTGAACTTCTTTGAAATAATGTTGTCCCAAAACTATGTCAAAGAGGGGCAAAATGTAGACACCTAAATCTGATTACACCATTATGTAGCCATATTTAGTCATCTTATAGGACATCATTGATTAAATATTTTAAATTTAATGAATTAATTTCCATCCCCTAGTTAATTAAGTTATTTAATTAACTATATTCCAATTGGTAAAATCAAATGATAACAAAAAATCAATTTATCAATTAAATCCCCATTCCTCTATTTAAATTAAATTCAATAAATCTATTTAATTTAATCTCACATCCCCCTTTTATTAATAAATTATTTAATAAAACATCCTAAACCCCTAAAACCATCCCTAAACCCTATCATTACCCCTAATTCAACCCATTCACCCATACTAACCTCGCTTAGCCAACTAACCAACCCATCCCATCAAAGCTAAGTCACTTACCTCCTAACCACCTTTCTAAGCTAAGCCTAATCCCCCTCCTAAACATGTGCACAACTTTAAGCAAGGGTTAAGACTTTCTAAACCAAGTCAATTTCAACAGTGTCCCTTATCCTCTTCCATTCCTATCCAAGAGCATTAATGGCTCTTACATGCCATAAATGTGCCCTTAAATGCCTCTTACATCCCTCTTACACAGTCCTCCTCCCTCATAACTCCCTTTGACCATCCATTTTTTCCATCCTCTCACACTCATCCTCCCTATGACAAGTTTCACTCCTTGATTGGCTCCAAACCAACACAATCCATGTGCTTCCCTTTCAGAGATCCTAGCACTCACTCACCATTCTTCCATCCTTACATCCTAACCCTCCATCTCACTACCCCTTGGCCTATAAATAAAACCCTCTCCTCTCACAATCCATATCATCTCCAAATACAAACTTATAATGTCATATTGACCACTACAACACTGTCATTTCACACCCTTACCATGTTAAAATCCATCTTCACCTCCATTATTGAATCTTTCTCCCATCCCCATGCATGACCACTTACCACTTGAAGCTTGAGCATATTGGAGAACACATCCATCTGTATTAGGACACATGACATCATCATAGGCTACACATTTGAGGAGCTTATCATTATTGGTTTGCTTTCCTCCATGTTGTAAGTTTTCGTCTTATCATAAGTGTTAGTTTATTTTGTATTGTGAATGCTTTTTTAACCTTAGTATTCCATTTGCAATTACTAAAATAGGTGATATAGTTCCTAGATGCAATATTGACCATGGAGCTCAGTCATTGAATGTGCTTGATCATTGAAGGTGCTCGATCAACTGAGGGAGCTCGACATACATTGGGTTTGTCAACTTATACTATATTTCATAGTATGTATTGGGTTCTCAACATGTATTCTTTCTTGATGATGCTTGGAGTTTTTTGATGCTCGACAACTTGACATGTTGATTGGTATTCTTATATATTTTCTTGGCCAACTTGGTGCATTTATTCCACATGGAGTGTGACCGTGATGTGGAGTGATTGTAGGGATATGCGTGGACCTATTTGGGTCTTGGCTCTTTATCATAAAAGAATTTAATTTTTTTGTAAGATCACTTAAGGTATTTTGTATTTAATTCAATTTTTAGAGGATTTTATTCATAGTAGGCTGACTTATGACTAGAGTGTTTATTTAATGTAGGGGTTTATTTAATTTGTAACTTGCTAGGATGACTTGTGACTTAGTTGGGTATAAGTAGAGGGTCTTGTGGAGCCTTGAATCATTATTCATCCAAGATGGAGAAAAGGAGAAACTTAGAGGAGAAAAGTTTGAGCAGAGCTAGTAGTCATGGCTGATGAGGCATATTAATGTCTCAAATTTGATATAGTTTTTATAGTTTGAACTTACTCTTTGAGCCTTGTGAAAAAAACTTCTGAAATATTTGTTTTAAATATCTTTTGAACTTATGCCAGATACAGCTAGAACTTATTAAACCAACGGATAGTGGCTATGATACACTTTGCTTAATATTATACATAGAATGTAGTATTTCATATAAATAGTTTAGGCTATGTTCTAATATTTGAATAAGAGTAGGAATGTTATTGTGCATATGTGTTTCGGATCTAACTTTTAGAAATAAAGAAATGGCTAAAAGAGTGGTGATTACCATATTAAAGGAAGAAGATGATGAAGATCGATCATGGCAAAGGAAGCACAAATAAGTTCCTTTGAATAAGCCACTCCTACAGAGGAGTTATTGTTCCAGAAAAACTAGGAAGACCTGACTTGCTATATTTCCTACGAGCTATTATTCTATTGCTTAATCAATTTCCTATGTCATGGTTGACATTGTACCTTCTTTTTCTGGCAATGTTTGTTCATGGTTTTTTTTTATGTCATGTTTTCAATAGGTACCTAATCCTCTATATAATCAATTTGGGAGGGATCGTCTTGAAAGAGGGAGAAAAATTAATGAAGCAATAGACAATACTAGTTTGAGATTTAGAAGTTACTCTTTTCTATTTTTCATGCATTATTCAGTGATGTAATCAAAGACGGATTTTAATGAGAGAGTGATTTTGAAATACCTATTGTGTTCTTAGTTAGTTGAAGCCAACCAAGGGGGGCGACTTGGGAGGTGGAATAGATTTAGGTAGAGTAGATTCATTCTTTGCAATTTCCTATTTTAGGATAGATTTATTGTATTAGTCCTGCAACATTGTTACTCTGAAAGTTCCTACAATACTTGTGCAAAATGATCATGATGGATGTTTGAATTGCTAACTAGTTTAGAATTCATTTTCTGAAGTTTTATATAGTTATCTATTGTTAGTCTGAGTGTGTTTACTATTCTGTATCAATAGTATAGATTCCTTAGATTCCTTTCATGCATTTTACCTTCCTGTAGCATAGGTGTTAAGTCTCTTGAAGGAACTTAGTGCACATATCATGCTCACCCATTTCAAGTCCTACATCCCTGGGTTGACAATTCAAGTGTATTTCATGATGGAATATATAGTTTTCAAAATAGACATAGCATCCTTGAGAGGGATAATGGTGTGATTTTCTTCATCTATTATGGAACCATACAATGACTTGGAGAACAAAAAGGTTAATTGGTAGCTTCCAAGCACAATTTTAGATTATTCTTGGAGTTTCTACCAGATTGTGTGTCTACGATAGCTAGGGTTTAGATCTTGTGATATCTTGTAGATTATTATTGAAATTATTTTGTATTTGGTTTTAACCTAATAGGCCTTATAGCTGGGCATGTTTGATGTAAATTTTATGATTCTATTATGAGAATTTTCATTGTTGTAGATCAAAATCTTTGTGTTATTGTTTATATTCCACTATGTGGTTAATTGATGGGGGTTAGGAAATCTCCTTTGGGGATTCTCCAACTTTGGACTACATCAAGTGGTATCAAAGCGAAGGTTGGATCTAGTTGATCTTGTTGATTTGTTTCTTCCATTTTACGAAGATCATGGAAGATGCCTCTGAGACTATTGGACCCTAGGGTGATTGATTATCTTTTTGATAATGTAGAGATCAAGATTTTATAGAAGGTTGGATCTAATTTCATATTAGAGCTAAAGATGATGAAGAATGAGATTATGAGAGCTATTGTTGGTGTACCTAGGAATGTGGGTACTAAAGATGGTTATGAGGAAGCTCCTGAAGACTAATTTGAAATTGGTGGATCTAGTGGTGAAGATAAAATTTATTGAATGGAGAGACCAATAGAAGATAGGGCTAGTTGATTGGATATATATGAATCTCAATTGAAGTTGAAGCATAAGATGAATATTTCTAATTTCTTAAGTACTTTGCATCCTGAAGACCTGATTGATTGGATTGGTGAATTGGAAGACTAATTTGAGTTAGAGGATATTAGAGATCCTCTTAGAGTGAGGTTGGCTCAGACTAAGTTGAAAGGAAATCCTTCTTTTTAGTGGAAATAATTGTAATGAGATAGAGAAGAAGAAGGTGAAATGAAGATAACTAGGTGGAGATTATGAAGATTTCTTTATGAGAGTCTATTAATCCGAATGAAGAAATTAAAGAAGAAGTTGGGTTTCCTTTTGAGGAAACAAGCCCTTTTTTTCCTACAAAATCATCCTCTAGAGAAAAACCTTTGAAAACAAGTGGTCTTCAACCTTTTGCTGAAATTTTGGCTAGTTTCCTTAATAGTACCATTCCAAATCCACCAATTGTTAACAATCCAGTACCCAATGTTCCTTTACAACAACAACCCCATAATCAAATACGTCCAACAATGGCACAACCTACTTTTCCATTTCCTCTTCCAAGCCTCATAACCAATGCTAATCTCAAAAATATACCCGCAGCTATTCTTCCAAAGTTCTATGGCCTTGTAATTGAAAACCCTAACACTTTCTTGTTTAAATTTGACATACTCTATCATAGCTTTGACCATAACACTAATACCCATAAGCTCAAGTTGTTTCTAGTAGCACTGAAAGAATCAGCCTTATGATGGTTTATGGGCTTAGGAGCCAATGTAGCAGGTACCTGGGATGAAATGCAACCTCTATTTCTGGATAAATACAAAGAGTATTGCAAGGAAAATGATTCAAGGGGAGATGATATCTTTAGAATATCACAAAAGGAGGATGAAACATTGGAAGACTATGTTTCACATTTTTTGTGTACACTGCAGAAGAACCCTCAACATGTAGTGGCAAAGGATTCACAAAAGATAGTCTTCTTGAGAGGGGTGAATGATAATTGTCTAGAAGTTGTAGACCTAATGGTTGGTGGTGATGCATATTAATCTTCTTGGGATGACCTCAAGAAAAATTTTCTTAACTACTCAAGGTCAACTATGAAGAAAGGAAGAGGATACTAGACTACAGGCACTAAAGGAATCAATTAGGGTATTTCAAAGCTTGGGATATCTAATTTTCTCTCAAATTTCAAGCAAGACATCATAAATAATGTCACTACACATCTCAACACAATGACTACAAAGAAGAAGCATGCAAAAGTTGAGGTACAACTAGCTGAGTACTATCCACATTGCCGAAAGTAGAAGAAAGATTGCTAATACAAATTGATCGCTATCATGGAGAACCAACATCTTCCAACTAAGTACATCAAGATAGATGGAGAGGATGAGAAAGTATTCTTAATTTCTTAATGCCAACCATGGGCCCAATGTCAAGGTATGCCTCAAGACCCTTTACAAAATTCAAATCTATATGGTAATCAATGGAAAAACCATAGTACCCAAGGTCCTCCACAATATAGTCAACCTAATTGGAATAATTCTTGGTAAAATAATCCATAATAGTTTCAACGGCCTTAGAATTCTCAACCTTCCTCACCAAACTAGAAAAAAAATCATGGTCTAACCAACAAAATAATCAATGGCAAAATTAGCAAAACCAATGGCAACCACCCCAAGGGAATTGGCAGTCTACAAACCAATGGAGAGGACCTCAAAAATGGTCTAACCCAAACACTGGTAATCCACAATTACCACCTCCAATCCAACAACCTGCACTAATGCCACCACCTGCAAGTTCTGGACCTCAAAAGCAGACTTTGTTGTGTAGACACTTAAAATTGTCCTAAAGACTATATTAATTTATTAATATTGTCTATGAAATTGTAATTAATTATTAATTATATTGGTCACATTCTTCTGCTTATTTGATTAAATTAATTAATTAAATAAGTTCATTCTCTTAAGTATTTAAATTTAATTTAAATACTCCTAGCCCTAATGTGTTAAATTAATTTAATACATGATCCTCCATGTTTTCCCTTTTTTTAAATAAATTTTATTTATTTAAATCCCCACCATCCCATTAATTCTTCTAAACCTATGATTAAATTAAATTCTATTTAATTTAATCTTAAGCCTAGCCTACACCCATCATTTTCATCCTCTTAAGCCTACTTCTTCTTTAATCTCACTTAATCATCCTAATCTCCTTCCTAATCCCACTCATTAGCCTAAGTGTGTGCTCACACATGTGTGAGAAGGCATGCCTACACACTCCCCTTTGCATTCTTGTCTCCCACTCTTCTTCTCAAGTTTTCTCACACATGTGTGAGAAAACTTTGAATTTTTTACCACTTGCATGGCTTGCATGTCACCATATGTGGCACCTACATGGATGCCACCTCACCAAGCCCTCTCTTGAGCCTATAAATAGAGGCCTTGTCTCAAGAATTCATCATCTCCCACTATTGCATTTTTACCATGTTGGTTTGAGATTTGAGCTTGCATCATAGTTTGAGCTTTCATTGTAGTTGAGTTTGCATGTTAGTTTGAGCTTTCATAGTAGCTTTCATGGTAGTTTTCATGGTGATTTTTAGATTCATACTAACCATTTGGTAGCTGGTTTAGCTTTGCATTTGCATTGTTCATCTAGTTTACTTGTGCATTCTCATTTCCATTGCATTTACATATTAGTGTAGCTTGCATACTTGGTTAGCTTTCTTTATTGCATTTCATATCATCATCATTGAATACCTTCAAGTATGGCTTTCTCCATGGCCATTTCTTGAGGTTTTCTTCATTCCATGTAGCTTAGGTTCACATTTCATCATCACTCACATTTGGACATCCACATTCAAGAGATTCACTACTTTTTTGTGTTTGGAAGAGCACACCAAACATACCCCCCATCTTAACACACCAACAAGGCCTCTCATGGGTGCCCTTGTTGAGATGTAGAGGTGGTTGAAAGATTTGGTTTTTTGGCTACTTAGAGTTGCAAAACTCAAGCAAGCATTAGTTAGTTAAGGTTTCTTTCATTTTGATGAGTACTTGTTGCAAAATTTGAGGTTTTTAACTAATGTTTGTTTGTTGATTCATGCTCCCAATAGGTCACTTCTTCTAGCACACAAGTTGCCTGCACAACCTTAGCCAATTCCAAATAACTGATAGCCACAAAAACCCATGTATTTTTTTGATGGTCAGCAATACCTTGTTTATGCTCTAAATGTTGCAAATGTACATTTGAGATCTGGTACAACCCTACCTACACCTAAATCGCCTCTCATAACTGAAATACCAAATACTCTTGCAACATCAAAACCCACAACTTCTCAGCTACAAATGGTTGACCCAACCAATATAACTAGCTCAGCTCAAACCCAAATAGTAGTTGAACCTCCTTTTCCACAAAAGCTCATACAAGGTAAACTTGGACAAATAGAGGAACAATTCTTTGACATCATTGATTAGTTAAAGAACATGCATGTCCACATACCCTTATTCCAAGCCATTAAAGATGTTCCTATTTATGGCAAAGCCATCAGAGAAGCTTATCTAAAAAAGCCTAGGAGGAAGAAAAATGACCCAACTATAGTCCATGCTATAGGACAATTGGCTAGCATTATGTTAGGAAAAATGATTATTCCTAAATATTCTGATCCAAGAAGTCCAATTGTAAATGTGATTATAAATGGTTAGTTTGTTAAAAATGCTTTAATTGATCTTGGTACTGCTATAAATATCATGACTAAGGATACTATGAAAAAGTTGAATATAGAAGGATTAAGGGCTACCCCAACAATTCTGCAACTTGCAGATAGTTGTACTATCACTTCTAATGGGATGATAGAAGACATAGTAGTAACCCTAGACTCTCTACAGTACCCTATAGATTTCATGATTCTATCCCCAAAAGTCAATTTATTTGGTTACCTGTCATCTTAGGATGACCATGGTTAGCTATAGGTGATGCAAATATAAGTTGTAGGTTAGGGAGTATGAACATATCAAATGGATAGGCAACAAAGAAATTTGATTTATATCCTCTGGCACAACCACAACCAAATTTAAGTACATCCATATGGCTAGATTTAGGGGATAGGGAAGATGAGTTAAACTCTATAGCACAACTTATGATGTTACATAGATAGTCTTTTCTGAAGCTGCACGAAGAGGATTCAATAATTCAGAGTATTCTTAATAATACTTGCATGGTAGAAAAAGATGTATCTGACAGTTTTGTGTTAGAACTAACTACATGAGGAATGTAATGAGAGTTGTTTTCTACCCAAGGAGCCAGAAATTATCCATTAGGTTTTACCATGTAAACTAGATAGAAGTCCAATCTCTGAAGCTACTATGGTTGATCTCACAACTATTGTTGAGTTATCAAAAGGTCATAATCTCCATGTCAATCCAAAATTGCCTTCCCGATAGATGAAACAGTTAAAAAAGCTTCTTCAAAAACATGAAAAGGATTTTGCATGGGACTATGGGGATATGAAGGGGTTAAGTCCTATATTATGCACTCATAGAATATACATCAATGAAGGGTGCCTACCACTCCGTCAACCCTAGAGAAGGATTAATCTAGCCCTTAGAGAAATAGTAAAAATTAAACTATAAAAGTTGCTTGATGCTAGTTGTATATACCCTATATTTGATAGTAGATTGGTCTCACCTCTGGTCATAGTGCCTAAAAAGGGAGGGAAATGGCAGATTTGTGTAGATTATAGAGAATTGAATAAGGCAACTAAAAAGGACCACTTTCCTTTACCCTTTTGTACAAAGTGTGAACACATATTCATGAAACTTTAGTGTAGAATGCAGATAGACTGATGATGAACTAAACTAAACCCAAGATATCATCATCAAAATGTAATCTCTATGAGTGTCTCCAAGAATGAGTACAAGATCTATGACTATAATGCAGATTATATGCTATCAAAATGGATATGAAACAAACTAAATATGCAATAAATGATGCTAAATAATGTAAAATCAATACTAAAATGCTATGAACTTGCTAAAATGATAATGCTAAAATGATGAATCAAAATGTGCCTATAGTGCAAATGCCTAAAACTTGGGCTCCTTTGCTCTTGGATTTCCCTCCTATTTATAGGATTTCAAAAGGGGTTGGGGTAAGAATCAATATTTTTACCTTTGACTGGTGGGTAAAAGTAAAATTGAAAATATCTCATAAGAGACCTAGAGGAAGAGTCCAAAAGACTTGATTTTGAGGATAATTGAGGATATTTCTAATTCTTTTAAAATGAAAAAGGGGGATTTCCAATTTTGTGAGGATAAATGATTTTGTTAATTTAATAAATGTCTTATTTATTTTCAACACTTTTGTCTTTTTCCTACTCCTTTTTTGAATTTCATTTTATGAATTTGAATTATTTTTCTCCTATTTTAAAGTTGATTTAGGTCTTGTCAATTTGATAGGTGATTAATGACCTGATGTGATTTTTGATTTGAAAGTTTTTTGTGCTTCTTTTTATTTTCTCTTTAATTTGCACTTATTGATCAAAATTGCATGATTTAGGTCTTTGCCAATTTTTGGATGTTTACACCTTCATCGATCAAGTCCTGGACACTCTAGCTGGTAAGAAATATTTTTATTTCCTAGATGGCTACAATGGTTATAATTAGATAAGTATAGCTCCTGAAGATCAAGATAAAACCACATTTACATTCCCATGGGGTACTTTTGCATATTTTGTCTTGCCATTTGACTTGTGTAATGCCCCACCAACCTTTCAAAGAGTTGTCATCAACATTTTTGCTGATATATCGCATGATTGCATGGAAATATACATGGATGATTTCACAACATTTGGAGTCACCTTTGAAGAAGCCTTCATGAATCTTGAAAAGGTTCTTGTCTGATGCAAAGAACATAATCTATCACTCAATGGTGAGAATGTTTCATGCTCATGCAGGAAGGAGTGGTGCTTGGTCATTTCATATCAGTTGTAGGAATACAAGTGGATCTGGCTATGATAGAGGTAATTCTAACACTATGCATATCTACAAAACCAAAGGATGTGAGATCATTTTTAGGCCATGTCAGCTATTATAGGTGTTTCATAAAAGATTTTAGTAAAATAGCTAGTCCTTTGTATACACTATTGACTAAGGAAGCTAAATTCATTTGGACACCTAAATGTAATGAAGCCTTCCTGGAGCTTAAGAAACTCCTCACTAAAACACTAGTTTTAAAGGGACCTGATTGGTCAATTCCATTTCATATCCATACTAATGCATCATACTATGTCGTAGGTGTTGTATTAGGAAAAAAGCCTACTAATCTTGAAAATGCCATCTACTATATTAGTAAAAGCCTTCATGGACCTGAACTGAATTACATAGTAACTGAAAAAGAACTTTTAGCTATAGTCTATGCATTGAAGAAATTTAGACATTATGTAACTGCATATCCTATTTTTGTTCATATTGATCACTCAGCTATAAGGTACGTAATGAACAAACTTTTTGTAACTGGTAGATTGGCAAGATGGCTCTTGTTGTTATAGGAGTTTGATATTACCATTATTGATAAGCCAGGAAAATCCAACATAGTTGTTGATTATTTGTCTAGACTACACATTACTAATGAAGATCCAACTCCAACTAAAGATACCTTTCTAGACGAGCACTTGTTCCACATAGCAACACATACACCATGGTATGAAAACATGGCAAATTATCTTACTACAAATAGAATGCCCCCACACTTCTCTCATAGAGATAGGAGGAAGCTAGAAAAGAAAAATTTTCATTATTCTTGGATAGATAATAATCTCTTTTATGTTGGACCAAATCAGGTCATGAGGAGATATGTCAGAGAGAATGAGATATATGCAGGAGAAAGAACAACACTAAAGGTACTTACAACTAGATATTATTGGCCAACCTTACGTAAGGATGTAGTAACTTATACAACCAACTTGACAAATGCTAGAGAATGGACTAATCAACCAAAACTGATGAGATGCCACTCAATCCATAGATTGTAGTAACACCTTTTGACAAGTGGGGTATGGACTTCATAGGTCCAATTGACCCACCATCAAGTGGAAAATCCTACATCTTAGTATGCATGGATTATGTAACCAAATGGGTGGAAGTTAGAGCAATGAAAAATGCAAGAGATGAGAAAGTAGCTAAATTCCTATATGAAGAAATATTCACCCACTATGGAGTTCCCAGAGAACTTGTCACATATCAAGGAGCCCAGTTCACATCAAACTTGATCATTGAGGTTATGAAGGAATACAACATAAGGCACCAAAAATCTAGTCCCTATCACCCTCAAGAAAATAGGCAAGTAGAGGTCACCAATAGAGAAATTGAAGCCATTCTGACTAAGATAGTACACATACACAAGAAAGATTGGACCAACAGATTAATTGAAGTTGTTTGGGCATACTAGACCACATGGAAGACAACAACTAGATTCACTTCATTTGAACTTGTCTATAATAAAGTATCAATATTACCTATTGAATTTGAACATAAAACATTGCACACTACTTCATCAAACTTGATCACTGAGGTTATGAAGGAATACAACATAAGGCACCAAAAATCTAGTCCCTATCACCCTCAAGAAAATTGGCAAGGGGAGGTCACCAATAGAGAAATTGAAGCCATTCTGACTAAGATAGTACACATACACAAGAAGGATTGGACCAGTAGATTAATTGAAGTTTTTTGGGTATACTAGACCACATAGAAGATAGCAACTAGATTCACTCCATTTGAACTTTTCTCTAATAAAGTAGCAATGTTACCTATTGAATTTGAACATTAGTCTTCCTACAATGCAAGAAGAGAGACTTCTACCCTTGAACTCCCTAGATGAAATAAGAAAGAAAGCTTTGGAAAGAATAGAAATTATTCAACAATAGTGAAAGAAGTGGCATGATGCATATATCTATAATAAACAATTCCAAGTAGGAGATTGGGCTCTCCTATACGATTCTCGCTTCAAAGAAAATCTAGGAAAGTTGCATACTCGATGGTTAGGGCCTTATAAAATTCTGTATGTATTCAAAAATGGAGCAGTCCAACTAACAACCATTAATCCTATATAGTTCAAGTTACTTGTAAATGGCCAGAGGTTGCACCTCTATCATAAACCATAGACCAAAGATGAGTTCCTGTAGTAGTTCCAACCAACTAGTTTACTAGCTCCTACAAACACACTTCCTACAATAGAGGGTGAAAACCTTTTCCCTGTAGCCATACCAAGACAAAATTTCAAGGAGCCCTCATAATAAAGCCTCATTTAATATGAGGTCCATTCTTTCATTCATTTTTCTATTTCTTCATATCAACTCATCTCATTTGTCTGCCTACCATCCACTCACACTCCATGTCACCCACAAATTCTATTTTTACTACTTTCAATAAATCATTCTGTCGGCACCTTTTTTGCAGTCACCCAACTTCCCCACCTCATTAATTTGCATGTGGACATAAGCTCTCAAATTTTTAGGTACAACAATTTTAACTTTTTATTTATATTTTACAGCACAGGTTTCAATATTTATATATAATACTACATTAAATGTATCATATAAGTCTTAAGCCAGTTTCTCATTCCTATGCCAAAAATTTTAAAGTGTGGACACTTATCAAATTTTAGTGGGGGGCCAAGAAAGTGTATTAATTTCCAAATTTCATTTCCATGCTACCCTAGTCATGTCCACATTATAGGTTGTACTTTGGCGGTAGTCTGATATTTTTTCTTTAGTTTTTAAAAATCTTTCTATATCTATCATACCTCTTCACTGCGATTTTGGGAAAGATATCCTATGTTTGACATGATTGAAAGGACTAAGAGTTATTACGAGAACACCTTCAATTAAACCTTGATGTGCTTCATAATTAATTGCATCATTATTTGACATGTCAAAAACAACAGAGTATTGTTAAGAGAATTGGTAACGACATTCCTCAGAAAGATTAATTTGAAATTATGAGAATAGGGAATTTGTAGAGGAAAAAAGGGGTAAAACTTATCAGAGTGCTGAGAATAGAGAAAATCAAAGCTAGACATTTTGAAGATGGGAGGATAGTTATAGAGGTATGAGTTGGTTGTTCATAATATTTTACTTGTAGACGTTGAAGCAGTCTGATGATTTCATGCCTATGGATGGATTGGCTACTTCTTACAATTAACTAAGCTCAATGAAGAAGTAGCAATGGAGTTTATGACAATATTTGATGAAGGGGAAGCCACAGTATGGGGGTTAAGAGTGATCGCTACTGAGAAGCAGATAGTAAAATTCATAGGACTACCAATAATTGGGGAACATTATCCAAATGAACATGATGCTAGGTCCTCACGGGCATAGTTCTTTCAGCCAGGTGACCCTTAATTGGACATTTCAAAGAAAGGGTGTAAAAGACTTGTTGGTAAACAAATTTTTCACAGTAGAATTTTCCCAACGGAATGTGTGGCAAAGCATTCACAACAGTTGGAGAGGCCCTTGGTATGCGGCCTTCCTCTGTGTTTAGAGGGGTAGCTCCCTCGTATGATGTAATTTTTAAAGGATTTTCAAATAAAGAGTTTAAAACTTCAAAGTTCAAGAGAAATTCATCCAAGATGAATGCACCACACACCCTCATGACCTTCTCCAGTAAACAAGATTGATAACAAGGGTGATCAATGACTACACTTGAAAGCAACCAATATTATCAAGCACATTCATTAATATTCATAAACACTCGCACAGTACCATGAGAATGTATACTACAACAGATAACAATTTTGATTTTAGAATAAGAAACCCAAAGCATATCTCATTCCATTTTCTTGCACTAAGAAGACAAAAGAGATTTTCAATTCTAGAGATAAAAGGTGTACATACTTTCCAAAATTTATCTCTCAATCAAAATTTCAGCATAGTGTTCCCTTATTCTTAAAACCAAAAAGTCCCTTTACAATGCCAAAAGGCGTCCTTATATAGACATAGAAGTTAATAACTACCTCTTCGTGGTTAATAACCACCTCCAAAATATGTAATTTTGGAAGGTTAATTAACCTCAAGAAAATTAACCTACACAAGGAAACTTGTAAAAACAAAACTTAGCTAGAGTTCCTAAAGATATTTACATATACAATCATTGATTCTTCTAGCTACTAACTCTATCTACCCGAACATAATTGATCTATCCCAAAAAGCCCTGTAAGCATCTAGGATGATCATCATTGATTCATAGTTCGGAATGAACACATTTTCCATCCTGAGTTTGGTTGTGAAGTATCTATCTTGAATTTCCTCTGACTCTTTTCGATAGGCTGAAATGTTACAATCTCCTAGAGTGACTGCAACCAGGCTAAGCTTCATCATAGTTTTAGCATCTGATACATGGTTCTCTATTTCTGAATGAATCTGAACACTGAAGGAATCAATGAGAAATTGACAATCAACATGCTGAAGATCAGTTACTAGCACCCCACCTGTGATAGTAGAGATTAATTCATCTATACCTTTTGTTTTTAGTTGCTCCAAAGAAGCTATTAGCTTTTCAAACTCAATGATCCCTTTATTGATTTTTATCACCTTCCAACCAACACTTTTACTCCAGATATGTGTTTGGTTGTCATTTGGATCAGCAATAATTTTCTCAAGAAATAGGGTGCTCATATCTAACTTGGCCATTTCTTTTAATTCATCAGCTACTTTTTGCCAGTTGGATTTATGTTCCTTGCTACTTTCCAACTCTTTAGAAATTTCTTGTATCTGTGCTATGGCTTTCCCATATATCTTTTTTACCCCAGTTATAAGTTTTGAAGCATCCTCTATCATCATGTTTATCCAAGCTTCGATCATCATACTATGCGACTTGTGTTTGTCAATTCTTTCAACAATAGTATGATCTAAAATACCATCAGGACCTGCTAAAACTGACGGAGTGACTACGGCTTGGGCATTAGAAGGATTGCTGATTGAATTAATATAAGCTACCATCATCTGAACTTGTTCCTTGAGTTGCTCCTTGGCTCTTTTTTCTTCCTTCGCCCTTTGCAACATCTGAGCAGCAATCACTTCAAAATTCTAAAACTCTCTTTCTGCATTAGAAGGACCAAGATCAATCTTTTCTAGAATGAAATCTGATTCGGATGCTTCATCAACATTCTTTTCAATTATAGGTTTGGCTAATTCCACACACAAGTTGCCTGAAGTTTCATCAATAGCTAACCTGGACATCACCTTGGTCTTTTTCACCTTAGGAGGCTTCTGAAGAATACTAGAGATCACATCAAATGGGGGTAAGATCATTTGAACAACTTTCTTCCTCTTCTGAAGACTATTTTGGAACCATGAATGTGTAATTTTTGAAGCTTGTACATCACTTGTCACATTTTCAGCAATCATCATTAAGTCTTCTGAATTAGATAATGAGTTATCTAATTGTGTGATGTCTATTAATGGCATATCAGGAGGAGAGAGACTCAAGTGAGGAATCACTGCATCACAAGGGGATGTAATAGGGACATGCGATTCAAAAATTTGAGGAGTTCTTTGATCTTTTTCACTGGATTCATTCCCTTCCTAATTCATTCTACCTTTCATTCTTGTCCTTTTTCTTTTGACTATAAACTTATCCAGCTGATTCAGATCTTCATCTCGATCTTGAGCACCTATATCCAGTTGTTGCATCTTCTCACTAGAAGTTGCCTCTATCACCACCCGAGATGATTCTCCTTTATTATTTCTCCTCTCTTTACCTTGAAATTCACCAGTTGCTTTTTCAGCTCTGAATTTACTGATCTAGTCTCTTGTCCTTTTAAGAATAAAGGCAGTCCTTTCCTTCAAGCTTTTTAACTCTGGAATTGACCAATCAATAGGAGGGAGATCTACCAATTCAATTTTCTCATAATAGTAAGGATCGACCAAAGAAACCTCATTGTCATCTACACCTGTCACATCAATGTCCAACTTGAAGTCTATCACCTATCATACTGTAAGCCGCATCCAATCTCTCTTCCTAACTTCGAAGTCATTTTCACAATCCTCCCAAGAGTCTTCTAGAGTTGGGAAGTGACCAAGACTGGGATTTAACTTTAATTCATTCACTGCATAGCCCTTACTATCATAAGGGAAACGCATCGTGTAAGGATGCAAATTTATTGTGGCAATAGATCTTTCAATATTCCTAGCATCTGATGCAGTATCACAACTATAATATCTGATGCCGATAGGAAAAGCTATTTCATCTATCCTCCTATTCCTGCAAAGTTTATTGATTTGACTAATTTGCCTGCACATTTCAATTAAGACCAATTTATCATCAACAAATCTAGGTAGCATCGGTGAACACCCATCATAGGCAACTAACCTGATATAAGTAAACTTCGAGAATTGTATGAAAATGCTTCCATATTTTTGTACTTTCATTGCTGCTTCTGGTGAAATTTTGAGTCCAATGTTCCCTTGAATTTCCCTTACAATTATCATGGTGAATGCATCATTCACTCTTCTAAAATGGTGTAGGCTATTATTATACTAAATTTGAGGAAGATGATTATAAATGATCGATGTGTCATCATAAATGCCCTACCGGTTAAGTCTTGACCAACTCTTGGTGCTTGCAATAGCATAGAAAAGATATGAAGTCATATAAAAGTAGTCATTTTCTTGAAGTCCCATGAGCTGTCTATGTAGAAAATCACTAATAATTTCAGCCCAATCAATATGTTGTTTTCCTTCACAGATCATGTTGATAAATAGGAACATCCAACCTTCAAACTCGTGTGAGTCTTGAAGACCAACGATCCTACTTAGTAGGGTCACCATGTTTGCCACATCTTCTTTTAACAACGACCTATGAATGGATTTTCCTAATTGAGATTTCCCTTTTCTTGGTTGCGAGAACCGTGACCTGGCAATGGTGTTTAGACATTGAGTCTGATTTGCAATAAAATACTCTTTGGTAGTTCTCAGATTGATGTTAGCATATTGCATCTGGGTAGGCAATCAGAAAACACTAGCAATAGAGGCAGGATATAGACAAACAATTACTTTATTGTTCAATGAAATAACTTTTCTAGTATCCAGATGGTAAGCTTTTACGCATTCCAATACCAAGTCTGGGCACTATGCTGAAATGGGGTGTCTTCCTACCTGAGCTAAGCCACTTTTTGATATTTTTCCAGCCAATGGGGTCTATTCTTCATTCACAAGAGATGACCAAAAGTCTTGAAGGCAAACACTTCCTAAGATGGTATCTTCGATATCTCGAAGCATACTTCTTAGAATAGGAGCATAATCTGGCTTCTGATACTTGTACTTCATGATAGATTATCAATCTTTCTTTGTCAAATTTTTTAGATGCCTTCAACCTTGTGCTACACTCTTTACTTCTAACTTCAAAATAACAAATCAACCACCCAAACAAAAAGATCTATCAGCAATACATCGGACTGGGAATTACCATGTCTTGTAACAGACATTCATAAGAATTGGATCTTGCCCAGACTTATAATTCACTCATAAATCTGCATAATATTAATGATGTTCCAGCTTATCTACAGTGTATTGATTGCCTAAGAAAGTAAGGATGCTGATCTGAGGTTTTCAAAGCTACAGGTTAGGAATGAATATTTCATTTTGTCGAACACTTTCCTAGCATTCTATATGTTCTGTTCATGCTCACTACCCTTTTTTATTTTGGCATTATGTCAAACAAGTCAAGAGCTAAATTCACATGGAGAAAAGATGAAGAATTTGTTTGGTAGATGTTCTTTGGCATTAATCCTTTGCATATCAAGCATCTCCATGTAATTAACATTTCTTCATTTGCTAGTATAATTCAGATGCTCGAGTTCTGAGTAAAATCATTTGTCAATAAGATATTGATGGTGACAGATTCCAAAGTTGATATATCGATTTAAAAAAATCTCTGCATAGTTTTGTTATGGAAATTTGTAATCTTCTCTCTCTCATTATTGTAGTGGCATCATCCAAACATAGTGCAACACCATAACCCGAAGATCAAATATTTAAGCGAAGATTTTTATGGCATCATCAATATTCCTTTAAGCATGCCCTGAAGACAATAGGAAAACTATGGGTTGCAAGAAAGTGTTTAAAGACTCGGATGATATCATGGTCGACAATGAGTTGTTCAAGGTGGTGTGCTTGTTGAATGAACTACAAGCGCAATTGCTTCTTTAAAGCATCCTTCATTTTCTTGCATGGATAGGAACAACACTGCTCTGCTCATGAATACAATGATATTTCCTTTAATGTTAGCAAGTTGATATAAATATATCACATTTTACCCACAACAAATGTTGGTGGCTTTAAGTCTTCCAGCTCTTGAAAATGTTTTCCATTGTGAAGGAAAGCCATAGGTTGAGGATCAATTAATTGGCAAGTATGGTATGAGGTGGCATGCTTTAATTGCTTCTTTAAAAATGTCCTTATCCTACACTTGGTGAAGAGGGTGGTCTGCACATGATTAGATATGTTCCAATCTAATTCCTTCATAAATCTGGACTCCCATAGCTAACAGCAGGTATTCAAACCTCAGTATCACACCCACTATTCACCTAGGAAGACCATGCGTTTGAGTTGGAAATAAGGTGAGCAAGGTGATGTATATGTTAAATAAACAACAAGACTTTCCCTTTCTTACGTGGACAATAATATGGACTGATTTGTATATGCAGCAATATTTTGAAAAACCAAGTTCTGTGGATGCATACAGCCATAGGTTGAAACTCTAGCAAATGTAAAATATCAACTTTAATAAGTGCTTCAATAACATTATCCCACTATATTCGAGCCGAAGGAATTTACACATGGTTTATACAATTGGGAAATTTTCAAACAAGTTAATAACCATCTCAAAGAGGTTAAGAAATGCACGTTTTTGGAGAGGTTAATTAACCTACTCCAAAATGCGCATTTTGGAAATTAACATTAACCTATTTGAGAGGTTAAGAAATACGCATTTTTGGAGAGGTTAATTAACCTACTGCGAAATGCGCGATTGAAAAGTTATCATTAACCTTTTTGAGAGGTTAATGGTTAATGATAAACTTGAAAATGCATATTTTGGGTCTCTCCATTAACTTGCAATAACCTAAGACTCAAAAGTCAGTTTTCAAAAATTTCAAGTGCTGCACAGAGTTGGGAACAAGTCGGAGACATGAAGATTCAAAAATTCACAAAGATTCAGAGATAAAATGGCCAATTGAAAGCTTAAAATTGGGCAATTTTCAAAAATTAACCAAGGCTTATAAAATTTAAAGAATTTTAAGACCGGGCAACAAGACTTTCTCTTCTAGCTCCATATCTAGAATTGGCAACCCACATTATCAAGTATTTGACCTGTGAGGATAGATTTTCAAACCTACATGCTCATCATTTTAAGCTACTTAGTTGTATAAGACATAACATTCAAGTTAATGTCCCCAATTTCCTTTATAATATGTTGTGTATTAGTGCTGAAGAGACTCAAAAAGGAAATCCAAATTTTGTTTCTCATCATGCCCTCATCAAAATTTTAGTTGAAAGGTCTCTTAGAGATTCTTCCCCTATATCATGGGAAAAATTTGTTGAATTTAAAACTTTGTAGCCTCAAGCCAACCCGTTCCACAAAATTTAGGAAATGAGGAAGAAATTGCAGAGCCTAGTCAGAATCAGGTTGAAATAGAAAAAGAACCCTCTCCTGATAAGCTTGGTGAGCCTATGTTAGAGGATGATATACCTAGATCTTCTAGAAATAAAGTCAAGCATAAGGTTGGTAAAGAAATCCCTAATCTTGAAAAGGAAGCCCAAAATCCCTCTATTAAAGTAACAAAGAGAAAAAGGTATGTTCCTGCAATAACCACTCTTGTAGCATCTACTCTAGTCATGCCTAAATCAAAGTGGACCCACAAAATAGTCAAAGCTAAAGAGCTTCCTATGCATATAAGCCCTCATACATGAGGTCGAGTATCCCTAGTTTCCACTGAAAACCCAAATGCCCCAATTTTAAAGTCTCATACAAAATCAGTAGTTGAAAATATTCCAGATGACTCTCCTGTGCAATTGCAACCCCAAAATGTGGAAACATATGAAAATGAGCCTATCAATGAGATACTACAAGAGAATCAAGAAATGTTTAAATTGAACCCCATTGTTGTTCTAGAAAAAGCCTCTAGCAATGATCAACCCACCATGCTCCCAGTCCCTGTATATTCTAATGTTTCTCTTATACCTTATAAATCCTCTTGGTACACCCAATATTTCCAACAAGTTGCCAAAGAACAAAAGACAAAATCTAAGGCTTGAGAATTTTCTTCATCTACAATTCAATTGATATTGTTTGGTCTATACAATCATTTCATTTTTCAAAAGGCCTTGTGGAAGCAAGAAAGAAACCAAATGTAGAAGGCAATACTTGATAGAGATGATGAAATTGAATCATCGAAAGAGAAACTTGAGAAATAGAAACAACAAATGAATAAAGCTTTAAAGCTAGCTAACCAAGTAATGGCCTGTAGACCACCACTAAGGGTGTATGCCATTTTTTTGAAGGAATAGTTTCTATTGTTTCAATTGATGATGACAATGAGAGATATTGATTGTGAATTTAAAAATGCTCAAGATTTTTATAATGTGTACTAGACTTTGCCTTCATGGCAAAAGAATTTGTTGTGTGAACTCTACTTGTATCATTTCATAATTTCACATGAGATAGAGTGGAACCCTCTGCTTTACATAGGAGATGTTCACCTCAAAGCTTTAATGTCCTGGATGCATAATGAGACAAATTATGATAGGAAATTAGATACCTATAGAGAACTTGAGAAATCTGAACCATTACCACTACGAGCTGAATCCCATAAGCCTTATGACCTTTTGAGAGATTGGTTCATATTAACCTACGGGAGACCGAAACTAGAAATCAAGGAGAAAGTGTTTGCAAAAAGGGAAAAGGTTTATAGAGAATACCAGACACTTCCAAATTTTACACAGCAAAGAGAAATTGTAGGGCTTAGAAATTGATGGAATCGACTATTAGAAGCTCTCAAAAAGGCTAATACACCTAGCCCTATCAATTATGAGGTAGCAACTAATAAGGTGGCTACATATATGCAACTGGGAAGACAAAATAGAAAAGAGCTATGGATACCATTAACATTTCAGCCTCCTACCCTTCTTTGGCCTCTGTATGAAAATAATGCTACCAAACTAGACCCCTTGGTTGAAGAACACATTGGTGAACATTAGAGACACACCAGAGGATATTTCTACACTTTCAAAAGTCTAAAGTAGGGGAAGACTATAGTGGGAGATTGCAGAGCAATGGCAAAGAAGCAAAATGCTTGAGGACAAGCATTCACATAGTGGGGAGAAGATGGCAAGGCATATTAATGTCTCAAATTTGATATAGTTTTTATAGTTTGAACTTACTCTTTGAGCCTTGTGAAAAAAATTTCTGAAATATTTGTTTTAAATATCTTGTAAACTTATGTCGAATACGGCTAGAACTTATTAAACTAACAGATAGTGGGTTTCACATACTTTGATTAATACTATACATAGAATGCAGTATTTCATATAAATATTTTAAGCTATGTTATAATATTTGAATAAGAGTAGGAATGTTATTGTGCATATGCAGATGTTTCTATCTTTCGAGAAATAAAGAAGTGGCACAAAGAGTGGTGATTATTGTATTAAAGGAAGAAGATGATGAAGACCAATCATGGGAAAAAAAGTGCATATCAGTTCCTCTAAATAAGTTGCTCCTATAGAGGAGTTATTGTTCCAAAAAAACCAAGAATACCTAACTTGTTATATTTCTTGCGAGCTGTTATTATGTTGCTTAATCAATGTTCTATGCCATGGTTGACATTCCACCTTCTTTTCTGGTGATGTTTGTTCATGGTTTTTTTTATGTCATGTTTTCAATAAGTATCCAATCCTCTATATAATGGATTTGGGGGGATCTTCTTGAAAGAGGGAGAAAAAGTAATGAAGAAATAGACAATACTAGTTTGAGATTCAAAAGTTACTCTTTTCTATTTTTCATGAATTATTCAGTGATGTACTCAAAGAAGGATTTTAATGAGAGAGTGATTTTGGAATACCTATTGTGTTCTTAGTTAGTTTAAGCCAACCAAGGGGGCCCACTTGGGAGGTGGAATAGATTTAGGTAGATTAGATTCATTCCTTGCAATTTCCTATTTTAGGATAGATTTACTGTATTAGTCCTACAACATTGTTACTGTGAAAGTTCCTATAGCACTTGTGGAAAATGATCATGGTGGATGTTTGATTTGTTAACTAGTTTATAATTCATTTTTTAAAGTTTTCTATAGTTATTTGTTGTTATTTTGAGTGTCTTTATTGTTTTGTATCAATAGTATAGATTCCTTTCATGCATTTTATCTTCCCACAGCATAGGTGTTAAGTCTCTTGAAGGAACTTAGTGCACATATTGCGCTGACCCATTTCAAGTCCTAAGTCCCTAGGTTGACAATTCAAGTTTATTTCATGATGGAATAGATAGTTTTCAAAATAGACATAGTATCCTTGAGAGGGTTAATGGTGTGATTATCTTCATCTATTATGGAATTGTACAATGGCTTAGAGAACAAAAAGGTTTATTGGTAGCTTGCAAGCACAATTTTAGATTATTCTTGGAGTTTCTACCAAATTGTGTGTCTAGGATAGCTAAGGGTTTGGATCTTGTGATATCTTGCAGATTATTATTGAATTTTTTTTGTATTTGGTTGTAACTCAAAAGGCCTTATAGCTAGGCATGTTGGATGTAAATTTTATGATTCTATTATGAGAAGTTTCATTGTTGTGGATCAAAATATCTATGTTAGTGTTTATATTCCACTATGTGGTTAATTGATGGGGGTTAGGAAATCTCCTTTGGGGATTCTCCAACTTTAGACTACATCAAGTGGTATCAAAGCAAAGGTGGGATCTAGTTGATCTTGTGGATTTTTTCTTTAGGTTTACGAAGATCATGGAAGATGCCTCTAAGAATATTGGACCTTAGGGTGATTGATTATCTTTGTGATACTATAGAGATCAAGATTTTAGAGAAGGTTAGATCAAATTTCACATCAGAGCTAGCGATGATGAAGAATGAGATTATGAGAGCTATTGTTGGTGTACCTAGGAATGTGGGTACTGGAGATGGTTATGAGGAAGCTCTTGAAGACTAATTTGAAGTTGTTGGATCTAGTGGTGAAGATAGAACTAATTGAATGGGGAGACCTATGGAAGATAGGGCTGGTCAATTAGATATATATGGATCTCAGTTGAAGCTGAAGCATAAGATGAATATTTCTAATTTCTCAAGTACTTTGCATCTTGAAGACCTAATTGATTGGATTGGTGAATTGGAAGACTAATTTGAGTTAGAGGATATTGGATATCCTCTTAGAGTGAGGTTGGCTCAGACTAAGTTGAAAGGAAATCCTTCTCTTTAGCGGAAATAATTGTAATGAGATAGAGAAGAAGAAGGTGAAATGAAGATAACTAGGTGGAGATTGATGGTGACTAAATTGATGGCTAAGTTCATTCTTGCTGATTATGAACTTGAGTTATTTAAATGATTACATAATTTTAAATAGAAGGATTTGTCTATGAATAATTATACCGATAAATTCTACAAGTTAACAATTTGGTCTGGACATAGAGATTTTTATAAGGAGAAGGTGGTTCGATACATTAATGGTTTGAGATTCAATATTTTAGATGAGGTTGGCATGCTAAGGATTGATTCAGTTGAGGATTCTTATCAATATGCCCTAAAGGAAGAAGATAAGTTGAAGTGGAGAAATTAAGGCATTTCCTATTGGAAGGAGAAACAAGATCATTTGGAAAAGGATAAACTACATGCAGAAGATGAACCAAAACCTATTGAGTTGAGGAAGAGGACAAGTAGAGGTGAATTTAAAGGTAATGTATTTTGTTATGGTGAAGGACATATAGCTTATGAATGTTCCCAGAAGGCTAGTGATAGAATAGTTTCTATTCTGAATGAGGCTAAAGACTCAGTCAATGAATCTAAAAGGGAAGGAGAGAACTTGTTGGCTTGACAAGTACTATTTGGTAGAAGGGTATTGGAACCTTGTCAAAAGACTAATTTTTTTAGGACTCGTTGTAAGTATGGTTGTAAAATCTGCAAGGTGATTGTGGATAGTGGTAGTACTAATAACCTTTTTGCTGAGGAGATGGGTTAAAAGCTTGGTGTGAAGAGAGTACAACATCCTTGTACTTATAGGATTATCTAGTTACAATATGATCATGCTTTAGCAGTGAGGGAGCAGTGTCTTGTTGATTTCTAGATTGGGAAGTATAAGGATCAAGTGTTGTATGATATTGTGGACATGAGTAGTTGTCACATATTGCTTGGTAGACCTTGGAAGTATGATTGCAAAGCTATGCACGATTGTGTCAAGAATGCATTTATAGTTAAGAAAGGTAGCAGGAAGTTTTCACTGATTCCTTTGTAGAATGAGAAACTTGGTAGAAGGAACCTAAGCTTTGGGAGCTAAGTAGAGAAAAAGGATTCTGAGAGGGTTAGAGATCAATGTTGAAAAAAGACCAGTGCTACACCAATGAAGGATGTGAGGAATAAAAGTAAACAATGGTTTGTTACTAGAAAGGATTGGAAGAAGTGGAATAAAGGGAAGAGTTTGCAAGTTGATAACTTGGAGGACACGTATGTGAAGAACCAGTTTAGGATTTATCTATTGAATCTCGCAAGATGTTCTTCCAACTATTAAGATATATCTTTTGCACCTGGCATATCTGATGCAAGAGCATCCTAGGGAAGTAGGAAATCTTGTATGATGGATTTGTTTTGACCTTGGAGTTGGAGGACTCAATTGAAGAAGAGGTGATGCTTGGTTGTTATTGGGTAGTTCTTGGACTCAATATTGACTATGGAGCTCAGTCATTGAAGTTTCTTAGTCAACTAAGGGATCTTAGCATAAATTGGGTTACTTGACTTATACTAAATTTCTTGCATGTATTAGGTACTCAACATGTATTGTTTCTCAATAATACTTGTAGTTTTGTTGACGCTTAACAATTTGGCATGTTGATTGGTATTCTTGTGGATTTTCTCTACCAACTTGGTGCATTTATTAATGCATGTGGAGTATGACTTGATGTGGAGAAATTGTAGGGATATGTGTGGACCTATTTTTTCCTTGGATCTTTATCCTAGGATACTTTAATATTTGTTGTAAGCTGACGTAAAACATTTTATATTTAAATTTTTTTTTTAGAGGATTCTATTTGCAACAAGCCAACTTGTGGTTAGAGTGTTTATGTAATGTAGGGGTTTAGTTAATTTGTAACTTGCTAGGATGACTTGTGGCTTAGTTGGGTATAAGTAGCAGGTCTTGTGGAGTCTTCAATCATTATTCATCCAACATGGAGAAGAGGAGTAGCTTAGAAAGTAGAGCTAGTAGTCATGGCTTGGAGAACAAGAAGGTTTCTTGGTGGCTTGCAAGAAAATGTTTATATTGTTCTTGGATTTTATACCGTATTTTAGATTTGGGCTAGCTAAGGGTTTGGATCTTGCAAGATCTTACTATTGTGGTTTCATAACACACGTCCCATTTCACCTAGAAATGTAGACCCCCTACTTTATTTTTTGGCTTTTCATATCCCTAGTCTGGGGTTTGAGTCTTTTTTAGGGTTTTATCTAGTTTTTTTGGTTAGATATGGGTTCTAATTCTAAAACCCAGAGTTTGGAATTCATCATCAAAAGGAAAAAAAGTCAATTTTTATAGAAAAATGGTGCACCAGCGCACCTCCCCAAGTGTGCTAGTGTGCCAAATCACTTGAAAAGGCATCACCCCTTGGTGATGCACAATAGTGTAGCACGTAGCTATACAACACCAAGGGATGCGCTAGGTCTTGGGTTTATAGCATGCAGTTGCGTATCACCAAGGGGTGCACTAGGTCTTTGGTCTATACAACCTAGGGACCCTCCCTTTACCTCACTTGTCACTTTTTCTTCTCTAAGATTTTGTGTCACAACTCGCACCTCAATAGGTGTGTTACTCCACATCCTTCCTCACTCACTCCTCACCTCCCACCTACACACTAATAACCAAAACAACTTAAAAACACCTAAAAGGTGCACAACTATACACCCTTTATTTTTCAAAACTTAACTAAAATTTGAGAAAACTTTAAAAAGCATAACCAAAACATCTCATTTAAGGTGTGCAGTAGCACACCTAATTAGGTGCACTGCTAGGCACCCTTAAATGAAAAACATCCTTTTGCACCAAAATGAATATAGGGTGCATTGATGCACACCCCATGAGGTGTGTTGTTGTGCACCCTATATATTAAAACTTAACAAAGAATAGGTGTACCTAACATACCTCTGAGGTGTGCCAGGTACACCATTTATTACATATAAGGGCTATAAAATCAAGTTTTTAGATGTTTTTGTCATAGGGTTTTTTTTTGGGTTTTCTCATGTCATTATTAGGGTTGGTTTTTATTGATTCTTCTTTGACTTTGAACTAATAGATGTTGTTTTTGTGCAGATTCAATGGCCTTTTCATCATCCTCCCTTGCTACAAATATGGTTCCCAAACTTGTGGTATTCAATTTTCAAGGTTTTCCTCCAAAGTCGTGCTTTCAAGATAATTATTCAAAGATCTAGGACACCAACTTGGTCACACAGACTTGAGTGCATTCTTGGCATTGTGTAACAAACTGACAGAAAGGTCCCCGATGATATCCACTCTAATCCAATCAAGACTTGTTAATAGAACATCCCATCTAGTATTAGTTCAGTCCTTAGAGTTGATTATGACACTCGTAGAGAATTATGTTTATGAAGAAAGGGTCATAAAGAGCATAATTAGAGAGATCGTCCTAGATATCTGACACAAGAACATAGAGAAGGTGTTCTATCTTCTGAGGGTAGATTAGTTCATCATATTGACCTATCATCAAGCAAAGAGATGGTATAGGGAACATGTTGAGGAAGCTTTTGAAATCATTCAATCCTCATACCTCATTGAGAAGACTCCTTTGGGGCATAAAATAGGAAAAGTTGACATGAAAAAAGGCTACATGAAGGATGATATTGGATATTCTATCATACTCTTACGTAGAGTCATGGGGTTGCCAGCATTTAGGGTAACTGAATATTTGGATGGAGCATTTTATTGAGACTATCAAGATAGTGAAGATATCAATTTATTGGGCTTCGATTCTTAGTGAGAACTTGTATGAGTAGCCAGTGGTAGTTAAGAATAACTGAAATTTTTACATCACATCATATTTGATATGCTTGTTAGCTACAAGGGTGATAGATTATCCAAGATTGTTCAAGAAGGGTAGCATGCAAGATGCAAATGCATGGCCCTATATAGTATATCCTTAGTTGGTGAAAAAGAAGCTTCCAAAGCACAACAAGGAATACATAATAGTGAATGATGCATTTATATTCATAATAATTTTTTTCATTGAGGGGGATTATGCAAAGAGGATGTTAGAGGAGGCAACGGCTAAGATATCAGAGGTTAAAGCCTGCTACATCAAATTTTCAACATCCACCTATTTGAGGGTAGCAGGTACAACAATCAATCCCAAAAAGGTCCCTAGGTATCCCAGTGATAGACTCATTCTACTAGAGATCACTCGACAATTCTTGTCTACATATGACAAAGTTAGGAAGTAACATAAAATAACATGGGTATGACCTATTACAAAAGGACCATTTAGTGTGGTTCGGAGACAAGATATTCAATCTTTTGAGCTTGAATGGGATCAATGTCCCTTGGAGGAATATAACTCTTCTTGCCTATATTTTGATAACATTGGAAGTACAATATTTGGTTGGCAAGATATTATAGCATGAAGATGGAATCAAGGATCACTAGATGAATGCAATAGATGACTACAATATCTATATAAGGGATTATTGTAGGATGACTCTCTATCTAGCAAGTAGTGCCTTGAAACTAAAGATCCCTTTGAAGATCATGCAGTAGAATATAGAGGATGTTCTTGGTCCATTGTTCAATAGGGACAAGATTGGTGATTGACCTATCATGAATGTTGAGATTGACAAAGAAGAAAATTTATACATCAATCATAGGGCTAGGCATGTCATCAAATTGACAAAGGATTGGATCAAAAGACTTTGAAGTTGGATCCAATTCTTCAAGTGGTGGTTTTCCATGCTCAAGCCCACCTAGCTAAAGGTCGAGGAGCTAAGGTCATAGCTCCTACATTTATAGCTTAGTCACCAGTAAGGCCAAAAATAGTGCACCAACTTAACAAACAAGTTGGATATTACAAGGCTCAAAAGGGTAAAGGTAAGAGGAAGAGGGCTTCTCCACAACAAGCTAAGCCAGAAGAGGTAGCAACTCAAGCACCTCCATAGCCAGGGGAAGAAACATACAAGGGTTAGAAAACATTGAAGCTTCACAAACCTAGGACAATCCTCAAGTGCCACCAATGGAGGAAGAGAAAGGAGGAGCTAAAATGGAAGTACAAGAGGTGTCTCCACCTTAAAAAGAGATACAAGCCTCCCCATATGTTATTAAGAGAATAAAGATTAAGACTCCAGTCAAGAGACAAAAGGTGATCAGGGGAGTGATTCCTTTCCCATCAGTCCCTGAAGTTATCCATAAGGGAGAAGAAGAAGAGGATGATGAGGATAACCTTCCTTTGAGCTGGAGGAATCATCTTTCAAGAGCCATGGAGTTAGAGAGAAGAAGAAGTTCCATAGTTATACTGCCATCCATTCCTTAGCAACCTATTCAATCTACTACATTAGAAGATGAGCCACAACAATGGATCAATGAGTAGGAGGTCAAGGGCAATGATGTCTTCTAGATATTAGAATTTGATTTCATGCCCATGGACATTGAGTTAGTTGAAGATAAAATAAAGGATACTCCAACTTATCAACCTCAATAGGACAATTGGAGTCAGTTGCCATTCAAGCCACAAGGACCCTGTTGGCTCTTGATTTAACAGAGTTTGAATAACCAAAGTATGCAAGGAAAGAATGCATCTATGGGTAGCTATCTCCAATAATGGACACAATTCACCAAGAACTTGGACCAACTATAAGGCTACACTCCTTCTTCACTTCAAGCTCTACAAAAACTAGGCAGGTGAACCTCTCAAGATTTGATTATGTGACTAGTGCAATGAGCATAATCAGGATCTAGAAAAATAGATCAAACCCCTAAATCTTCTACACTTAACCAAGAAATCACAAGCATAAAATATCTAATAGCATGATTCATGAAACTGGTAAGCTAAGTGAGGGTTAGACTTTGAACAACTTTCAACATAAAGGGAAAAGATGATTTAATATGTTGATTTTAGAAAAACCCAAAATATGCAACAATAAACACATGCAATCCCCTAGTTGATCAATCCCTTATCCATTGGGCATTAACTAAGTTATAACATACACCTAGATATCCAAATATACTCTTGCATTCAGATATCTAATCCATCTATTCACCTTGCAAATAGACATTAGTGTTCACAAAAACCTCATACTAATTGTAACATCCTCCTCAAATAATCAGCAACCCTGTTAGATGTATTAAGCATTTATTTGGCTCTTTGTTCCAATAGAAAAACATATAAGACATACAACTTTGAGGGGCTGCAAAAGGGGTTAAGTTCTTTGTCATTAAACCACAAAGCATTTCAAATTACAAAGAGAGGAGAGGAGAATCACAATGAAACTAAGAAAAATGATGCTCTATATTAATATCCTTGAAACCAATACATCAACTATATGCCAAAAACTCAAAATATACACAAAAAATGACTACATAATATAATTACTTCTAAGGAATTATAATTGTTGTTCATAACAGAGAGAAATACGCTAAATAAATGGTGGAATCACAGTGATGAGAACACATCAAGATTGGAACCTTGGTTTCACAACTCTAAGAAAACTCTAGATTGGAATACACATGGTATCACATTAGTGAATTGGTTTTTCTCCAAAACTAGAACCAACACAAAGAATGGGAAAGAGGATGATATAGAGGAGAGTCAATTCTTGGATCTGCTCTATGTTTGACATGTGTCCACTTGGGAAAACTCTCCTAACAGTGAAAAGAATCTCTCTAATCTCTCTCTGCAACTAGTAAATCAAATCCTTGATCATTTTGGCTCTCAAAAGCACAAAATATATCAGATATTTGATGGAAACCATTTTGTTTGCCAAAATATCTGAAAGTATCATGAAATGCTAGTAAAAATGTGGGTTTAAACAATTTTAAGGTGACCAAAATTGACCCCAACTACATTTTTACCATGTTTTACCAAGCCTGTAACCATGTTTTCAATTTTCTCCCATTTCACTAAGAAGGCCCAAATTTTACATTTCTACCTATAACTCGAACCAGTAAATTCTTGTATGAAAACAAACTCCATAGTCAAAAAAAATTTCTTCTCTTGGTTCTAGCAATATATAATATGCCTATATTCACCTACAAGAAACCCCCTGAATTTGAGTTTGAAAAATGTACCCCCTTGGTAAAGGCTCTAGTCTGCAACTTAATTTTTCAAAAATTTAAAAAATATCCTAAAGTTTCAACTTTAGCTTATATCATTTTTGCATTTAAAAATTTCTATACATGACCCTTTATGAGAAAATATTTTAAAAATTTCTTTTTGGCATTTTGAATTTCCCTCCAACTTCTATTTCAAGTAAAACCCCCTTTGATTGGGCTACCATGTGGGAATATTTGATTGGCCTATCTATCCACCCATTCAACTACCACCTCATCTCTGACCTAGGTCCACTACCATGTGGCACCCAGGTGCATTCCCACTTTGCTTATCTCCCGAGCACTTTTGGATTATAGGGAAGTGTCAGCCATCGGATCTCACCATGTGGAAAAATATGACGCATCCATCTCAAACTTGCCACATTAACTATGATAAAGGCCCACCACCACATGGCAACTTGGTGCTTTCCCACATTATAGTCAGCAGTTGTTGACTATGCAAGCGGGGAATCGTTGTCAAGACATGTGTCCCACGTGCCATGTGGTATCTCCAAAATTTGCACCCAATTGAAGCACATCTCACCACTTGTCATTCTATAATCGGTCCATGTGTTGTTGAAATCATCACCTTGTTCAGCAGTTTGTTCAAAATTTTCCTATGGTCACCTCCAACTGGCCATCCATGACAGATGGTGTCCTACACCATGCAACTTTTCCTTTCCAAAAGAAACTTATCCTTAAGAAATTTATCATTAGAGTGTTGTTGTTTTTAAATAACCCATTGTCTCCAATCCTACTACATGTAGGATAAATGCCTTATAAGAAAATCCTCTTCTCTGCCTCGCATTTCTAGTATTTTCTTCCTCTTCAAACAACTTCTTCCCATCATTAAAATAATTTTCCACCCAACTTGTTGATTCGTGTTTTCATGCTTTCACTCATCGAGCTATATGGATCTTCTGTACACAACAAGCCCTACGAATTCAGCTCAGGGCTATGTACATCCCCACAAGCATCCATTGTTTATTTCTTGCTAACCTCAAATGTTTCTATGCTATGAGCATCATTTTCATTACTCTTAGTAGGATTAGAGAAATTAAGCATTCATCGTCTTTTGGAGTGGGGATTATCCAGATCTTCCTGCATCCCAAGGAGTAGAGAAGATTCTTCTCCATTTCCTTGTTTATCCACGGGAGTTGGGGCAACTTTTGATATCTGCGAAACACCACCAAAGTGGTTAATGGATTACCATTCATAATTTAGGTGGACTTCGTGTTGGTCTCATCAAGGGAGAGCATTTTGTGCAATATTTATTTATCTTGTGAAAGGCATTGAATTAGTACTGCCATCCTCAACAAGCTATTGCTTCGACTAATACCTCCCTATTCACCCTCTTTCACAGAGCTATCCTTAGTTAGAAAGTGTTTGGTAGGCTATCCAAGGCTTCCTACAAAAAGAAGAAATTATAATCTATGAATGCCAAAATGCGTACGACACTCCTTGGCAAGCTCATCATATACTTCCTGGTGTGGATCCCTGCCTTTCAGATGGGTTCTCCTATGGTGTTTTCTCTACCTCCTTTATGTCGTGGGTGAGTTGAGAGGATTTGCAACTCAACTAGGTGACTTCTTTCCAAAATCAATAGAAGATGTAATTTGTAGCACTATAATTCACATCACCATATTTTCCATAAATTATGCACGATCACCCCATTGTTTAGAAGAGTTGTCACTTATGCAAGGAATTGGGACCATGATAATTCCTATTTTCTACTAAGACACCACCCGACTGGTAATGTTGTTGGAATTAACAAATGGGAAGATTTACTTCTAAGAGGGGGGGTGAATCAGAAGTAACTAACTTTATTCTTTTCAAATCCTTTTAACTAATATCATCCACATACATTTAATTCAAATAATAAACATGATAGTAAAGAGATGCATGAAAATAGACAACACACAAATTTGGTAACACAGAAACCCTCCAAAATGAGAAGGTAAAATTGGGGTGGGGATGACATCCACAAAATATCACTATAGCAATGTGTAACTATTCAGGGTTACAATGTTTGACCACTTCCAATGGTCTACCCTATGAAAGGTGTGTCCTCTTAAAGACTTTACTCCTTGTAAAAAGTGACCTCGTTAAAGGATTTCACTACCCTGCTAAAAGTAGGCCTAGTTAAGGGACTTTAGTACATTCACTTGGAATGCTACCCTATTAAAGGATTTACAAATGGTTGCTAGGCCAAGATTTCCATATCTAACATAATTGCTAGAAAGTATTAGAAAGCCTTGACCTGATTACTTGCAATCCTTAATTGTTGATTACAGATCCCTATTCTGCTCTTACTGATATGATCCTTGCTTGATCTGTTATGTCACTCTTCGAAGTTCTAATACTCTATTCTTCAACAACTTGATGCAAAAGCATCTAGAGGTATAAGGACAATCCTGTGTCATCCAATATATATATATATATATATATATATATATATCTTGACATAGTTTCTGTTTCATGTGCTTTCATTTATGGATACCCATTTGGGTCAAATAAAGGTTCCAACTCTCACAGTTCAAAATTAGTGTTCAGGGTTAGAGTTTTTAAGCACTTTGGGATATGTGTAAATGCCAAAAAAATAGGACTATGTAATTGAGCCATAATTATGGTGAGTTAGAAGATGTAAATTGGAGGGATGATTAAAATTGTAATTTAGAACATTTATGAAAAAGAATCAGCTCAAAGGATGCACGGTTTGAAAGTTATCATAGTTTTTCAATTTTTTGAGACTTCCTAAGAAAGCTTCAAAGTCAAGTTCGAGGTACTAAATGACCTCAAATAGGCCTAAAAAATGGGGGATGAGTGAAGCTGGTCCATATGGCTATAGAGCACTCCAAGAGCTTTCTAAAAATGTAAACGGTTTGTCAATCAGAGCTATGGTTCAAAAGTTATGCCTCTTGAAAGTTTGGCTACCATTTCTTGATTCTTCTAATTTTGCACCGACTTCTAAAGAGACTTTTGGAGCCTTCCATTTTGGCGGTGGATGCCAACTAGCACTTTCTAGAATTTATTCCTAATCCTTAACCCTTTGGGGTCTATTTAAGAACATTTCTAGCATTGTAAAAGGCGGTTAAGAGTGGAGTTTGAGAGAAGGTACTGGAGGAAGAAATTATCTCTAGATTTATACTGTTGTAAGCCCATAGGGCATGTTTGGGAATCTATTCTCTCTGCACTAAGTGTATTAGCATATTTTCATAGTTAATAAAGTTTTCCCTTTCCTATTGTGTCTATTCTATTCTTGGGTTGTGTCTCCATCACAACTGGATTCTACAATGTTTCTCTATTCTTTATTAAGTCCTTTACCCTTCTGCACTTCACTATAATTCACCCATACACTTCTCACTCACACACACATCCTCTATTCCACAATGGGGATTCATCCTCCTTTTAAATATTTCAAAGACTTAGGGTTAGGTATGAATCTACTATCAATAATAAATATCCATTTCCTACTCATTTCTTGCACTTTCTCTATTGGTTGCATGCCTTCTCCATTTTTCTTATTGGTTGCATGCTGATTGTATAGGTAATGTGAAAGATTCATTCTTATCTTCAAGATCCTTCGATATTCATCCCATGTCGGCTTCAAAAATGGTTTACATCTGAGTTTATGAATGAACAAACTCATATGTTAATTTTGTGTTACTTGGTACATACTAGTTATTGATGCTCGATACATATAGGAAAATTGGCTCACTCAACTCCTATAGCAATTCTATTTCACTCAGCATCTATAGTGACTAAGCATCTATACTTTGCTCGACACTTGAACTTTTCTTGACACCTAAAGATCACTCGGTGCCTATTGAATTTTCTAGCCCGACATACATTGTAGCTCAGCTTTTGTATTATACTCGACATCAAATAAAGAATTGGTTAAGTGTGTTGACACTCAATTGTCAAAACCAATCTGAGACCAACAATCTCCCCTTTTGACATGAGTGGCAAAAACACTTAAGTAAACATTATAAATCTGATCTCTATGAGTATACTACATATTATGTTTGGCATATGCACAAGACTTTAGAAAACTTATTCAAAATTTTGTATACCTCAAAATCTTGTAACTCCCCCTGAGATGATGTGACATTACCATTCCTATAACCAAAATTCTTGTGTTGAATATGTCTCATGCTAATATATCTAATACTATTTTCCTTATCAGCCTTTTTTTGTATTTGTGTACCCTATTTTTGCTTCTTGTACTCTATATCTATTTCCTATCACATCTTCTTGCAGTTTTGCATCCTTTTGGCTTTATTACTTCCTCAAAATGTGAATTTGAATATCTCCCCATTTGGATATTCTTTATTACTTCCATCAAAGAATGTATTATGAAACCATTCTTATTTATATCTCCCCCAAAACATTATATCTCCTCATTCTTATTATATTCTCCCCCTTTTTATTTACACACTATATCTCCCCCTTCTTGACACTTATGTCAAAGGGTCCTAAAGTAATCTCCAATGACTTGTGCTAGATGGTTGTCTCTGTTACAAGATGTACAAGGTCTTCTAGAGTAAAAAGATTAGGATCTTTCTTTAGAACATTTTCTGCATAGGCCTATTCTTTATGGAGTACATCCAGATGTGGGGTAATGAAAGATTGAATTTGTATCGATTTGGCCTTAATATTGGCCTCTTTTGTGGTCAACACAGCTAATTCTTTCTACGTGTGAAGCATAGCTACAAAATGCTTCTCACTCTAAGTTGGATCTTTAGGTAGCTGAGTGCTAGAAATCTTTAGATTTTGTTCCAAGCTCATTATGCTTTGGTTGGTTTCTTGTGTGAAATAAGATGAATCACACAACTTGGTGTACAATGAGAATACATTCTCAAGTACTTTCTTCACTTTTTCAATCTTCTTTGCCAATTCAACTTGTGAAAGTGTTATTTCACTTGATATTTTCTCATTCACTTTCATATGAAACTTCTTTTCTGACCATTCTAATAGTTTAACATTAGTTTCTGGGTCTTCATTCTATACCTGGTCCATAATCTTGGACAATTGCTCCATGATGGGCTAGGTTTCATCAAGTACTTGCAAGCTAAATGCATCAAGAAATATGTCCCTAATTTTCACCAGTGCTTGCTTCTACTTGTACTCATTTCTAAGTATTTCTTATCTCTTCCTTCTCTCTAGTGCCTCTTGCACTTCATTTATCTGTTGTAGGTTCATAATTCTTGAGTCATAACTGGGTATGACTATTTCTTCATCAAGTGCAAGGTCTCCATAGTGAAGTTCCCTTACAACCTTGGTAGAGCTCGAGCCTAGTGCTAAAATATGTAATGGTACTGCATCAATGCTCAGCTTCTTATTAGGATCCCCTAAGGTAGGCAAGTTCACCAATGCTTTTATTGCCTCCTGTGTGCTAGAAAATTTGACCTATTAGGAGCATGGGTTAACAAACAAACATTAGCTTAAAAATTTGAAATTGCATCAAAGATTCATCAAAATGAAAGGAACAAACACTAACTAATTCTTGCTTGAGTTTTTCAACCCTAAGCAACTAACAAACCCAATCTTCTAGCCACCTCTACAACTCAACAAAGGCACCCATAAGAGGCCTTGTTGGTGTGTTAAGATGGGGGTATGTTTGGTGTGCTCTCCCAAACACAACAATAAATGAATCTCTTCAGTGTGTGAGTGCAAGTGTGAATGAAAATGTGAATGAAAATGCACTAAGATCCTAAGCTATGTGAGATGAAGAACACTTCAAGAAATAGCTATGGAGAAAGCCATTCTTGAAAGCATTCAATAATGAAGATGATATGCAATAAAGGAAACTAACTAAGAATGTAAACTATGGAATGGAAATTAAAATGCATGAAGAAAACTAAATGAACAATGTAAGATGCAAACTAAATCAGCTACCAAATCATTAGTATGAACCTGCAAAATCACTATGAGAACTCTACTAATGCAAGCTCAAACTACCATGAAAGCTCAAACTATGAATGCAAACTCAAATCTCAAACCAACATGATAACAATGCAATAAGATTAGAGATGCAAATGCTTGAGACAATACCTCTATTTATAGGCTTGAGGGAGGGCTTGGTGAGGTGTCATCCATGTAGATGCCACATAAGGTGACATGCAAGCCATGCAAATGGTCAAAAATTCAAAGTTTGCTCACACATGTGTGAGAAAACTTGAGAAGAAGAGTGGGAGACAAGAGTGTTTAGGCATTCCATCTCACACCTATGTGAGCACACTCTTAGGCTAATGAGGGATATTAGGGAGATGATTAGGAATGATTAAGTGAGATTAAAGAAGGAGTAGGCTTAAGAGGATGAAAATGATGGTTATAGGCTAGGCTCTAGGTTATGCTTAAGATTAAATTAAATGAGATTTACTTTAATCATGGGTTTAGAGGAATTAATGGGATATGAGGGTTAAATAAATAAAATTTATTTTAAAATGGGGAAACATGGAGGATCATGTGTTAAATTAATTTAACACATTAAGGCTAGGAGTATTTAAATTAAATTTAAATACCTAGGAGAATGAAATCATTTAATTAATTAGTTTAATTAAATAAGTAGAGGAATGTGAGAAATATAATTAATTAATTGATAATTAATTACAATGTCACGGGCAATATTAAAATTAATGAATATATTTTGCCCCATTTTCTCAAAAATAGACACAGGAAGGAAAAGGGAAAGAGAAAAGGCTTAAAAGATGACCTTGCATGACTTGTTGGTAAGCTTGACATGAAGCGCGGTGAAGTGTATAATGATTAATCTAAATGCAACTTAACTACATGAATGCATGCGATTCAGTTGTGTTCATATGGGAAAGCACACCTTATTTTGATTTTGCAAAGGGGGTTATGCATCAAATGCTATAGTAGCATAGATGACAATATTCCTTTGCATGGACTAGACTCTCAACACAATAGATATAGGTTTCAGAGTCATGATGGAACAAATGACATATACACACTAGAGAGGTCTGGGCACACCCAAAGTCTTGTTAGGGATCTTGGTGGAAAGTATGCTAACCCATTGCCCCTAGTGAGCAATGCATAATCATAACTCAAAAACTGATAGAGATGTGCTAAAGAATCATGAAAATAGATCATATTGCAAAATGACCCATGTAATCAAGTTAATCCATTCAAATGATACCAAGATATTGAAGATCGAGGTACACATGGGGAGGCTATCACTGACACATAAAGATAAAATCACCAAAAGACCTTATGACCAAGTAGTCATTCAGTCCACAATTCTTGCCATGAACTTGATTTTGATAGTGAAATTTGTTAAACCTATAGAGGAAGGATTCATCCTGTAAGGAAAAATTTGATTGTTTGATTGAATTGTATTGAAATGTTTGTGATTGTTCATTGGCAATAGTGTGAAAGGAACAATGTTTTTAAATCATGCAGTTTTAGTGTGGAATTGTGTAAGTTTGTTTGCAATCACTATTTTGATAAGCTCAATTTGATGGGTTGAAGCTCAGTGTCATGAGATAAATAGAAGAATTTGTATAAGATATGATAAGATGATGGATGATTGATTGAAATAGAAGGGGAATGCAAGAGAGAAAGTGATAATGTTCTCTAGAGGAAAGTGTGTTGAATGGAAGACTAGAAATTTGATCAAGGTATATGCAAATAGATGGAAAAATCAAAGATTGATTATGGAAATGATTTGAATGAAATGATTAGAAAAATGGAATATGATTAGATTAGAGGAGAAATGAATTGATTGAATGGATTGGAAGAGTTAAAAATTGATGGAACGTGGAATAGATTAGAACCAATGACAAGGGATAACCAAGGAATGATAAATGTAGGAAAAGCAATGTGAGTCAGTGGATGAAAGGAATGGTGAAAGGGTATGAGTGGCCCAAATGATATGGTAGTGGAAAATGCAAAGCCAAGGACCATGTTTCAAAGGAGTTCCAATGCCCCATACCAAGGATAAGAAAATGGAAGCAGATATGGTGGGAAAGGATGCATTAAAATGGAAAGATGGTACGAAGGATAGTGTATTGAGGAAAAGAAGGCATGTGCTCTACCAAAGCATGTATGAACATTGTGGTATTGTGCCTCTAATAGTGATCACAAGCATGGGTATGGAATGAATAAGGGATATGGGAGGGAGGTTATGAAAAAGGGATAATGATATGAAGGGTACGGATGCAATGTGAGATATGAAGTGGATGAAATGGAAGGGATGACCAAGATCAAGGACATATGAAAGGGGTATGGAAGTATATAGGAGTATGGATGGAAAATGGATGAACATGAACATGACAAGGACTATGGGATGCAAGATATGGAGAACATGTCAAGATCAAATGTATGGAAGGATTATAGGATTATGTAGGATAGCAAGGGATATGGAAAGTGAGCATGTGGATGGATGAAAGGAAAGTGAAAGTCAAGATCAAAGATCAAAAAGGATAATGAACAGTGGATGGAAGCATGGAAGATATGTATGTAAGTGTAGTATGGTTGGAGCTTGGCCCCAATGTAGAGTGCAAGTGGAAGAGGAAAAGTGAATGGAGGGATAAGTGGAATTGGAAGACAAAGGATACATGATAGGAGAATGAAGGGAGGACTCAAGCATCTATTTTCATGGATGGTATCCCTTGATTTTATTTATTTATTGATTTTTTTATTTTTAAGGAATTTTTACTATTTTCTCATAGATGTTGGTAGGATAGTGAACGGAGGAAAATGACTTATGAAAAAGGTTGGATTAAGGGGGTGGAGTGGGTGGGAGGAAGACATGGTTGAGGGATACTAGTTTGGAAGACATGTGAATGAGTGGATGAAGGAAATGAAAAGATTGTCATTGACACACACCTTGAAGGGTGATGGA
Source organism: Cupressus sempervirens (assembly GCA_028749045.1). NCBI lineage: Eukaryota > Viridiplantae > Streptophyta > Pinopsida > Cupressales > Cupressaceae > Cupressus > Cupressus sempervirens. The sequence goes on along the minus strand of CM053785.1, from coordinate 177,359,069 downwards.
AAAGAGGAAATTGTGGAGGATATGCAAGGGAAAGTGTGGATTTTTGGATACAGGGACCCAAAATGGAAGAAGGCGACGATGGGTTTAGGATGGTGGATTTGGGTATATAAGGACCCAAAATGGAGATGGAAAGTGGAAGCGTGGATGGATTATGCACGACGGAAATCTTTGGATTAGCCAAATTGGATGCCTTTTGGAATATTTCTTTGAGATTCATTACTACATTAAGTAGCTTTGGAATACACATAATTTTTGCATTTTTGATTTTTAGCCTTTGTGGCCTTTTGATTGTGCTTTGGATCAGATTTTTCTTTTCTTTAACATGTCATTTAGAAGGGACGTGTTGATCCTTGGGCTTTTGTGGATTTTTGGCTTTATTCTATTTTTCTTTGGCATCCAATTTGCTTCCATTGGCCATAGTATGGATGCATGAAGGAGAGCGTATGGATGAGGAATGTTGGAAGGAATTTAAGGATGTGTGCCTTTGTTGATCTTTATTAGGAGTATGAGGGGATGAAGTCAGAGACATGGATATGGTGGATGGATGTATGTAAGGACCCAAAATAGATGGAAGGGATGAAGGGTTTGACAATGGAACATAAGGACCTAGAATGGACTTGGAACATGAATGATAGGAAGCTATAGGTTTGGAAGGAGGAATTTTGGATTTTGAAGGAGTGGAAGGTGTACCAACATCTTGAGACATTATTTCTTCAATAGGATACTTATTAGTTTTAACAAAAGATGTGAGTCCAGGTAGATGGGGTTCATGAGTGGTGGGATCATGTGGAGGATTTGGATCACAAGGGGGATCAATGTAGACTCCCTTATTTATTTCTCCATTTTGAGACAGTAATGCCACTATCCTCAACTAATGAGCTTAGCTCCTTGTGCATTGAATTATCTAGTTCAAGTGGGGTAATCTTGAACTTAGCCATCATAATGTAGATGGATTATTCCACTACGTTCTATTGTTCCTTTGAAAACTTATTAAAATCTATGGTCTTTAAACCAATTAAATCAGCATTGTCTCTAATAGTATTACAAATTCTTTCCAATTTAGATGTGGTAGAATGGTGTACCAGTCTAAATTGATCCTCATCAGACTCTATTCTTTCCTCATCTGATTCAAGAGGTGCAACATATCTTCTCCTTTTCTTTTGCTCTATAGGTCCTCCTTATTTTTTTGCCTTAATTTTTTCTTACTCTTTTGCCCCTTGAGATGTAGCCTTGGTGTTAGCCCTTGTAGTTGGCTAGGCTAGACTTGGCTTTGTAGCCTTCCTCTTTCCCTTAGGCTATGCAGTTGGCTATTTTTGAGCTTTTCTTTTCTTTTTCATAGCCTTTGGTGCTTCCTACTCAGAACCTTCATCTTCATCTACATCCTTTCCCATTCCTTTGGTTAAGGTAAGTGGCCCTTGATCTTGTTCTTCTTTATCACCCTTGGCATCATCATCTTCTGCTTCTACTTCTTCTACAATACCTTCCCCAAATTTTTCTTTTAGCTTCTTAACAAGCTTATCTTTATTTTTTAAAGTGGAGGTAGTCTTCAAATTCATATCCACTTTTGATCTCACCATGTCATAAGTTCGAAAATGTGGTGCATCCTTCTCTATTTCTTTTGCCAATAATGCAATTATTGTTGTTGATGCTTCATATATGTTTATTTCATACCTAAGAGGGCTTAACCATCTCACTCTTGGTATGGAAGCTTGGATGTATGTGTAATCATTATCTACAAGAAAAGATACATCATTTATATGTTTCTCTACTAAGGAAACTAGAATTTTGAGCCTTTGTTTCATTGTTTTCTTAAAGTCCTCAAAATAACTAGTCATCAAGGTCTCAAAATTAGCTCCCATCTACTCTATGTATTCATTGACTTGAGTTATATAGCCCTATCAGCTTTCCATGCAAATTTTCCAAATGAAAGAAATTCATTTTGAACATAAAAGAAAATACATATCAAAATGGCACCAAATTTACATTGGGCTCCCTTGGTTCTTTTGATTGTTGCTAGATTCTCATTTATCTATTGTAGTTGTAGCTCTGCAAGATCATAGGTATGATCTTTCTTCACTAATTTGTATCCTACATCTACTACAATGCAAGGCACATTGTTGAGTCTATTGGATTGGTAGAATTTGTGTGTGATTACCCTAATAGCAAAGTCAACTAGAGGGTCTTGTTACCTAATTTTACCCCCGCCAAAATTTGAATTTTGAATGCAAACCCCACCCAACAACCACTTACCATCTTTAGTATTATTTAAATGCATTGAAATATCAAAAAATAAAACATTTAAAACTCTATGGTGTTTCCTATTTCTCTAAGTTATTTTTGTTGGCCCATAACTTTTTGCACCATCAGATCTTTCATGATCTATAGTGGGTTCTTTCCTGCATCCTCAAGATGCATGACCTTTACATAATGCGAGGAAGCCCCTTCGTGATGCATAGCAAGTCAGTCCATTTTTTCTTTTGTTAAACTTTCTAACAATGTAGGCAAGCACCCTGGTGACACATGTCCTAGTGACATCACAGAGGATATTCACACAGGTTCAGAAGGGCACATGTTATGAACACCACCCAATGCAATGAGATCAAGGGCTAGCACTTGCTCACAATATGAAGATGCAGGGATGTTAAGGAATGTGGGCAAGCACCTCATTGTTGCATGTCCTTGTGGGGTCAAATTTGTTCCATATGTTGCAGGGTGATACCAAGGTGGTGCCAGGTTGCTGAGTTGGATGCCAGGTTGTGCTAAGTGTTCGTGGGCCTAAAAAATTTAGTAGGGCAGGTGTAGTGTAATGAGGATCTTCATGATCTTTGATCTTATAGAGATCAATGATCAATGTTTTTCTGCAATATGGAGATGCGAGCTAATTAAGAAATGTGAGGAAGTGCACCTGGAGGACATGTGTCCCAGTGAGCCCAGTTAAGGCATTAACAGTTAGAGGCTGGCAATTGGGAGACCGCCATGGTCAGGGTTTTGAGGAGGTGGCATAGTCAGTTATAAAGATGTGGTCAAACTTAGGAAGACCTTGCGAGATGACAAAAAAATAAAAGGCTATTGGCCCACGTGGCTCATCTTGGTGGAAAAGTTTAGTTGACTTGTTGACTTTTCTTATTCACGAGCTAGAAATAGAGGGGATCAAGTTTTGTTGCGTGATTTGATCCTCATTATCAATTCCAACCACTCTCGAGTGAATGGTGAATTCAGTAAATATCAGGAAAACACTTTGCCACCTTAGTTCATCAACCTACTTGGTCAAAATGGTTAATGTCATTATTTTTGTCAGGGCCCTGTTTCAACAAAATATCAGGTTTCATTATATCTAAATCTATACCCAAATCAGATTTTCTCCAGATCTTTATCAAGACTTAATGGCAGTGGTTGTGGAGTAACTTCAGTTAGAGAATATCTCAATTATGCCTGAGCTATAAAGGCAATTTTTATAGATTTTGTACTGGTCAACTCTTCTCTGACTTCTCTGATATTGCTCTGCAATTTCACTGTAAATTCCCTTTGCCTCTGAACTGTATGACATTCTTATCTCCTTTAGCCATTGTTGTGAAGTGCAAGAACTATTTTCCTCTCATTGGTGTATTGTAGAGATCTGCAATCTTGCATGACTGTATCTCTTTTGGCCTATGAATGGTATATAAGTGAATCCTCTTTTTCCTTGTGTCATTCATTTGGGTTTTCTAAATTTGAATGTGATTGTTAGATTAAAGCAAGTATGAATGTGTATATCTCTTGGTGTCATGATGGTTCAATAGTGCATGTTTGTGCAGAGATTGATTTCAACACTCTATTTTGGTTCATCACCCCCTTAGGTTAGAGTAGGTAGATTTGTCGTCACGCATTCCTTCTCCCTTTTCCTCTCCAAGAGTAGCTAGGTGCACCCTAATAGTAAAGGAAGTCGGCTTTCTCTGGAGACTCAACCTCATAGTTCAAGTCCCACAACTTGGAGTTTGTTTCCAATTTCACAAGATTTTCCTTAGGTAAAAACTTTGGACAAGGGTGCAAACCTTTTTTACAACAATTACATCTAAGATGCAATGAAGAGATGTGTAGTCAGGTAGTGATAGAGGACCATCCACTGATGATGCCAACAAATGCACAAGCCCTAGTATCGCACTTGTAAAGTTTTCTATAGACTATGAGCCCATAGTGCTATTATAATTGTAATTAATTAATTATCTTATTATAACTAATTGGAAAAGCCTCAAGGCTAACTCAAGGAATTATTATGAAGATACATTATAAAGGAAAGATGTTTTCTTTGTTTGTAAAGTTTATCCACTATTGCAAGAAGTGCGAAGTGGGAAAAGAAGCAGAGTGCTTACTAAATGTGGTAAGTAATCCAAGGGATTATTGGATGAAAGATTTGTGATCTTGTTACAAGATCAGAAGGAGAAGAAGTTTGGTTAATAGGACAAAGAAAGAGGAAGGAATAATATAGTCCAATTCTATTAATCTGCAAGGAATAATACAAAGATCATTTGGATAGTGGGTTCATTGATCTTTCCCTTGAAGCTATTTGGGCAGTGGGTCTAGTTGTCTTCCAAAACTCTTAATAGGGTTAGCATAACTCCTAATATTGTTGGAATCTCCTAACAGGGATTCAAAGTCTCCTAATAGGGACTCATATGTATTGAATGTATTCATAAACTCTTGACAAGGTCCATCCTCTAACAAGGAATATTTATATTAGTACATCATCTTGTGGGTACCATCCCCACTAGGGTTTTACCTCTGATCAAGGGTTTCCTTAGTTAACATATCTAGCATTATTGTGTATGAGTATATTTTTGTGGTTTTAGGTTATATTACTTATATGGTTAAGTTTGTTTAAGGTTGATAATTGTGATAATATTTGGATAATTGATTCACCCCCCCTCCTTTTAGTTAAATCAATGGACTATATATTCTAATTGAAATTCATATAGAAGGATGATATGTCTAAGATAAATCTCAACATATGAGATTAGAAAAATTTGAGCACATAATATCAACTTACTAAAATTAGAAATCTCCCACAGCTAAAAATTTTGCACAAGAATAGCCATTTTTGAAAATACAAAACTAGAAATAGATATTTTTTTGGGTGAGGCAATATTTCCCTTACACCTAGGATGCTCTCAGATCAGACACTCAAAGCAATTTAAGAAGTAGCCCTATCATCTCTTAGGGTGTTAGAGGGAAACCAAGACAATCAACCTCCTCTATTGCTAGTCATGATGAATCCTCCACTAGCCTCCCTCTCTATTTGACCAGATAGTCTTAATATGTTATGTTCTCTATGCTTCTACCAATACAACTATCCAATATATCCTCAATATCTTTTGTAGCTGAAGTAGTTGCTAGAATATTCCACTATGTTTCTACAAACCTCATCCCTACCACCTCCTTCATAATATTTTATCAAATCCAAAATGCTTAATACTGGTGAAAAATTTAATTCAATGGGAAACTTTATTTCATAGGCATTTCTGAAATAATATCTTTTCAGTATTTTGCATGGTCCAAACTTATTTATTTTCAGCTTATTATATGTACCACTTGGAAATCATTCCTTCCTCAAATGAACCATGACTTCATCCCCAATATAAAATTCCTCATACCTCCTTTTCTCATCTACCTTAGCCTTATACTTTGTATTCACCCGTGTAATGTGATTCCTTACCTCCTTATGGATTTTCTTTAAATGTTCAGAAAAAATCTCCTCCTTTAACATTATTGTTGGAAATAATAATGGGTAAGTAAGTTATGGGGGGTGTGAATCAACACTTAAATTTTTTACCTCTAAAACATTTCACCATTCATCCATCTCATAACTTAACATGTAAACTAAAATAAGTAACCATGCATCACATCAAAAGCATAAAGTAAATCAACAAATAACACATAATATTTTGGTTACCTAGAAACTCTCCAGAGAGAAAATAAAACTACGGTGGGGATGACCCCCATAAATCTTTACTACTGCAGTTGTAAAGTGTGGCCAATTATGGCTACAAATTTTTTATCATAATTTATGGTCTATCCTGTGAAATTTTTTCCATGTTAAAGGCTTACAAGACTATTAGGTCTCACCTTGACTTAAGTATTTAAACTCAAAACTAAGTAAGCACTCTGTTAGGAGATTTATAAAAGTCTGTTATGACTACTTTGTTAAGAGATTTACTCTATATCACCTATCAAAATGATTCAACACCTGATCCTGTAGTTAACACCTTGTTGCTTGATATCAGATCTCCTCTTTACTGGTTATCTCTTGATCCTCCTAATTAGATATATCTTCTCTATCCTTTCACTTCTTATCTATGTTCTTCTCAAACTAATTTTGCATTGTAGTTCCATAACTTAGCCATCATTTCCACCATGAAATGCTCTCTATGCTATAAGAATTCCTCTCCTTGCCCATGTAATATTTCTCTTTGTATCATGATAATTCCTTCTTAGGGTTTACCTCTTTAAGTAGGCAGTATGGAGATGGGCTGGGTCATAATGAATGAATGTGGTTGATGCTTATTGCTTTGTAATTCTTCCCTTAATGTAATTGGTTGCATGTATTGGCATAGGGATTCGTAATATGACTATATCCTTATTTCTTGAAATCTAAAATTCATGTTCATGTTGGCCAAAAATGGTTTACATTGAAGTTTGTGCCATAACAAACATCTATGTCAAAGGCTAGTAACTTGACATCAATAGACTCTGATGCTTGACCTTCACTATGCTTTTTATACTGATACTCGACTTTTGAATGGCTCAACACTTACTCTTGCTCAACATTTACTCTTTCTTGACACACACTATTTTCTAGTCTCCTATTTTCTTGGAATTTGAGTGACTTGACACACACTGACTTCCATATTACTCAACATGTATTGTTTGGAGGCTTATGCTCAACATACACAATGCACTTAGCTTGCACCATTCTTTGCTATATAATGACTAAGTGTTTTGTCACTACTTTGTCAAAACCATAATGAGATTAACAATCTCCCCATTTGACATGAGTGGAGAAAAGACTTCGCCATGGCATATACAATCTTATTTTATGCAAAATTCAAACAATATATCATCTCTATTCAACTTCTATATAAAATCTCAAAATCTCAAAATTTGCAAAAATACTATCTCCCATACCTTATCACTCCCCCTAAGTAATTACTTCATTTTATTTCTATAAATCCTTTCGAGTAGATATTTTCCTTGACAATATCTTCAAAATCTACAAAATCTTTAGAATCATCAAAATCCCCCTTTTTTGACACTTACATCATTTGGGTGGTACACTTATAGTGTATTGGTCTAAAAATGTCTTATCTAGTTCCAATTATGATTCCCACAGTGGGATCCCAATTATCACAGGTTGCATCTAAAGATTGAATGTGTATTTCTAGATGTGTTACCATATCTACTAGACCTTCTTGTGTCAAAAGATGAGAATCTTTCATCATCGATGTTTCTATAAAGGCTAGTTCCTTCTACAAAACTTCCATGAGTGGGGTCAACATGGACATAATGCTGATCAAATTTGATCTTATATTTGCATCCTTTTATTACAACTTGGCAAGCCTACTCTGTGTCAGGAATAATCTTTGAAAATGAATTTGACTAGTGCTAAGGCATTGCCTCAATGTAGTACATGTTAATTGTAAAGCTCCTTGCAACTGGTCAATTGACTGTTGAGTTTCTTTAGTAAAGATATCAACATCACATAATTTTATATACAAAGAGAAAATGTTATCCAAAAATTTCTTCACACTCTCCATATTAGTTGATAAATCAATGTGTCTTACTGCAATGACACTAGATATTTGGTCAATAACCTTAGTGTGAAATTTCCTTTTAGACCACTCCAACATTTGTCTCTATATCTTCATCTTTTATCTTATAAAATATATGTACAAGTTTCTCTAAGATTGGCTTATTGGAAAATGAATCTGAAATATCAAAATAATCTATAGAATATCTCTAATATCATGTAGAAGCTATTTTTTCTTATGCTCCCTTGTCAAGATTTCTTTCCTTGATTTCCTCTATAGAGTCTCTTGAAGAACAAGCATATATTTAAGTGTCATTATTTTTGTATCAAACTAGTGTAGAACAATTACTTCATCTAAACTCACATCCTCAAATGATGTAGTCTCATCACTCTTAGGTGTACTTGTACTTAGCCTTGATATCTGCAATGGTGTAGCTTGAGTACTCAACATTTGAAGAGTCTGGCTATTGGGAGGAGATGCAGTGACTATAATACCCTAAAATTGGCTCATTGCCATCTCAACCAATTTTGGTCTATTTTGGTCAACCCTAAAGTCATATTTCATTAGGCAATTCTCATTCTAATTTTTACTACTTGACTTAATTGTCAAATGCAAAAAACCCTAATCTACATTAATCATGCTATTTATTTAATTCCTAAAAATATTGACTTAGATTAGCTACATTGAACCTATTGATTAAAATTTGATTTAATTTGAAGTGTTTATACTTTACTTAAATTAAATTATCTCCTAAGGCTAATTTACTAAGGAATTAAATTTATTTAATTTAATAATACTCTCATTTTAATTATTGAATGTAATTATTCAATTAATGGGAATATGCATTTATGAGGTCATATCTCATTTTTATTAAATTAAATAACCTTCCAATTGTATCTCTCCTATTCAGGAATGGAATTCCAAGTGATCTACCTCTCGAATTGGGATTGGCTTAATCCACTTATTCTCACACTTGGGTGAATTCTAGTTAACTTTTCATTACATTCAAGATTTGAGTTAGTTAACCTCACCTACATTGTGAATCTTCCATCTTGACTCAATCTTTGCTTCAATCCTGACCATTGATTTGAGTTGATCTCAAACATTAATTGATTTTAGGAATTCTATTTAAGAGGCTTCTAATTCCTCATTTAGGAGGTTGGAATTTGAATTGCATCAAAATACTACCAAATTGCATACTCAAATCTTTTCATAGCTTTTTGAATTATGTAGCAGTAATGTCATATTAGATTAGAAATGCATATATCTAGTTTAATTCTCTTTCACTTATTAGTAGATTAAACTGCACGTCATCTAGCTTAAATACACTTTCATATTATTGTATGAAATCCTTCATATTAAAGGGTCTGGTTTCTTGCTTCTTGGTCTGAGAGTGAATAGGAAAATCCCCTCTAATTAGAAGGCAATAGGTCACTCTATTGGACCTCTTAGATGAATAATTCAATATTCATTTTGGGATGATCTTGTGAGTAAGGACAATGTTGAAGTGTATGTGAAGATCTGAGGTCACATTTCTGCATATGCATTTTTGGGGCCCACTGTGGGACAGAGAAAAACAAGTTTTCTAGCCTTATTTATCATATTTTTTGATTTTTTTTCATTCTATTATACCTGTACATATAGGTTTCCAAATTTTTGTGTGGGAAATCTCTTTTTTGTGTGAAGATTTGAGGATTTTGCCTACTTTTCTACACTTTCTTGCTTGAGAAAGTGCCTCATTACGTGATTTCTTGCACGGCACCTCATTTTCTCATGTGGGTTTGTATAGGAGTTCGTACAAATCTATGTAAAAGTTCATTCGAGATCTTGCAACAGCATATTTAAAATGCAAATTTTTAATGTTGTTTATCATTTCATTTCATTTACGCATGGTCTCTAAAGAATCTTTGTTTTAGTTTTCTAATTTTCTATAGCATAACAGCTATCTGTAGGACATTTTGACGAAGATTCCTTTTTACACAAACTTTCCAAACATGAACTGATTGTGTGTTTTTAGGACATTGTCAAAGATATTATTGTTGAAGATCAATTTTAAAACCCAAATAAAACATTGTGTCTTTTTCCTGCTTTCCAAACATAGTCTAATTAGGGCTTGTGAACTTGATAGGGTGCAAGACAAGGGAATAGGGGAGTATGCTCTTCACCACTTTGAGGTCATGACCAAGGATGAATTAGAAACCTAGAAGCCTCTAAAAGACAACATCCAAGGAAAGTAAGCAACATAGTGGTTCTCTAGTGTGAATCCTCTTCTATGACAGGATGATGATTTTCTTTTAGGGAATCAAAATCTTTAGAAAGGATAAGTCTAGATCAATTAAGTTAAGTCACTGACTAACATGTTTTGTGTGTTTGGGTGAGGTAATAAGGTAGAGGGGTATGCTCTTTCCCCTTGAGGGAAATCAAAAAATTAGACCCTTAGATTCGAACCACTAGTCTGAGTCAACCATTAGAGGGCCTACCGGAGTGATCCAACCTCCGAGAACAACCCAAGTGAGCACACTCCTTTCACTGGAGATTCCAACTCACTAAATAAAAAATATTTTTAGAGAAAAAGACTCCAAAGTTGTATTAATTTCCTCTCCTTCATTCTTGATATCACATATCAAGGGGAGGCTCTATCTGTTGCACTAGTCAGTGCTTGCCCCAATCTTGCTAAGAAAGTGTGTGCACTTTTAGATGCTAGTGTGGGCTTGTGGTCTCAACTCCACTTGGAGAGCCACTAGGGATTAATAAAAATGGAAGCCAAGTAAAAACCTTTAGTTAGAGGCTACCCGGTTCACCTCTGAAAGGGGGCATAATCTTTGTGCAAGGAGGGGGAAGAATCTCTCCTATAGAACTCACCATAGGCATGCTATTGGGCATTGCAAGGTGGTATACACACTTGACTACTACCACAAGGGTGTTCATTTAGTGTATATGTTATTGAGCCCTTTCAATACACCAAAAACACGGGTGCCCCCTAGGGGGTGACACGGCTGTGTGAGGTGCATGCATGTGCATAAGTTGTGGGACAAAGGTTTTGCTTTCTCTACAATTTCTAGTTTTAGGGATAAAGAATTTTTGTTATCAAGTCTTAAACATGTCCAAACCTATCTAAACAAACTAAAGGTCAAGACTCCCTCATGCCTCTGAGTTTCTTTTTCCTTAGTTGGATTGTATTCAACTAGTGCTTGCTTCTTATGTCTTGTTCAAAACACTTTGTCTTGTTCAAAACCAAATACTATTTAATAACTTGAAAGCAAACCTTGCAATCTATCTGAAATCTATCAAAGAAACCAACAATCTATCTAGAACAATCTAAAATCTTCAAAGTCCAGTTTCAGTTGTCAGTTTGGTTTCCATTTTCGCACACAATTTACAAAATTTTGTGCGAGTGCCTTTTGTTTTGTCATTTCTTTGCATAGCTCTATCTAGGTCCTCGTAGGAATCTGTGCAAATCTTTGTGCAAGATATTATAGTAAGTATTCTATCTCGCTTGTCAAATCTGAGCACTTCTTCATGCGACCTAGTGCACATCCTCGTGTGAATTTAGATATTTGTTTAAAGTCTTTGCATGTGCCTATGTACTTTCTTGCACATGTCTCTGAGAATCTTCACGTGACATCTTGCACCCAAACTATCAAAATTGTCTATTCAAACTACCTACACCCTCAGTCTAGTCTATTACCTATAACATTTTACCTCTTTTCTATGTGTAAACAATCTACAACAGCAGCATCCTACTTAGCTAATGACTTGTGATCCACATTTCAACTAGTCTTGTCTCTCAGTTACCTTGTTCTTTTCCTTTAGTGATGGTTGTGCTTTGTGTCATGATAGTCATAATATTTTTCTATTCTATCCCTTACTCAAACTACTCTTACCTTAGTGTACTACATTCTTATCTCACCTTTTTGAGACTACGTTCTAGTGTGGTCCTTGTCTAGATTTTTGCTTCTTGTCCTTGTCTATGACTATGGAAAAAAGAAGTAGAAATGTGTTTTATCCCCTTAGATGGGTTGTAATCATAATAGAGGTCACATTCTTATTTTTACACGGTCTATGTCCAGTTCATCCAGTGGTGAGTCTTCATGATCTTTGTCACCTATTAGATCACCTCACATCTAGAGAAAATTCTTTATAAACTTACAACAAACCAAGAACCCCTTGTATTAGGAGGATCCTAAAACTAGCAAAGGTCCCACATCTCCAAATGACATAGCTGAATTTTTATTCAAAGGACCTTTCCAATCGAAAGATATTGAAACCATTCACATTCATACAATGGTTGATGACAAACCCAAACATGGGGAACATAGCAGAAAGTAACACCAACCTAGGAATGACAAAGAAAAAGACCATTTCACTGATGAGGAGTAGGAAGAGGTGGAAATACTTCCTAAACACATAGCAAAGTGTTGTAAAGAAAAAAAATTTCAAAAGGTCATGGAAATCATGCTCAATGAAGAGAAAGAAAAATACTTTCTCAAACTTTCCCAAGAGGGAGCTAAGTTACCCCATCATTTCAATGTGGAAACTATCATCATGCCTAAGGAAGAAACTAAAACTTAAAAACTCCAAAAACAATTGAAAATCATGCAAGACCAACTAGCTCAGATGATGCATGATAAAGACAAACCCATGAAAACATACACCTTAGATGCTCTTTGTCTATTTCCATCTGACAAGAGCATAGACATGCCTCCTTTTCCAAGAGGAGTAGAGTTACCTAAGTATGATAAATACTTTGGAACTACCAATCCCAAAGATCATTTGTGCAGATTTGGTGCCTTGTCTATGGAATTTATGCATAATCAAACATATCTCATGCATTTATTCCCAACAAGTCTAGGTGGTTGGGCTATGAAGTGGTTTTCACACTTGCCTCCTGGTATCAAAATGTTTTATGAAATTGCCAACTTGTTTATCTAACAGTATTCTCATAACATTCAACACCATGTTAACATCTAAGATTTTTGTAATCTTAAGTAGAAGGTTAGGGAACCTTTCCTCACATTCCTTTAGAGATGGAGACAACTTTATACTAAATATTCATGTAAGATTCCTAAAATTTAAAAGCTTGACATCTTCATTGATAATCTCCTACCCAATTTTGGGTATAGAGTCCAACTTCAAGGTCCATGCACCTTCGAGGACATGGTCACTCAAGCTATCCACATAGAGGAATTCATGGTCAAGAAGGGCAAACTTACCCTTTAGAAGGACACAAAACAAGGATCCACCTCTAACAAGGAAAAACCCAAGCACATCAAAAAGAACTGAGAAATTGTACATGATGGGTTGTTGACATCGTCACTCCTAAACCTACTAAGGTAACCTTTAATCTCATAGATAGTCTCAATGCAGCCAAGAATGTTGAGAAACCTCCTCCTGACAATAAGAAATCCAAAAAAAAACCAAGAAACTCGTGGGATACACACCCTAAACAAGAGTATACACCTTTGGGTGAACCTTTGGATGTGGTGTACAAGACCTTGCTACAAAACAAGCTCATTTCACCATTGGACAACTCTTTCCCTTATGACCTGCAACAATGCCCACCATGGCAAAATGAAACTGCATTTTGTGAGTACCATCAAAATAAGGGACACACAACTAGCAATTGCATAAACTTGCATCACAAAGTCCAGGACATGATCGATGATGGTGACATTTTGGTAGACAAACATAATAAGAACTTAGATCACAAGGATTTCAAGGAGCCCTTGTCATCTTATGAAAAAGGAAAGAGGTCAAAACCAAAATCTAACAACAAGGTCAACTATACATACTTTAATGACAATAATGTGATCAACATGGTTGAACCTATGGATTTTGAGTACTGTGATGTTATTACCATCAAGGGCAAGCAAGATAACAATAAATCCAAGATACCATTTGTCTTGAGGGGCCCTACTTCCTACACAACTGAAAATAAATCTTCACAATACTATGCCAATTTGTTACACATTCTCACACCAAGTAGGTACTCAAAGGCCCTATGCCTTCTACTCCTGATGTTGAATAGCACAAAGATAAAACCCTTGCTGGTCCATCTAGCAGAGGTACAAAACTTGCAACAAATTCATCACCTGCTAGCTACAGTGTTCTTGATCAATAAAACAAACTAATGCTCAAATCACAATATTTGAGCTACTTAAAATCTCACTTGCCCAAGAAAATTCTTGACAAATCCCTCACCGAGGAAAATGTTCCTCAAGATCTTGATCTTGAATGATTTCAATCTATGGTAGGTCATTTGACCTCACCTTACTATATGTCCTACTCTAAGGAGGAGGAGGATAATTCATTGAGCCACCCAAACAATCAACCTCTACACATTGAGGTCATGATACATCAGACACATGTCCGTCAGGTACTCATTGATAATGGAGCTAGGCTAAACATTGTCTTCGCTACTCTACTTAGACAATTAGATTATTATGAGGAATCTATTGATGCTTGTTGTAAGATCACTATCAAAACATATGACAAAGTCAAGAGAAAGTCCCTAGGTCTTGAGGTGTTGCCCCTCTTCATCAGTCCTATAGAAAGGGATGTCACTTTTTAGGTCCTTGACATTCCCTTGGCTTATAATATTTTGCTAGGAAGGTCATGGATATATGAGATGCGTGTTGTGTCATCCACATACCATCAATGCATAAAATTCCCATTTCATGGCTCTGAAGTCATTATCCCTGCAAGTACTAGCTATACCTGCAATATGCTAAAAGCTGCTGAGAATTTTGTACCAACTAATAGGGAATCTACTGATTATCATGATAACAAGCTCAAGCAAATTGAGCAATCATTCAAGCAGAAAGAAACTAGCATGGGTGAATACCACATCAAACTAGTGCTATCATTAACATCTCTTCCCAAGTCTCCCCATCATTATGGGGGACCATCTAAGGCAAAGAAGCCATTTGTGTTGACACCTCAAACCAAGTATAATGGTACTTTTTTCAAGGTTACAATCCCCTTAGAGGATGAAAGTTAAAATAGAGCAATTTCTACATGGCTTTACAAAGAGGAGACTTTGGTTGACCTCACAGAAAAAGCTCGTGAGATCACTCCTGAGAAATATGGCCCTGGTCTTAGACACATGAAGCACTTTGGCTATAAGGGAACTAGTCATATTGGATGCAATAACAATGGTCTTATCAATCCTATTAAAGCCATAGCTCAAAGAAATAGAGACACGTCTAGTCTAGGTTTCAAGAAAGTTCCCTTCCATTTAGGGATTTAAAAATTCATACCAAAACCTGAGAGTTCATCTAGAAACAAGTCACAAGCTAGGTCTAATACTCAAGAAAATAATACTGATGATGAGGATCCTTATACTTATCCTTGTCCTCATGATCTAGCTAAATCCTTTGTTGAACCCAATGACTTTGTGCCACATGTCAGCACTATGGATGGTACTAGTGATACTTCTGAGGACAATACTAATCCACACTATGCACATTTAGAATGGGGGGAGTCTAGTCAGGCATTACACATTGAGTACCTATGCAAAAATTTATATGATGAAGGAGAGTATGTCCCTATCATTGTTGGGGAATTCTATAGCCTGTCGTCATGTAGCACTTATTCTAAGGAATATGAATTTGACTCCCTTTCAGAAGCAACTACAGATAAAGACATCAACCAAGTTCATGTCTATGAAAACCAACTTGAAGTAGGTGAAGCATCTAGGGTTAGGTCAGATAGGTCTAATCCAACTAGTGTCCTCGATTCTTTGATTGATGACATTAGTGCTCAAAGGCATTTGAACACACTTGTGGACAAAACTACTCTAGGTCTCAAGTTGCTGGTCCAAGCATTTAATAATTATATTGTGAAAGAAATCAAACCCACCACTACTCTTTCACTCACATATCTTGAGCTTATAGATTGGAATTCTAATACATCTAGTGAAGTCCCCACATTCCATAATTACTATGCTCTTGCCTACTACTTAAACATTATCAAGCTAGTAAAATCTTCCACCAGTGAACAAAGTGTTAACACGACTAAAGCTAACATCAAATATCTCAATCATACAATCAAAAAGAAAAAAAATAGAAAGTCCAATGGTGAAAACCAAATTGTGGTAGTGTCATAACCCTAAAAAGTAAAAATAAAAGACATATCCAAGGGTGAAAACCTCTCTAAGGCACCTACAGATGAGATATTTGATGCACTTCCTAGTCATTATACATCTGGTACAATCATTATCTTCAAAAGAAAAAGAGGAATTCATTGTCTTCTTCCAAGAGAAGAAGATAAACTTCATGTGGACATATTCTAACATGCCAAGACTAGATCCTAATCTCATTATGCATCATTTGTCCATCACATCGAGCATTAAACCCGTTAAACAAAAACTTCAGAAAATGCATCCTCATGTTGCATTACTAGTCAAAGTTGAGCTGTAGAAGCTTCTAAAAGTTGGTTTCATCTGTGCTATTGATTATGTTGAATGGATATCCAACATTTTCCCAATCTCCAAGCATGAAAAATATATCACAGTTTGTACTAACTTCTATGATCTCAACTTAGCATGTCTTAAGGATAATTTTCCACTTCCCACATTGATATGATAGTGGACATGATAGCAAGATATGAGATGTACTCACTCATGAATGGATTTTTTGGTTATAATCAAATCAAAATTGCACAAGAAAATTAGGAAAAGATTTATTTTACATGTGCAAAGGGAACCTTCTATTGGAACATAATGCCATTTGGCTTGAAAAATGCTAGTGCTACATATCAGAGAGTAGTCACTACAATTTTCCATGATATGATGCATAAGACCATGGAGGACTACATGGATGATACCTTGGTCAAGAGTGAAAATCACAATACTCATCTACAAGATTTGGGACCTATCCTAGATCGCATAAAAAAATTCAATCTCAGGCTTAATCCTAAGAAATGCGCATTTGGGATTACATCAGAGAAACTACTGGGATACATTGTGTCTGCAAAAGGAATCAAGGTGGATCCAGAGAAAGTTAAAGAAATTATGGATATGCCTCCACCCCATAATATCAATTAGATGAGAGCCTTACAAAGAAGACTTCAATCTATTCATAGATTCATCTCATAGCTGGCGGATAGATCACAACCTTTCACCGAGACTCTACATAAAGGTGTGAAATTTAATTGGAGTTAGGATTGTGAGAAAAGCTTGACACAAATAAAACAATATCTTGCTAATAAACCAATCTTTATGCCTCCTATTTATGAGAGGCCACTAATTTTGTACATCTCTACCATAGAAACTTCTTTGGGTATTTTACTTGCTCAAGAAGAAAATGATAACAAGAAAAGGGCTATTTATTATCTGAGTCATACATTGATCTCTTATGAGATGAATTATAGTATCATTGAGAAAGCTTCCTTGGTGGTTTTCTTTGCTTCCCAAAAGTTGAGGCATTGTATGCTTGCCTACAGTACAAGATTGGTAGCTAAAATTGATCCACTAAAGTACTTACTCAATAAGGAAAATCTAACAAGGAGATTAGCTAAGTGGTTCATGATACTAAGTGAGTTTGACATTTAATATGTTGAACAAAAAGCTATCAAGGGACAAGCAATTGTGAATCCGCTAGCAAATGCACCTATGCAAAGTCTTCTCCTGATGAATATCAATTTTCCTAATGAGTCAATTCTGACACTCACACACCAAATGTGGGTGATGTTCTTCGATGGGTCCTTCACACAACATGGATCCAGTGCTAGGATACTCTTCATAAGAGCACAAAGGTATTCACTCCCCAAGGTGTATAAGATTCTATTTCCTTGTACAAACAACATTGTAGAGTATGAGGCTCTAATTAATGGAAGGAAGATTATGGTTGAATGGAGAGTGGATCAGTTGAAAATCTTTGGGGACTCTTAGCTCATAATCAACTAGGTTAATGATGTGTATCAAACAAAGGATGAGAAATTAATCCCTTACAAATGCATGGTTGATGATATGAAGAAATACTTTTCTCATATCACTTTTTAAAAAATTCCTCAAGCAGACAACAAAGTAGCTGATGCCATGGATACTCTAGCTTCCTTGCTACAAATGCCAGAAAATGATCTCAAGTTCAAGAGCTAGTGTTACTAGATGAATGTTAGCAAGTGGTGTGCGATCATCTTTAAGCTTATCAGCAATGTATGTCCAAAAGCTACAATAAGAAAGTTAAGCCATGTGACTTCTACTTGGGTGATCTTGTTCTAAGAGAAAACCCTAGGAACCAACAACAAGTCCAAAAAGGGAAGTTCGAACCTAACTGGCTTGGTCCTTACATAATCATTGTAGTGTATAGATTTGGTACTTACTAGCTTTCTATAGTTGAGGGAGAGGTGCTCCAGGAGCCCATCAACACTCTCCACCTAAAGCGGTTCTATAGTTCATTTGATCTCAAAGGGTCTCTATATATTCTAAAATGTCTTGAAAAAAATTCTAAAAATTGCAAAAAGTCCTGAAAAAATCATTACCCTAGTGAAAACCTAGCAATAGGTGCCTTGGTAATATCAAAAAAATTTGAAAAACTCAAAAAAATACAAAAAAAAATCTAAAATTCAAAAATTCAAAAAATTTGAACAATAGGAAAAAATGTCATTCCTCTTGCAAAAGATCTCTTAAGCTTCAATCACTAGTTGTTCTAACTGTGTCTTTCTATTGTTGCTTACTTTTCTCTTGAGATTCCTCTCACAAAAGATCTCTCTCATGATAGCGACCAGTTGTTCTAACTACATCTACCTATTGTTTCTTGTGTCACTTTT
Source organism: Cupressus sempervirens (assembly GCA_028749045.1). NCBI lineage: Eukaryota > Viridiplantae > Streptophyta > Pinopsida > Cupressales > Cupressaceae > Cupressus > Cupressus sempervirens. The sequence continues at coordinate 177,340,518 of CM053785.1, read as the reverse complement.
GAGATTCCTCTCATCGAAGATCTCTCTCGCGTCAATCACCAATTGTTCTAACTATGTCTATCTACTGCTGCTCAGTTCCTACTAAGGTTCTTCTTACTAAAGATTCCTCTATGACTTCAATCACCAATTTTTCTAATTGTGTCTATCTACTTTTGTCACCCTACTAAAGAGATTTCTTTCATCCATGTTCTAGACATTGACACTTGACATCAATCCTATAACACAAAAATATTGAACCCAAAAATGATGAATTTTCTTTGGGATATACTGAGCTTTTCTTTGTTTGTTTTCCTTTTTCTTTATCATGTCTCTTTGAGAAACTCAATGATTTCCTTTTCGACTAGAGAATAAAGGATTGGGGGCATGATCTTTTCTTTTCTTTCTATTTGTGGTTTAGCTCCAAATAATCTGAAGCATCCATATAAGAGGGGTGTCCACTATAAGAGTCTCCATCTCATATTGGATGGTCGTGTGTACCTCGACTCCTTTTATATGGATAAATTAGTGAGTTTGGTTCTTCTCCTTTCTTGTTGGAGTGAACTCTTCATGCTACAATAAATATTGATACTTGTCTTGCTAAGTGAACGTATGGATCACTACAAGTATATCTAGCACACTTCTATCTTAGGTTACGAATGCAAGGGTCATTGCAGAAAGAATACTTACTAATTACTTAGCATAAGAAGGATCTCTCATGTGTTTGGTGTGTCTACATGCAAAAACCATTCTAGTCATCCTAGCATTTATGCTCTGATGCTTATGTTAACTTGCTACATTAAAAGGGACAAATATTCTAGTCATTTTGGCTTCTTGTGCCTCGAATGCTTACATTTAATCCTAACAAAACTAGAATAGATGTCCTATTCATATTCCTATGATTGCAATGTCAGTGGGGATTGTATGACATTTGGAGTTTCACTATACGCTCAGTGATGATAATTGTCAAAGCTTGGTTACTAGACCTAGGGTTGCATCTAGTTTAAGGTTGCATCTAGCATATGGTTGCATTGCATAAGCACATGGTTTGATTGCAGATCTACTTTCATCCTTTGTCCTACGAAATTTTTGGCTTCTTCAAAGCATCATGTTCTTCATGACTGCACAAATGATTGATTAATCACCCTCTTGGCTACTTTGGCTGCTTTGAACCCATTTTTGGGATCGAGTTTGAAATTTGACACACTTAAGCAGCGCAAAATTGTATTTTAAATTTTTGGGACCGACATGATCGAGCGCTTGTGCAATCCAAATTTTTTTGATATTTTATGGATCTTGGAATATTTTCAACTCAAAATTTCCTCAAAACTTTCTAAATTTTTTGGAAAAAGTCAACTCAAGTCAACTATGGTCAAATCTAGTCAACTTTTGGTCAAACTTAGCCTTCTAAATCTCAAAATCACATTGAATCAACTCCAAATTTTTTTCTAATCATTATGATCTCTTCTATAACCTTTCCAATCATATATTTCTTCCATATCTCTTAATATATTACTTTACATCATATTTCTGGTGTGTCATCTTTTGATTTCACTCCCGAGGGGGTAGGATGATTACATCATTAGACTTGAATTTCAAATCAATCTTAATCTTCATCGCTTGGGGCATCTTGTTCCCATCTTATGTCCTCATCACTCAGGACAACTCATCACTCGAGGAATCTTGTCCCCATTCTATCTAACATCTATGTCATCTATTTCATCTTTTCATCAATTGATTACATCTTATAATAGTCTTTATCAGAGTTTGATGGACAAGTATCGGGACAATCTAAACTTTGACTCCTGAGGATCAAGCCTCGTTCTAGGGATGATTCTAAAACTCATGATTTGGTCTTGTTATCTTTTATGCTTAGGTATCTAGGTGTTCAATTTGGATTCCTTAAGATTAAGCTTTGTACTGGAGATAATCTTTAAAAGCTTATTCAATCTGGGTATGTAGGTGTTCTATCTGGATCCCTTAAGGTTAAGCTCTATTATGGAGATAATCTTTAAAAGCTTATTCAATCTAGGTATCTAGGTGTTTTATCTAGATCCCTTAAGGTTAAGCTCCATTCTAGAGATAATCTTTAAAAGCTTGTCAACTTAGGTATCTAGGTCTTCAATCTGGATTCCTTAAGGTTAAGCTCTATGTTGGAGATAATCTTTAAAAGCTTATTCAATCTAGGTATCTAGGTGTTCTATCTGGATCCCTTAAGGTTAAGCTTTATTTTGGAGATAATCTTTAAAATCTTTTCAACTTAGGTATCTAGGTGTTCAATCTAGATTCATTAAGGTTAAGCTTTCTTCTAGAGATAATCTTTAAAAGCTTGTCAATTGGTTTCTTGGTCATTAAATTGCAAAATCAATCTCATTTCTTGATCTGTGCATTATGCTTTCTGATTTTCTTTGAATTGAACGTGTTGCTTGCACATTCATTCAAAGAGGGGGGAAATGCAATATCCTAAAATTGGTTCATTTCCATCTCAATCAATTTTGGGCTATTTTGATCAACCCTAAAGTCCTATTTCATTAGCCAATTCTCATTTTAATTTTTGCTACTTGACTTAATTGTCAAATGCAAAAAACCCTAATCTACATTAATCATGCTATTTATTTAATTCCTAAAAATATTGACTTGGATTAGCTACATTAAACCTATTGATTAAAATTTGATTTAATTTGAAGTGTTTATACTTTAATTAAATTAAATTATCTCCTAAGGCTAATGTATTAAGGAATTAAATTTATTTAATTTAATAATGCTTTCATTTTAATTATTGAATGTAATTATTCAATTAATGGGAATATGCATTTATGAGGTCATATCTCATTTTTATTAAATTAAATAACCTTCCAATTTCATCTCTCCAGTTCAGGAATGGGAATTCCAAGTGATCTACCTCTTGAATTGGAATTGGCTTAATCCACTTATTCTCACACTTGAGTAAATTCCAGTTAACTTTTCATTACACTCAAGATTTGAGTTAGTTAACCTCACCTACACTGGAAATCTTCCATCCTGACTCAATCTCTACTTCAATCCTGACCATCAATTTAAGTTGATCTCAACTATTAATTGATTTTAGGAATTTTATTTAAGAGGCTTCTAATTTCTCATTTAGGAGGTTGGAATTTGAATTGCATCAAAATACTACCAAATTTCATACTCAAATCTTGTCATAGCTTTTTGAATTTCTTAGCAATAATGTCATATTAGATTAGAAATGCATCCA